>CM057082.1:27198574-28518574 GCA_029379335.1 Thymus mandschuricus | reverse complement strand
TATTGAATCAATCGAACGCACTTCTAACACCTGTTCTACTTTTGGGAGCCCCTGGGTTATATCACCAGATCTAGATTTTTCATATATAAATGTAATTAAAGTATCTCCTTCATACAGGACTTCCCCATAATGGCCATGAACGGTGGCTCCTGGAGTAGCCAAATAGGGCTTAGCTGATCGTATTACTACAGAATCAACTTGAACAAGTATAACTTGACCCGATTTTAATTTTAGGTGTGGTGCGTTTTTGGCTATATATATATTTTCACAAATAAACTGTCCAAGATTCATTATTGTAGATTTTTCTTGACAATAATTGGGGTGGAGAAAATACCAATTCAAATTGAAAATAATGTTACTGCACGGACGGGGGTTATCAACTTTTTCATTTTCATCGATTAAATAATATTTAAATTGAATTACTTGAAAAGTCTGTTTTAAATTGTCAAGTTGCAAGTAGTTATTTACCAAGATCTGATTATGAATTATTAAATGGTAAAATGAATAAACATTCGCAATTAGAAAGGCTGTTCCTAAAGGCCTCGACAAATTCTTAATTGGAATTACAGGATCTTTTGTAATTTGAATTGATTCTTTTATTGCATTATGATTGTGATATTTTACATCGTTGAATTTGAATGGACCCATTCGAAAACAATTGGATGATGACAAAATTATCAACGATTGGAATTCCTTATTTCTATTCAACAAGGTATGAATAGTTCTTTTATTTTGATTAAGGGGTTGTTGAATTCTTATTTTGGAATAAATGGAAGAAAACGGATTTATATTGGTGCAATCTGATCCATTATCGGAGAGAAATGCTGAGCCCGGTGGGTCATTCCTTTTTCCACTATATGAAATAGTGGATTTCAGCAAGTCGATTCTTAGGAAATGTCGAATCAAACCATTTGCCCTTATTTCAACAAAAGAAGCACGAGCTTCTTGACTAGAAGAACTTTTTTTGTCTTGGTCCCAATTCAATATTAAACAAGTCCGAACTAATTGAATATTTGGATCAGAAATTCCTCGAATTGGTTTACCATTCCCATAAAGGATATAATTGACAACTCGAAGTTTCACATTATCCCTTTCCTGCAACAGATCCGGGGGGAAAAGCGTTCCTAAAGTTATACCGTCCGTTATTTCATAGGTGACGACAGGACGAACCAAAACAAAATACTTTTTCTTACTAGGTGTGATCCGTTGAACATAGATCCAATTTTTCCATTTTTTTGATTCCTTGGAATTTTGTTTTCCTGTTCCCGGTGGTATCAAAACGCCACTATGTCGGGATATCCTATCTGTCTCTCCAGGAAAATGGATATTTCCAGAAAATATTTTAAGTTCAATTCTTTTTTTTTTCTCTCCGCTCGGACCAACCCGCCCACTCGACTTCTTATATTTAAAGTAATTTGTGTATCCACCCCAATGATACTATTGTTCCGTACCATTAGGGAAGAAGATCCAGGTAATATATGCACTTCCTCGGGAATGAAAAAAAAATGATCGACTTTCATTTGGTATTTTGGCCTAAATTCCTTACCTCCTCGATACTCAATCAAATCCTCTTTTTTGACGATTGAATCCGTTTCTATAGTACCATGTTTAGTAATGCCCGAACTATTTCTTCTGTATCGAGGATCGTCCAAATAAGCAAGAATACTATTTCTACGGAAAACGCCATTGATGGGGATTTCAATCAAGATATCCGAGGGAGGTGTTAATTCGTTACTGCTCAAAGGGGCAGTAATAGGTAGGGATGACAGGATTTGAACCCGTGACATTTTGTACCCAAAACAAACGCGCTACCAACAACAAAACGGAGTTGTTGAAAGGAGGAATCGCTCCTTGAAAGAAGCAGCTCGGACAATGCTTGAAGAAACTAAGCTTCCTATGAAGTTCTAGGCAGAAGTTGTCAACACAGCTTGTTACACCCAGAATCGGTCAGTTGTCACGACCAGACATGGGAAAACTCCATACGAGCTGTGGAACAACAAGCTCCCCAGGTTAAAGTATTTTAAGGCTTTTGGATGTTTGTGTTACATTCACAACAATGGGAAATCTCAATTAAAGGCCTTTGAGAGCAAGGCAGATCCAGGAGTATTTCTAGGATACTCAGAGATCAGCAAGGCTTTTCGAGTCTATAATAAGAGAACTCTCACCGTGGAGGTAACACCTAATGTTGTGTTTGATGAATCTGCTTGCTTGTACAGAGATATAAATACAGGAAAAGAAGATGAGCTCAACCGATCAAAGAACGACCTCATCAAAGACATGTTGATCTGGAGTCCAACCGATCAAAATGAAGAGGATCAATCAGATCCAAAGATCACACAGCAAGGGGGAAGTGATGCAAGTGATGTTCCTACATCAAGTTGTAATACATCAGCTGGAAATAATCAAGCTGATCCCTCTAACTCAGTTTCTCAAACTGAGGCTGTTGCTGATCTGGAAAAGCAAATGGAACAGCTCAATCCATTCACTCAAAGACTGGAAACAACCTCTCATCCAGAGTTTGAGGAACCCACTGCTGAACAAGAGCCCGTCATATCCAAAGAAGAACAAACTCGAAGAAGACGTTGGGTGGATGATCACCCTCAAGAGCTCATTGTTGGGAACCCAAACCAAGGAGTGAGAACAAGAAGGATGCATGGAGAAAGTGCCCTTCTAAGCTACTATCTCTCTCTCATTGAACCAAAAGATGCAAATGAAGCCCTACAAGACGCTGATTGGATTCAGGCCATGCAAGAGGAGCTGAATGAATTCAAAAGAGATGTAGTTTGGTCTCTCGTAGATCGACCTCATCACCAAGGCGTTATTGGAGTCAAATGGGTATTCAAGAATAAAAGAGATGAATCTGGAGAGGTTGTCAGAAACAAAGCTCGTTTAGTTGCTAAAGGCTACTGTCAACAAGAAGGAATTGATTTCGATGAAACGTTTTCCCCAGTTGCAAGATTAGAAGCAATCGGATTGTTTCTAGCCTATGTAGCTCACCAAAAATTCAAGGTCTATCAGATGGATGTAAAGAGCGCATTCTTAAATGGAATTCTAGAAGAAGAAGTCTATGTCGAGCAACAGCCTGGATTTGAAGAAGGTGATTCCAGCAAGGTCTATCGCCTACACAAGGCCGTGTATGGACTCAAACAAGCTCCACGAGCTTGGTATGAGACACTGTCCACCTTTCTCATAGAATCTGGATTCAAGCGCGGCTCGGTCGACAAGACTCTCTTCACTATCAAAGTGAATGATAATATCCTTTTAGTTCAAATTAATGTTGATGACATTATTTTTGGATCTAAGTCTTCCAAGCTTTGTGAAAAATTTGGTAACCTCATGAAGGACAAATACAAAATGTCCATGATGGGGGAAATGAATTTCTTTCTAGGATTGCAGGTGAAGCAGTCAGATGAAGGGATCTTCATCAGTCAAACCAAATATACTCACGACCACAAAATTTGGAATTCAAGATAGCAAGGCTGTCAAGATTCCAATGTGCTAGCAAATGGGAAGATTGATCAAGATCTCGAAGGAAAACCTGCCAACATAACACAATACAGGGGTATTATTGGCTCTTTATTATATCTAACTGCTAGTAGGCCTGACATTACTTTTGCAGTTGGTGTTTGTGCTCGCTATCAAGCTAATCCAAAGGAATCTCACATGGAGGCAGCCAAAAACATTCTTCGTTATGTCAAAGGAACTGCCAATCTTGGATTATGGTATCCTAGAGATGACAACTTAGAACTAACTGGCTACTCAGATTCTGATTATGCTGGATGCAATCTAGTTCGAAAATCAACATCAGGTACTTGTCAATTTCTAGGGAACAAGCTGATATCTTGGTTCTCAAAGAAACAGACATCCGTAGCAACATCAACAACCGAGGCCGAATATATGGCAGCTGGTAGTTGTTGTGCTCAAATTCTTTGGCTGAAGCAAAAGCTCAAGGACTATGAGATCATTGTCAAAGAAGTTCCTGTTGGGGTTGTTGTATAACTAAAGCAAAACCAGTTGTTTTAGTGGTTACGACACAGGTCCACTGTTAACAATCCCTATCTGGAAGAATATGTATAAGCAAGAATAAAGCCCATTATCTCATGTTTTAGACCACGTGTCAATCTGAGTTTGGAGAGGATCACGAAGGTCGTTGATAATGATGAGATATAAATAGTTCACAGTCGAGATAGCTTGGGCTGAGCTATCGGTCTAGACTGCAGCTTAATGGTAGTAATGAGTCCTAATCACTAATTATGCTGGTACGGTGGAACGTATTGAGGATCAACAGAGATAATGCTCTTCTGATACTGACCCTGTATCAAAGGTGATATAGGTGAAGAGCTACAGATCTCAGGCTCTAGCTCGATCTTAACCTTGGTAAACTATTAGATGTATATGTAATCTTCGATGTTACCTTAATTTACGAAGATATGAACTTCTCGTTAGTTCATCTTAATCATGTCGTACTTTGGGTAACATCGAGTTGCTTAGTATGTCTAATAAGTGTTATCAATAAGTCGTGTCCTACGTGAGTGTAGGTTGACGTTATCCCCTCAGGGAGTTCACAAGGATTATTACACCAAGTCATGCATGCTGATTAAGTTCAGGTATATAATAAGGTGTGAACGGGTACTACCTGAGGAAAGAGATGTTGATTAATTAGGAGCAGTCATGGTAGCTCTAATTAATTAACGGATATGGAAGGTCTTAAACACGGGGGTTCGAACTAAACAAAATACCAGCCCCAATCTACATAATTAGGACAGAGCGGTGATTCAGTTATGACACTTTAGTGGAGTGCATCATAGCTCTAATGAGATACATGTTCAGGGGTGGACATGGAAATATCGAATTAGATAAGGCCCAACTCTGTCTGGTATCCGATCCCTAGGATGGCCCAAACAGACCTCGGGAATCGATCTAAATAGTATTATTGAGTTTGGACTCAATAATTGTACTCAGGCCCAGTCTATGATATATATTGGATTTATATCCGTTGAATGGATATTAAATATAATTAATTTAGATTTATATCCTGTGGAATAGGATTAAATCTAATTAGTTGTTACTTAATCATTCATGGATAAGATTAAATCTAATAGGATAAGATTTATTTAATTAAATCTTATGGGGATAAATATCATATATAAATATATTTGGTATATATTTATTTATTTATTCTTCTACTGGTATTAGAATAAATTCTATTTGTTAGAATTAATTCCGGATATACAGTTGCATAACTGAACAGATTAATTCCTTATTAATTCCGTATTAATAAAGGAATAAGATTTGTAAGTTATGGAAAAGGAATAAATATGGGATTGGCATAGATATGGTTAGAGATAAATAACGAACCATATCTCCTTATTTATGTACCATATAAATACTCTAAGTCTCTCATCAGAAACCCTAGCCACACCAGAATTGTGAGAGAGGTTTCACGCAAAACCCTAGGGCCGAGAGAGAGAGAGCCGCGAGTGCCTGAGGAAGGAGATCGAGGTTCCAGTGATCTCGAGACGCCCACCAAGTCTCGGATCTAGCGGTGTGGGATCACATCCTAGAAGATCAGAACCGTAGATCGATCAGACACGACTCAGATTCCTTGTTCTTCATAATCATAAGGTATGTACTCGAGCCCTTGCATGAACTTATGTGCACGATCGAATCGACACACCCGATCCAATATCTGGGTCAGGGGCGGCTTTCAAGCAGCCGTTCCAACAGTTGGTATCAGAGCCCGAGGTTTTTGGATCGGCTCTGTGTTGATTTGAATTTTTATGTTCATGCATTCGAGTAATTATGATTATGTGTGCATGCTGCTGTCCGGGAAAAATTTACGTGCTATATTTATCGTTTTTCATTTTATCGTTGTTTGTTTTTTTTTATCGGCGAGATAATAAGGTGCCGATTAGATTAGGATTCGTTTTTGTATTTTTCGATTTGTATTGTTGCTGGAGAATCGAAGAATTGCTGAACGAGGTCCGGAGACGAACACGAAGACGAAGGCAACGACGGCCGCAGGCGGCGGCGCGTCGGCCAACGTACGGCGGTGGGCGGCGTAATCTGCCGCGATTCGCGCGGCTGCCCCCTCGTCGATCACGGCGGCTGAACCCCTAGGGTTCATCCTAGGGTTCAGGCGATGCCGGAACGAGGGCTGGCGGCGGCAGAAACGGCGGCGGACGGCGGTGATGGCTGGTGCAGCGCGGCGGCGAGAAACCCTAGGTTTCTCAAGCCTGCCGGCGTTGCTGTAGGCCTGAACCGCGGCTGCCCGACGGTCCAGCGCCCGGCTCGATGTCGGGACGGAGCCGTGACGGCGCCGGACGACCAGTGGCGGCGCGAGGAGGGCTGCGGCGGTGAGTTGCAGCAGCGGCGGCCGAAACCCTAACGGGTTCTTGGCTCACGCGCTGCTGGGCTCAAGCCCGCGGCCCGACGGCGGTTCGACGACGATGGGGTGGCGCGGAAGGAGGCAGCAAGGAGGACCGGTGGTCGGCGACCACCGGCGGCGGCGGCTGTGGCATGGTCGAACGGCGGCAACGGCGGCTAGGTTTTTCCCTTGCGCGCTCGCTGCTGCCGGACCTAGCTACGGCGGCTCGGGCTCGAACCCAGCACCTCCGGTGGTGCTGGGACGCCGGCGAGGCCAGTGGGAGTGACCGGTGGCGTTCCAGCCACCGGCGGTGGCTCGCGGCGGCGGCGCTGCTTTGTGCAGCGGATACGGCGACGGCGACGGCGTTCTCGGGCGACGGTGACGAGCAGTGGCTCGGGCTGGGCTGCAACGGACGCACCTAGCCCGGACTCAGCCACGTCAGGCTCGTCGTGAGCCGAGACGGCAGCCCCGGCACATGCCGCGGCGGCGCGTGGTTTGCACGTGCGGCTCGGCGGCGGCGCGTGGCCGGATTTTTCGAACGAAGGGCTGTTCGTTTTTTCCAACGTTCAGCCCATGACGTTGACGACGGCTAGGGTTTTCCGAAACCTTGGCATGATCGTTGACGGCTAGGGTTTTCGTACCCTAGTTCATTTCGAAAATTTGCTTTCCGTTTTTGGTAATTAGGGTTTTCCGCACCCTAGTTATTTCGAGCAGTTGCTAATTTTGAAAGGTGGACTTGAAGACCGGGGTTGTCTTCCAAATTGAAGGTTGAAGACCGGAGCTTGTTCCGGGATTTTTTTTTTAATTAAATGTAATAGATAGGGCTTTCTATTCCCGGTCGGCAGCCTATTTATTTTTTTAATTATTTGCATGCTATGGATGGATTTAAATTACGCGATGAGATGATTAGCATGTTTTGCATGTTATTGTTGCTTTTCACTATTTGCGTAATAGAAATAACATGCATAGGGGTCATAGCATGTCGGTTTTAATGATTTCAATGCGAGCATGTTTTATTACTTGCGCTTAGAAATCATGTGATAGGACTTAATTGTCTATGTGCTACGATTGTCACACAAACCCTTAAAAAGACTAAGCGGTATAGTTAATCGATTATTGGTTAATTGATTTAAAGGACCTCCATATTTGGTTTAAAAATGAAATAATTAGCATTCGCGTTGACAATGAGTCTTCCTCCCTATAGGAGATGCTAGTTATGGATTTCATTGGTTTAGACTTCATAAAGGGATAATTTGATTTAAAATGAAATAATTAGTATTCGCGTTGACAATGAGTCTTCCTCCCTCTAGGAGATACTAATTATGGAATTCATTGGTTAATTCAAATATTGATAATATGGGAAAAATGATTTTATAAATGTATTTCCTCCTTTCGGTAGGATTGCTCTTAATAGAATTAATTTTCGGGATATTAAAATATGGTTGTAGCTTAGCTGCTTATTGATGAATCCTCCTATAGAGGTCACTTCTCGAATTAGCAGGGTCCCGAGGCACGGGTTATTATTTCTTTGTTTCACTAAGGTCCGTGTGATGGGATAAGAAATAAATAGACTGCGGTCATGGTCGATAATTTTATAGGTAGCATCCACATATAGTGGACTATTTGTAAATTGTATCGGGCTACTCGTTTGTTGGTTCAATGTTATTTTAGGGTTTATAACATTGATAACATAAATTATTTTTGTTTACGAGTTTTGTTTACTTGTTATTTATTTCAGATATGTCTATTGTTTCTATTCGCACGAAGATTTGTCATTTTGCTTTTTCCGATGGTGTTCCGGATTCCTTTCGATTTCGACTACTCAGTTTCCTGGCACGGAAGGAGATTAGTTTCCTGAGGTTTGAGGATTTCCTCAACTTTAAGGAATTTATTATGAGGTTTAAGAACCTTGTATACATGTACGTATCATATGGTGGCGTTATGTCGGGAAAGTCTGTTTGCGAGGTTCTCCTTGCACGTTTTCCGAGTTGGTTCCTGGCTCTTAGGGAAGCAGTCGTCCCGAACCATATCATTCATGAGGATCCAATTGCCCTTATAGGGGAGTTGCTCGTGGTTGATAGGGAGAGGATTGGTATTTTACAGACTGCCTATGAGGCGGAGAGGAACTTCTGGGTTCGTCCTATTCGTAGGAATGTCGATGTGAATCAGCGATTCACGGCTCAGGATAACGAGACCATCATAGATGAGTACCTCCAATCACTGAGGATTGATGTTCTTGAGTATGACGGACTCGTTCATGATGTGAATGAGCTAAACTCTGATCAATCCATTCAGAAAGTAGGTGATTTTGAGTATGACAGACTCGTTCACGATGTGAATGAGCTGAGCTCTGATCAACCTATTCAGGAAGTGAATGATGCCAGGAAGGAGAGACCTCCGATAATAAAGGTCTATCAGAGGAGGAACAAGAAGTTGAAGATAGATGGAGGTATGTCAGACTCTTGTAACATGAAAATCCAAATTATACTAGTTCAGTCTTCACGGACGGATTTAACTGGTGGATATTAATTATGGTTTGTTGCAATCTTTGTAGGTTTCCCTACGAAGAATGAGTAGGACGACTTCAAATTCTTGAGCTCGACAAGCGTCATTCCGATGATGCAGTTGTCCAGAAGACTTGAAGATTTCTTATCTTAGTTTTATCTTGGTTTTTGGATATTAGATTTGGTTTATTACTTGTTCACTACATTAGTTGCCTTGTTTTGGCGGATACTTATGTTTTTGGATATTGGTGGATGATAGTTTTCTTACATTGTATTAGAGATTTATTTCTTTAATACTGGTTGTTTTGATATATCATTCGTAGTGGGAGTAATAATTTTGAATCTTAAGAGATATTCCAAAATGTGTTATGATAAATGTTGCACTTCTTGTTCGAGATTGTCTTTTAATGAAGTACTACATCACTATGTCTAAATCTATTTCTTCTCCTTATTTGAAATGAAATGATTAAACATTCATGTTGATCATAGATTTCATTGTGACTTAAAATGAAATTAATTAGCATTTGCGATGACTTCGGGTCTTCCTCCCTACGGAGAAGCTAATTATAGATTTCATTGGTTAAATCTGTTCGGAAATAAGGATAATTTGCACACGATGTGTCGCAAGTTTAATGTTAGATTTAGTGATTAGTAGGATAAAAAGTCATCTTTCAAGAAAATACAAGTATTTATTCTTGATTAACGTCCAAGAATAAAAGGAATTTATGAATTGGAACATCATAAGGCCGGAAGTACAAGACAGATAACCAAAAGGATCTGCACAAGATTATTTAAGGATCCTTGTCACAGTGGGAGTATTTTCGGGTGTGTCTCGAAAATTGTGAATTGTTCATCAGGAAATCTAATTTCTTGGACAATGAACATACCAAGTTGACTAGTAAGGATAAGTTAGATGAAAGTGGTTGCATATCATTGATGAGTCTATGAGTTTAACACTCGGAAGACTGGTAAATTGTATGCTCATATAAGTTGAGGACATACATAAGGGAAAGTGGATGTGGTTTGAGAAAAGCAAGTTTTTCTCAAAAGTTCCATGTTTCGGGACAGACACATTCAAATGTCTAGTTCAATGATTTAAAGCATTCATTTGTCAGACAACACATATAGATTCGTTCATGAAATGTGTTGACAAATGATATATCTTTCATCTACAAAAGATGTTGAATTGGTTGTCTTGTACATTGTGAGATAATATTACTAGCACTTGGAGACAATGTGAAAGTATTATCTGACACAATAGGTGGTGATTATCCGAACAGTTTAGAATGAAGGTTAGGAGTAATGTTAGATATATCTACGGATAGTATAATATTATTCAAGTACTCTTCATAGACTACTGTTATGGCAAAGTTTGCGATACACTTGGATATTGCATAAAGAGCCAGATATATGTTAATGCTTGGTGCATGGTAACGGATGGTGAGGGCGATGCTGCAGAATTCTGCACTGCAGACCCCCTTTAAAAATGCACCACGTGTAAAGTAAATTTACTAACTTATTTCCGGCTTGGCTCCAATTGACTGACGGCTCCGTTGCACTAGGCCTTCCTCATTAAATGGCACACACATGATTATTTTATCCAATCACTTGACAAAGATTATGCACCTTATTTTCACTCATTTTTTTACATAATTAAATTAGCACATTTGATTTATTAATCTACTTTTTGTTGTAGTGTGAATTTCCTTTTTATTGCTATGAAATATTGTAGGATTGTAACTCCTAATATAATATAAGATATACGTACGATTTATCATGACATTATTATGAAAGTCTAATAATTTTTTATAACTACTACTATAGTATCTTCCATCACATTTCACTTGACTTATTTTATTTTATCATGAATTTTAGGCGCAATATCAAAAGTGAAAGTAAAAAAATTCACATTGAAAAGTAACGTAAGATTTAATTTTTTCCATTTTAATTAGGGAACAAATCAATTAAAGTGAAATGTCTCAATTAGGAAAATAAACCAAATGAAATAGGAAACATGAGTATCAATTAGTATTAATTAAATCAAGCTATTGGAATTTCGGAAAACTATTTTGTGATTGGTGATGATACTGTTGCAAACATATTTATTAAATATAAAAAATTATTTTTCACATTCATATTGATACGAATTTTGTGTATCGATGTAATCTATTAGTACTTCGCTATTCTCAATTTCATAATCACGTATAACACTCTCTTCGATTTAAGTATTAATATTTTTAAAGGTGTCGGAATACTTGAACCGGATTATATAGGGTTGTTCTACTTTAGTAGTAATGTTTCATAGAATTGAAAGAAAAAAAAAAATCCTTACATTTTTCAACATTAGACCCATTAATTTTCACTTTTAAAACTACGTCTATGATAGAGGATGGGGCGATTTCCTCTACCAAGAAACGAAAAGAAATAAAAGATACAACGGCAGACGCGAGATCTTTGCTCGTCCTTCACGCCAGATTACGAGAAGAAAAGGAAAAGCGGCAAAATAAATAAACTAGGGTTTTGAATTATATTTCTTGATAATGAAATAAGATACAATCCACCTATTTATACTAAATAACCTAGGTTGATTCGACCTACGATTCGGGAAAGAACAAACAAGAAAACCCGAAAAGATTGACCCAAATAATTAAACGGGCTAAGTCCAACGACAACCTAAATAAATAAATAACGTATCAACTCCCCCACCCTTGAGAATCACCTTGTCCTCAAGGTGGAGATACAATAAATCTTTGTAGACTTCCTCAAGCGCGTAGAACTTCAAAGCAATCCCTCCTCGAGCCACATTCGGAAAGAGGTGACCTAAAATCAGCTTGAACGGATCAAATCCATTCTCCTTTCCACCCCCTCCAGTCGAAAGCATGCAAACATATTCCTCCGGATGAGCTCCAATGATAGAGTGTGAAAAAAATGAGTATTGTTGTATGGCACTATCTACCAGACCCATATCAAACCCCATGTTCAATACGTGCCCTCCTCTCGAGCAAACAATATTTGCATAAACCTCTATTAATGGCCTCTCCTCCAAATAATCCCAACCAGGATCGCCCTTTGCATTCCCTTTCGTAAAACCTTCGACATCGATGGAAATGACATCGACTCCGGCTGCAATGAGAGAATTGACTGTCTCGGGCTCGCCATTTCGAGCGGCAGCGAAGAGGGCTTCGTCCTTGATCTCCGCCCTAGATAAACCTCCTTCCTCATCCGCCATCTCTGTCACTCCTCTCTCCCTCTCCCTCTCTGCAGCGATGATAAATTGGGGAGCGTTGGGAGTAGTTAAAGAACCTGGCGAACCCCATGGATGCTGAGGTTGAGGGTGCGACCGCGGAGTCAGCTGAGGAGCCTGCACGTAGCAGCCTTCCCGCGAAGGAGGAGGTGACGGTGCGTAGGCGGCCGGTAAGGAGAGATCTCTCGACGTAACAGCCCTAGCTGCCACGGACGCGGTCAGAATTCGGCGAATATCGATCGGACCCACCTGCGGAATATTATGACCAATCTGCGGCCCGGAATATTCCATCGCGACGGAGTAATTAACGCCGTAATCGTCGTCGGCGGCGGCCAGCGATTCCCACGGTGCAAGCTGAGGCGGCCGCAACTGCCGGAACCCTAACGGGGGCCTGGCGGCGTCATAGTGTGCGGGCAGGGGATGAGGCTGGTGCTGCACTGCCGGCAGCGACGTCGCAAAGATGGGGGCAACCGGTGTTGTGGCCTGGTGGCTGCCGGGATCCCACGTCAGAAGGCGCCAATCGGGCAGACCGAACGGCAGAGCAGCTTCCGCTCGCGGTGGAGGAAACGCCGGGGCCCAACGTTATTCCCTTGCCTCGAGTCGAGCCTCCAAACGAGCCGCCAAACGTGCAATCCTTACTAGAATGGCTTCCATTGAAGCGGGAGCAGATGAGGACGACGACGGCGGCAAAAGCGGCGCCGGAGAGGTAACCTGCGTCGAGGTTCCGCGTGGAGCCGTTGGTTCCCAATATGAACGCGGGACATGAACTTCTCCAACTCTCGTTGTTGGATGATCCCACGACGTCGGAGGCGGTCCCTCGTACGACTGAAAACCCGTACCCCCCTGCTGCTGGAACGGACGATCCCATGACGTGGAAGGATAAACGTCCACCGGCCGCGAAACGAAGCCGGTATGCTGCGTGGCAGAACCGCGGATAAGAGAATCCGGATGCGGCCCCCAAAACTAGGGTTTTCGCCTCTCTCACGATTTGAATTCATACTCAACAGAAGGTTAAGTTCAATGAAGGCCTCGTAGCCAATTGAATCAAATCACGAACCATAACCAAATCCAAGCAGCGGACAGAATCAATTCACCCCCCTCCCCCCCCCCCCCCCCCCCAAAGCACTTGTAGCCAATTGATCCAATTGACTTGCGAAGGTGAACGAAATTGGCACCTTTGATTAAATAATCGATACCTCGCCCCCTCAAAGAGACTCCACTTCGGAAGCTCTCAATGAAAGCACCAATTGATAGAGGATGGGGCGATTTCCTCTACCAAGAAACGAAAAGAAATAAAAGATACAACGGCAGACGCGAGATCTATGCTCGTCGTTCACGCCAGATTACGAGAAGAAAAGGAAAAGCGGCAAAATAAATAAACTAGGGTTTTGAATTATATTTCTTGATAATGAAATAAGATACAATCCACCTATTTATACTAAATAACCTAGGGTTGATTCGACCTACGATTCGGGAAAGAACCAACAAGAAAACCCGAAAAGATTGACCCAAATAATTAAACGGGCTAAGCCCAACAACAACCTAAATAAATAAATAACGTATCAGTCTAACATCTCGTATCGAAATACAACAAATACACTAAATTGGGACCGGGGAAGTATTTATATGCTTGTAAAAATTAACTTTGTTTATGTTAGATAAATATGTTCGCATTAATATCATCACTAATCACCATATTATATTGTTCAAAATTACATAGCTAAATTTAATTAGTACTAATTGATAACTATTAGTAATATAAAATTCTTAGACTTTCATAATAATGCCATAATAAATCGTTTATACTATATGTTATCTTAGGGAGTGAAAATCATAAAATAATTTTTAGCAATAAAAAGGAAATTAAGAAATTAAAATGTATTAATTTAATTGTGTAAATGAGTGAAAATAAGCTGCATAATTTTAGTCACGTGAGTAAGTAAAATAAGTTGTAAATGAGGAAGGCTAAGTTGAGCCGTTTGTAAGCGGGAGCCGAGCCGGAAGCAAATTAAAAAAGTAACTTTACACGTGGCGGAATTTTAATGGGGGTCTGCAGTGCAGAATTCTGCAGCATCGCCCTTGCCGGTAACGGATATAGTCTATCATTCTTAATCGTTTGAGGACACGGATAATCGAATGGTAGCTGGAAAAATGACATAAACGACCTTTTACTATGGATTCACATAGGAAGCAGAATTGTCTTGAGGATTCTCACGCAGTGAAATGCTGAGAGGGAGCTAGATAATTCAGGGCTTGGCTTTGTGAATTGGCAGTAATCTCAAATTTGCTAGAATTCTTTCACCCCCTGGAAGGATTCTAAGTGCAGTGGCAAATTTTGAGATTTGGAAATGCCGGTAACAACATAGTGAGTACCTAATATTAAGGCAATTTCGTGGAAAAAATAGAAACACTAGAGGAATGTACGATGACGGTTCCTTCACTAAGTGTAACATGTCAGGTATACCGTAGCACGTGGCTGACATGTCTTAGTGAGCCTCCCACGGCAAGGTAAAATCTTTGAGTATAAGTGGGAGAAAAAGTGTATGATGGTTGTTAACGATTGCGATTGTTAACATTGTACATGGATGAAGTCATATGGTTTCCTGTAGACGCGTTGGTATACTAAAAGGTTTTACTTTAGTGTAAGTGGGAGATTGTTGGGGTTGTTGTATAACTAAAGCAAAACCAGTTGTTTTAGTGGTTACGACACAGGTCCACTGTTAACAATCCCTATCTGGAAGAATATGTATAAGCAAGAATAAAGCCCATTATCTCATGTTTTAGACCACGTGTCGATCTGAGTTCGGAGAGGATCACGAAGGTCGTTGATAATGATGAGATATAAACAGTTCACAGTCGAGATAGCTTGGGCTGAGCTATCGGTCTAGACTGCAGCTTAATGGTAGTGATGAGTCATAATCACTAATTATGCTGGTACGGTGGAACGTATTGAGGATCAACAGAGATAATGCTCTTCGGATACTGACCCTGTATCAAAGGTGATATAGGTGAAGGGCTACAGATCTCAGGCTCTAGCTCGATCTTAACCTTGGTAAACTATTAGATGTATATGTATTCTTCGATGTTACCTTGATTTACGAAGATATGAACTTCTCGTTAGTTCATCTTAATCATGTTGTACTTTGGGTAACATCGAGTTGCATAGTATGTCTAATAAGTGTTATCAATAAGCCGTGTCCTACGTGAGTGTAGGTTGACGTTATCCCCTCAGGGAGTTCACAAGGATTATTATACCAAGTCATTGTAATATCCGGTATTTTCCTACTAATTTCGAATAAATCTAATAGCAATTAAGATTGGAAAACAAGATCATGCATGCATTAATATATAATTCATAATATTAGTATACGTATGCATGCATGTCTACTCTATAGTGAATGAATAATATAAATAGCTATTAATTATTATACATGCATGTTAATATATGCATGCATGGCTTTAGAAAAATAATAAAATAATACACATAGTTAGCATGCATGCGAACTCTTATACACGTTGCATGCACGTTGCATGCCTATTGAATGATTCACCTAAGCTATGTATTATTTAATAATTTTCCTCCTCCTATATAAAGGGGGCAATTGTCCCTCATTTTCAAAAGAAAGAACACCGAGAGCTATAACTTCCTTAGTTAATTAGTAAATGCCCGTATATTAGCAAAAAGATATTATATAGTCTACGAAGTCAAGAATTCAAGTTATTTCGGTATTTCAGTTATCAGGTGGGGTTTCTCTTTCCAAAATATTATCTTGAGTTAGTAAGCTCTAAAATGTGGGTTTATCCATGAAAAATGTTTTGATGCGTGATTACATGTTTAAGGCTCTTATGTTTACGATCGGGTCTTTCGGTTGGTCTAACACACTAATCGAGGGGCTGTGCGCACGGTTAGATATCATTGGGTTGATCACCAATTGGTTCTAACTTCGAGGGGAGAACTAGTGGATGAAATACTCCATTGTCTCCAAACTATAGGCTCCATCAGAAAGGGATCCGGCAGTGGTACGTCCCGGGATCAATATAAGGGTAACATGGTAATACGCATTTGCGCGCAATCAACGAAAATGGTTTTCGTGTGCATGGAAGTTATATGATTTCTAAAACCCTTCTATGTATGCTTTATTAACATGGATATTCTTTTTATTATAAATGTTTTCGGCATAACTCCACTGAGTGCATTAGTACTCAGCCCTGCAATTCCTTTCCAAATGTTTTGCAGATTAAGGTAAAGGAATCCGGTGGAGCGGCAGGAGCTAGGGAGGGCTGTTGTTGTTGCTGCGGTGTAAAAAGAATAAAACGCTTCCGCTACGTTTTAAAATAAAGTCCACCCCTCATGTATATTATGATAAGTTAATTTCATATTTCTGTAATAAAATCTCTACGTTTCTCCTACTTCTACATTTCTCTTACGGGTACTCAGACAGCGGCCAACATGGGTAGTTCGGATTAACCAACCCCATAGTTTGAGCTGTATATGTCCCGATCCCGTATTTTACTTTATTTTTACGGGTATTCAGACATGGCGGCCGGTACGGGCAGTATGGTTTTCCTACCCCGTAGTTCGTGCTGTACGTCCCGATCCCGTAGTTAATTAAATGATAATAGTATGGTTAAAATGTCTTAAGCTGTGATCCCCCTTCTATCCCCGCTTCTTAACTCCAACCCCTTGCCACGTCCCGGCACACGTGCCTTCCCTCGGGAATTGGGGCGTGACATAATGGTATCAGAGCAATTCTCCGCTCTGAAATCGTAACTTGGAATGATTTAAAATTTGAATTGGAAAGCACAACAACAACAACTCTCAAGTTTGCTGCTACACCAGACTCCAAGGGTAAGAGGTAAATGATATTATTATGTGTACATGCATGGTTATGATTCATGATTTAGTTATGTTTGGGACAATCGAACCCATATAACTCATGTGAAATGATAAAAGGGCGCTAAGTTTTATTTCCAAGGATACATCAGGGATACATGGTTATTATTGAAATGATTACGAGGAATGGTTAAAATTTTTATTGAAAAATGTATAATATATTGAGTCACAGGTCTTACTATGGATCCACGAAGACGACAAATTAACCGTTATATACTCGAAGATTATATTTACCAGTTCAGGAATTGTGAAAGAATTCCGAATGAGTCGGTAGGTGAATTCGTCGTACGTTTAGCCGCACTATATATTAACGCGGTACAAGGAGGGTTAACCGAGGTCGAAGCTGTTCGAAGATTGATTCGACAACTACCCCCGCAATGGAATGAATGGGCAGAGTATCTCCGGTCGGAGATGTGTGTCAGAGACGCAATCACTGATGCGGAGATCATTGACTTCCTGACGTTTGCTCACATGACCATCACTAGATGGATTATGATGGGAGCACCACCACAAAATGATGCTACTCAATCCGCACCACCCTCATCTCACAATGCAGGAGGTACAAATGAAGCCGAAGCAGGCCCGTCCAGAGCGAGAGTTCAGCCGGAGATGCCACCAACGGTTCCAACAGCCACCTCACACGTAGAGAATGGTGGGCCTAGTCGAAAACCGAGAATGAGGACGATGGAACCAACTCGGGTCAGAATTAATATTAATGCCGATGCTAGTGATGATTCTGATTCAGAGGAGGAGGACCAGGGCTCGTACCATGGCAGCTCTTATTAGGAAGGAACAATCATCGAATATAAATATGTCTACTAATATGTTTTGCAGGAGGGTCAGGATTTTTGGTGTGGGCATTTTACGAGCCAACCTGACATTTTATGTTTCGACTAATATATATATATAATATCAATGTATAGAAAGTCCTTTCGAGAAGACATGTATTGATAATGTTATATATGATGCATATTTATTTAGATGTGTGTTGTTTAAGATTAACCACAACATGCCTTGGCAATTATTATTGTTCTACAAACCTTTTTAACCAAAATTCTGTTACAGAAATGGAGCAAAGGAGAAACGGAAACCTTGAGGCAAACCCAGAATGTAACGATCGAGTAGAGCCCCAACCTATTGCTAGGATCGATGAGTGTTTTCGTAGACAAAATCCACCTACCTTCAATGGGCTCGGTGATCCAACTGATGCCGAAAGATGGATTCGATCGATGGAGAGGATCTTTGACTACATTGATTGTGGAAATCGAAACCGGTTGACTTTAGCAACGTACCAGCTTGTCGACGAAGCTGACTTTTGGTGGGAATCCGTTCGACGCACCATGACTCAGGAGCAATGGGAGGAGTACACTTGGGAAGATTTTAAAAGTGAATTATATGAAAAATACATACCAGGGTGTTATCGACAGCAAAAACAGAACGAGTTTTGGAATCTCAAGCAAGGAAAGATGACTGTCATGGAATATGACCGACTGTTCAATCAGCTGTCACGCTACGCTCCACATTTGGTGAATACAGATGCAGCTCGTGCCGACAAATTTAGGCGGGGTTTACGTCACGAGATAGGTGTTTCCTTAGCCAGTCAAGGAACACTTACTTATGCTCAGACACTGAGTAGAGCGATGGATATAGAATCCATGCTTCCAAAGGAAAGGGGACCCAATAATGTACCGGACCAAGCCAAGGGGAAAAGAAAGTGGGAAGAAGGGAATACCGGAAATTTCAGGGGAAAATAGCCATGGAGAGGAAACTTTCAGCAGACTCAACAACCAATGCAGAATAGAGAGAAGCCACTTTGTCGCACCTGTCAGAAATATCATTTTGGGGAATGCAAGCTCGGAACTACTCTTTGTTTTCGATGTAAAAAGCCAGGACACTATTCTCGCGACTGTCCAGCTTTCAACGGGAACCAAGGTGCAAGATTTCAGCCTATGCCACCTCCACCTCCACGAATGAACCAAGGAAATCAGAGACCGATGCCCAGGCCACTTCAGCAAGCCAGAGCCTACGCTCTAAATCAGGAGCAAGCAGCAAGAGCACCCGGAAATCTTGCAGGTATGATCTACCTCAACAACATACCTATTCTAGCCTTATTTGATACGGGAGCATCCCATTCTTTCATTTCGCAAATTGCGTGTCATAAATTAAATATAATACCCGGGAGAATAGATCAACCTTTACAAATAAGTATCCCATCCGGAAGAACCATGTTGTCAGAAGAAGCTTGCGTAAATCAGGAGCTTAAGATCGGTGAACAAATCTTTGTGGCGAACTTGTACGTCATTTCCATTATGGAATTTGACGTGATACTAGGGATGGATTGGCTAGAATTAAATGGAGCGACCATTAACTGTCAAGACAGAGAAGTCTATTTTGAGAATAAGGAGGAGAGAGTTAGTTTGCATGGCGTAAGAGTAGGTGAGAGAATACCAGTGATATCAGCAATGAAGGCAACATCAATTCTACGAAAGGGAAACTGTCAAGCTTTCTGGGTAACCTTGAAGGAGCAATCGGAGAAGGGAATAGAGATCGGTGAAGTACCTGTTGTTAAAGAGTATGAAGATGACTTTCCTACGGAACTACCAGGACTACCCCCAGATCGACGGGTCGAATTTTCAATTGATCTGGAACCAGGAGCGGCACCAGTATCCAAAGCACCCTACCGGATGGCCCCAAAAGAGTTACATGAATTGAAAGTTCAACTGCAAGAGTTATTGGATCGAGGTTTCATACAACCTAGTGTGTCGCCATGGGGAGCGCCAGTTCTTTTTGTAAAGAAGAAGGATGGAAGTATGAGGATGTGCATCGACTACAGAGAATTGAATAAACTAACCATCAAAAATAGGTACCCGCTACCAAGGATAGACGATCTCTTTGACCAACTGAAGGGAGCATCCGTGTTTTCAAAGATTGATCTTCGGTCAGGGTATCATCAACTTAAAGTGAAAAAGGAAGATGTTCCGAAGACAGCATTTCGAACCAGGTACGGACACTACGAGTTCACAGTCATGCCATTTGGTCTCACTAACGCCCCAGCGGTATTCATGGATTTGATGAATCGGATTTTTCATCAATATTTGGATGGCTTTGTCCTTGTCTTCATCGATGATATTCTTATATACTCTAAAGGCGAGGGTGAACATGAAGAACACTTACGTATCATACTAGAAATGTTACGTAAGGAGAAACTCTATGCCTAATTTAGCAAATGCGAATTTTGGTTGAAAGAAGTTATGTTTCTAGGCCATATCGTCTCAACCGAAGGTATCAAAGTGGACCCTGCAAAGGTCGAGGCAGTCAGTGGATGGAAAACTCCAACAAATGCAAATGAGATACGGAGTTTCTTGGGTCTGGCAGGATATTATAGGAGGTTCATTGAAGGATTTTCAAAATTGGCAAGACCCATGACGCAACTACTAAAAAAGGGAGTAAAGTACACGTGGACCAAGGACTGCGAACAAAGCTTTGAAGAACTGAAGAAGAGACTGACCTCTGCCCCAGTATTAGCAATTCCGGAGAGCAACGAAGATTTTGTCGTATTCACTGATGCATAAAAACAAGGCTTGGGATGTGTGCTGATGCAAAATCGTAAAGTTATTGCGTATGCGTCACGACAGTTGAAACCTCATGAGTTGAACTACCCGACTCATGACTTGGAGCTAGCAGCAGTAGTTCATGCATTGAAAATCTGGAGGCATTATCTATATGGAGCTAAGTGCGAAATATTCACTGACCACAAGAGTCTGAAGTATTTCTTCGAACAAAAGGAGTTGAATATGAGGCAGAGAAGATGGTTGGAGTTGGTCAAGGATTACGACTGCATCATCAGCTATCACCCCGGAAAAGCTAATGTAGTAGCAGATGCTCTTAGTCGAAAGAGTAGAGGGAAATTAGGATGTCTGGTTACGGAACAAGAAATGCTTATTCGAGAATTCGCTACTTTAGAGTTAGAAGTCGTATGCCCACCCGAAACCGTATCAGGATGCATAGCAGCGATGATAGCTAAACCCGATTTACGAGAAAGAATTATCGAAGCTCAGAGAAAAGATGAATTTTTGGAGAAAATGAGATCGAAGGTTGAAACCGGAGAAGCTAAAGAGGGATTTACAATTGTAGGTGACGGAGCTCTAACTTATAATGGAAGATTGTATATTCCAAGAGATGATGAGTTGAAGAACGAAATTATGAGTGAAGCTCATGATACGCCATACACTGCTCATCCCGGTAGTACGCAGATGTATATGGATCTACGTCAAAAGTTTTGGTGGGAGGCCATGAAGAAAGATATTGCATCATTCGTAGAACGATGTCTTGCATGTCAACAAGTGAAGGCGCTACACCAAAGACCATATGGAGCGTTACAACCATTGCCCATTCCGGAGTGGAAATGGGAACATATCAACATGGATTTCGTGGTGAGTTTTCCAAAGTCAATGCGAGGAAATACAGCTATATGGGTTATAGTTGACCGGCTCACGAAGTCAGCCCATTTTCTGCCAATCAAGATGACTTTAGGATTAGATAAGTTAGCTCAACTCTATGTCAAGGAGATAGTGAGACTACACGGGATCCCTGTTTCGATTACCTCAGATCGAGACACAAGATTCACGTCAAAATTCTGGAGGAGTCTGCAAGAAGCAATGGGAACCCAATTGAACTTCAGCACTTCTTTTCATCCTCAAACGGACGGACAATCCGAAAGAACGATACAAGTGTGAGAAGATATGCTCCGAGCTATCGTTGCGGACCGAGGGAACAATTGGGAAGAAATCGTACCACTCGTAGAGTTTGCTTATAACAACAGTTATCAAGCAACTATAGGAATGGCGCCGTACGAAGCTTTATACGGACGTAAGTGTAGATCGCCGCTCTATTGGGACGAGGTTGGTGAAAGAAGATTATTAGGCCCAGACTTAGTCCAGGACATGGTTGAAGTCGTCAATTTAATTCGACAAAGGATAAAGGAAGCACAAGATAGGCAAAAGGCGTATGCTGACAAGAGGCGCACTGATCTTCAGTTCGAGGTCGGAGATCACGTATTTCTTAAGGTTTCTCCTACGAAGGGAGTCATACGATTCGGGAAGCGAGGTAAGTTACGTCCTAGGTATATCGGGCCGTTCGAAATTCTCGAGAGGATAGGTCCCGTCGCGTATAAGTTAGCTCTGCCGCCTAACTTAGAAGGTATTCATAATGTTTTTCATATTTCTATGTTACGAAAATATGTGTTTGATCCGAAACACGTGATCAAACACGACGAGGTAATTCTAAGCCAGGACCTACAGTACGAAGAGAAACCGATCCGGATACTCGATCGTAAGGTTAGAATTTTGAGAAATAAAGAAATTTCGCAAGTTAAAGTTCTTTGGAATCATCACGGCATGGAAGAAGCCACGTGGGAATTAGAAGAAAAGATAAGAGCTCAATTTCCTGACCTAGAATATCCAGGTACGTGAAATTTCGAGGACGAAATTTTTATAAGGAGGGAGGAATGTAATATCCGGTATTTTCCTACTAATTTCGAATAAATCTAATAGCAATTAAGATTGGAAAACAAGATCATGCATGCATTAATATATAATTCATAATATTAGTATACGTATGCATGCATGTCTACTCTATAGTGAATGAATAATATAAATAGCTATTAATTATTATACATGCATGTTAATGTATGCATGCATGGCTTTAGAAAAATAATAAAATAATACACATAGTTAGCATGCATGCGAACTCTTATACACGTTGCATGCACGTTGCATGCCTATTGAATGATTCACCTAAGCTATGTATTATTTAATAATTTTCCTCCTCCTATATAAAGGGGGCAATTGTCCCTCATTTTCAAAAGAAAGAACACCGAGAGCTATAACTTCCTTAGTTAATTAGTTAATGCCCGTATATTAGCAAAAAGATATTATATAGTCTACGAAGTCAAGAATTCAAGTTATTTCGGTATTTCAGTTATCAGGTGGGGTTTCTCTTTCCAAAATATTATCTTGAGTTAGTAAGCTCTAAAATGTGGGTTTATCCATGAAAAATGTTTTGATGCGTGATTACATGTTTAAGGCACTTATGTTTACGATCGGGTCTTTCGGTTGGTCTAACACACTAATCAAGGGGCTGTGCGCACGGTTAGATATCATTGGGTTGATCACCAATTGGTTCTAACTTCGAGGGGAGAACTAGTGGATGAAATACTCCATTGTCTCCAAACTATAGGCTCCATCAGAAAGGGATCCGGCAGTGGTACGTCCCGGGATCAATATAAGGGTAACATGGTAATACGTATTTGCGCGCAATCAACGAAAATGGTTTTCGTGTGCATGGAAGTTATATGATTTCTAAAACCCTTCTATGTATGCTTTATTAACATGGATATTCTTTTTATTATAAATGTTTTCGGCATAACTCCACTGAGTGCATTAGTACTCAGCCCTGCAATTCCTTTCCAAATGTTTTGCAGATTAAGGTAAAGGAATCCGGTGGAGCGGCAGGAGCTAGGGAGGGTTGTTGTTGTTGCTGCGGTGTAAAAAGAATAAAACGCTTCCGCTACGTTTTAAAATAAAGTCCACCCCTCATGTATATTATGATAAGTTAATTTCATATTTCTGTAATAAAATCTCTACGTTTCTCCTACTTCTACATTTCTCTTACGGGTACTCAGACAGCGGCCAACATGGGAAGTTCGGATTAACCAACCCCATAGTTTGAGCTGTATATGTCCCGATCCCGTATTTTACTTTATTTTTACGGGTATTCAGACATGGCGGCCGGTATGGGCAGTATGGTTTTCCTACCCCGTAGTTCGTGCTGTACGTCCCGATCCCGTAGTTAATTAAATGATAATAGTATGGTTAAAATGTCTTAAGCTGTGATCCCCCTTCTATCCCCGCTTCTTAACTCCAACCCCTTGCCACGTCCCGGCACACGTGCCTTCCCTCGGGAATTGGGGCGTGACAGTCATGCATGCTGATTAAGTTCAGGTATATAATAAGGTGTGAACGGGTACTACCTGAGGAAAGAGATGTTGATTAATAAGGAGCAGTCATGGTAGCTCTAATTAATTAACGGATATGGAAGGTCTTAAACACGGGGGTCGAACTAAACAAAATACCAGCCCCAATCTACATAATTGGGACAGAGCGGTGATTCAGTTATGACACTTTAGTGGAGTGCGTCATAGCTCTAATGAGATACATGTTCAGGGGTGGACATGGAAATATCGAATTAGATAAGGCCCAACTCTGTCTGGTATCCGATCCCTAGGATGGCCCAAACAGACATCGGGAATCGATCTAAATAGTATTATTGAGTTTGGACTCAATAATTGTACTCAGGCTCAGTATATGATATATATTGGATTTATATCCGTTGAATGGATATTAAATATAATTAATTTAGATTTATATCCTGTGGGATAAGATTAAATCTAATTAGTTGTTATTTAATCATTCATGGATAAGATTAAATCTAATAGGATAAGATTTATTTAATTAAATCTTATGGGGATAAATATCATATATAAATATATTTGGTATATATTTATTTATTTATTCTTCTACTGGTATTAGAATAAATTCTATTTGTTAGAATCAATTCCGGATATACAGTTGCATAACTGAACAGATTAATTCCTTATTAATTCTGTATTAATAAAGGAATAAGATTTGTAAGTTATGGAAAAGGAATAAATATGGGATTGACATAGATATGGTTAGAGATAAATAAGGAATCATATCTCCTTATTTATGTACCATATAAATACTCTAAATCTCTCATCAGAAACCCTTGCCACACCAGAATTGTGAGAGAGGTTTTACGCAAACCCTAGGGCCGAGAGAGAGAGAGCCGCGAGTGCCTGAGGAAGGAGATCGAGGTTCCAGTGATCTCGAGACGCCCACCAAGTCTCGGATCTAGCGGTGTGGGATCACATCCTAGAAGATCAGAACCGTAGATCGATCAGACACGACTCAGATTCCTTGTTCTTCATAATCATAAGGTATGTACTCGAGCCCTTGCATGAACTTATGTGCACGATCGAATCGACACACCCGATCCAAGATCTGGGTCAGGGGCGGCTTTCAAGCAGCCGTTCCAACAGTTCCCATCTTCTGTGACAGCTCAAGTGCTATTGCTATCACCCAGAATCCAATTCTTCACTCTCGTTGTAAGCATGTTGAAGTGAGACATCACTTCATACGTGATCATGTTGAAAAGAAGAATGTTATTGTGGAAAAGATCCACACAGATATTCAACGAGCTGACATCTTGACAAAGCCCTTACAAGAAGAGCGGTTCAAAATGCTATGTGTCAAGCTCGGTATGTTGAACTGCAGCCAGTCTGGAGACATGGCTCCCTCAACTACTTGATCAATACAACGACCTGCCTTCACAACAAGCTGATCTACAGATAACATGTAGAAGGCTGTTGTAAGAATTTACAACTACCTGGCTCACTCAAGGGGGAAGTAAAGGCAGTGAGTTGTATCACTCACTGTCTATTCATTAAATTTAAATTCTGTCTCTACATTTATTTAAATTTTCCCTTGGAGCATTTATTTTCAATTATTGGTATTTAATATGTTTGGTATTTAAATTTGTTTTGCATGTCTGCTCTTATTCCTATTATATCCAAACAATACATTGGAGAAGATATTGTCAGAAGCAATGATTACCCTTTTTGTGTAACAAAACTTCCTTTTTGGGGTTTTATGCTTCGACAATCGAGATGCATTTATGTGAGGACTGGACATGAGACACGAAAAGTCGCGACTGGGCATTAACTGTCGTGCCACTCTGCACACGCGCGACTCTTCGCCTCCCACGCGCCTCGAAAAGGTGCACGATGTCAAATAGACACTTTTTAAAAGGGGATGACGGCACATCCATTTAATCTCGGCCGTTCGATCGAGATGATCAAGGCCGTTCCTCACCCTCTATAAATAGGGACCCCTCCATCCCTTTCATTGACATAATACCTTCACTTTGCCATTTTCTTGCCAAGAATTTCTCTGTGTTTTCACTATTCACCAAACCCTAACTTCATTTTCTCTATTTTCTTTCAAGGAAAATGGCCTTCGATGAACAAACCTCCACTTCCACCCAAGAAATTTCTTTCAAATGGCAAGATGCCAACAAGTTTTACAAATCTCTCATTGTGCAGGAACCATTCTTCACCTACAACAACATGGGCCACTCCGGCCTCAACGATATTTTTGTAAGGATGCAAAGATGCGGCCCCTTTCACCGCATCATCACCAGGGTTCTGGCGAAGATCTTGCCGCTGCAAACCCTAGCCTTCTATGCCTTCTGGCGTGAGGACGTGAAGGACTCTCTCAACGACATCTTCGTTCGAGCCTCCGACAACGTCATTGTCGACGATTCTTCAACCTGCTCGAGGCGGTGTTGAAGACGTACGATTTGGAGGATACTGGCAAGGACATATTTCCAGACATGTCTTCCCAGTTTATTGAGGAGTCATTCCAAGCTATGACTCTTCCGGCGATTGAAAACCAGGCCCTATCTTACGACATGAAGGGGATGCAACGAACTCGGCTAAAACCTTAGTTTCGTATGCTATTTGACGTTATCCACGAGATCTTGCTTTCTCAAAAGGGGACGAATGACAAGATGACCCATGACAAGTTCAAAATCTTGATTGCTGTTTACCACAACCTCCCAGTGAATTGGGCGAGGCTGTTGGTCCTTAGAATGAAAGGAGAAGCAGCAAAGGTCAAGACCTCAGTGGATAATGATGGTGACACTCTGCTGACCATCAAGAAGAATTTCAACTTCTGTCTGAAGATCTCGCTGATCTTCCAGTCCGTTGTAGAACGAGCTGAGTGGGAAGACGCTGTCCCATTCAACGAATCCATCAAGCTCCCGTCGAATCAGCGACAGTTCAACATGTCGTTGGGTATTAATGATGCATCCCTCATAGCCTCTGATCATGCGATCAGACCGTTCCTCGAGGCCATGGCGAAGTCAAACCAGGAATGGGAGGACTCTCGTTCCGTAGCCAAGGGGGAATCTGCTGTCCCTCCCCAGGTCAAGAAAGCTTCAGGATCTTCTTCCACCCAGGGCAAGGAGAAGCTAGTGGAAAAAAGCAAGAAACGGGGAAGGACGACCGTCGAGGAAAGGCCTTCGAAGAAACTACAGCCCGTTGCTGCTGTGGTAAGCTCGACTCCCCCAGCCAGAGCAATGTGTTCATCTGCTGCTGTTGGAGCTGAGCAACAACCTTCCTCCTCAGAACAACAACCTCTCTCCAAAGAGCAACGACCTCCCTCCTCAGAACAACAACCTGTTTCCCCGGGGCATCAGCTTGTCAACCTGGAGCATCAGCTTGTCTTCCCGGGAGATGAGTCCATTCCCACTAAGGTTGTTTCCACCGAGGCAGATCTTGATGCTCCTCAAGGTGGATTGTTCCACTTCAACCCTCTCATCACTCATCAAGTGTATGACAACACTTCCATCCAGGTCATTGTCAGTGATGATGATGATGATGATGATGATGATGATGATGATGATGATGCCAGCCTTTATCTGAAAAAGGCTGAGGAAGATTCCCGTAGACTGGTGAAGGAGCAAGCTCTCCAGCTCTACGACGACATGGAGTTCGCGGCAAAGAAGGTCGTTGATGAATTGCTGCCCGGGGCCAGATTGACTCCCGTGGCGTTTCGGATGGCCTCTCGCCTTCGCCTATTCTTGGATATCAAGGATGTTGACTATCATGTGATGCAGTCCTTGTTCGTGCTGAAGGATCTTGATCAGCTCAAGGCGGAGGAGGCCCTCCTCAAAGATGAGTTTCATTACTCATCTATCTCGGAAGCTCGTGCAAACTTCCGCCAGCTCGTCCTCACCTCCATGAAGGTAGAAGCCAAGTGCCTTGGTGTGGACTTGAAGCCGCTCTACCTAGAAGAAGCTGAGTTTTACAATTCAGCTGTGCCGGAAAACGAGAATGGACTGAGTCCGATCAGGCTAGAGGTCGTGACCCCAGCCCGTTCTGCTATCAACGTGGACGATCTGTTCCGCGATGATGATGAAGAAAAGGAAGAGGACAAGGAGGAAAATTTGCAGACTTTCCTTTCCACCCACCAGCTGAGATATCTGATCAAAAAGACGATAGGTACTGAGCTCGTTGGTGTCAACACGCGCTTAATCGATCTCGAGAAGCGGCTGGATTTGAGAATTGGTCAGTTGGAGGACAAACTGACCAAGTCCGTGGATGATGTTCTTTCCACCCTCAAAAACACGGACGAAAGGTTGTCAAAGGAAGTGAGCGAGGTCACTTCCAAGGCCGTTGATGCAACTAAGGAACTTGCAGAAGCTGCCGTCTCCAAGGAGATTGGGAATTTTACCCAGGTCCATCTTAAAGATCATGTCAAGCCTTTCCTTGGCACGTTGCTAAAAGATGAATATGTGGCCACCAACACCGATCTCCGTGCTTCTAACAGGCTGGTAAAAGAGGTGGAGGAGAAGCTGTCAAGTCTCAATTCTCTCATATCCACCTCGGCATCTGCAGCAAATCAAAGGGAAACAGCTGTTAGTGGAGACATCTCAGCTCTTTACTCTTCTCGAGAGATCCTCACTTCCCAGGTCGAAGCCCTCCAGGCTGAAGTGAAGAACCTGACTGACGTCATCACAGCCCTTTCTGATGATGTCAAAAAGGGGGAAGGTGAGAAGGAGAAGAAAGCTGAGAAGAAGAAGGAAAAGAAGAAGCCTAAGGAAGGTTCTTCTACCGAAAGGCCGTTTCAATCTCCCTCAGTTGCCGATCAGACTGGTAGAGGAGTGTCTAACCAGCAAGGCGGTTCCTCATCAGGCACAGCAGAAGAAGCTCGCCGCATTACAGAGGTTGTGCTTATGGGTGCAAGTGCAGATCAGGCCGTTGATCCAAATGTTCAGAGAAGGATTCAAGCTAAAAAGAAGGCTGAACGTTTGAGGCTTGATGCTGACAAGGCCGATGCCCTGAGAAAGATGAAGGAAGATGAGAATCGGGCTTCTCTAGCCCAGGCAGAAGTAGACAGAGTCATGAGGCAAAAGCAAGCCATCCTCACCCAGCTCAACAAAAAGTATTTGAAGAGGATGGCACAGGCTGCTATTGAAGGAAGAAACTGGCTCGGCCTAGACCTTTAGCCTCAATGGGAAGAGCTCACCAGTTCATTCATACTGCTGCACTACTGGATCAAGCTTCCTCCATACGATCAAGAGAATCACGGCGAGGCCTTCAATCTTTTTGTGAGGCACTTTTGGGATCGTACTCTTGTCAAGAGAGTTGTGAAGCTGGCAAGTGAAGCAGGCATTGGCCTTCCCGTCCCTGCAAAAGAAACCTTCTTCAGCCCGCGTCTGTCTGATGGAAAACAGTGGATTAAACTGCCATCAATGAGGGAGTTCGTTCATCTGCTCTGAACTTCGACATTCCTCACTCAGACCCTCGCTTCAAGCAGATAGAAAATGGGATCTACGCCAGTATGGGACTGACGCCCAGAAGAGAAGAAGCTCTATCAGCTGCTGGATCATCGAAGTAGCTGATCATTAATTTTTATTTTATGACCAAGCTTGTAACTGTATATCTCCATCATCCAGCTAGTCATAAATAAAAGTTAATATTTTCTGTGCCCAATATGACAAACTCTCTTTGTCTAGGCTTTATAAACTGCTTTACAGTTTTTATCATCAATCTGCCTAACATGATCCAATCAAACTGGTTTAACAATATTGTTAAAACAGGTACTTCATCTTATTAGGATCTTTGTAAAGTGTTGGGTTTTGACATCATCAAAAAGGGGGAAATTGTTGGGAACCCTCTGCAGTTATTTTGATGATGTTTTTCAAAACATCACTTAGGCATTGCACGACATGATATTATGTTTTTCTATTCTAATTGAGTCTATTCTCCTTAAAGAATGAGGCCGTTGTCCATAACAACCTCACCTATTAAAGATCAACTAGCTCTCCATTATTCATGCTTTGCAGGTTCTTCGGCCAGGCTCTTGAGAGCTCTTTCATCTAGCTGCCGAAGACAGGCTGTTGATCAATTCAGATAGATCAACCTCCCTCCACATAGCTGCCACCTCTGTTGCCAGCTGTCTTGACCCACTCGAAGTGCTGAGTCAAATCTGCAACGACTCTATGCCACGTTAGCTGTTTTCTAACGACTATATTTTGCAGGACTCTCAACGGCTAGTTTTTGAACTACGCCTATATAAAGCCTTCGACAACAATGGTTCGAGTACGGGAAACTCATTAATCTTACGAGCCAAATCGCTGCAAGAAAATTCTCTGAAAGTTCACATCCATTCAACACTCGAAAATCCTAGAGCTTTCCCAAGTGTTGAAGATAGAGAATTTCACCATTGTTATTCCTCAAGCTTGTTGCGTTTACTGCTGCATCAAGCTCCCTGTACTCTCTCTCACATATTTAGTGCTAAGCTAGTATAGTTGAGATTGTACATTGTTTATTCGATTGTAAATCGAAAGATTGTATGTTGTATGAAACTGATACTCAGTCAGTATAAACAATAGAGAAGTAGAATCCAAAAGTAAAGGGATTCGTAGATCGGGCTTGATCTACCGTGGAAGTAGGATAGTTACATCCGAACCACGTAAAAATACCTTGTGTTATTTACTGAATTAATTCTCTCTCTCTTTGTTAAACTGTTCATACTCAAACTGTATACAACAGCCTTCCTTTAAAGGCTGTAAAAGATTTTACATCAAGAGTTATCTAGCTCAACCTCACCACCACATTCCGCACTTTGACAGTTTGATAGATCAAGCTTGTATATCATCACAAGCTTGATAGATCAACCTGTCTCACTCTGTAAAGGACTGCCTGACCAGCTAGTTCATCAAAAGACAGACTGTTTTATCTTAAATTCAAAAACGGTTGGCTATTGGTGTATCCCCCCCCCCCCCCCCCCCCCCCCATACACCAATTAACTCTTTCTGGGACCAACAATCCGAATGTCTTTTGAATTGTTTCTGAATTAAAGGCTGATTTGGGATGACTTTGGCGAAGAATGCGGCGTTTCGAAGAACGTCCGGATCAAGCGTAGATTTGAGCAGACTTTGGCGAATAACGCGGATATTCGGTGGATGTCCGGATCTAGCGTAGATTTGAGCAGACTTTGGCGAAGAACGCGTAGATTCGGAGGACGTCCAGATCTAGCGTAGATTTGAGTAGACGTTGGCGAAGAACGCGTCGATTCGGAGGACGTCCAGATCTATCGTAAATTTGAGTAGACTTTGACGAAGAATGCGATGAATCCACGAAGAACACGATGATTGATGACGACCGACCACTTTGAATATTGTAGAGAAATCGTAGAGAATTTGTATTCTTCTCTTTTGATATCTCTAACTAATTCTTGTGGTGATTTATGAGTTCTCCTTTGACCCCTATTTATAGGTGTAGAAGTAGCAAGTTTGACGAGATTTTGAGCTCTATATTGGGCTCCATGATGAGGTGTCACAATTCTATTGGTTATCAATTATTGATATGAATCCATAAAACATTTAATTAATTGACAAAGAAATTGATATTTATCTGCAATATCTTCATTAATAAAATACATTATTTAATTTAGATTTTATAATAATCCAAATCAAATTAATATATAAAATTAACATAATATCTCTTTTATTTTCTCAAATTTTCGATGCCTACAGTTAGGCACTAAAAATGCTAATAGTGTCATTTTTCTTCGTTTCGTTCAATTTTATGCTTGTTTTTTGAAATATTTTTTATTGAAAATTGCTGAATGATTCCGAAATATTGGCATTATGATGTCGTTTCCGGCATTTTGTTTGATTACTAACTATTGAATTTCTCCTAGATTTTTTATTTTCCTTTTGTAAAAATGTGAAACGATATGAGCTATTGACACTATTAGTGCAAATAGTGCCATATCTTGTCAGAAGAAAAAAAAAAATCAAAAAAAAAAATATATGTCATAAAAATTCAGAAAAAAATGTTATGAAAAATATAACACCTTATAAGGAAAATAACTTTTTTAAAAAAATGTCAGAAATATCGGGAAAAAAAACAATTATAGAAAATTCTCAGTAAAACAAAATGAATAAGAAAGTTCAAAAATAAGTCATTGTCAACGAGCATTTCAGTTTTAAATAATGCAAAATTTGGGCAAATTTAAATAATGTGTTTTTACTATTTGTAAAGTCATCTAATTTGATTGATTATAAATAGCTGTTAATTATCACTGCTTACATGTTTTTACTATTTATTAAGTCGTCTAATTTGATTGATTGTAAATACCTTACAAGATAGAATTTAAAATATAAGATTCACGTTTTGTCCACCTTTTATATGCATGTCTCTGCTAAAATTTTGTGAAATTTTGTCTCTAAATATGTTTCCACTTAACATGAATTAAGCCTGCATGTAAAATAAGTGATTATACGCGCAATGCACTTAATTACTGCTAGTGTGAATAAGTGACCCGATAGTACTATTTTACGAAACTAGTATGTCACCCGTGACCCGTGCCGTTGCACGGGAAAATTTTCTTCTTTCTTATTTTGAATACATAAAATTTGGAGTATGGAAATTTTAATTCACGAATTAATTAGTGTTTATACTAAATAAATGAAGAGTTAAATTTCACAATTTATGTGAATTTTCTTTAAGCTTTAATAACAAAAATTTAAAAGTAGCGACACGGATGAATCAGATTAAAGACCTTTGACCTCAAAACTTAACCCCTATTTATACGCACACAATTTATGTGAACTTAAGAACATCTACATCAAGTTCATTCATCAATATATATTATCAAGGCAAAATTACTACTACAACATAACAAAATATCACTATATATTTTTAAATTTCCAAGAACTTAAAGTAGCTCAATAATCATCTCTAGTTTGGGTTAAGTGAGTTTTTATTTTTGACAAAAGGAGAAACAAAGATTCATTTAAAGAAAATGTAACACAACAATTACATCACATTCTTTAATAACAATATATATGAAGAACTTCAGACATCTTCAATCACTTCATCTTCAAATTCACTGCCAAACTTTCTTGTATATGAATAGTCTTTTGGTGATAAATATGCTTCATCACAACTAATATGATCACAAGGAATATAGTAGCTAGACTTAGCAAAAAGATAATAATATGATCATGAGGAATATAATAGTTTTAAATTCAAGTAAAATATTATGTAGATAATTTGAAATAATAATGGGCCAACGACATATGAAAATATGAACTCTTGTAAGATATCATAAATCACAAACAATATCCAACAAAGATAAGATTCTGAATATTAAAAACTGGAAATGAAAAGATGAAAAAAATAAAAATAAAAAATGGGTCTTCCATTTTCTGTCAATAGTAAAAGGAAATTTCTTGAAGGAGAATATTTGGGAAAGAGTATCCCTATCCCCTGCGAAGACAAAAATATTCACCAACATATTGACTTCTTCATCTTAATGCGTCCATAGATCATCCTTGAAGGAACAACTTCTTTTTTACTGTAAAATGAGAGTAGAGGGAAAAAAATATTAAAAAGTAAGAAACTGAACAATCTCAAAAACTTTGGAGAATTGAATTTGAATTTATAATGTGATGGAGTGAGAATTGCCGTTCCAATTTCTCATAGGGAAAAAGGATAGTAGATAACAATAAAAGAAGAAAAAAGAAAAGAGTTTATTGGGTAGTTTGGCGGTGCTGAGTCCATAGAAAAACAAAAAGGCTCAATCTTCATCAATGAATTATTTTTAACAATTAGAAAATCGAGATAAGTTGGGCGGGAAATAGAATTAACAATGTGGTTCTGTTTTTATATATATAATAGATTAATAAATGAAATGTGAACTCAGTGGACACTTCTGAAAAATAAAAGTAAATAAAAATCATGATTGAAAATATATTTGTTATATTGGAAATCTAAAGCAACACAAAAGAAATAAGAATAGTAGTAATAATGATAAGGTTTTGATTTTAATGATGGTTTGAAAATGCAAACTTGTTTTTTGAGAGTGAACCGCACCTTTATTATTAGAAATGCAAACTTAATTGTTATACTCTAGTGGAATATGAATTGACTGTTTTTGAAAATGAAATTTGCATTTAAAGAAAAAGGTGTATGCACAAAATTTCTTTGGAAATGAGAATTTACTTACATTTTTTTGCTCTACTCATTTATTAATTAATGAGCTCAAACATTAAGATTTTAGGAGGGAAAAAAACTTGGCATTGTATTTTGTTTTAGTAATATTATACAGATAGTGCCAATGACTAATGTTTTAGCAAATCACATGTTGGAACGATTGTACTTATCGCTCTGATATTACCAACAATACCAAGTTATTTATGCACACCATAGTAAATTACAAATAATTTTTTCATAAATAATACCCTCTCCAACTCACTTCATTCCTTAGTCTCGAAATAAAATGTTACAATAATTAGTAATATAAGGCATGACCACAGTAACCAATATCCCATTGTGCATTATATTTTTTCCTTTTTAGAACCTCTTTTTTTTCTTTCTTTTTTTTTTTTTAATTTAAAAAAATCTTAATGGCCGCATTTAAATTTTCATTTATCTTAAATGTTAGTTTGATATGTTTTCACAAATATTAAATACTATTCCCTCCTTTTCTTATTTGACTTATTTCATTATTTTATATCACGTATATATTGAATAAAATAGTCAAATAAAAAGAAACGGAAGGTGTACTCTACAAGAGAAGTAAAAACGCCGGGATGATGGCTCTCTCATCCTGTTACAGCCACATCATTCCCAGACTGGGTCGTGCCTCATGAGTTATTTTCTTCATGAATAATCTTGGTCCCAGATATCTTCAAATTGTCAGTTCCTGAAAAAATTGAAGTCTTAACATGAGCCAAAATGTTTACTTTCTTTAATGATCAAATAAGCATTACTCCAGAACTTTATGTTTCTTCAACATAAGCAGATCGATGACTAGGAAAAATATATTTAGGTGCATTTCTTACCCTTTTTGCTCGACATCTCTTCTGTCCCAACCTCTTCTTGCCAGCTGAAGTTAAGGTCGGATGATTCATGAACTGGATATGGTACACCCGTAGTCGACATTGAAGAGCAATTTTGTGGAACTGAGAAATAATTTCTACTCTTGGTCATGGCTTTTTTAGATGACGAAGATTCTGCTGTAGAGCACAAGTCATCGTCCCTTTTTGATACCCGATCTCCATTGTTACAGCTATTCAAGTTATCATTCAAGTTCTTCTTCCCATCTTCCTCCGGCTTCAGCCTTTTCCTATTCTGAGTGGCGCTCATGGAGATCCTCATGGATGGCACCCTTTGATCATGAGACGAGCTAGCTGGATGCAACTTATTCTCGTTAGCAACCGCCTTCGAGAGAGGAAACTTTTCCGGAGTCTCAGAGTTATCAAATACAACTTCATCTGCTCCATTGGTTGCACCCTTTCCAGTTGCTTCTTTCCCGTGCATAACTGAGATTGCTTGAGTTAGCCTATCTCTGGCTATGTCGATATCCATGATGGGCTTCGGATAGTTAATTCCAAGCTCGATGCCTGAAGATTTAAGTATTGAAAGAGGAGCATCCCATGGATGATGGATCCATTCAGTCGGCATTCGTGCTAATTCAGGTAGCCACTGCCTCACATATTCACCCTCTGGATCGAATTTGAATCCCTGAACCTGGATCACAATGTGAAAGGACGACCGGAGATGATGAGAAATGCTATAAATATTCAATAATCACGATAACAACATCTATGTGAATTAGACTTCTTACAGTTTCGGCAAGAGATGAACTACACAATGCATAGGGATGACAAAATAAACATATTTTGGTGGAAATAATCTTATTTTCCATTGGTTGTAGTTTTCCGACTAAACAAACCATTAGCTGTATACTATGTATTCATATAAATAAGCCAATTTTTTTGTACATACGAGTACAGTTATTTGGTTATTTTTGGGAAAAAACGAAACATCGAATTTAGTTAGGTTCAGTCATCTTTCAAGACTTTCGGGAAATTGAGGTACATTGATTCTATAGTCTAAACTGATTGTGATGACAGAATACTCACCCATAGCCATATGCAGTACTAGTTAACTATGGAATAAACAAGCCATAATTGTGAATAGGTAACAATCTTACCTGTGGGCTATCCATACGCTCAAGCTCGTGGCCGTCAGGCAAGCTTCCCGAAATATATTGCCAACCAAGAATATCACTTTCCAAATCTGCATCAAGAAGTGTATCCCAGAAGTACTTCATACCCCATTGCCAAGGCAGAAGAAGAAACTTCACAAAGAAACTCGAAACAATTATTCGAATCCGGTTGTGAATCCATCCAGTTGCCCACAGCTCTCTCATTCCTGCATCAACTAGAGGATATCCAGTTCTACCCTGTCTCCACGCCTTAAAATGGGATTCGTTAGCATCCCAAGGGAAGTACTTGAGACTGCTGAGTAGCGACCTTTCGTGAGTGAAGGGAAAATTGAAACAAATGTAACGGGAATACTCTCTGAGCCCAATGGCCTTTAGGAAAAGAACTGCACTCTCTTCGCCTGCAGAGTTTTGCTCGTTTTTCCAAAGGAATTGCTTCATGCTTACACTTTGAAACACTTTTCTAACGCTCAGTTCCCCGAAATGGAGATAGGGAGACAAAAGGGATGTAGTGATTCCACCAACTCTTAGCCTATCTTTTGAGTAGTTAAGCAAATGGTGTTCGATGAATTCGGTGAAAGCTTTGTCTGCACTACTCCAACCAGGTGACCAGCCTCTTCCTAGTAGAGAGTTACTTGACTTTTCTGATTCATTTTCAAGATTCAATGCCTCAATTGATGCATTCTCAACCATTCCTGTGGAAATATAGGACAGGATAATAATTTTTAAGATTATCATCAGTTTCTAAGTTCTTTCTAACTACGTAAAATTTATTAAGAGAATTTCTTTATGTTACCACTGTAATAGTGGATATAAGCTAAGACTGATTAGTTCCTTAGTTTTTGGAACAGGTAAAAATGTTGAGAAGTTGCATGTAAAAAGAAGCTGTAACCATAACTACGCTACGACAGGATGAAGAAATCAGGCATACCTTGAGCGAGAGTCAAACGTCGTGGTGGAAGATGTGAAACGAGCTCTTTTTGCAAGTTCAAGCATTTCTCCCAGTATGCATTAAAAGTTGTAAATACTTGTTCATCGTCATTATACACTTCCCACGGCTCAAATAACAGCTCACTGTTAAAGCTTTGGACATCAATTCCAAGTTCAACTAACTTTTGCTTGATATTGTGATCACGAACAAGTGAAATTGGATCTGGGGAAAATTTAAATCGCATAAATATATCTGAGCCCCTTGTAGTATCTCCAAAAAACATTAGAACAAATACATAAATAATTTATAAATATGTATAAATAGAAAAGAGCAAAGATAATTGGAGAATGTTGAGTCATTTAGAACCTAAGAATGCAATTTGGGATGAATAGCGAAGAAAAGATGTACTAAGATCAGTGACTCGGAAATATCAAGAAACTTGCCGTTGGTTTCACAATGATCCAACAAGGAATCTTCTAAATTGTTGGCCTTTGAAATGCTTTTTGCCACCCAAACAGGGGCAAACAAATTAACTAAATGTTCTAATTGCAAGTTATGTCCTCATTTCCTTGCAGTTCAATAAACCCAACTTTTCACCAAGTAATCTACTTTTCTTTAAACATACTGACTGCGACCACCATAAATTTCAGCTTAAAATCGGATTTCAAAGCACCAAAGTGATCACTCTATACAAGAACCACTCCAACACGATCTTGTTCAAGAAAATTAAACACGACACCATCCCATATTAGTATACATCAAAGTTCTTATCAACTAATCACTAAGTATCGATCTTTAGTTGTCACTTAATAACTCCTTTGCAGAGAGCCCTAGGTGAGTATTAGCGAAATCAATCCAGATAAGTAGGAGAAATACACTAAATAATCGAAATTATAGTAGGGAAAACGCATACCATAAAGATGATTATAGACGACCTTTGTTGCCCCCACAGCAGTAATGCAATCTAAGAGGGCGGAGAGTGTGCTCTCAGCTCTGATCACAACCAATTCTGCCCCAAGAGATCTGAGCGACTGCTGTAAATGAGAAAGGGACTGCTTCAGCCACCACCGCGAAACTCGCCCGGGATGATAAGGACCTTCTTCCTTAGGGCACCATATAAATACAGGTAGCACACTTCCATCTCTCGCAGCAGCTGCTAAAGCTGGATTGTCTTCAATTCTCAAATCCCTCCTAAACCAAACTATGCTCTTGCACTTCTTCTCCATCTCTCTACAAATTTCACTCCCTTTCAGATTCTACAAAACATGATTTCTCTCGAAACTCCATCCTATCACACGAGTTGATGCCTTAACAACTCAATTAAAAGAGTAAAAATAAATAAAATAACACTAATGATCAAAGAGATGCACAGCTCATCGTAAACTCAACTCAATTCAGAATCAAATCATGGTTTTCACATAGCCCCTAGCAAAGAATTCTCGTAATTCAGTTCAAACACATACCTGAGACATAGATATGATCCATCAAAAAATCATTTTCGCAGCAAATCCACTGCGTAAAATCTGGAGAATAAGGAGAGAGAAAGTGAGGTGAGCTGCGTAATTTGCCGACACGATGTGATTCAGCCGATTGTCAAAGACGAATGGGGCAGATTTTTTGTGGGCTTGAGGATTAGACTTCATGTGACCAAGTTGTGTTTCCGCCCACAACTATAAAAAAGAAATTGATATTATAAATTATGCTATCTATCCACAGGCAGTAGGACCACATAAATAATGTAAAAAGTAGATAACCAAATAACTGAAATAAGTTTACCTATGGAAATGAACTTCTCCTCACAACTGATTTGCTCACCGTTCAAGAAAAGCTTACGTAAGTTACGTGACAAAATGTGTTCAACATCGGCTATACCTTTGTGAATATACATATTTATACATGTGAGTGTGTGGGTCTACAGTTGAACGGTAGAGGAAATGTACATGTAGAGTAAAACCCGAAGCGGAAGGAATTAGGATAAGAGGAGAAATGCATGGTCGACTCGTCACACGTGTTCATGATTACGATAAACCTTATAACGATATCCGGTACAAGTTGCAGCTCATGAAAATGACTCGTTAAAATGCACACCATAGTTGACTGATTTCGGTGTTTTGCTCGTCGCTCATATCCATTGCTTGTCATTTCTCCCCATCATACGGAAATAGTTAGACAATTCAACTCTTTTGTCAGTATTTTCATAATTAATTTTTTGAGATCGAAAAAGAAAAAGTAATTATGAAAAACATTTTTTAATATTGAATACTACTAACATATATTAATCATAAATATAATTTCATTCTATTATCAATTACCAAACACACTTAAACACTAATTAATACTAACTTAATTCACGTGCGAAGAAATTTTAACCCAACTTAATAAGTTTGAGGGAGTACCAATTTGCTTTGGACATCAGTTTTAAGAGCATTGACATCAACATACAATCTACGTTGTACGCACAACATGTGGCAGCTGGCGTGGCACTACGACTGCTAATGCAACTGCCAGTCAACATACGGCGTACACGAAGGTGTATGCCTGCGCAGGTTTATTCTTAAATACGTGTGTGTATACTGCACTCACCCCTCACATTCTATTATTATATTAATATAATTTGTAAGGAATTATATTATTATTTTAATCATTATGTGAGAGGTGAGTGTAGTACACCTACACCCACATAAGAATTTTCCCGCCTGTGCATACGTGGAGAGAATACACCATATGCCACATGTCGTGCGCTGATTCGCCGATTAAATTTTGACTTTGACCACCTTTTTTTTATTTTAAAAATGACGTTGTCATGTGTCACGTCCTCATTGGCCGTCAATGTTATTTCTGGATCGAGCCATTCCTTTAATTTTTTTTTTAAAAAATTGCATCATGTGCCATGTGGTGGTACATGATTGGTTGGTAGGGTTTAGTGCGGATTAACCTTAGTTTTCATACGATTTTTTCATTTTTTTTTAATTTCTCCTATAAATACCTCATTTTCTCCACTTATTTCATCACACTTTCCTTCTTTCTTCTTCATATTAAATTCTCAATTTTTTATCATTCGAAATGGACGAAAGTAACAACTACGTTCAAGAGTTGGTTTTTGGGCAACAAGGCTCAGAAAATTCTCCTCAAATCCCACCAGAAGATCCATATATAGATCCAATACATACACCAACACCCTCCCACCCTAGAAGATTCGCACCATTACAACCCAACATTGAAATTTCGGGTTACTGTTGAAGAGAATGGCCAAGGACGTGCAGTAGTATTTTCATTTTTTTCCTCCCAATTTAATTTATTTTTTAGCCTTTTGAACTTAGGTGTTTTTTTTTTTTTTTTTTTATTTATTTTTTTTTTATTTTTATGCTTTTAAATCATTGTATTGTAATTTCCCAAACGTGCAATACAAATTGATTTATTAAAAAACTCGTGTTTGAACGACGAAAAAAACTAAAACGAAACAAGAATTAAAAAACAACTAAAACTATCCAGTCAGCACTGTTAGATCCGGGTCAAAGATCAACAACAATTATACATTTATTTATCATATTTATAAACTAGTGAAGAGCATTCATGTAAGTACAATTACAAGTGAAGACATAAAAGAGATTCATAAGATTTATTGATCTTAACAACTCAACTCCCATAGAACATTCCTTTTCTATGTGAAAGGGGGATTAAGATAGAGGTCAAGCGCGAAATATTTGAGCTATCAATCCAGCCAAATCCATGAAGAACAGAGTTCGTTTAAGAAGGAGAGAAAGGAAGAAGAGGGCGAGGTAGAGAACGCAAGGCGCCTTCCTACTCGTCCTTTCTTAGCAACAAGAATTATACCTTTGGATTAAACTACTAGAAGTGTTTTTCGCCCACAAAGTGAAGATGGGAGGAATGAGAGAGAAGGCTCCTTGAAAAAGGACCTTGGTTGCTTGCTCGAGCTTAAGAGAAAATTCAAAGTGAATAGTACAGTGTGTAAAGTGTTTGTGAGTGAAAAGTTGTTGGAGTGGTGAGATCACCCTCTATTTATAGGTGTGGAAATGACGAAAAGGTGAATGTACATACAAGGGGAGGACATGAGAGGAATTTTTAGAGGGACAAGATTCCCTTCGTCATTAATGTTGTGGTCCTCACCCTAGTGTACATAGAGTCATGCAGATTGCGTGTGTTTGGCAGATCCTTAGATTATGAGAAGATGCCCATCGGGTTAGGACAGCTCCTGTAGCTTCCGCACAGGGCATGACTCCTGCACCAAAACGGCATCTGAGGCTTCTGAAACAGGGATCCGATCAATGTTAAAACTTGCCACGTGGCAAGGCTGATATTAGTCCTTATCAGCTACTCCTTCCCCTCCCCCCCCCCCCCCCCCAGGTCTAGAAGTGTGTGCTATAAGCTTCTGCTTGGTGCTTGGGGGGGAAATAATTTCCTTGCTGGCGTCATAATGGTCTTGTCGCGTGGAAAAATGGTGCGACGGTTTGTCTTCTCGAGGATGAAAAGGTATACCTATTCTTTTTCCTCATTATTACTGATAGATTCGGGTTGAAGATCCACAACAATTTGAGTGATTATTCATCATATTTGCAAGGAGCATTCATAGATAAAGCATTACGATGATAGAGAGCAAGAGATTCACATGGTTCCATAGGCCATAATCATGTATTTCATAGACAGCATTGTTCGCATAAAGATGGCGAATAAGAATCGAGCTACGTGTTTAAATAAAGGGCATTTCTAGCCATAAATCAACTAAATTCATTGAGTTTTGAACTCATTCAAGTGAAGAACGAAAGAAATAAGCATGAAGGGAGAGGGAAGCAGAGAGCATAAAGCTCTGCAAGGCTTCGTCCCCTCTTAATAACGAGGGTTATACCTGAAGTTTGGGAGGGTGTGAGAGAGAGAGAAAGAGCATTTTCCCGGCGGCGAGAATGGGAGATGGAGGTGATTGCGAATGAGGTTTCCCGGAAGAAGACCTTAGGAGCGTCAACAGCTTGAGCTCGAGGGAGCTCGTGGAAGAATGTTTGAATGGAATAGTACGCAGAGTGCGTGTGTGTATGAAGAGAGTTGTGTTGTGATGATGAATGACGAGGTGTGTGATTACTTGGTATTTATAGATGTAAAGAGGGTGAAAAAGTGAACATTCGTGCGAAAGGAGGACAGAAAAGGAATTCTTATGGAGACAAGATTTCCTTCGTCATTAATTTGGTGGTCCTTACTCTAGGGCATATAGAGTCATGCGGGCTGCGTGTTGTTCAGATCCTTAGATCTCAGCAGATGCTTGCAGCTTCTGCATAAGCCAGGATCTGGGCAGATCCTTATAGTATCTCATATAAGCCGAGACATCTGCATTGAGCAGATGTGAAAACTAATCCTTGTCAGAACTCATCACCCTTCGTCCTGACCAGGCATCTGCATTTGACGTAGCATCTGATGCCTTAGGGGAGTCAATGTTATCATGCGGCTAGTAGTAACTCCCTTAAGAGACGTTGCTCCCAAGGCTATGAGAGGCATGTTCTCTTAGTATCTAGAACTATTTTCTTAGCATAGCTGATATTTATCCCTATCAGCTACTCCCCCCCCCCCCCCCCAAGTCCAGAAGCGTGTTTAATAAGCTTCTGGTTTAATACTTTGGCGGGAAATGATAGTAGTTTATATATATATATATATATATATATATATATATATATATATATATATATATATATATATATATATATATTATAGCGTCATTCAGGTCTTGTCGCGTGGAAAAATAGTGCGGCGTTTGGTTTTCCGAGGACGAGGAGATATAATACTCTCTTCGCCTTCCTTCTCTTCTACCATCTTTTCAAAATATCATCAAGGGAGAGAAAAAGAAAAAAGGGAGAGCCCTTCCACTTTTTCCACACATCTCTTCTTCAGTAAGACTGCCGCTTTCATTCTTTCATTAGCCAGAACCAGGTAGGTAATCTCCTTGCTCGCTAATGATTTCGGGGCTACAGACAGAGGAAAAAACTCCTCCTTCTCTTTTTCACTAAACTCCTTAACTTGATTATTCTTGGCTTACACTACTCATGCTTCGCTATTCAGATATGTCGCTCGACTCCCTTCGTCAGAAAATTTGCGACTTGGCCTACACAGAGGACTTCTCCGACTCTCTTCGATTCCATCTACTTAGGCCGTGACGAGCCTTGTCGCGATCAGCTCTCCTTTCTCGTCGTTGATGACCGTCATGCCTCCTTTCTTTGACACCACTTGAGTAGGGCTCACCCACTCACTATCCGAAATAGCATAGATCATGCCGGCATCAAGCAACTTCAGCACCTCCTTCCTCACAACTTCTTGCATGGCTGGGTTCAATCGTCTTTGGGGTTGGACTCTTGGGCGATGGCCTTCCTCGAGCAAGATCCTATGCATGCAAATCGTAGGACTTATACCTTTAATGTCGGCAATCGTCCATCCAATTGCAGATTTGTGCTCCCTTAGCACCCTCAATAGCTTGTCCGTGTTTGCCTCCGTGAGATGAGAAGACACGATCACCGGGTACGTCTCTTCTTCTCCTAAGAACTTGTACTTGAGGTGCTCGGGTAATGGCTTCAATTCCACCTTAGGGGCTGCATCCTTCTTCTCTTCCTCTTCGAAAAATCCGTCGTCCACCTTCTTGTTGATGTCGAGATATGAAACCTCCTTGTGGTGACTCGATGGTCGATTAGCCTCCAACTGATTGAGATACTCGAGAATCTCGTCGCAAGCTTCGTCCAACTCTTCGTAGGCATAGAGAGAATTCGAAATACAATGGTTAAGTGCCTCCTCCGAAGTAGGTGGTGTCAATGTCTCGATGGAGAAGATATCCTCACGTTGATCGTCGGGTCTCTTCATAGCTTCGTAGATAGAAATTTTCAGTTCCTCCCCGTTGACTCGAAATGTGAGGTCTCCATCTTGAACATCGATCAATGCTCTCCCCGTTGCTAAGAATGGCCGCCCCAAGATCAATGGTTGATTTGTGTCCTCGGGCATGTCCAAGACTACGAAATCTGCCGGAAAGACGAGGTTGTGCACTTGAACTAGAACGTCTTCCACTATCCCCCTTGGATAAGAAACTGATCGGTCCGCCATAAGTAGAGAGATGGTGGTTGGCTTCATCTTCCCGATCTTGAGCCGGTTGAATATAGGGAGAGGCATCAAATTTATGCTAGCACCAAGATCACATAGCACATTTTGGAAGATTTGATCACCAATCTTGCATGACAACGTGAATCTTCCGGGATCCTTTTGCTTCAATGGTAGCTTCCTTTGGATCACCGCGCTGCACTCCTCCGTGAGATTGATCGTCTCGAACTTCCCCCACTTCTTCTTCCCCGAAACCGCATCCTTGATGAACTTCATGTGGTTGGGCATGTCTCGGAGAGCATCGAGAAGTGGTATGTTGATGTTGACCTTTTGTAGTATCTCCATGAAGCGTTGATACTTCTCGTCTTGCTTCGTCTTGGTCATTCGTTGCGGGAAGGGGGGCTTCGGGGTGTAAGTCGGAAGTTGGTGCGGCTGCTGGGCCTCTCGACCGACCTCTCGATCGAGAGAGGTGTCGAGAGGTCCCTTCTGACCTCGGTTTTTGACCTCTCGATCGACCTCTCGATCGAGAGAGGTGTCGAGAGGTTCCATTTGAATCTCCTCGTCGTAGACCTCTCGATCCTCCTCTCGATCGAGAGGGGTGTCGAGAGGTGGATGCTGACTTCCAGTATGGACCTCTCGATCGACCTCTTGATCGAGAGAGGTGTCGAGAGGCCCTTGCCTCGGCTCTTGGATCCTCGTTTCCTCGAGCACCACATTCTTGAAGTTCCCGACTCCTTTCTTCTCAGCTTCCAAGGATGGATTTGTGTACGTAGTGCCGCTCCGAAGCTCAATAGCATGAACATGATGGTTGTTCTTCGGGTTTTGCTCCGTGTTACTTGGGAATTGGCCAGGCTTATGGACTCCTCCTTGAGCGTTGGCTATTTGACTCATTTGCGTCTCCAACATTTGCATTTGTTTGGTCAACGCATTGATGCTACTCGCCAAGTTGTTAGTTGAGGTGCTTTGAGTGAGCTCCAACGTCCTCAACTTTGCATCTTGTTGTGTCATCCTCATCTCCGATTGAGCCATATATTGACGAATTAAATCGTCGGTAGACATCTCCTTCTTGGGCTCTTGGATGACTCCGTTCTCAACATGGAAGCCGGGAGGTGGTTGCAAGGCGTTGTTCGGATTGGCATAGGAAAAGTTCGGATGATTTCGGTTGTTGGGAACATATGGTTTCTTGTACCCTCCTTGGTAGTTCGAACCTCCTTGTCCTCGCCACTTGGTTCCTTGATTCGGTTGCCATTTTTCCCCTTGTTGCACAAAATTGGCATCTTCCTCTTCGGTTGGGTTTGCTTGATCATCCGTGATAGCATCGCACCGAAGTACTCCTTTCTTGATAGTATCCAACTCATTCACTGTTTTTGTGTACTTCTCCATCAAGTCCTCGTAAGCATCGATCCCAATGTTGGCAACTCTCCTTCTTCCAAGACGACGGTCAGTAGCCTCCTCATAACTCGAGTTCACGGTCAGCTCAATGATCTCCATAGCCACATCATATTCATTGTTCAAAAATCCTCCCTTCGAAGCATAGTCGAGCTCCTTCCTACACAACTTGTTCAAACCACGATAGAAGTTCGTGATTTGATCCTCCTTGGTAATTCCATGATTTGGGCATGCTCGTAGTAGCTTCTTGAATCTCCCCCATGCCTCGTAGAAGTGCTCATCCTCGAATTGTTGAAATTGGATAATCTCATTGATAAGCTTTTGAGCCCTCGAAGGTGGGAAGAACTTGTTGAGAAACTTTGTGCACATGTCAGCCCAAGTAGTGACCTCCGTCTTGTCCAATCCATCTAACCACTCCCGAGCATCGTCCTTTAGAGACCACACGAAAAGGCTGAGCTTTAGGTAATCCGAGGACACTCCATTGGCCTTGTATGTAGCACATATGTCCAGAAATTGCTTCAACTGTGCATTCGGATCCTCCGCCGGTGATCCTCCATATTGATTGTTTTGCACCATGTTGATGAGGGACGTCTTGAACTCGTAGTTGTTGGCTTCGGTTGTCCCCCATCCTCCTTGCTGAAATTGATCAACGACCGGCTTGTAGCGGTCGTTCAAAGTCCTCCTCACTTGATCCCCCATTGAATCGAAACTCCTTGGTGAATCGGGTGGTGAAGAGAGTGGTGTATCGATCTTACTTGCCTCCTTTCCTCGCCTCAATGCTCGAAGAGAGCGCTCTAACTCCAAGTCTATAGGAATAGGATTTATCCCTTTAGACCTTGTGGTCATGCACTACCTAAAACCAAAGAGAAGAAAAGAAACACGTTAGATCAATAAACCGAAAACAGAAAATTAAAGCGCCTAAATCACCTATTAATTCTATTTCAAAATATGTATGTGAAATCTAATCAATCCCCGGCAACGGCGCCAAAATTTTGATCGCACTATTTCTACCACACAAAATAGGTGTAATATAATGAAGCACGAGTATCGTATCCACAGGGACTGATAAACCGAAAACGCACACAATACCTCTACTCAAGAACTAATGTGATGTCTAGGCTTTTAAGGGTTTAGTGAATGTGGTATTTATACTAGGCAAATAAAATAAACAAAATAAATAACTCAAATAATCATATAAGGAAATAAGCAAGTAAAGAAATAAGTAGTCAAATAAAACTACTTAAGGCACAAGCAATTAAGTAAATAAGGAAAGTGAACAATTAAGGAAAAGTGTTGATTCTAGGGAAGCCTACCTAATCAAACATATGCAAATAATTAATGAATACAATTAACCACTTTAATCCAATCTAAATGTGATACATGCAAAAATAACTTACACCCTAATTAAAGCAATGCAAGTAGTCACCCAACGAGATCCTAATATTCTTTCGAATTGTAAGAATCGAATCAAGTGCAAAATAGAACAAGTACCAATAATATAATCAACTAGGTTCAACTAAGACACCAAATCAATTATATATAAACATATAACAATTCAATTATCAATCAAGAAAATCAAACTATTATATCATGCATTCATGAGATCTATTATGCAATTACCCTATCAAGGCATAAACACATAACTATGCATACACAATTAATGGCCAATTAACTATGCATGAGAATAAGCACCATGAAACATGCATCTAGATTGGAAGGCTAATTGTAAACAAAAACACTTACATAAATTCAATTAGGCATTCAATCCCTAAAATCAACTAAGGAATTTAGCTAGACATAATTAAAGTAGACATGAACACAAAAGATTGAAAGAACATTATTAAAAAGTAAGAGTAAGAAAAACTTGGAATTGAATCTTGAACACGAAGAACTTCGAAACTTGAATCTTGAATAAACTTGAAAAGCTCCAATGTTGAATACAAAACTCTAAAGTAAAAGTGTGCTAGAAAGTATGTAAAATAATAAGGTGTTAGGGTTTACAATGCTAGACTAGGAGTATATATAGGGGAAATTTACATAAGGAAAGCCTAAACCAAAAAGGAGTCTAATTAATAAAGGAGAAAATTCCCGGCTGGACACCTCTCGACAGACCTCTCGATCGAGAGGTCGATCGAGAGGGTACAATCTTTGCTCTCAATCGATAGCTACAACAGAAGACACCTCTCGACACCTCTCTCGATCGAGAGGTCGATCGAGAGGCCTTCACTCGAACTCAAATCTTGAATTTTCAGCTTCGATCTTCACGCCTTTTCTCGTCTCGGGGTTTTATCCTCGATTTATCATCAATTTATGCCTGAAAACACAGAAAAACACCTACAAGCATAATATTGTCCCATATACTAAAAACCATATAAAACATAGACAATACTATAAAATCGAGACACAAAATCGACTCTTTTTGGCTATGAAAACAAGGTAAATTTCACCTATTACACCGTCACACTTGGAAAGGATGATCTTGTTTGCTTTCCAGCTTGACAGGCTTTACAGATATGATCGCGATCGAAAACTTGATCTGGCAGGTCGTTCACCAGCTTGTTGCGTGCGAGCTTGTTGATGGCCTTGAAGTTCAAGTGACTCAACCTCTTGTGCCATAGCCAGCTTGTCTCGGAATCAGCCTTTGTGACCAGGCAGGTCTCTATCCAATCTGTCCATTGAGCAATATAGAGTCTATCCTGCAAAATTCCGGTAAGAAGTGTTTCTCCTTCCTCATTTTTCACGAGACATTTGTTAGCGGTGAATTCTACTCGTTTACCACTCGAGCAGAATTGCGACACAGAGAATAGGTTATGATTAAGACCTTCAACATAAGAGACGTTAGAAATAGTTGTTTTACCAACTTTTAGATCGCCCTGGCCTCTCGTAAGTCCCTTAGAATTTCCTCCAAAGGTTACAAGTGGCCCGTCTCGTTCTTGATAGTTTGATAGTAGCGTTTTGTCACACGTCATGTGCTTTGAGCATCCACTATCAATGATCCATACAGCTCCACGAACTGCTTGGCTCCTTCTTTGAGTCTTCCCGACCTGCAATTAGTTAAACTTAGCAACCCATTTGAGATTGGGTGCTACATCGGTTACGGGAACGGCCTTTGGGACCCAGATTTGTTTTGCCGGTCTGCTTCTATCCGAGGCTGAGGACAAGGCAGTGGCGGTCTTGGGCTTGGGAGCCTTGGATTTCTTTGAGCGAGGGCGACGAGGCTGATAATACTGCTCTTCATGAAGACCAGGTTGATACTGCCAGTCTTGAAAGTTCGACTGTTGAGGGTAGTGGCAGTGACAACCTTGATGAGCAGGAAAGAAGAATTGAGGGTGATACGGCTTTTGATAGTACTGGCCTTGGTATCGCCCTTGATGAACAGCCTGCTTTTGATGAGAGGGGGCAGGTCGACGATGGTGAGCAGGTCGACTCTCTTTCTTTTGAGGAACAGGCTGTTCCCTCTTGTGTTGCTTTACAAGGATGGCTTGGGGCTGTCGAACTGGATTCTTCAGCTGGACCATCTTATCTGGAAGAGCTTGATGCGCTTTCCGAACACTCTTTGACTTCGACTGCTCCTTCACGAATTTGATTTCGCAGTCTTTGTTCTTGATTTCCTTGGGTTTTCCATTAAATCCAATACCAGAGTGATCGCGCGGATTACGTTGCATGGATTGGACTTCTTCCAATTTCTTCCCACTTTTCTTCAACTGACTCAGGGTGAGTTGAAGTTTTTCTTCCCTTTTCACTAGGAGTTCGTGTCGAATAACCAAATCAGCCAATTTTGAGGTAAGGCTGTGTATTTCGGCATCTTTGGTCTTGAGGGACTCGTCCTTCTCGAGTGCCCTGGTATCAAACTCCTTAACCCGAAAAGTCAATTCATCAACCTTTGACTTTAGGGCTTCTATCTCCCTTTCCTTTTCTTCATCATAGGGAGAGAATCTTTCTTCTAATGCCAGCTTGTATTTTTCGTTTTTGTCCATTAGCTCAGCATTATCTTCAACGACCTCTTTGAGTGTTTCCACGAGGTCGGCATAGTCATCGAGCTGTTTCTTGATTTCTTCCCAAGATACAGCCTCGGATAGGTCTTCATCACCTTCTTCTGCACAATCATTGTCAGAAAAAGAAAGTGAAATGGGTTGAGGATCTACCTTTGAAGATCCCTCGTTTGGTTGGTGCTCTCCAACGAAACATTCTTCATCATCACTTTCGTCGAAAACGATGTAACTTTCATCATCACTTGACGAACTGTCAGAGAGGTGAGCTTCCTTTGTTTCTTCGGCGATCATGGCAGCTCGTTGATCCTTAAGCTTCTTATCGCGCTTTGCACGGAGCTCGTCTCTCTCGGCCTTGGTAAGATCAGGGCAGTCGGTCTTGTAGTGACCAAGCCTGCCACAATTAAAGCAACCACCCTCGGGTGTTTTAGAAGAATTGAAGGTTGAGGGTTTACCTTCTCCCTTTTTGTCAGGGCGGTCGTGGTTGCGGTTTGAGAAGTTTCGCTTGTTGTCACGATAGAACTTTTTGTATTTGACAACTTTTCCTAGGAGCTTCTCATTTCTCCTAGCAGCTAGAGCATAGTCGAGAGTCATCTTCTCGAACTTCTTGACGATGGATTCGTCAATCGGACTTGGGGTAGCAGCAGAGGCTGAGTCGGCCTTGAAAGCTACCTCCTTGTTCTTTTCATCAGTCTTCTTGCTGGTGGAAGGCTGTGTTGATCCATGGATGCGGATCATCTCATATTCGTTTCCGACAAGAATGTCGAAAAGATCTTCGGTGGTGAGGGAGTTGAAATCTGAACGGGCTGGATGCATGGCGGCGTATACGTGCCAATTTGCGGGAAGGGCACGTATCACTTTAAGATTCTTCTCGCGCTGCGTATATTTGTACGGGTTGATTGCAGCGACTTCGAGAATAATCTCGGTGAAGCGAATTTTCATTGCTTCTATGGTTTCACCCGAAACCATTTTGAAGTCATCGAACTTGCTGCACGCCATGGACAGCTTGTTCTCTTTCATCTCCTCTAAACCAAGGCTGATGGACCGGAGGGTGTCCCACATTTCTTTGGCGGTTTCAAGATTTCTGATCTTGGCCAGGTAGACGCCCTTCACGGTGCTGGAGATGAGTCCCTTCGCGTAATCATCGAGGCTGGCCTCCTTCCTTTCCTCGGTTGTGTAGTCACGAGGATTTTTGAGGACTTTCTCGTATGTAGCCTCCCCGAGGGCTGTTCCATCCACAATAATCTTCGCTGCATAAATGGGGGAGGGGCCATTTTCGATAATATCCCACATAAGGACGTGATGTGCCTTGAGACACATCTTGATTCGGAAGCTCCAGTCTTCATAGCCTTGAATGGAGAAGTCTTCACATACCCTGAGAAGAGAAGCCTCCATAGCAAATAATATGATATGAATGAATGAAAAAGATTTTTCTAAAGGATCGGTTCAAAATGACCAAAAGTTTGATAAAGAACTTTTAGTATGCAAAGCAGCGGTCAAAAGAACCTGGCTCTGATACCACTTGTTGGTCCCGGGAAAGAGTAATTGGTGTATGGGGGGGGGGGGGGGGGGGGAATACACCAATAACCAACCATTTTTGACTTTTGTAAAATCAGGTCGATCAAAGGTCGATTGTCAAGGTCGATCCTTATCAGAGACAGGTTGATCTATCAAGCTCGTTTGGGAACAAGCTTGATTTATCAAACTGCTTATGCGGAAGTTGGTGGAGGTTGATTTACTCTTTGAAAAATCTTAAAGGCTAAAAATAGATAGCAGGTTGATGCGTGATATGCAGGTTGATGCTCGTCAGTTTGATAGTAAAATGAAAGGGCGATAAATAAAGAGAGAGAGAGAGAGAGACACAACGATATAGCTTGGTTCGGAGAAACCCTCCTACGTCCACGTCAGGTCGACTCGACCTGAGAATCCCTTTACCTTTGGATTCAACCTCTCTTATTTATACTGACTGAGTATCAGTTCTAGATACACTCTAACCTGAAAATATCTAGACACGAGTTTTGGGTCGTGACCCTTACAACCTTTCGTACAGAAAATGTACAAACAACTTTTCGCTAATTACAGAGCTTGACAAAACTCTACAATGGCGAAGAACACAAACAAACTTTCTAACTTCGAACTAGTCGGAGAAGAAGTTGTTGAACCAACAACAAGCAGCAGTGAACGCTTCGTCGTTGTGGTGTTTATCGGAATCGGAAACCTCTCTTCGTCAAGTGTTTGGGAAACTAATCGGATTTTGAACACTTGAATGGATATGAACTTGAGAGAGATTTTTGGCAGAGATTTGGCGTTGATAGCTTTGAGTTTCCCGTGCTTGAATCCGATATGGCTTGAAGTATTTATAGGCAGTATTGAAAAACTAGCCGTTGGAGTCAGGCTGACGTGGCACTAGCCGTTGGAAGCTGACTCACGTCTAGCCGTTGGGAAGATTCGTCCTTGCTGGCACACCACGTGGCAAGGATCAGGTCGTGTTGCTCCATGAAGGCGGAGCATCGACCTTGATATTGAAATGCAGCACTTGAAATCTTCTAAGGCAATGCAGGCTGGAAGCTTGGGAAGGGAGGTCGATAGACAGCTTGATGATCCAGCTCGATCCAAATGAGGCAGGCCGTATAAACGACCTTTCTCTTACAGGGTGGATCAAACTTGATTCTAGATTTTATAGAGCATTGACCTGCACTAACAGATAGCAGGTCGATCTATCGGCCTTAACCCTAAACAAGTAAAATATGCCTAAGTGTGGTTTCGATAAACATCATCAAAATCAAACTGCAAGGGGTTCCCAACAATGTCGTATTTGCTGGTTAGTTTACAGAAATCTGGATGTTAATGTTATTGCCTGATTTTCGTTAAGTCTCTCATAATTGTGAGCTGCGGGATATAGTATGATGCTTAGATTATGCTCTCTTTATAGCAAAAATTGTGATAGATACCCTGCTAAAGGGAAACTCAAGTTTGAGATGTTCATTTCCTTTTCTTATATGCGAGTTCAAATCTGCTATTTACAAATGTTGATGAAATTGTTGAATTTGGAGCATCATCATCCGCGGTAGCTTTAGAGTTTTAGCTGATTGTGTTGATATGTTTATGAGTCTGCTCTGTTATTCCCCTGTTACCAGAGATGCCCGAGATAAAGGCAGTAAAATAAATGTATATTGAATGTCAGTTTGATGTTTTTCTTAGAAAATTCTAGCTGAATTGTTCATAACAGCAAATCAAGGAATCGGAGGCGATTTTGAGATCATGTTTTCTTTATGATATGAATTGTGATAACTAAACTGTTTTATCTGTCAAAATCCTAAGGTTGTGAAGAATCTGAGGGAAAGTCGAGTAAAAAATCGCAGCAATTACAGAACACATTCAGCTCACCTTGTGTAATTGGTGAGTTTACAACTCCTTTAACTATCTCAAAATATGAAATCAACTTGTGGGTTATAAGGGATTGGTAATCACAGAGGAAGCACCACTACTCAAGCTAGTCGCGTGCCCCTGTATTGCCATGAACTGAAAACTCATGGAGTAAAAACACTAAAGAAGCGGAGAGCTGAAGATGACGAGGTCACCCCATTCACCTTGATGAAGGGGCCCCGCATCTGAAGACAGAACCTCCCAGAAGCCCCATACGATGGGCAGAATCTCCAGAAGCCCTATCTAATAGGCAACATCCTCGTAAGCCCCATACAATGGGCGAACCTTTCATAAGCCCTATTTAATAGGCAACACTCTCAAAAGCCCTATCTAATAGGCAATCTTCTCATAAGCCCCATATAATGGGCAGAATTCTCCAAAGCCCTATCTAACAGGCAATGTCTTCAAAAAGCCCTACACAGTAGGCATTATACAAAAAGCCCTGCATAGTAGGCACCATCCAAAAAACCCTACACAGCTGGGCATCATACATAAAGTCCTGCATGATCAGGCACCCCGCGGTGAGTCTCATGGAAGAAGAGACTATGTGAGTCTTAAAAGACCCCACACCATAATCAGATCCCTATCAAAGGCTTCACCTAGAAAGCTCTATGAAAAGGGGACATCGTAGCATTGGATCTTGCGAAAGTAAGCATCACGTACCTCATACTGGCAAAGGCCACCCTTTGAGAGTTTTTGTAGTAAACAGGCTGTATTTGCTAAAATTGCCATAAATTATCGCCAATCACAAAATGGGCTATTAGAAACAAACAGTATCACACAATAAAGCCCTGCACGACTAGGTACCACATATTGGGGCCTATAAGAGGGGAAATTGTGTAAAAAACCCCTCATCATAGTCAGACCCCTATCAAAAAACCCTTACATGATCCAGCATCGTGTGATAAACTCTACGAAGATAGGCACCGCTTACCCTTGCCACACGCTGGCAGAAGCTACCCTATGGAAATCTTGTATAAATAAGCAATATCTGCTAAAGCTAATACCGACTGTCCTCAATCACATGGGACTTGCCAGGGGAAAACTATATCTATGTTAAGCCTCAATTTAAGAGTATTCAAAGCTAATTCTTTGAAAATCTTCGAACACTTGCAGAACCTCGCAAAGATGATAGCTGATTCAAAGGCTCATCTGGGAAAGACATTTGACAAGGTCTCCCATTCTCCCAAGGAGCAGGGGCATGGCGTTATCATCCCAAAAATATCCTTTGGATTCAAGGACAACCAAGCCATCATACATCAACACAATGATGCCCTCGTAATAGCCGCTGAAATAGAGGGGTATCAAGTGCGAAGAATCTTCATCGACACGGGGACCCCGTTAATGTGATCCTCATGAATTGTCTTAATCAGATGTCCCAAAAGAAGCTTATGAAACCAGCCAAAATAGCTCTTCAGGGTTTCTCGCAGAAGCCTATCGTGACAGTAGGATCAATGGATCTTACACTCACTTTAGGTGAAGGACATGTTAAAGCATCAAAGTTGACCACTTTCTGGGTAGTTGATCAAGAGTCATCCTATAACGTTATTATAGGAAGAGCTGCTCTGAATTTTTTCCAAGCAATATTATCAACATATCACTTAATGATGAAATTCCCCGTGGGAAATCAAATAGGATGGATATCAGGAAGTCAAATGACCTCGCAAAAATGCTACATCCAGTCTGTCAAAATGGGAGAAGCCAAAAAATGGGCTGTCCCAGAACCTGTGTCCCCCCGACATAAACCAGAAAGGGAAGAGGGCAAGATCAAAGAGGCTGATACTGTCAAAAAAGGGCAAAGCTTAATGATCCCTGCAGAAGAATTAATAGAAATAGAATTAATCCCAGACCGAAAGGGATTTACCACCAGAATTGGCACCCGGATGCCTCAAGACATATCAGTGCAACTAATAAGATGTTTGCAGAAGAATGCAGATGTCTTCGCTTTTGGGTCATCTGACCTGGTGGGGGTAGACGCAGCCGTGGCGTTGCATTGTCTAAATGTGGACCCCTCGGTAAAACCAGTAAAGCAAAAACTAAGACAATTCGGCCCTGATAAAGATAAAATCATCAGGGAAGAGGTCGCCAAGCTGTTGGAGGCCAAACATATTAGGGAAATACAATTCCCAGAATGGCTATCAAATGCAGTAATGGTAGCCAAGGGAAACATAGGCACCTGGAGGATGTGTATTGACTTTAGAGATTTAAACAAAGCCTGTCCAAAAGATCATTACCCTCTGCCTAGAATTGATCAATTGGTAGACTCCACACCAGGCTGCGAGTTATTATCTATGATGGATACATATCAAGGATATCATCAGGTCAAAATGAACCCGTCAGATATCCCAAAAGCTGCATTTAGGGTCTGCGCTGGGACATTTGGTTTCCAGAGCATGCCTTTTGGCCTAAAAAATGCAGGGGCTACCTACCAAAGGATGATGGATAAAATCTTTAAGAGCCAAATTGGCAGAAATATGGAAGTATATGTTGATGATATACTAGCCAAAAGTGTGCATACTCAAGATCATATACGAGATCTGGAAGAGGTGTTCACTGTTGCCAAATTCTATCACCTCAAGCTAAATCCAGCTAAATGCTCATTCGGTGTGCAAGCTGGGAAATTCCTGGGGTACATGGTCACCCCCAGGGGGATTGAAGTGAACAAGGCCAAAGTACAGTCCGTACTAGATATGACTCCTCCTCGGAACATCCGAGAGATTCAAAGGCTCAACGGGAGAATTACAGCATTGAGTCATTTCGTCTCGCGATCAGCAGACAGAAGCCTCCCTTTCTTCAAAATCTTGAGAAAGGGAAGCAGGTTTGAATGGACCAGTGAGTGCCAGAAGGCCTTCGAAGAATTAAAGGAGCATCTGGCGGAACTGCCTCTGCTTACTAAACCGCTACCCCAAGAAGTCCTATATTTATATATAGCTGTGGGAGAAGAATCTATCAGTTCTGTACTCCTGAGAGAAGAAGGGTTAACTCAGAAACCTATCTATTACACGAGCAAGATGATACAGGGAGCAGAGATGCGGTACCCGAGTATTGAAAAAGCTGCATTAGCAGTGATGGTCACGGCTAGAAAGCTGAGGCCCTATTTCTTATCATATAAAGTGATAGTCAGGACGAATGAGCCACTGAAGCAAATCTTGGGTAAACCCGATTTGTCAGGGAGATTAGTCAAATGGGCAATAGAGCTAAGCGAGTATGATGTAGATTTCGAGCCAAGAGTGGCTATTAAAGCTCAAGCACTGGCTGATTTCCTACAGGAAACCACCAGGGGGGAAGAAGAGGAACTCCAATGGTGGAAAGCTTATGTGGATGGATCCGTTACCAATGAAGGTGCATGGGGTAGGGATTTTTATCCAAGACCCCGAAAGCCACACTTACAAATTTGCCGTCAAGTTAGACTATCATGTCTCTAATAATGAGGCAGAGTATGAGGCCCTGGTCAGATGCCTAGACTTGCTACAAACTATGGGTGCAACCCATGTAGTGGTCCACTTGGATTCTCAATTAGTGAAACACCAGGTCCTGGGAACTTGCAAAAAACGCAAGGAACGGATGGTGGCATACGCTAAAATTGTAGAAGAGTTAATGGGACGTTTTACCAAATCCGAAGTGGTCCAGATCCCTCGGGAAGAGAACGTCGAAGCTGATAAGCTGGCGCGGATAGCCAGCTCGGTAGAAGGAACATGGACAGATGAAATTGTGCTATGTAATGCAGATGCTAAATTGATCAAAGCCGAAGTACAGGATATCGAAATAATGGAAGATTGGAGAACCCCAATCATCAGAGCCCTGAAAGAGCTTCCAGGAAAGCCAGGAACCACAACTTTGGCTAATGAGGATAGGCTGCCACGCACATTCAAAGCTAAATTCTGCCTAATAGGGGATAAACTATACAAAAGCGCATTCACACACCCTTACCTCAAATGCTTGTCAGAACCTGAGGGAGAATATGCGTTGCATGAAATACATGAAGGTGCTCCAGGAGCACACACTGGATTCAAAGATCTAATCCGAAAACTGCTCAGAGCTGGATTCTTTTGGCCTACAATGGAAAAAGACGCTAAAAACCTAGTCAAAATGTGCGATAACTGTCAAAGAAATGGGAGACTCATCCACAAGCCCGCTGAGCAATTAGGGGCCATGATGGCACCCTATCCCTTTGATAAATGGGGGATTGACATAGTAGGAAAATTCCCCATAGCTACAGGAGGAAGAATATTCTTAATCGTAGTTGTGGACTACTTTACTAAATGGGTTGAGGCTGAGGCCGTAGTAAAGATCACGGAACAAGTGATAAAGAAGTTCATCTGGAAAAATATATGCTGCCGATATGGAGTTCCAAGGATACTGGTCGTTGACAATGGCGCTCAGTTTACAGGATCCTTGGTGCGAGCTTGGTGCAAAGAAATCGGCATTGAGCAAAGATTTGTAGTTGTAGCTCACCCTCAAGCCAACGGGCAAGTTGAAGTAACCAACAGAACCATTGTGAGTGGTATTAAGGCTAGGCTAGAAAAAGCCAAAGGAAACTGGGCTGATGAATTGGATTCAGTGTTGTGGGCATATCGAACTAGTCCTAAGACAGCCATAGGGGAAGCCCCGTTCAATCTGGTTTATGGGGCAACAGCGGTAATGCCAGTAGAAGCAGAGCTTAAGTCACTAAGGATAGAGACTTATGATGAAAGTCAGAACTCCTCCCTGATGAGGGAAAACCTGGACATGGTTGAAGAGCTTAGGAGTAAAGCTCTTCAAAAGGCAGAAAGATACAAACAACAGGTGCGGGACGCTTATAACAAGAAAGTGCAGATCCGAAGGTTCTGCAAAGGGGACCTGGTTTTAAAAAGGGCAGATGCCCTCAAACCCATGGGAAAGTTAGATGCAAATTGGGAAGGACCCTACCTGGTAAAAGAGGCATTAAGAGGGGGAGCTTATGAATTGCAAGATGAGGAAGAAAGGGTGCTGCCCCGGCCCTGGAATGTAAACAATCTAAAGAAATATTATGCTTAATGCAAAAGTGAGTAGATTTTCTAAAACCCACTTCATGGGAAGCAAGAAAGAGCATAGAAAAATTAGGGGAGTTTTCCTATAAAGAGGACTACCTAAGAGAAAAGGAGAGTGCTGAGATATCCACCAAATGAGTTGTGATTCATTTGATCTCTCACAACTCACTTGGGGGGGGGAGTAGGGGGATACTACCCATATCCCATTATCTTAAAGTGCCAGATCCCATTAGCTTAAAATGCTCACGTTTCGTTATCTTAAAATGCCAGACCTCATGAGCCTAAAATGCTTATATCTTAAAATAGTTGTATGCATGAAAAACTGGAAGCATTAAGTAATCATTAAAAAAGGATAGAATATAATTTACTTCAACAAGTTTAAAGGCATAAAACAAACTCCTGGGTTAAGAAGGCCAGGAAAAGTAGTCGACCCAAATTTGGAGGTACAAGATGAACACCCCACCAAAAATCAAAAGAAGTAGTTCTCGACAAGGAAGATGAAAGCAAAACAGGCTAAATGGAAACACCTGAGTTGGGAGGAGAATCTGGAGAACTCTGGGAAGAGGAAGAAGATCCACTACTAGCCTCCGCGGCTGAATCTGCAGGGGAAAATAGGGACATTAGCACCCCTCTCTCAAGTAAACCCAAAAAGACAAATAGTAATAAAGTAATATACCTTTTTCCAGTTTCAATTTCTTGTTTCTTCTCTCATAGACCCTCTCAGTTGAGGGTTCTCTCTGGCTTTCGGCGTCCCTAGCCTCCTCGATGGAGAGCAGCTCAACCATCAGAATACCCACGCGCCCATTACGAGCCGGGTCATGAACAATGGCATCCCCTGGTGTGAGAAACTCACCTATTAAGGGCGCAAGAATGGCTTCGCACTTTTCCTCCTCTGATAAATGTCCATCATACATTTCATATTGGACAAAGAGATTCTTCAGCCTTCGGAGATAGGTTTTCATATTGGGAAAATCCTCAAACTCCAGGAAATCCATTCCCCTTCTGGTCAAAAACGATGGCGAGTGTGCATTGATTATCGTCTTCTCAACGCAGCAACAAGGAAGGATCACTTTCCCCTCCCGTTCGTAGATCAAATGCTCGATCGTCTAGCTGGCCATGAGTATTATTGCTTCCTCGACGGATACTCCGGCTACAATCAAATCGCCATCGCTCCGGAGGACCAACACAAGACGGCATTTACATGCCCATATGGAGTCTTCGCTTATAGGAGGATGCCGTTCAGATTATGCAATGCACCGGCCACTTTCCAAAGGTGCATGATGGCCATCTTCCATGGACTGATCGAGAATATCATGGAGGTGTTTATGGATGATTTTTCAGTCTTTGGTCCCTCTTTTGACCAATGTTTGGATAATCTCGCCACGGTGCTTCAAAGGTGCGAAGAGACGAACCTCGTTCTCAATTGGGAGAAGTGCCACTTCATGGTTCAAGAAGGAGTTGTACTTGGTCACAAGGTGTCTTCATATGGATTGGAGGTGGATCGAGCCAAAGTTGTAGCCATCGAGAAGTTGCCACCGCCAACCAATGTCAAATCGGTGAGAAGTTTCCTAGGACATGCCGGCTTATATAGGAGATTCATCAAGGATTTCTCAAAGATCACGAAGCCGTTGTGTGGATTGCTTGAGAAAGACGTCAAATTCGTGTTCGATGATGAGTGCTTGGAAGCCTTCGAGACGTTGAAGAAGGCGCTTATCTCTACTCCCGTTTTGGTTTCGCCGGATTGGAGTGCCCCGTTCGAGCTCATGTGCGATGCAAGCGATTGGGCGGTGGGAGCAGTTTTGGGGCAGAAAAGGGAGAAGCTATTCCGAGTGATCTACTATGCTAGTAAGACGTTGGACTCGGCTCAAAGGAACTACACCACCACGGAGAAGGAGTTACTTGCTGTGGTCTATGCTTTCGACAAGTTTAGACCTTATTTGGTGGGATCTCACACGATTGTGCACACCGACCATGCCGCCATTCGCTATCTATTCAACAAGAAGGACTCGAAGCCAAGGTTAGTTCGCTGGATTTTGCTTCTTCAAGAGTTCGACATGGAGATCAAGGATAGGAAAGGATGCGAGAACGTGGTGGCCGACCATCTCTCGAGACTCGAGCAGCCCGTGGAAGGAGAGGATTCGAAAATTGCAATCAAGGAGAGCTTCCCCGATGAGCAGATTTTTCAGATGGACGACTTGATACCTTGGTTCGCCGACATCGTCAACTACTTGGTGATTCATCATGTGCCCAAGGATCTATCGTCTCACCAAAAGAAGAAGTTCCTCCACGATTGTAAGTTCTATTATTGGGATGATCCATACTTGTATAGGAGGTGTGCCGATGGAGTCATAAGGCGATGTGTTCGACAATCGGAATGGAAGAAGATCATCGAAGATTGCCATAGCGCTCCGAATGGGGGACACTTTGCAGCGAATAGGACCGCCCTCAAGATCTTTCATAGTGGTTTCTATTGGCCGTCGATCTACAAGGATTGCCATGAGTTCATCAAGTCATGTGATCGATGCCAAAGGATGGGGAATATCACGAAGAGGGACGAGATGCCGCAACGAACTATCATGGAAGTGGAGCTCTTCGATGTTTGGGGGATTGATTTCATGGGTCCTTTTCCCAAGTCTCAAGGGTTCTCCTACATTCTACTTGCGGTGGAGTATGTTTCTAGATGGGTCGAGGCCATTCCGACTACAACCAACGATTCGAAGGTGGTGATCAAATTCCTCCAGCGAAATATTTTGACTCGGTTTGGAACTCCGAGGGCTTTGCTTAGTGATGGGGGGAGCCACTTCAACAATCGTTGGTTAGGATCGCTTCTTGCAAAATATGGAGTCAAGCACAAGGTCACATCGCCCTACCACCCTCAAGCAAACGGTCAAGCCGAGTTAGCTAATCGAGAGATCAAGCAAATCTTGGAGAAGACCGTCACCAACAAAAAGGAGTGGGCGATGTACTTGGATGACGCACTTTGGGCCTATAGGACGGCTTTCAAGACACCAATCGGGAGGTCGCCATATCAACTGCTATTTGGCAAGTCTTGCCACTTACCAATGGAGTTGGAGCATAAAGCTTATTGGGCGACGAGAAGGATCAACTTCGAGTTCAAGGAAGCCATGGGCCAAAGATGTGACGACTTGTTGGAACTTGATGAATGGAGAAACGAAGCATTCGAAAATTCGAGGATCTACAAGGAACGAGCTGCAAGATTCCACGACTTGAGCATCAAAAAGCGTAAGTTCGAAATTGGTGATGATGTTCTTGTTTTTAATTCTCGACTTCGTTTGTTTCCAGGAAAATTGCAAAGTAAGTGGTCGGGGCCGTACGTCATTTACAAGGACTTGAAGAATGGTGTATTCGAGATGTTGAAGAACGACGGTGAGAAATTCGTAGTGAATGGACATCGCCTCAAGCACTACTTCAAGCCGTTGCCGTTTTTCCCCAAGAAAGCGGCCACTTACCTCGATGACCCAAGTTAGAAAGGAGGTATCGTCGGGCTAAAGACGTAAAACGTAGCACTTGTTGGGAGGTAACCCAATATTCGTATCCCGTTTTTATTTTGTTTCGTTTTACGTTTTAGAGTCTTAGGTAGTTTATTTTTCGTAGTTTTGAGTCAAATTTTGTATTTTAGAGTCGAACCCCTTAATATACTAACGAATGTTAAAAAGTTGTGTAGAATACAAAATCGAGCAGGACCTCTCGACACCTCTCTCGATCGAGAGGTCGTTCGAGAGGTGAAATATTGGCATACAGTAGGGGTCTCTCGACACCTCTCTCGATCGAGAGGTCGGTCGAGAGGTTTTGAATTTTTGATTTCCCAGGTGTGTCACGTGAAGCCTCTCGATCGAGACCCCCGTGTTTTCGATCGAGAGGGGAGGTCAGTACGTAAAGAGCAGCACCTCTCGACACCTCTCTCGATCGAGAGGTCGATCGAGAGGTCAAATTTCAGAATCCAGTAGGCACCTCTCGACACCTCTCTCGATCGAGAGGTCGATCGAGAGGGTCGTTGACGGCACACATTCCGACTTTGACCAGGTTTATTTACTCCTTTAAATACACCTTTTGCACACAACTCACATACCATTCTCTCATAACTCACAAATTCTCTCAAGCACACACAAGAACTCTCAATTTCCTTCTTCAATTCGTCAAAAGGTACTCGATTTCTTGCTCTCTTGTTATCAATTCTTGATTCTTTACATGATTTCGCATGTTTTGACCGATTAAAATTCAATTTTGATGGTTAAATTCGTTGAATTGATAGATTGGGTATTAGATTGAGCATGATAGATTGGATTCATGGAATTCATTGAATTATTTGTATGAATTTAATTCATGGATGAATGCGGAGAGAATTGTGTATTGATAATCGAATGAGTCTTTATATTTGTCTATGAATTGTTGAAGATTCGTTGGTATCTATATACATGAGATTGAGATTGTGTGATTATAAGTTCATGATTATGGAGGAGTATTGTGGTGATTGTATAAATTGGTGATGAAATTGAGTTGATAATGGGGGAGAATTAAGTTTGGTTGAAGTTTGGGGGAAGATGATTTATATTGCTCTATTCTTACATCCCTTGTATTAATTGGTGATACTTTTAGGTACTAAAAATGGCATGAGACAAGGGCAAGAATGTTGCTTCTACCTCTTCGAGCAAAGGCAAGGGAAAAGAAAAGGTCACCTCTTCGAGCAAGGGAAAGGAGACATGGAAGAATGACAAGACTATCCCGGAGACTAGAATACCGCCGGCGAGGTCGATGCCCTCGAGTTTGGAGCCCAAGGCATTCAAGCTTAAGCTCACGACGGCGGAGTCAAAGAGGAGATGGTCCCACCTTGTGCAACTCAAGCACAAGCATTGTCGTTTCCTACATCAAGAGACAGTTGCGGCGATGGGGATAGCTAACGAGATCACCCAGTTGATGCAACGAGGAGGCTTCACCAACATATTTCAAGGGAATCACTTCACCTACAACATTCTCACGGTGGAGTTCCTCTCAACTTTGGTAGTGGAGCGAGTCAACCAAGTGCCCCATGTCATTCGTTTCCAACTTGGTGGTCAACCGAGAGAGCTTGATATGGATCAACTTAGCGATATCATCGGAGGAAACAAGCATGGTGAATATATTGGCAACAATCATCCGAATTTGCAAGATTTGTGGGCACACTTCGTGGATTTTGAGGAGGAAAGAACGAGATCCTACAACCCGGCGAAAGCAAAGGCCACCTCAATTCGGAATCCCACGATTCGCTACTTCCATAGGCTGATCTCGTGCACCATCCACTCCCGTCATGACTCCGGCACCTTCCTTGCCACCGACGCTCATCTTATTTGGACTTCCTTGCGAGGACATTCACAATGTGCAGCCCTTTACCTCGTCGATCATATGGAGAACCAAGCATACTTGTTCGGGGGGCAAAATATCGGGATAGGAGCTTTCGTCACTCCCATTGCCCAACACTTCAACATTCCGATTGGAGAGCAGCCCGTATCTACGTCCATCTTTGTAGATAGACGCACGTTGGAGCTTGCGAGGATGATCTCGTACGATACGTCCGGGTGGTTCTTTAAACTACATGGGAGAAGTGGTATTTTTCTCTTTCCACTTCCGAACAGCTATTTGACTGAGGTGATCGGGAACGAGAAGCTGAGGAGAGGGAACGGAAAGATGGATTCTCCTCAACACAAGGAGCTTATGTGGGCTGAGGGAGGTCCAAAACCCGACGAAGGTGGTGATGATGATGAGGAGGAAGAAGATGAAGATGAGGCTGAGCAATATGAGCGGGGATTTGATCAAGGGGAAGATGCTTTTGCGCAAGGATACGAGGGTGTTCCACAGCCCGGTTTTCATATGAGAGCTCCGGATTTCTCTACGATGCGGGATTGGCACACGGAGTCAATGGAAGCAATGGACAACTATCATTGGGATAGTAGGGAGTTTGTTGAATCCCAAGTAAGAGGAGTTCGCGAAGAGGTACAAACGTTGAGAACCGAGGTGGGGGATCTTTGTACATTTATTGGAAGTCGTTTTGATACTCTCGACGCCTACATTGAGAATGAGAGGAAATTTCGAGAAGAGGAGGCGAAGAGGCGTGAGAATGAACGAGCGTACATGGAGAATTACAATAGGATGGTGCATGAGATGCACTATTTCTATCCTCACTACCCGGAGAGCCATCAACGATTCGACCCCAATAATCCCGACAACCCTCCCTTCCCACCGCCATTTCAATGAGGTCAGTTTTTAACTTAGCCTACTTCTTTTCTTTAAACTTATTTCTTTGCTATGCTTTGAAATAAGTTTGGGGGAGGGAAAGAGTGTCTAAGTTAATTACTTTTATTGTTTTCTTGTTTTGAGAGTCTTTTATTTGTTAGTATTATTTTGGGGTATGTTAGAGTCTTTTATTGTTTTGAGTCTTAGGTTTAAATTGAGTCAAGTAAGCATGTGATGATAGTATTGTGAATTTGGCCAATGATAGAAAATTTTTGATTGATTTTTGGAGAAAATTCATGATCTTTATTATGCATGGAACCTTGGCGAAGCGACGCATTTTATTCATTGAAATTGAAGCATGTCATGAAGTCGGGAACTAGTTAGTTTGAGCCCGTGAGTTTTGAGCTATTGGTGCATATTGATGCCTATTTTCTTGATTGAGTGATCATGTATGCTTCATTGTTTCTAGAACTTGCCCTATTTCTCCGTCAAGACCTTAGTATATTTATGAACTAGGAGATGATATTAGGCCATTCTTTCGTAGCCACATGATTCCCATACACTAACCTTGATCATTATCTTTGTTTACCCCCTTTGAGCCTTGTTATGAACCTTTCTTTCTTGAGCTTGGATGATAGGAGGTTTGGATGGATAAGGGTATCTTTAGTGGAGTTAGTTGATGATGTGGGAAGGAGTTGAATAGAATATCTTGATGTGGTGTGAAAAGAAAAAGAAAAGAATTTGAGATGCTTGATTAAGTATAGTTGGCTATCCCTATGAGCTTAGAAAAAAATAGTTGGAAAAAAAAAAAGGAGAGAAAAGAAAGTTAGAGCCTTTGTTCGAATATTAGAAAGAACATTTATTAGATGAGCTCTATAGTAAAAAAAAAAAAGAGAAAAGTATGAGAATAAAAGCATAAGGGGATAGTTAGCTTGGATTGTGTATGTTGCATCTTGATATTGAGTTTTGTAGTTGGTGTTGGATGGTAGAAGATGGAGTAAAAAAAAAAAACCATACCTTGTTTGGAGTTGAAAAAAGGGTAATGATTTGGAGTAATTTGAGTCACTTAGCCTATACATTCCCTACCTTAACCAATGTCCCTACATTACAAGCTTTTATAAAGACCTTTTTGATCTTAGTTTGTGAATATTACATTAGGTGGAGATGTTGAGATTAGGGGCAAGCCTATGGTAAACATGTTGCATTACATTGATGTTGAGTGAACCCCATGATGTGCATTATTATACATCTTTTCTTTGAGAGAGTTGAGAGTTCACTTATATACATAATCTCACATGATTGGAGAGTGTTCTTTGATAGATTGACATGTTTCGAATTTGTTGGATAGGTTGTGTTATTGATGCTAAGGTTGTGTGCATAGTTTTGATCATGATCATGAGTATTGGTTTTGAAAAGTTTTTGAGGCCTATATAGTTCACAATGCTAGAGTCTATTGTTTATGTTTTGGTATTGTTCGGGACGAACAATGTTTAAGTTTGGGGGATTTGATATAGGTGAAATTTACCTTGTTTTCATAGCCAAAAAGAGTCGATTTTGTGTCTCGATTTTATAGTATTGTCTATGTTTTATATGGTTTTTAGTATATGGGACAATATTATGCTTGTAGGTGTTTTTCTGTGTTTTCAGGCATAAATTGATGATAAATCGAGGATAAAACCCCGAGACGAGAAAAGCCGTGAAGATCGAAGCTGAAAATTCAAGATTTGAGTTCGAGTGAAGGCCTCTCGATCGACCTCTCGATCGAGAGAGGTGTCGAGAGGTGTCTTCTGTTGTAGCTATCGATCGAGAGCAAAGATTGTACCCTCTCGATCGACCTCTCGATTGAGAGGTCTGTCGAGAGGTGTCCAGCCGGGAATTTTCTCCTTTATTAATTAGACTCCTTTTTGGTTTAGGCTTTCCTTATGTAAATTTCCCCTATATATACTCCTAGTCTAGCATTGTAAACCCTAACACCTTATTATTTTACATACTTTCTAGCACACTTTTACTTTAGAGTTTTGTATTCAACATTGGAGCTTTTCAAGTTTATTCAAGATTCAAGTTTCGAAGTTCTTCGTGTTCAAGATTCAATTCCAAGTTTTTCTTACTCTTACTTTTTAATAATGTTCTTTCAATCTTTTGTGTTCATGTCTACTTTAATTATGTCTAGCTAAATTCCTTAGTTGATTTTAGGGATTGAATGCCTAATTGAATTTATGTAAGTGTTTTTGTTTACAATTAGCCTTCCAATCTAGATGCATGTTTCATGGTGCTTATTCTCATGCATAGTTAATTGGCCATTAATTGTGTATGCATAGTTATGTGTTTATGCCTTGATAGGGTAATTGCATAATAGATCTCATGAATGCATGATATAATAGTTTGATTTTCTTGATTGATAATTGAATTGTTATATGTTTATATATAATTGATTTGGTGTCTTAGTTGAACCTAGTTGATTATATTATTGGTACTTGTTCTATTTTGCACTTGATTCGATTCTTACAATTAGAAAGAATATTAGGATCTCGTTGGGTGACTACTTGCATTGCTTTAATTAGGGTGTAAGTTATTTTTGCATGTATCACATTTAGATTGGATTAAAGTGGTTAATTGTATTCATTAATTATTTGCATATGTTTGATTAGGTAGGCTTCCCTAGAATCAACACTTTTCCTTAATTGTTCACTTTCCTTATTTACTTAATTGCTTGTGCCTTAAGTTGTTTTATTTGACTACTTATTTCTTTACTTGCTTATTTCCTTATATGATTATTTGAGTTATTTATTTTGTTTATTTTATTTTCCTAGTATAAATACCACATTCACTAAACCCTTAAAAGCCTAGACATCACATTAGTTCTTGAGTAGAGGTATTGTGTGCGTTTTCGGTTTATCAGTCCCTGTGGATACGATACTCGTGCTTCATTATATTACACCTATTTTGTGTGGTAGAAATAGTGCGATCAGACGGCACAAGCTTCAAGTCGAATTCTTGAGCTTCTCCATCTCGACCTCTTTGGTCCAGTCACTCCCTTGAGTATAAACGGTAGAAAATACGCTCTCGTTATTATAGATGATTATTCTAGATTTACGTGGGTTATTTTCATGTACAAGAAGAAGGAGACATTGGAGAAGCTACCTGCGTTGCTGAGCAAACTGTGCAATCAAAAGGAGAAATCCATCATCTCCATTCGATCCGATCGAGGCACCGAATTTATCCATGCGATGATCGAAGAATATTGCACAAAGAGTGGAATTCATCATCAAACTTCAGCTGCACGCACACCTCAACAAAACGGCGTAGTGGAACGCCGTAACAGGTCGCTGAAGGAAACAGCTCGTACCATGTTGGATGAAACCAACCTTCCAAAGAAGTTTTAGGCAGAGGCCGTTAACACAGCCTGCTATACCCAAAACAGGTCGATCATCACTACCCGACATGGAAAGACTCCATACGAGCTGTGGAACAACAAGCTCCCCAGGTTAAAGTATTTTAAAGCTTTTGGGTGCTTGTGTTACATTCATAACAATGGGAAATCTCAATTAAAAACTTTCGATAGCAAGGCCGATCCAGGAGTATTTTTAGGATACTCGGAGGTTAGCAAAGCTTATAGAGTTTTTAATAAGAAAACCCTAGTTGTGGAAGTAACACCTCATGTTGTGTTTGATGAATCTACTTGTCTGTACAGAGAATTTAGTACAGATCCAAATCAGTCCGCTGCTAACAGGCCGTCTAACTCCCCCATTGACGACCTGCTAGTGTGGACTCCGAATGATTTGGAGGAAGAGGATCCATCTGATCCAAAGGTCACACAGCAAGGGGGAAGTGATGCAAGTAACGTTCATACTTCGAGCTGTAATACATCAGCCGGACTTAACCAGGCTGATCCCCCATCCTCAGTCCCCCAGACTGATGCTGTTCACGACCTTACATCCCAAATCGAGCAGCTCGATAGCACAATGGAGCAGCTCAACATCCAGACCGAACAGCAGCCTGATCAACAACAGCCCGATCAACAGCACGTTCTCACTGATCAACCTTCAACTCACCCGGAGTTTGACGAACCCATTAATGAGCCCGATCCAATCTTTTCAAATGAAGAAAGAGCTCGACGCAGACGTTGGATCGATGCTCATCCAAAAGAACTCATTGTTGGGAACCCAAACCAAGGAGTGCGAACAAGAAGGACGATTGGTGAAAGCGCGCTACTAAGCTGCTATCTCTCTCGAATTGAGCCCAAAGATGCAATTGAAGCTCTTCGTGATGCTGACTGGATTCAAGCCATGCAAGACGAACTCAATGAATTCAAGAGAAATGAAGTATGGTCTCTAGTTGATCGTCCTTATCATCAGGGCGTCATTGGAGTCAAATGGGTTTACAAAAACAAGAGAGATGAATCTGGAGAAGTTGTCAAAAATAAAGCCCGATTGGTAGCAAAGGGTTACTGTCAACAAGAAGGAATCGACTATGATGAGACGTTTGCCCCCGTTGCAAGATTAGAAGCTATAAGGCTGTTTCTAGCTTATGCCGCTCATCAACGATTCAAAGTCTACCAGATGGATGTTAAATGCGCGTTCCTCAATGGCATTCTCGAAGAGGAAGTCTATGTGGAACAACCTCCAGGATTCGAGGAGGGTGATTCAAGCAAAGTATACAAACTTCATAAGTCCATATACGGACTTAAGCAAGCTCCTCGAGCTTGGTATGAGACGCTATCATCCTTTCTCATCGAATCAGGATTCAAGCGTGGTTCGGTCGACAAAACGCTATTCACTATCAAAGTGAATGAACATATCCTTTTAGTACAAATTTATGTTGATGATATCATTTTTGGATCTAAATCTCCCATTTTATGCAAAAAATTTGGTAACCTCATGACAGAAAAATATAAAATGTCTATGATGGGGGAAATGAATTTCTTTCTAGGGTTGCAGGTCAAGCAGTCCGATGAAGGAATCTTCATTAGCCAAACAAAGTACGCACACGAGCTGGTAGATAAGTTTGGTGTCAAAGACAGCAAGCCCGTCAAAATACCAATGCTCTCTGGTGGGAAGATCGACCCGGATCCCGAAGGAAAACCTGCCAACATAACTCAGTACAGGGGTATAATTGGTTCATTACTTTATTTAACTGCGAGTCGACCTGATATCACTTTTGCAGTTGGAGTGTGTGCTAGATTTCAAGCTAATCCGAAGGAATCCCACTTGGAAGCAGCAAAGAAAATTCTTCGATACATCAAAGGAACCACAAACTTAGGTCTTTGGTATCCTTGTGATGATAATTTGCAGCTTACAGGTTATTCAGATTCTGATCATGCAGGGTGCAAGCTCGATAGGAAATCTACCTCGGGTACTTGCCACTTTCTTGGAAACAAGCTGATTTCGTGGTTTTCAAAGAAACAAACTTCAGTAGCCACCTCCACCACAGAGACCGAGTACATGGCCGCAGGAAGTTGTTGTGCACAAATCTTGTGGATCAAACAACAACTCAAAGATTATGAAGTTGAAGTCAGTGAAGTGCCTATATTCTGCGACAGCTCGAGTGCCATCGCCATTACTCAAAATCCAGTTCTTCATTCAAGATGCAAGCACGTGGATATTCGACATCACTTTATTAATGATCACGTGGAAAAAAAGAATGTGGTTATTGAGAAGATACACACTGACATTCAACGGGCTGATATCCTAACCAAACCCCTAGCTGAAGAAAGATTCAAAATGCTATGTGGAAAGCTAGGGTTATTGAATGTTGAGTCATCAGGCCGATCGTAAGCCTACAGGCCGTCATCTGTCATCTTCTAAACAGTCTGTCACCTTTTTCAAAAGCTTGTTCGGGACCAACAATCGGGACCAACAAGCAGGCCGTTCATAGTCTACGCAGGCCGGTTTCATCTCAACAGGCCGTTTCTAATTAGACAGGCCGATACTAAGGGGGAACAGGCTGTCTGCTAATCAACAGGACGATCGTGACTCAACGGGCCGTTACTCTAACAGGCTGTTCACAGGCTGGCATGTCGTTTCCAAATGAACATGCCGTGTCTATCAACAGGCCGTGTTTATCAACAGGCCGTCGACCATTCAACAAATCGACCTGTGTTCTTCAATTGAGGGGGAACACTTGCCCAAAATGATCCATCATTTGAGGGGGAATGAAGGCCGATGAATGCCAGGCCGATATCATAAGTCCAGGCTGTTTCACCTCACCAGGCCGATATCACAAGTCCAGGCCGTTCATTTCGACAGACCATTCTCTGCCACAAGGCCGATAGCATCAGACCGATATCAACCTTAATGCTACCCGCATTAATGAAGGGAGAATCAAAAGGGCAGTATCACCCTTTTGTCTTATAACTTCTTCAATACGCATTAAATTCTTCATTTATTATTGATATTTATTTCTCAATGCTTTACATTATTTAAGGGTCTGTTAATTTGCAGAAAATAAGGAAAAGGGGAGTAATGATTACCATTTTTGTAACACATCTAGTCAAGTGTCAAATATTGACACATTGACCAATGCTGCATTTAATTCCCTGCCACTTTTCTGAAAAAGCACCATATTTCGCACGTTTCCCTTATCTCACTCGCGGATGTGAACCGTTTCACATTCCACGCGCTTAAATCGTGCGAACGTGGTGTAATTTGAAAACTTTAACATTTTCAAATTCGAACGATCACAACCGTTCGAAATATCTATATATGGCATGCAGTTTTTCACTCAAAACATTACTTACTCTCTTCATCTTCATCAAAACCTAATTCTCCATTCTCTGCAAAATCTGCCGCCGTCGTGTTCTTTGTTTTCTACTTTCTCATTCTCTGTATCAAATCACAAGCCGTGGTTTGTGCTCTTTTCACCGATTAAGTTTTAATTTTCTGTCAAGTTCTTCATTGTTTTTCTAATCTTTCTCGAAAACTTGCAGGAAAAACAACAATGGCAGGAAAATCAACCTCTGGTCGAAAGGAAATGCAGTGGGCAGAGATCAAAGATTATTTGAAGGCTCGCATCAAATTCGATCCCTATATGGTGCGTGAAAACTTCGGTTTTCGTGATCTTGACTCCATGTTCGCTCTGGTGGATACCTGCTTTTCATTTCATCAAATTATCTCCACCAGGCCGGCGAAGCATCTACCCAAGATTGTATCTGCCTTCTTCTACAACTGGAATGAGGGCGATTCCGTGTCTTCCCACACCGTCTCCCTCGGAACCCAGAATGTCATGCACACCATCAACGTTCTTGACGCCGTGAAGGCTGCATTCGGTATTGGGGAAGGAGGGACGATGCAGCTTTCAGAAATTTCTCGAGATCAACTGCAGCAGGTTGCAGACTGCGTACTGATTGAGCAAAGGTAGTACGTGTCTATTTCCTTCAAGAGGAACGAGCTTCGTCCCAAATACCGACTCTTGATGGACTTCGTGCAGAAGTGCTTCTTGGGGCACATCGGGAATCACGACCAGGTCACCCCATTGAAGTTTCAGATAATGGCGGCCGTGATCCTCGACCTGCCCATTAGTTGGGCCAAGTTAATGGTCTCCCTGCTCTGGGAAGAAGCCAGGCAGATCGTCTGCAAGATAGAGGGAGAGGCCGTGGTGAAGGTGCAACTTCACAATGAGAAAAGGCCGATTCGCCTTGGGACGAAGGCCACTTGCATTATCATTTCCTTCTTCAAAAATAGGAAATGGTCCAATGAGCCCGCCTTCCCCCCTCTGTTCATTCCAAAAGATCTCCACCAAATGGAGATGGCGATTGGGGTGGCGCCGCAGATATTCTATGGGTCTCCAGACCATGTCAGGGCGCACCTCACCAAGACCGGCGAATCCAAGGTCGGTTGGAGGATTCCTGCTCGACCCAATCCAAAGAAGAGAAAGGCCGATGTCGACCTGGTTCTCTCTCGCCCTGTCAAGAAGACTCCGCCCGTGAAGAAGACTCCTCCACGGAGGACGGAATCGGCCTCCACTGATCCGGTCAGGCCGTTTCACCGGATTCTCCCAGTGGAGTTCGAGGATCCTGCACCTCGCAGGGAACCATCGCCCTCCCCATCGTCCTCTCATTCAGCCGAACGGACCCCCTCTCTAGTCCGTTCCGCCATGGAGCCATCGACCTCACAGCATCGCCCTGTATCTCCCCCGCAGGACGTCGTTTCCTCTCCTATGAGGTCCCCCAAAGTCCAACGAGCTGGATCCGTGGAGATCCAGGATCTCACGGCTGAAGATTCTCAATCTTCCCCCTTCCGGCATGTGCCCGTGGAGGAAGATGTCGTGCTGCCGATCCAGCCCATCTCTGAGCAGCCTGTATCTTCTGCTCACTCCCAGGTTGCCTCCATGAAGGCCGAGGCCATGCTGAAGGTGCTCGACCTGATGCCGGGGATCGCTCAACTCCCCAAGTCCCTCGACCTCACTACTCGCCTCCAGTTCTATCTGGTTTGTAAGTCGAGTTATTATTATGCATTCGAGGCCTTGCTGCAAGTCACCTCCCTCGAAGAACTGAAGGTGGAGGAGTTGGCGCTAGAGGAAGAGTTTGGCTTCTTCAGCGTGGAGGATGCGGCCTCAAACTTTCGATCTCTTGTGCTGCGCCGCATGAAGGTCGAGGCCAAAATTCTGGGCATCGACCTTCGCCCTCTCTACACGCACTCTCGTGCTCTCTACAACTCCGCCACAGAAGTAGGAGATGAGTTTGACGCGATTCAAACTCCGGAGCAATCACCACCAAGGAATGCAGGTGGTGATCAAGCTCTGACTGCCACTGATTCTGCTCCCGACGCATCAAAGTTCGATGCGGAGACCGAGTTCAACACTCTTTCAGCAAAGCTCGAGTCTCTCGCAATCAGCGTGCCGGAGCAGATTAAGCAAGCCATCGCGGAGGCCCGGGTCGATATATTGAAGGAAGTCAAGACCCAGGCCGATGATGCAGTCACGAAGTTTGCTGTGGATCAGCTGAAAGAATATACCGACAAACTCCTTCCGGCCCAGCTCGAGGAACTCAACATGGCGTCCCGCGATCAGATCGGGGATGTGTTGGAGGACGTGGCCAAGGTCGATCACCGTGTGACCGACCTGACTACATCAATTACAAACTCGGCATCGGCCTCCAACACGCAAATAAACGGCATCCTGGATAATCTCACCAGCTTGCTGAATGGGCACCAGCAGTTGAGGGAGGCCGTTGGCAAATTACAGGAGGAGGACGCTACTCTTCTTTCCCTCATCAGGACCCTTTCTGATGATGTCGAAAAGGGGGAAGAAGAAAGAGCCGCCGCCGCCAGGAAGAAGAGGTCCTCCAAGTCCAAAGCCCCTTCATCTTCCGTGGCTCCTCCCCCTCCTCCTCCGCCTCCGCCTCAAAAGAAGCCTGCTCCCCAGGCCGCCTCCTCCAAGGCCGTCGCCTCCCAGGCCGATCCCATAGCAGCTGCCGCTACTGCTGAGGCCGCCGCCGCCAAAGCTCGATTGGCAAAGGAGGCCGAGCTGATTCAAGCCATGCATCTAGCTGGTGCGACGCCGGAGCAGGCCGTGAATCCCGTCGAGCAGAAACGCTTCATTGCGGAGCGCCGGGCTGCTGAAGCGAGGAAGAAGGCCGAGATAGACTGGATCAGCCAGTCATCCCACGCCCTCATTTTGGAGGCTGGAGTCCAGCAACAGGCCGTGGCGTGGCTTGATGAACGCCAGAACGCCCTGCTGCGGGAGCTCAACAGCTGCTTCATCCTCCTCCACTACTGGATCCATGACCCCTCCCTTCCTGAAGACGATGACGACGCCTATGCAGCCTACATGCTCAAATTCCCCCACCAAGACTTCATTGGTGAATTGCGGAAGAAGGCTGCAGAGGCCGGTGCGATGTTAAGGGCTCCAGCAAAGCAATATTTTACGCCCTTGCTTCTTTGTAATTCGGGGTACTTGGATTACTCTCGAATCGACCAATACGTCGCACTGACCGCCATCGGCCTGAACGTCAATGTGTCAAATTCCGATCCCGACTATTGCCGAATCAGGGATGGAATTTACGCAAGCATGAAGACGAAGTCGAGGGAGCAGATCCAGGAAGAGCGCATTGCAGCCCGTGCCAAGCTGCAGCAGATGTAGTTAGATGATTTTGTAGTTTTTGTTATTCATTTATGCTCTCAGCCTGTCTTGTAAATTCTCTATGTATTTCGCTATCGAGCTTAATGAAGCAAAAATCATCTTTCGACCTGACGACAATATCTCTTTGTCCAGGCATCTGCCTTTACTGCTTTATTTTAATTATGTTATTATCTGCCTTTCATATAATTCCTTATCAACCTTAATGGTTAATCGATCTTTCATTGTTTTAAAATCTTAGGAATTATTTGTAAAGTGTATGGTTTCGACATCATCAAAAAGGGGGAAATTGTTGGGAACCCCTTGCAGTTTGATTTTGATGATGTTTATCGAAACCACACTTAGGCATATTTTACTTGTTTAGGGTTAAGGCCGATAGATCGACCTGCTATCTGTTAGTGCAGGTCGATGCTCTATAAAATCTAGAATCAAGTTTGATCCACCCTGTAAGAGAAAGGTCGTTTATACGGCTTGCCTCATTTGGATCGAGCTGGATCATCAAGCTGTCTATCGACCTCCCTTCCCAAGCTTCCAGCCTGCATTGCCTTAGAAGATTTCAAGTGCTGGATTTCAATATCAAGGTCGATGCACCGCCTTCATGGAGCAACACGACCTGATCCTTGCCACGTGGTGTGCCAGCAAGGACGAATCTTCCCAACGGCTAGAAGTGAGTCAGCTTCCAACGGCTAGTGCCACGTCAGCCTGACTCCAACGGCTAGTTTTTCAAAACTGCCTATAAATACTTCAAGCCATATCGGATTCAAGCACGGGAAACTCAAAGCTATCAACGCCAAATCTCTGCCAAAAATCTCTCTCAAGTTCATATCCATTCAAGTGTTCGAAATCCGATTAGTTTCCCAAACACTTGACGAAGAGAGGTTTCCGATTCCGATAAACACCACAACGACGAAGCATTCACTGCTGCTTGTTGTTGGTTCAACAACTTCTTCTCCGACTAGTTCGAAGTTAGAAAGTTTGTTTGTGTTCTTCGCCATTGTAGAGTTTTGTCAAGCTCTGTAATTAGCGAAAAGTTGTTTGTACATTTTCTGTACGAAAGGTTGTAAGGGTCACGACCCAAAACTCGTGTCTAGATATTTTCAGGTTAGAGTGTATCTAGAACTGATACTCAGTCAGTATAAATAAGAGAGGTTGAATCCAAAGGTAAAGGGATTCTCAGGTCGAGTCGACCTGACGTGGACGTAGGAGGGTTTCTCCGAACCACGCTATATCGCTGTGTCTCTCTCTCTCTCTCTCTCTCTTTATTTATCGCCCTTTCATTTTACTATCAAACTGAAGAGCATCAACCTGCATATCACGCATCAACCTGCTATCTATTTTTAGCCTTTAAGATTTTTCAAAGAGTAAATCAACCTCCACCAACTTCCGCATAAGCAGTTTGATAAATCAAGCTTGTTCCCAAACGAGCTTGATAGATCAACCTGTCTCTGATAAGGATCGACCTTGACAATCGACCTTTGATCGACCTGATTTTACAAAAGTCAAAAACGGTTGGTTATTGGTGTATTCCCCCCCCCCCCCCCCCATACACCAATTACTCTTTCCCGGGACCAACAGGCATACCCATTCAATCTAATGTCGAGCTTTCTCATATTCTTCACATAAGGAAACGATAAGGAAAATAATCGACAGCGTTATAACGACGAGCTAGAATTTCGCATAGAACAGGGGAAATCAACATCTTAGACTCAAAATTCCCACAGATGATGCCAGTTGATAGATCCGGGTTGAAGATCCACAACAATTTGAGTGATTATTCATCATATTTGCAAGGAGCATTCATAGATAAAGCCTTACGATGATAGAGAGCAAGAGATTCACATGGTTCCATAGGCCATAATCATGTATTTCATAGACAACATTGTTCGCATAAAGATGGCGAATAAGAATCGAGCTACATGTTTAAATAAAGGGCATTTCTATCCATAAATCAACTAAATTCATAGAGTTTTGAACTCATTCAAGTGAAGAACGAAAGAAATAAGCGTGAAGGGAGAGGGAAGCAGAGAGCATAAAGCTCTGCGAGGCTTCGTCCCCTCTTAACAACGAGGGTTATACCTGAAGTTTGGGAGGGTGTGATAGAGAGAGAAAGAGCATTTTCCCAGCGACGAGAATGGGAGATGGAGGTGATTGCGAATGAGGTTTCCCGGAAGAAGACCTTAGGAGCGTCAACAGCTTGAGCTCGAGGGAGCTCGTGGAAGAATGTTTGAATGGAATAATACGCAGAGTGCGTGTGTGTATGAAGAGAGTTGTGTTGTGATGATGAATGACGAGGTGTGTGATCACTTGGTATTTATAGATGTAAAGAGGGTGAAAAAGTGAACATTCGTGCGAAAGGAGGACAGAAAAGGAATTCTTATGGAGACAAGATTTCCTTTGTCATTAATTTGGTGGTCCTTACTCTAGGGCATATAGAGTCATGCGGGCTGCGTGTTGTGCAGATCCTTAGATCTCAGCAGATGCTTGCAGCTTCTGCATAAGCCAGGATCTGGGCAGATCCTTATAGTATCTCATACAAGCCAAGACATCTGCATTGAGCAGATGTGAAAACTAATCCTTGTTAGAACTCATCACCCTTCGTCTTGACCAGGCATCTGCATTTGACGTAGCATCTGATGCCTTAGGGGAGTGGTTTTAACTACTATTCAATGTTGTCGTACGGCTAGTAGTAACTCCCTTAAGAGACGTTGCTCCCAAGGCTATGAGAGGCATGTTCTCTTAGTATCTAGAACTATTTTCTTAGCATAGCTGATATTTATCCCTATCAATTACCTTTCTCCCCCATAGGGAGGGGGCATGGAGGAAGTAATTCTCTGTTGTATGAGAAATATTTCGAAAGAGTTTTGAAAATTTTATTATTATTTGTTAGCGCGTGTAATCACGCGATCCCTCTTTTTGCAGGTTCATTTATAACAGCAGGCCGATGTGGAGTAACGGATGAGACGCACTCCGTCCTTTTTCTTCCTAACTTCTCTCCTTCCATTCCTCTTTTGTAGGAGGAGTTCATTGTTTCTTTATTTATCACATTACTTCTCGGAGAAAAGAGCAGTACTTTCGTCTCTCCAATTTTCCTCACGCTTCAAGGGATTATTCTACTCTTCTTTCCTTCAGGTATTCCTCTTATTGTTCTACTATTTTCTCCTACTTTTCAGTGAACTGTGTTTTGAGAGCTTTAGAGTTAGGACGCTGTCTGTTTTCTTACCGCTCCTTTTGCATCTCCCCAAAAGGGGGTCAATGGTTTTGGCGTTCTCAACCATAGGCCTGGTTTTCGCGAGAATGAGATAAGGGTTTCAATGTTAGAACAGGCGGTTCGTTCCTAAGATTTTTTTTTGGGAACCAGATTCGCCCGGATTTGTTCAATGACCCTGGTGCTATCATTATTTTGTGATTCTTCCTATTAACATTCTCCTAAAGAAAAGATTTTTACTTTTCTTTCTTGTCTTCTCTTATCGTTTATCCGTACTTTATTATTATTATTTTTTTTTGTTGTTCTGCAGCCATGGACTCCACTAAACAGAGTCTAGGGCAAAAAGTTCGTGAGAAACTGTTGAGAAAGATAGAGCAGGCGAAGGCTGGCGACCCTAGCCATACTTCTTCCGTGAGTGGTATGTCTACTCGAGCGGCTACAGAGCCTGAAGGTCATAATCTTTCTCAAGAGAGTCCCCGGGAAATAGCGACTGTTGGGCCACGCCTGAAGCCCTTCTTTCCGCGTCCGACCACTCCTATCCAGCCGATTTCATCTTCCCCCACTTTCATTTATGTGGATGCTTATACTCCTTCCGTTGGCCCGGAATTTCATTCCTCTTTTTCCAAAAGGAAAGGCAACTTTTCTTCTCCCCTAGCTACAAAGAAAGGTAAGGTCCTGGGAAGCCCTTCTGATGCCCAAGCATTGACTTTCGAGCAATTACAGGAGCATCTTTCCCAGTCTGAGAGGAGTAGAGAGCAGCTCCAGGCTGAGATCCACGATCTTCAGGAGTATTTGCAGGACAGAGAGAAACGTTGTTCTGTCCTTGGACAATGCACGCTTTCTCTTTCTGAGCGGGTGGGCGAACTTGAGAAGACTTTGAAGGCTTCGTCGGATCGGGTGCTACAAATGCAGGAGGCTTTTGCAGCGGAGGCGAAACAATTAGCACTTGTTCATGAACAAGAACTGGAGCACTCTCAAGCTTCTTCTTTTACTCACGGGAGGAGGATGGGGTTGGATCAGGGTACTTCCTCAGGGATCCGGGATTGTAGATCTAATTTGCTGATGACCCCTTATGGCCAAGCCTTCTTGGATTCCTTGGTAAAGCATCTACCAGAGGCATATCTTCATACGCCCGATTTCTGGCTTCGGATGGTCGATCCTCTCACCAAATGGGCTGCGACCGCTATTCATGAATGTTGTGAACTATTGGGTCTCCCGGAGCGGGCCGCTGCCATCAACGCGGGGCCTATAACGAGTATGTTTGAGACGGAACCTGAGACCCTTAAGAGGAGTCGTCTTCTATCCGCCAAGGAGCCCTGGTTCATGCATGTGCTGAGAAAGGCATCCCAGATCCTTTGCCAGCCTGCTAAATCTTCAGAAGACCTCCCATCCTGGGATGCCCCCCTATTTCCTCTCTTCTCTCCTAACACCATGGTTGTGAGGTCTATGCAAAAGGCCTTCCGCGAGGTACCTTCTTTTTTTCTTTTTTTATCTATAGTGAGGTTTGCTTGTTATTGTTTATCCTATTCCCAAGCGACCCTAATTTTGATATAAATAGGTTAGAATTTTTCTAAGCCTATAATGTTAGGAAGGCTTGTTTTTATGCTTTCGACGCTTAGGTTTTTAGACTGCTAGAAATTCAAGTGAAGGCCACTCGCTTGAGTGTGTTTTCCAAGCGAAGCGAGTCTACCGAAGCGAAGCAAAGCGTGCCGAAGAATAGCGAAGCAAAGCGAACGCTACAGTAGAATCAAAGCAGTCTGCTGAAGCGAAGCGAAGCGAGTGCTACAGTGAAAGTTAAAGCGAGTCAACACTTACTAAAGCAGACGCTCGGGAAAACTATTTCCAAGCAAACACTACAGTATGACTTGAAGCAACTCATCCAAAGCGGACGCTCCAAATTCATAAGCGAAGCGAGCCCCCACCTAACAGAAATCGACAGATCAATTCCCGCTCCAATTTTCACTTCATGTTCAAACTTCAGTTAAGTGAAGATAGACTCATTTATTGCGGATCTCCACGTGGCGATAGAAGAATGGAGCATCGGAGTTAACCGCCAGGCCGACAAGGACGCCGCAACAGTACTGGGCACTCCAGTTGCTGTTAAAATTGGCTCTTAGCCATTTTCGGCAAAGGGACAAATTGGCGCGTCTGAAAAGCTGCCGGTCAAGGCAAGTACTGTCGAGAGGAGGAGGGACAAAGCCACCAACCATCAAACGGCTCTTGCCCATCCCTCCGCCTATAAATAGTGAAGGTCGAAGACGGAGAAGAGTAGAACACTACTTGAGCAATCAGCGCCTACTGCAAACAAACACTCACAGCCTTCGAGCAAATCTTCGAGTCTTTGTTTAAGTGTTCTCCGAGTTTCTGCAACATCGAAACTCGTCTCCGCAACTTTCACACTCCATAGATCTAAGCCTACTTCATATATCCGAGCTTAGAGAAGAACTCTACCCATCTTTGCATTCATTGTAAAGAGTTCTTCATTTAGAGTGTTGTCAAAACCAAAAACCCTAACCCTAGATCTTTCTAGTTAGGTTTTTGTGTTCGTCGAAAGGTTGTTGTGTCAAGATCCAAGACTATCCAAGACTCTACTTTCCTCGATAGTAGATGTCTCGATCATAGAGTATAGATCCAAGCTAACACAGTCCTCGATTGTGTGAAGCTCGATCTCTGCTAGGTTTGTGTGGAGAACCCGAAATCTCCCAGTTGTTGTGTCGGATCCAAGCGAGTGAAGCTCGATCTAGTCTTGGTTTTTGAGGAATCCGTAATCCTCAAGATTCTTGAGTGAAGAGAATCCGTTGCTGCGAGCAACAAAGTGGACGTAGGTGTTTTACCACCGAACCACTATAATCCTTGGTGTTGTATCTCTAAACCCTAGCTTTCCATTCTTTACTTGCTTTGATTATTCATATTGCACAAGCATCGTAAACAAACTTAAAAAGAGTTTTTAAATACTTAGGAAAGAATAGCTCACTAAATTCCGCACTACAAGTAAGCCTCACTCTTGATCAAACATCTGCTTAGGTTGAGAAGCAAGCTTCCACTATAGATCTAGCTTGAAACTAGGTCTTAAGTATTTGAAGCGAGCGCTATACTTGCTACTCTGAGATAAGGGAAAAAGAAGTTGAAAAACTTCTACACACGTATTCACCCCCCCTCCCCCCCTCTACGTTTGTATACCCTATCAAACCGGGACCAACAAGTGGTATCAGAGCGAGGTTCTTTCAGCCACTGATTTGCATACCTGAAGCGAGTCCCCTCTCGCTTCACGTTGTCTCACTGAACCGATCCGGTTTTTCCTAAGTGCATCAAAACCCTCACTCACGCATACTGCATTGCTACTAATAGTTCATCATGTCTACATATAGTGCATCCAACCTGCCGCAGTTCTCGATTGAAGGATACGAAACATGGAGTTTCCGTGTCGAAAGCTTTCTATGCTCCATCCACGACAGGATGTGGGAAGTCATAGAAGAAGGGCCTATCGAAATCATGAAGACCATCTCAGTGAACATCCCCGCTGCAGAAGGCAGAGAAGCTTACATCAGACAAGACCTTGTTGAAAAGGCGAAGGAAGACTACACCGCCAACGACTTCAAAATTGCCAATCTCGACCGTGTAGCACGCCATACAATGCAGAGCACTGTATCAGACGCTTATCTCCCCAGGATAAGAAAGTGCACCACTGCAAAGGAGATTTGGGAAACCCTAGCCCTAATCTCCCAAGGCACTGACAAGATCAAAGAGAATAAGCTTGTGGTGCTGATAAGAGAATTCGAGAGCCTAACAATGATGTCTGGAGAGACGATTGATGCCTTCGAGCTGCGCGTCACCAACATCATTGCCACTCTCATCTCTCTTGGCAAGGAATTCACTGATAAATAAGTCAACCTCAAGATTGTTCGAGCCCTCACACGAAAATGGCAGACAATGAAGGAATTATACTAGGCAACGAAGGACTTATCAAAGCTCACACCGGAGATCCTGTTCTCCGAGCTTAAGGCTCACGAATTCGATCTCAATCGAATGAGCCTGGACGATGAAGATGAAGGTCCTACGCCATCAAAGGGAGTCGCTTTCAAAGCTGCAGAAGCCCCAAGCGACCAGTCGATTGCCAAAATGACCAGAGAAGAACTGGAGGAGCACTACGCATTCTTGTCAAAGAATTTCAACAAGATGAACTCACGTGTAGGAAAATACAAGAGATTCTACAACCAGTTCAAAGGGAAGAGCACTGATGCTCGAGATGGAAAGGGAAAACGAGAAGAGACGACGAAACCGATCTCAAGGGATATGATGGATGTGGAATGCTACCATTGCCACAAGATGGGCCACTACAAATCTGAATGCCCCAAGCTGAGTGCCAAAGAAAAGGAGGAATTGAAGGCACGGAGGGACGCTCCACGTCGGGCGCTAGTTGCAAGTGAGTCGCCAGTCACTCCAAGCGAGGAGATCTCAAGCGACTCAGACGCATTCACTGATCCAAACTCAAGCGAGGGAGAGGATCTAGGGTTAATGGCGCTCACCGACGAAGACACATGAGAGGTATTTTTCTACCCCCCAATCAATTCCATTGCACAGGCACACAAGCACAATGAGGAAATTCATTCCTCTACATGGAGTGAGTTACTTAACAAGCACCATTAATTGTTAAGCGACCACGAAATGTTGAAACAAGCTATGTCCAAAAGCGAGAGAGAAAACCGAAAGCTAGCCACTGAACTTGATGAAGTCAATATTAATTTAAGGGCTATGACGAGTAAGTTTGAGGACCTCTTTGCTAGACATAAAAGCTTGGAAGGAAGGTATGAAGCCCAATCCATTCTAGTTACTAATCTAAACAAGGCATCATTTGCTAGGCAATCACTAGAAAGCTAACTTCTACCTTTTGGTAGAAAGGGAGGTCTTGGATATGAGGGTGGACCTTCCAAGCCTACAGTCTTTGTTGGTGCTTCTAACACAACACCATCAGTTCCTTTGGATGTGCCCACTGCCTCCAAAGTAACCACTAACAAAGACAAGGGCAAGATTGAGACTCCAAAGAAGGGACCAATGAGGATGTCTATATCCTCAAAGGAAGTTCCTAAGGGAAAGCCAACAACAACAGTCCCTAGCACTAAAAATGCTAAAGCTTACCATTCAAAAGGTAAAGGGAAAACTGTTGAGGCTATAAGCTCTCAATCTTAGACACCAAAGACAAAGGATGTTCCCTTGAAAAGGAGAACTAATGTCTATGTGTCACATGAGTAGGATTGGAGATGGTCCAACTGTTCTTACGTTGAGGGGAAGTATTTGAAGCGACCAAGAGGAAGCCTCAAATCCCAAAGGTTACTCAAGCGAGTCAAAGTCATAACCCTAAGTTGACCGCTCAAAAGAAACCAAGCGAGACGCTTGCCAATACTAGAAACCCTAAGTCAGTCTCAAAGCCTATGGCTAATCCGAAGCGAGTCGCTTCAGGATATAAGCAAAAAGGCAAGAGCATACGTGTGTCTCAAGCGAGTCGCTTCCCCTCATGCACACACTGCTGCACATGTGAAGCTGCGTTCAAGCAGAATTCACAATTTAAAAAGGCCAAGGAACCTAAAGCACAAGCTAATACTCAAAGGAGAGTAAAGCAAGTGTGGGTATCTAAGAAAGCTAACCTGCAAGGACCCAAACTGATTTGGGTACCAAAAATGGCTTAATTGCAGGTGAGCGCCGTGGATCCCATGCCCAGTGAAGGTCAGCCAATATGGTACTTGGACAGTGGATGTTCAAGACATCTGACGGGCATGAAAGCTCTACTTCAAGATTACACAGAGAAGAAGGGTCCACAAGTAACCTTTGGTGACAACTCTCGAGGAACCACCAAGGGATACGACGCACTAAAGATAGGAAAGCTCAGAATTGAAGAAGTTTCCTATGTGGAAGGTCTAAAGCACAACTTGTTATCCATTTCACAGTTCTGTGATAAGGGATACAAGGTGGAGTTCATCTCTAACAAGTGCGTTGTGAAGAACAAACTCACATCCCAGATTGCGCTCACTGGAATTCGACGAAGAAATGTCTACATAGCAGAATGGGAGAGCTGCAAAGAGGAAACGTGTTTGGTCGCTAGAAGTGCAACTGAAACTGGATGGCTATGGCACCAACGCTTAAGCCACCTCAATTTCAAGACGATCAGTCGCTTATCTCTTAAGGGTTTGGTGAAGGGCATATCAAATGAGGTCTTCGTCAAAGATCATACTTGCTCACCATGCCAACGAGGGAAGCAGACGAAGAAGCACTTTGCCAGCTTAGAAGAAGCATCTTCCAAGCGAGTGCTGGAGCTACTACATATGGATTTGTTTGGACCAGTTACTCCAGTAAGCGTCAATGGAAGAAAATACACTCAAGTAGTAGTCGATGATTACTCTCGCTACACTTGGGTTGTATTTCTCTTTACACTACAAGAAAAATGGTAATAGACAACAACTAAAATCCATTGTCTATTATAAATTTTGGTGTTGTCTATGGCTGTGTTGTCTATTAGGGGCGGTTATAGACAACAGGTAATTACTTGTTGTCTATAAGTTAATAGACAACATGCTTTCTGTGTTGTCTTTTAGCGAAAATTTAGTGTTGTCTATTTTAGTATAGACAACACGACTTACAACCGTTGTCTTTACTTTGTATGAATTTATTCTTTTTACCAATAATATGCTATATTTTTTATAATATTATTTAAATTTTATTATTTTTGCCAAATAATCATGAAAAAGTAAATATACATTAAATATTGAAGAATTTTATAAACTAACATCTCAATATTTAAAGTTAAAACCATAATATATATGAAATCATAAAACAAATATTCTTTAAAAAAGATTTGTCACAAAAAAAAAAAAAAAAAAAAAAAAAAAAAAAAAAACATAACTTGAATATCTAATTGTACTCGTTATCTACTTAAATTTGCAATCTCTTGTATCTTTCATCCACTAGCTCAACTCCCACAAAAAAAATCATCGAAGAAGCTTTCATCTGCAAAACAAAAATAAATACAACACATTAGTTTTAAACATCTAAGTAATGCACATAAATTAACAAGATAATAACATTTTAAGAGCTTAATATTTCTTTGCTCATGCTTACCTGAAAAATAAAACAAAAAAAATGATGTCAAACTAGCATCTAAGAACAAGAGCTACATAGACGAGTTAAAGGCATGAGTTAAGGGTACCATGATTGAGTGACACTAATAGCAGGATTAACACTACAAGGGGTACTCTATAAAAATTATTTGGAACATAAATTAAGGAGTATAAAAGTCATATATTATAAGATAAATCACCTCAACCCCATGTATTTGCATTATGGAGAATTGTGCTGATTGTGAGATTCTTTCAAAAGGACAAATATACAAACAGAAACAGGAGAGCTTTTTTACCTTTCTTCTTTTTCTTCCTGCCATTCTTACTAAATTCAGGGGATGCATATCCTTGCTCCTTCACTAGTGCCATTAAAGCCAGATCATCTCGTTTTCTTTTCATCCCTTTAGCAGTTGAATATGCTGCCTAAATAAAAAAATGATACTAAAAATTTCAATAAAAACCATGAAGACCTGTAGGCATTCAGCAATTAGAGTTTCCAATAATATTTCCTAATAAGTAATAACCGATCCACTAACTCAGCTGTAATGACCGCAGTTTTTAGTAGTGAGTAATAAAAACTTCGGCATTGTTGGGAATTGTTAAGGACTAAATTGTTAAGGGGGAACTTCATGGGACATTTGATAAATAAAGTCATTTGTTTTGATTAGATCCCAAAACCCCAAGCGTCCTTTTCCCAAGCGACCCATTTTGATGTAGTTAATAGGTTAGAATTTTTCTAAGCCTACACTGTTAGGATGGCTCTTTTATTTTGCTTAGATTAGGCTTCAAAAGTTCAAGAGAAGGCCACTCGCTTGAGTGTGTTTTCCAAAGCGAAGCAAGTCAAGCAAGCTAAAGTGAAGCGTGCCGAAGAATAGCGAAGCGAAGCGATGCGGAGCGAAGCGAAGCGGAGCGAAGCGAAGCGAAGCGGAGCGAAGCGAAGCGAAGCAAAGCAAAGCGAAGCGAAGCGAAGCGAAGCGATCGCTACAGTGGAATCAAAGCGAGTCCACTAAAGCGAAGCGAAGCAAGCGCTACAAAGAAAAGCCGAAGCGAGTCAACGCGTGTCAATATTCACTTAAAAAGTTTCTCGGGAAATTTATTCCCAAGCGACCCGCTACAAATATGACCGCGAAGCGACTCACTTCAGAGCGGCCGCTACAACTTCAAAGCGAAGCGAGCCACTACCTACCAGAAAGCGACAGCACAAATTCCCGCTCCGAATTTGAACTCCAGTCAACAGGAGATCTCCGCATTAATTACGAGATCTCCACGTGTCGAAAGCGGAGAGGAGCAGAGGAGTTGACTGCCAGGCCGACAAAGACGTCGCAACAGTACTGGCTCGATCCAGTTACTGTTAAACTTGGAACTTAGCCATTTTCGGCAAAAGTCCAAATCTGCGCGTCTGCAAAAGCTACTGCCTGCGCAAGTACTGTCGAGAGGAGGAGGGACAAGGCCACCAACCAAGCAACGAATCTCAGCCAACCCTCCGCCTATAAATAGTGAAGGATGAAGACGAAGAAAATAGAGAACACTACTTGCGCATTCAAGCCCACTGCAAACAAACACTCCCAAGCCTTCGAGCAAATCTTCGAGTCTTTGTTTCAAGTGTTCTCCGAGTTTCCAGTCCATCGGAACTCGTCTTCACAACCTTCACACTTAGATTCTAAGCCCACTTCAAATATCCAAGCTTAGAAGAAGAACTCTACCCATCTTTGCATCTACTGTAAAGAGTTCTTCATTAGTGTGTTCGTCAACCAAAAACCCTAAACTATTGTCTGTTAGGTTTTTGAGTCGTCGTTAGGTTGTTCAGATCTAAGGCCCTTCTTTCATCGATTGAAGAAGCCTCGATCGTAGAGTTGAGATCCAAGCTTACACTTACATCGTTTGTGTAAAGCTCGATCGAAGCTAGGCTGTAAGGAGAGCCCGTAATCTCCCTGTCTGTCTGACTGAAGCGAGTGAAGCTTCCAGTCTCTGTTAGGTTTGTGTAGTGAACCCGCAATCACTACGTCTGTCGTTTGATCTAGGCAAGTGAAGCCCGATCCCGACCAGGTTTTTGAAGGACCCGTAACCTTCAAGTTCTTGAGTGAAAGGAACAGTTGCCGTCGTGCAACAAAGTGGATGTAGGAGCGTTATCTCCGAACCACTATAAATCTCTGTGTCGTATCTCTCTTACCTTAATCTTTTTACAGTATTCGATTATCCATTGCACGTGCATATAAACAAACTTAACTTGGATTTTCAATTACTTAGGAAAGATTTTAGCTCACCAAATTCCGCATAAAGAGTAAAGTCTCACCCTTGATCAAGCTCTAAGCTTAGGTCAAGAGATTCGTGATTGCTTTCGATCTAGCCCTTGGCTAGGTCTTAGTATTTCCAAAGAGCACTTTACTTTATACTCTGAGTTAAGGAATTGAAGTTGAAAAACTTCAAAATACGTATTCACCCCCCTCTACGTATTTTTCCTATAGCAAACCGGGACCAACAAGTGGTATCAGAGCAGCGGTTCTTTCGAGCCTCTGCTTTGCATATCCGAAGCGAGTCCCCACTCGCTTCACGTTGTTTCACTGAACCGGATCCTATTTTCCTAAGTGCATCAAAACCTCACCCACGCATATTGCATTTACTGCTGATAGTTTGCTATGTCTACATACAGTGCATCAAATCTTCCACAGTTCTCGATCGAAGGATACGAGATATGGAGTTTCCGTGTCGAAAGCTTCTTATGCTCAATCCACGACCGGATGTGGGAAGTCATTGAGGACGGACCAATCGAAATCAAGAAAGCCATATCTGTGGAGGTTCCAGCCGCTGAAGGTCGTCCAGCCCACGTTCGACAACAGTACGTGGAAAAGGATAAGGATGAGTATACTCCAAATGACTTCAAAGTTGCCAACCTCGACAAGATTGCACGCCACACGATGCAGAGCACCGTGTCGGACGCATACCTTCCAAGGATTAGGAAGTGCGCAACAGCAAAGGAAATGTGGGAAACCCTAGCCCTCATCTCTCAAGGTACAGACAAAATCAAGGAAAACAAGCTCGCCGTTCAGATGCGGGAGTTTGAAAATCTGGTGATGAAGTCCGGAGAGTCCATCGACGCCTTCGAGCTGAGAGTTACCAACATTACTGCAACTCTCAACTCGCTTGGGAAGGAACTCACAGACAAGGAAGTAAATCTGAAAATAGTCCGTGCTCTCACAAGGAAGTGGCAGACTATGAAGGAGCTATATCTAGCTACCAAGGATCTAACGAAGCTCACGCCAGAAGTGCTTTTCTCCGAGCTCAAAGCTCACGAGTTTGATCTGAATCGAATGAGCCTCGACGACGAGGATGAAGCGCCCACTACGTCAAAAGGAGTAGCATTCAAAGCTGCCGAAGGGCCAAGCGAGCAGTCGCTTGCCAAAATGACAAGGGAAGAGTTGGAAGAACACATTGCGTTCTTATCCAAGAACTTCAACAAGATGAACTCTCGAGTGGGCAAGTACAAAAGATTCTACAAGCAGTACAAAGGGAGGAGCACTGATGCTCGAGAAGGAAAAGGAAAGAGAGAAGAGACAACCAAGCCGATCCCACGCGACATGATGGAAGTGGAATGTTACCACTGCCACAAGATGGGCCACTACAAATCCGATTGCCCAAAGCTAAGTGCCAAAGAGCGCGAAGAATTGAAGGCCAAGAGGGATGCCCCAAGGCGAGCGCTCGTAGCGAGTGAAGTGCCGGTCGCTTCAACTGAAGATCTCTCAAGCGACTCAGATGCATTCACAGATCCCAACTCAAGCGAGGGAGAGGATCTGGGACTCATGGCGCTCACCGATGAAGAAACTGGGGAGGTATTCTTCTATCCTTCAATCACTTCAATTACACTAGCACACACTGTCAATGAGGAAGAGCAATCCTCTACATGGAGTGAGTTGTTTGACAAGCACCAAAGATTGTCAAGCGACCACGAAGTGGTAAAACAAGCTCTGTCTCGAAGCGAGAAGGAGAACCGAAAGCTAGCCACTGAGCTTGACCAAGTCAAACTTAATCTAAGGGCTATGACTAGTAAGTTCGAGGATCTCTTCGCTAGACATCAAAGCTTGGAGGGAAGGTATGAAACCCAATCCACTCTAGTCGCCAACTTAAATAAAGCATCATACGCTAGACAGGCACTAGAGAGTTCTCTTCTACCTTTTGGTAGAAAGGGAGGACTTGGATATGAGGGTGGACCTTCCAAGCCAACTGTCTTTGTTGGTGCTTCAAACACGACACCACCAGTCACTTTGGAATTGCCCACTGCATCCAAAGCGACCACCAACAAAGACAAAGGCAAAATGGCTGAGAGCCCTAAAAGGAAGCCAATGAAGATGTCTATATCTTTAAGGGCAGATCCGAAGGGCAAGCAAAATTCAACAATCCCTAGCACTCAACATGCTAAGTCTTACCAATCCAAGGGTAAAGGGAGAACTGTTGAAGCTTCTAAGTCTCAAGCCAAGACACGAGAGACAAAGGATCTCCCTTTCAAGAAAAGGAGTAATGTCTATGTGTCACGGTATCCGGACTGGAGATGGTCCAACCGGACAAACGTTGAGGGGGAAAAACTTGAAGCAACCAAGAGGCCGCTTCAAACTTCCAAGGTTACTCAAGCGAGTCGGGGTCAAAACCCTAGTTGGACCGCTTCGAGGAAACCAAGCGAGCCGCTTCAACAGACTAGAAACCCTAAGTCAGTCTCTAAACCCAAAGCTAATCCGAAGCGAGTCGCTTCAGGATATAAGCAAAGTGGGAAGAGCATAGGTAGGTCTGAAGCGAGCCGCTACCCCTCTTGCACACACTGTTACACGTGTGAAGCTGCTTCTAGGCAGTACACCAAGTTTTCGAAGGTCGAGAAGCCCAAGACACAAGCTTCATCTCAAAAGAGAGTGAAGCAAGTGTGGGTACCTAAGGGAACTAACCTGCAAGGACCCAAACTGATTTGGGTACCAAAATCTGTCTAATTGCAGGTGAGCGCCGTGGATCCCATGCCAAGTGAGGGTCAACTAGTTTGGTACTTGGACAGTGGATGTTCAAGACACATGACCGGCATGAAAGCTCTACTTCACAACTACATAGAGAAGAAGGGTCCACACGTAACCTTTGGTGACAACTCTCGAGGAAGCACCAGGGGATACGGCGCACTGAAAATTGGAAAGCTCACAATTGAAGAAGTCTCCTATGTGGAAGGACTCAAGCACAACCTGTTATCTATTTCACAGTTTTGTGATAAAGGGTACAGGGTGGAGTTCATTTCCAACAAGTGTATTGTTAAGAGCAAACTCACATCCCAGATTGTGCTCACTGGAGTTAGACAAAGGAATGTCTACATAGCACAATGGGACAGCTGCAAGGAGGAAACTTGTCTAGTTGCAAGAAGTGCTACAGAAATTGGATGGCTATGGCACAGACGCTTGAACCACCTCAATTTCAAAGCTATCAATCGCTTAGCTCGAAAAGGTTTGGTGCAAGGCATACCGAATGAAGTCTTCATCAAAGACCATCCATGCTCACCATGCCAACGAGGGAAGCAGACGAAGAAGCACTTCGCCAGTCTCGAAGAAGCCTCATCAAAGCGAGTGCTCGAGCTGCTTCACATGGATCTGTTTGGTCCAGTTACTCCAGTTAGTGTAAATGGAAGGAAGTACACTCTAGTTGTAGTCGACGATTTCTCTCGCTACACATGGGTTGTATTTCTATTCAGCAAGAAGGAGACACTGACCAAACTGCCACAACTACTCAAGCGATTGGCGGTGGAAAAGAATCAAGCTATCGTGACCATTCGCTCCGACAAAGGCACAGAGTTCCTGAACTCTACAATTGAAGCATACTGCACGGAGCATGGCATAGCACATCAAACTTCTTCAGCACGCACTCCTCAGCAGAATGGAGTTGCTGAAAGAAGGAATCGAATCATCAAAGAAGCCGTTCGCACCATGATTGCTGACTCGAAGCTTCCGATGAAGTATTGGGCTGAAGCTGCCAACACGGCATGCTACACACAGAATCGGACGCTTCTCAACAAACGGCACGACAAAACACCATATGAAATATGGACAGGGAGAATTCCAAACATATCTTATTTCCATATTTTTGGTTGTAGGGTCTTCATTCACAACAATGGGAAGTCACTGTTGAAAGCCTTTGAAAGCAAAGCTGATGAAGGAGTATTCTTAGGATACTCTACATCTAGCAAAGCCTACAGAGTATTCAACTGTAAAACTCTAATTGTGGAGGAATCACCCCATGTCGTATTTGATGAATCTTCTTTAAGTATTCCACAGGAACAGGCTCAAGCGAATGAAAAGGATCAAAGCAAGGAACCCTCAAATCAACTCTCTTGGGACGTGCTTGATGAAGATGATGAGATCAAGGACTCAAGCGAGCAGGATCCCAAAGGAGAAGTCAAAGCTGCCCCGAAGATTCCTGAAGCTAGTGCTGGCCAAGCACCCAATCCTGTCGCTTCGGACGGTGAAGCGAGCGACAAGGAAGCGGATGAAGATGAAGCTGACGGATCAAAGCGAGCGTGGCTCAAGGATCACTCACCTAGCCAAATCATTGGAGATCCATCCAAGGGTGTAGTGACCAGAAGTCAAGTGTTTGGAGAAAGTGCCATGTTCAGTTGCTTTCTCTCAAACATTGAGCCATCAAGCGTGGAGGAAGCCCTAGCCGATTCTAACTGGGTGATCGCCATGCAAGAAGAGCTGAATCAGTTCACCAGGAACGACGTATGGTACCTCGTGGATCGTCCCAAGTTTCAGCATGTTATTGGCACCAAGTTGGTGTTCAAGAACAAGACGGACGAGGACCACAACGTAGTGAGGAACAAGGCGCGACTAGTTGCCAAAGGCTACTGCCAAGAGGAAGGAATCGACTTTGACGAGACCTTCGCTCCAGTGGCACGTCTTGAAGCGATCCGTTTATTTCTAGCCTATGCAGCGGCCAAGAAATTCAAAGTGTACCAAATGGATGTGAAGAGCGCATTCCTCAATGGTGAACTCAAGGAAGAAGTGTATGTGGAGCAGCCACCGGGTTTCGAGCAGGGAGATAAAGTGTATCGCTTGAAGAAAGCCCTGTATGGGTTGAAGCAAGCTCCCCGAGCTTGGTATGATACATTATCTCAATTCCTAGTGGAAAATGGATTCCAAAAGGGAAAGATAGATCGGACTCTCTTCACCATTAATCATGGAGAAGATATGCTCTGGGTCCAGATCTACGTGGACGACATCATATTTGGATCACCAAATCAGTCGCTTAGCGAGAAGTTTGGAGAGCTAATGAAGACCAAGTATGAGATGTCGATGATTGGCTTGATGAGCTGCTTTCTAGGTCTTCAAGTGAAGCAGCAGGATAATGGAATTTTCATCAACCAGGCCAAGTACACTCGAGATATGCTTGCGAAGTTTGGTGTTCAACATGCTAAAGCTGTGAAGATTCCTATGAATACCAACTGGAAGATGGAGCCAGACGAAGGAGGAAAATCTGTAGATCCTACAGATTATCGTGCCCTAATTGGGTCACTTCTCTATCTTACTGCACGTAGACCAGATATTGCTTTTGCAGTCGGAGTCTGCGCTCGCTTCCAAAGCAATCCCAAACACAGCCATCTTGAAGCTGCCAAAAGGATTCTTCGATATTTGAAGGGCACTGTCAACATGGGGCTGTGGTATCCAGCGGAGGACAATTTGGAGCTCACTGGATATTCCGATGCTGACTATGGAGGTTGCCGAGTTGACAGGAAATCAACGTCGGGCACATGTCAGTTCTTGGGGAGCAAGCTAATCTCATGGTTCTCAAAGAAGCAAACAAGCGTAGCCACTTCAACAACGGAAGCTGAATATATGGCCGCAGGAAGCTGCTGTTCTCAAATCCTATGGCTTCGTCAACAGTTGAAGGACTACAAAGTTGAAGCGAATGAAATTCCGATCTTCTGCGACAACAACAGTGCCATATGTATCTCGCAGAATCCAGTGCTTCACACCAGATGCAAGCACGTGGAAATTCGACATCACTTCATTCGTGATCATGTCGAGAAGAAGGATATCAAGCTCGAGAAAATTCATACCGATCTCCAGCGAGCAGATATTCTCACCAAGCCTCTAGCTGAGTCTCGTTTCAACCAGCTATGCATGGAATTAGGGTTATTAGACCCTGGTGAAGAATGCTAGTTCCAGGATGCACGAAGGAGTGTTCGCTTGTTCTCTTGAGCGTCACTCGCTTCGGATCTTCACCAACTCAAGCGAGCCACTTCAAAACTCACTCGCTTGAAGAAAATGAAGTTAGGTGGAGAAAGGTGGAGTAATGGAAGAAGTTCCCTACCAACTTATTGGAATTGTTAAGTATATGGTTAAGGGGGAACTAATGCTTCTCTCGGAGCAAGCTACTTCCAAAGCGAGCAAGAATGCAGCAATCTTGAATTCTGCGTTGCTTCAATTTGCCCTAGCTTGGGTCAAAGCGAACCAACTGCAGATTCATTCTTTAGAATGTAGGAAAGCTTGAAGGTTTACCTTTTTATACAAAAGGTTGCAGGGCTGGTGACATGCTTCTGCGTAAAATACGAGATTGTCTTGTCAGAGCATTCTCATTGTCATCCTGTCCATTTCTGCTCTGAGATAAGGACTTGTACTCATCCCCCATTCGTCGTGAATAAGTACACTTACGTGATGCTTCCTTCGGGTTGTAGTAAGCTTGTGTACTTTATTCATTTTCTCCCCCATTCACTTCGATGGAGGACTCTCTAATTCGTAGAGGAAGATGAATGCCATGAAGATGAATGCCATGAAGATCTAACTCAACGTGTAGCATTCAACATGTGGTAACTAATTCAAGTGAAGTCTTCAATTTGTGGTATCAATCTCCTACGAAGTGAGATTGACTGGTAAGTGTTTCAATTTTAAGTACACTAAGTGAGCCGAAGCGTGCTAGAAACCTTCACTCACTACGTGGAAAATATGAAATGAATCTGACACAAATACAAAGAGGAAAACACTCTTGTTTATCCTCGAAGTATGTAAGTCAGAAACATTTTAAATTAAGCAAAGAAATTCAATTTCTCATTCCAGTCGCTTCAGATGGCCAAGCGAGTGCTTCGTCACTCAAAGCTAGCCATCGCAAGCGAGTGCAGAACAGTCACTCAAGCGAATGCCTCTCAAGCGAGTCAAGCCGTAGCGGCCCAACTCGAAGCTAGCGGGCATGAAGCGAGTATGAGCTGTCTGCACTCGAGTGCAATTTTACTTTCTGCTGTGCATTTAATGCAGGTGCAGGAATGACGGAAATAACGGGCGCGTGTTCACACGCTTGAATTTGAAGCGGGAAAAGGAGGAAAAGATCCAGCCGTCGAATCTCAACAGCCCCCAATCTGGAATCGTTCGATCAAAGCCGTATACGACAAGCCAACCAAAGAAGGCCACGTGGCGACGCCGAGCAAGTGGCGGTTCACTTTTACTGTGATGACGCCGGACACGTCAGATCCATCACCGCACGTCCGCCGCCTACCTACAGGATTTTCGGTGTTATTACCGTCCTACCCCTGCCACGTCAGCAATAACCTATTTCTATATATATGGGACGAGGCAGAACTGCAAACCTTTCACAGCCTTCAAAATTTGCCATTCTCGTGCTTAGATCTGCGATTTCTGCAACTCACGAGTCTCAACCCCTTTTCTCTAAAATTCCATTCAATTTCTTCAAATCTCAACATGGGAAAGAAGAAGAATACTGTGACAATGGAGGAGTTCATGACAAATGTTGGTGAGCACATCAACGTCGAGCCCCATCTCGACCCTATTGTCGTCGAAGTAAATGGCTTCTTCCGTAGAGCCGTGACCACGGCCGGTCTATGGAAGTTCATAACGTTAGTGCCGACGAAGATTCTGGCGAAAGCCATTGGAGAGATTCTGCTGAATCTGAGGAAGGACCAAAATACTTCCTCATTCACTAATCCACAAACCAGGAAGCCGGTGGAGGTTAATATGAGTAAACTCATCGAGGTGTTCGATCTGCCAAGAGAAGGAGGAGATTCTCTGCTAGATCTAGGTCTTTCGGCCGGAGAGCAGTATGACCGATTTGCAGTCGCTAGAGCTGATCCGAACTTCAAGGAGGCCAACATTCGCAAAAGTCTGAAGGAACCGTTCAATCTCATCTGCGAACTCTTTACGAAGAGCATTGCATGCTATGTCGGTTCCCTCGACACGCTGTCAGAAACGAAGCTGATCGGCACCACCATGATCATCGACAGCCTCACTGGAACGAAATTCAACTGGCACGGGTGGCTTCTCAAGCAAATCCACGAAGCTGCTGACGATTTTGCATTCGTACCAGGAACTCCAGATAAGATTCTGCGCAAAGGAAAATTGAAATTCTTCTCAAGGCTGTCTGTCGCACTGGAAATGAAGTATCCAGAGATGATATGGCCAGAATCTGACACGATCATGTACAACAAGCACACCATCTTCTACGACAAGTGGAAGAAAACAAAAATCCCAATGGATCAGGGACTTCTAGTTGTAGAAGTGCCCGCAGCAAAGCAAGTGACTGCAAAGCAAGGGAAGAAGAGAGTGAAGCAAGACACTTCACCTGTCCAAGAAAGCGAGGCTGTGGAGAAGCCGCTTGAGGACATTGAAGTTAGCAAATCTCAATCCTCACCTACTGAAACTACCCATATCCCTGAGCACACCCCAACCATGCATGAGAAGAAGCTAATGAGGGACCATGCAGAAGAGATGGAGGTTAAGAATGCAGAGATCGTAAGTTTACAAGACGAGATCACTAAACAGAAGATGGAGTTGAAGGAGAAGGAGAAAGTGGTGGAGACACAAGTAAATCTGGTGAATAATCTCAAGGACTCGCGTGACGCAGAACGGAGCCGCTTGAGAGTGGTGAACACCAAACTGGTCACAGTTGGTAAAGAGAAGGACACGTTGGAAAAGGAGGTGAAGGAGTTGAAAAAGAAACTGGAGAATAAGGAGGGAGAGTTGGTGATGAAAGAAAGCGAACTCCTCAGCACCAAGAAGACTCTTGACTTACTTCGAACCCAATTGAAGAAAGTCAAAGAGGAGAGTGCAATTGACAAGCGAGAGCTTGAAAATCTAAGGAAAAATGCTGGATTGTCGGAAAAGCAAGTCCTCGAGTCTCGAACGGAAGAGATGTTTCATACCGTACTTGACAAGATTGAAGTACTCCACAAGTCTCTTACTGGAAAGACAAGCGTCCCAACCCCTGGTTTTGATGATGCCAAAAAGGGGGAAGGGATGGTACAAAAAAATGTCAATCTCTTGGAGCCACAAGGTGGAGCAATTGGAGCTGTTGAAGCTGAGAAATTGGTGGAGAAGAATAGTGGTACTGGAGAAGAGGAGAGAGAGGCGAAGTCTGCAAAGAAAGGCAAAGAAAAGCTCACTAAGCCTGAAGAACCCCGCAAGCCACTTGGAGATAAAGTGCTTGCCTCTTCCATTGCTCGACATCCTCCAGTTACTGTGCTAACAAAGGAGGAAAGGCGGAAGCTAGCAGAGGCGAGCGAGACTATGGCTTGGGAGAGCGAGCGCCAGTCTAACTTGAAAACTCTTGCAGGTACTTCAAGTTCTCAAGCGCCCACTTCAGACGAAGCACCCACTTCATCTGCCCCATCATCAATAGTGAAGCGAACAGAACCAGAAACTGAGAGAGATGATTCAGCGACCAAACGCCAAAAAGTTGAGAAGGCAGTTGTACCAAGGGCAGAGAAGGAAAAGAGGACAAGGACAAAACGACTGCAAGTCATTGACGAACGAATTGAGAAAAATTTCAATGAAATGAAGATCATCCAGTCCGTTTTGGTCAGAAGTATCTTTGTTCCAATCACGCCAGAAGAATCCGATGCATGCCTAGATCAGGCCATGATCGACACTTGTCACAAGACTGCGAAAGAGATGATTGACTCTGGCCGCTACCCTCTCAGAGAAGAACGCAATTACATTCGCAAGCAACTCAACAAGAAGCTTCCTTTCTGGAGCAGCGAGTCAGGAAAGAAGTTCAAAACAATCATAGCACAGATGTCTAGCCGGTCGGAGGAGGAGTTGGCTGTGCGCAGAAATGAGCACCCTGATGCCCGTGAGATTGAGCAGTTCATTCCTGACGAACTACTCGAGCAATGGCTATACTACAAGGAGAAGTTTATCAAAGCTTACTACTATTGGGAGGTAGTGCCATTGCAGACTGAATGCTCAAGGGTCACTGCGCTCAACAACTTCCTTAGTATCTATGATGAGAAGTTTAGACAAGAAGTCTTCGCTCTTGCACAGTTTGCAGAGCCTGCACCGTTAATCATCAAGGTACCAGTCAAGAAGGAATTCCCTATGCCATTCCTACCTGGCACCAGTATCCTCAATCGCAGCATCATCGACGCTGAGGTGGATGAAGCATTCCAATTGGAAGAGACTTGGAGGAGGCCAAGTATCCACAGTGCTGAGTCGATGGAAGCAAGGGTCTTCAGTGCATATACCATACCCGAAGATATGATTGCAAAGGATTTGGAGGCAGATGTAGAAGAGGAGGAGAAGGAGGAAGAAGGGAAGTGATAAGAAAAGGAAAGGAGGAGACAGGGAAGGAACTGCAGGAAACCTCCGAGTTTCAAGTTCCTTACATATTTCTTTTTGTGAACTTCTTGTTCATATATCCAAATTTCAATTTCTGTCTTCTCTGTGTCATTTACTCGCTTTGTGAATGACTTTATATTTCTGCTACAAACTCATTAATTTAACCGAAAAAAAAAGGAAGGAACTTAAAAAAAAATTACAAACGAAACTGCAAAGGAAGCAGTCGCTTGGAGTTCCCTTCACGGTTAGATAGACGAGATTTATTTTTATCTAAGTCGTATGGGTTTTGGCATCATCAAAAAGGGGGAAATTGTTGGGAATTGTTAAGGACTAAATTGTTAAGGGGGAACTTCATGGGACATTTGATAAATAAAGTCATTTGTTTTGATTAGATCCCAAAACCCCAAGCGTCCTTTTCCCAAGCGACCCATTTTGATGTAGTTAATAGGTTAGAATTTTTCTAAGCCTACACTGTTAGGATGGCTCTTTTATTTTGCTTAGATTAGGCTTCAAAAGTTCAAGAGAAGGCCACTCGCTTGAGTGTGTTTTCCAAAGCGAAGCAAGTCAAGCAAGCTAAAGTGAAGCGTGCCGAAGAATAGCGAAGCGAAGCGATGCGGAGCGAAGCGAAGCGGAGCGAAGCGAAGCGAAGCAAAGCAAAGCGAAGCGAAGCGAAGCGAAGCGATCGCTACAGTGGAATCAAAGCGAGTCCACTAAAGCGAAGCGAAGCAAGCGCTACAAAGAAAAGCCGAAGCGAGTCAACGCGTGTCAATATTCACTTAAAAAGTTTCTCGGGAAAATTATTCCCAAGCGACCCGCTACAAATATGACCGCGAAGCGACTCACTTCAGAGCGGCCGCTACAACTTCAAAGCGAAGCGAGCCACTACCTACCAGAAAGCGACAGCACAAATTCCCGCTCCGAATTTGAACTCCAGTCAACAGGAGATCTCCGCATTAATTACGAGATCTCCACGTGTCGAAAGCGGAGAGGAGCAGAGGAGTTGACTGCCAGGCCGACAAAGACATCGCAACAGTACTGGCTCGCTCCAGTTACTGTTAAACTTGGAACTTAGCCATTTTCGGCAAAAGTCCAAATCTGCGCGTCTGCAAAAGCTACTGCCTGCGCAAGTACTGTCGAGAGGAGGAGGGACAAGGCCACCAACCAAGCAACGGATCTCAGCCAACCCTCCGCCTATAAATAGTGAAGGATGAAGACGAAGAAAATAGAGAACACTACTTGCGCATTCAAGCCCACTGCAAACAAACACTCCCAAGCCTTCGAGCAAATCTTCGAGTCTTTGTTTCAAGTGTTCTCCGAGTTTCCAGTCCATCGGAACTCGTCTTCACAACCTTCACACTTAGATTCTAAGCCCACTTCAAATATCCAAGCTTAGAAGAAGAACTCTACCCATCTTTGCATCTACTGTAAAGAGTTCTTCATTAGTGTGTTCGTCAACCAAAAACCCTAAACTATTGTCTGTTAGGTTTTTGAGTCGTCGTTAGGTTGTTCAGATCTAAGGCCCTTCTTTCATCGATTGAAGAAGCCTCGATCGTAGAGTTGAGATCCAAGCTTACACTTACATCGTTTGTGTAAAGCTCGATCGAAGCTAGGCTGTAAGGAGAGCCCGTAATCTCCCTGTCTGTCTGACTGAAGCGAGTGAAGCTTCCAGTCTCTGTTAGGTTTGTGTAGTGAACCCGCAATCACTACGTCTGTCGTTTGATCTAGGCAAGTGAAGCCCGATCCCGACCAGGTTTTTGAAGGACCCGTAACCTTCAAGTTCTTGAGTGAAAGGAACAGTTGCCGTCGTGCAACAAAGTGGACGTAGGAGCGTTATCTCCGAACCACTATAAATCTCTGTGTCGTATCTCTCTTACCTTAATCTTTTTACAGTATTCGATTATCCATTGCACTGCATATAAACAAACTTAACTTGGATTTTCAATTACTTAGGAAAGATTTTAGCTCACCAAATTCCGCATAAAGAGTAAAGTCTCACCCTTGATCAAGGTCTAAGCTTAGGTCAAGAGATTCGTGATTGCTTTCGATCTAGCCCTTGGCTAGGTCTTAGTATTTCCAAAGAGCACTTTACTTTATACTCTGAGTTAAGGAATTGAAGTTGAAAAACTTCAAAATACGTATTCACCCCCCCCCCCCCTCTACGTATTTTTCCTATAGCAAACCGGGACCAACAGGCATTATTTTAGTAATAAGAGTATTATCAAAAGTATTAAAGAAAGTATTAATATGGTGAAAATAAAAATTTCAAGTGCTACTATTAGTAGTGTTACGACTAGTAACATTAGAATTTCCCGAAACGAGAGCCGAACTAAATAAGAAAGGCCGATTAAATGAATCGGTAGTATCTAATTTTGGGCTGAGGCCCATTTGATTTCGAGCCACACGAATTCGAAGCCCATTTGACTTCGAGGCCCATTTGATAAGTACAAGGACCACTTAACAGTTACAAGGCCCAGTTAATTGTTCAAGGTTCAGTTAATTATCGAAGCCCACTTCACGATTATTAGTTTGATTTTATTTAATTGGCCCAAGAGAGGGAGCCAGTTTCAGGTTTAATATTCAGAAACAATACAAAAGCCCAAGACTCAATTATCAAGCCCATAGCATGTACATGTATAATTATGTATACATATTTAAATAAATAAAAAGAAAAGAAAAGAAAAGAAAAGAAGGGGAGGAGCGACAGTACAGTAGACGTGAATCCCATACAATCTTGGATTTACATTACACTCACTAATCCCTCCTAAGCACAATTAGAAAACCATTAACACTTCTATAATTACAATTAGAAGGAGATTAATCATGGAAAGTTGTAGAACTCTCCCAAGCATACACGTATACTCATCCTTTGCCTCCACACACACATAAGACATGCAATCACATCCTCCAATGTAATGACAAAACCTCTCTTCCCATTGGAATCCATACCACCTACACAAAACAAGAGACAAGTTAGTCTTCAATCACTCATTCAAACAAACACACAAGAGAGCAAAATAGAGAACAAGTAGAGAGAGAACTTAGAGAGTGAGGAGAAGCAGCCGATTTCCAGCAGGTGAGTCGCCGGAAAAGCAGCCACCGGCAGCCCCTTCCAAGCACCGAATCTCCTACGGTAACCCCTCCCACTTCCCCTTCCAAGAATCGAACATGCATATACATTAGCTAAGAATCATCTCCCTATCTCTAGAATGGAGAACGGAGGGAGAAGGAGACACCCGAAGCTCAACCGAGAAGAAGGCAGCCTCTAATCGGAAGCTTGGGGCTCATTTTCAGTTTCATGAAGGTGAGAAAAGCCTCCCCCTTCTTCCCTAGCAAGAGTACTAAGGCCCTAACACTTAGATCATCAACATGTAATGGTAGATTCAAGTTGCATTGACAAGAAGAAGGAACAAGGGGAAGGAAGCAACAAAGAAAGGGGACAGCCACTATCTAGCTCAAGAACTCAGATTTCAACCTCTAAGATTTGCAAGTAAGACTCCTCATCACTCTCTCTAAGTACTACAAACCCTCAAGCATGTAATCCTCACATTAGAACCACCAAAAAAACCAACTAATGACACAATCTAGTATTCTATCACCCTCTCAAGCATGGAAACATAGTTAAAAACATTAAGATTGAAGCATGAGAAACATAGCAATCCCTTAGAAGCAATGCATGTTATCTTGAAGGCTAAAAATCAGATTTAGGGCATGATTGAATCACATAGAACCTCCTCTAACAAGCCTAAGGTATTGCATGTATGGCAATCTTCCAAATTAACCACCCAACACAACAAAAATATCAACTTTAAAGACATTAAAATCTGGAAATTGTTTCCAATGCATGCATAAAACACTCAAGCAAAATCAGCCCCTAAATGCCTCTCCAGCAAGCCCCTAATCCTCTAAATCAACAAGCATAATCCATAAGTAATGGAATCGAAAGAAAAACGAGAGGCTAGGGAGAAAACCGAACCTGCTCGAGAGTGGAGACGGAGGGCCGAAGGTGGAATAGAGGCGACACCGGAGCACCCAACGAACCTCGAGAAGCACCGGAGGGTGCCACGGCCAACGACGATGGCGACGGAGCTCCTGCAGCAACGAGAACCACCCGGAACCACCTGCAATTAAAAGAGAGGAGAGAGGTCAGAAAGTGTGAAGAGAGGAAGAGGAGACGCCGACGGCGGCACCACCGCCGACGCCAACGGGAAGACCGAGAAAGAGAGATGGAGGCAGTAGGTCCAAGAGGCGAGCCATAAGGGCTTGGGCCTCGGTGAGAGAAAGCAGGCCCGCGGCCAGAAACGGCGACGAGAAGGAGGAAATGGCGGAGACCCGCGACGGGAGAGGAAGCAGAAGCGCTCGCCGGCCGGAGGAAACAGAGCCGGCAGATTTTCCCCTATCTGCAGAATTAGGGCTCCCCTTGGCCGAGAATAGATGTAGCTCTCAAGCAAGCTCAGCTTGCTGTCGAAATTAACAAAGTTCAAAAGAAGGCAGGAGAATTTTCAATCAGGATGGCCGGAGCTGCTCAATCTACGTTACACTGAAGCAAAAACAGAGCGCCATTGCTACTGCTCAAGCTGAATTGGAGGCATCGCAGGAATTCCTCAATCTCACTCTGCAGGAAGAGCGCAAGCTAATCCGTGCAGATATAGAAGCTGAGCTAGATGATCGCTTCAGAGCAGTGGAGCCGTTGGAAAGATTGATGGTCTCTGTGAAGGAGAGAGAAAAGCAGTGCCAGTACCTGCTAGATGAAATCTCCGTCAAGACATCAGAGATCGTGCTTTCCAAGGAGCATGTCTTTGCGGAGAGAATGCTCCAAGTCGTCCTGAGCAAAGTTAATGCCATACACCAATCCATCAGCGGAACGGTGACCATTCCAGCCCCTGGCAGTCTTGATGATGCCAAAAAGGGGGAAATAATTGTGAGATCAACCGAATCAATGAGAGAAGGTGGAGAAAGAGGAAGTGAGAGAGCGATCGAAGCCAGTGGCTTGATCGCAGGAGGAAGCGAAATCGGAGGAGAAGGAGTGTAGAGGATTGAAGCAGGAAGCTTGATCCTAGGGGAAAGCGGCGTTGGAAGTGGAGGAGTGGAGGAAGAGATGGATGAAGCTCGGGCAGAGCTGGCGAGGAAGAAAGGAAAAGATAAGCTCCTTGAAGAGCCTCGAAGGCCATCTGCCGGGAAGCTACTTGGCTCGTCCATAGCCACTCATCCTCCTGTTGCTCCGCTGACCAAGGAGCAAAGGGAGCAGCAAATTCTTGAGGATGAAGTGATAGCCCGCGCAATGGAGAAGGAATTTGATCTCCCACAGAGAGCCCTGATCGAAAGCTTACAGGAAGGCGCTTCAGGTTCATCCTCACAAGCGCCCGCTCCAGCTGCGAAGCCCGCTTCATCACTGGCTCTCGCTTCTTCGACTACGGTTGAAGCCGTTCCTACCAGTCAAGTGATCACTCCATCCCCATCCACTACAAAGACAGATATGCCTCCACCAAAACAGCCCTTGAAGCGGACTGCACCTGAGTCCAGAGAAGAGGACCCTGCGGCCAAGCGCCAGAAGATTCAGCAGGCCATTACTGAAAAATCTATCCGCTTCGAGAGGAGACAAAAGCAGGGAGAAGAGAAGAAGAAGAGGAAGGACAAGGAAGAGGAGTTGAGGAAGAAGAGGCTAATAAAAATAGATGAGCGGATTGAGTCGCACTGGAATGAAGTGAGACTCATCCAGTCCGCTATCGCTCGAAGCGCCTACATTCCTCACACACCTGAGGAGTCTGAAGCTGTGCAGACTCAAGCTTGGATGGACACCTGCCGAGTCACCACTTCGGAGATGATCAACTCCGGCCGCTACCCTCCCAGAGAACATGACTACATTCGCAAGCGTGTCAATGAGATGCTTCCCAAATGGAGCACTGACACTAGTGCAAAATTCAACTCAGTCATGAAGGAGTTGAAAAGCAGGACGGAGGAGGAGCTGGCCATGCGGAGGGATCACCATCCAGACTCGAGGCAAATCGAGGACTTCATATCGAGAGACCTTCTCGATACGTGGCTTATCTTGAAGGACAAGTTCATCAAGGCTTACTACTACTGGCATGTAGTGCCTTATCAAGATAGGTGCTCGAGATTGGACGCTCTCAACAACTTCTTGTGCCATTATCACGAACGGCTACGACGGAAAATCTTTACTCTGACGGAGCAGGCTGAGCCCTTACCTCTTATCGTTAAGGTGCCCGCAGTAAAGAAGTATCCCATGCCGTTTCAGCAAAATTCCTTGGTTCCCAACCGAAGGATTATCGATGAAGAAGTTGATGAAGCTCTGAAAATGGAGCGCAGGTGGAGACCAAGTCAGCACAACATCATGACGATGGAGGTGAATGTCCTGTCTGCCTATTACATCAAAGAGGTGACAGAGGAGAAGAAGAAGGAAGAGGAGGGGACAGAGAAAGTGGAGGAAGAGAAGGATGAAGCTGCAGGAAATCTTTGAATTTCAAGCTTCATATTTTGTGAACTGCTGTTCAATCTATCCCATTTAAATTCTGTCAACTTGTGTCATTTACATGCTTTGTGAATGGTTTAATCATGCTACAAAACTCACACAACTTAACCAAAAAAAAAAAACAGGGGAAAGGAACTTAAAAAAAAAAAAAATTTAAATGAACATGCAAAGGAAGCATTCGCTTGAAGTTCCTTCCACGGTTAGGTAGGCTAAATCTCTTAATCTAAAAATTTGTTTTGGGTTTTGGCATCATCAAAAAGGGGGAAATTGTTGGGAATTGTTAAGAACAAAATGTTAAGGGGGAACTCCTATGGGACACTTCGTAGTGAGTCAAATATTTGTTTTAATTTGATCCCAAAACCCCAAGTGTTCTGTTCCCAAGCGACCCTATTTGATTTAGAAAATAGGTTAGAAAATTTTTCTAAGCCTATACTGTTAGGATGGCTTCATTTTGCTTTAGTCACTTAGGTTTTTAGTCTGCAGAAAATTCCAAGTGAAGGCCACTCTCTTGAGTGTGTTTTCAATCGATGCGAGTCTACCCAACCGAAGTGAAGCGTGCTGAAGAAAAGCGAAGCGAAGCGAGCGCTACAGTGGAATCGAAGCGAGTCCACCAAAGCGAAGCGAAGCGAGCGCTACAGTGAAAAGCCGAAGCGAGTCAACGCGGGTCAACATTTACTATAGCAGTCACTTCGGGAACTCACTTCCCAAGTACTCGCTACAAAATGACCTTGAAGCGACTCGATTCGAAGCGGACGCTACAACTTCAAAGCGAAGCGAGCCACTACCTACCAGAAAGCGACAGCACAATTCCCGCTCCGTTTTTGAACTCCAGTCAACTGGAGATCTTTGCATTAATTACGATATCTCCACGTGTCGAACGCGGAGAGGAGCAGAGGAGTTGATTGCCAGTCCGACAGGGCGCCGCTACAGTACTGGCTCGCTCCAGTTACTGTTAGTTTTGTAACTTAGTCGTTTTCGGCAAAGAGACAAACTGCGCTCCTGCAAAGCATCCAGCCTGTGCAAGTACTGTCGAGAGGAGGAGGGACAAGGCCACCAACCAAGCAACGGATCTCGGCATCCCTCCGCCTATAAATAGTGAAGGATGAAGACGAAGAGAAGATAGAACACTACTTGAGCATTCGAGCGCCTACTGCAAACAAACACTCCCAGCCTTAGAGCATTCTTCGAGTCTTTGTTTCCAAGTGTTCTCCGAGTTCCAGTCTCATCGGAACTCGTCTTCACAACCTTCACACATAGAATTCTAAGCCCATTCCAAATCTCAGCTTAGAAGAAGAGCTCTAGCCTACTTTACACTTACTGTAAAGAGCTCTTCATAGTGTGTCGTCGTAAACCAAAAACCCTAACCCAAGTTCTGTTCGTTAGGTTTTTGTGTTCGTCATCGTTAGGTTGTCTCGATCCAAGGCCCTACTTTCATCGATTGTAGAAGCCTCGATCATAGAGTCTAGATCCAAGCTTGCACTTACATCGTTCGTGTAAAGCTCGATCGAAGCTAGGCTGTAAGGAGAGCCTGCAATCTACCTGTTGTTGTCGGACTGAAGCGAGTGAAGCTTCCAGTCCAGTTTAGGTTTTAGTTGTGAACCCGTAATCACTGCGTCTGTCGTCAGATCCAAGTGAGTGAAGCTCGATCTCGACCAGGCTTTTGAAGAGCCCGTAATTTTCAAGTTCTTGAGTGAAGAGAACAGTTGCCGAGTGCAACAAGTGGACGTAGGAGTTTCATCTCCGAACCACTATAAATCTCGTGTCGTATCTCTCTAAACCCTAACTCTTTATTTTCCGTGTTTGATTATTCATTGCACTTGCACCTAAACAAATATAACTTGGAATTTTCAAATACTTAGGAAAGATATTAGCTCACCGAATTCTGCACTAAGAGTAAAGTCTCACTCTTGATCAAGCTCTAAGCTTAGGTCAAGAGCATCGTGATTACTTCAGATCTAGCTCTCTGCTAGGTCTTAGTATTTCTTACGAGCACTTTACTTCATACTCTGAGTTAAGGATTTGAAGTTGAAAAAAAACTTAAAAATACATATTAACCCCTCCCCCCCCCCCCCCCCCCCCCCCCCCCCCCCCGCCCGCTACGTATTTTTCCTATAACAAACCGGGACCAACATAACCACATCATCGGCTATGCCCATTCCGGCAATCGTCTCGTGGTCTAGGAACCTACAATGTTTGTGCTTCAAACCCACCAAATGCGACCACCTCCGTTTCGCCTCCGGTGTCTTAAGAGTGACACCATACGCCTTTGGCTCTTGATTCGTCAACAAGGCTTGTGTGGGTGGGGCTCGGCTTTGTGTTGCTTCCTTTTGTTTCCCCTTTCCTTTGTTAGAGGTAGATGACGATACCACGCTCTTTCCCTTATCACGACCCATTATAGTACCTACAAAACAAGATACTACTTCAAATACAATTCAAACCAACATCAATCCATCCCCTAACTTATTCAAGTCAATTCTCCCCTACTATACACCCATATCATCAACAACACCAATAATCACCAACTTTCAATCCTCAACATATTCAACTTCTCATCTTACCCATCAAATAAAAATATGCTATTATCCTCATTCATACTCAAATCAAGCAAATTCAAGAACAAATTAGCATAGAAAAGCTCAATTCATGCTCAATTCATGCGATTCTATCAAAATTCATCAAAAATCTCACTAGCCCATACAAAATTGAACATGAATATCATCCAAGGATTCATCATAGAACACAATTATCACCATAAATCTAATAAAACAAGCATTCTATGATAACTGTCAAATTCCTCCCCATTATCTCCACCATGCAATTTAACCATAGAAAATTGAAATTAATCGGTTAATATGATTCTAATTGCATAGAGAATGTGAAAATATGAAAATTGGAAGAAGAAAGTTCATACCTTTGATGGATTTTGAAGAGAGAATTGAGAGAAAAATTGTGCTCTTAGAGAAAAAATTGAAGTTGTGTGTGCTAATGTGTGTTATTGTGTGTGTGGTGTGCTAATATAATGAAAAACTGACCTAAAATATGAAGAAATCGGATTTTTTTCTTACTCGGCTCGACCGGCCCAGGGGATGGCTCGATCGTGCCTCAGGTTGCGCGGAGCTACTACCAATTTTGAAGAACTGGCTCGACCGGCGGCTCGGTCGCGCGCGCCCGGTCGAGCGTGACTGCTGACTTGCTAGATCAATATGCTCGACCCGTTGCTCGATTGAGCGCTGGATCGAGCCGGGCCTGGGTGAAAATCACATTTTGGCTCGACCGGCGGCTCGGTCGTGCACCCGGTCGAGCCAGACCTACTACTTCGATTTGCTAGACCCCGTGCTCAACCAAACCGGTCGAGCCGAGGGTCGAGTCGGCCTATTTTTCGCTCAAAAATTTCACAGCACGTTAGCATCACTCGATTTTTCAACTCGAACCTAAAATATGCAATTGTTTTACTAAGGGGTACGACTCAAAAATACGAAAAACTAATCTATGACACTAAAATACTAAAATTGAAATAAATTGAAAAACGGGATATGAATATTGGGTTACCTCCCAACAAGTGCTACGTTTAACGTCTTTAGCCCGACGATAACTCGATTTAGCTCGGGTCTTCAAGATTAACCACCTTCTTAGCGGGGTAGAGAGGAAATGGCTTGAAGTAGTGCTTGAGTCTATGTCCATTCACCATGAACTTTTCACCGTCGTTCTTTATCACCTCGAAAGCTCCATTCTTCAAATCCTTATAGATAACGTACGGCCCGGACCACTTGCTTTGCAATTTTCTTGGGAATAAACGAAGACGAGAGTTAAATACAAGAACATCATCACCAATTTCATACTTACGCTTTCGAATGCTCAAGTCATGAAATTTTGCAGCTCGTTCTTTGTAGATCCTCGAGTTCTCGAACGCTTCATTTCTCCATTCGTTACGCTCTAGTAAATCATCACACCTTTGGCCCATAACTTCTTTGAACTCGAAACTAATCCTCCTCGTCTCCCAGTAGGCCTTGTGCTCCAACTACATTGGTAAATGGCATGATTTTCCAAATAGCAACTGATATGGAGACCTCCTGATTGGCGTCTTGAAGGCCGTTCTATAGGCCCAAAGTGCGTTGTCCAAGTACTTCGCCCATTCCTTCTTGTTGGTGATGGTCTTCTCCAAAATTTGCTTGATCTCTCGATTAGCTAACTCGGCTTGACCGTTGGCTTGAGGATGGTAGGGCATCGTCACCTTGTGCTTGACTCCGTATTTTGCAAGAAGCGATCCTAACCAATGATTGTTGAAGTGGCTCCCCCATTCGTAATCCTTGTAGATCGATGGCCAATAGAATCTACTACGTAAAATCTTGAGGGCGGTGCGATTTGCTGCGAAGTGTCCCCCATTCGAAGCCCTATGGCAATCCTCGATGATCTTCTTCCACTCCGTTTGACGAACACACCTTCAAATGATTCTGTCGTAGCACTTACGATACAAATAAGGATCCTCCCAATAATAGAACTTGCAATCATGGAGGAACTTCTTCTTTTGGTGAGACGAGAGGCTGGTAGGAACATGTTGGATTGCCAAATAGTGGAAAATATAGGCGAACCAAGGGGTGTACTCATCGATCTCAAAAACCTGCTCGTCGGGGAAACTCTCCTTGATGGCGATTCTTGAATCCTACCCTTCCACGGGCTGCTCAAGTCTCGAAAGATGATCGGCCACCACATTCTCGCATCTTTTCCTATCCTTGATCTCCATATCGAACTCTTGAAGAAGTAGAATCCATCGAACTAACCTCGGCTTCGAGTCCTTCTTGGTGAATAGGTAGCGAATGGCGGCATGATCGGTGTGCACAATCGTGTGAGATCCCACCAAATAAGGTCTAAACTTGTCGAAAGCATAGACTACCACAAGTAACTCCTTCTCCGTGGTGGTGTAGTTCCTTTGAGCCGAGTCCAACGTCTTGCTAGCATAATAGATAACTCGAAAGAGCTTCTCTTTTTATGCCCCAAAACCGCTCCTATCGCCCAATCGCTTGCATCGCACATAAGCTCGAACGGGGCACTCCAATCCGGTGACACCAAGACGGGAGTAGAGATAAGCGCCTTCTTCAACATCTCGAAGGCTTCCAAGCAATCTCCATCGAACACGAATTTGACATCCTTCTCGAGCAATCCACAGAACGGCTTTGTAATCTTCGAGAAATCCTTGATGAATCTTCTATAGAAGCCGGCATGTCCTAAGAAACTCCTCACCGATTTGACGCTGGTTGGTAGTGGCAACTTCTCGATGGCTACAACTTTGGCTCGATCCACCTCCAATCCTTGTGAAGACACCTTGTGGCCAAGTACAATCCCTTCTCGCACCATGAAATGACACTTCTCCCAATTGAGAATGAGGTTCGTCTCTTCGCACCTTTGAAGCACCGTTGCTAGATTCTCCAAGCATTGATCAAAAGAAGAGCCAAAAACTGAAAAATCGTCCATAAATACCTCCATGATGTTCTCGATCAATCCGTGGAAGATAGCCATCATACACCTTTGGAAAGTGACTGGTGCATTACATGACCCGAACGGCATCCTTCGATAAGCGAAAAATCCATAAGGGCAAGTGAATGTCGTCTTGTGTTGGTCCTCCGGAGCGATGGTGATTTGATTGTAGCCGGAGTATCCATCGAGAAAGCAACAATACTCATGTCTGGCCAATCGATCGAGCATTTGATCCACGAAAGGAAGGGGAAAGTGATCCTTCCTAGTTGCTACGTTGAGAAGTCAATAATCGATGCAAACTTGCCATCCCGTGACGAGCCTCGTCGCAATCAGCTCTCCTTTCTCATCGTTGATTACCGTCATGCCTCCCTTCTTCCACACCACTTGCGTAGGACTCACCCACTCGCTGTCCGAGATAGCATAAATCATGCCGGCATCGAGCAACTTTATAACTTCCTTCCTCACGACCTCTGGCATGACTGGATTCAATCTTCTTTGAGGATGGACTCTCAGTCGGTGCTCGTCTTCAAGGAGTATCCTATGCATGCAAATTGAGGGACTAATGCCCTTGATGTCAACAATCGTCCATCCAATCGCAGATTTATGCTTCCTTAGCACCCTCAAAAGCTTGTCCTTGTTCGTCTCCGTCAAGTGAGAAGAAACGATCACCGAGTATGTCTCGTTCTCTCCTAAGAATTGGTACTCGAGATGCTCCGATAGTGGCTTCAACTCCACTTTTGGGGCGGAATCCTTCTTGACCTCCTCTTCGATGACTCCATCGTCCACCTTCTTGTTGATGTTGAGGTAGAAGGCATCCTTTTGTTTCAATGGTGGTCGATTTGCCTCCAATTGATGTAGATAATCCAAAATCTCATCACAAGCATCATCGATCTCCGAGTATGAGTATACCGAGTTGGAGATGCAATAGTTGAGGGCCTCCTCCGAAGTCGGTGGTGTCAATGTCTCGATGGAGAAGATATCCTCACGTTGATCATCGGGCCTCTTTGATAGGGATTAATATTAGCCTTGCCATGTGGCATCTGCATGTGCTGACTAAATGTGAATATTAAAAGCCTCAGATCCCACCTTCGGCGTAGATATCATCCTCGGCGCAGATGCCACCCTCGGAACAGGAGATGCCGTACCCAGTGCAGAGGTTAGAAGCTCTGCGCAGATCCATCTTTATGTAGGGGCTACCCCAGATCCGTTGGCATCTGCAGAAGCATAGGGACCTGATGAACACACAATCCGCGTGACTCTATACACTTTAGGGTGAGGACCACAAAATTAATGACGGAAGGAATCTTGTCACCCTAGAAATTCCTCTCCTGTCCACCTCATGTATGTACATTCACCTTTTCGTCCTTCTCTACATCTATAAATCAAGAGTGATCTCACCACTTCAAAAACACACATGCACACTTTACATATTGTTCTATTCATTTAGAACTTTCTCTCAAGCTCGAGTAACAGAGGTCCTCCTCCAAGGAGCCTCCTTCTTCATTCCTCCCCTTTTCACTTCGTAGGTGAAAAACACTCCCGGTAATTTTGTCCATAGGTATAATCCTCGTTGCTAAGAGAGGACGAGGAGGGAGACGCCTTACGCTCTCTACCCCGCTCTTCTCTTCCTTCCTTTTCTTCTCAAAATGAGCTCTTCTCTCTGTGAACTTGACTAGATTTACGGCTCAGACGCCCTGTTCTCGATCTCCGTCTGATTCCTCCTTCATACATGAAGAAGAGGTGTTGGGAATTGTTATGGACCAATTTGTTAAGGGGGAACTATGTGGGATACTTGATGAACGAAGTCATTTGTTTTGATTGGATCCCAAAACCCCAAGTGTCCAACTCCCAAGTGACCCACCTTGATGTAGTTAATAGGTTAGAATTTTCTAAGCCTACTCTGTTAGGATGGCTCTTTAATTTTTGCATAGATTATAGGCATCAAGAGTTCAAGTGAAGGCCACTCACTTGAGTGTGTTTTCCAGAGAGAAGCAAGCCTAGCAAACTGAAGTGAAGCGTGCCGAAGAACAGTGTAGCGAAGCGATCGCTACAGTAGATTCGAAGTGAGCCTGCCAAAGCGAAGCGAAGCGAGCGCTACAGTTCAAAGCCAAAGCGAAGCGAAGCAAGCGCTACAGTAAAGAGTCAAAACTAGTCAACTCTAGTCAGCAGTTTCCAAAGCAGTCGCTAGGGAACTTTATTTCCCGAAGCCGCTCACTACAGAATGACTACGAAGTAACTCAACTTAAGCGGACGCTACAACTTCAAAGCAAAGCGAGCCACTACCTACCAGAAAGCGACAGCGTGACTCCCGCCCATATTTTGAACTCCAGTCAACAGGAGATCGTAGCATTAATTACGAGATCTCCACGTGTCGAAAGCGGAGTGGAGCGGAAGAGTTGACTGCCAGGCCGACAAAGGCGCCGCAACAGTACTGGCTCGCTCCAGTTACTGTTAACCTTTTAAGTTAGCCATTTTTGGCAAAATGACAAAACTGGACGTCTGAAAAAGGTGCCAGCCTGCGCAAGTACTGTCGAGAGGAGGAGGAGGGACAAGGCCACCAACCAAGCAACGGATCTCAGCCAACCCTCCGCCTATAAATAGTGAAGGATGAAGACGAAGAAGAGAAGAACACTATTTTGAGCATTCAAGCGCATACAGCAAACAAACACTCCCAAGCCTTCGAGCAAATCTTCGAGTCTTTGTTTCCAAGTGTTCTCCGAGTTTCCAGTTCATCGGAACTCGTCTTCACAACCTTCACACATAGAGTCTAAGCCCACTTCAAATATCCAAGCTTAGAAGAAGAGCTCTAGCCTACTTTGCATCTACTGTAAAGATCTCTTCATAGTGTGTTCGTCAACCAAAAACCCTAAACTCTGTCTGTTAGGTTGTTGAGTGTTGTCATTAGGTTGTCCAGATCCAAGGCTCTTCTTTCATCGATTGAAGAAGCCTCGATCATAGAGTCTAGATCCAAGCTTGCACTTACATCGTTTGTGTGAAGCTCGATCGAAGCTAGGCTGTAAGGAGAGCCCGTAATCTCCCTGTCGTGTTTTGACTGAAGCAAGTGAAGCTTCCAGTCTTTGTTAGGTTTGTGTAGTGAACCCGCAATCACTACGTCAGTCGTTTGATCCAGGCGAGTGAAGCCCGATCTCGACCAGGTTTTTGAAGGACCCGTAACCTTCAAGTTCTTGAGTGAAAAGAACAGTTGCCGTCGTGCAACAAGTGGACGTAGGAGCTTTATCTCCGAACCACTATAATTCTTGGTGTCGTATCTCTCTTACCCTAAACTATCTCTTGTTTGATTATTCATTGCATACTGCATCTTAAACAAACTTAATCTGAAAATTTCAATTACTTAGGAAAGATTTAGCTCACCAAATTCCGCACATACGAGTAAAGACTCCCTCTTGATCAAGTGCTCACTTCGGTCAAGTAGGCAAGCTACGTACTGTAGATCTAACTTCAGCTAGGTCTTAAGTTTCAAAAAGAGCTCTTTACTTGTTACTCTGAGTTATGGGATTTGAAGTTGAAAAACTTCAAAATACGTATTCACCCCCCCCTCTACGTATTTTTCCTATTAACAAATCGGGACCAACAAGTGTTATCAGAGCAGCGGTTCTTTCGAGCCTCTGCTTTGCATATCCGAAGCGAGTCCCCACTCGCTTCACGTTGTCTCACTGAACCGGATCCTATTTTCCTAAGTGCATCAAAACCTCACTCACGCATATTGCATTTACTGCTGATAGTTTGCTATGTCTACATACAGTGCTTCAAACCTTCCACAGTTCTCGATCGAAGGATACGAGATATGGAGTTTCCGAGTCGAGAGCTTCCTTTGCTCCATCCACGACCGGATGTGGGAAGTCATAGAGGACGGACCAATCGAAATCAAGAAAGCCATATCTGTGAACGTACCAGCTGCTGAAGGACGCGAAACTCATGTCAGACAAGAGTACGTTGAGAAGGACAAAGATGAATACAATCCCAACGACTTCAAGATCGCCAACCTGGATAAAATCGCACGTCACACGATGCAGAGCACTGTGTCTGATGCCTATCTTCCTAGAATCAGGAAGTGTACGACGGCGAAGGAAATGTGGGAAACTCTAGCCCTCATTTCTCAAGGAACAGACAAAATCAAGGAGAACAAACTCGCCGTTCAGATGCGGGAGTTTGAGAGTCTGATAATGAAGCCAGGCGAGTCCATCGACACCTTCGAGCTGAGAGTTACAAACATCATTGCAACTCTCAACTCGCTTGGGAAGGAACTCACAGATAAGGAAGTCAACCTGAAGATTGTCCGAGCTCTCACAAGGAAGTGGCAAACTATGAAGGAGCTGTATCTAGCAACCAAGGATCTATCAAAGTTCACACCGGAGATTCTTTTTTCCGAACTGAAAGCTCATGAATTCGATCTGAATCGAATGAACCTCGACGAAGAGGATGAAGCGCCCACTACATCAAAAGGAGTAGCATTCAAAGCTGCTGAAGGGCCAAGCGAGCAGTCGCTAGCCAAGATGACGAGGGAAGAGTTGGAAGAACACATTGCGTTCCTATCCAAGAACTTCAACAAGATGAATTCTCGAGTGGGCAAATACAAAAGATTTTACAAGCAATACAAAGGGAGGAGCACTGATGCTCGAGAAGGAAAAGGGAAGAGAGAAGAGATGACAAAGCCGATCCCGAGAGACATGATGGAAGTGGAATGTTACCATTGCCACAAGATGGGCCACTACAAATCCGATTGCCCAAAGCTGAGTGCGAAGGAGCGAGAAGAACTGAAAGCAAAGAGGGATGCACCAAGGCGAGCGCTCGTAGCAAGTGAGGTGCCGGTCGCTTCAACTGAAGAAATCTCAAGCGACTCGGATGCATTCACAGATCCCAACTCCAGTGAGGGTGAGGATCTTGGACTCATGGCGCTCACTGATGAAGAAACAGGAGAGGTATTCATCTATCCCCCATCTAGTTCAATTACACTCGCACACTCGCACCAAGAGGAACCCAATTCCTCAACATGGTGTGAATTGCTTGACAAGCACGTTAAATTGTCAAGTGATCACGAAGTGCTGCAACAAGCTTTGTCTCAAAGCGAGAAGGAGAACCGAAAGCTAGCCACTGAGCTTGACCAAGTCAATCTTAATCTAAGGGCTATGACTAGTAAGTTCAAGGATCTCTTCGCGAGACATCAAAGCTTGGAAGGAAGGTATGAAGCCCAATCCACTCTAGTCGCCAACCTAAACAAAGCTTCATATGCTAGATAGGCACTAGAGAGTTCTCTTCTACCTTTTGGTAGAAGGAAGGACTTGGATTTGAGGGTGGATCTTCCAAGCCGACTGTCCTTGTTGGTGCTTCAAACACACCATCAGTCATTTTGGAAATGCCCACTGCATCCAAAGCGACCACTAACAAAGACAAAGGCAAAATGGCTGAGAACCCCAAGAAAAAGCCAATGAAGATGTCTATATCTTTAAGGACTGAATCTAAGGGTAAGCAAAATACAACTATCCCGAGCACTCACAATGCTAAAGATTACCAATCCAAAGGTAAAGGGAAACCGGTTGTAGCTTCTAAGCCTCAAGCCAAGACACGAGAGACAAAGGATCTCCCTTTCAAGAAGAGGAGTAATGTCTATGTGTCACGTTATCCGGACTGGAGATGGTCCAACCGGACTAACGTTGAGGGGGAAGAATTCGAAGCACCAAAGAGGCTGCTTCGAACTCCCAAGGTTACTCAAGCGAGTCAGGGACAGAACCCTAGTTGGACCGCTTCGAGAAAACCTAGCGAGCCGCTTCGACAGCCTAGAAATCCTAAGTCAGTCTCTAAAACCATAGCTAATCCAAAGCGAGTCGCTTCAAGATATAAGCAAAGTGGGAAGAGCATTGGTAGGACTGAAGCGAGCCGCTACCCCTCTTGCACACACTGCTGCACATGTGAAACTGCTTCAAGGCAGAAGTCACTGTTTTCGAAGGTCGAGAAGCCCAAAGCACAAGCTTCATCTCAAAAGAGAGTGAAGCAAGTGTGGGTACCTAAGGGAACTAACCTGCAAGGACCCAAACTGATTTGGGTACCAAAATCTATCTAATTGCAGGAGAGCACCGTGGATCCCATGCCATGTAAGGGTCAACAAATTTGGTACTTGGACAGTGGATGTTCAAGACACATGACCGGCATGAGAGCTCTACTTCAAGATTACATAGAGAAGAAGGGTCCACACGTTACATTTGGTGATAACTCTCGAGGAAGCACCAAAGGCTACGGCGCACTGAAAGTTGGAAAGCTCACAATTGAAGAAGTCTCCTATGTGGAAGGACTCAAGCACAACTTGCTATCCATTTCACAGTTTTGTGACAAAGGATACAAGGTGGAATTTATTTCAAACAAGTGCATTGTAAAGAGCAAGCTCACATCCCAGATTGTGCTTACTGGAATTAGACAAGGAACGTCTACATAGCACAATGGGATAGCTGCAAAGTGGAGACGTGCTTAGTAGCGAGGAGTGCTACAGAGATAGGATGGCTTTGGCACAGACGCTTGAACCATCTCAACTTCAAAGCAATCAATCGCTTAGCTCGTAAGGGTTTGGTGCAAGGCATACCAAATGAAGTCTTCATCAAAGATCATCCATGCTCACCATGCCAACGAGGGAAGCAGACAAAGAAGCACTTCACTAGTCTCGAAGAAGCCTCATCAAAGCGAGTGCTCGAGCTGCTTCACATGGATCTGTTTGGTCCAGTTACTCCAGTTAGTGTGAATGGAAGAAAATACACTCTAGTCGTAGTCGACGACTTCTCTCGCTACACTTGGGTCGTATTTCTCTACAGCAAGAAGGAGACTCTGACCAAGCTACCACAACTGCTCAAGCGATTGGCTGTGGAGAAGAATCAAGCGATCGTGACCATCCGCTCCGACAAAGGGACAGAGTTCTTGAACTCTACCATCGAAGGTTACTGCACGGAGCATGGCATAGCACATCAGAACTCCTCAGCACGCACACCACAGCAGAATGGAGTTGCTGAAAGAAGAAATCGTATCATCAAGGAAGCAGTTCGAACAATGATTGCAGACTCAAAGCTTCCAATGAAGTATTGGGCTGAAGCAGCCAATACAGCATGCTACACGCAGAATCGAACGCTTCTCTGCAAACGACCCGACAAAACACCATATGAAATATGGACAGGAAGAATTCCTAACATATCTTATTTCCATATCTTTGGTTGTAGGGTCTTCATCCATGACAATGGGAAGTCACAGTTGAAAGCCTTTGAAAGCAAAGCTGATGAAGGAATATTCTTAGGATATTCCACATCAAGCAAAGCTTACAGGGTGTTCAACTGTAAAACCCTAATCGTGGAAGAATCACCCCATGTCGTATTTGATGAATCTTCTTTAAGTCATCCACAGGAACAGGATCTATCTAAAGACGGAAAGTCAGGAGAGGAACCCATCAACACTCTTACTTGGGACATACTTGAGGATAAAGAAGAGATCAAAGGCTCAAGCGAGCAGAATGTCCAAGGAAAAGATGAAGCTGTCCCCAAGACTTCTGAAGCAAGTGCAGGCCAAGCACCCAATCCACTTGCTACAGATGGTGAAGCAAGTGACCAAGAAGAAGATGAAGACGAAGCTGGCGGGTCCAAGCGAGCGTGGCTCAAAGATCACTCACCAAGTCAAATCATTGGAGATCCATCCAAGGGTGTAGTGACCAGGAGTCAAGTGTTTGAAGAAAGTGCCATGTTCAGTTGCTTTCTCTCAAACATTGAGCCATCAAGCGTGGAGGAAGCTCTAGCCGACTCAAACTGGGTGATCGCCATGCAAGAAAAGCTGAACCAGTTCACCAGGAATGACGTATGGTACCTCGTGGAACGTCCCAAATTTCAGCACGTTATTGGCACCAAATGGGTGTTCAAGAACAAGACGGACGAGGACCACAACGTTGTGAGGAACAAGGCGCGACTCGTTGCCAAAGGCTACTGCCAAGAGGAAGGAATCGACTTTGACGAGACCTTCGCTCCAGTGGCACGGCTTGAAGCTATTAGATTGTTTCTAGCCTATGCAGCAACCAACAAGTTTAAGGTCTATCAAATGGATGTGAAGAGCGCATTCCTCAACGGTGAACTCAAAGAAGAAGTGTATGTGGAGCAGCCACCGGGTTTCGAGCAAGGAGACAAGGTGTATCACTTGAAGAAAGCTCTATATGGGTTGAAGCAAGCTCCCAGAGCTTGGTATGATACACTTTCTCAATTCCTAGTGGATAATGGATTTCACAAAGGAAAGATAGATCGAACCCTTTTCACAATCAACCATGGAGAGGATATGCTATGGGTTCAGATCTACGTAGACGACATCATATTTGGATCGCCAAACCAGTCGCTTAGCTAGAAGTTTGGAGAGCTGATGAAGACCAAATATGAGATGTCAATGATTGGCTTGATGAGCTGCTTTCTAGGTCTTCAAGTGAAGCAGCAGGATGATGGTATCTTCATCAATCAAGCGAAGTACACAAGAGATATGCTTGCTAAGTTCGGTATTCAACATGCTAAAGCTGTGAAAATCCCAATGAATACCAACTGGAAGATGGAGCCAGACGAAGAGGGAAAATCTGTGAATGCTACAGATTATCGTGCTCTTATTGGATCCCTCCTATATCTCACTGCAAGTAGGCCAGATATTACTTTTGTAGTTGGAGTCTGCGCTCCCTTCCAAAGCAACCCCAAGCACAACCATCTTGAAGCTGCCAAAAGGATTCTTCGATATTTGAAGGGCACTGTCAACATGGGTCTGTGGTATCCAGCGGAGGACAATTTGGAGCTCACTGGATACTCCGATGCTGACTATGGAGGGTGCCGAGTCGATAGGAAGTCAACTTCGGGCACATGTCAGTTCTTGGGAAGCAAGCTGATCTCGTGGTTCTCAAAGAAGCAAACAAGCGTAGCTACTTCAACAACTGAAGCTGAATACATGGCCGCTGGAAGCTGTTGTTCTCAAATCCTATGGCTTCGTCAACAGTTGAAGGACTACAAAGTTGAAGCGAATGAAATTCCGATCTTCTGCGACAACAACAGTGCCATATGTATTTCGCAGAATCCAGTGCTTCACACCAGATGCAAGCATGTGGAAATCCGACATCACTTCATTCGAGATCATGTCGAGAAGAAGGATATCAAGCTCGAGAAAATTCATACCGATCTCCAGCGAGCAGATATCCTCACCAAGCCTCTAGCTGAGTCTCGTTTCAACCAGCTATGCATTGAATTAGGGTTATTAGACCCTGGTGAAGAATGCTAGATCCAGGATGCACGAAGGAGTGATCGCTAGTTCTTTGTAGCGTCACTCGCTTCGGATCTTCACCAACTCAAGCGAGTCAATTCAAAATCTCACTCGCTTGAAGAAGGAGAAACAAGGTGGAGTAAGGTGGAGTGTTGGAAGATGTTCCCTACCCGCTTACAGGAATTGTTAAGCCATTGGTTAAGGGGGAACTATTGTTTGCTCCCGGAGCAAGCTACTTCCAAAGCGAGCAAGGAAAGCTGCTACCTAGCCTAGGATTCCTAGCGAGTGGGTATAAACACTCGCAAGTGCCGTTTCTAGTAACGGTTGTGGGGTCTTGTATCGGGCCTTCCCACGTAAAAATGGTGAAAGCTTAGGCAGGGCTGGCACCTAGACCTTGTGTCCTCTTCCCATCTTTCCGCCGAAGAGGAGCAAGTCTTCTCATCTCCTTCATCGTGGATAAATGTCCATTCCTTACTCACTCTTTACAGAGTTGAGCTGCCGGATGTCTATCCATTCCCCTCTCACTTTGAATTTTGCATTGCCTCAATTCGCCCAAGCTTGGGTCAAAGCGAGTCGATTGCAAGTTCATTCTGTAGCATGTAGGAGGATGCTTGAAGGTTTACCTTTTTCTACAAAAGGTTGCAGGGCTGGTGACATGCTTCTGCGTAAAATACGAGATTGTCTTGTCAGAGCATTCTCATTGTCATCCTGTCCATTTCTGCTCTGAGATAAGGACTTGTACTCATCCCCCATTCGTCGTGAATATGTACACTTACGTGAAACTCCCCTCTGGGTTGTAGTAAGCTTGTGTACTATATTCATTTCCTCCCTCATTCACTTCGATGGAGGACTCTCTAATTCGTAGAGGAAGATGAATGCCATGAAGACTAATGCCAAGAAGTTGAATTACCAATCAGGTAGCATCAACAAGCTTCAAAGCCAACAAGTGGATTCTACAATCTGAAGTCCAAATAAAATGAAGTCTTCAAATAGTGGTATCAATCTCCTACGAAGTGAGATTGACTGGTAAGCGTTTCAAATTTAAGTACACTAAGTGAGCTGAAGCGTGCTAGAAACCTTCACTCGCTATGTGGAAAATATGAAATGAATCTGACACAAATACAAAGAGGAAAACACTCTTGTTTATCCTCGAAGTATGTAAGTCAGAAACATTTTACATTTAAGTAAAGAAATTCAGTTTCTTATTCTAGTCGCTTCAGATGGCCAAGCGAGTGCTACGTCACTCAAAGCTAGCCATCGCAAGCGAGTGCGGAACAGTCACGTGAAGCGAGTACTCCGCAAGCGAGTGGATGCTGAAGCAGCTACACTCGAAGCAAGCGGATACGTAGCGAAGCGTATGAGCTGTCAGCACTCGAGTGCCTATTTTACTTTCTGCCAAGCATTTAATGCAGCGGCGCGTAGAAGAAGAAACGACAGGCGCGTGGACGTCAAAGCCGAGGAAAGCGGGAAAAACCGCACTCAATCCAGCCGTAGAATCTGAACCGTCTCTAAATCTCAACCGCTGGATTGACTACTGTTGGAAGAGACGAATCAGAAGCTGCCACGTGGCCACATCAAACCAAATTGGCGGTTCACTTTTCCAGTGATGACGCTGGACACGTCAGATCCATCACCGAAGGTCTGCCGCCCCTGCACAGGATCTTGGAAGATATTACTGTCTTGCCCCTTCCTCGTCAGCCGAACCCTAGTTCTATATATATGTAACACCAAAGCCTGCAGAAAAATTTCACAAGTCTCAAAACTACCATTTTAGTGAAACCTCTGCACCTCTGAAATCTCAAACCTAAAATCCCTCAAAGCCTCTCACAACCTTCAATATTAGCCATTCTCGTGCTTAGATCTGCAACCTCTGCAACTCACGAGTCTCAACCCTTACACTGTTGAAATCTCGTTTCAAAACTTCCCAAATCTCACCATGGGCAAAAAGCTGAGTACAGAAACAATGGAGCAATTCATGACGAATGTAGACAAGCACATCAACGTCGAACCCCATCTCGACCCAATTGTCATCGAGAGAAAGGGCCTCTTCCGTAGAGCCGTGACCACGGCCGGTCTTTGGAAGTTTGTAACGTTGATTCCGACGAAGGTCTTGGCAAAGGCAGTGGGAGAGCTACTTCTGAACTTGAAGAAGGAACAAAACACAACATCATTTATAGATCCACAAACCCGGAAGCCAGTGGAAGTGGACTTGAACGAGCTCATCAGCGTGTTCGATTTGCCAAGGGAAGGAGGAGATTCCCTGTTGGATTTGGGATTCTCGGCCGAAGACCAATATGGTCGTTTCGCCGTCGACAAAGCAGAACCAAACTTCAGAGTGGCCAGCATTCGTTCAAATTTGAAGGCCCCTTTCAACCTCATCTGCGAACTCTTTACGAAGAGCATTGCATGCTATGTCGGATCCCTAGAGACGCTGTCGGAAACAAAATTGGTCGGTACCACCATGATCGTCGACAGCCTCACTGGAACTAAATTCAACTGGCACGGGTGGTTTCTCAAACAAATCTACGAGGCTGCTGAAGATTTTGCATTTGTACCAGGAACTGCAAACAAGATTCTCCGCAAAGGGAAGTTGAAATTCTTCTCAAGACTATCCGTCGCGTTGGAGTTGAAGTTTCCGGAGAAAAGATGGCCGGATTCCGACACGACCATATACAACAAGCAGACAATCTTCTACGAAAAATGGAAGAAAACAAAGATACCAATGGATCAGGGACTTCTAGTTGTAGAAGTGCCCGCAGCAACGCCAGTTGCGAAAGCACAAGCTGAAGCTCCCCAAGCAAAGCGAGCCGCTTCACCTCTGAAGCAAGCGGCTGCAAAGCAAGGGAAGAAGAAATTGAAGCAAGTCACTTCACCTGTCCAAGGAAGCGAGGCGGTGGAGAAGCCGCTTGAGGACACTGAAGTTAACAAATCCCAATCCTCATCTACTAAAGCTATCCAAATCCCTGAAACCCAGCAAACTCAGCCAGTCACAAAACCCATCCATATCCCTGAAACCCCTGAAGCTACATCATTCCAATCCCCTTCAACATCGGCAAAAACAGCCGATACAGCCCATACATCCATAATTCCCAGTTCCAAATCCCCAAAACCCCTCACAGGTGGGTGCTCTCAAAAGATACAAGAGAGACAGAGAGCAAGCAGCTGAAACCCTCAGAACCCGCTATCCCTCAGTGCCTATGTCAGATGACTTCTTCACCAAGATAGTCGATTTCTTGACATACGTCACCTACCGCGGCACAGAGTTTTACAAAGTTTTCAAGCTCCTGGAGGCCTTCTCAAAGGAAGATCTCATCCAGATGGAAGGAAAGCTCCTGGACTTCATCGGTGAAAATGGCTTTCATGCATTTCTCACTGGAACTAGCTTCTGGGATAAGCTGGACGCAAAAGTAAAGCGTGCCTATCCGGACGCTAAAGTCCCTGAGCACACTCCGACCATTCATGAGAAGAAACTAATGAGGGATCACGCAGAGGAGGTGGAGGTTAAGGAGGCGGAGATCTCAAGTATACAAAGCGAGATCACCAAAAAGAAGATGGAGTTGGAAGAGAAGGAGAAGGCGTTGGAGGCGCAAATGAAGCTAGTGAATGATCACACAAAATCAATCAACGAACTCAAGGGCTCGCGTGACATAGAAAGGAGCCGCTTGAGAGAGGTGAATACCAAGCTTGTCACAGTTGGTAAAGAGAAGGAGGCATTGGAGAAAGAGGTGAAGAAGTTGAAGGAAGCAGTAGAGAAGAGAGATGAAGAAGTGATAAGAAAAGGGAGTGAGCTGATAAGCACCAAAAAGACCCTCGACTTACTTCAAACTAAACTGAAGGAACTCAAAGAAGAGAGTGACATTGACAAGAAAGAATTGGAGAGTCGAAGGAGGAGTGCTCAAGCTCTTGATTTACAGAGTGCCGAGCTCTCAAGTCTGCTAAAGACAGTCAAAGAATTGGGTGAATTGTACACCGAGAAGGAAGCTGCAGGTGCCGAATTCCATCTCTCTCTCAATCAGAGAGAGAGATCGCTTGAAACCTTGGAGGCAGAACTTCAAGCAGCACAGGATTTCTGGTACTTCAACCTGCAAGAGCAAAAGAAGGATATGAAGAGAGAAATTGAAGCAGAGCTGGAGGCTCGCTTCAGAAGACTAGAGCCTTTGGAAAGAATGATGAGATCTGTAGTTGAAAGAGAAAAGCAATGCGAATATTTGCTGGAAGAAATCTCGATCAAAACAGCAGGAATGGTACTATCGGAAGAACAAGTCTTCGCGACACGAACAGAAAGTATGCTTCGTGCTGTGCTTGATAAGATTGAGGGACTTTACAAGTCTCTTGCTGGAAAGACAATCGTCCCAACCCCTGGCAGTGATGATGCCAAAAAGGGGGAAGGGATGGTACTGAAAAATACCAATCTCTTGGAACCACAAGGTGGAGTAATTGGTGCGTTTGAAGTAGAAAGATTGTTGGAAGAAGGTAGTGGTACCAGAGAAGAGGAGAAGGAGGCAAAGCTTGCCAAGAAAGGCAAAGAAAAGCTCTCAGAGGAAGAACTGATGAAAAAGCCCGAGGATCCTCGCAGACCACTTGAAGAAAAAGTGCTGGCTTCTTCTATCGCACGACATCCTCCAGTTACGGTGTTAACCAAGGAGGAAAGGCGGAAGCAAGCGAAGGAAAACGAAGCCACAGCCAGGCAGTCGGAGCTAGGAAGGTTAACTCTTGCAGGTGCTTCGAGTTCCAATGCGCATACTTCAGCCGCCGCAAGTGCTGCACTCACCTTGGCAACTGAAGAAGTCACTTCATCTGCAATTGTCGCTTCAAGTGCAACCACAAAGAAGGACATGCCGCCTCCCCCACCACCAAAGCAAATAGTGAAGCGAACTACTCCAGAAACTATAAGAGATGATCCAGCTACCAAGCGCCAAAAGGTCGAGAAGGCAGTTGCTTCAAGGACAGAGAAGGAAAAGAGGATAAAGGCAAAGCGACTGCAAGTCATTGACGACCGGATTGAGAAACACTTCAATGAAGTGAGACTCATCCAGTCCGTCTTAGTCTGAAGTGCCTTTGTTCCGGTCATACCAGAGGAGTCCGATGCATGCCTAGCTCAGGCTATGATCGATACATGTCACGAGACTGCTAAAGAGATGATTAACTCTGGTCGCTACCCTCTCAAAGAGGAACGCAATTACATTCGGAGGCAACTCAACCAGAAGCTTCCTATCTGGAGCGGCGAATCAGGAAAGAAGTTCAAAACGGTCATGGCACAGATGTCTAGCCGGTCGGAAGAGGAGTTGACTGTGCGCAGAAATGAGCACCCAGATGCCCGTGAGATTGAGCAATTCATCCCTGACGAATTACTCGAGCAATGGCTACATTACAAGGAGAAATTTATCAAAGCATACTACTATTGGGAGGTAGTGCCATTGCAGACCAAATGCTCAAGGGTCAGTGCGCTCAACAACTTTCTTAGTGCCTATGATGATAAGTTCAGGCGACAGGTCTTCGCTCTTGCACAGCTTGCAGAGCCCATGCCGTTAATCATCAAGGTACCAGCCAAGAAGGAATTTCCTATGCCATTCCTACCTGGCACCAGTGTCCCCAATCGCAGCATCATCGACGCTGAGGTGGATGAAGCCTTCCAACTGGAAGAGACTTGGAGGAGGCCAAGTATCCACAGTGTTGATTCGCTGGAAGCAAAGGTTTTCAGTGCATACACCATACCAGAAGAAATGATTGCGAAGGATTTGGAGGCAGAGGAAGAAGAGAAGGAAATGGAAGTGACGAAGGGAAAGGAGGATGACAGGGAACTGCAGGAAACCCTTGAGTTTCAAGTTCCTTATATATTTTGTGAACTGCTTGTCATCTATCAAATTTCAATTTCTATCAAAATTTGTCATTTACCTGCTTTGTGATTGACCTTACCTTTTGCTACAAACTCAAATAATTTAACCGAAAAAAAAAGGGAAAGGAACTTAAAAAAAATTTTACAAACGAAGCTGCAAAGGAAGCAGTCGCTTGAAGTTCCCTTCACGGTTAGATAGGCTGGAACTTTCTAAGTCTTAGCCTTTGGGTTTTGGCATCATCAAAAAGGGGGAAATTGTTGGGAATTGTTATGGACCAATTTGTTAAGGGGGAACTATGTGGGATACTTGATGAACGAAGTCATTTGTTTTGATTGGATCCCAAAACCCCAAGTGTCCAACTCCCAAGTGACCCACCTTGATGTAGTTAATAGGTTAGAATTTTCTAAGCCTACTCTGTTAGGATGGCTCTTTAATTTTTGCATAGATTATAGGCTTCAAGAGTTCAAGTGAAGGCCACTCACTTGAGTGTGTTTTCCAGAGAGAAGCAAGCCTAGCAAACTGAAGTGAAGCGTGCCGAAGAACAGTGTAGCGAAGCGATCGCTACAGTAGATTCGAAGTGAGCCTGCCAAAGCGAAGCGAAGCGAGCGCTACAGTTCAAAGCCAAAGCGAAGCGAAGCAAGCGCTACAGTAAAGAGTCAAAACTAGTCAACTCTAGTCAGCAGTTTCCAAAGCAGTCGCTAGGGAACTTTATTTCCCGAAGCCGCTCACTACAGAATGACTACGAAGTAACTCAACTTAAGCGGACGCTACAACTTCAAAGCAAAGCGAGCCACTACCTACCAGAAAGCGACAGCGTGACTCCCGCCCATATTTTGAACTCCAGTCAACAGGAGATCGTAGCATTAATTACGAGATCTCCACGTGTCGAAAGCGGAGTGGAGCGGAAGAGTTGACTGTCAGGCCGACAAAGGCGCCGCAACAGTACTGGCTCGCTCCAGTTACTGTTAACCTTGTAAGTTAGCCATTTTTGGCAAAATGACAAAACTGGACGTCTGAAAAAGGTGCCAGCCTGCGCAAGTACTGTCGAGAGGAGGAGGAGGGACAAGGCCACCAACCAAGCAACGGATCTCAGCCAACCCTCCGCCTATAAATAGTGAAGGATGAAGACGAAGAAGAGAAGAACACTATTTTGAGCATTCAAGCGCATACAGCAAACAAACACTCCCAAGCCTTCGAGCAAATCTTCGAGTCTTTGTTTCCAAGTGTTCTCCGAGTTTCCAGTTCATCGGAACTCGTCTTCACAACCTTCACACATAGAGTCTAAGCCCACTTCAAATATCCAAGCTTAGAAGAAGAGCTCTAGCCTACTTTGCATCTACTGTAAAGATCTCTTCATAGTGTGTTCGTCAACCAAAAACCCTAAACTCTGTCTGTTAGGTTGTTGAGTGTTGTCATTAGGTTGTCCAGATCCAAGGCTCTTCTTTCATCGATTGAAGAAGCCTCGATCATAGAGTCTAGATCCAAGCTTGCACTTACATCGTTTGTGTGAAGCTCGATCGAAGCTAGGCTGTAAGGAGAGCCCGTAATCTCCCTGTCGTGTTTTGACTGAAGCAAGTGAAGCTTCCAGTCTTTGTTAGGTTTGTGTAGTGAACCCGCAATCACTACGTCAGTCGTTTGATCCAGGCGAGTGAAGCCCGATCTCGACCAGGTTTTTGAAGGACCCGTAACCTTCAAGTTCTTGAGTGAAAAGAACAGTTGCCGTCGTGCAACAAGTGGACGTAGGAGCTTTATCTCCGAACCACTATAATTCTTGGTGTCGTATCTCTCTTACCCTAAAGTATCTCTTGTTTGATTATTCATTGCATACTGCATCTTAAACAAACTTAATCTGGAAATTTCAATTACTTAGGAACGATTTAGCTCACCAAATTCCGCACATACGAGTAAAGACTCCCTCTTGATCAAGTGCTCACTTCGGTCAAGTAGGCAAGCTACGTACTGTAGATCTAACTTCAGCTAGGTCTTAAGTTTCAAAAAGAGCTCTTTACTTGTTACTCTGAGTTAAGGGATTTGAAGTTGAAAAACTTCAAAATACGTATTCACCCCCCCCCCCCCCCTCCACGTATTTTTCCTATTAACAAACCGGGACCAACAAGAGGCGTCTTGCGGAAGTTGAGCTATTATGATCAATAAACCTTATGAATCTCTTTCATGTCTTTGTTTGTAATCATATGTATATGAACACCCTCTGCTGGTCTGTGAATATGATGAATAATTGTATAGGATCTTGGACCCGGATCTAACAACTGGTGCCGTCTATGGGAACAATTTAGTTTAAGATGTCGATTTCTGCTGTATTATTGGAATTATAGCTTGCTATGGATTTTTCTCTGTTATTTCCTTATGTTAGAATAAGTTGATACCCTGTGTTAGTTAAGCATTCTTTGCAAGTAATTTTGAGGCAAATGTTATGGGTTAATTTATGTTGAATCTTTTATGATGTCGAACCGCGAAATATGAAGCGATCTTAAGATTATAATCTCCTCGTAATAGGAATTGTAATAACTGACTTGTATTCTATGCTCAATCCAAAGGTTGTGAAGAATTTGAAGGAAAGTTGAATCAAAACTGCAGCAATCCTGAAGCGCATCTGACTCATCTTTGACAATTGGTGAGTTTAAAGTTTAGTTGGAAGTTATAAATCGCGAAATTAGCCTGTGGGTTATGAGGAATTGATAAATATAGAGGAAGCATTATGATTTAATCATAAGCCCCTGTATTATCATGAACCGAAAACCGCACAGAACAAACATTAAAGACAGAGAGCTGAGAATGACGAGGTCACCCTCCTCACCCTGATGAGGGGGCCCCTCATTCGAAAGCATAAATCCTCTGCAATCGAGCTAAAATGCTCTCATAAGCCCTATTTACATATAGGCGGAACCTTCAACAAGCCCTATCTAATAGGCAAAAAACCTCGTAAGCCCTATTTAATAGGCAGAACCCTGAAAAAAGCCCTATCTAATAGGAAACACTCTCATAAGCCCTATCTAATAGGCAACATTCTCATAAGCCCTATCTAATAGGCAACACTCTCGAAAGCCCTATACAAATAGGCAACATATTCCAAGTCCTATACAAATAGGCATCATATTCCAAGTCCTATGCAAATAGGCATCATTTATCAAGCCCTACACAAGTAGGCAACCTTATGAAAACTCAGGCAGATGCAATATACTTGCAGAATAAACAATCTCTATTTTGTGTCCAATTCTATAACCACTCGGGGCTAATACACTTCGAACTTTTGAAAAATGTGCAGAACCCTGCAAAAATGACTGCCCATTCAGATGCTGCTTCAAAAGAGGCTCTCCAAACTCCTGGAGGTTCAGGAAACTCCCCACAGGGGAATAAAGGGAAAGGCACCCTGATGACAGAGGCTAGTGTCAACGCGGAGGCTCAGCTTTCTCCTGCTGTGCTCCTGCAGATGAAAGCACTTATAGAGGGTGCAGTCGATGGAGCTGTGGAAAAAAGACTCCATGCCTGGGGAATGAATCCCAGAAGCTTAGATCCTCAACCCGAACCCCAAGAAGGTGGAGGAAGCAAAAGTACTCCTGCGACACACAAGCAGAAGCCTAGAAACTCAAGTGTGGTTCAGGAATTGGCCGCTATATTGCCGTTAACAGCCACTGTTCAAGAAGAAGGATTCTTTACTGATTGGGAATCCCCAGACGAGGATGAACCCCAGAAGCAAGGGGGTGACCTTACAGAAAACACCACTGAAACATGGGCCAAGAAGTGTGCCCAGCAGCAAGAACAAATGAAGCTTCTGAGAAAAGAACTTGAAAAATTAAAAAAGCAAAAGCAGATCCCTAAAAAGGCCGCAGAAGAGGCAGAAGGGGATGAAGGAGAAATTCATACGTTGGATGAGGGTAAAAGCTTGAAGCGCCCCATCACCCAAAAGAATGGAGGATATAAATCGGAGCTCTTTTCGGTTTATATTGATGAAAGCAGCCCATTCTCGGCTGACATCCAGAAAGATCCCATACCCGGGAATTTTAAGACGGTCTCCTGTGAGTACCAGGGAAAAGGTGATCCAGAAGAGCACCTCATGAAATTTGAAAGTTTGTGCCTCCTTCGTCAATATTCAGAAGGTGTTAAGTGCAGAGTGTTTCTCACGACCCTGTCTGGAACCGCTCAGCATTGGTTCAAGCAACTACCAAGATCTTCTATTCACTCCTTTCAGGATCTGAGGGAAGTCTTTCTACAGCAATTTGTCAGCGCTAAAAGGACTACTCGGAACTCCTTGCACCTGACGACTATCAAAAAAGGTGTCAATGAAAGTCTGAGAGACTATATGACACGTTTCAATGAGGCCGTCCTGGAAATCCCAGGAATGGAGCCGAAGCTAAAGGTGCATGCTTGTGTGGATGGTCTGAAACCAGGGCAATTCCTTGCCTCTCTCATCAAGAAAGAAGCTACTTCTTTTGAAGAGTTTCTAACTAGAGTTCAAAAGTATATTCATATGGAAGAGGCCCTTAGCAGCAAGAGGGCCGAACTCGCCTTTCAAAAGGAAAAAAGGCCCGATGAAAAGAAAAGATCGGCGTCAGAAGCCAAGAAAACTGATCAGAACGAGCGATTTCTAAGGCCTTTTACCCCTCTCTTTAAACAACCCGATGACCTGCTTGAGATAGTCATGAAGAAACCATGAGTTGAAATCCCTATGGGACACAAGCATCCTCCAAGGAAACCACCCTCTGACAAATTTTGCAAGTTTCATAACGATTATGGGCACACGACCAATGACTGTAGAAATTTAAAAATAGCTATTGAAAATTTGATCCAGGAGGGAGAGCTCCTGGAATACATTAAGAAGGAATCTGATCAAAATAAGAAGCGTAAGGAGGCGGATGACAAAGTAGCTGAGGTTGAAAGAGCCCCAAAACCCAAAGGCATTATCACATGAAAAAGAGAAGTAGGACTAGTAATGTCCTTTATCTGTATTTTTCTTATCAATATGTAGGGAACGCAAACTATGTTTTTTGTGTTAAAGTGGTTATTCTGCAAACAATGCCACAAATGAGATATAATTCTTTAGGTTTCTTATATCTCACTTGGGGGGGGGGGGGAGTAGGGGATACCCGGCACCCTATCATCTATATTTCATTATCTTAAAATGCTTTGACAGACGAAAACATGACAAGAAAATAAGATAAATAAAAAATGATGGCACAAGCATAAAAGCAAAAGGCAAGATTGCTCCGACAAAGGTATAAAACACATCTTGGGGATAAAAGTGAAATTGTTCTAGTACTCCGAAAACTTAAGATGAAAACCAGAAATTCAAACAGAGGTATTGTCTTCGAACCATCAGCCAGCATAAAAGAAGTATTAATAAGAAAGCCCTAGCTTTGAGTAGAGGGTTCAGTAGTATCGGGATTGAACAAGTTAGCCACAAAGTGATCAGCATCCCGAGCAGGATCTGTAGGGTCCTCGGCATGGGAAGTAGAAGCATCAATAGTAGAAGGAGCTGAAGGGGGATCTGAAACAGCTGCGGGATCCTCATTAACTCGCTCAACCTCTGAAGAAGTAATGCTCGCTTCCGCCGCACTTTCCACTTGAACTGCCGGGGAAAGGTCAGAAGGAACCTTCCCAGGACCTTTAAGCGAGGCAATTCGCTCAGCAAGGGTGCGCACATCATCATCAGATTATGTATCCGAAGAGCTAGACAAAGACATGTCAGGAGAAGGCTCGCATCTGGGAGGGAGAAGATCGGGAGATTCCTTTTCCTGTATATACGTACACAAAAGAAGAAAAATTGATTGCTTGTGTCAGAATATAGATAGCACAAAGGCAAATGAAAAGGTCTCTTGATAAAAAAGTAATACCTCCTCAAAGACCTTCTTCAGATATCCCTGTATTTCAGCATCAGGGAAGAAGGTTTGAATGCGAGGGGAACCCCAAGACGGTGATGGCTCCAAGTGATCATGAGGACGATGAAGGATGTCGGTAGCCTTCCGTATCACTTGGAAATACCAAGGGTTTTGGGCGCTAATCTCGTGATTGAGCTCCAATGTCTCAGGCGTCCAACCGAAAGCCTGTACTATAGACTCCAAATTCACAGATGCAGCCCTCTCAGGAATGCCCAACATTCGGCAACATTCAAATACAGACTTAGCAGCCCATTCGGAAAGAGGCTCTGTCATTCTGACCCAGAAGAAGGGGGAGTGAAGATATGCCTCTGGCAGGTTATGAACCAAGTAATCAAGGAAAGCTTGGCTGTAAGGAGTGAGCAAAAGCTGGGATCGACAGCCCCTCATGCCCTTAATAAGGCCATGTTCCAACCCTTCCTCTAGGCCCATAGCGTGAGAAGAGGCCTTAGCTTGCGCTAATTCTTGCTCATACTATTTCCTAAGTTGCTCCACTTCTGCAAAATGGGCGTCATGCGCCTTTGCCGTCTGCATGACAGAGGTTTCTAAAGCCTTATGAAGATCATTCGCCTGCTGAGAATAGGATGCAGAGCTCACGCGGAGCTGTGAGACTTCCTTTTCGCGAGCCTGCAGATAGATCTCCCTATACCGATCCTTCTTTTTCAACTCTGACAATTCCTCCTCCAGTTTTGCTTTTTGAGTCTTGAGAGCTTGAAAAGCCTCACGATAACAATCTCATTCGCGAAGGCGGTGTACTTCAGCCCGAAGTTTCTCCTTCTCTCTCTCCGCATGGGAATGGCGGGTTTGTAGATTGTCATATGCTAATGCACGGACACCTAACATAGATCTGCAACTAGCAGCCTGAGGGCAACATAAACAATTAAGATATAGTAAGAAGAAGACATACTTTCCTACCTGAATGTACGAATAGAAAGACCAAGGTATACCTGTAACTCGAGGCTAGCGGCCCTTTTGATCACGAAATCCGAAGGATAGGTCTCTGCCAATCGCCAATCCTCTTCCCTGGGGATGCTATCTAGAATCATAGCAGCTAAACCCTCATCTATGTTGTCAACTATCCCAGGAAAGGAACGCTCGCACCTGCTCCTTGCGCGGTGGCAGGAGGTACATCCAAACCTTCTGGCGGAGAGAATGGATGAAGGCTAAAGAGCTGGTAGATGATGAGAAGAGGCGAGGTTGAGGAACTCGCCCCCCTTTCTGAGAGAGGTAAGGGTTTGTTTGAGCAGACGAAGCTAAGGGGCTCAATGCCAAAACATGAGAATCACGCTCATTCAAAGCAGAGGATGGTGGGACATTGGAATCCACAAGTGAAGGGACTGTAGTACCCAAGGTGGCGCGTGTTACCATTGCGCCAGAATTGAGTTCCCCTTTTTAGTGGGAGAAGGGGAAGAAGAAGAGCTCTTCCTCTTCGAAGAGATCAGAGGAGGATTGGCTGAAGTAGCCTCAAGCTCCTGCATGAAGGCAGGAGAAGCTTCTGTTGATGACAGTTTTCTCCCTAGAGGAGAGAACTCAAAGCCCTCTACGGAAGGATTTGTAACAGAAAGAGTAGAAGAAGGAACATGACCCTCCACATCAACCACTATGCCGGGCTCAGCAGATACTGAAGCCAAGGCTCGAGGGGATAAAGGCGAAGAATCCTTGGGATCCTGAGGAGCATGATGAATGGTAGAAGGCAGAACCGAATCAAGAGAAACTTTATCCTTCCCCTTTTGATGAGTTGTTGCTCTTGGTCGGGCAGAGGGAGAAGTACCTGCCCTTCGGGAAGGTTTGGATAAGCCTGCAGAACCTTCTGCTGGTAAGGATAAGGCTTCGCGCTCAGCTGACGAAGCTTCCTTTACAATGCCAGGAGCTGCATCCTCAGCTTTGGCTTCGATCATCCGCAGGAGCTTATCATATGCCTTTTTCTTTAAATTCTGTTTGGAGGTATCCATTCCTGCCCAAATTAAGAAGGTTACCATTGCCTGCTCGTTTGAGAAAAGATATATAAGAAGCTGGAAAACGACAATAAAATCAAGAAATTTTACTCATCGATGAAGACCAGGGGACGCTGGGTTTTAAGACAAAGAAAGATAGAATCTCCTCACTCTCTACAAATGGTCTAAGCATAGTATGGTCGGACGGATATTGAGATAAAAGCTCAAACATTATCCCTTCCTCCCAACGAGATAGAGGAGGAGGAGATCGAGAAGGTTTCTCTCTACTAGGATCCCTATACAAACTAATGTCAGGGATATTCCAAGAGGTACTAGAAGGGGGGCTGACCGTCAAGTAACATTCATGCCAATCTTTATCCTTTGATTTGTATTTACCATATATATTTGCAAAACGAACATTGGAGAAAAGTACAGATGAGAATCCATGTGCTTTAATTCATGGGTGTGAAAGAAAATGAATGTTGTATCCTTTACCCCTTCCAGGCTTGCAATCATATGGAAAAAGGCATCCTTGTGGATAGAAGCAAGGTTTAATTGGTTTAGGGGTACATTGTATAGGTAAGCAATGCGAGCAAAAAAGGGAGGCATCGGGAAGCGCAAGCCCGCTGTTAGTTGAAAGAACCAGAAAATCTTAAGAGGGAATTTTGGCAATAAAGGCCGCTCGTCCCCCTCAGGGACTCTCAGCAGATATCCCCCAAACTTCTTCACTTTCTTAGTAAAGACATCCAAAGCAGGTTTATCTAAAGTAGAGGCTTTGTATCTATCCAAAGGAAGAATCTGCTTCTTCAGCCTATTCTCGGCACTGTCTTTTTGGGATTCGGATTCCTGGGAAGATCTAGTAGACCTATTGTTACCCCGACAGTCGGAAGAACTTCGTCGGGAAGAAGAGGGTTTCATAGCAACTTTCTAAGAAATGATAGCGGAAATTCTAAGAGAGGAATGGAATATAAGAGTACCTGTTTGATGAGAAAAGTAGAAACCTCGAGAAATCGAAAATGGTGGAAAGGCTTTTCCTTTTCTTTGGAGCGCTGGCGGAAATGTAAAGGAAAATGAACAACCAGTGCATATAAATTCAGGGAATGAGAAAAATAGGGGCAAAAGCGAAGGAGAGAGAAGAGGAGAATGTGTCCCACTCACTCCACTGGAATCCAATTAATTCCAAGAATAAGCTTCGCCTTTTTTAAGCGAGCTTGCACACGCTATAATAATAATAATAATAATAATAATAATAATAATAATAATAATAATAATAATAATAATAATAATAATAATAATAATAATAATAATAATAATAATAATAATAATAAAAAGAGAGAGAGGGGGGGGGGGGAGAGAGAGAGAGAGAGAGAGAGAGAGAGAGAGAGAGAGAGAGAGAGAGAGAGAGGGGGAAGAGAGGCATATGAAGCTCATCAGAATCATAGTTGTTAAGTCTCACTTCCAGCAGGAGTCACCCAAAGCAGGTCATGAGAGAAATAACAAATGCAAACATGATAAAAATAAGGGAAATAAGCAAGGGTACGGGCATTTCCTTCAGAAAATGGGCTAATTTCTCACAAAGAAATGAGTGGAAAAAGTCCCAAGATCATCCCAAGGGTACTACCAGAACCTCATATAACACGGAGAAAGCACCTTCACAACTGAAGAAAGCTCAAGTCTGATGACTACAAAATTTAATCATCGGTTTCGGTAGCGATGAACTGCAGAATGAAGATAAGGCCATTTATATAAACAAAAAATAAATAAACAAATGTTTCTTTCTCTTACTTCAGCTAGATCTATAAAGAAATAATGATGAAGAAGAGAACATGTACATTGCCTCATTCTCGAAAGACTAAACATCGCAATATTTCCCACGCGACAAGACATTTATGAGGTCAGCAAAGAAATTGTTTACCGCCCAAGCGGCTAGCAGAAGCTGAGTACGCTCGCTTCTAGACCTGGGGGGGAGTAGTTGATAGGGATTAATATCAGCCTTGCCATGTGGCATCTGTAGGTGCTGACTAAATGTGAATATTAGAAGCCTCAGATGCCACCTTCGGCGTAGATATCATCCTCGACGCAGGTGCCATCCTCGGAACAGGAGATGTCGTACCCAGTGCAGAGGTCAGAAGCTCTGCGCAAATCCATCCTTATGTAGGGGCTACCCCAGATCCGTTGGCATCTGCCAAAGCATAGGGACCTGATGAACACACAATCCGAGTGACTCTATACACTTTAGGGTGAGGACCACAAAATTAATGACGGAAGGAATCTTGTCACCCTAGAAATTCCTCTCCTGTCCTCCTCATATATGTACAATCACCTTTTCGTCCTTCTCTACATCTATAAATAGAGAGTGATCTCACCACTTCAAAAACACACACGCACACTTTACATATTGTTCTATTCATTTAGAACTTTCTCTCAAGCTCGAGTAACAGAGGTCCTCCTCCAAGGAGCCTCCTTCTTCATTCCTCCCCTTTTCACTTCGTATGTGAAAAGCACTCCCGGTAATTTTGTCCATAGGTATAATCCTCGTTGCTAAGAGAGGACGAGGAGGGAGACGCCTTGCTCTCTCTACCCCGCTCTTCTCTTCCTTCCTTTTCTTCTCAAAATGAGCTCTTCTCTTTGTGAACTTGACTAGATTTACGGCTCAGACGCCCTGTTCTCGATCTCCGTCTGATTCCTCCTTCATACATGAAGAAGAGGCGTCTTGCGGAAGTTGAGCTATTATGATCAATAAACCTTATGAATCTCTTTCATGTCTCTGTTTGTAATCATATGTATATGAACACCCTCTACTGGTCTGTGAATATGATGAAATTTTATAATTGTTGTGGATCTTGGACCCGGATCTAACACTCTTCATCGCGTTATATATCGAAATTTTCAGCTCCTCTCCATTGACTCGAAAAGTGAGGTCTCCATCTTGCACATCAATCAATGCTCTCCCCATAGCTAGGAATGGCCGTCCCAAAATCAATGGTTGATTAGCGTCCTCTGGCATATCCAAGACTACGAAATCCGCCGGAAATACAAGGTTATGGACTTGAACGAGCACATCTTCGACTATCCCCCTTGGATAAGAAACCGAACGATCCGCCATGAGTAGAGAGATATTATTCGGCTTCATCTTCCCAATCTCGAGCCGGTTGAAGATAGATAGAGGCATCAAATTGATGCTAGCACCGAGATCACAAAGAATGTTCTGAAAAATGTGATCACCGATCTTACATGCCAAACCTCCTGGGATCCTTTTGTTTCAACGGGAGCTTCTTTTGAATCACCGCACTGCACTCCTCGGTTAAGTTGATCGTCTCAAACTTAGCCCGTCTCTCCTTCCCCGAAATTGCATCCTTGATGAACTTCATATGATTGGGCATATCTCGGAGTGCATCGAGAAGTGGTATGTTGATATTAACCTTCTGAAAAATCTCCAAAAACCTCTGATACTTCTCGTCTTGCTTGGTGTTCGCCAATCGTTGCAGAAACGGAGCTTTAGGGGTTGAATCCTTTGTCGGGGCCGGAATAGGGTTGGCACGACCAGAGGCTTGGTCGTGCGCTTGGTCGCGCGGCTTGGGACGAGTGACACGCACATTGGCTCGACCAGCGGCTCGGTCGCGCGCCTGGTCGAGCGGACCTACTGGGTGACTTGCGCGACCGGTGGTGCGATCGCGCCCTTGGTCGAGCGTGACCTGGGCGTCTTTTTCTCCCTCGGCTCGACCGGATGCGCGGTTGAGCCCCTCTCCTTCCGTGCCTTCGTCCTTTGTCTCGTCCGTTTCCGACTCCAGTTGTTTCCATCTCCCAAATCTTCGACTTTACCTTCAACTTCATCTTCCAAGGATGGATTTGTGTAACGAGTGCCACTCCTAAGCTCAATAGCATGAACTTGATGATTTTTTGGGTTTTGCTCGGTATTTCTTGGGAATTGGCCGGGCTTATGGACTCCTCCTTGAGCGTTGGCTATTTGACTCACTTGCGTCTCCAACATTTGCATTTGCTTGGTCAAGGCATTGATGCTACTCCCCAAATTGTTGCTCAAAGTAGTTTGAGTAAGCTCCAATGTCCTCAACTTTGCGTCTTGTTGCGTCATCCTCATCTCCGATTGAGCCATATAATGTCGAATCAAATCATCGGTAGACATCTCGTTCTTTGGCTCTTGGATGACTCCGTTTTCAACATGGAAGCTGGGAGGTGGTTGCAAAGCATTGTTCGGATTGGCATAAAAGAAGTTCGGATGGTTACGGTTGTTGGGAACATAAGGCTTCTTGTAACCTCCTTGGTAGTTCGAACCTCCTTGGCCTCCTTGTCCTCCTTGCCACTTGTTTCCTTGATTTGGTTGCCACTTGCCACCTTGTTGCACAAAATTGACATCTTCCTCTTCGGTTGGGTTTGCTTGTTCAACAGTAATCGCATCGCACCGAAGCACCCCTTTCTTGATGGTATCCAACTCCTTCGCTATTTTCGTGTACTTCTCCATCAAGTCATTGTAAGCGTCGATCCCAATAGTAGCAACTCTCCTCCTTCCAACGCGTCGGTCAGTAGCCTCTTCATAACTTGAATTAACAGTCAGCTCAATTATCTCCATAGCCACATCGTACTCGTTGTTCAAAAATCCTCCTTTAGAAGCATAGTCGAGCTCCTTCCAACACATCTTGTTCAAACCACAATACAAGCACGTGATATGATCCTCCTTGCTAATTCCATGATTCGGGCATGCTCTCAATAGCTTCTTGAATCTTCCCCATGCCTCGTAGAAGTACTCATCCTCAAATTGTTGAAATTGATTGATCTCGTTGATAAGCTTCTGAGCCCTTGAGGGCGGGAAAAACTTGTTGAGAAACTTCGTGCACATCTCGGTCCAAGTCCTAATCTCCGTCTTGTCCAATCCATCGAGCCACTCTCTCGCATCGTCCTTGAGAGACCACACGAACAAACTGAGCTTGAGGTAGTCTGATGAAACTCCATTGGCCTTGTATGTAGCACATATGTCCAAAAACTGCTTCAAGTGAGCATTTGGATCCTCCGTTGGTGAGCCTCCGTATTGGTTAGCTTGCACCATGTTGATGAGGAACGTCTTGATCTCGTAGTTGTTGGCGTCCATGGTCCCCCATCCTCCTTGCTGAAATTGGTCTACGACCGACTTGAACCGATCGTTCAAAGTCCTCCTCACTTCGCGATCCCCCATCGAATCTTGACTCCTTGGTGAATCCGGTGGTGAAGAGGATGGTGTATCGATCTTGCTTGCCTTCTTCTCTCGCTTCTTCGCCCTAAGTGAGCGCTCCTCCAAATCTATCGCAATAAGGTATATTCCTTTAGATCTTGTGGTCATGCACTACCTAAAATCAAAGAGAAGAGAAAGAAAAAATTAGATCACCTATTAATTCTATTTCAAAATATGCGTATGAAATCTAATCAATCCCCGACAACGGCGCCAAAATTTGATCGCACTATTTTCTACCATACAAAATAGGTATAGTATAAAGAAGTACGAGTATCGTATCCATAGGGACTGACAAATCGAAACCACACACAGTACCTTTACTCTAGAACTAAACTGATGTCTAAGCAATTAAGAATTTAAAGATGTGGTATTTATATCCTAGGCAAATAAATAAAAGACTCAATTAAACAAATAAGGAAGTAAACAAATAATAAAGCAAATAATCAAACAAGGAAAAATCAAATAAATAAAAATTTTGATTATGGGGAAGCCTACCTAATCAAATCTATGCAAGCAACAATGAATCCAATTAACCAATTTAATCCAAATCTAGATGTGATACACGAAAATAACCTAACACTCCGGCTAAGGCAATGTAGATCTTTACTCGATAAAATCCTAATATCCTCTCGGACTCATAGAAATTAAATCGAATGCAAATAGAACAAGTATCGATAATAATAATCAACAAGGTTCAGCTACGACACCTAAATCAACTATATGCAAGACATATGATAACCTAATTTCGGCTAAGACAGTTAAATCATCATACCATGTATTCATGAGATCAATTATGCAATTATCCAATTAAGCATACAAAACATAACTATGCACACATAATTAATGGCCAGTTAATCATGCATGAGAATAAGCACCATGAAAACATGCATCTAGATTGGAAGGCTAATTGTAATCAAAAGAACTTACATAAATTCAATTAGGCATTCAATCCCTAAAATCAACTAAGAATTTAGCTAGACATAATTAAAGCAAACATGAACACAATAAATTGAAAGAACATAATTAAAAAGTAGAGTAAGAAAAACATGGAATTGAATCTTGAACACGCGAAGAACTTCAAATCTTGAATCTTGAATAAACTCCAATGTTGAACAATAACAAAAGCTGGAAATTTAAAAAAGTCTATGAAAAACTAAGAAAACTAAAGAGAACTAATGAGAATTAGGGTTCACAATGCTAAATCTAAGGTATTTATAGAGTAGAAATTTATAAAGGAAACATAAGTGTAATAGGACTCGATAAAAAGTCGAAAAGCCTGCGAATTTGACAAATCCCGTGTTTCGGCTCGACTGGACGGCTCGCCCACGCGCTCAACCGCCTGCGCGGTCGCGTACCCGGTCGCGCGTAGAGGAAATATGGCTCGGTCGAGCACACCAAACAGTAAGATTGGCTCGACCCATGGCGCGGTCGCGCGCATGGTCGAGCCACTCTCTCAAACTTCATTTTTTGTCTTTCGACACTCCATTTCTTGGCTTTCTCGATCCTCGTTTCAACTTGGGTTATTTTCACACGAATAATGCCTGAAGATATGATAAAATACCCAAAGCGTAATATAGTTCGAAAAGTTATAAAACCATACAAAACACGAACTAAATCACTAAACGAGACATAAAAACGACTCCTAAACACTTATAAAAACATGTAAATTTCTAATCTATCAAGAATCCAGTGATATGTATTGTAAAAGAGGATGAAAACTTATGCAATAGAAACAATACACCATGAACTTGCTCATACCTTTTCAAGAATAATGGATTTTATTACATCTCTTGTAATGGGATCCACTGCTATGGTATTATGTGTGCCCTTCTCTCTGTGTTTGTTGTTTCTTGATGCCTTTTTTGAGTGGTGAAAGGGAACCAACCTATCTTGTCATCAAATAGGACACTGTCATCATCTCTTAGTAATGGCCTACTTACTGCACACACGAACATGATCTTCCCAATAAATCTTTTGGATTTGCATGCTCTATAGAGCTCTTCTTCATCTGGGGCAAGGTAATACCTGTGATATGTTAGCTTCTGGTTAAATTTATGTCCCTCAATGACCAATGATACAAAAAAATGAATGAGCTGAGGTCAAAAGAACAAAAAAATGAAAATGATTTTTCCTACCTATTTTCCCCTTTGATTATGAAGAACCATTTCTCATTTATATGCACAATATTGTGCATAGATGAATACCTTAGAATGTTCATTACCCTGTCTAAGTGAAGGGCTTCCGAACTGAATCTAATTCTCAAGAATTTGTTGTCTTGAGTCAGTGAGGGCTTGATATAACTTGCAAACACTTTAAATAAACCAGCCTTTCCTCACCTCTGCAATGTTGATCTACTTACTCCCATTTGCTTTACCATTGCTTTGTAACAAACTCTCTCACAAACAGGTAACTCCTTAAGGGCTTGATAGTTAAGCTTCAAATTATGATCCCTTTTCCTTCCCAATTTTTTGAAAACTATATGAACAACTAACCCTTGTGATTTTTGGAGATACCAAACTTGACTGTTGCTTCAACAAGCCTGCCTCTCTTTGGCTTTCCATTCGAACAAGATTGCAATATGAATTGCACGAACAAGTTTCTCTCCTCATTAGTGAGATCATTAGGCCTCCTCACCATGAAGATAAATTTGATGGAGTTTCTGCACGACCCCAACCTTTAAATTTTGTCTTCTAAAGAGTGTTTAATTTTCAAATTTGAAAATGGCGCCTATAAGCCATTTGTTAATTTTCTCCCTAATTTTTAGTTTGATTTTTTTTTTTTTTAATCAAAACACCCGTGAGGGTGAGGGGTTAGGCAGACCCCCAACCTGTGTATAAAACCATAAGAATCGAACAATGTCTGTGGGAGGTAGCACTAAAAGTGAGTGCTATCCCCACTACAAAGGATAAACCAAAGACAAACATGAGGAGGACCCGTAGAGGACCCAAGGGAAAACACGGAGAACTAGAAACAATACACTGAGAATGGCCCAAAAGTGACCATCTCGGGAGACTAACAACACCACCTATCAACACGAGATACCACAGAGATGCCTGCATGATAGGCTATGAGTACCGGAACCTGAAGTTGGGGTAGCCCAACTGATCCATCCGAACGAGCGCCAGGAAGTAGTGGAGGGCGCTGGAGGAGTCGAAGTGCACCATGGTGTCGGTCTGAAGACCCCGACGAGCCATGAAGTCTGCAGGCTTGTTCCCCTCACGAGGGATGTGGGAGAACCGGGCCTGAATGCCTCTGAGCCGGAGACGGATCCGCGTCAATATGTGACGAGTGGCCGCGGACCCGTGCCGGCCCGAGGTAAGGAGAGTGACAACAGCCGACGTATCCATCTCTATCCAGATATGGGAGGAGAGCATGGTCGCCAGCTCTAGCCCGTGGAGGAGCGCCAGGAGCTCCGCCTCAAAGCTAGAACTCACAGTCACCGGGGAGCAGTAGGCACGGAGGAGCTCGCTGTTGTGGTCACGGACTAGGCCCCCAGCAGCGGCGAGACCTGTACCAGTGTCGAACGATCCGTCCGTATTCAGCTTCACCCAAGGGGCCTCAGGTGGGAGCCAACGGACCATGCGGGAGCGAAGGGGCCGCGGGACCGGCTTCGAGGTCGGCATGAATGGGACCCGGGGCCGGCACCCCGCCCAGTGGGCCGGAAGGAGGAGTCGGGCAGCTACCAGTGTCTGCAGGTGATGGGTGACCTGCCAAATAACATGAGAGCTACGGAAAGGAACCCCACGGTGCTTGTGGCTGTTCCTCTCCGTCCAAATAAACCATATCACGAGACAAGGGACCAAAAATGAAACATGTGTACAAGGAGCCCGAGGGAAGCGGTGTCTCCATCTACCTAAACTCCGTGCAATGTCAGTGCGCGTGTGTGCTTTTGTCTGTGCAGGGAACCAGTCGGAAAAATGGGACCACACAGCCCTAGCAGACTCACTCCATTCAAAGACATGCATAGCGGACTCGATCTGGGGGGACGCACAACACTGGCACTTAGAGGCAAGGGATATACCCCTAGACTGGAGAATGGACTCGATGGGGATACAACCAAGAAGGAGGTGCCACAGAAAGACAGATATAGAGGGGGTAAGACACCGACTCCAAATGTCACCAAAGACAGAGAGCTTAGGTTGCCTGTACCTGATCTTGTCCCATGCAGATGTCACGGTGAACCCGCCATGGCTGGTAAGCGTCCACCTCATCACATCCTCCTCGCCCCACAACACCGGGGTCCAGCTCACATCAACCAACAGATCAACAGACAAGTAGGGAGCACAGTACGCATGCAAACGATTAAGATCCCAAGCAGAGTCATGCCAAAAGAAAGACACATTAGGTCGAGGGCCGCCATTGGGCCGATAGACAGAGAGGGGGTGGTCCCCAAACCAACTATCGTCCCAAAACGACACTCTCCCTGCACCCAAGGACCAACGAATAAACTCATGCGCACGAATACCAACATGCAATAAACGACGCCACACAGTACTATGAGAAGAAGAGAAACCATATAAAGGATACGAGTACTTCTGCCACAGGTACCTCGCCCACAGCGAGTCACGGGCCTGGAACCTCCACCACAACTTATAACTGAAGGCCGTGACCATATCGGACAGCCTGCGAATACCCAAGCCGCCTTCCTCCACCGGGAGACAAATCTGCTTCCAACTGACCCAGTGGATCTTCTTCTCCTCCCCCACCGCACCCCAAAAATACCTCGCCATCAGCTGCTCGAGGCCATGCAGCACCTTCTTCGGGACTTGGATAGCCTGGAGGACATGCAGCGGGATGGTGGAGAGGGTGCTCTTGATCAGCGCCAGGCGGCCCCCAAACGAGAGATGTCTGTGCGACCAGCTGTGGATACGGTTGCTGATCCTCTCTCAACTCAGGGAAGAGGGTAGACTTCTTGTGGCCCTTATAGATGGGGACCCCGAGGTAGGTGAAGAGAATGGTGCCTCTCTGAAAGCCCCCGACCTCATGGATCATGTGCTGCCAGTCATCAACGTGATGGTCATTAAGATAGAAGTTGCTCTTCTCAAAGTTAATCATCTGGCCCGACACCGTGCAGTACTCATCGAGGCACTCTTTCAGTTTCTCCAAGGACTCCCGCTTGGCCTGAGTGAAGATGATGATATCATCGGCATAGGCCAGGTGGGAGATCGGGGGGGGCGCCCTCCCCTGAGAGTGGTACACCATATCCGCCTGGCCGACAATCAGCCTGTCAAGGGACCGAGAGAGGTAGTCCGCGGCAAGAACGAACAGGGACGGGGAGATCGGGTCCCCCTGGCGCAGGCCACGAGAGGAGTGGAAGAAGCCCGCGGGAGCCCCGTTCACCAGCACCGAGAACCAACAGTTCTGCACACATCTCCTGACCATGTCGATCCACTGCTCCGGGAAGCCCATCTTTCTGAGGACACCGATCAGGAAGGGCCACTGGACACGATCATAGGCCTTCGCCATATCCAGCTTGAGGGCGACATTGGGGTGCGCCCTCCCCTTGCACGGGTGAAGGTCATGGATGAGCTCTTGGGCCAACAGAACATTATCGCTGATCAGTCGGCCCTTGACGAAGCCACTCTGATTGGGAGCCACGACGAGGGGGATGAGCGGCGCCAGACGCGACGTCAAGATCTTAGAGATGATCTTGTTGGTCACATTGCAAAGGCTGATAGGGCGGAAGTGAGTCCACGAAGTCGGATTATCCCTCTTGGGGAGAAGGACAATGGTAGTAGCAGTAAAGCTCCGCGGCATGGGGGCACCTTGAAAGAAATCAAGCACCGCCGCAACCACATCGGGCCCAACCATCTCCCAACACCGCTGGAAGAACAAGGACGTGAAGCCATCGGGGCCCGAGGTGCTGTCACCGCAGATGCCAAAGACAGCAGAGCGGACCTCATCATGCTCCGGGGGCGCGCAGAACCCCAGGAGGTCCACGGAGTCGGGCAGGGGGAGCAGGCCCTGGAGGTCCGAGGCGTCCGGGATAGCAACATCGGAAGAGAGCAAGTTCTGGAAGAACCCGGCGGCAGAGGCCCTGATCTCGGCCTCCTCGGTGATCTCCCTATCCCCTTCCTGAATGACATGGATGCGGGACTTCACCCTCCTCTGCTTGACCCACCCCTGAAAGAACTTGGTGTTGCGCTCCCCATCGGTGGCCCAACGAATCGCCGCCTTTTGCCTCCAGAAATCCTCCTCCATCCGAGAGCGGTGCAAAAGGAGAGCAATGCAACGGTGGAGCTCAGACCGGAGCTTCGGGGAAGGGTCCGCATCATAGGCAAGCTGGGCCACGCTCACTGCCTCCTCGGCCTCCCTCATCTTCTCATGGATATTCCCAAAGACGTTCTTGTTCCACCCCTTTAAGAACCCCTTGACACGGGATAACTTGAACTGCAGATTCAGCATACCCTCAAACCCCGTCGGCTCCTCCCAAATCCGGGCGATCTCAGAGGCAAAGGAGTGGTGTCTGACCCACATATTCTTAAATCTGAAAGAAGCCCGGGGCAGCTGGGCCGAGAACTGGCACCTAACCAAGAGCGGAGCGTGGTCAGAGGCCACACGCGGCAAGTGAGTGACACGGGTGGTAGCAAAGGCGGACTCCCAGTGCTCCCCAATCAGGATCCGATCCAACCTCTCAAGCAGGCCTGACCTCTCCCAGGTGAAGACAGACCCATCAAAGCCGGGGTTAATCAACTGACAGTCGGAGATAGCATCAGCAAAGTCCGTGATCTCGAGGTGACGATCAGTGGTGCTACCAACCCTCTCCTCCTCGGTCAGAAAAATGTTGAAGTCACCCCCCACGAGCCACGGACAGCCCTCCATCTGCAAAGACACATCACGCAGAGTCTCCCAAAGCGGGTAGCGGCCCTCCCTGGAACACTTGGCATAGACAGCGGTCAAATACAACGGAGCACGGAACACGGCAGCAGAAACGCGGACATGGACCAGCTGGTCAGTATCCTCCAAGATATCAACCTGATAATCCCTGTGCGCAAAAATCCAAATCTTGTTATTGCCATTCGAGTGCCTGTGAGTGAGCCCGATCTTCCGAGACACAAAGGAGGGATCACGGTCATTCTGAGGCTCCAGAATCGCAACAAAGGAGACAAAACATTCCCTGCACAAATTACTGAGGGTGCCCAAGGGATTGCGATTAACGATGCCCTGAGCGTTCCAAATCAGAAAATTCACAGACATGGGGAAACAAATCAGGAAGAGGCCGGAGCAGAAACCCCACTCCTCAGATTTCCACCAAACGAGTCGGGAAGGATACGACCCCGGTTGGGAGTACTTGAACCCTGGACACTGCCACTAAGCACATCTCTGTTACCGTCTGTCATCTCAATATCTCTGTCACCCTCGGATTCATACTCAGCCTCGAGCATCTCGGTGCCATCATCCAGGACAACAAAAGAATTCTTGGTCAGAATACTGACCCCACCATCGCTAGCGGACGTCTTATGCTTTGATTGAGCAACTTCGATCCACTCCCCAAGAGAGGCGTCAGGTGAGGCACGCCCAGGGGGGGACCGGGGGGAGGCGTGGTGCCCCTGGGGGGCCCAGCGACCACGGGAGCATTGCGGCCCCGGGAGGGGGCGCGGGGGTCCCCGCGGGCCCCGGAGACCACGGTGGCGCCGGGAGCCTTGGGAGCCCTGGGGGGAGAGCTGGGGGCCCCGCGGGCCCCGGGAACTGATGCGTGTCAAAACACCAAATTAAATAAATAACTACTTTACTACGAGTGTAGCAGTAAGTAGGATCGTCTCCCACAAGGAATGGTGTATTTAAATCTCTCGAGTTATAAAATGGGGATTTTGAGTTTTAAAACTGAACTACGTACTAACTGTGACAGTAAAAAGACAATTAATTGAAATACGTAAGATTGAAAATGAAGCTGAATAAACAAGGTAATTCAATAGATAAAAAGCTCTAGTTGAAGGAATAATTTCCGCCCTTGATTAACACAATCGATCATAGATGTAAAGATAATTTATTCAAAATGCAAATAAATCGGTTCTAATTATTCAACACCGTCGAACAATCAATCTCTCCTAATTTTATCGGCAATCAAGACAACCATCATTAATTACTTCTCTAATCAACGAATTATCCCACAGAAACCTCTACAGAATAATTAATCGATTGCAATAAATCCTAGAGAGACCCGACTCTAACCAAACAAACGCACATTGGGTTTATCTTAATTAGATTATCTACTTTCTTGACACAATTCCTAAAGCTTGCAAGGCAACGAAATCGTATCAATTACCACCAAAAATTAGAACTTCAATATACACCGTCTTTGTCGTTCCAATTGGCTATAACTATCGTAGAGTATCAAATAGTGATCAGTTATTCAAAACTCAAGGATAGCCATCAACAAGATAATCTGGAAGTAAATTAATATTTGCGAAATCAAATAAATATGAAGAACAGTTTGATCTCACAATTGCATAATCAAGGGTTTCATAATCCTTCAACTAGAATGAGGAATTTAGTTCCTAAACATGATTGAACTAAATTCAAAGCAAAAATACCCAAGGAGAATGGCGGAGAAAAATCGCTGCTCTTCTTCTTCTTCTCTGCGTGCGTGCGTCGCCTTCTTCTTTTCTGCGCTTCCTTTTTTTTCTTTTCTGCCGAGAGTTTCTTATTCTATTCTCCTTGATTGGTTGGGATAAAAAATCCCTTAAAGTAATGGCACACTATATTATAAATAATAATATAATAAACTTAAGTAAAATTAAATACTAATTAATTAATTACAAAATACAAATCCTAATATAATTATACTCTTAACTTTGGGCTCTTCTCATAATACTTCACAATATCCACTTTTAGTCCAAAATCACCAAAATCGTATAATCCATCAACCTATACACAAAATATAACAATATAATTTAGTTAAGCACAAAATAATTGTTGGGAACCCCTTGCAGTTTGATTTTGATGATGTTTATCGAAACCACACTTAGGCACATTTTACTTGTTTAGGGTCAAGGCCGATAGATCGACCTGCTACCTGTTAGTGCAGGTCGACACTCTCTAATGTTCAAATGCAAGTTCGATCCACCCTGTAAGAGAAAGGTCGATTATCGACCTGCCTCATTCGGATCGAGCTTGCATATCTGCCTGTCTATCGACCTTCCATCTCAAGCTTCCAGCCTGCATTGTCTTAGAAGATTTCAAGTGCTGGATTATCTCATCAAGGTCGATGCCCCGACTTCATGGGCAACACGACCTGATCCTTGCCACGTGGTGTGCCAGCAAGGACGAACTTTCCCAACGGCTAGAAGTGAGTCAGCCTTCAACGGCTAGTGCCACGTCAGCCTGACTCCAACGGCTAGTTTTTCAAAACTGCCTATATATACTTCAGCCATTATCGGATTCAAGCACGGGAAACTCAAGCTATCAACGCCAAATCTCTGCCAAAGTCTCTCCCAAGTTCATATCCATTCAAGTGTTCGAAATCCAATTAGTTTACCAAACACTTGACAAAGAGAGACTTTCAACTCCGATAAAAGCCCAACGACGAAGCGTTCACTGCTGCTTGTCATTGATTCAACATCTTCTTCTCCGACCCGTTCGAAGTTAGAAAGATTGTTTAGTGTTTCACCATTGTAGAGTTAGTCAAGCTCTGTAGTGTGTGAAAGGTTGTTTGTACGTTTTGTACGAAAGGTTGTAAAGGTCACGACCCAAAACTCGTGTCTAGATATATTCAGGTTAGAGTGTATTTAGAACTGATACTCAGTCAGTATAAATAAGAGAGGTTGAATCCAAAGGTAAAGGGATTCTCAGGTCGAGTCGACCTGACGTGGACGTAGGAGGGTTTCTCCGAACCACGCTATATCGCGGTCTCTCTCTCTCTCTCTCTCTCTCTCTCTCTCTCTCTCTCTCTCTCTCTCTCTCTTAATTTATCGCCCTTTCATTTCATTATTAAACTGACGAGCATCAACCTGCATATCAAGCATCAACCTGCATTTCAGTATCGACCTTAGATTTTTCAAAGAGTAAATCAACCTCCACCAACTTCCGCATAAGCACAGTTTGATAAATCAAGCTTGTTCCCAAACGAGCTTGATAGATCAACCTGTCTCTGATAAGGATCGACCTTGACAATCGACCTTAGATCGACCTGATTTTATAAAAGTCAAAAACGGTTGGTTATTGGTGTATCCCCCCCCCCCCCATACACCAATTACTCTTTCCTGGGACCAACAAGTGGTATCAGAGCAGTGGTTCTTTTGACCGCTGCTTTGCATACTAAAAGTCTATCAAAACTTTTGGTCATTTTGAACCGATCCTTTAGAAAAATCTTTTTCATTCATTCATTTCATATTATTTGCTATGGAGGCTTCTCTTCTCAGGGTTTGTGAAGATTTCTCCATCCAAGGCAATGAAGACTGGAGCTTCCGAATCAAGATGTGTCTCAAGGCACATCACGTCCTTATGTGGGATATCATCGAAAATGGCCCCTCCCCCATTTATGTTGCGAAGATCATCGTGGATGGAACATCCCCCGGGGAGGCCACTTACGAAAAAGTCCTCAAAAATCCTTGCGACTACACAACCGAGGAAAGGAAGGAGGCCAGCCTCGATGACTACGCAAAGGGACTCATCTCTAGCGCCGTGAAGGGCGTCTACCTTGCAAAGATTAGAAATCTTGAAACAGCCAAAGAGATGTGGGACATCCTCCGGTCCATCAGCCTGGGTTCAGAGGAAATGAAGGAGAACAAGCTGTCTATGGCGTGCAGCAAGTTTGATGACTTCAAGATGGTTTCAGGAGAAACCATAGAAGCAATGAAAATTCGCTTCACAGAAATCATTCTCGAAGTCGCTGCAATCAACCCTCACAAATATACGCAGCGCGAGAAGAATCTAAAAGTGATGCGTGCCCTACCTGCAAATTGGCACGTATACGCCACCATGCATCCAGCCCGTTCGGACTTCAACTTCCTCACCACCGAAGATCTTTTCGACATCCTTGTCGGAAATGAATATGAGATGATCCGAATCCATGGATCAGCTCAACCTTCCACTAGCAAGAAGGTTGGTGAAAAGAATGATAAAGAGGTAGCTTTCAAGGCCGACTCAGCATCTGCTGCTACCCCAATTCCGATTGACGAATCCATCGTCAAAAAGTTTGAGAAGATGACTCTCGACTATGCTCTAGCTGCTAGGAGAAATGAGAAGCTCCTAGGAAAGGTTGTCAAATAAAAAAAGTTCTATCGTGACAACAAGCGAAATTTCTCAAACCGCAACCACGACCGCCCTGACAAAAAGGGAGAAGGTAAACCCTCAACCTTCAATTCTTCTAACACACCCGAGGGTGGTTGCTTTGGTTGTGGCAGGCCAGGTCACTACAAGACCGACTGTCCAGATCTGACAAATGCCGAGAGAGACGAGCTCCGTGCAAAGCGCGATAAAAAGCTCAAGGAACAACGAGCTGCCATGATCGCCGAAGAATCAAAGGAGGCTCATCTCTCAGACAGCTCGTCAAGTGATGACGAAGGTTACATCGCTTTCGATGAAAGTGATGACGAAGAATGTTTCGTTGGAGAGCACCAACAAAACAAGGGATCTTCAAAGGTAGATCCTCAACCCATTTCACTTTCTTTTTCTGACGATGAATGTGCAGAAGAAGGTGAAGACCTATCCGAGGCTGTGTCTTGGGAAGAAATCAAGAAACAGATCGATGACTATGCCGACCTCGTGGAAACACTCAAAGAGGTCGTTGAAGATAATGCTGAGCTAATGGACAAAAATGAAAAATACAAGCTGGCATTAGAAGAAAGATTCTCTCCCTATGATGAGGAAAAAGAAAGGGAGATCGAAGCCCTAAAGTCAAAGGTTGATGAATTGACTTTCCGGGTTAAGGAGTTCGATACCAGGGCGCTCGAGAAGGATGAGTCCCTCAAGACCAAAGATGCCGAAATACACAGCCTTACCTCAAAATTGGCTGACTTGGTTATTCGACACGAACTCCTCGTGAAAAAGGAAGAAAAACTTCAACTCACTTTGAGTCAGTTGAAGAAAAGTGGAAAGAAGTTGGAAGAAGTCCAATCCATGCAACGCGATCCGCGCAATCACTCTGGTATTGGATTTAATGGAAAATCCAAGGAAAGTAAGGACAAAGACTGCGAGATCACGTTCGTGAAGGCGCAGTCTAAATCAAAGAATACCAGAAAAGGTCATCAAGCTCTTCCAGATAAGATGGTCAAGCTGAAGAACCCAGTTCGACAGCCCCAAGCCATTCTCTTAAAGCAGCACAAGAAGGAACAGCTTGTTCCTCAAAAGAAAGAGAGTCGACCTGCACAGCATCGTCGACCTGCCCCCTCTCATCAAAAGCAGGTTGTTCATCCAGGGCGATACCAAGGCCAGTACTATCAAAGGCCGTATCACCCTCAGTTCTTCTTTCCTGCTCATCAAGGTTGTCACTGCCACTATCCTCAACAGTCGAACTTTCAAGACTGGCAGTATCAACCTGGTCTTCATGAAGAGCAGTATTATCAGCCTCGTCGCCCTCGCTCAACGAAATCTAAGGCTCCCAAGCCCAAGACCGCCACTGCCTCGTCTTCAGCCTCGGATAGAAGTAGACCGGCGAAACAAATCTGGGTCCCAAAGGCCGTTCCCGCAACCGATGTAGCACCCAATCTCAAATGGGTTGCTAAGTTTAACTAATTGCAGGGTGGGAAGGCTCAAAGAAGGAGCCAAGCAGCTCGTGGAGCTGTATGGATCATTGATAGTGGATGCTCAAAGCACATGACGTGTGACAAAACGCTACTATCAAACTATCAAGAACGAGACGGGCCACATACAACCTTTGGAGGAAATTCTAAGGGACTTACGAGAGGCCAGGGCGATCTAAAAGTTGGTGAAACAACTATTTCTAACGTCTCATATGTTGAAGGTCTTAATCATAACCTATTCTCTGTGTCGCAATTCTGCTCGAGTGGTAAACGAGTAGAATTCACTGCTAACAAATGTCTCGTGAAAAATGAGGAAGGAGAAATACCTCTTACCGGAATCTTGCAGGATAGACTCTACATTGTTCAATGGAATGATTGGATAGAGACCTGCCTGGTCACAAAGGCTGATTCCGAGACAAGCTGGCTATGGCACAAGAGGTTGAGTCATTTGAACTTCAAGGCCATCAACAAGCTCGCACGCAACAAGCTGGTGAACGATCTGCCAGATCAAGTCTTCGATCGTGATCATATTTGCAAAGCCTGTCAAGCTGGAAAGCAAACAAGATCATCCTTTCCAAGTGTGACGGCACAAGCTTCAAATCGAATTCTTGAGCTTCTCCATCTCGACCTCTTTGGTCCAGTCACTCCCTTGAGTATAAACGGTAGAAAATATGCTCTCGTTATTATAGATGATTATTCTAGATTTACGTGGGTTATTTTCATGTACAAGAAGAAGGAGACATTGGAGAAGCTACCTGCGTTGCTGAGCAAACTGTGCAATCAAAAGGAGAAATCCATCATCTCCATTCGATAAGATCGAGGCACCGAATTTATCAATGCTATGATCGAAGAATATTGCACAAAGAGTGGAATTCATCATCAAACTTCAGCAGCTCGTACACCTCAGCAAAATGGCGTAGTGGAACGCCGTAACAGGTCGCTAAAGGAAGAAGCTCGTACCATGTTGGATGAAACCAACCTTCCAAAAAAGTTTTGGGCAGAGGCCGTTAACACTGCTTGCTATACCCAAAACAGGTCGATCATCACTACCCGACATGGAAAGACTCCATACGAGCTGTGGAACAACAAGCTCCCCAGGTTGAAGTACTTTAAAGCGTTTGGGTGCTTGTGTTACATTCATAACAATGGGAAATCTCAATTAAAAACTTTTGATAGCAAGGCCGATCCAGGAGTATTCTTAGGATACTCGGAGGTTAGCAAAGCCTATAGAGTCTTTAATAAGAAAACCCTAGTTGTGGAGGTAACACCTCATGTTGTGTTTGATGAATCTACTTGTCTGTACAGAGAGTTTAGTACAGGTCCAGATCAGTCCGCTGCCAACAGGCCGTCTAACTCCCCCATTGACGACCTACTAGTATGGACTCCAAATGATCTGGAGGAAGAGGATCAATCTGATCCAAAGGTCACACAGCAAGGGGGAAGTGATGCAAGTAACGTTCATACTTCGAGCTGTAATACATCAGCCGGACTTAACCAGGCTGATCCCCCGTTCTCAGTCCCCCAGACTAATGTTGTTCACGACCTTACATCCCAAATCGAGCAGCTCGATAGCACAATGGAGCAGCTCAACATCCAGGCCGAACAGCAGCCTGATCAACAGCCCGAGCAACAGCACGTGCCCACTGATCAACCTTCAACTCACCCGGAGTTTGATGAACCCATTAATGAGCCCGATCCAATCATTTCAAATGAAGAAAGATCACGACGCAGACGATGGATCGATGATCATCCAAAGGAGCTCATTGTTGGGAACCCAAACCAAGGAGTGCGAACAAGAAGGACGATTGGTGAAAGCGCACCTTCTAAGTTGCTATCTCTCTCGTATAGAACCCAAAGATGCCATTGAGGCTCTTCGAGATGCTGACTGGATTCAAGCCATGCAAGAAGAACTCAATGAATTCAAAAGAAATGAAGTATGGTCTCTAGTTGATCGTCCTTATCATCAGGGCGTCATTGGAGTCAAATGGGTTTACAAAAACAAGAGAGATGAATCTGGAGAAGTTGTCAGAAATAAAGCCCGATTGGTAGCAAAGGGTTATTGTCAACAAGAAGGAATCGATTATGATGAGACGTTTGCCCCCGTCGCAAGATTAGAAGCTATAAGACTGTTTCTAGCTTATGCCGCTCATCAACGATTCAAAGTCTACCAGATGGATGTTAAAAGTGCGTTCCTCAATGGCATTCTCGAAGAGGAAGTCTATGTGGAACAGCCTCCAGGATTCGAGGAGGGTGATTCAAGCAAAGTCTACAAACTTCACAAAGTTGTATACGGACTTAAGCAAGCTCCTCGAGCTTGGTATGAGACGCTATCATCCTTTCTCATCGAATCAGGATTCAAGCGTGGTTCAGTCGACAAAACGCTATTCACTATCAAAGTGAATGAACATATCCTTTTAGTACAAATTTATGTTGATGATATTATTTTTGGATCAAAATCTCCCATTTTATGCGAAAAATTTGGTAACCTCATGACAGAAAAATATAAAATGTCTATGATGGGGGAAATGAATTTCTTTCTAGGGTTGCAGGTCAAGCAGTCCGATGAAGGAATCTTCATTAGCCAAACAAAGTACGCACACGAGCTGGTTGACAAGTTTGGTGTCAAAGACAGCAAGCCTGTCAAAATACCGATGCTCTCTGGTGGGAAGATCGACCCGGATCCCGAAGGAAAACCAGCCAACATAACACAATACAGGGGTATAATTGGTTCATTACTTTATCTAACTGCGAGTCGACCTGATATCACTTTTGCAGTTGGAGTGTGTGCTAGATTTCAAGCTAATCCGAAGGAATCCCACTTGGAAGCAGCAAAGAAAATTCTTCGATACATCAAAGGAACCACAAACTTAGGTCTTTGGTATCCTTGTGATGATAATTTGCAGCTTACAGGTTATTCAGATTCTGATCATGCAGGGTGCAAGCTCGATAGGAAATCTACCTCGGGTACTTGCCATTTTCTCGGAAACAAGCTGATATCATGGTTTTCAAAGAAACAAACTTCAGTAGCCACCTCCACCACAGAGGCCGAGTACATGGCCGCAGGGAGTTGCTGTGCACAAATCTTGTGGATCAAACAACAACTCAAGGATTATGAAGTTGAAGTCAGTGAAGTGCCTATATTCTGCGACAGCTTGAGTGCTATCGCCATTACTCAAAATCCAGTTCTCCATTCAAGATGCAAACACGTGGATATTCGACATCACTTTATTCGCGATCACGTGGAAAAGAAGACGTGGTTGTTGAGAAGATACACACTGATATTCAACGGGCCGATATCCTAACCAAGCCACTGGCCGAAGAAAGATTCAAAATGCTGTGTGGAAAGTTAGGGTTATTAAATGTTGAGTCATCAGGCCGATCGTAAGTCTACAGGCCGTTCATGACTCAACAGGCTGTCTCTAAGTAAAAGGCAGATATTAAGAGGGATCAGGCCGTTCATGATTCAACAGGTCGTTTGCAAGCCAACAGGCCATTACTACTTGAAGAGACCGCCTCACTCTATAGGCCGTTCGTGACTACAGCCCGTCTCTATTCTGCAGGCCGGTTGTGAGTCAAAAGGCCGGTTGAATAAAAAGGCCGTTTCTATTCAACAGGCCGTCAATCTCTATGCAGGACGATTCTATTCAACAGGCCGATTCTCAAAACGACAGATCGTTCTCTATCATCAGGCCGACGTCGAAATCAACAAAATCGACTTGTGTTCCTCAAATTAAGGGGAAACTCTTAATCGAGTGATTCATCATTTGAGGGGGAACAAAGGCCGATGTCTGCCTCCAGGGCGTTTATTTCGCCAGGCCGATGTCACAAATCCAGGTCGTTCATTTCGACAGACCGTTCTCTGCCACAAGGCCGATATCATCAGGCCGATACCAACCTGAATGCTCCTTGCATTAATGAAGGAAGAATCAAAAGGGCAGTATCACCCTTTTGTCATACATTTGACTTCTTTAATACGCATTGAATTCTTTCAATTATTAAAATTTATTTCTCAATATGTTACATTGTTTAAGGCTCTGTTATTTTGCAGAAAATTAGGAAAAAGGGAATAGTGATTGCTATTTTTGCAAAACATCCAGTCAAGTGTCAAATATTGACACATTGACCGAGGTTGCATTTAATTCCCTGATGTCTCTCTGAAAAAGTGCAAGTTTTCGCACGTTTTCAAAATTGCTCACACGCGGATGTGTAACGTTTCACATTCCACGCGCTCTCATCGTGTGGATGAGAATTAAAGAGAGATTTTAACCCTTTCAAATTCGAGAGATCCTAGCCATTCAAACTTTCTATAAATCATGCAGTTTTTCCGTTTCAAAACGTTACTTACTCTCATCATCTTCTTCTTCAAAACCTAATTTTCTCTCTGCAAAATCAACCGCCGCCGTCGTGTTTTGTATTCAACTGCTGGTTCCTTACCATTTTTCACTCGTTGCACAAAATATCACCGTGGTTTGTACTTTATCGATGTCTTTACTTTCATCTTTCATCAAGTGTTTGATTACTAATCTATCTATCTTGTTGCAGAAAATCAACATCAAATGGCACAAACATCGACTTCCGGCAAACCGGAGATGCACTGGGACGAGATCTCTGTATATTTGGAGTCTCACATCAAATACGAACCGTATATGGTTCGTGAGAACTTTGGTTTCCGAGATCTGGATTCCATGTTCGCACTGGTGGAAACATGTTACCCTTTCCACCAGATTATCTCCTCCCGACCGGCGAAGTTCCTCCCAAAGATTGTGAGTGCCTTCTTTTATAACTGGAACAAGGGCAACTCCATTTCCCCTCACACCGTCTCTCTCGGGACTCAAAAGGCCGTCCATCACATCAACGTCCTCGACGCCGTGAAAGCTGCCTTCGGCATTGGGGATGGTGGAGAAATGCAACTCTCCGACATCAAAAAGGAGCAACTGCAGCAAGTTATCGACCGCGTTCTTATTGAACCAGGGCCGTATTTGGAGAGGTCGTTCAAGAGGACCGAGCTCCGTCCTAAGTACAGGCTACTTATGGACTTCATTCAAAGGTGCTTCCTAGGGCACGTCGGGAATCACGACCAGGTCACGCCCTTCAAATTCCAGATCATGACGGCCGTGATACTCAACCTGCCTATCAGCTGGGCCAAGCTGATGGTCTCCCTGCTCTAGGAGGAGGCCAGGCAGATCGAGTGCGAAATGGACGGAGAGGCCGTGGTGGGTGTGCGTCTCCACATGGATAAGAGGCCGCTTCGTCTTGGGACGAAGGCGACCTGTATAATAATTTCCTTTTTCAAGAATCGGAAATGGTCGGACGCGGACGACTTCCCCCACAACTTCATTCCTAAAGACCTCCATCAATTGGAGATGGCGATTGGGGTCGCAACGCAAAATTACTACGGGTCGTCAGACCACGTAAGGGAGCATCTCAATCGGACTGGTCAGTCCAAAATTGGGTGGAGGGTGCCGACTCGCCCTGTCCAAAAGAAGAGGAATGCCGATGATGTGCCAGTGCCTTCTCGCCCTGCCAAAAGGACTCTCCCTCCAAAGAAATCAAAGCCAACTGCTCCTCATCCGACCAGGCCGCTTCGCCTGGTCCTTCCAATGGAGCCCGTGGCCGTGGAGCCTTTGAATGTCAGGCTGCCTACGCCATCCCCCTCGCCCTTATCTACCCCGGAACGGACTCCTTCTCCAGTCCGTACCGCGATCGAGCCGACCGCCTCGCAGCATCGCCCTGCATCTTCTCAGCAGGTCGTTGCCGGTTCCTCTCCCTCTCCCTCTCGCTCCCCTCCTCGCGTTCGCGTTGGATCGGTGGAAATCCAAGATCTCACTGGAGAGGAGGAACCCCAAGACACCATCTTGCCAGTCCAGCCAATCTCCGAGCAGGCCGTGACACCTGCTCACGCTATGGTGGCTTCGATGAAGGCCGAAGCCAGGCTGAAGGTCATCGACCTGATGCCGGGGATTGTTCAACTCCCCAAGTCCCTCGATCTTGCCGCTCGCCTCCAGTTCTATCTGGTTTGTAAGTCGAGCTATTACTTCGTTTTTGAAGCCCTGTTGCAGGTCGTCTCCCTCGACGACCTGAAGGTCGAGGAACTAGAGTTGGAGACCGAGTTCAACTTCTACAATGTGGAGGATGCAGCCGCCAATTTCAAATCACTTGTGCTGCGGCGCATGAAGGTCGAAGCAAAAATTCTGGGCATCGACCTTCGCCCCCTCTACATCAACTCTCGCGCCCTCTACAACTCAGCCGCCATTCATGGAGACGAGTTCGATGCGATTCGAACTCTGGAGCAATCGCCATCCAGGAATGTGGGTGGTGATCAAGCCCTTGATGCTGCTGCTCCGTCTCCTCAAACTTCGAAGGTTGACATGGAGGTCGAGCTCAATTCTCTATCTGCAAAGCTTGATTCTCTTGTCATCAGCCTTCCCGACCAGATCAAGCAGGCCGTAGCAGAGGCCCGGGTCGATATTGTGAATGAAGCCAAGACCCAGGCCGATGAAGCTGCCAGGGAGCGAGTCACGTCATTTTCCGTGAATCAATTGAAGGAATACAGTGACAAGCTCCTGCCGGCCCAGCTCGTAGCAAACAGAATGGCGTCCCTGGAAGAGATCGGGGAAGTGAAGGAGGACGTTGCCAAGGTCGATCAGCGTGTGACCGACCTGACCTCATCAATCTCCAATTCGGCATCAGCCTCCAACGATCAAATCAACGCCATTCACGACACCCTCTCCTCCCTTCTCAATGGCCAACAAGAGTTGAGGGATGTCGTGTCCAAGCTGCAGGAGGAGGACGCTACTCTTCTTTCCCTTATCAAAGCCCTTTCTGATGATGTCGAAAAGGGGGAAGAAGAAAGAGCCGCCGCCGCCGCCAAGAAGAAGAGGTCAAGCAAAACCAAAACCTCTTCATCTTCCTTGGCTCCTCCCCCTCCTCCTCCTCCTCCGCCTCAAAAGAAGTCTGCTTCCCAGGCCGCCTCCTCCAAGGCCGTTGCCTCCCAGGCCGATCCCATAGCAGCTGCCGCTGCTGCTGAGGCCGCCGCCGCCAAAGCTCGATTGGCTAAAGAGGCCGAGCTGATTCAAGCCATGCATCTGGCTGGTGCGACGCCGGAGCAGGCCATGAACCCCGTCGAGCAGAAGCGCTTTATAGCGGAGCGCCGGGCTGCTGAAGCGAGGAAGAAGGCCGAATCTGACTGGGTCAGTGAATCGGCCTTCGAACTCATTTTGGATGTTGGAGTCCAGCAACAGGCCGTTGAGTGGCTAGATGAGCGCCAGAACGCCCTGCTGCGAGAGCTCAACAGCTGCTTCATCCTCCTTCACTACTGGATCAACGACCCCTCCCTGCCTGAAGATGCCGATGATGCATACGCAGCCTACATGCTCAAGTTTCCTCACCAAGACTTCGTTGGTGAACTTCGAAAGAAGGCTGCAGAGGCCGGTGCGATCTTAAGGGCTCCAGCAAAGCAATTTTTCACGCCCTTGCTTATTGGCGGTTCGGGCTACCTTGATTATTCCCGAATCGACCGGTACATCGCACTGACCTCCATCGGCCTGAACGTCAACGTCTCAAATTCCGATCCCGCCTACTGCCGCATCAGATGGAATTTACGCAAGTATGCAGGCGAAGTCAAGGGAGCAGATCCAGGAAGAGCGCATAGCAGCCCGTGCCCAGCAGAAGTAGATAGATGATTTTGTTTGTTTTTGGTATTCATTTAAGTTCGAAGCACGACTTGTAAATTTCCAAATGTAAAGTACGCTATCGAGCTGAATGAAGCAAAAATCATCTTTTACGACCTGACGACAATATCTCTTTGTCCAGGCATCTGCCTTTACTGCTTTATTTTAATTATGCTATTATCTGCCTTTCATATAATTCCTTATCAACCTTAATGGTTAGACGATCTTTCATTGTTTTAAAATCTTAGGAATTATTTGTAAAGTGTATGGTTTCGACATCATCAAAAAGGGGGAAATTGTTGGGAACCCCTTGCAGTTTGATTTTGATAATGTTTATCAAAACCACACTTAGGCACATTTTACTTGTTTAGGGTCAAAGCCGATAGATCGACCTGCTACCTGTTAGTGCAGGTCGACACTCTCTAATGTTCAAATGCAAGTTCGATCCACCCTGTAAGAGAAAGGTCGATTATCGACCTGCCTCATTCGGATCGAGCTTGCATATCTGCCTGTCTATCGACCTTCCTTATCAAGCTTCCAGCCTGCATTGTCTTAGAAGATTTCAAGTGCTGGATTATCTCATCAAGGTCGATGCCCCGCCTTCATGGGCAACACGACCTGATCCTTGCCACGTGGTGTGCCAGCAAGGACGAACTTTCCCAACGGCTAGAAGTGAGTCAGCCTTCAACGGCTAGTGCCACGTCAGCCTGACTCCAACGGCTAGTTTTTCAAAACTGCCTATATATACTTCAGCCATTATCGGATTCAAGCACGTGAAACTCAAGCTATCAACGCCAAATCTCTACCAAAGTCTCTCCCAAGTTCATATCCATTCAAGTGTTCGAAATCCAATTAGTTTCCCAAACACTTGACAAAGAGAGACTTTCAACTCCGATAAAAGCCCAACGACGAAGCGTTCACTGCTGCTTGTCGTTGATTCAACATCTTCTTCTCCGACCCGTTCGAAGTTAGAAAGATTGTTTAGTGTTTCACCATTGTAGAGTTAGTCAAGCTCTGTAGTGTGTGAAAGGTTGTTTGTACGTTTTGTACGAAAGGTTGTAAGGGTCACGACCCAAAACTCGTGTCTAGATATATTCAGGTTAGAGTGTATTTAGAACTGATACTCAGTCAGTATAAATAAGAGAGAGGTTGAATCCAAAGGTAAAGGGATTCTCAGGTCGAGTCGACCTGACGTGGACGTAGGAGGGTTTCTCCGAACCACGCTATATCACGGTGTCTCTCTCTCTCTCTCTCTCTTAATTTATCGCCCTTTCATTTTATTATTAAACTGACGAGCATCAGCCTGCATATCAAGCATCAACCTGCATTTCAGTATCGACCTTAGATTTTTCAAAGAGTAAATCAACCTCCACCAACTTTCGCATAAGCACAGTTTGATAAATCAAGCTTGTTCCCAAACGAGCTTGATAGATCAACCTGTCTCTGATAAGGATCGACCTTGACAATCGACCTTAGATCGACCTGATTTTATAAAGTCAAAAACGGTTGGTTATTGGTGTATCCCAATATGGCAATAAATGACATATCAGGAACCATGGGAGCCCCAGGAGCCATGGGAGCCCTGGGGGGAGAGCTGGAGGCCCCGCGGGCCCCGGGAGCCATGGGGGCCCCGGGGGACTGAGACGGGGACCGGGAGGAGGAGCGCATGTGCCTCTCCCCCATGCGCAAGGGCCGCAGCCCCGAGGAGGAGACTGCCCGCGGAGACTTGGGGGGAGCAGAGGCGCCAAGCAGGGGCCCCGAGCCCCCCTGACGGCCGTGCTCCCGGGGGGGGGGGGGGGGAGGGGGCGAGGGTGGGGGGGCACCGGTCTGTTCCCCGGCGCATGGGCCTGATGCCCAGAACCCGAACTAGCCTGCGGAGCCTTGGGGGGGGGGGGCAGGGCGGCGGCGATGCCATGGGCACGAGGGGTGCCGCGGGGCACACTCTTAGGCTTTGGGCCCGAAGCACGCTCTTGAGGGGCGGCTCTCTTGTCAGGGCGCGCGTTCCGCCCGAACGCATAACAAGACTCAGGAAGGTGCCCTACATGCTTGCAATCGGAGCAGTACCTGGGAATCTTGTCCCACCACCTTTTGACGGACCACAGTTCCTGCCATGTCAATCAAAAACTCTTCCACGGGAGGCTTAGTAATGTCTATTTCAACACACACCCGAGCGAACGTGATGCGAGAACGCGAAGCCGTAGCGTAGTCAACTTGAATAGGATTTCCCAAGGAAGAACAAATCATATAGAGAGCACGTTGATCATACAAGTGAATGGGTAAAGCAGGCAAATTACACCAAACAGCCACTATGGGAGTTTCAAATGAGGGATCAAATTCAGGGGTCCACTTAAAGACACGCATGGGGACGGACTCAACATACCAAACAGGCAAACCATTGACACCATGGAGCAATTTAGCATAATCTTCAGCATCAGAAAGCCTAATTAACACATGTTTCGCATTCAAGAAATTCCACGTAAGGGTACCTTTGATCGGTATGTTGTTGAGAGCCTTGTTGATGTTGTGGGACGAGGGGATGGAGCGTGAAAATTTCCCGATCACGGCAAGCCCGACGCGACCTGCGAGACATTCCGTGTCAGTTTTCGAAAACGAAACAACAGGCGTACCTTCGCGATCACCCTTGGCTCCAATAGGAGTGAACTTGGACGCGTTAAAGGCCACGGGAATGGAGGGGGGAGTAGTGTTCTTCACCCGGTCCGCAAGAGAGGTGGTAGGCCGAGACGTAGTCACCAGAATAGGGCTACGTGGCTGCTCGGAGGAAGAGGACGATATGACTTGTTGAGGGACACCAATAGTCCGAGAATTTGTCTCATCCGAATTCACCATAACAATATCACCATCACCCCTACTCCCATGCAGCAAGTTGTGTTTAGAGAGAGGAGGGAACTCGGCCATGACATCATCATCACGAGAGTTATTAGGCGAGGGAGCTAAAGGTTGACCTTGCATGGCTTGGACGTCGGTAACATGCTGGAGAGGGAGGGGGGGTGGATTAGTAGTGCTAACACATATATTGGGCTGTTGGTTTGGGCTAGAATTTTTGTTGGGCTTGGAGGGATGAAGATATAAGCTGGTTGGGCCCAATGGGCTAGGACTAGAATTTTGTTGTTGGGCTTTTGGCAGCACACGATTGAGCTCCAAGTTAGTGACGGGCTGGTGGGTTTTAATTTGAGGAGGGATGGGTTCCGATGGGGAATTGGGCTGGGTAATCAGAGACGGGTTGGAGGGGTGGCTCGGGTGGGTCGGGGCGATATATGGGGACGGGTTATGGGTATCGGGTATGGGTTGAGTAGTGGTTTGCATGGCAAGGAGGTGGGTCGGATAAGTATTACAAATTTGAATGGAGGGGGTGGCGGACATACCATCCATGACAGGCGCATCACTCGCGCTATTTTGGGAAGAGATAGCATGAAATCTCGGCGGGGATTCAGAGAGGGGAGGGGGGTTGAACCTGGACAACTTCTCGGAGGGCGACGACGGAGCGGATTCCGACGAGAGCATAGGAGAATCAGCCGAAATCTGTAGGGCCGGGATTTTTCTGATTTTTCCTCCGGCGAACGGCAAGCCGGAGTTGTTCTTCATCGTATACACCATATCTCTCCATTAAATCCGCCAATTCAGCCTTCTTATTTTCATCGGTGCAGTACGACTCAATATCAAACTCTTCCCCATCTTCCGAGCAACTGTCCTCCACGTTCTCATTACTTTTCTCATTAATTTTTAGTTTGATTTGATGGGTGAGTTCATCACCATGTGCATAATATGTTGGATTTTTTTATTTTTAAGTATTTATAGAAAGTCCATTTGTTTTTAAAGTTGACACAATTTCATTTTTTTAATACTCATGTTCAATTTTGCAGTTTGTGCACTAGTTGACTTATTTTGTTAGGAGAAAAAAAAAGTTACATCAATTATTTAATTATAGTACTAATTAATTTAAAATTAATTACTAAAAAATCATAATATTAATTTATTCATAAATATTTGAATATATGTAAATACAAAATACATTAAATACACTTTATCCCTAAACCATCCACTTAAGACACTAATTACTCCCATCTTAATTGTCATGCGGGAAAGAAAAGTGTCACAAATCTTTGGCTAGAGGAAGTACTCCCTCCGTTTTTTTTCAGATGACATGTTTGCTATTTTGGAATTTTTTTTTTTTTTTTTCAGATGACCTATATCCTTTTAAGACCCAACAAACATCACTTTTATCTTTAACATTACATTTATCTTTAACTCACACCACATATTAATTTTTTTTATTATATTTTTTAAATATGGTGACCAAAAGAAACAAACCATCTGAAAAAAAAAAAAAAAAAAAAAAAAAAAAGAGGGAGAGAATACCATATAAAGAGTATTTAGAAAACACCTTAGATTCCTTCCAATATACTCCGTCCGTCCCATTCTATTAGTCACATTTCTTTCGGCACATGAACCAAATGAGTGGAGAGTGAGTGGAAAATGTGTGGTTGTAATTAATCCTGAGGGGAGAGAGTGAATTGTGGCCAAATATTCTTTGTCATTTTAGAAAATAGGACTAATATGTGCGACAAACTAAAATGGCAAATGAGACTAATAGAATGGGACGAAACGAGTATAAGTTGCGAATGGACTCAGTGGAGTAATACTTGGGGAAGAAAAGAATAAGACAAGAAAAGACAGAAATTCATTTGACCACGCCAGTAGTAAAGCGCGGCCCCTTTTCCTCTTCACTTCATTACTTTCATTATTGACAAAATTCAATTAAAAAAACAAACCAAACGAAAAAAAGCTTCTTTCTTTCTTGCTTCTCCTTTTTGCTCCCTTTTCACAACAACGCCCGCATAAATCCAAATAGTAAACCCCCAACTTTTCCTTTTCATTTTGCATTTGCAATTAATCTCCAATCTCAATGAGATAGTTGTTCAACTGATCACAAAGCTGGCGTTTCCCCTTTTGGAAATGGCTTTCTAGCATAAGTCTTTCAACAACAATTGCGGAGGCCTCATCCATCTCTTTCTTTCTTCTTGCTTTTGGGTGTTTTGGGTTTTTGAGGCAATCACATTCGATTTCGAAGCAAAATGCAAACGGGAAGTTCGGGTGAAGTGCGATCGCCTGTTGGGGCAACAGATACTCGGGGGAAACACAGGATTTCTGCGGAATTGAAGAGACTCGAGCAAGAAATTCGGTTTTTGGAGGTTCGCTTCTCTTTCAATCGTCTTTCGTTTGGCGTTCGATTCACGGTTTTTGAATTAATTTGCGAGTTTTGTTTAATTTTGAAAATGGTGGATTTTTTATATTAGTGCTGTACTGGAATTGAAGCTTTTGTTTGGTCTTTGCTTATTGTATGGTTGTTGCAATTATTGGGGAAAGAGAGAGAAAAAAAATGCTGCCCTAATTTCTTTGACAGTAGACTTTTGCTGTGTTTGGGGAATATCTTGGAATTTTTCTGTTCATTTGTCTTTTTCTTGCTTATCTGCACATCGGGGCTGCAATAGTTCTGTGAATTTAGGTTCTTAATTTACTCAGCAACTGGTGATTTTCAGCTAATAGAAATCCGGGGGAATGAATTTATTGTCTTGTATTATTATTATTTTCAGTTAGTTGATCGAATGATATTTTCGAAGAGAGTAGTGAATTTCAATCATGTTATGCAAACACCTATTGGCATCTTTTATGTGAGTGTTTTCTAGTAACATCTTCCAGTTTAGGGATTTTTCGTTACGTTTGAATGTTTGATAATTGAAAGATGGACCCTGTCGTCTTAAAGATTTTCACTAATTTTGGCTCGATCAAGATACGTTTGATAATTGAAAGATGGATCCTGTCGTCTTAAAGGTTTCACTAATTTTGGCTCAATCAAGATAGTACAAAAGTATGTGTTCGTGCCCTTTGAGGGATTGAAGCATGTCTATTTGATATGTTTGGTATTGTCATCTCTCTCCTTTTGTTTCCCTTAAATTGGCTGTGAGTACTTAAAATGGGAAAGTTTAAATCTAACTCTTCCTTCCTTAAAGCTTCTTGACCTTATATTATGAATCTTGTTTGTGTCCCTTATCAATTAAACGTCGATTATTATATTCCTATTTCCACTGTTCAAGATGGATAGACTGACTACTAATATAAGAGCCCTTATCTCATAAACACTGCAGGTTAGCCTCGACCATTATATGCTGGTTGTATAGAATTCGACATATTGGAAATTGAATAGATGTATCAACTAATTTTCAATATAGCATTTTTAGATATTTGGATATTCCAGATGTTTGTTAGTCCTTCCTTTTCCCAGAACTAATAATTTCGATCTAACATGACAAGGGATTGTTCTTAATCAGGCTAAAAAGTTGATACGATGGCATGATGTATTTGACGCCTACCATCGACTACGCGATGACATCACATATGTTTGATTGAGCTTATCTGTGAAATTTTTATCAACATTTGTTCCGATATGCTTTTTAGTATATTGAAAACTCTCTTGTTTGGTTTAGGGGTAGTTTGTGAAATTAATACCTCACTAGAGCTAGATCCTTGGAGTCTTAATAGATTTAGCCATTAAAACTTGTTTGGTGCTGCATTTATTTTGCTTCTATACACGATTAGTCTACGGAACTTCCTTTTGGCCTGCAGCAAAACTTTCCAAGATCTACCCTTAACATTTTCAGTTGCAGAAACTTGGCTTGTGTAAAATGCCTGAGTTTAGCATACAGGGAGAAGCATGTGAATCTATCCATGTAATCTGTACGCCAAATTGATTGTTATGTGCAACCGCAAAATTTCAAAATTACGAGAAGTGTGCCTCTATAAGGAAAATTAAGATTAATTATAGATACTGCTAATCTTTATTTTTCAAGGAAGTGAATCCAATGATCAAAATATATGCATAGTCTTGTTGCTTTAATGAATCTTACTAGTGGGAGTTATCGATAACCTTTCTACATTTAGACAATCAAATGATTTTTAAAAGTATATACTGCCAAATTATTGTCGGTATCTTGTTTTGTTGGTCAAAATTAAGCTTGACGCCTTCTTTTAATCATTCATACTTGCATGTCAATCATGTACTTCCGTTGAGCATGCAACTTCGGATAAAGAGATTCACCGACCATGAATCATTATTTTCATTTCCTGATCATAAATAATCTACAGGAAGAACTGGAACAACTTGAGAAAATGGAGAGTGCCTCAGCTGCTTGCAAAGAGTAAGCTACATTACATGTTTTGCTTTATAGTGTTAGCCAAAAAAAAAAAAAAATCTAACAAGAAATGCATTTTGCTAGGATGCTTATCAACATTGAAACAAGACCAGATCCTTTGCTCCCAGAGTAAGAGCAGTTGCTCCTTTCCTTTAGATTCTCGATATTTCTAATCGATTTCTCTCAATGAGTGCTTATCTCTGCCTGTGCTTTCATTTTAGGACGACCGGCCCCATAAATCCGATCTGGGACAGATGGTTTGAAGGCCCACCAGAGTCTTCAGGGTGCAGATGCTGGATACTATGATTCATGGCTGCATATCTTCTCACGAAAATTGAGTTCTGAAAATAGGTTCGATCTTATTGCATGCAACAAAATCAGTCAGTTTTTCCTTTTTCCAGAAAGCAACCTCAATTCAAGTTGACAGATGTTTAAAAGAAATGTATGAAACAGACAAAGGTGGCAATTTTCAACCTCTATTCATTTACCCAAAGTTTCTATTTGATCAAATGATAGCTTCACTGTATCCTCTTCCTTTCTGTTTGTCTTGTAACATCTGCTCTTTTCTGCATCAATTTACCAGACCACCATATTATTTGTATAGTTTTGGATGAATCTAGTCATTCAATTGGCATTCATATTTTCACCAACCTAGTTTGATGTATGGAATACATTTTAAAACAAATTTATGTTCACAGCCACACACACCAAGGTAGATCAGAAAGGATCCTTTTTTATACTCCATCCGTCCGTGATTTTGTGACCTCCTACCTTGGGCACAGTTTTTTTTTTTTTTTTTTTTTTTTTTTTTTTTTTTTTGATGGTATAGTAATAAATTAATGTGCTAAAGTGTTAAAATAGAATAATTGTGGGTCCATTTGAATTTTTTAATAGTATTAAAATGTTAAAGTACTCCCTCCGTCCTCCATTTAGTGACGTTAATACTATATTGGGACGTCCTCCATTTACTGACAATTTTCATTTTTGGACGTAGACCCCACAATTACTTTAACACTTTAACACTTTATACATCTACTTTTTATTATTTTAATATTTTAATACTATTAAACAATTCAAATGGACCCACAATTATTCCACTTTAACACTTTAATACATTAATTTATTATTACACCATAAAATGCGAAAAAACGCGTGCCCAAACTCCCTCCGTCACTAAATGGAGGACGGAGGGAGTAATGAAAAGTAGATGGATAAAGTGTTAAAGTGTTGAAGTGATTGTGGGTCTACGTCCTAAAACGGAAAGAGTCAGTAAATGGTGGACGTCCCGATATAGTAATAGTGTTAGTAAATGGTGGACGGAGGGAGTACATGGTTTCAATTAATAGATACCCCTGTACATTTTAAGTTGAATCATTTCTTTTTGCAATTTTCGGTACGCTTTTCCACGCTTCTAGATGATGAATTTTAAAATGGATTATTTAAAAAAAAATTATTATTTTACAGGATACAAGTGTTGTTACCCCATAAAAGGAAAAAAAATCAAAAATTCATTTTAAAATTTATCGTTTAAAAGCGTAGAAAAGCGTGCTAAAAATCGCAAAAAGAAATGACTTAACTTGAAAGGGATAGAGATATCATTATTTATGTAATACTCCTACAATCTACCGAGCATGCAACATATTTCAGCTTGGAACTAGTGTAACCTCCCTCCTTCCATAATCTATAAACACCGCACTGTTTAACTGGTTTCTGAGCTTTATAATAATAGTTTTGATAATTGACTTTTCGAGTTTAATCTTTTTTTCTAGAGTACAACGACACTCTTAATATCCTATAATAAAATTGAACTCCAATAATTAATTATAAAATTCATCATTACATAATCACTAATTAGCTAAGAAGTTAACGGTGTCTAATGTCTATAAATCATTTAATATCTATAAATCGAGGACGAAGGGAGTATCATTTACCAATGAAAGATTTTGTGTCTATGGGACTTTATATATTTAAAATTACTTTACAAATAATTTTATATTCCCTCCGTTTCTTCTAAAACGGTCACTTTCTTTTAGGCACGCGTATTAAGAAAATTGAAGTTTATTAAGAAATAATTGTGGTCCAAAGGTAGTATATTAAGAGGTTGATGTGCAAAAGTGTTTGTTGAGCCAATTTAAAAAACTAATCATTTCGAATGAAATACCCAAAACGAAAACGTGATTATTTCAGAAGACATCGAGGGAGTAGTACTAAGATATCATGAGTTAGTATGGATAAGGCTTAAAGATCTGATTTATTTTATGAATTGAAGAAAGAAGCATGGGTAATTGATCAATCGCCAAAGCCACGAATTCTCTAATTCTCCTGCATGAAGTCCACGTGTCCCCCTTATGCCACGTCGACATCCAAAACACACTAACATGTCTACCTATTTTTCTCTCTTCACAACCACACAACCGAAACCCTGCACATTGAGCTAGCAAAAAATTTACAATGTCCACAATTTTTTCTTCAATCTCATCAAATTTCTTCAAGAAAGGCATCCCACTCCCACTTTATCCATCAATCTCAACCAACCATCTACAATTCCACAAAATCTCCTATCAAAAGATAGCCATCGCCCAATGTAAGCCGCAAGCTTCACTCCGGGTATCGGGTCTGGCCCACGATCCGACGTACATACCCGGTCCCGGAAATGCGCCGCCGGATATCCCTACAGCGCCGCCGGCTCACAATCCGGGCCTCCCGCCGGAAGTGCCACGTAGACACAACGTACCGGACTTTGATCCAATTCCCCCTGAGAAGCCCATATCGCCGCCGCCATCTGAGCCCAGTCCAGAATTTCCAGGCCCACTGGATCCGGTTCCTCCGAAGCCTGAAGTACCTCCTCCACCGGGGGAGCCGGAGGTGATTCCACCTGGTGGACCCGAATTTACACCCCTGAAGCCGCCGGAGCCTAGCCCGACGATTCCAGGGCAGCCCGGTAGCCCGCCTCCTAACATAGGCTCAAATGGGCTCGTCTTTTACTAACATCATGTATAGTGTGTTTACTAATGAATGAATTGAGATATGTGTATATACATGAATTAGGGAAGTTGGATCTATCATGGTTGGGTCACACTCCTGTCAGCCAGGCCTCACCGTGAGGCCGGATCTCGATTGACACTTTTGTTTATAAAGATTGACACTTTTGAACTTTGGCACTTTTGTTTACTATGATCGGCACTTTTGAACATTGGCATTTTTATTCATAATAATTGGCACTTTTACGGAAAATACGTTGATAATGAATATTAATTTTATCTTGTGGAAATAACTAATATGTATATATATAATGATATAAATTATAATATCAAAACATTATAATAACAAGTTGATAAAAATAATATAAAATTTCTCGATCTCACATAGATTGACACTTTCATTCAGAACAATTGACACTTTTATTTAGGAAGATTGACACTTTTGCTGGAGAATTATACCACTCCGGTTCTAGGAAGTTGACTCATTTCTTTTTTGCTTTTTCGGCACGCATTTCCATCGAGACGTAGTACGGGTCTTACGATATAATTTTGAAATATTATTTCTTTTACGGGATACTACGAGTGTCGAAAAAGCAAAAAAGACCCGTACTACGTCTCGGTGGAAATGCGTGCCGAAAAAGCAAAAAAGAAATGAGTCAACTTCCTAGGACCGGAGTGGTATATCTTAATTTTCAATTAATAAAATCATATTTTACCTTATAAATTTGAAATTAAATACTAACAAATAATTATAAAATCATAAATTGATATGTGAACCCTATAATGTAATTGTAAAGTAACATCACATATAAAAAAATACATATAAATTTCCATGTACATGATTGACACTTTTATTCATAAAGATTAACACTTTTATTAATAAAGATTGACACTTTACCTAAACGGGTCAGGTTAACCCAAACCGGATCAGGTTGACCCGACCCAAAATCGGGTCAACCGGGTCGGGTTGACCATAGTTGGGCCGGATCGGGTCGGGTCAGGCGGATCCGGCCGCATGGTGCGGCCGGCCGCATAGAAGTCTTTGTCATCATGGTTTATGTGATTCAATCAAAATTAAAATTTCGAATGATTTTCAATCAACACGGGTTTAATTTCTTATATTATTCAAATAAATTTGAGGGTAACAAATTAGTCTTTGTTACTACGTTTCAAGATGTTGAGCACCCACTACTCATTAAATTTCGACTACAAAATTCCCTCAAATTATTAGCTATCAAGGAAAACAGGAAAAAAAAATGTATATAAATAAACTAACTAAAAGACAAATAGACGTCGGTGCGAATCTTGAGCCGACACCTGTGAGATATACAGTGTCGTTTTTGGTTGTCCGCCAATAATATGATTGTGAGATAACAACAAAAGGAGGAAGGGAATCCGTCCTTTACACAACGTGCAACTATCTCAGATGTGACGACATGGACCATCGAGAATCATGATCATTGAGGCCGAATTGAACTTGTTCTACTACGATAGCTTAATTTGCTCGATTTCACTCCTCCGGTTCTTGTGGTATAAATTTATCGGTATGACTAAAATAGAAAGAGAGTTAATTATTTGTAAAAAGGAAAAAGAGGTCCCAAACACGCCATCTTGTGTGTGGATGAGGAAGAGGAGAGGAAATTCAAGACGGGTATTTCAAAATTAATTAAGATAAAAACTTCTCTCAATCCAGCTATACGATCGAATCTTAATTTGAATAGTCGGATCCTAACTCGGGCCGTGTTCACCCCTAGTTGGATGCATCCCCAAAGATTCTTCACAAACGTCTATAGCTTTTTCATGCACGGTTGCAACATTTACGAACAATGATGATATTTGGTCATAATGTGGTCAGCTACACAACGACATTTTTTATAGTATATATAATTTTTAAAATGGTAAATGATAACTATAATTTATAACTATTGTATTTTAATTTATAAATATTTTTCCCCAACAATTACATATTTTTTTTTTTAAAGATAAAAAGGTAACAAATTCTTTAAAATAGTAAAAATTATTAAATAATTAAAGGGTTAATTTTAAAAAATACGTAAGAAATACGGAGTATCGCTTTTTGAGCTTTTTATAATCTAAAAAAAAATGGCATAAATATATAAATTATTTGATATTTAAAACAAAATAAATTAAATTATGGCCAATAAGCATCACCCATTCACGAAACACTCCTACTTGTAGCCCAACTTATGCACTTATAAATTCATCCATTTTAGTACTCTTTTTATCACACTTTAATCATCTTATTTCATTTCAACACGAGATTATAGGCACAATGTTAACAGTGAAAAGTAAGGGATGCACATTGAAATATAGTGGTTAATTCTTTCCATTCCAAGAACATGACAATTCATATACAACGATCCGATTAGAAAAACACAATAATTAAAGTGAAACGGAGATAATATTTATTTGTCATCACACACTCACTCATTTAATATTAGGATTTGAATTTTTTATTGCATTTTCATATGATATCTTCTACTCCTTCATTTGATACTCCCTCCCCTCTCACTACTTAAGATACACTCCATTTTGGTACAAGATTCAAGACGGGAATATTTATATGTAATGTTTATTGTGTTTGAGGATTTAATGTGCTTTATGTATTTTAAAGATATTTGTATATATAATTAATAAATTAAAATTTAATAGCTAATTAATTGTTTTTGTTATATTAAACTAAACTAATTGTTAGTAGTAAAAAAATCATTTTTATAGTATTGAAATTATTAAAAAAATAGTTTTTTTTATAATTAAGTAAAAATAATTAGTAAATTTAGGTGTAATATGAGTTTTACTAAGTGTACGGTGTGTTGGGAACCCTCTGCAGTTTGATTTTGATGATGTTTATCGAAACCACACTTAGGCATATTTTCTTTGTTTAGGGACAAGGCCGATAGATCGACCTGCTACCTGTTAGTGCAGGTCGATGCTCTTTATGTTCTGATGCAAGTTCGATTCACAATGTAAGAGGAAGGTCGTTTATCGACCTGCCTCGATAGGATCGAGCTGGCTTTATCCGCCTGTCTATCGACCTCCCCTATCAAGCTTCCAGCTGGCATTGCCTTAGAAGATTTCAAGAGCTGGATTGTCAATCAAGGTCGATGCTCCGCCTTCATGGAGCGTCACGACCTGATCCTTGCCACGTCGAGTGCCAGCAAGGACGAATATTCCCAACGGCTAGAAGTGAGTCAGCATCCAACGGCTAGTGCCACGTCAGCCCGACTCCAACGGCTAGTTTTTCAAAACTACCTATAAATACTTCAGCCATTTTCGGATTCAAGCACGGGAAACACATGCTATCAACGCCATATCTCTGCCCAAATCTCTCTCAAAGCTCAAATCCTTTCAAGTGTTCGAAATCCGATTAGTTTCCCAAACACTTGACGAAGAGAGGTTTCCGAGTCCGAAAAACACCACAACGACGAAGCATTCACTGCTGCTTGTCGATTGTTCAAACAACTTCTTCTCCGAACTTGTTCGAAGTTAGAAAGCTTGTTTTTTATTTTCGCCATTATAGAGTTAGTCAAGCTCTGTAAAAGCGTAAGGTTGTTTGTACGTTTTAGTACGAAGGTTGTAAGGGTCACGACCCAAAACTCGTGTCTAGTTACTCTCAAGTTAGATTGTATCTAGAACTGATACTCAGTCAGTATAAATAAGAGAGGTGGATCCAAAAGAAAAGGGATTCTCAGGTCGAGTCGACCTGACGTGGACGTAGGAGGGTTTCTCCGAACCACGCTACATCGCGGTGTTTCTCTCTCTCTCTCTATTTATTGCACTTACATTTTATTATCTAACTAACGAGCATCAACCTGCATTACACGAATCAACCTGCCATCCATATTCAGCCTTAAGATTTTTCAAAGAGTAATCAACCTCCACCAACTTCTGCATTAACAGTTTGATAAGTCAAGCTTGATACCATACGAGCTTGATAGATCAAACTGCCTCTGATAAGGTCGACCTTGACAATCGACCTGCAGATTGACCTGAACTTTAAAAAGTCAAAAACGGTTGGTTATTGGTGTATTCCCCCCCCCCCCCATACACCAATTGCTCTTTCCCGGGACCAACAAGTGGTATCAGAGCAGTGGTTCTTTTGACCGCTGCTTTGCATACTAAAAGTTCTTTATCAAACTTTTGGTCATTTTGAACCGATCCTTAGAAAAATCTTTTTCATTCATTCATATCATATTATTGTGCTATGGAGGCTTCTCTTCTCAGGGTATGTGAAGACTTCTCCGTTCAAGGCTATGAAGATTGGAGCTTTCGAATCAAGATGTGTCTCAAGGCACATCACGTCCTTATGTGGGACATCATCGAGAACGGACCCTCCCCCATTTATGCTGCGAAGATTATCGTGGATGGAACAGCCCCCGGGGAGGCTACATACGAGAAAGTCCTTAAGAATCCTCGCGATTACACAACTGAGGAAAGGAAGGAGGCCGGTCTCGATGATTATGCAAAGGGACTCATCTCCAGCACCGTGAAGGGCGTCTACCTGGCCAAGATCAGAAATCTTGAAACGGCCAAAGAAATGTGGGACACCCTCCGGTCTATCAGCCTTGGCTCAGAGGAAATGAAGGAGAACAAGCTGTCCATGGCGTGCAGCAAGTTCGATGACTTCAAGATGGTTTCAGGAGAAACCATCGAAGCGATGAAAATTCGCTTCACCGAGATTGTTCTTGAAGTGGCTGCCATCAACCCATACAAGTATACGCAGCGCGAGAAGAATCTCAAAGTGATACGTGCCCTCCCTGCAAATTGGCACGTATACGCCGCCATGCATCCAGCACGATCGGATTTCAACTCCCTCACCACAGAAGACCTTTTCGACATTCTTGTCGGAAATGAGTATGAGATGATCCGCATCCATGGATCAACCCAGCCTTCCACCAGCAAGAAGGCTGAGGAAAAGAACAAGGAAGTAGCCTTCAAGGCCGACTCAGCCTCAGCTGCTACCCCAAGTCCGATTGACGAATCCATCGTCAAGAAATTCGAGAAGATGACTCTCGACTATGCTCTAGCCGCTAGGAGAAATGAGAAGCTCCTAGGGAAGGTTGTCAAATACAAGAAATTCTACCGTGACAACAAACGAAACTTCTCAAACCGCAACCACGACCGCCCTGACAAAAAGGGAGAAGGTAAACCCTCAACCTTCAATTCTTCTAACACACCCGAGGGTGGTTGCTTCAACTGTGGCAGGCCAGGTCACTACAAGACTGACTGCCCGGATCTTACCAAGGCCGAGAGAGACGAGCTCCGTGCAAAGCGCGATAAGAAGCTCAAAGATCAACGAGCTGCTATGATTGCCGAAGAAACAAAGGAAGCTCACCTCTCGGACAGCTCGTCAAGTGATGACGAAGGATACATCGCTTTCGATGAAAGTGATGATGAAGAATGCTTCGTTGGAGAGCATCAACAAAACGAGGGATCTTCAAAGGTAGATCTTCAACCCATTTCACTTTCTTTTTCTGACGATGATTGTGCAGAAGAAGGTGATAAAGACCTATCCGAGGCTGTGTCTTGGGAAGAAATCAAGAAACAGCTCGACAACTATGCCGATCTCGTGGATACACTCAAAGAGGTCGTTGAAGACAATGCTGAGCTATTGGATAAAAATGAAAAATACAAGCTAGCATTAGAAGAAAGATTCTCTCCCTACAATGAAGAAAAGGAAAGGGAGATCGAAGCCCTAAAGTCAAAGGTTGACGAATTGACTTTACGGGTCAAGGAGTTCGATACCAGGGACCTCGAGAAGAACGAGTCCCTCAAGACCAAAAATGCCGAAATACACAGCCTTACCTCAAAGCTGGCTGACTTGGTAATTCGACACGAACTCCTCGTGAAAAAGGAAGAAAAACTTCAACTCACATTGAGTCAGTTGAAGAAAAGTGGAAAGAAGCTGGAAGAGGTCCAATCCATGCAACGCAATCCGCGCGATCACTCTGGGATTGGATTTAATGGAGAATCCAAGAAAAGCAAGAACAAAGACTGCGAGATCATGTTCGTGAAAGCGCAGCCTAAATCAAAGAATGTTCGGAAAACTAATCAAGCTCTCCCTGATAAGATGGTCAAGCTGAAGAATCCAGCTCGACAGCCCCAGGCCATCCTCATAAAGCAACGAAAGAAAGAACAGTCCTCTCCTCAAAAGAAGGAGAGTCGACCTGCCCAGCAACGTCGACCTGCCCCCTACCATCAAAATAAGGCTGTTCATCAAGGGCGATACCAAGGCCAACACTATCAAAGGCCGTATCACCCTGAGTTCTTCCACCCGGATTATCAAGGATGCTACTGCCATTATCAACAATCAAATTTTCAAGACTGGCAGTATCAACCTGGGTTTTACGAAGAACAATATTATCAGCCTCGTCGCCCTCGCTCGAAGAAATCCAAGGCTCCCAAGTCCAAGACCGCCACTGCCTCGTCCTCAGCCTCGGATAGAAGCAAACCGGCGAAACAAATTTGGGTCCCCAAGGCCGTTCCCGCAACCGATGTAGCACCCAATCTCAAGTGGGTTGCTAAGTTTAACTAATTGCAGGTTGGGAAGGCTCAAAGAAGGAGCCAAGCAGCTCATGGAGCTGTATGGATCATTGATAGTGGATGCTCCAAGCACATGACGTGTGACAAAACGCCACTTTCAAATTATCAAGAACGAGACGGGCCACTTGTAACCTTTGGAGGAAATTCTAAGGGATTTACGAGAGGCCAGGGCGATCTAAGAGTTGGTAAAACAACTATTTCTAACGTCTCTTATGTTGAAGGTCTTAATCATAATCTATTCTCTGTGTCGCAATTCTGCTCGAATGGTAAACGAGTAGAATTCACCGCTAACAAGTGTCTCGTGAAAAATGAGGAAGGAGAAATTCTTCTTACCGGAATTTTGCAGGATAGACTCTACATTGTACAATGGACAGATTGGATAGAGACCTGCCTGGTCACAAAGGCCGATTCCGAGACAAGCTGGCTATGGCACAAGAGGTTGAGTCACTTAAACTTCAAGGCCATCAACAAGCTCGCACGCAACAAGCTGGTGAACGACCTGCCAGACCAAGTCTTCGATCGTGATCACATCTGCAGAGCATGTCAAGCTGGAAAGCAGACAAGATCATCATTTCCATGCGTGACGGCTCATTCATCGAATCGAATTCTTGAGCTTCTCCATCTCGACCTCTTCGGTCCAGTCACTCCCTTGAGTATAAACGGTAGAAAATATGCTCTCGTTATTATAGATGATTATTCTAGATTTACGTGGGTTATTTTCATGTTCAAAAAGAAGGAGACATTGGAGAAGCTACCCGCGTTGCTGAGCAAGCTATGCAATCAAAAGGAGAAATCCATCATCTCCATTCGATCAGATCGAGGCACTGAATTTATCAATGCGATGATCGAAGAATATTGCACAAAGAGTGGGATTCATCATCAAACTTCAGCCGCACGTACACCTCAACAAAACGGCGTGGTGGAACGTCGTAACAGATCGCTGAAAGAAGCAGCTCGTACCATGTTGGATGAAACCAATCTTCCAAAGAAGTTTTGGGCAGAGGCCGTCAACACAGCCTGCTACACCCAAAACAGGTCGATCATCACGACCCGACATGGAAAGACTCCATACGAGCTGTGGAACAACAAGCTCCCCAAGTTAAAGTATTTTAAAGCTTTTGGGTGTTTGTGTTACATTCATAACAATGGGAAATCCCAATTGAAAACTTTTGATAGCAAGGCTGATCCAGGAGTATTTTTAGGATACTCGGAGGTTAGCAAAGCTTATAGAGTTTTTAATAAGAAAACCCTAGTTGTGGAGGTAACACCTCATGTTGTATTTGATGAGTCTACTTGTCTGTACAGAGAGTCAAGTACAGGTTCAGATCAGCCCGCTGCTAACAGGCCGTCTAACTCCCCCATTGACGACCTGCTAGTATGGACTCCAAATGATTTGGAGGAAGAGGATCAATCTGATCCTAAGGTCACACAGCAAGGGGGAAGTGATGCAAATGACACTTCGAGCTGTGATACAACAGCCGGGCTTAACCAAGCTGATCCCCCTCCCTCAGTCCCCAAGACTGATGCTGTTCACGACCTTACATCCCAAGTCGAGCAGCTCGATAACACTATGGAGCAGCTCAACATCCAGGCCGAACAGCAGCCTGATCAACAGCTCGAGCAACAACTCGTTCCCGCTAATCAACCTTCAACTCACCCCGAGTTTGATGAACCCATTAATGAGCCCGAACCAATCATTTCAAATGATGAAAGATCGCGACGCAGACGTTGGATCGATGATCATCCGAAAGAGCTCATTGTTGGGAACCCAAACCAAGGAGTACGAACGAGAAGGACGATTGGTGAAAGTGCACTTCTAAGTTGCTATCTCTCTCGCATAGAACCCAAGGATGCCTATGAAGCTCTTCAAGATGCTGACTGGATAGAAGCCATGCAAGAAGAACTCAATGAATTCAAAAGAAATGAAGTATGGTCACTAGTTGATCGTCCTTATCATCAAGGCGTCATTGGAGTTAAATGGGTTTACAAGAACAAGAGAGATGAATCTGGAGAAGTTGTCAGAAACAAAGCCCGATTGGTAGCAAAGGGTTACTGTCAACAAGAAGGAATCGACTATGATGAGACGTTTGCCCCCGTTGCAAGATTAGAAGCTATAAGGCTGTTTCTAGCTTATGCCGCTCATCAACGATTCAAAGTCTACCAGATGGATGTTAAAAGTGCGTTCCTCAATGGCGTCCTTGAAGAGGAAGTCTATGTGGAACAGCCTCCTGGATTCGAGGAGGGTGATTCAAGCAAAGTCTACAAACTGCACAAGGTCGTCTATGGTCTTAAGCAAGCTCCTCGAGCTTGGTATGAGACGCTGTCATCCTTCCTCATCGAATCAGGATTCAAACGTGGTTCAGTCGACAAGACGCTATTCACTATCAAAGTGAATGAACATATCCTTTTAGTACAAATTTATGTTGATGATATCATTTTTGGATCTAAATCTCCCATTTTGTGCGAAAAATTTGGTAACCTCATGACCGAAAAATATAAAATGTCTATGATGGGGGAAATGAATTTCTTTCTAGGGTTGCAGGTTAAACAGTCCGATGAAGGAATCTTCATTAGCCAAACAAAATACGCACACGAGCTGGTTGACAAGTTTGGTATCAAAGACAGCAAGCCAGTCAAAATACCAATGCTCTCTGGTGGGAAGATCGACCTGTATCCCCAAGGAAAACCTGCCAACATAACACAGTACAGGGGTATTATTGGTTCATTACTTTATCTAACTGCTAGTCGACCTGATATCACTTTTGCAGTTGGAGTGTGTGCTCGATTTCAAGCTAATCCGAAGGAATCACACTTGGAAGCAGCAAAGAAAATTCTTCGTTATATCAAAGGAACCACAAATTTAGGTCTTTGGTATCCTTGTGATGACAATTTGCAGCTTACAGGTTATTCAGATTCTGATCATGCAGGGTGCAAGCTCGATAGGAAATCTACCTCGGGTACTTGCCATTTTCTCGGAAACAAGCTGATTTCGTGGTTTTCAAAGAAGCAAACTTCAGTAGCCACCTCCACCACAGAGGCCGAGTACATGGCCGCAGGAAGTTGTTGTGCACAAATCTTGTGGATCAAGCAACAACTTAAGGATTATGAAGTTGAAGTCAGTGAAGTGCCTATATTCTGCGACAGCTCGAGTGCCATCGCCATTACTCAGAATCCAGTTCTTCATTCAAGATGCAAGCACGTGGATATTCGACATCACTTCATTCGTGATCACGTGGAAAAGAAGAACGTGGTTATTGAGAAGATACACACTGACATTCAACGAGCTGATATTCTAACCAAACCCCTAGCCGAAGAAAGATTCAAAATGCTATGTGGAAAGCTAGGGTTATTAAATGTTGAGACTTCAGGCCGATCATAAGCCTCCAGGCCGTTTTCTCCTCATCAGCCTGCCACATCTTTCAAAAGCTTGTGTGGGACCAACTGGGACCAACAAGCAGGCCGTCTCTTTACAAGCAGGCAGATATTAAGGGGGAACAGGCCGTCACCTCTCAACAGGGCGTTACAATTTGGACATGCCGTGTCTACCTACAGATCGTACCTGACAACAGGCCGTTACTTTTTGAACAGGCCGTATCTACCTACAGGCCGTGTCCATCCTCAGGCCGTCGACTATTTAACGCATCGACCTGTATTCCTCAAATTAAGGGGGAACACTTAGTCAAAGTGATCCATCATTTGAGGGGGAACAAAGGCCGATGTCTGTATCCAGGGCGTTTGTTTCGCCAGGTCGATATCTTCAGTCCAGGCAGTTCTACCTTGCCAGGCCGATGTCATATGTCCAGGCCGTTATCTCAAATTAAGGCCGTTCATTTCGACAGGCCGTTCTCCGTCACAAGGCCGATATCATCAGACCGATATCAACCTGAATGCAACTGCATTTATGAAGGAAGAATCAAAGGGGCAGTATCACCCTTTTGTCTTATAACTTCTTTAATACGCATTGAATTTTTCATTTATTAATGTTATTTATTTCTCAATGTGTTTCATTATTTAAGGGACTGCTAATTTGCAGAAAATGAGGAAAAAGGGAGTAATGATTACCATTTTTACAACACATCTAGTCAAGTGTCAAGTTTTGACACGTTGACCGAGGCTACATTTAATTCCCTGCCATTTTTCTGTAAAAGTGCATATTTACGCACGTTCCAACCTTTTCTCGCGCGGATGTGAAATGTTACACATTCCACGCGCCCACGATCGTGCGGTTGAGGGTTAATACTGCAACTTTAGCCTTTTCAAATTCGAACGATCTCAACCGTTCGAAAAATCTATATATGTCATGCAGTTTTCTCTCAAAAACTTTACTTACTCTTATCATCTTCATCTACTAAAACCTAATTTTCTCTGCAAAATTTTAAACTGCCGCCGTCGTGATCATCGTTTCTCTGCTTCTTCACTCTCTGCATCGAATCACTCGCAGTGGTTTGTGTTCTTTTTACCATTTATGCTTTTAATTTCCTGTCAAGTTCTTAACTGTGTTTCTCTATCTTTTCTCGAAAAACGATTGGTTCTCTTTCTAATCTCTTTTGGAAAATTTGCAGAAAACAACAATGGCAGCAAATATCTTACCCTCTGGTCGTAAAGAAATGCAGTGGTCGGAAATAGAAGAGTTCTTGACGGCTCGCATCAAGTTCGAGCCCTACATGGTGCGTGAAAACTTCGGTTTTCACGATCTCGACTCCATGTTCGCCATGGTGGAGAAGTGCCGTTCATTCCATCAGATCATCTCCACCCGGCCGGCGAAGAGTCTCCCCAGGCTTGTGGGTGCCTTCTTCTACAATTGGAATGAAGGAGATTCTGTATCCACCCACACCGTCTCTATTGGAACCACGAAGTCCGTGGCCACCATCAACGTTCTTGATGCTGTGAAAGCGGCCTTCGACATTGATGAAGAGGGAACGATGCAGCTCGCGGACATTTCTAGGGACCAACTGCAGCAGGTTGCAAATCGTGTCCTAATCGAGCAGAGGCAGTTCGTGCCAGTCGCATTCAAGAGGAACGAACTCCGCCCTAAATATCGCCTCTTGATGGACTTCGTGCAGAAGTGTTTTCTGGGGCTTCTCGGGAACTACGACCAGGTCACCCCTTTCAAATTCCAGATCTTGGCGGCCGTAGTGCTCGACCTGCCCGTCTGTTGGGCCAAATTGTTGGTCTCCCTGCTTTGGGATGAAGCCAGGATGATCATCTGCGAGACGGAGGGAGAGGCCGTTGTAAAAGTGTCTCTCCACAACGACAAGCCGCTTCGCCTTGGGACGAAGGTGACCTCCATCATCATCTCCCACTTCAAGCAGAGGACGTGGTCCAAAGATCCGGACTTCCCCCCTCTGTTTATTCCAAAGGATCTCCACCAGCTGGAGATGGCGATAGGGGTTTCGGCACAGATCTATCACAACTCCTCTGACGATGTCAGGTTGCACATTGCCAAGACGGGCCATTCCAAAGTTGGTTGGAGGATCCCAGTTCGACCCCTTCAAAAGAAAAGGAAGGCCGATGTCGATCTGGTCCCCTCTCGCCCTGTGAAGAAGGGCCAGCCCGTGAAGAGGACTCCTCCTCGCAAGACGCAGTCGGCCTCCGGTGACCCTCCCAGGCCGATGCATAAAGTCCTTCCCGTGCAGCTCGATGAGCCTGCAGCTCGCACGGAGACTTCGCGCTCTCCAACGCGCTCTCCATCAGCCGAACGGACTCCGTCTCCAGTCCGTTCCGCTGGCGAGCCGTCCACCTCGCAGCAACGCCCTGCATCCTCTCAGCAGGTCGTTGCCCCCTCTCCCCAGAGGCCTCCCCCAGTACAACGTGCTGGATCTGTTGAGATCCAGGATCTGACTGCTGATGAATCCCTGCCTTCCCCAGTTCGAGATGCACCTGTGGAGGAGGACGTCGTGCTGGAGGTCCAGCCGTTCGTTGAGCAGCCAATTTCTGCTGCTCACTCCCAGGTCGCTGCCAAGAAGGCGGAGGCCAGGCTGAAGGTCATCGACCTGATGCCGGGGATAGCCCAACTCCCCAAATCCCTCGACCTCGCCACTCGCCTCCAGTTCTACCTGGATTGTAAGTCGAGTTATTATTATGTTTTCGAGGCGTTGCTGCAGGTCGTCACTCTCGACGACCTGAAGGTCGAGGAGCTGGCTCTTGAAGCGGAGTTCGGTTTCTACACCGTGGGGGATGCGGCCTCCAATTTTCGCCAGCTGGTGCTTCGCCGCATGAAGGTCGAAGCCAAAATTTTGGGCATCGACCTTCGCCCCCTATACGCGCACTCTCGCGCCCTGTACAACTCCGCCGCCGAAGCCGGAGACGAGTTTGATCGGATTCAAACTCCGGAGCAATCATCACCCAGGATTGAGGGTGATGATCAGCCTCTAGTTGCTGCTGCTCCGTCTCCAAGGGTCGATGTGGAGGCTGCGCTGGATGATATTTCTGCCAAGCTCGAGTCGATCATCACCAGCCTCCCAGAACAAATCAAGCAGGCCGTAGCTGAGGCCCGGGCCGACATAGTGAAAGATGCCAAAGCCCAGGCCGATGAAGTTGCCAGGGAGCGTGTCACGGATTTTGCAGTGAGACTTCTGAAAGAATATACTGACAAGCTCCTGCCGGGACAGCTTGAGGAGCTCAACATGGCGACCCGTGATCAGATCGCGGAGGTATTGGAGGATTTATCCAAGGTCGATGAGCGAGTAGAAAACCTGAATTCTGCTATCTCAAACTCGGCATCGACATCCAATGACCAGATCAACGCCATCCACGGCACCATCTCCTCCCTTCTCAGTGGGCAAATGGAGTTGAAGGATGCTGTGATCAAGCTCCAGCAAGAGGATGCGACTCTTCTTTCCCTTATCAAGGCCCTGACTGATGATGTCGAAAAGGGGGAAGAAGAGAGAGTCGCCGCCGCGAAGAAAAAGAAGGCCCCGGCCCCAAAATCCAAGGCTCCTCCTTCTCAAAAGAAGCCCTCCCAGGCCGTTGCACCCAAGGCCGCTGCCTCTTATGCCGATCCTATCTCTCAGCTTGGTGCGGAGCAGGCTGCTGCCGCCAAAGCTCGATTGGCAGCCGAGGCCGATCTCATTTCCGCCATGGTGCTGGCTGGTGCTACGCCGGAGCAGGCTGCAAATCAAGAGGAGCAGCAGCGTTTCAAGGCCGAGCGCCGAGCTGCTGAAGCTAGGAGGAAGAGAGAGTTGGACTGGATCAGCCAGTCCGCTCTTGTTCTGAATGCAGGAGGATCGCAGCAGGTCGTTGATTGGCTTGATGAATCTCAGAACAACCTGCTGCGGGAGCTCAATTCTTGCTTCATCCTGCTGCACTACTTCATCAAGGATCCCTCCCTGCCTGCCGATGCCGATGAAGCGTATGCAGCCTATATGCGCAAGTTTCCGTACCAAAAATTCATTGGTGATCTACAGAAAAAGGCTGCAGAGGCTGGTGTGACGATAAGGGCCCCTGCTCAGCAATATTTTGCGCCCTTACGTCTTGGTGCTTCGGAGTATTTGGATTACTCTCGAATCGACCAGTACATCGCCCAAACTGCCATCGGCCTAGGCGTCAACGTATCGAATTCCGATCCCGACTATCGTCGTATCAGGGATGGAATCTACGCAAGCATGCAGACGTTGTCAAGGGAGCAGATCCAAGAAGAGCGCACAGCAGCCCGTGCCAAGATTCAGGCTATGTAGATGATTTTGTAATATTTTGTTTTTCATTTATGCTCTCAGCCCGATGTAAATTCTTCATGTATTCTGCTATCGAGCTTAATGAAACAAAATCATCTTTCGTCCTGATGACAATACCTCTTTGTCCAGGCATCTGCCTTACTGCTTTATTATGCTTTATTATCTGTCTTTCATTTAATTCCTTCTCAATCTTCATAATTGAAAAATTAAGGGAAGCTCTGATACCATTCTTTCAGTGTTTCTTCTTAGGAATTATTTGTAAAGTGTTTGGTTTCGACATCATCAAAAAGGGGGAAATTGTTGGGAACCCTCTGCAGTTTGATTTTGATGATGTTTATCGAAACCACACTTAGGCATATTTTCTTTGTTTAGGGACAAGGCCGATAGATCGACCTGCTACCTGTTAGTGCAGGTCGATGCTCTTTATGTTCTGATGCAAGTTCGATTCACAATGTAAGAGGAAGGTCGTTTATCGACCTGCCTCGATAGGATCGAGCTGGCTTTATCCGCCTGTCTATCGACCTCCCCTATCAAGCTTCCAGCTGGCATTGCCTTAGAAGATTTCAAGAGCTGGATTGTCAATCAAGGTCGATGCTCCGCCTTCATGGAGCGTCACGACCTGATCCTTGCCACGTCGAGTGCCAGCAAGGACGAATATTCCCAACGGCTAGAAGTGAGTCAGCATCCAACGGCTAGTGCCACGTCAGCCCGACTCCAACGGCTAGTTTTTCAAAACTACCTATAAATACTTCAGCCATTTTCGGATTCAAGCACGGGAAACACATGCTATCAACGCCATATCTCTGCCCAAATCTCTCTCAAAGCTCAAATCCTTTCAAGTGTTCGAAATCCGATTAGTTTCCCAAACACTTGACGAAGAGAGGTTTCCGAGTCCGAAAAACACCACAACGACGAAGCGTTCACTGCTGCTTGTCGATTGTTCAAACAACTTCTTCTCCGAACTTGTTCGAAGTTAGAAAGCTTGTTTTTTATTTTCGCCATTATAGAGTTAGTCAAGCTCTGTAAAAGCGTAAGGTTGTTTGTACGTTTTAGTACGAAGGTTGTAAGGGTCACGACCCAAAACTCGTGTCTAGTTACTCTCAAGTTAGATTGTATCTAGAACTGATACTCAGTCAGTATAAATAAGAGAGGTGGATCCAAAAGAAAAGGGATTCTCAGGTCGAGTCGACCTGACGTGGACGTAGGAGGGTTTCTCCGAACCACGCTACATCGCGGTGTTTCTCTCTCTCTCTCTATTTATTGCACTTACATTTTATTATCTAACTAACGAGCATCAACCTGCATTACACGAATCAACCTGCCATCCATATTCAGCCTTAAGATTTTTCAAAGAGTAATCAACCTCCACCAACTTCTGCATTAACAGTTTGATAAGTCAAGCTTGATACCATACGAGCTTGATAGATCAAACTGCCTCTGATAAGGTCGACCTTGACAATCGACCTGCAGATTGACCTGAACTTTAAAAAGTCAAAAACGGTTGGTTATTGGTGTATTCCCCCCCCCCCCCCCATACACCAATTGCTCTTTCCCGGGACCAACACGGTGTACCACTTAAACCCTAATTATTTTCCAAAAGGAAACGTGTCTATATCAGAGAAATTATCCGATGAGGAAATTGTGTTTGAAATAGTGAGATGGCCGGGGAAAGTATATATTACTTCTTCTATCCCAATATTAGTGTGGTGAGAGGAGTGACAAATTATTTGAGAAAAAATGGGTAAAAAAAAATGGAGATAGTGAAATAAGAGCCCCTCACCCCATAGGTAAAATTAAGGGCAAATATGTCATTTTAATAATGTGACTATCTTAGGTAAACACACTGATGTAGGGGAGGTTTGGAATGTGTAATAATCACACGGATATGGTGGACGTATGAACTATTATATCATGAATGTTCGCTTCCAAAATCAACATTTTAGTTTATAGTAATTTAATTACGATTAATTTTGGAAATGTTTGACTAGCTCTTAAAAACTCTTTCTTAGCATGATAGCATTAGAATGTCGATTGATGATATGAAGGTTGAATGAATGTGAGTTGTAAGTAGATAAGGGGGGGGGGGGGGGGGGGGTCCGGAGATGACCCTCCTACGTCCACGTCGGGTCGAGCTTGACCCGAGAATCACTTTAACCTTTGGATTCAACCTCTCTCTTGTTTATACTGACTGTTTATCGGTTCTAAATACAATCTTCTTGGATATACTTGGACACGAGTTATGGATTGTGACCCTTATAATCGTTTGTTACAACCTTTCTAACTATCAAACACATACACCGAAGTTGCAGAGCTTAACTACTCTACAGTGGCGAAAGCAAGACAAATGACTTCTTCAACACTAATCTTGTGACGGAGATGAGGAGAGTTTATGCGGTCGATGGGAGCAGCAGTGAACGCTGCGTCGGCAGAGTAAATTTAGATTCAAAATCTCGATTCTTCAATGCTTGTGAAATTTTGTGGATTTTCGAGCGCTTGAGTTGATAGAGTTTTAGCTTTGAGTGTAGAATTTCTTGTACTTGAATATGAGAATAACAATAGTATTTATAGGCTTGAACTTGGATTCGAGCAGTTGGAGTCGCTGATGATGTGACACTAGCTGTTTGAGTTGACTCACTTCTAGTCGTTGGAGTATTTGTCCTTGTTGACACTCCCCGTGACAGAGGACATGTTAGATCTGTTGGATCCGTGGATCTCTCGGATGTTAATTTAACTAAACAAAATTATAATCATACAATGCCCTAGATCCTAAAGCAGAAATAATTCTAGAATTGTATACCTTGTTGGGCGTAGATCCAACAAGAATTAGCGATTTCGGTGAAGTATTCCACGAACTAGATCTCTGCACACAGGATCTAGCCTTCTCGTAAACTCAAAAATCTCTAGATTATTCCCGAGCACGGAAAAAATATCCGAATGGATGGTATTCCTTCTTCTCTGCCTCACATTAAAAACCCTAGTCGTCACTCTTGTTTTGAGAATGTCGTATGATTCACGTATGGATGAAAACACATCTCAACGTATATATATATAGATAAAGTGGGCTAGGGTTTTCTTCATTGGCCAGACTTGCTTATGTTGGAATACTATAGGAATCTTAAGGAGGATTTGGATTGAGTCTCCCAATATAATTAATAATCCAAATATTCTCTAAGCCCGAATACTTTCTTAAATTATTTTAATAATATTTCATTCCACTAAAGAAATAATATTGCACGGCCGTCCAATTCCTGAATTATTACATAGCGGACTCCATTTTAAATTATATTATTTCACGTGTTTAAGATATCGCATGTCCATTAATTAATTTAACTGCTGATTAATTAATTAAAATGTTAACCAAGAGTAGTACCCGCTCAACCTCATTATTATATCGGAACTAAATCCACATGCAGGATTTGATATAATAATCTTTAGAGCGCCTCAAAAGGACATCATCAACTCGAACTCAGCCGAGATACGATTTTTAGCTATAATATTAATTATCATACTTATAATATTATAACCTAAGATATCGTGGTTTTTTTAGTTGCAATAACTCTCACTCATTGATAAATCAAAGTAATAATTATCATAAACATATAATTGAATATTATCACAAGTAGAATTAAGAAATAATAATCGTCCGAGATGTCAAATCATTTATTCAATCAGTATAAAAGGATTTATCTCACCGCGATCATGTTCAGTGTAACTGAGTACATCAGTATAAGCTAATAGTCAAGATCAGCTGATATCAAACATTATACTACAACCTTATCAAGTAATTTGTCCATAATTACTTAGGTTGCGAACACTATTTAAGTATATATATAAGACTCTGATAATATGATCTTCCGTGTGACCACCCACCATATTATCTATAATATATATTACAGGATATTTATTTGCATAACCATAACACGAATATATATACAAAACATATGACTTTATTTATTTCATAAAACAAGAAGATATAATTAATAACTAAGCACAAAAGTATGCTTTCAATATATAACCCTAACAATCTCTCACTTATACCCAATAACATGCTTTAAAGTATACCACGACACTATTGTCTCTTTCAATTATACTCAAAGCGGTGTTGTTATGCATCGAACTCCCACTCTTCCAACATGGCCTTCGAAAATCTTGACAGACAAGGCCTTCGTGAAAGGATCTGCCAAGTTATCCTCTGAAGAATTCTTTGACACCACAACCTCTCCTCTTTTTACATATTATCGAATGAGATGACACTTCCTTTCGATGTGTTTACTGGCCTTATGGGTTCGTAGTTTCTTTTGAATTTGCCACTGCACTAGAATTGTCACAATAAATTGTGATCGACTGAGGCAAATTCGGAATCACATCCAAATCCATCACGAAGTTCCTGAGCCATGCAGCCTCCTTGGCTGCTTCTGAGGCTGCGACATACTCAGCCTCCACGTTGAATCAACTATGCATTTCTGCTTTACGCTTCTCCAAATAATGGCTTCACCTCCCAGTGTAAAAGCACATCCTGAGGTAGACTTTCGAGAATCCCTATCTGATTGGTAATCAGAGTCAGTGTAACCCAAAAGGTATAGGTTGTCAGACTGAAAGACCAACATATAATCCCTAGTTCTCTTCAGGTACTTGATTATATTCTATAGAGCAGTATAGTGTCCATGTCCAGGGTAAATTGATATCTGGCAACCATGCCTATAACATAACAGATATCCGATATAGTGCAAAGCATAACATACATAAGGCTTTCAACCGCAGAGGCATATGGAACTGCCTTCATGTCGATCTATCTCTTTTTTGTGTCTTCGAACACATCTCTAGAGACAAATGAACTCCACTTCGGATAGGCAATGACCCTCTCTTGGAGTTTTCCATGCTAAACCGCTTTGCGAGCATATTGATTTAGGTTGCCTGGGATAGGCACAACATTCTCTTCTTACAATCTCGAAAGATCTTAATCCCAAGGATGTGTATTCCAGCCTCTACCATATCCTTCATCTTGAATTGCTTGGATAACCACATCATTACATCCAATAATGACTCCACGTTGTTGCCAATCATGAGTCATCAATATACAATACTAGAAACACCAAGACGTTTTCTTCACACTTCTTGTAAACACAACTCTCATATACACACTGCGTAAATCCATATGATTGGATCACCTCGTCAAACCGTGTGTTCTAAGACCTAGATGTTTGCTTAAGTCCATAAATGGATCGCTTAAGTTTACATACAAGATGCTCCTTTCCTTCGGCAATGTATCACTCTTGTTGGCACGTGTATTATCCAGACTATCATTAAAAAAAAAAAAAAACAGTCTTGACATCCATTTGTCAAATCTCCAGATCCATGTGTGCCGCAATGGCCAAGAGAATCCGGATTGACTTAAGCATGATTAGAAGCGAAAATGTTTCATCATAATGGATACCCTCTTTCTGAGTGAAACCTTTTGCCACAAGTCTAGCTTTGAAGCTCTCAACCTTCCTGTCAGGCCCTCTCTAACGTTTGTAGACCCACTTACACCCGATGGGTTAATGTTGGATATTTTAGTGTAATTGGATTGACTAATTTGATCAGAGTTATCATAATAATACATCGTATAAGTTTGGAGGTGCGGAGTGCACGCTTATATGAGTTTATTATGATTTTATGGGCGAAGCCCCTAAAGGACGGGGGTTCGGGGGCAGCGCCCCCGATAGCAGGGTCCCAGGGGCGGCAGCCCCTGGCGGGGGTGCGGGGGCAGCGCCCCTGAGCGGGGTCCAAGGGGCAGAGCCCCTGGCTGGGGTCAGGTCAGCTTGGAAATTTTTTATTTCCTATAAAGTTGATGTGCAGGAAATTCACCGAAATTTTAATTTTCGGAATTTCGAGGACCATTTTGCAACTTTCGAAAAGTTGCTTTCGAAAGGGCGCGTTTGAAAAGGTGTTTACCCGTTTTAAAACTGAAAGATCAGTTTTTTCCCGTTCTGTTCTTCTTCTTCTTATTCTGATCGACTTTTTCTTCTGGTTTGTGAAAATCTCATACATTACATCTGATCGTTCGACTCTGAATTGTATCCGATTGAATAGTTCGATTGAACCGTCGAATTGATTCAATCTGAAAGTGTTTCACGCCTTTCAGAGGATTCTGTTTGTTCGTTTTTCACATCTTTTCGTTAATCTCCCCAACATTTAACCCCTTTAGGAAGTTCTACAACGTGATACACATCATTTTCATGCATGGATTGAATTTCTGAATCCATTGCAACCTGCCAAGGTTGTGCATCTTTGTCTTGGATTGCCTCTTTGTATGTCCAGGGGTCTGTGTTATCCTCACCAGGTAAGATATCCGAAGATTCTCCCAAACACAACCATCTTAGGTTGAATGATAACCCTCCCACTGCGACGAGGCATATTCTGAGATGGTGTACTAGTGTCAACACGTGGTGCAACATCTAGTACGAGTGGTTCAGGCGCTCTTGTGTTCCTCATTTCCTCTAAAATGACTTCACTCATGAGCTTGTGATTATTCATGTAGTCCTCTTCCAAAACTCGTGCGTTAGTGCTAACGCCAATCTTTTGATCCCTAGGACTATAGAATAATCGTCCACCTCTCGTTCCTTTAGGGTATCCAACAAACAGTTGTAATTCCGTTCGTGATTTCAATTTGTCAGCATCCTTACGTAATACATGTGCTGGACACTTTCAGATCCGAATATGTCCGATACTGGCTTTTCGACTTGTCCATAATTTCGAAGGGGTCTTAGATACTGACTTGGAAAGAACAAAGTTTAGAACATACTGTGCCGTTTCTATGGCATAACCCCAGAACGAAGTAGGTAATTCTGAATAGTTCATCATCGACCGAATCATATCAAGTAATATTCGGTTCTCTGCCACACCATTTTATTATTTATATTATTATTATTATTTATAATTTATTTATATATATATATTTTTTATTTGTTGTCCTAGCATAATATAGAGGCCTTCCTGAACCTCACTACTCAAATTCAAGTGGAAATGGGCCAACTCAAACAAATACTGTAATAACGACAAAAGTACAAACTAACGTGGGGTGTAACGTACAATGCCCGTTTAATTTCACAATTTCCAATATTACCTTTTGGATCAAAATTTTGTAAAATCTATACTCCACATGTGTACAATTCAACAGCAGAATTATGTAAGCTTTCAAAAAATAAATAAATAAATAAACAAAACAAGAGAGAGAGAGAGAGAGAAACAGTAATCGTAATACTAGAAACCGCACATTGCCGAGGTGATATTTTGTGAGATTCCTACGGGACTATAGCATACAGTTCTCTCCAGTTCAACCTACACTCGCACTGCCCGCCTTAAACTTCGCCAAAAGCACGAACTCACGGGAAAAGGCAGGTATTTCCCGTTAAATCCTGCAACTTTTTCTCACCATTTGAACCCAGCATCTGAAACCTTCCTTCAATTCCACGAAAATCTTTCCGATTTATGGAAACGGAATCCCTTCCTTCAACATAGGGGTAAGTTTCACCGGCTAATCGACACACTCAAAAAATAATAAAGTTTCCAACTCTCAAATCCGCCGCCGCTTCCTCCGAAAATGGCGACTCAGTTCCACCCGACTCACTCACGCCCCGCCTTGGCACTCCACCGCCGGAATGTCTTCATTTTCCCGGAGCATACGTTCTCGTGGCGCTCCAGACACCTTTTGGGGGGGCAGAACAGTGCGATGAGAAGTTCGAAGGTCGCCGGAGTTTCGAGGATCAAGGCAGCGAATGAAGGCGGGGACTCGTACTTGGACATGTGGAAGAAGGCGAAGGATCGAGAGAGGACCTCCTTGGAGTTTGGGATACTGGCCGAGAACTCTGCTGAAAGTATTCAAATTGCGGGAGGAGAAGGCCGCCTTGAGGATTTGGAGGAAAAGAACCGCGAGTTCGAGAAACTTCTAGAAGTCCCCGCCGAGGAGAGGGATAAGGTTCAGAGAATGCAGGTGATTGATCGTGCCGCAGCCGCCATCGCAGCTGCCAGAGCCTTGCTCAATAAAAGCCCGCCTCCGACGCCGGAGGAGACCGATGACGATGACGTGGACATTGTCGATGTTGGCGCAGAAATAGACGATCTAGATGAGGGTAATTGAACTGTTCTTGCTTTTTCCTCATCAAAAATAAAATTATGTTTGCTTGTTTAATTTCATTTCTATCTAATCTTGCAATTATTTGTGTGAAGTACGAGTATGTTTTTCTGTTCTTATGTTAGACATCCTAACTAGAAATGGTTTTATTTCCTCTATAGATGTGGTAAATATTAAGGTTCATTCCCTCTTTGTTTCATTCATTATTGTGGCTTTCAATTGTGGAAGTGTTCGTAGTCGTGTTGTGTGCCAATATATGATCGCCCACCTAGACCAGTTTCAGATCATAGATATTGGTTGCAATAGATAAAAATTGCCATTACAACATATTTCTGTGTGTTCTTTCCAACTCTTCTTGTATGATTCTTATCCCTTATCCGAGAACTTAGATTTAAGTGTGACGAACTTAGATTTGTATAGACAACAACGTATGCAATGATCAGCTTGGCTGTGTTTGTGCCTATCAGTCAGATTATACTAATTAATTATCTATTGCCTTTTAATTTCCTATGAGATCTTGTTACTGCAACTTCTCTGTCCTTGAGAGCTTTAGCTTAGGCTTTCTATCGATAAAATCTTGATATAAATTATCATCGTCTAATGAGGACGTGGTTTGTCTATTCTTAATGGAATCATCTTCTCAGCAGGATTACGCGAAGACAAATTCTGATTTTTAAATTATTTGACTGTTGCATTTGTTATGCTTCTTAGTTTTTCGTTTTGAGTGATGTTTGTTTAAAAATCTCTCTTCTTACTCAAGAATATTCAAGCCAACGTGAAGCCATTCCATTAACTGCAACATGCCGTAGTCTGTAGTGTAGTTAGTACCTTATTATTTCAATAGCATGTCAAGAATTTGATCTGATTTTGTAACCTTACAGGGAGCAAGAATGACAGCATATTCCTATCGGAATCCAGTAAGTCGACTATTGGAACTCCGGGTCCAAGTTTCTGGTCTTGGGCTCCTCCTGTACAAGAAGATGATGATTATGATATTTTCGGCAAGGATCAACTGAAGCCAGCTTCACAAGCCTCTCCTTTTCAGACTCCAAACATTCCTGTACTCGAACAGGATCGAAGCACAGAATCTCTATCTATCCCATTTGAGACTTCGATGAATCTCGTTCCTATTCCCCCTCTTCAGTCACTTGTGGAGGTAGAGAAAAGGGAGGCCACTCGATCCACCGAGGAAAAAACTCATCAGGTGGAAGAAAATAAACTCGGTGTAGAATTCTCAACATATGCAGCTGAAGCAGCTGAGGCTCTGAGCGAGGTGAATGAAGCATCCACCCATGGAGTGAATCCTGATGGAACGAGATGGTGGAAGGAGACTGGTATAGAGCAGAGAGCCGATGGTGTAGCTTGTAAGTGGACGCTAATCAGGGGAGTTAGTGCTGATAAAGGAGTTGAGTGGGAGAATAAATACTGGGAAGCTGCTGATGAACTGGGCTATAAGGAACTTGGTTCTGAGAAATCTGGAAGGGACGCTGAAGGAAATGTATGGCGGGAGTACTGGAGGGAGTCGATGGTGGAGGTTAGACCTTTTGCTATTGTTTCGTCTTGGTGATTTTCTTTTTTGTGTGATTCCTTCGTTTCTGAAAGTGGATGTTTATTATCTGTGAAGCATTGCATCTGTGTTTTGATACAGTACTTCCCAAAGAAAAGTGTGTGATACTTCTCAATATATTGTCACCTTGAATGATTATAACAGTTGCAATACTTATACCGGCAGTCCTTTTTCACCTTGATACCTGATAGAGATTGAGGAACATCACGTTAGCTCCCGATTTAGATAGGAAATGTGCTCTCATTTTTCATGAGTTTAGTCTATAACGTTTGTGTGTGTTGCGTTATAGACTTTTGTTCAAGATCGATAAATAATGTTGCTAGTGGTTTCTTCTTCTTCGAGTCTAATAGAGCTAGAGAACTATGCAGATTGATGGGTCAATCCATATTGAGAAAACAGCAGAGAAGTGGGGAAACAATTTACAAGGGACTGAATGGCAGGAGAAATGGTGGGAGCACTACGGTGCAGGCCAATCAGAGAAGTGGGCTCACAAGTGGTGCAGCATCGATCCAAACACTCCGGTAGATGTTGGCCATGCACACGTTTGGCACGAAAGGTACCTAAATTTTGCCTTATCGGTACTAGACTTAAAAGAAACATTTTGTAATATGTAAGAAACATTACGTGCACACACATATATATTACGATGAGGGAAAGTTTCTGTGTATATCGTTATTAATTTATACATGTCTAACATATCCATCATTTCCATTTGCTTCCGATCATAGCCTATTCATGCACGCATGGTCAATAGTGTTGTATCCAATTCTTCCCCTTTCACCTTTTGCTATTTCTCATCTGTTAGTGTGATTTCTCATGATTTAGGTGGGGTGAGAAGTACGATGGTTATGGTGGAAGCACGAAATACACTGACAAGTGGGCCGAGCGGTTCGAGGGTGATGGTTGGGCCAAATGGGGCGATAAATGGGACGAGAATTTTAATTCTCATAGCCAGGGGGTGAAGCAAGGGGAGACATGGTGGGAAGGAAAATACGGAGACCGCTGGAATCGGACATGGGGAGAAGGCCACAACGGGTCCGGTTGGGTGCACAAGTATGGCAAGAGCAGCTGCGGAGAGCATTGGGACACTCACACTCAACAAGATACGTGGTACGAGAGATTCCCACATTACAGTTTCTACCATTGCTTCGAGAACTCGACCCAGCTACGAGACGTTAAGAAACCATCTGAATGGTCCATCGCTCTCGAGTAGTGGCTATGGGTCTTCTTAGCTAGTAAGTATATATACATGCATGATTATATAATAATAGTGTGTCTATTAGGTTTTACAGAGTAATAAATGATGACCAAGACATAATACGTGCCTTTTTTTTTCGGGTTGTTTGAATTAAACGAATATACACCTTGGTGTTAGTATGGTTGGTGATATTGTGTTGAACAAGATTCTTAGCCATTGCAATAACTAACTTGTTATCGGAGTAGATCTTGTTGCCGAGCCTTGATAGTTGGTAACATCCGCCGGTTTTCGACTCATCTTCTTTCTTCAACTTCTTGTTAGGAAGGTGAGGTGTAATCTTTGGTTTGCAGTCTTGCATCTTGAACTTCTTGAGCATATCTTCAATACACTTTTTTTTGAGAATAGATGCCTTCTTTCTACTTATCTCCGTTCTGAGAAAATAGTGTGTTTAATCCGAAATCCGTCACCTTAAAGGTGCAAATCATCTCTCTCTTGAATTGAAATCCTTGATCAAATATGTGTTATTGTTATAGCCTATGACAACTAAACTGTCAATGTAAAGAGAGATGATTAGAATGCTACTTTTACCTTCGATTTTTAATGTATATAGTGGTCTCGTTCTAGCTCCTCCTAAATTTTTGACGATGAAGTTCTCGACTATTTTGTTATACAAAACCCATGGCTCTTGTTTGTGCCCATAGAGTTCTACCTTGGTTTGTGAAATATCATGTCTGTTAGATCTCCATCGAGAAATATCAACTTGACAACGAGTTAATAAATTTTCCATTTCTCATGAGCTGCTAGAACTACAAGTTGAGCAAAGATTTCTAGTTCGACTTATGGTACTTGAGCATAGCTCGTTGCAGCAATTCCCGATCTACAAGATGTTATACTTCAACTAATTGAATGCCTCGTGGGATGTGACGGATATTTTGTTACCTCCTTTAAATTATGTTTGTTCGGCGAAAGGGATTTTGCAAACAAGGGAAGAGCAGCTTAGGTTGGTGAAATTCCTAGTTGCGAATAATGCTCATAGATCATTTGCGTAATTTGGGTAGAGCTTAATCTTCTCTGATCGTTCAGGTTAAGGATCACAAATTATGATGGCAATGAATATTGGGAAACAAAGTCACACTCCCCAGCCATAGGTTCATCCCCACAAGCAAGGATTTCAAAGACACGGACCAGGGCAGTGTAAAAGAAGGTTGGGCAAAGAGGAAAACAAAAAAAATTAAAATGAACACATTGTCAAGAAACATTACATAAAGCAGATGACTACTGTAAACTTCATGGAATTCCAGAGTGGTATATGAAATGCAAAGAGAATATGTGATAAGCTCAAGCAAGCTAGCTCACTTTGCAAAGGGAGGTGGAGAAATGGACGAAGCACAGGAGCATTTTCAATAGAAAGAACACCCTAATGACATGAGTAGGTTCGTTCACTACAAGAAATTCGCTCATAGAGTCATAGATAACTCAAATTTTGAGTTATCTATGTGCCAGAAAAAAACGTTATAGAACTCAGTGTAATGTATAGTCACCCTCATACATTACAGTTTTGTAGCGTAATCTTTGTGAGTTATACATAACGCTTCAAAAAATCATAGATAACATTAATAAACAGAAATATATGACACTTTTACACTACAGTTTTAATCCGTTATCTATGAGTTTTTATGCATTACTAGTAAACGTAACGTGCGTTGCGCGTTTTACCTCTATTTTAATTTGAGTAATTTATGTTTCTAACTTATCGGAATTGACACGTACACCTGCAAATATTATTTTTATAAATTCTATCATTAATGCTTGCTAAACATTGATCCACTAATATTACTTCTTTCATTTTTCAAAAACTTATAATAACTTAACCACCAAAAATAGAAAGAAACGCTCTACATAACTTAAATATTAAAAAAATTAATATCTTGATGTTGTCTCGGCAACAAATATTTTAATTAACGATGATGATGTACATGAATATAATAGAATTTCTATTTTATATAAGTAATCAACATAACATTTACAGGAATATTTACTGTATTATACTTGTCATTAACCTTTAAAAAGAATACGAATGTGTTTACTTTGATCAAAATAAAATAAAAATGAGAACACTATGTGTGATATAATTTTTTAATACATTTTTATTTGACCATTTCCTTTCTACCAGGGGAATACACTCAATCGTATGATGAGGATAAAGCTAACGAACATACAAATAACATAGCATACTTCCATAAACATACACATATATAACATAATTAAAATCATGATATAATTATAATTCACATCCAAAACTATTTAATCATAAAGCCGAAATTCATCAACAAACTTTTTAATGAAAAGCAATACTGCATATGTCGTAGATAAAGAGAGTAATATTTTTATAGTGACACATAAATGCTGAAATAAAATATGGACTTCAGTAAAAAAAGATTATCATAATTTTATTTAAATCAATAATTTAAAAAGAAAACCAAAAGTGTCCTTTTAGATATTATGGACATTTTTTTACCTATATCCTTATTAATGAATACACACATACACACACAATGAGGTGTTTGTGCTATAAATAGGTTCAATAAATTTTAGTTCAAGATTATGCATAACAAATTTATAGAAAATCAAACATAAGTAGCTAGACGCATAATTATAGTGATTCAATATGGTTGAATTTCTTGATGAGTATTCTTTATTTTTTTACGTCCAAGGGAAGTGACTTAGCTTCTCACAACTTGAGAGCTAAAGTAATAAGTTTACAGCAGACAAGTCTAATCTTCAACCCTGACACTTGAAAGATACACAATTTTCCAACAATAAACACAATCTTAATACTCAATCAAGTTTGAGTGTTGAAGGAATATTTAACTATGAGCATCTCTTTACAAGAATAGGATCATAGTTGAATAGGCTTTTGATATGGATTTGAGTAAATCTTAGGATGACAGAGTAGTCTCTAAACACAAGAACAATCGAAGAATAATCTAAGGATTTGATGTTCTTGCATATCTAGTTCGAGAGCAAAATGGTCTACAAGAGAGCTTGAATATGATGAAGAACTTGAACATATTGAATTTTGTGTATAGTTTTGAACCCTCTTAACCTTCATTGAGTGTTGAACTCTATCTAGTTTTAAAAATAGACTCGTAAAACTATCTGTTGCATGTTGCAGAGATAGTCATTTGAATATTCTCTTTGGAGTGTGATCAACCGCAATAAATGAAGTTTCCATTTTTAGCTAGGTTACAAACTCTTTTAAGTAGCTTTACTACAATTGCTAATAATAACAAGGTTGTAATTTGCCCATTCTAAGTTGAATTTATCACTTTAATAGGTTTTCCTTTCGTTAGGGTTAGATTTGGCCGACTTTTTACAATAATGATATTTGGCCATAATGTGGCCGGCCACACAATGCAATTTTTCATAATATATGTAATTTTAAAAATAGTAAAAGATAACTATAATTAATTACTTTAATATTTTAATTTAAAAATATTATTTCCCAAAAAATTACATATTTTTCTCTTTTTTTAGATAAGAAGGTAACAAATTTTTTAAAATAGTAATGATTATAAAATAATTAAAGGGTTAATTTAAAAAGAACGTAAAAAATACGGTATCACCTTTTGAGTTTATTATAATCTAAAAAAATTTGGCATAAATATATAATTATTTGATACTAAAAAAATAAAAAATGTTTAAATTATGGCTGAATAGCATCACCCAAAATTTTATTCTCATATGTTTAGCGCAAATTATAAGTACAACAACTATTTAACTTGATAAGTTTAGGTCATTGCACGGAATCACTTTACTAAGTTGTTGATTTCAAGAGTCTTCTTGTATTTATTTGTTATGAAAAGGACACATAAACGCAATCACGAAAGACAAAAGAACACGAGATTTGTTCATCTAGTTCGTCTCACAACTACGTCTGGGGCGATGCCAAGCCAGGATTTTCTCACTATTTTTCAGATACATAATACAAAGAGTAGACAACTATTTATACTAATAACAGTAAACCCTAAGCCTAAATCATTAGGATTAACTGATTTGACTCCAACTTATTCATTTCATACATGTAAGTAATTAAAGCATTCAAGTTCACATAATTTTTTTAATTCAATACGGTTAAAACTTGTCATAAGAAAAGAGTTAAAAGTGTTCTACAACTAAGATTTTCGAACTTAGTTACTCTTTTCTAAGACTCTAAAATTTGAGACATTTATGATGTATGTCTAAGCATTAACATTATTAACGTTAGACACACACATACACAAATAGTTGTCTTAGCTACTTCATATTTCATTCCCTTTATACATATTTTATTGCAAAGATAAGATGCCTACGTCATTCGACTCACGTGCAAGCGCTCGCCCTGTTATACAAACTGAATTAACAAAATATATTGCTCAAAAAAAATGTCTTAAATATTAGTCTCAACTAAAATATATGTCTCAACTAAATCTTAACTAAATCTCAACTAAAATATAAGTCTCAAATATTAGTCTTAAACTGAATTAACAAAATATATGTCTCAACTAAGAAGAAAACTATCACGGTCGTAGATTAAATATTGGTATTTTGAGAACTAAATCTACATATAGATCAAATAAGAAAACTTTTGCCTAAAAAATAATCTTAATTCCTTACGTTCTCCAATGTTTAATAGCTAACTTTAATCAACTTGACTCTATTAATTTATCATACACAATAAATTATCACAGAAAACCAAATAAAAAACTTTTGTAGTAATAAATTATAATTACAGTTTTTTGTAAATTATATTTTGATTGTTTGATAAAATAAATAAATAATGTTATAAGTAATTTTTATATTGCAAGTTATGAATAATAACAGTTTATATAAATAATTTATTTCCAATAAGAATTATAATTAGACTTTAAGAATAATAAAATTATAATGTTAAAGTGACTTTAATTAGATTATTAAAAAATATATATAAAGTAGTAAAAAAAAAAAAAACTCATGAAATTCGAAGAAAAGTCACGTCTTAAAAAAAAAAAAAAGTCATGTACTAATTTAAATAAACAAATCTAATTAAATATATGAATTTAAAAAATAAAGGAAATAAATAGATCAATTAATCACCGCATGCATATGTGGAATTACGAAAAAAATATTTTTAAATCAAGTAAACCTAATTTATGCATGACAAATTTATTATACAACGAATATTTGAATTTATAATAAACCAACGATGTATTAGATCATTACCTAATTATTATTATGCTTTATTACTTAATTACCCTTAATTTTAAGTAAACTTGAAGGACATTATAGGCAATACATTATTTTGTAACATAAGTCTCTTTTTAGTATAGGTATAGATAATTGGTAATTAAAGATTTCGGTTTTTCCTGACATACATTACGGTTTGTGACCATTACAAATAACATTTTTAATGTCATTTATATACATAACAAATAACGCTTCTGGAGCTGAAATAGTTGTATTATACGCTGTAATGTATATCAAAAAACACAAATTTATACATTCTATTTTTCTGTATAAGGAGATATCCCAACATTGTCTGTACCAACCAAAAACTCTAAAGTGAAACTACATGAAAAGAAATAGTAAGAGAAAGTAAATGCATAGGGAATTTGCTTAATAACAATCTAAAAGTGATGCAAACATGGTCGCATGATAATTCCGAAACATGTCATCCTTTGATGGCCATTACGCTTTTAGCGTTATGCCAAGTATGGAGAATGCATAGTGAATTATTGACTAATGAGCTAGCAGCCTAGCACTCATATGTTTTCTAATCTTGAGCTCTTGTTTACTTCACAGTTCACATAGACCACTTGATCAACCAATAGTTATTTACCTTCCTGATAGCTCGTCCAGACTAGTGATTTTTTAAGAAAAGTCAGGTTGATTGATTAATGATATTGTGCTTGTTGGTCCTACAAATTAAAAGTGAATTGGTGTGTGGCGATACATTTATAGCCGACTGTTTTTTAAATTTTAAAATAAAGTTGATCTAAGGTTGACTGGTCAAGGTCGTTGATCAGAGTCAATATATAATGTATCAAATCCTTCAGATTGAGCTTAGTGCGGAAGTTGGTGGTTGATTAACTATCTTTTTAAACATTCTTTTGTCTTATAGTATTATCATCGCCAGTCTGATAAATGATATTGAGAGATAGAGAGAGCGAGATAATCAATTAAGCATGGTTCGGAGATAACCCTCCCACGTCCACGTCAGGTCAAACTTGACCTGAAAATCCTTTAACTATGGACATACCTTCTCTCTTGTTTATAATGTCTACAATCACACTTGAATATGACTAGACACGAGTTTTGGATTGTGATTCATAACAACCTTTTACAATCTTTAATAACACTTACAACAGACTTACTATGAAATTACAGAGCTTGTTTTGCTCTGCAATGGCGAAGTACAAACAGGCAGCTTCTACGACCAAATCGCAGAGCTCTGAGAGGAAGAGGAAGAGTTATGGCCAGTTCCTGCAACTGAGCCTACAAGGGAGGAGGTAAACCAGAAAAATTAACACCTCTCAAACAAACTTAACAGGCATATTACAAAGGTAGAATGTACCTCCATCTAGCTTCAATTTTTTTGTTCCTCCTTTCATAGACTTGCCCAATTGAAGGTTCCCTCTTACTCCTAGCTTGTACGGCTACCTCGACCTCTCTGGCCCTTTCAACAGTGAGCAGCTTGTCACACCCCAATTCCCGAAGGAAGGCGCACGTGCCAAGGGCGTGACTAGGGGTTGGAATAAAGAAGTGGGGATAGAAAGGGGATCATTACTATTCAACCATTTAATGATGTTCCCGAAAAGTTGGGCAACATCTCGTTTGAAAGAGGGAATAAACCGGAATGAAATCAAGCGGCAATAAACCCAACATAACAGTTATATCATTCATCATAGGATCGCATAAGATTCGATGGCTCGACGAATCAACATAAGACCATCATTACAAAACAACGAGTTCAAGTTCTCGATAGTAAGTGAATAAGTTCAGAGTACATTGTACTTAACAAAAGAAGTACGAATAGCGGAAGCTTAATAGAAGAAACACGTTGCCTCAGCTCCGCCTTCGTCATCACAATCCCCATCAACCTGTAAACATTTTAAACATTTTGGGCTAAGTACTAATGTACTCAGTGGGCTACGCATTTTGTCAACAGTCGAAAACATAGCATATTATCCATCATTATAAACATGACTTAGAAGGTTTTAGAAAACAAATACATCTAAGCATACCAAAACATTTCATTTGGGCCCTTATGTCGCACTCTACAGTTACTCTTACTTTGATCCCGGACCTCTAGCCACCGTCGGATCCATTCATCATTCATCATTTGGATTTCGGGCCGAAACCCAGAGAATCCCAGTCAAAGATAGAACACGAGAGAGATCAACCTCCGCATTACTACCAGGGTGTATACACAGTTCAAAGTTAGCGTTTTAGACTGAACTAAGAACCTCGATCGATTAACTTCAGAGCATTAAACATGTAGAGGGCACATTAAACATTTTATGGATAATAAGTTTTGCATTTTGAAACCATTGAGCATACGTGGCTCATAAACTTTTGAAAAGTAAGCCCACCTCTTGAAGCGTAGAATATGGCCGATCTTGATAGGCAACAACGTCAGGAACCTTGCCGAAATGCGCCTAATCATAAAAGTATAATAAGAATCTAAATTCTCATAATAAAACTTCTTAAGGGAAAATAATCGTCTAGTATATTTTCCTATCTTATAAATCCGTTAGGGATAACAGATTAGTTTTAATCCTTTAATCCTTATATAAAGGAATAATCCTTTATCATTCGTTCGTTTTTTTCATCAGTCGAGACCATTTATTCGTTGAATCAATTTTCGAAAATCATGAAATTTTCAGAACATATTCTTAAGCTAAGTATAGCTTAATAATTAATTAAATCTTAATTAATTATTATCATAAATAACCTTAATCATTTTAATTAAAATCTTAAATTAAATCTGATTTTAATATTCTGGGCCGGTCTTATTAATCCGGCCCGACAGTCGAGCCCGTTCAATTTAATTCACGGCCCAACAGAAATTGGGTATGGCCCGTTAATAATTATTCTGGCCCAAATGGGAGGCCCAGATTCAATAAGGCTCACTACTCTCTCTTTCTCTCTTGCGGCAACACACACGCACTAACAATTCTCTCCCTCTCTCATCCCTCTCTCGTTCTTCTCTTCCCCACCGAAGCTCTCTTCCGGCTTCACCGGCGACAATCGCCGCCGTCATCGTGGCCGTCGGCGGCCATCAAGTGCCGCTGCTGCGGAGCATTCTCCGCCTCCCCGTTTCTGGCCTCAATTTCGGAACAACCGAATCGGAAACCTAGCCCCCAAATCGAGACGATCGGCCCCGTCTTCTTCCTCTCTTTCAAATTTCCGGTGGAACCACCGCTGCTCACGGCCGAGCACCGCCCTCGTTACACGCCGTCGCCTTCACGCCCTCCTTCCGCCGCTGCACTCACGGCCGAGCGCCGCCGCTGAACTTCACCCCGTTCGCCATTGGAGTCGCGACCAGCATCTCCGTCATTGCCGAGCACCGTCGACGCCGAGGCAGCCTCTGCCGGGCTTACCGTCGCTGCTGCAGCAGTCGGAAACCGCCACCGCCGCCGGAAGATCCACCAGCGCCGTCGACAGCAGTAGGGCAATCCGCCCCTGTTCTATCCCTCACTCACTGCTCCGATTTCGGAACGGTAAAACCTCTCCATTCAGTTTTCGATTATAACTATATATCCGTTTTAGACATGCTCTTGTTACGTTTTTAATCCATCGTAATAGCATCTAGGGAAATGCATAATAATTTGGGTTCGATCCTTATGAGAATCGATTGTCGTTTAGGACATAATTTACAAGACTTTGATTAAGGATGGCGGTTCGTTTCAATTATGTGTTCTATTTAGCTTATGAGGTTTAGAAGAGATGTAACTCTTCCGTTTGGTGTCTATGTTTAGTGTAGGGGTTCTTTTCATTGTTCTATCCCGATTTAAGTTACGGCATGGAAAAGAAAGGGGTGAAAGCTTAGGATATAATTCATGTTCATTTGATTTGCATACTTAGGTTCTTTGTAGCATTTCATAAAGGATTTAACATGATTCATGTTCTAATTTCGTGTAAGTGAATATTATCTAATGAGAGGGATAAGAGCTTACTGTTGGTAGTAATGAACTTGAAAGGAAAAGAGATGGGATGAAGGTAGTGGGATGGAGCTGCGGAAATCCGCCTTTCTTCCTCTTTCAGTCTCCTCTTCCTTTCTTCTTCTCCTCTATCTGCCTTCTTATTTTTGTGTGATGCTTTGGTTTGTGCAGTGAAGTAAGAAGTGAAGAATTGTAGTGGTGAAGGGAGGGATTAATTGTGATGTACAAGAAGTGAATGGTTGGTTGAAGGCCATGCCTCTTCTACTTTTTAAGGAGGTGTTGGTTGTGTCTCCTCCATTCTTAATCTTTTCTTTTCTATTTCTTTTCTTTTATTGGCTAATTTGTAATTAGTTGGGCCATTAGTTTGGCCCCTTTTTGTAATTAAAGACTTGGGCCTTATTGTTCTTGTGGTGCACATATTGGGCTCGGCCCAATGGATCTTAAATATAACATCGGCTCATTTATTATATACCTTACGAATTAATTATAGATTTTATAATTATTCGTTTTAGTCTTTATAACAATCGTAATAAAATACGAAAGTTCGATTATCGTTTTATGCGATTTAAAATCACGAGAGATAACATATTATCTCTATTTTGCAAATAAAATTGCAATCTCACTTAAATCAACAAAATGATTCTTCCATTCCTATGAAACTATAAAGTTTCGAATTTCCTCACATAAATCATCTAAGAAATCCTTCCTCATCCGTCTATATATTGAAACTATAAAAGTTCCGAATTTCTTTACATAATATTTATATATTACGAAAGTCGGGGTATTACATCCTACCCTCCTTAAAAAAAATTTCGTCCTCGAAATTTATGCTTGTGGGTACTCTAATTCTGGTTATAATTCCTTCATATGAAACCATTACCCGTATAACTTAACCATCACTCATCTTAGATATCCTTTAACCTTTAACCATAGTGAATCCCTCTATGTGAAACCATCATCTATGTTCGTTAATCATAACAAACCTTAGACTTTCATAAGTTCTACGTGAGAAACTTATCTTAAAGCATCCTTTCTATGTTCAAATTTATATACTTAAACCATAATCATTCTAAAGGTGGTCATCATTTCTATCTTGATCTATTACTCTCTTATGCTCATCCTTTATTAGATAACATGTATAAAATGGATGATAGGAAACTATTGATTCATAAGGATAAGTATCCAAGCTATCAAGGAGTTTGAACTTCAAGTTTATGAGCTTAGCCAAATGGCAAATTGATCATGATCCAAAGAATTGATCATAGAGGCATCAAATGATGATCAAGTAATGGCTTCTGGATGAAAGTTAAGATATGTGTCTTGATCGTGAAAAAGGATTCAAGGAGTTTCAACGAGCCAATTAATCATAATAATTAAACCATAGGATCTCAACACGCATCAGAGCTACAAGGTATAACTTCAAAGAATAAGTTACTTGAACAATTAAGCACCATTCTGAAGTGATTTACAAGCTGAAGATCAAATAACTTGACCGTTGATACAAGAAATCAAGTACAACGATGCTTCAATAAATGATTTATTTATCACTGATGATAAATCAGACCAAAGAATGATTTGAAGTTCTGAAAAGCTGACATTCGAGGATACATCACGTTAAAATCTCAGATTTTTACTATGAGGGAATTGAACGTTGTAAGGGCTTGAAGTACAAACTGATTCTGGAAAAATGAGGTATGGCAGATTCACTGCTCAAACATTGAACAACCATCACTCTCTCATTACTTGGAGTTTGAAAACGTACTAGCTAGAAAAATAGAGTTCAGACATATTAGAACAATCTTTCTCCAATAGATCTCATCATTCAAAGCTAAGGAAAGATCTTGGAAACATCGATGAAAGCGAGAAGCAAAAGCTGTTCGTCAGACTTTGCAGATTGGCCATACAAATTTTGAAAAATCACAATAAATTGATACGAGCTCTGTTTTGAGTGAACAAAATATGTATGGAAAGACAAGGAAACGAACTTTCACATGGAAAAGGAATCAGGGTCCAATTCTAAACGGGTCATTCTGGAAGTGGCTCGCAAGTAGGCTGAATTTCCAGAATTAAAGAGAATGAGTTCCTTCCCATTTCAAAACATGAATTCACTTTCAAAAGGTCTTAGATTAGGAACTAAGTTTTGTATTAATCAAAATGAACACAAGTAAATCACATGGAAGGTTGTAAGAGGCTGATGGTGATCGATCAAAGGAGGGGCCCTTGGGAAATTTCATCGACCATTTCATGAATCATCTTTGAATGGAAGTAGAACAAGAATTTATCAAATTTGGAGACATGTACGAACGTAGCTTACTATGGACAAAAGTTGGTCATCCTCTAAGGGTTTCAATACTTCATTCTAATTATTATTTCTTGCTCAAGAAATCATGAGGGTCACTGGCTTACCGCATATCGAAGAGAAATAATTTCTCATGACTTAACCGATTTCAAAGTGTGACCTATGAGTTTAAAGCTGGAACAACAAGGAACATTTTTCATGTGTGGAACTTATGGAATCGAGCAGGGGAACACAATAGGAACGGGATTCAAAACTGTTGCCGAATAGTTTTCTGAAAATTGGCAGATTTGCCACACTGACTTCAAAACATCACTACGCTCACGTATGAGCTCGGATTTGGGTGTATGACATATCCATAGAAAGCTGAAACAACGAGCTAAAACTTTTATTCAGAAACTATTTGATTTCAACAAGTGGAAAGGGCTCGAAAATACAGATCAACCTATGCACAAAGGTGTTCGATGAAACGCCCGACCTGAATTCGTAACAAAAGTTCAAGAATTCAACTTTGACACCTCTTAAACTTTCACATGAGTATGAAACGTGAAGAACATCAAAGAAAGGTGCATACAGTAGTTGTACACACTCGATAAGGAAATAGAAAGAATTTCAACAATCTACTCATGAATACTCATCAAAGATCAAGACAATTAATATTCGGATTTTATCTACATTCATGGTCATTCTTCACAAGAACCGAATGTGGAACGTTGTGAATGGGGTTTGAATTCTAATATAATTCGAAATCATACTTATATCATCAAGAGAAAAAAGGGTTTACTTCAAGGAAGACAAGAAATTCAACTTGCTCTTTAATAACACTCTTCTTTCCTTGAACTTGATCCATTGCTTCGTTGAAACCATCACATTCATTTTCTCCTCGTTGAAACCCTTCTTGAAACACTTTTACTCGTTCCTTTTCATGGTTAATTCGACGTTAGTCCAGAATAACCATCATTAACGTTATTGATGTCTTAGTCCCTACCTCGTGGGATCATAAAACTTCATTCATAATCGTATGGTCATGAAACCAAATACGAAACATTTCTTTTTGGGCGGGGATTCGGGAATCCAACGCAACATCATAATTCATCTTTCATTTCCTTTCCATGTGGTACACAGTCCATTTCATTCCTTGACATTCGCAAGTATTATGCAATAAGCAGTAATACATAATTCCCATGTTCAAACAAAAGTTGAAGAATTCAACTTACCCGTGTTGATGGTACTGTGATGAAGAGCTGAGGACTTGAATAACATTTATGAGTCTAGAGAAACGATTCTAGACTCGACCTCAATAATCTTTAACTATCAGAGCCATGAAAGAACTTGTGCTCTGATACCATTCTGTCACACCCCAATTCCCGAAGGAAGGCGCACGTGCCAAGGGCGTGACTAGGGGTTGGAATAAAGAAGTGGGGATAGAAAGGGGATCATTACTATTCAACCATTTAATGATGTTCCCGAAAAGTTGGGCAACATCTCGTTTGAAAGAGGGAATAAACCGGAATGAAATCAAGCGGCAATAAACCCAACATAACAGTTATATCATTCATCATAGGATCGCATAAGATTCGATGGCTCGACGAATCAACATAAGACCATCATTACAAAACAACGAGTTCAAGTTCTCGATAGTAAGTGAATAAGTTCAGAGTACATTGTACTTAACAAAAGAAGTACGAATAGCGGAAGCTTAATAGAAGAAACACGTTGCCTCAGCTCCGCCTTCGTCATCACAATCCCCATCAACCTGTAAACATTTTAAACATTTTGGGCTAAGTACTAATGTACTCAGTGGGCTACGCATTTTGTCAACAGTCGAAAACATAGCATATTATCCATCATTATAAACATGACTTAGAAGGTTTTAGAAAACAAATACATCTAAGCATACCAAAACATTTCATTTGGGCCCTTATGTCGCACTCTACAGTTACTCTTACTTTGATCCCGGACCTCTAGCCACCGTCGGATCCATTCATCATTCATCATTTGGATTTCGGGCCGAAACCCAGAGAATCCCAGTCAAAGATAGAACACGAGAGAGATCAACCTCCGCATTACTACCAGGGTGTATACACAGTTCAAAGTTAGCGTTTTAGACTGAACTAAGAACCTCGATCGATTAACTTCAGAGCATTAAACATGTAGAGGGCACATTAAACATTTTATGGATAATAAGTTTTGCATTTTGAAACCATTGAGCATACGTGGCTCATAAACTTTTGAAAAGTAAGCCCACCTCTTGAAGCGTAGAATATGGCCGATCTTGATAGGCAACAACGTCAGGAACCTTGCCGAAATGCGCCTAATCATAAAAGTATAATAAGAATCTAAATTCTCATAATAAAACTTCTTAAGGGAAAATAATCGTCTAGTATATTTTCCTATCTTATAAATCCGTTAGGGATAACAGATTAGTTTTAATCCTTTAATCCTTATATAAAGGAATAATCCTTTATCATTCGTTCGTTTTTTTCATCAGTCGAGACCATTTATTCGTTGAATCAATTTTCGAAAATCATGAAATTTTCAGAACATATTCTTAAGCTAAGTATAGCTTAATAATTAATTAAATCTTAATTAATTATTATCATAAATAACCTTAATCATTTTAATTAAAATCTTAAATTAAATCTGATTTTAATATTCTGGGCCGGTCTTATTAATCCGGCCCGACAGTCGAGCCCGTTCAATTTAATTCACGGCCCAACAGAAATTGGGTATGGCCCGTTAATAATTATTCTGGCCCAAATGGGAGGCCCAGATTCAATAAGGCTCACTACTCTCTCTTTCTCTCTTGCGGCAACACACACGCACTAACAATTCTCTCCCTCTCTCATCCCTCTCTCGTTCTTCTCTTCCCCACCGAAGCTCTCTTCCGGCTTCACCGGCGACAATCGCCGCCGTCATCGTGGCCGTCGGCGGCCATCAAGTGCCGCTGCTGCGGAGCATTCTCCGCCTCCCCGTTTCTGGCCTCAATTTCGGAACAACCGAATCGGAAACCTAGCCCCCAAATCGAGACGATCGGCCCCGTCTTCTTCCTCTCTTTCAAATTTCCGGTGGAACCACCGCTGCTCACGGCCGAGCACCGCCCTCGTTACACGCCGTCGCCTTCACGCCCTCCTTCCGCCGCTGCACTCACGGCCGAGCGCCGCCGCTGAACTTCACCCCGTTCGCCATTGGAGTCGCGACCAGCATCTCCGTCATTGCCGAGCACCGTCGACGCCGAGGCAGCCTCTGCCGGGCTTACCGTCGCTGCTGCAGCAGTCGGAAACCGCCACCGCCGCCGGAAGATCCACCAGCGCCGTCGACAGCAGTAGGGCAATCCGCCCCTGTTCTATCCCTCACTCACTGCTCCGATTTCGGAACGGTAAAACCTCTCCATTCAGTTTTCGATTATAACTATATATCCGTTTTAGACATGCTCTTGTTACGTTTTTAATCCATCGTAATAGCATCTAGGGAAATGCATAATAATTTGGGTTCGATCCTTATGAGAATCGATTGTCGTTTAGGACATAATTTACAAGACTTTGATTAAGGATGGCGGTTCGTTTCAATTATGTGTTCTATTTAGCTTATGAGGTTTAGAAGAGATGTAACTCTTCCGTTTGGTGTCTATGTTTAGTGTAGGGGTTCTTTTCATTGTTCTATCCCGATTTAAGTTACGGCATGGAAAAGAAAGGGGTGAAAGCTTAGGATATAATTCATGTTCATTTGATTTGCATACTTAGGTTCTTTGTAGCATTTCATAAAGGATTTAACATGATTCATGTTCTAATTTCGTGTAAGTGAATATTATCTAATGAGAGGGATAAGAGCTTACTGTTGGTAGTAATGAACTTGAAAGGAAAAGAGATGGGATGAAGGTAGTGGGATGGAGCTGCGGAAATCCGCCTTTCTTCCTCTTTCAGTCTCCTCTTCCTTTCTTCTTCTCCTCTATCTGCCTTCTTATTTTTGTGTGATGCTTTGGTTTGTGCAGTGAAGTAAGAAGTGAAGAATTGTAGTGGTGAAGGGAGGGATTAATTGTGATGTACAAGAAGTGAATGGTTGGTTGAAGGCCATGCCTCTTCTACTTTTTAAGGAGGTGTTGGTTGTGTCTCCTCCATTCTTAATCTTTTCTTTTCTATTTCTTTTCTTTTATTGGCTAATTTGTAATTAGTTGGGCCATTAGTTTGGCCCCTTTTTGTAATTAAAGACTTGGGCCTTATTGTTCTTGTGGTGCACATATTGGGCTCGGCCCAATGGATCTTAAATATAACATCGGCTCATTTATTATATACCTTACGAATTAATTATAGATTTTATAATTATTCGTTTTAGTCTTTATAACAATCGTAATAAAATACGAAAGTTCGATTATCGTTTTATGCGATTTAAAATCACGAGAGATAACATATTATCTCTATTTTGCAAATAAAATTGCAATCTCACTTAAATCAACAAAATGATTCTTCCATTCCTATGAAACTATAAAGTTTCGAATTTCCTCACATAAATCATCTAAGAAATCCTTCCTCATCCGTCTATATATTGAAACTATAAAAGTTCCGAATTTCTTTACATAATATTTATATATTACGAAAGTCGGGGTATTACACAGCTCGTCCATTAAAGTAGCAACATGCTCTTGATACTCTGGGTTATTGACGACTGCATCCTCGGATGTCAAAAATCCGTCCAATAAGGGTGCAAGAATGATCTTGCATGCTTCTCTCTTTTTCTGTCAAATACCCATCATACATCTCGTATTGAGTAAAAAGATTCTTCAATCTCCGAAGATATGCCCTCGTGTTAGGAAAATCTTCAAAGTCCACGAAATCCATTTCCCTCCTGGTTAGGTAACTGAGCAGTCGGAATCTGAGAGAATCAGGGATATCCTCCGAGTAAACCAACTAGCAGATTTTCTGGCTGACGGAATCGAAAGGCATACCTGGAATGATAGCAAGTAAACATGAATGGCATAAGTCAGAAATAATAAAACCAGTAAAGCCGACAAAGGATACTTATAGAGGAAAAGGAAGTTGATTCGACGCAAAAAATTAACTGCTTCACCCGTAATCTACGAAATGCTAACTAGAGGTAATATATAGTATTATCAAATATAAAGTTGCAGAAACCCCTAGAAATCGGATTTCTTCACTTTCCCTTGCTAAGAGTAGGAGGAGCGGCTTTCTAGCCCTAAAAAAAGAAAAAAGAAGAAAGAGAGAAAGAAACAAGGCGAGAAGAAGGTTACCTGTTTAACTTTGATGGATTAGAATGAGTCACCTTCCTTTTCTCTATAGATAGTGTGGGAAATGATAGAGGAGAGAAGAAGAAAAGAATCTTATATTTTCTTGCCCTTGGAAACCCACCATCTCATCGCTTTTCCCACGTGACAAGACCCTTATGATGTCAGCAAGGAAATCCTTTCCCGCCCAAACGCCAAGCAGAAGCTTATAGCACACGCTTCTGGACCTGGGGGGGAGTAGCTGATAGGGACCAATATCAGCTCTGCCACGGGGCACCTTTAAGTGCCACATAGACCCATGAATTATTTGAGGCCAACACTGTCTTTGAAGCAGATGCCATGCTCATCTGCAGAAGCTACAAGGATTTATCTAGACCCCGCCCTCATAAAGAAGCCATCCTCAAGAAGGCTTCCCAAGTCCTTAAGCATATGCGTACGCCTAAGGGTCTGCCAACGCACACCCTTTGCATGCCTCTACATACTCTAGGGTGAGGACCACCAAATTAATAACAAGGGGAATCTTGTCCCCCTAAAAATTCCTTTCCTGTCCTTCCCTTGTGTGTACATTCACCTTTTTGTCCTTTACACACCTATAAATATAGGGTAATCTCACCACTCCAACACATACTTTGCATACTGCTACTTTCTCTCGAACTCAAGCAACCGAGGTCCTTCTTCAAGGAACTTCCTTCATCATCTCTCCCATCTTCACTTTGTGGGCAAAAGACATTCTCAACCGTTCGACTCAATGGTATAATTCTTGTCATCAGACGAGGACGAGTACAAGGCGCCTTACGTTCTCTACTTCGTCATCTTCTTCTTTTTCCTCCTTCCGAGATGAGCTCTATTTTCATGGATTTGGCCGGATCGATAGCTCAAACGCCTTGCGCTTGACCCTATCTCCATCCCCTTTTACATGGAAAAGAGGTATCTTATGGAAGTCGAGCTGCTAAAACCATCCCACCGCATGGATCTCTTTTGTATTTTCATTTAAGTTCGTTCGTGATATAGGTGAAATTTACCTTGTTTTTATAACCGAAAAGAGTCGATTTTGAGTCTCGATTGTGTAGTATTGTCTATAGTTTATATGGTTTTCAATATATTGGACAATATTATGCTTGTGGGTGTTTTTCTATGTTTTTAGGTATATTTTGATGATAAAACCTCGAGACGAGATGAGGCGTGAAGATCGTAGCTTGGAGTTCAAGTTTGAGTTCGAGAGAAGACCTCTCGATACCTCTCTCGATCGAGAGGTCTATCGAGAGGAACCTTCTGTATCAGCTATCGATCGAGAGCATTTTATACCACCTCTCGATACCTCTCTCGATCGAGAGGCCTGTCGAGAGGTGGGGTGTCGAGAGGGTTCCAGCCGGGAATTTTTCCTTTATTAATTAGACTCCTTTTTGGTCTATGTTTCCTTATGTAAATTTCTCCTATATATATTCCTAGCCTAGCATTGTAAACCCTAACATCTTTCATACTTTTTCTAGCACTTTTATATTTTACTTTAGAGTTTTTATTCTTGTATTCGACATTGAAGCTTTTTCAAGTTTATGCAAGATTCAAGATTCGAAGTTCTTCGTTTGTGTTCAAGTTTTTCTTACTCTTACTCTTTAATTATGTTCTTTCAATTCTTTGTGTTTATGTTTGATTTAATTATGTCTAGCTAAATTCATTAGTTGATTTTAGGGATTGAATGCCTAATTGAATTTATGTAAGTATTTTTGTTTACAATTAGCCTTCCAATCTAGATGCATGTTTCATGGTGCTTATTCTCATGCATGATTACTTGATCACTAATTGTGTATGCATAGTTATGTGTTTATGCCTTGATAGGATAATTGCATAATAGATCTCATGAATACATGGTATGATAGTTTGATTGTCTTGATTGAAATTGAATTATCATATGTTTATATATAATTGATTTGGGTGTCATAGTTGAACCTAGTTGATTATATTATTGATACTTGTGCTATTTTGCACTTGATTTGATATCTATGCGTCCGAGAGGATATTAGGATCTTATTAGGTGACGACTTGCATTGCTTTAATCGGGGTGTAGGTTATTTTTCATGTATCACATTTAGATTGGATTAAATTGGTTAATTGTATGCATTAATTGCTTTCATAGATTTGATTAGGTAGGCTTCCCTAGAATCAACACTTTTCCTTAATTGAGTTTTTACCTTATTTATTTAGTTGCTTGCTTGCTAAGTTATTTTGTGTGATTATCTTTTTACTTTGTTTATTTGTTTCCTTACTTGATTTATTGAGTCCTTTTATTTATTTGCCTAGTATAAATACCACATTCATAAACTCTTAAAAGCTTAAACATCAGTTTAGTTCTAGAGTAGATGTATTGTGTGTGTTTTCGATTTGTCAGTCCCTGTGGATACGATACTCACTTATTCTATACTATACCTATTTTGTGTGGTAGAAAATAGTGCGATCAAATTTTGGCGTCGTTGCCGAGGATTGATTAGATTTCATACGCATATTTTGAAATAGAATTAATAGGTGATTAGGCGCTTTAATTTTCTGTTTTTTGGTTTATTGATCTAGCGGTTTTTGTTTCTTCTCTTTGATTTTAGGTAGTGCATGACCACAAGGTCTAAAGGGATAACACCTATTCCGATAGACTTGGAGTTGGAGCGCTCACTAAGGGCTTTGAGACGAGAGAAGGAAGCTAGCAAGATCGATACACCACCCTCTTCACCACCCGATTCACCAAAGAGTTTCGATTCGATGGGAGATCAAGCGGCGAGGAGGACTTTGAACGACCGTTTCAAGCCGGTCGTGGACCAATTTCAGCAAGGAGGATGGGGGACCACGGACGCGAACAACTATGAGATCAAGACGTCCCTCATCAACATGGTGCAATCTAACCAATATGGAGGAACACCCATGGAGGATCCAAATGCTCACTTGAAGCAATTTCTGGATATTTGTGCAACATACAAGGCTAATGGAGTATCTTCGGACTACCTCAAGCTCAGCTTATTCGTGTGGTCTCTCAAGGGCGATGCGAGGGAGTGGCTCGATGGATTGGACAAGACGGAGATAAGGACTTGGGCCGAGATGTGCACCAGATTTTTGAACAAGTTCTTTCCCCCTTCGAGAGCTCAAAAACTCATCAACGAGATCAACCAATTCCAACAATACGAGGATGAGTATTTCTACGAGGCATGGGGGAGATTCAAGAAGCTACTGCGAGCATGCCCGAACCATGGAATTAGCAAGGAAGATCAAATCACGTGCTTCTATCGTGGTTTGAACAAGTTGTGTAGGAAGGAGCTCGACTACGCTTCGAAAGGAGGATTCTTGAACAATGAGTACGATGTGGCTATGGAGATTATTGAGCTGACCGTGAATTCAAGCTATGAGGAGGCTACTGACCGTCGCGTTGGAAGAAGGAGAGTTGCCAACATTGGAATCGAGGCTTACGAAGACTTGATGGAGAAATACACAAAAACAGCAAGTGAGTTGGATACTATCAAGAAAGGAGTACTTCGGTGCGATGCGGTCACAGACGAACAAGCAAACCCAACCGAAGAGGAGGATGCCAATTTTGTGCAACAAGGAGGCAAGTGGCAACCCAATCAAGGAAACAAGTGGCAAGGAGGACAAGGAGGACAAGGAGGTTCGAACTACCAAGGAGGATATAAGAAGCCTTACGTTCCCAACAACCGCAACCATCCGAACTTCTCTTATGCCAATCCGAACAATGTCTTGCAACCACCTCCCGGCTTCCATGTTGAGAACGGAGTCATCCAAGAGACAAAGAAGGAAATGTCTACCGACGATTTGATTCGTCAATATATGGCTCAGTCGGAGATGAGGATGACACAACAAGATGCTAAGTTGAGGACGTTGGAGCTCACTCAAAACACCTTGAGCAACAATTTGGGGAGTAGCATCAACGCCTTGACCAAGCAAATGCAAATGTTGGAGACGCAAATGAGTCAAATAGCCAACGCTCAAGGAGGAGTCCATAAGCCCGGCCAATTCCCAAGCAACACCTAGAAAAACCCGAAGAACAACCATCATGTTCATGCTATTGAGCTTCGAAGTGGCACAAAGTACACAAATCCATCCTTGGAAGCTGAGAAGAAAGAAGACAGGAGACTCAAGAATGCGGAGATCGAGGAGACGAGGATCCAAGTGCCGAGGCGAGGACCTCTCGACACCTCTCTCGATCGAGAGGGGGATCGAGAGGTCGCTACTGGAAGTCAGAATCCACCTCTCGATACCTCTATCGATCGAGAGGAGGATCGAGAGGTTTACGAGGAGGAGATTCAAATTGACCCTATCGAAACCTCTCTCGATCGAGAGAGGGGTCGAGAGGTCAAAAACCGAGGTCAGAAGGTACCTCTCGATACCTCTCTCGATCGAGAGGGGGATCGAGAGGCAAAGCAGCGCCCCAATTCCCGACGTACACTCCGAAGGCCCCTTTCCCACAACGCTTGACCAAGACGAAGCAAGATGAAAAGTATCAACGCTTTTTGGAGATACTACAAAAGGTCAACATCAACATACCACTTCTAGATGCTCTTCCAGACATGCCCAACCATATGAAGTTCATCAAGGATGCGGTTTCGGGAAAGAAGAAGTGGGGGAAGTTCGAGACAATCAATCTCACGGAGGAGTGCAGCGCTGTGATACAAAAGAAGCTCCCATTGAAGCAAAAGGATCCCGGGAGGTTCACATTGGAATGCAAGATCGGAGATCACGTCTTTCAAAATGTGCTATGCGATCTTGTGCTAGCATCAATTTGATGCCTCTCTCTATATTCAACCGGCTCAAGATCGGGAGGATGAAACCAACCACCATCTCTCTACTTATGGCGGACCGATCGATTTCTTATCCAAAGGGGATAGTGGAGGACGTTCTCGTTCAAGTGCACAACCTTGTCTTCCTGGCGGATTTCGTAGTCTTGGACATGCCCGAGGATGCAAATCAACCATTGATCTTAGGACGGCCATTCTTAGCCACGGGGAGAGCGTTGATCGATGTTCAAGATGGAGACCTCACCTTTCGAGTCAATGGCGAGGAACTGAAAATTTCTATTTACGAAGCCATGAGGAGACCCGATGATCATCGTGAGGATATCTTCTCCATTGAGACATTGATACCACCTACTTCGGAGGAGGCACTCAACCATTACATCTCAACCCCTTTATATACCTACTTGGAGTTGGACGAAGCTTGCGACGAGATTCTTGAGTATTTACATCAATTGGAGGCGAACCAACCACAACTTCCTCACGAGGAAGTTCCTTACCTCGATATCAACAAGACGGTGGATGGTGGAATTCTTGAAGAGGAAGAGAAAAAGGATGCAGCCCCTAAAGTGGAGTTGAAGCCACTGCCCGAGCACCTCGAGTACAAGTTCTTAGGAGAAGAAGAGACGTACCCGGTGATCGTTTCTTCTCAACTCACGGAGGCAAACACCGACAAGTTATTAAGGGTCCTAAGGAAGCATAAATCGACAATTGGATGGACGATTGCCGACATCAAAGGTATTAGTCCTTCAATTTGCATGCATAGGATATTGCTCGAAGATAGTCATCGCCCAAGAGTCCAACCTCAAAGGTGATTGAACCCGGCAATGCAAGAAGTTGTGAGGAAGGAGGTGTTGAAGTTGCTTGATGCCGGCATGATCTATGCTATTTCGGATAGTGAGTGGGTGAGCCCTACTCAAGTGGTGTCAAAGAAAGGAGGCATGACGGTCATCAACAATGAGAAGGGGGAGCTTATAGCAACGAGGCTTGTCACGGGATGGCGAGTTTGCATTGATTACCGCCTTCTCAACGCAGCAACTAGGAAGGATCACTTCCCCCTCCCGTTCGTAGACCAAATGCTCGATCGATTGGCCGGCCATGAGTATTATTGCTTCCTCGATGGATATTCCAGATACAACCAAATCGTCATCGCTCCGGAGGACCAACACAAGACGGCGTTCACTTGTCCATATGGAGTCTTCGCTTATCGGAGGATGTCGTTTGGGTTATGCAATGCACCGGCTACTTTCCAATGGTGCATGATGGCCATCTTCCATGGATTGATCGAAAACATTATGGAGGTATTCATGGATGATTTTTCAGTTTTCGGTTCTTCTTTTGATCAATGCTTGGAGAATCTTGCCACGGTGCTTCAAAGGTGCGAAGAGACGAACCTCTTGCTCAATTGGGAGAAGTGTCACTTCATGGTGCAAGAAGGAGTTGTCCTTGGCCACAAAGTGTCGTCACAAGGATTGGAGGTGGATCGCCAAAGTCGTAGCCATCGAGAAGTTGCCACCACCAACCAACGTCAAATCGGTGAGGAGTTTCTTAGGACATGCCGGCTTCTATAGGAGGTTCATCAAGGATTTTTCAAAGATCACGAAGCCGTTGTGTGGATTGCTCGAGAAGGATGTCAAGTTCGTATTTGATGAGGATTGCTTGGAAGCCTTCAAGACTTTGAAGAAGGCGCTTATCTCTACTCCCGTCTTGGTGTCACCGGATTGGAGTGCCCCGTTCGAGCTCATGTGCGATGCAAGCGATTGGGCGGTAGGAGCAGTTTTAGGGCAGAAAAGGGAGAAGCTCTTCCGAGTGATCTACTACGCTAGCAAGACATTGGACTCCGCTCAAAGGAACTACACCACCACGGAGAAGGAGTTACTCGCTGTGGTCTATGCTTTCGACAAGTTTAGACCTTATTTGGTGGGATCTCACACGATTGTGCACACCGACCATGCCGTCATTCGCTACCTATTCAACAAGAAGGACTCGAAGCCAAGGCTAGTCCGCTGGATTTTGCTTCTTCAAGAGTTCGATATGGAGATCAAGGATAGGAAAGGATGTGAGAATGTGGTGGCCGACCGTCTCTCGAGACTTGAGCAGCCCGTGGATGGAGAAAATTCGAAGATTGCTATCAAGGAAAGCTTCCCCGATGAGCAGATTTTTGAGATGGACGATTTGAATCCTTGGTTCGCCGACATCGTCAACTATTTGGTGATTCATCATGTGCCCAAGGATCTCTCGTCTCATCAAAAGAAGAAGTTCCTCCACGATTGTAAGTTCTATTATTGGGATGATCCTTACTTGTACTGGAGGTGTGCCAATGGAATCATAAGACGATGTGTTCATCAATCGGAGTGGAAAAAGATCATCGAAGATTGCCATAGCACTCCGAATGGGGGACACTTCGCTGCAAATCGCACCGCCCTCAAGATATTTCATAGTGGTTTCTATTGGCCTTCGATCTACAAGGATTGCCACAAGTACATCAAGTCATGCGATCGATGCCAAAGGATGGGGAACATCACGAAGAGGGACAAGATGCCGCAACGCACTATCATGGAGGTGGAGCTTTTTGATGTTTGGGGGATCGACTTCATGGGTCATTTTCCCAGATGTCAAGGGTTCTCGTACATCTTACTTGCGGTGGAGTATGTTTCACGATGGGTTGAGGTCATTCCTACTACAACCAACGATTCGAAGGTGGTGATCAAATTCCTCCAGCGAAATATTTTGACTCGGTATGGAACTCCGAAAGCTTTGCTTAGTGATGGGGGGAGCCACTTCAACAATCGTTGGTTAGGATCACTTCTTGCAAAATATGGAGTCAAGCACAAGGTTACGACGCCCTACCACCCTCAAGCAAACGGTCAAGCCGAGCTAGCTAATCGAGAGATCAAGCAAATTTTGGAGAAGACCGTCACCAACAAGATGGAGTGGGCTATGTATTTGGATGATGCACTTTGGGCTTATAGGACGGCTTTCAAGACGCCAATTGGAAGGTCCCCATATCAATTACTATTTCGCAAATCTTGCCATTTACCAATGGAGTTGGAGCACAAAGCTTATTGGGCGACTAGAAGGATCAATTTCGAGTTCAAGGAAGCCATGGGCCAAAGGTGTGACGACTTATTGGAGCTTGATGAATGGAGGAACGAGGCATTCGAGAATTCGAGGATTTACAAAGAACGAGCCGCAAGATTTCACGACTTGAGCATTAAAAAGCGTAAGTTCGAAATTGGTGATGATGTTCTTGTTTTTAATTCTCGACTTCATTTGTTTCCAGGAAAATTGCAAAGTAAGTGGTCGGGGCCGTTCGTTATTTACAAGGACTTGAAGAATGGTGCATTCGAAGTGTTGAAGAACGACGGTGAAAAATTCGTGGTGAATGGACATCGACTCAAGCACTACTTCAAGCCGTTGCCTTTATACCCCAAGAAAGCGGCCACTTATCTCGATGAACCAAGTTAGAAAGGAGGTATCGTCGGGCTAAAGACGTTAAACGTAGCACTTGTTGGGAGGTAACCCAATATTCGTATCCCGTTTTTATTTTTGTTTCGTTTTATTTTAGAGTCGTAGGTCAATTTTTCATATTTTAGAGTCGGAACCCCTTAATATACTAACGAATGCTAAAGTGTTGTGTAGAAATAAAAATCGGGCAGGACCTCTCGACACCTCTCTCGATCGAGAGGCCTGTCGAGAGGTGAAAAAAATATTGTCCAGTAGGGGTCTCTCGACACCTCTCTCGATCGAGAGGGGTATCGAGATATTCTGAAAATTGTGCCCAGGTTTTGTCACATGAAGCCTCTCGATCGAAAACCCCGTGTTTTCGATCGAGAGGGGAGGACAGTATGTTCAGCGCAAAACCTCTCGACACCTCTCTCGATCGAGAGGCCTGTCGAGAGGTCAAATTACGGAGTCCAGTAGGTACCTCTCGACACCTCTCTCGATCAAGAGGTGTATCGAGAGGGTCGTTGACGAGCCCTAACCGACTTTGACCAGGTTTTATTTTCCCTATTTATACACCATATACACACAATTCACATACCATTCACACACAAACACAAATTCTCTCAAGAACACAAGAGCACTCTTCAATTTTCTCTTTTCGATTCGTCTCAAGGTACTCGATTTCTCGCCCCTCTCTTATTTATTCTTGATTCTCTACATGAATACGCATGTTTTGACCGATTGAAATTCGTTTTTGTTGGTTAAATTCGTGGATTGGGGATTAGATTGAGAATTTTAGATTGAATCTATGAATTGTTTTGCATTATTTGAATAAATTGGATTCATTGAGGATTGAGAAGATGGATGCATGTGAATTTTTGAATGGGTACTTGAATTTGTCTATGAATTTGATGAAACTCATTGATTTATATGCATTGAATTGAATTGTGCTATGAAGAGTACTATGCTTGGAGATTTGTGGTGTTGAATGTGTGGATTTGTGATGTGCAAAATTGAGTTGATAATGGGGGAGAATTGAATTTGGTTGAAGTTTGGGGGAAGATGATTCATATTGCTATATTCTTGCACCTCTTGGATTAATTTGTGAAATTTTTAAGTACTAACATGGCAAGAGACAAGGGGAAGAGTGTTGCTTCGACTTCTTCAAGCAAGGGCAAGGGGAAGGAGAAGGCCAAGGAGACATGGAAGAACGACAAGACTATCCCGGAGAACCGAATGCCGCCGGCAAGGTCGTTGCCCTCAAATTTGGAGCCCAAGGCGTTCAAGCTCAAGCTCACCACAGCGGAGTCCAAGAGGAGATGGTCACATCTTGTGCAACTCAAGCACAAGCATTGTCGTTTCCTCCATCAAGAGACGATAGTGGCGATGGGGATAGCCGACGAGATCACCCAAATGATGCAAAGAGGAGGCTTCACCAACATCTTCCAAGGCAACCACTTGACCTATCACATTCTAACGGTGGAGTTTCTCTCAACATTGGAGGTGGTGCGAGTCAACCAAGTGCCCGATATCATTCGTTTCCAACTCGGTGGTCAACCAAGGGAGCTTGACATGGATCAACTCAACGATGTTATCGGAGGAGACAAGAATGGCGAGTACATTGGCAACAACCACCCTAATCTTCAAGATTTGTGGGGCCAATTTGTGGACTACGACGCGGAGAGGAAGAAGTCCTACAACCCGGCAATTGCAAAGGCCACCTCGATTCGGAATCCCACAATTCGCTACTTCCATAGGCTGATTTCGTCTACCATCCATTCCCGCCACGACTCCGGCACCTTCCTTGCCACCGATGCCCATCTCATTTGGACTTCCTATCGAAGCCATTCCCAAAATGCAACCCTTTACCTCGTCGATCACATGGATAATCAAGCTTATTTGTTCGGATGACAAAAGATTGGGATAGGAGCATTCGTCACCCCGATTGCTAGACACTTCAACGTGCAAATTCGGGAGCAGCCGGTGTCCACATCCATCTTTGTGGATAGAAGGACTTTGGAGTTTGCGAGGATGATCTCATTCGACACGTCCGAGTGGTTCTTGAAGCTACATGGGAGAAGTGGTGTTCATCTCTTCCCGCTGCCGAACAACTATTTGACCGAGGTGATTGGGAATGAGAAGCTACGTAGAGGGAATGAGAAGATGAACTCTCTGCAACACAAGGAACTCATGTGGGCCGAGGGAGGTCCAAGGCCCGATGAAGGAGGCGATGATGATGAGGAAGAAGACGATGAAAAAGAGGCCGAGCAATATGAGCAAGGATATGATCAAGAGGAGGATGCTTACGCGCAAGGGTATGAAGGTGTTCCACAGCCCGGTTTCTACATGAGAGCTCCGGAATTTTCTACAACGCAAGAATGGCACACGGAAACGATGGAGGCGATGGACAACTACCATTGGGATGGTAGAGAGTTCGTTGAATCTCAAGTGCAAGGAGTTCGAGAAGAAGTTTAAACTTTGAGAACCGAGGTGGGTGACCTTCGTACATACATTGGAGGTCGTTTCGATACTCTCAACATATACTTTGAGAATGAAGCGAAAAGACGAGAGGAGGAGGAGAAAAGGCGTAAGGATGAGAGAGCTTACATGGAGAACTACAATAGGATGGTGCATGAGATGCACTACTTCTATCCTCACTACCCGTCTCACCATCAACGATTCGACCCCAATAACCCCGACAACCCTCCATTCCCTCCGCCATTTCAATGAGGTAAGTTTGTTAACTTAGTTCCTTCTTCTTTTTGCAAACTTATTCTTTAATCTTTGATTTCGAAATAAGTTTGGGGGAGGGGGAAGAGTAACTAAAGTTAACAATCTTTTTGAGTATTTTTAATTGCTTTAGTAGTTGGTTTATTTTGGGGTATGTTGAGTCTTTTATGTTGAGTCTTTTATTGCTTTGAATCTTTAGAGTCTTAGGTTAAATCGAGTCGAATAAGCATGTAATGATAGTATTGTGAATTTGGCCGATGATAGAAATTTTTTTATGGATTTTTGGAGAAAAAAATCATGATCTTTATTATGCATAGAACCTTGGCGAAGCGACGCATTTTATTTGATGAATTTGAATTGTGTTATGATGTCGGGAACTAGTTAGTTTGAACCCGTGAGAATTGAGCTATTTGTGCATGTTTATGCCTATTCTTTGATTGAATGATCATGTATGCTTCGTTGTTTCTAGAACTTGCCCTATTTCTCCATCAAGACCTTAGTATATTTATGAACTAGGAGATGATCTTAGGCCATTTTTCTTTAGCCACATGATTCTCATACACTAACCTTGATCATAATCTTTGTTTACCCCCTTTGAGCCTTTTTATGAGCCTTTCTTTCTTAAGCTTGGATGATAGGAGGTTTGGATGGATAAGGGTACCTTTAGTGGATTTAGTTGGTGATGTGGGAGGTGTTGAAAAGAATATTTGTTGTGGTATGGAAGAAGAAAAAAAAAGGAGAAATTTTAGATGCTTGATTTAAGTATAGTTGGCTATCCCTATAAGCTTAGAAAAATAGTTATGAAAAAAAAAAAAATATATATATATATATATATATATATATATAGGGGTGAGATCATGTACAAAATGAGGTTATCGTAAAAAATAAAAAATGATGCATTTTATACATAACTATAATGCAAGGTATGCATAATTATAATGCATTGTGCATTATAATGCACGTTCTATACTATTATAATGCATCAACCATCATAATGCATTTTCAGTATAATCATAATGCACCAGTTAATATGAACCATAGATCACATTGAGATCAATGGTCCAGATCATTTCTCATTTCTTACTAGACATGTCTTTTGTATTTGATCTCTCCACTATATATATATATATATATATATATATATATATAGAGCCTTTGTTCAACATTAGAAAGAACATTCTTTAGATGAGCTCTAAAAAAAAGGAAAAAAAAAAAAAGAGAGAGAATAAAAGCATAAGGGGATAGTTAGCTTGAGTTATATACTTTGCATCTATAAGATTTTGAGTTTTGTAGAGGTGTTGGATGGTAGAAGATGGAGTTGAAAACCATACTTTGGTTGGAGTTGAAAAGAGGTTGATGGTTTGGATTTATTTGAGTCACTTAGCCTATACATTCCCTACCTTAACCAATGTCCCTACATTACAAGCTTATATAAAGACCTTTTTTATCTTAGTTTGTGAGTAGTACATTAGGTGGAGATGTTGAGATTAGGGGCAAGCCTATGGTAAACATGTTGCATTACATTGATGTTGAGTGAACCCATATGATGTGCATTATTTCATACATCTTTTCTTTGAGAGAGTAGAGTGTTCACTTACATATAAATATCTCACATGTTGGAGAGTGTTCTTTGATGGATTGACATGAGTTGAATTTGTTGGATAGATTGTGTTATTGATGCTAAGGTTGTGTGCATAGTTTTGATCATGATCATGAGTTTATTTTTGAAAAACTTTGAGGCCTATATAGTTCACAATGCTAGAATCTATTGTTTATGTTTTGGTATTTTTCGGGACGAACAATGTTAAAGTTTGGGGGATTTGATATAGGTGAAATTTACCTTGTTTTTATAACCGAAAAGAGTCGATTTTGAGTCTCGATTGTGTAGTATTGTCTATAGTTTATATGGTTTTCATTATATTGGACAATATTATGCTTGTGGGTGTTTTTCTATGTTTTTAGGTATATTTTGATGATAAAACCTCGAGACGAGATGAGGCGTGAAGATCGTAGCTTGAAGTTCAAGTTTGAGTTCGAGAGAAGACCTCTCGATACCTCTCTCGATCGAGAGGTCAATCGAGAGGAACCTTCTGTATCAGCTATCGATCGAGAGCATTTTATACCACCTCTCGATACCTCTCTCGATCGAGAGGCCTATCGAGAGGTGGGGTGTCGAGAGGGTTCCAGCCGGGAATTTTTCCTTTATTAATTAGACTCCTTTTTGGTCTATGTTTTCTTATGTAAATTTCTCCTATATATATATTCCTAGCCTAGCATTGTAAACCCTAACATCTTTCATACTTTTTCTAGCACTTTTATATTTTACTTTAGAGTTTTTATTCTTGTATTCGACATTGAAGATTTTTCAAGTTTATGCGAAATTCAAGATTCGAAGTTCTTCATTTGTGTTCAAGTTTTTCTTACTCTTACTCTTTAATTATGTTCTTTCAATTCTTTGTGTTTATGTTTGCTTTAATTATGCTAGCTAAATTCCTTAGTTGATTTTAGGGATTGAATGCCTAATTGAATTTATGTAAGTATTTTTGTTTACAATTAGCCTTCCAATCTAGATGCATGTTTCATGGTGCTTATTCTCATGCATGATTACTTGATCACTAATTGTGTATGCATAGTTATGTGTTTATGCCTTGATAGGATAATTGCATAATAGATCTCATGAATACATGGTATGATAGTTTGATTGTCTTGATTGAAATTGAATTATCATATGTTTACATATAATTGATTTGGGTGTCATAGTTGAACCTAGTTGATTATATTATTGATACTTGTTCTATTTTGCACTTGATTTGATATCTATGCGTCCGAGAGGATATTAGGATCTTATTAGGTGACGACTTGCATTGCTTTAATCGGGGTGTAGGTTATTTTTCATGTATCACATTTAGATTGGATTAAATTGGTTAATTGTATGCATTAATTGCTTTCATAGATTTGATTAGGTAGGCTTCCCTAGAATCAACATTTTTCCTTAATTGAGTTTTTACCTTATTTATTTAGTTGCTTGCTTGCTAAGTTATTTTGTGTGATTATCTTTTTACTTTGTTTATTTGTTTCCTTACTTGATTTATTGAGTCCTTTTATTTATTTGCCTAGTATAAATACCACATTCATAAACTCTTAAAAGCTTAAACATCAGTTTCGTTCTAGAGTAGAGGTATTGTGTGTGTTTTCGATTTGTCAGTCCCTGTGGATACGATACTCGCTTATTCTATACTATACCTATTTTGTGTGGTAGAAAATAGTGCGATCAAATTTTGGCGCCGTTGCCAGGGATTGATTAGATTTCATACGCATATTTTGAAATAGAATTAATAGATGATTTAGGCGCTTTAATTTTCTGTTTTTTGGTTTATTGATCTAACGGTTTTCGTTTCTTCTCTTTGATTTTAGGTAGTGCATGACCACAAGGTCTAAAGGGATAACACCTATTCCGATAGACTTGGAGTTGGAGCGCTCACTAAGGGCTTTGAGACGAGAGAAGGAAGCTAGCAAGATCGATACACCACCCTCTTCACCACCCGATTCACCAAAGAGTTTCGATTCGATGGGAGATCAAGCGGCGTGGAGGACTTTGAACGACCGTTTCAAGCCGGTCGTGGACCAATTTCAGCAAGGAGGATGGGGGACCACGGACGCGAACAACTATGAGATCAAGACGTCCCTCATCAACATGGTGCAATCTAACCAATATGGAGGCACACCCATGGAGGATCTGAATGCTAACTTGAAGCAATTTCTGGATATTTGTGCAACATACAAGGCTAATGGAGTATCTTCGGACTACCTCAAGCTCAGCTTATTCGTGTGGTCTCTCAAGGACGATGCGAGGGAGTGGCTCGATGGATTGGACAAGACGGAGATAAGGACTTGGGCCGAGATGTGCACCAGATTTTTGAACAAGTTCTTTCCCCCTTCGAGAGCTCAAAAACTCATCAACGAGATCAACCAATTCCAACAATACGAGGATGAGTATTTCTACGAGGCATGGGGGAGATTCAAGAAGCTATTGCGAGCATGCCCGAACCATGGAATTAGCAAGGAAGATCAAATCACGTGCTTCTATCGTGGTTTGAACAAGTTGTGTAATGTTAGGAAAACTTATTTTATTTTAGTCGATTTAGGTCTAACTTGCAGGTTTATAAGTGAAGCAAGAAGGCCACTTGAGTATGTTTCAAAAGTTGAAGCGAGTCTTCACAGTAAAGCTAAAGCGAGAAGACCCAGACTTGGAAATTTCCGGAAGCGAAGCGACCACTCTGCCAAGTGAGAAAGCGACAGCTCAACTACCATCCTCATTCAAACTTGAGTTTAAATTTAGTCAAATGAAAATCAGACATCATTTAATGCAGATCTCCACGTGACTCTCGAAGATTGGATGAGAAAGTTGACTCCAAGACACCAGCAGGTGGCAGCTACAGTACTGTCCAAGCTCAGTTACTTTTAAGCTTGGAAGATAGCATTTTTGGGAAAGAAGACAAATTGTACTCTGAAAAGCAGCAGGTCAAAGTTGTCGTATTGTTAAGCATGGAGAGACAAGCCCACCTACCAAGCAACGGATTTGAACTCATCTCTACCACTATATAAAGAGCCCAGCAGAAACGTGAACACTCTAACACTTCATCAAATTTTCCAACGCTCATATTGCAAGTTCTCTCGATTTCAAAATCATCTTCTCTCGAGTTCTTCAAGAAGTGTTCCAAGCTTGAGGTTCTGCAACCTTGCTCCACTCTAGATCTTAAGCTCATATATACATCCAAAGCCTAGATTAGAAGAAGAATCCTGGCCTTTACTTCATATTGTAAAGGATACTTCAAGTTAGAGTGTGTGTTACACAAACCCTACCCAAAACCCTTACCTCGTGTTTTCAAGTGTGTTTTGTTGAGTTAGAGATGTGTTTGTTGAGTTGTAAACAGATCCAAGTCTATGCTTTCATCGATTGCGAAAGGCTCGATCGAAGGTTGTAGTTTGTGTCAATCCAAGCTTGCACTTTCCTCAATAGTAAAGCTCGATCTTATGTTAGGTTTCCAGAGAACCCTAATCTCTGTGGATTCTTGAGTGAAGAGAATTCGTTCCCTGAGTTGGAACAAAGTGGACGTAGGAGTTGTTAATCTCCGAACCACTATAAATCCCCGAGTAGTATTTCTCTCTTCCTTACTCTTTCATTTTCACTTTACTCGCTTTATCTCATATTGCACAAGCACGTAAACAACCTTAACATGAGATTTTTAATTACCTAAGAAAGACTTAGCTCACCGAATTCCGCATTTGTGTAAGTAAGCAACTCTAGAGATCAAGCTTTCGCTTCGGTCTCTGAAAAGCTTGACTGTAGATCTAGCGCCAGCTTTGGTCTTAACTTTCAAGCTGCTCACTTTATACACACTCTGAAACAAGCTTGAAAAAGAAGTTGAAAACTTCTAAAACACGTATTCACCCCTCCCCCCCCCCCCCCCCCCCCCCCCTCCCCCCACGTGTTTTCCTACTTGTTAAACCGGGACCAACAAGTGGTATCAGAGCAGGGGTTCTAACGAGCCACTGCTTTGCATACTGGTAGCAAGCAACTCGCTACGGTTGTCTCAACTGAACCGATCCTAATTTCTTAAGTGCATCAAAATCTCACCCACGTGCATACTGCATAGATCTAACATTTGAGAATGTCAAAAAGTCCCAGTGCTTTGAATCTACCCCAGTTCTCCATTGAAGGCTACGAGAAATGGAGCTTCCATCTCGAGTGCTTCCTCAGCTCGGTTCACCAAGCAATTTGGTACTTGGACAGTAGATGTTCAAGGCACATGACTGGTGTGAAGTCTCTACTCCAAGATTATGTTGATAAGAGGGGTCCACAGGTGACGTCCGGTGACAACTCGAAAGGAGTCACCCAGGGATACGACGTGTTGAAGATAGAGAAGATGAACATTGACAACGTCTCATATGTGGAAGGACTCAAGCACAACCTACTGTCCATATCACAGTTTTGTGATAAAGGATATTGCGTGGAATTCATAGCCAAAAAATGCGTAGTAAAGAATAAGTCAACATCTCAAGTCGCTTTGACTGGAGTACGCAAGCGGAATGTCTATATAGCCCAATAGTAAACCTGCAAAGAAGCCACATGCTTACTTGCAAGGAGTGCTCACGAAATTGGATGGCTATGGCATCGATGCTTGAGTCATCTCAACTTCAAGTTTATCAACCGCATTGCTCGCAAAGGATTAGTGAAAGGCATACCAAATGAAGTCTTCGTCAAAGATCATTCATGCTCACCATGCCAGCGAGGAAAGCAAACAAAGAAGCATTTCCAAAGCTTGGAAGAACCTTCATCACAGCGAGTGTTGCAACTGCTTCACATAGATTTATTTGGTCCAGTCACTCCAGTAAGCGTCAATGGAAGGAAATACACACTTGTGGTAGTCGATGACTACTCTCACTACACTTGGGTGATATTCATAGTTTGGAAAAATTGGAGTTATGATGAAGAGATATAACTTTTGAAAGTTGATCTTGTAGAGGTGCAAGTTCTCAAAAGGTGTTTTGTGTAGCTATTCTTCAATTGAAGATTTGAAGAAGCTCCGTTTAGCGGATGTTAAGCTAAATTACATATTTGAAAACTAAGTCTCAAGTAGATTAATTTAGTGTATTAATTCTCTAAGTTCCAATTTCGGAGGAATGAGAAATTAATGCATTAAGTTAAAGTAAATTATGAAAAGGTGCTTTGAAATATGAAGTGGTGCTTCATATCCAAAGGGTGCAATCAATAACCATGGGATCATGTCTTTTGTGAAAAGGCACGATCCAACCATCTAGATTCATCCGGAGGAAAGGGTGCCACCTTTCATAAAGGACATCACAACTCTTCATTTATTATAAATAGACCTCCTACAATTTATATGAGGAGACACTGACAATCATATACACATTTCTTATTACATAGTCTTGAACTATTTAGTAGTTCGCCGGAACGTTGATTCGAAGTGCATCGATTCGAGTTCGTGAACCATTGTATCTTGGAGACAATTGGTATAGTCCGATTGCACTATATCGGAGCAATATTGTCTTACGGAGATAGAGTCTAACTCTAGCCTCGGTTCTACTCATTTCTACATCTTCGATACACACCATTTACAACAATCGTAAGACAATATTTTATCATATCGAAGATGGCTCTTCTTGGACAAAGGTTTGATCATGTTGGATTATCGAAAATTGATTTTATTGTCAATCTATGGATTGGTTCAAGTGATTGCAGGTTTTACGGCCAAAATCCAGTGGGTCTCGTTCGCCGGAATTATCAATTGTCAAAGGGAAAAGATAGCCCTCGTCTGCATGAACAAGTTCTTGGTCGGAGATAAGTACATAATTGCATTATTGTTCCAATTTTTAACATGCAAAAGCAAATAAAATTGAAATTTTCAGATTTGGACTCGACGCTACTGTTCTGGCCGTTTTTCGATTGGGTCTCAAATCCAATGGTGAAGTTGATGGTTGGACTTTGTTCTCTTCGAAAAGACGAAGAGATGAAGGGGTATATCTTCCGTTTTGGTGGAGAGACGGCGGAGATAAATGCCAGGGAAGTCGACACCGTCGCTGGTGGCGAGTCGCGCAAAGACGCGATGTTCCAGAGGCCATTTCAGCCACGTCGATGGTCGGATTTTAATGAGCTACATACCGATGGAATCCTCTTGATGAGTAGAATACGATTCTGGTCTGTTTCATTATATTTCGTGATGATTGTATCCCGAAATTGACTACAGACAGACGCTGCTCCAGTTTCAGGGTAGCAAATTTCCCGGTCAGTTTCTGGACGACTCGGTAATTGGGAGGATGACCATGACCCATCATATCGACGGGATCGAACTATAGTTTCCAACGATGGATTTAGATTCAGGTTTTGACTTGATTTGGATAGTAAATTTTTGTGTTCTTTGGACACGATATTTGCTGTCAATTTGGTTTTCTTAGGATTATTTCCTAAATTGACTTATTTTTTCATTGGTATATGTATTACCATGCTAGTCTGAAAATTTGGCTCAACATAATTCGTTATACACATATTATATGTAATATGTGGTATACTTTGAATTTGTTTGGTATGTCTCGCCAATCATTAAAGCTTTCTTATAGATATATGGAAAGTCATATATATATCAAGGTTTTGAAACAATTCAAAACTTATGGTAAATTTTTGGCTTAATATCTTAACCCAAAACTTGTGGGGGATTATATTGATAAGTTCCTAAAATTCACAAAGGATAAGATATCCATGATAAAGTTTGGCAATATGAGATTGTCAAAATTATTTCACAATATGGTTGTGATAAATGTTTGAAGAAACATTGTGAGCATATGTTCAACATTTGGTTGCAACATATGACAATTCTACTTATGGTAGAGTATACGTATTGACAAAATCTTTATAAGAAAGATAGTCAAGATTATCCTTTAAATAGAAGGTTAAAAGAACGAGAAATGCATCTACTACTTAGTGGATAAACACTTGTAATTACAAGTGTACATGTATTCTAAAGATCATTTAGAATAATGAATTTGAATGATATGTTTGATTAGGATTTACCTTGATGAATTAATTATTGATTATTACATCAAAGGTGGGGTAAAGAAGTAACAACCCCTTGAAACTAATCATATCTCGGAAATTCATCTAGCCACAAAGTGAAGTATGAAGGCATCTTAGTGGTCTATCTCGATACATTCAAATGTGGGGGTTTCAAGAAATGAATACCTTGAACACATTTAAATGTAGTAATTTTGAAAGATCATTAAACACATGATCTTACAGGGTAAACTAGGACAATATTGGTAATTGTCTAGTGGAATTGGAAAGGTTACAAAAACGTAACATAATCAAGTACACCTACATTTTAAAGAGTATTACTATGATGAAGAAATTGTAATCTAGTAAACTTGACCGTTAGAAAAGGTGATACTAAGACAAAAATGATTATTTGAGAAAGCACAAGACTGTTCTCAAAACAATTGATCACAAAGGTAGATGAACATTGACAGTTGACAAAGTCAAAGTTCACAAATTCAACCGGTTATATAGATTTGTGAGATCAATTGTGCAGTATAGGGAATGGGTTGAAAATCCACAATAAAAGGACGTTCATAGTGGTAACTCAATCATGATGACTGGAGATCCCAAGAACTTGGTTCAATGAGACAACTAAGTTATGAATGTTCAGTTGTGCACTTGAAACTCAATTCAAAATCCATTCTCGAAGTTGCTCAAGTGCTAATGTGCAGTCATAAGGGTAAGCTACAAAGCTTTTAATGATTCCTACAAAGTATGGAACGATACCTTGATAGGAGATCACCTATATAAGTGTGAAGTGGGGCCGCTTCAAATAATAACACTTATGTATCCAAGATATGGTCCAAGGCCAAAATGGACACAACATGAAAACGAAAAATAGTGTATCTATTATTGTGTATATGTTATTGTCTTGGTTTACATAAAAGTTGTTAGGTTCAAGACATCATGTTCACCAAGCAACAAGTAAATCCGATAGTATTATACTAGGGAAGATTCAAAGCGAAAAACTATCTATCCCGATGCAATAATAGGTCTTCGAGACTATGCAGATTCCTGCACATGTATTAATGTTCATTCATATGGGGGATTGTTAGAAAAATTGGAGTTATGATGAAGAGGTATAACTTTTGAAAGTTGATCTTGTAGAGGTGCAACTTCTCAAAAGATGTTTTGTGTAGATCAACTTTAGTGTGTTAAATCTCTAATTTAGTGTGTTAATTTAGTGTGTTAATTCTCTAAGTTCCAATTTCGGATGAATGAGAAATTAATGCATTAAGTTAAAGTAAATTATGAAAAGGTGCTTTGAAATATGAAGTGGTGCTTCATATCCAAAGGGTGCAATCAATAACCATAGGATCATGTCTTTTGTGAAAAGGCACGATCCAACCATCTAGATTCATCCGGAGGAAAGGGTGCCACCTTTCATAAAGGACATCACAACTTTTCATTTATTATAAATAGACCTCCTACAATTCATTTGAGAAGACACTGACAATCATATACACCTTTCTTATTACATAGTCTTGAACTATTTAGTAGTTCGCCGGAACGTCTATTCGAAGTGCATCGATTCGAGTTCGTGAACCGTTGTATCTTGGAGATAATTGTTATAGTCCGATTGCACTATATCGGAGCAATATTGTCTTACGGAGATAGAGTCTAACTCTAGCCTCGGATCTACTCATTTCTACATCTTCGATACACACCATTTATAACATCATATTCAGCAAAAAGGAGACATTGTCCAAGCTTCCACAATTACTCAAACGACTTGTTGTCGAGAAGAGTCAAGCGATTGCAACCATTTGCTCGGATAAAGGCACAAAATTTCTCAATTCAACCATTGAAGCATACTGCATCGAGAATGGCATTGCACATCAAACCTCTTCAGCTCGCACACCACAACAAAAAGGAGTAGCTGAAAGGAGAAATAGAATAATCAAAGAAGTCGTGCGCACTATGATTGCAGACTCCAAACTTCATATGAAGTATTGGGCTGAAGCTGCCAACACGACATGCTATACTCAAAATAGGACGCTGCTCAACAAACGCTTCGACAGAATTATGAAATATGGACAGTGAGAATTCCTAACATATCTTATTTCCATATATTAGGTTGTCGGATTTTCATCCATAATAACGGGAAAACTCAATTGAAAACTTTCGAGGGCAAAGCTGATGAAGGAATATTCTTAGGATTTTCAACTTCGAGCAAAGCTTATTGAGTTTTCAATTGCAAAACCTTAATTGGGGAGGAATCACCTCATGTTTTATTTGATGAATCTACCTTTGAGCCATCTCAGGAACATGTTAAAGAGATTCAAGCTAAAAGGGGAGATTCAATCAAGGATCCTATCAACTGACATGGGATACGCTTGAAGATGATGAAGAGATCAAGAATCCAAGCGACCAAGACGCCCAAGATGAAGTAAAAGCTGCATCCAAATCTCAAAATGAGGAAGCATGCTAGGAGCCAATTCATATCTCATCCGAGGAAGAGTCAAGTGATCAAAGTGATCAACAAGCTGAAAGATCCAAATGAGCATGGCTCAAAGATCACACACCAAATCTCAATCCTGGAGATCCAGCAAAAGGTGTTGTGACAAGGAGTCACGTTTTGGGAGAAAGCGCAATGTTCAGTTGCTTTCTATCCAACATTGAGCCATCAAGCGTGGAGGAAGCTCTCAGCGACTCAAATTGGATCCTAGCCATGCAAGAGGAGCTTAACCAGTTCACAAGGAATGATGTTTGGTACTTGGTGGATCGACCCAAATTTCATCATGTCATAGGCACCAAATGGGTATTCAAGAACAAGAAAATTCAATTTATTAAAAAAAAAAATGATAAACCAAATACGTAAAACACTAAGAAAATCATATACTAATAATATTTAAATTGTTTTATTTGAAACTTTTCATAAGCATTTTTAATTAAATTGTTGCATTATTGTTAACTTATATAGTATTATTAAAATGATTATATTTTAGTCGAGAAAAATCATAGATATTTTATTTCTTGAAATTTTAAATTCTAAATATTATATGGATGTTTATATTAAAAAAAAAAATGTAATTAAATAGGCGTATGACGAATCGCACCCTATAATTTTGAAAAGTTGGTATCCCCATATCCGCATCGTATTGTAGCCCGCACCCGCACCCCGTACCCATGCAACATAGACGCACACTAGTTCATCTTTTTATTTTTGGGTTGTTGCACTATAATATGTTCAATTCCTTTTCGAACGGTGTCACTATTTTTATTTTTTTATTTTTTTTATTTTTTATTATTTTTTTTTTTTTTTTGAAGTTTTGTTAACCGGCGCCACAAAGGAATCAAACTCGGGACCTTTGACCCCATAAATTAAACCCCTACTATTAGACCAACACATGCAAACTAGTATCACTAGTTTATATTTACCCCACCATATATTACTCATTTATCTATAAATTAAGGTCATCCCTTTCTCCACTAACATCACACTCATTTAATAAACCCTTTTTTTTTTTTTTCATCCTTCTGAATTATAATTTTCCATTATAAACTAAAAATTACTACTAGGATTTAGGAATAGGAAAGAAAATAAAAACTTGAAAATATGAATGCATTACAGGTAGGGATGTCAAACAGGCCAACCCACCGGATTTCGGGCTAGCCCTATCGGGTTGCGGGCTTTTCGGATCGGGTTAATCGGGCTTTTTTTTTCTTTCGGGCTATTATTTTTTGACTCTAACCCTAACCCACCGGGTTTCGGGCTAGCCCACCGGGCCATTATGTTTATAAAAAATAAAATTGACATCGTATAAATATAAAAATAATTATTATTTTAACACATATTTGTATAAAAAAATAAAATAATTTATTAATTATTGTGAATTTAACAAAAATATTTTCAAATGTCAATCTTTATTTTACTTTTCACCAAGCGCCGAAGTAAAAAAACGTATAGAATTTAAAATGAAGATTATATTTTTAATAAAACAAATTAAAAATACTCAATAATAATTTAAAACACAACCTAATTTATTAAATTTATAAGTAAAGTAATGAAATATGTCATGAATTCATAAATTATGGTAACCCACCGGGCTTTCGGGTCAGCCCTATCGGGCTCGGGCTTTTTTCGGTCCAGCCCTATCGGGTTTTTTTACTTTCGGGCTGTTATTTTGTGGCCCTAACCCACTATTTTTTTTCGGGCTATTCGAATCGGCCCGTCGGGCTCGGGCTTTTTTAACATCCCTAATTACAGGTGTTACACCTCGTCAGCTGAGCCAATGGCGAGCAAAACCGCGTTGACAGCCAACCACATTTACGTCGGTTTGATGTTGTAAATTGGAGTAATTATTATTTTTATTAATTGTGTTTTAATTTTTAAATATTCTTTTTTCTTTCGAATTGTAATAGGTTTATCGCAGTTCACGAAGATAAAAGCTGTTTATTAGTTGTGAGTCTTGTGACTTGTGAGAGAGTATCAATACATGGGGTGCTTGGTTGTTATGTCTAATGTGGTGGCATGGCATGGCATGGCATGAAAAAGCGTGTCTCTAAATAAGTTTTAGCTGTTTTTATTCGTGTTTTTTGAGATAAATAATCCACGTCGGTTTCAATTTCAAGATTTCTAAATACCCCCACCCCACCCCACCCCACACCTCTAAATTAAGATTTTTTTTTTATTTTTTTTTTAAATGCTTTACAACATAAATTTTAAATGTCGCATTACGCGGGACTCGAACTCGTGATCTTTTAGGTTCAATACATTAATTTTAACCCCCTACAGTTAGGCCAATACACGCATACAAAATTAAGATCTTTGATACACCTTGTTTATGTGGGTCTTGTTGGTGATGACTTATTAGTCGACTTTGAGTCATGTTCATTATTTTTAAATTGTATGAACTACCCTAAAATTAAAAGAAAAAGAAATGTGAATCGCAGCCGTGCGATTTCAAATAAATAAAGAAGATATGAGGCTCACGTGTATGGCACGTGCGAAACAGAAGGCCGCTCGTGCAAGAGCAAGAAGGCGCAGAGTGGCGTTCGGTTTAGGAAGCAAAATGCGACAAACACGGTTTCCTATTTATACTCCTCCAATTGAATTTTTGAAATTCTCATTGTTCCCTTCCCATCAAACACTACCAGCTGTAAATTTACAACACATACATACATACATACATACATACATACATACATACGTGGAAAAGTTTGTGTACAAATAAATTATTGTATGCTAATATGCAAAAAATACTTAAGTCGGTATATATTTATACTTATTATAATGTCGTATTTAATTATGTATAAATTCATGCTTATTGTACCTTTTGATCATGCTTTAAGTCAATTACAACTAAAAACTATAAAGTAAACTAAGAGTAATGATTAAGATTTATTCCTATTTTTCACATCAAAACTTAGTTCTGTATAAATCAAACTCTAAATATATGTATTCCATGTAAGAAGATAAATTTCTATTATTTTACAGTTATATATATTTAAAAATTGTGTCATATTACAGTAGGTAATCCGTAGGCATATCTTTAGCTTACGAAATTGCCTACCAGACCTTACCTTCGGATTTCCGTTGCTACATCCATCGATAATCGCGGCCGACGGACCATTATCTGCAGGTAAAATTTTACCTACATTTGAAATAACTACGCCCTCTTTCCGTAGGTATTATCAAATACCTACGGAAAATTAAGCTTTACTTACGGAAATTTCCGTAGGTATTTGGTGAGAATTTTGTGGTGTCTCCGTCATTGGTTTGAAGAGTCTGGATATATTGGAATGTCATGCACCCTCCTCATATTTTCCATTATTTGATAAAACAATACACCCTTAAACTTATAATGCATAAGAATATTTGGCGAGAGTTACGATACTTTAATTGCTTACATAATCACCATCAATTTGAAATGTTAAAAGATTGCAAGAAATTATTTAGGAACTAAACAAATTAGTACAAGTAGAATTATGTTTTTGGAAACTAAATTTCGGCTAGTAGAATACTCCATCTGTCGGCAATCTTTTACTATATTTAGGTTTGTACAATCTCTTGAACCTCTCCATTTTTGGACATATGTGTGTCGTGCGCGTTAACATTTTAACACTTTACAATTATTAAAACATATTATATGACCACAAATAAAACATTTTTAGCAGTTTAACTTGTTCACATATAATTAAACTATGTTAAACACGGTGTTCAATTTTTTTTAACCAAGAAATTGAGGGTGGAAGGAGTAATTAGAAAAAATGTGGTTGTACTATTGACATGCTTCTCATCATGAAATTCTTTATTTTTTCTTTGAATAGTCATTCATATAGAATTGGATTGAAAAAATCTTCTAAAATATGAAGTATGGTTCACCCTAAAAGTAAGCAAATAAATCCAAAAAGTGATGAATATGAACATAGAAATTAGGTGAAGAGGAAATCCAAGGCAAGATATATGAAAGGTCAAAAATATGAGCTGGCTAACCAATAGAGAAGGAGAGAAAGTGAGTGAGGGGCCAATGCAAAAGTGAAAAATATTTTCTTCATTTTCATGCAAAGATATGCTACAATTAATTAATTAGTGGCCAAGTGGTCTCACACTCTTTTTTACGCATGTTTTGTTTTCCTTGGGTTTAATTTGTGATCACTTATTATTTTATTGTTGGGTTGTTACAAATTGTAGAAATGCGAGCATTCTCAATGTTCATGCGTTTGTTGGAATTAATTAGGTATCAAATCAATTATCTTAAATTTGATAAAGACATATACGGGTAGTAAATGTAATTTTAAGAATGTTCAATTTTACTCATTGGACACACTATTAACGTGCCTATTGTTGATGTGACAATAAAACGTAAGAATTTTTTTAGTACAATCATCAAAGAGTAACCTAGTATTGGGTATAAGCATATGGATTATATAAAAATTGAACTCAAAAGTCTTTTGTGTTTTTCATGATATTAATTGTTCATTTTAGTTCGAAAAATAGAGGACGGAAAATTAAATTATTTTTAGAAAATCAAAATTGGAACGTACATAAAATAGAGGTGCACAAAATGCACTAGCATAGAGTTGTGGGTGATTTGATTAGTGTACATGAAAAATAGATAAATATGTGATAAGTACAATTGAGGAAAAGATTAAGTATTTAAGTGTCGGTTTTGGAATCAATGTTTAGTTAGGGCTAAGCTGGGTGCAAGTAAGGATTTCGAAGCACGGTCTCATACTAAAATATGTAACCGTTGAAGAAACAATCGTTTGTAAACATTGATACTTCTTGTACAATGTCTGTGTTCTTTTGATTCTTAATTATATAAAAAAGAAAATAAAGAGTTAAATATTTTCACAACAATAAATCCCCTAATTTTATTCATCCTATGCAAATTCCAAGCTGCATTTTTTGTAAATCACCAAAAACGTGTTGATGCGTTCGTTTTTTCTTTTTCTTTTTTTTTTTTTTGGTCATGACACGTCAATAGAAAGAAAGGCTACGACTAAGGCACTATTATAACAATATATTGACCTACTCAAATCACGACCTCGATTTATTTATATATCTTCTCTTTAATATTGTGACTCCAATTTAATATAGTTTTTGTAAATTTTAATGAAAATGGGATGTATTTACAAGGCTTTGTTGTCTTGTCTCCATTTGAACTCCCCTGCATAAAAGCCCAGCAAGATTGAGTTATACTCAACACACCCTCTCTCTCTCTCTCTCTCTCCATGGCAGAAATACTGAACCAAGATCAGATAGTCGAATTCCGAGAGGCCTTTAGCCTGTTTGACAAAGACGGAGATGGTAATTAATGAACAAATTACAGTCTTATGGTACTTCTCTATAAATATTCTCTTTTTTGTAATGTTTTTCATGGTTTTTGGACATTAGGTTGCATTACGATAGAAGAACTGGCGACTGTAATAAGGTCTTTGGATCAAAACCCAAGTGAGGAAGAACTCCAAGAGATGATCAATGAAATTGATTCCAATGGAAATGGTACCATTGAATTCTCTGAATTCTTGAACCTCATGGCCAATAAAATGAAGGTAAATTCATTATATTATGGTCACAACACCTTATTATTTATACTGATTATATACATAATATGTTACAGTATTATCTACAAGAAAAAAAAAATCTAAATTATTATTTTATTTATTTATGCTGATAGGAAACTGATGCAGAGGAAGAGCTGAAAGAAGCTTTCAAAGTGTTTGACAAGGATCAAAATGGCTATATCTCAGCTGAGGAGGTATATTGGTTTATATATAAATTTGGTGCGTAAATATGTGAAAAATATTTAAAATTAATTATACACAATTGCTTTTAGATATACATGAAATCATGTTTATATATCTAATCATACTTTTTTTAATATAAAAATTCATGCTTAAAACATTAATTTCCATACTTAAGTCAATACTAATAACATATTTTGGTAAGGTTAATGATTCAGATCTATTATTATATTTCACGTCGTGGCTTATTCTATATGAATTGAACTCAACTTTCACCACCTTCAATTTTTTATATTGCATCTGTCTTATTGATAAAAAGCTCATTGAATACTACAATAACCCCGATTTTAATATATTGAGCTCTTATCGGTGAGACGGACAACATAATGGGCAAAAGGCTATTTTTCCATTGCAAAATGTATCCAGTAATTAAAATAATTTATACTCCTTAAATAAATTCTCTGATTATTTATATGGTCCCAAATTAAAGGATTCAAAGGGAAACTTTATTTAATTGCGAATTGATCTGTCTTAACCTAATATACTTATTTATTTTCCACAGTTGTACACATGGATTTATTGAGTCAAACCCAGTTATTCTAATTTGGGTGTCTCTTGCATATAAATCTCTAATACAATGAACTTTACCAAGTTCAAATTCAGCAATGCACTTACCTCTATTTTTAAACTTCTCTTTCACTATTTTAACATTTTTCCTTGATTGCTGGAACTTCCATTGTTTCAAATTATTTTATTTTATTACAATTTTAAATAACATGATTAATTCGATTCGTGCAGCTTCGACACGTGATGATCAACCTCGGGGAGAAATTAACAGACGAGGAAGTAGAGCAGATGATAAAGGAGGCGGATTTGGATGGAGACGGTCAAGTGAATTACGATGAATTTGTGAAGATGATGATGGCTATTGGATAGAATTAATTAAGATTGTTTGATTATTTATTTGTTAATCTCAAGTTTAATTAGTCTTTGCTTCAATATAATTGTGTTAAATTAGTTAAGGTTAAGCTTTTGTGTCTAGAGAGAAAACAAATAAATAAGGAGACGTGATTGTATTCTTTTATTTTTAGATTATTATTAGATGGTAACATTATATTGACTTCGTCTTCGTTTCAATTATTTCCATAGTTTATGATACAATCATACAAGGATAATAAATGAGTATGTGAAAAATCTTTTATAATAGTTTGCATAACTAGTAATATAAGTCATTTAATTTAAATGATTTAAGAATTAATGGTTTGAACAAATTGAACATAGATGCCAAAACTACCAAAAAAACAATGAATATATAAATAAAAAAAAATAACGGATTGACAACAAACGCAGTTTAATTGTGAGACGCTCCCCTTTAATTAAAAAGTTGAAGGTTCAAGTTATATATTAGATGTCTAAGTGTGTGAGTGTGTTTGTATTGTTCATTTGTTCTTAGAAAAATAATGCTCTCTAGATCTCCATCTCATTCACATAAAGATAACTTTTTTTGGACACGAAAATTAAGACAAAAGTGATATTAATAAATAAAGTAGAGTTTTAGTGAGTTGATTTTTAACATTTAAGACAATATCCTTATATTAATGAAGCAAATAATTACAACAATGAAGTCCATGCAATGAAACAACTAAATTACTATTAAACCTTACACCCCACCCCATCTCCACACAAGGTTACCTAAATATTTGTGGCAAAATAAAATAAAATTGAGCTCATGATCAAATGAACGAAAGAAGTATAGTAAAAATGAAAGGATTTACGAGTTACTCCTTCCGTCCCACTTAATTAGTCTACCTTTTTTTTTTTTTATGTATCTCATTTATTAGTCTACTATCCAAAAAAGGAAGTAAATTACTAACATATAAGAATACCTTTTAAACCCATCCATCTCTATTTTCGATGATTTTTGTAACTGAACATAGAGGGTGTTTGGCTAAGCTTATAAGCTAGCTTATAAGATGTTTGACTGCTTATAAGCTGTTTGACTGCTTATAAGCACTTTAAATGTGTTTGGCAAAATAAGCTCCTTAAGAGCTTATAAGATGCAAAAATACGCAAAAAGTGCTTATAAGCACTCCAAAAAATAAGCTCCTCCACCCCAACTTTTTTTTTAAAATTGTTCTTATTTACCACTATAATTCTATTTTATTTTTATATTTATATTATATACACTTCCATTTGATGTTACAACATTATGATTTTCAAAAAAAAATATTTTTAATTTTTTTTTTAATTTTCAGATTTTTTTTTTATTATCTCTTCAAGTTTATAAGCTCTTTTATCCAAACACTTCAACAACTTATAAACTCTTACCCTCATACATCTTATAAGCTCTTAAACATCTTATAAGCACTTTAAAATAAGCTTAGCCAAACGGGCCCTAAATAAATGGGACGAAGCCCTGGTTAATTATAGCTGGCCATGCAAGAATGGATTGAGCTATGGCTAAATTAAGTGACCTTACCGCTCTTTTATAGTCTTTGGCCCATTTCATCATTTTTACATTCCTACTTTCAAAAATTATTTTTTCAGAGGGAAAGTAAAAATACAAAGCGGGAAAAAAAGGGGGGGAAAGGAAGAAAAAAAAAGGAAAAAAATATAAACACATCAATATTCGGCCATTTAAGAAAAAATTTACCTCTCAACCTCGAAGAACAAACGAAGAAGAAAAGAGCGAAGAAGAAAAGAGAGGTACACAAAAGATTTTACAACTTTTTATGATTCTTTACACACTCTCCACTGAGCTCTCGTAATCTTTTGAAATAATTGTTTCGAAATTTTAAACTTCTCTTCTCTTCTGGGTTTTGGTGATTTTTCCATTGGTAGGAAGAGTCAATCGAATTCAAGCGGAGGCTGCATGGGTTGGGTTATTTTTTGGTACGCTGGGCGCTGAAGGAATCAAAATCTAATGGGAATTTAGGGCTCTGTCAATTTCTCCATTTCCACGAATTACTGCAACAAGAAGGGGAATCAGCTCTAGTAAGTACTTCGTTGTATTCATGGCCATTAATTAGCATAATCTTTTATCTTAGATATTTGGTTGATTTGATTGGATTTAATCCTAGAGAATTCAAAACAATTTAACATGAACTTTGGATTATATGCTGATTTGTTTTTGGTGTCCGAATGTTAGAATTTATCTCTTGGTTCTGATATAATTAGTTTTCAGTTGAGTATAATCACTTTTGAATGATGTGTTTTGTTGTAATATGTGAACTCAGTTGTTTGTCTGCTTTGCAGTAGTAGAACGTTATATACGTCTCGAGTCAGCAATTCAAGAATGCATTAAGTCTCAGTGAGTAGGAACTTTGTGACCATTATGCAATATAAGGCAATAGTTTTTGGTGTAGTTTTGCAACTGACGCTTGGCTGAAAGACCGTGTTAAAAGAAGAATTTGGATGCATCTTGCTGTTTTTCGTGCTTCTCCTTTTTATTTTTATTATTTTGTCGAGCTTGTAGATGATTCTTGAATCGCTGAAATATGATTTTTGCAGCTGATCTAAGATATGTGTGGCATATATTTTTCTGTGACCCAAGCTTGAGTGTATTTTTGTAGAATTGGTTCTAGACCTGAAAAAATCTTGAAGGTTTCTAAGTATGTAAGATTGTGTTTGAAAGATTGTTGATAGTGTTATCAATCTGTAGATGCACGTTCAAGTTGTCATAGATGGCTATAAAAGTTGTCTATCTCAGTCTCTGGTTACTTTTTGTTGATTGAGTTCTATATATTTCAGATATAGGAACCGAACAAACATAGTTATGTTCCTTATCAATTTCACATTTACTAAATTTCTCATTCATTAACTACTCCTTAGAAATCTTGTATTGATTATGGCTTAAACTATTATTTGTTTTTGTTACTTGTTACAGAGCTTGTTTGGTATTTCCACAGGACTTAGGAATGCCGGAAAGTAGTACAGATGACGCTGCAGCCTGCATTTTGGTTAATGAAATAATTCATGACTTCCTGACTAAGATAACTATTGTAATAGGCCTGTTGTCTAGGATCTCGTCAAGAAAAAGGAAGCGCAGTGAAGAAACAGTCCAATGTTATTCAATGATAAACAAGATGCTTATTCAGGTAAAACCCTTGAATAGGATGAGAGGAGTTAGCGATACTGATTGCATTGTCAATCTTCGCATGGATAGGAACTGTTTCGGTAGATTGTGCCTTTTGCTGCGAGAGACGGGAGGTTTGATTGATGGGAAAGATGTTTCTGTGGAAGAGCAAGTTGCGATGTTCCTAGGTGTCCTAGCAAATCACAATAGAAATAGAATTGTGAAATCTGGTAATAGCAGCTCTAGCCAAACAGAGGCACGTTATGTTCAAGATGTTTTAAGAACTATTTTAAAATTGCACACAGTGCTGCTAGTCAAACCAGACCCGGTGCCAGAAGATTGCAGTGACGAAAGGTGGAAGTGGTTCAAGGTATAGACATGTTTATACTTGATATCTTGATTATCTAACCTGTTAACTAGATGTACAGGGCCTATGCATAATGATTATGTGTTTTTTCTATCTATCATATAGGGATGTTTAGGTGCAGTTGATAGCATATATATAAATGTGACGGTGCCAGATGTTGATAAGCCAAGGTACAGATCAAGAAAAGGGGAGATTTGTACTAACACATTTGCAGCATGTGATCGCAATCTTAAATTTGTGTATGTACTGGCTGGGTGGGAGGGATCAGCTTCGGATTCTAGGGTGTTACAAGATGCTGTGAAAAGAGAACATGGGTTGAAGGTTCCTAGAGGTAATAACTATTGTTTCCAAACTTTTCTTGTTTTTTGTTTTTTTTCCCTTGAGTTATTTTCTTTGATCAGCTGAAATGTGACTAATACTGGTTTTTGCATGTATATTTTAGGGAATTACTACCTTTGCGACAATGATTATGCATTAATCGAAGGTTTTTTGGCACCCTACAAAGGTGTTAGGTATCATCCGAAGGAATGGGGTCCAAAATCAGAGAGGCCTCAGAATCCGCAAGAAATGTTTAACCTGAGGCATTCCAGAGCCCGTAATGTCATTGAGCGGGCGTTTGCTATCTTAAGGACGCGGTGGGGAATATTAAGGAGTGCGCCCAACTATGAGGACAAGGTTAATAATCGCCTTGTCATGGCATGTTTTTTGCTGCATAATTTCGTACGAAATGAGATGCAAGTGGATCCGATCGAACTGGAAATGGATGATGCTGCGGCTGAGATTGGGGACGAGGAACAATTTGGATTCGATGTTTATGCAGCGAGAGATGCTATAGCAGAAAATATGTGGATGTCTCTTGGAGCATGATTACGTTGATTCGTACATAGGTTCTGAAGTCGAGTAATCCTAACTTTTGAATGCTCTTGGATTATATGAGGCCGTGAGAGTCCTTTTCTTCCATTTTTTTGAATGTCGATTCCGTACTTTAAGGAATGCTTTAGGAATTTATGTAATGGTGATGGATGCTAGCTAAAATGAATCATGGATTCATGGTATATTATCTTCCAAGACAGTATGTGTTTGCATTTACCCGGTACTGTTTGTATCATCTTAGGCTTCTCTTTGTATTTTTCATTAACAACTTCAAGATCATCTTTAGGAGCATCTAGAGGTACATGTTCTGAATTTGCTATGATAAGCTCCTCAGTGCTGTTAACAGTAGGTACATTAAATCCCCTTTCATTATCAAATATGACAATTTTTGATTCAATTGCTGTCTTAGTTTTGTTGTTGAATATCCTGAATGCACGACTATTCCTACCATATCCCAGAAGTTTCCTTTCTCAATCGTTCAGAACATAGCATGTACTTCAAAAAATATGAAAATGCTTGACATTTGGCTTCCTATCTCTCCAGATCTCATGGGAGTGATAGTCACGTTTTGTCTGACATAGACTCTGTTTGAGATGTAACTAGTCTATCTCGTTCTTCCTTACTTGTTTCAACTCATCAGTGAGGCTTTTGTTCATCTCGACAACAAGAATACACTTGTCATGCATTTCCTTGTATGCATTGGCTATCTGTTGTTCAGTACTACTGTCAGTCTCCTCTTCCTCATTTGTTTCAAATAAGGTGTCCGGATCTTCATTCATATCCTTTTCATCGACTTTGGCTGTATAAGCTTTACTAGGACCATCGGTAGGAACATTATCTTCAGTTGCAGAGTCATCACACTCTTCATTAACACTGTGAGTGACTGCAAAGGACTTGCTTCCTTTCTTCTTAAGATTTGCGCACTCAGGCTTGATGTGTCCTTTTCCACCACACTCATGACATATGATAGGTAGTTTATCACCATTCTTTGAAGTGCTCTCTTCATTACTTCTTCCCCTAAACTGCTCCATTGCTTTATTGATCTTTCTTGTAAGTAAGGCATAAGACTCAAGAAGTTCTTCGTCATCAGTAGGATTTTTCTTAACGTTCTGATCATTTGCAGCAACAAAGGCAATTCCTTTTCTCTTGGGATCATCTTCCTCATGCATGCCCATCTCAAAAGTTCTAAGAGACCCAATCAATTCATCCAATGTCATTGATGTTAAGTCCCTAGCTTCTTCAATGACAACCACTTTGAAATCAAATCTTCTTGGAAGAGATCTCAATACTTTAGCACATAGCTTCTCTTGAGACATTTTTTCTCTAAGACTAAGGGGGTGTTTGGCTAAGCTTATAAGCCGTGTTTGACTGCTTATAAGTTGTTTAACTGCTTATAAGCACCCTAAAAGTGTTTGGCAAAATAAGCTCTCAAAGAGCTTATAAGCTCCAAAAATAAACTCTAAGTGCTTATAAGCACTCCAAAATATAAGCTCCTCCACCCCAACTTATTTTTTCAAAACTTGACTTTTTCATTGTATAACTTTATATTGTTTTTATATTTCAATTATAAACACTTCCATTTGATTGTAGATTTTTTTTTTTTTTTTTTTTTTTGATCGGGCAAAGTTAGTTGTTAGATTAGATGTTAGTACCGCCAAGCTCCCAAACTCCTAGAAAATCTCCAAGTCCACCTTATATCTCCCAATTCGCTCAAATCTCCAAGTTATAAATTATAAAGAATCATTTTTTTTAATTTTCAAATTTTAATTTGTTTTGAGCTTATAAGTTCCTTTATCCAAACACTTTGAAATCTTATAAGTTCTTAAATCTAAGAGCTTATAAGCTCTTAAAACATTTTATAAGCACTAAGTGCTTATAAGCTCCTCAAAATAAGCTTAGCCAAACACCCCTTAAAGCATTCATTAGAGATATTCTTTAACTTAGCATGCAACTCAGACACTGTTTCCTCTTCTCCCATCTTAAGCATTTCAAACTTCGATATCAGCTGCTGCAGTCTCTGAGCTTTTACTCTACTGTTTCCTTCATAAGCATAATGCAAGGTTTCCCAAGCTTCCTTGGTTGTGGAACAAGTAGATACTAGGTTGAAATTCTCCATATCTACAAAGGAAAGAATGACATTAAATGCCTTCTGATTTAGGCCAGACATATGAACATCAAGTTCATCCCACTTTTCTCTAGACTTCTTATCACCAGTTACATCATCAAGTTCATTCCAACCATTCAAAACCATACTCCATGCTTTTTCATCAACATAGTGAATGTATGAGGATCTTCCAGTAAATGTAATTCTTTCCATCCAGTATAGGTGGTCTATTTACAGACCCTCCATCCTTCATAGAATCCATCCGAGTTTTACACAATCAAAGCACGCGAATCATGATAAACATGGATTTTCTAAGTATTAATGTTTATGTAAGTTTGTTTTAAGTTGAAAAAATCATGTTTTGAAAGGTGTTCTTGATAAAGTTTCAGATTCTTGTGAATTGTGATACTTGTTCGTACTTTGACTGAATTTGCAGAAACTGGCTATTGTAGGATTGAAATCTTGCTAGGAGTTCATTGCAAAAAATGTATCTAAAATTGGAGTTAAAACGAGAGAGAACAAACAAAAACAAAAACGCTGCGCACAGGCATGCGATGACGCGCGGCCGCGCCTCATTGGGCCATAACCGCGCCGTAGCCAACTCCCGTGCCACCTTTCACGTGGTGGCGCCTCCTTCGCCTTAGCCGCGCCTGCCCCCACGCCGCGAGTCACGCGGCAGCATCGTCATTCGCCATAAGCCGCGTCTAGGAGGGCGTTTCCCGCGTCATCTCTAGCGCGACAACGTCGCCATCGCCACTTCCGCGCCCCCTCTCCTGCGCCTTCGTCCACGCGGCGGCGCCACTCCGGTTACCAGCCGCGTCTCCCCATTATGGTAAAGGGCATTTAGCGTGCACCCGTTATAGATTCGGCGGGAATGCCAATGAAAAAGAAAATCAAAATGCATAATATAAAAGGGGGAGAGGAGAACGGAGGGAGATAACTCATTTTTGGGAGTTCAGAGAATTGGAGGCTATCGAGAACCCTACGATGGAGTTTCAAAATTGGGAGAAGAAGATCAGGACATTCAAATCGGAGACATTAGGAGCCCTAGTTCCTTCTACGGTTTTTGTTTATTTTCGACTATGTGTATCTTGAATCTTGGGATATTTGTCCTCAACATAATTGACTAATTTTCTATTTTTCTAGAGCTATGGAGTACATGAATATTGGGGATTCAATCTAGTTTTTGTCGATCGATCACGACCTTTGATTGCTTCTTATGTTTTTGTATGAATTGTTTGCTTATTTAATTTGCTACCAAATTCGCATGATTTATTGTGTTGATTCGATAGGCGGAAGATGAGAATTAACACTCGAATTGGGAACATAAGACACATGATTCAATAAAGTCAAAAAATCTTGAGATTTGTGTGAGAACTTTTAACCCTTTGAGCCTTTAGGAGTTTCATGTATTAGAAATTAGTTGGGCACAACGATTCTTGCATGAACTCTACGGTTTAAGCACTACGGAAGTAGGTTTAAGCTTATTGTGTGGTTGTTCCGGCAATAGTCGAGTCTTCTATGTGATTGATTGATTTTAATTAAATTGAGTTTGCATGTTCATTGAAACCGAAGCTCTAGAATAGTTCTTCTCTTATTTTATTCTCTTGAAACTTGACATTTATGTTATTTATTTTGCTTTCACTTAATTTAGAAAAACAGAACTCAACGATTTATTTGTCTAGATAGAGGATAGGAAATTAGAGTAGTACTCATTAGGTTAATCAATCTCCGTGGAATACGACCTTGCTTCCCTAGCTATAATTACACCAGTACACTTGCGGTAGTAAAAATATTAATGAACAAGTTTTTGACGCCGGTGTCGGGGATTGGTTTTCTTTCTAGTGATATTGGTTGAATTTCTTTGATACTAATTTAGACATTTATTTTCAGTATTTTATTTTCACTTCTAGTTAGTTTGAGTTGTCTAATTTTTTTTTTTCGTTGGAGTATAGGTGGTGAATGCGCACAAGGTCTTCAGGCATCAATCTAGAGCCTGTAGATCCGGAGATAGAAGCCACCTGTCGTCGAAACAACGCAAAGAAGTATAAGAGAAAAATGACAACTCAAGAGGAGATCAATCAACTCAGGGAGCAACTAAGGGTTTTGATGGAGGCTCAAGAACGAGCAAATAACCACCCAGCTCCTATTCGGACCAGTTTCAGACTGTTATAGCTCATGGAGGAATTCCAGGACCAGCCAACAATTTCGAGTTGAAGACGGGCTTGATATCAATGGTCCAGCAGAATCAGTATGGGGGAGGTCCTTTGGAGGACCCGAAGCTCACCTCAGTCAGTTCTTGGACCTCTGTGCCAGTGTCAAAATCAATGGAGCACCTGAAGTTGCTATTAAGATTCGCCTCTTCCCATTCGCTTTGAGAGACAAGGTGAAACAGTGGTTCCAATCCATAGAGTTAGGAGGAGACATCACATGGGAGGAACTAGCTCACAAGTTCCTATTCAATTTCCAACTTCCCGGCCTCATGTTCAAGTTGAATATGGAGATCACTCACTTCCAACTAGGGGTGAGCATTCGGGTGGTTCGGGTCTAACCCGAACCAAACCCGAAATACCCAAGACTCGAATATTACATTTTTTTAAACCAAACTAACATCTAAACCGAACCAAACTAACATCTAAACCGAACCAAACCCAAACCATATTTTACGGTTCGAGTTCGGTTCTAACCCGAATTTATACATGAAATTTAATTTGTTCTTTTATTTGAGCATATACATGAAATTTCTACTTTAAACACGAACATTTATCAGGTTTAATAATATCTAAACTGTTGGACCCGGATTGATAAGAGGATTACACGTAGAGGAGGAGGGGGGGGGGGGGTGAATACGTGTAATAGAAGTTTTTCAACTTCTTTTCAACTTATCTCAGAGTATGGAAGCTTCGGGTCGCTTCAAAACTTTAGACCAAACTGGAAGCTTGATCTTCAGTAAAGCTTATCTCTGGACCTAAGCGTGAGCTTGATCACAGAGTTACTCGCTTGCTAGAATGTGGAATTTAGTGAGCTAAATATTTCCTAAGTATTTCAAGCTTCGTATTAGGTTTGTCTACATGCTTGTGCACGAATGAATAATCAAAGCAAATAAATAATGAAAAGCTTAAGGACGGAAATACGACACCAGGGTTTTATAGTGGTTCGGTGGTAAAATACCTATGTCAACTTTGTTGCTCGCTGCAACAGTTTCTCTTCACTCAAGAAACTTTGAGGATTACTGGTTCCTCAAAAACCAAGACAACGGATCGAGCTTCACTCGCTTGGATCCAACACAACAACAACGAGGAGATTACAGGTTCTCCACAAAACCTAGCTAAGATCGAGATTTACACAGTCGAAGAGGGTGTAAGCTTGAATCCACACTCAATGATCGAGGTTCCTGCTATCGATGAAAGCAGAACCTTGGATCTTACAACAACCTTTCAACTGAACACAAACACTAACACTGTTGACTGGACTGTTCTGGTTTGGTTTCGAAAACACTCTAAATGAAGAATCTTTACAGTGAATGCAAAGGGTAGAGTTCTTCTTCTAAGCTGAGATGTATAGTGGCTTAGACTCTAAGAGTGAAGGTTGCAGAGACAAGCTTCGATGTGATTGAAGCTTGGGAACATTTAGACAAGAACTCAAAAGATGATTGCTAGAAATCGTGAGTGCTTGTTTGCTTTTGTGCGCTGGGATTTCGTAAGTGTTCTAGGAATCTTCAGTAAAGCTTATCTCTGGACCTAAGCATGAGCTTGATCACAGAGTGACTCGCTTGCTAGAATGCGGAATTTAGTGAGCTAAATATTTCCTAAGTATTTCAAGCTTCGTATTAGGTTTGTTTACATGCTTGTGCACGAATGAATAATCAAAGCAAATAAATAATGAAAAGCTTAAGGACGAAAATACGACACCAGGGTTTTATAGTGGTTCGGTGGTAAAACACCTATGTCAACTTTGTTGCTCGCTGCAACAGTTTCTCTTCACTCAAGAAACTTTGAGGATTACTGGTTCCTCAAAAACCAAGACAACGGATCGAGCTTCACTCGCTTGGATCCAACACAACAACAACGAGGAGATTACGGGTTCTCCACAAAACCTAGCTAAGATCGAGCTTTACACAGTCGAAGAGGGTGTAAGCTTGGATCCACACTCAATGATCGAGGTTCCTGCTATCGATGAAAGCAGAACCTTGGATCTTACAACAACCTTTCAACTGAACACAAACACTAACATTCTTGACTGGACTAGAACAAGGGTTTTGGTTTGGTTTCGAAAACACTCTAAATGAAGAATCTTTACAGTGAATGCAAAGGGTAGAGTTCTTCTTCTAAGCTGAGATGTATATAGTGGCTTAGACTCTAAGAGTGAAGGTTGCAGAGACAAGCTTCGATGTGATTGAAGCTTGGGAACATTTAGACAAGAACTCGAAAGATGATTGCTAGAAATCGTGAGTGCTTGTTTGCTTTTGTGCGCAGGGATTTCGTAAGTGTTCTAGGAATCTCGTCTCTGCACTCCACTATTTATAGTGTGAGGGATGGACTGGAGCCGTTGAAGGTTGGTGGCTTTGTCCCTCCACACTCGACAGTACGTTGCTTTTGACCTGCAGCTTTTCCAGTCGCTCGCTTGTCTTCTTTCCAAAAATGGCTAAAAGCCAAGCGTAACAGTAACTGGCCTCTTCCAGTATTTTAGTGGCTGCTTGTCGGTCTGGCGGTCAACTCTATGCTCCAATTCTTTTGTGCCACGTGGAGATCTGCAATTAATGCCTTGATCTTCACTTGACTGAATTTGAACTCCAAGTTTGAACTAGAGTTGTTAGTTGAACTGTCGTTTTCAAGCGTTTGAAAGGGGCTCGCTTCGCTTTAGTCAGAGTGCACGCTTTAGCGTAGTCGGGTTGACTCACTTTGACTTTATCGGGAGCGCTCGCTTCGCTTTCTCAGGGTAGACTCGCTTCACTTCAATACACACTCAAGCGAGTGGTCTTCTTGCTTCGCTTGAAAACCTACAGTCTAATCCTAAAGCGACTAAAACAAAGACAAGCTTTCGTAACATAATAAGCTTGAAAAATTATATCCTATCTAATCAAAATAGGGTCGCTTGGGAATATGATTTACATAGAAGGTTTTGGGATCTAATCAAAATGCATAACAAATTTTATTAAAGCGTCCCATTAAGTTCCCCCTTAACAAATGAATCCTTAACAATTCCCAACATAAAACAACATAATAACATCAAACCAACACAAAATCCAACCGTAATACAACAAAATCAATCCACAAATTAACCTAATAAATCCATAATCTAAGCATAATACACAAAAATAATTCAGAATTCAACGAAATCAACAATTATGGCTTAAAGAATGTGTAAGAATTATGATATATAATGAATAAATAAGGGTATAAAGAATTGAATATGTAGGAATTAGGATATATAATTATTAAATTGTTAAATACGCATAAATTTTATAATATTATTTTAAAGAATTATATAAATTCGGGTTTCGGGTTAGACCCGAATTTTCTATGCAAACCCATACCCGAACCGAAATATTTTCGGGTCCTAAATTTCAACCCGAACCAAACCAAAAGGATATAGAACCCGGACCAAACCGCCTAATTCGGTTTGGTTCGGTTCGGGTTTTCAGGTCGAACCATATTTTGCTCACCCCTACTTCTAACAATAAGAAGGGGAGAGTCTCCGAGCTTGGGAGAGGTTCAAGGACAAGATCAAAAAGTGTTTAAACCATGGCTTCGATCTAGCTACCCGCATTATGATTTTCTATAATGCTTGTAATGGGGAACTACAAAGGCTCATGGATGTTGCTGCTGGAGGAGCGCTATTATGCAAATGGGGAGATGAGGCTATTGAGATAATTGAGAATATGGCATCCACAAGCTATAACGGCCAACAGAGAGGAATAATTTGAAGATAGTAGTTGTGGCCGAGAGCAAGGATCCTCTTCTTGCAATCACAAAGCAGATAGCGGCCTTGTCTAGCAAGTTCGAGACTATGATGCAAACCTGAAATAATCCAAAAGCGGAGGGGATTCAATTCGAAGAAGCAAATTGGGTCAACAAACAAGGCTTTCATCAAAACCAAGGAGGTTATCAAGGAGGCCGTTCAAATCAAGGTGCATACCAAGGCTATCAAGCAATCCCTTCTCACCCGAATCTTGCATATAGAAATCCGAACAATGCCCTTCAACCACCGCCCGGATTTTCAACATCTAATGGTGTGATCAATGAGCCGAAAATGCCGAATTTGGTAGATGTACTCATAAAATACATCTTAAGCTCTGATACAAGAATGTCCGCGATGGAGACACAAGTGAAGATGATAGAGAAGTAAGTGAGCCAAATTGCAAACTCTTTGAGCAACCAACATAATCCGGGACAATTTCCAAGCAACACGGTGGTGAATCCCAAGGAGCAATGCAAAGCCATCATATTGCAGGGTGGCACCACATATGAGGGACCGGAGATGCCGGATCACGAACCCGAAATTGTAAAGATCCCAGAGGGAAAGTAGAGCTCACACCGGCCATGAAGGAGAAGAAGGAAAGAAAAATGTCCCAATCCCTACCACCACCATTGCATGTTTCTATGCCTTTTCCTCAAAAGCATCAAAAAAAAAAAAAAAAAAAAAAAAAAAGATGGGGGATGAGCAATTTTCCAGTTTTTTGGACATTTTTTGGAAGGTCCAAGTCAACATTCCATTGGTAGAAGCTCTACAACAAATTTCCAAGTACGCCAAGTTCCTCAAAGATGTGATTTCAAAGAAGAAGAAATGGGGAGACTTTGAGATAGTGAACTTGAATGAAGAGTGTAGCGCTATGTTACAACGAAAGTTGCCCACCGAGTCCAAAGATCTGGGTAGTTTCACAATTGCTTGTGAGATTGGGGGGATGAAATTTGGAAGAGCGCTATGTGATTTGGGTGCGAGTGTCAATATTATACCTCTTTCAGAGGAAGCTAAAAATCGGAGAGGTGAAGCCTACCACCATAGCTATTCAAATAGTGGATCGTTCGGTGGCATATCCTCAAGGCATAGTTGAAGATGTTCTTGTCAAGGTCAATGATTTCATCTTTCCCGTTGATTTTATTGTTCTCGATATGGAGGAAGATCAAAATATTCCCTTGATTCTTGGGAGACCATTTTTGGCGACGGGCCAAGCACTCATTGATGTTGAAAGGGGAGAGTTTACCTTGAGAGTAAATGATGAGAGTTGCACTTTCTCCATCTACAAGCCTACGAAGTATTTTGAGGAAGAAGTCAAATCGGTAGAGGAGTGCAAAGTGGTTGGTGTGTGTGATTCTTACACCGTAAAAAGTTCTATGGAGTCGCCCAAAACTCCTACTGAGGCTTGCATTTCTACTTCTTTCTCTTCCTCAAAATTTCCTTTTTATTTATGCTCTAATTATTTTGATGAGTGTACTTTAGAAAGTGTGCAGAAAATTTTAGATCAAGAAGCACACCTTTTCGAGAAAGGGAATGAAGAGAATGGAGATACCCCGAAACATTTGCATGGCCACTTGAAGAATTATAAGAAGAAAAAGAGAAGGGCGTGTGAAATTCCGGGTTAGTAGGAAATACTCTTCCACCTCTTCGTCTTTCAAACTTATTTTTTTTCTTAGTAAAACAATAAGTTTGGGGGGATGACGACGTGTCGAAAAGAATTTTGATTTTTATTGCTTTCTAGGTATTTTATTTGAGTCTTTTTTAGTGTCTAGTATTAAGTAGTAAGTCTTTTTGTGTGTTTTTGTTTTAATTAAATTAATGATAAACATGACTAATAGTGGTGATGATGAGACTTATGATGATTTTTTGGAATTTGGCACATTGAAAATTTTTCACTTGTGATTATTTCATGATTCGATTAGCATGATTGATTATTTTAAACCTTTTGGCCTCTAAGAAGCTTGGATCAAATATAAGCCTTTGTTGTGAGTTTTGAGCCTTGACTATCACATAATTATAGTCATATTTTGTTCCTTGAGTATGATTGTTCAAGCATGCATTTTGGTCTCTAAAACTTGCTTTTGTGTCTTCCTTGAGATTGCATTAGTGCGCTTAATGATTTAGAGATGATCTAAGGTCATCTTTCTTAGTCACATTCTTTCCCCTTTTCTTGTCCAAATGATACATAATCCTAGTTTAACCCCTTTGAGCTGTTGAGACCTTTTCTTTGATAACTTTGGGATGGGGATATCGTCGAGGATTTTGTTAGTTTGTATCGAGAAGAATTGAAAGAATAAGCGAGAAATTGAAATTGGAAGGCCCTTTTTGCTCCCATAAGTTCTAGTTGGGTAGAGAGAAAGAATGAAATTTGAGACAAAGTCTCAAGAGATTAAAAAAGAAGAAGAATGGTGCATAAGTGAGTTAAAAGGTGCACTAAGATAGTTGAGTGATGAGGATGGTTTAGAATGGATGAATGGTTGGGAATTTTAGCTTCATTAGCTATTGGTTTGAGTGTTTGTGGAGAATAAGATTCATTATTTTGGGATTTTACTCACTTAGCCAAATATGTCCTACCTGCCAAAGAGCCTACATTACCACCTTAATCAAAGCCTTTTTGATCTTTATTATAAGCACATATTGAGCAATGGAGAGGTTAAGAAGAATTGCAAGCTTATGGTAGACATTGTGTATGTTGTGAATTGAGTGAAATTTGTCCATCTATATACACTTGAGAATTGAGAGCTTCACTCACCTATACTTCCATGTCGTGAGGATCCAAGGTTCTAAGAGGTTGGATTGTTAAAATATGATCATGATATGTTAATCGATGATTGAGATGATTTGCTTGTGATGATTTTTGTTTTATAAAATTTCTTGAGGCCGAGATTCGTTATCACTACGCTAATCCATGTTTATTGTTAATTTGTTCTTTTGTTTTGCTTTGTGTTTGAGGACAAACACTTGTTTATGTTTGGGGGTTTGATAAACATGGATTTTGTACATATTAATGTTTATTTGAGTTTGTTTTAAGTTGAGAAAATCATGTTTTGAAAGGTGTTCTTGATAAAGTTTCATATTCTTGTGAATTGTGATACTTGTTCGTACTTTGAATGAATTTTCAGAGAAAGGGAAGAGATATTTCTGAAATTTATCCTGTAGGATTGAAGTTCATCTTGTTAGGAGTTCATAGCAAAAAACGGATCTAAAATCAGAGTTGAAACGAGATAGAACGAACGAAAACAAAAACGTTGCGCACAGGCACGCGATGACGCGCGGCCGCGCCTCATTGGGCCATAACTGCACCGTAGCCAACTCCCGCGCCACATTTCACGCAGCGGCGCCTCCTTCGCCTTAGCTGCGCCTACCCCCACGGCACTAGTCACGCGGCAGCGCCATCATGCGCCATCAGCCGCGTCCAGGAGGGCGTTTCCCGTGCCATCACTAGCACGGCAGCGTCGCCATCGCCACTTCCGCGCCCCCTCTCCCGCGCCTTCGTCCACGTGGCGGTGCCACTCCTGCTACCAACCGCATCTCCCCATCATAGTAAGGGGCGTTCAGCGTGCACCCGTTACAGATTCGGCGTGAATGCCAATGAAAAAGAAAATCAAAATGGAGAATATAAAAGGGGGAGAGGAGAACAGAGGCAGAGAACTCGTTTTTGGGAGTTCAGAAAATTGGAGGCTATCGAGAACCCCACGTTGGAGTTTTAAAATTGGGAGAAGAAGATCAAGACATTTAAATCGGAGACATTCGGAGCCCTAGTTCCTTTTATAGTTTTTGTTTATTTTCGACTATGTGTATCTTGAATCTTGGGATATTTGTCCTCAACATGATTGACTAATTTTTCTATTATTCTAGAGTTATGGAGAACATGAATATTGGGGATTGAATCTAGTTTTTGTCGATCGTTCACGACCTTCTATGGATGGCACTACTGGCAAAGACCGTCTGGCGAAAACGCCGCAGGCGTATTCAAACTCCAAAGCCTTCGCTGTCCACTAACTCCATTTTGGATCTTCCAAATCATTCCCGCAGTAGATCCGGACCCATTTTTTTCTGATCCTTCGAGAAAAAGGCTCGGTGGCGTTGAATGCTACTGGCGGACTGCGGACGATGCCCTAGTTAGAAGAGGCGTCTTCACAAAGACTTGCCAGGTTAAGGAAGAAGGGGGAAAGCTGTTGTTGCTACTTCCCTTTCTTATGTTTTTGTATGAATTGTTTGCTTATTTGATTTCCTACCAAATTCACATTATTGTGTTGATTCGATAGGCGGAAGATGAGAATTAACACTCGAATTGGGAACATAGGACACATGATTCAATAAAGTCGAAAGATCTTGAGATTTGTGTGGGAACTTTTAACCCTTTGAACTTTTAGGAGTTTCATGTATTAGAAATTAGTTGGGCACAACGATTAATTCTTGTATGAAATCTACGGTTTAAGCACTACGGAAGTATGTTTAAGCTTATTGTGTGGTTGTTCTAGCAATAGTCGAGTCTTCTATGTGATTGATTGATTTTAATTAAATTGAGTTTGCATGTTCATTGAAATCGAAGCTCTATAATAGTTCTTTTCTTATTTTCATCTCTTGAAACTTGTCGTTTATGTTATTTATTTTGCTTTCAATTAGTTTATAAAACAAAACTCAACGATTTATTTGTCTAGATAGAGGATAGGAAATTAGACTAGTACTCATTAGGTTAATCAATTTTCGTGGAATTTGACCCTAGCTATAATTACACCCGTACGCTTGCGGTAGTAAAAATATTAGTGAACAAATCCCAGAATCTTAACAATCCACTAAACCTGCTTTGGTGCCAATTGAAAGTGCTAGTTGGGCAGTAGAGTTTGTATGATCCTAAATATGTTCTTAAAAATGTACTTAAACAAAAAACCAATAAAGAACACAATTATTTGATAACCCAGTTCGGTGAAGAATCACATACGTCTGGGGGACAAACTTCGAGAGATTCAATCCACAATAAGAAGTAAAGGGAACGTATAGAACTTACACCAGGACTCCCTTATGACATGCACCTCTTTTCTTGAATACAACTCTCTTACTAGTGAATTGAATAGAACGAGTTAACCTCGTAAATGCCAGTAAGTAAACTTAGATAAGATACTAGGAATATCTTGTTTCAAACGTACGCTCAAAAAAACCAAATGCAGAAGAATTGCAAGAACAAATCATTACCACAAAAAGTTCAAAAGTTGCCAACGTGCAATAGAGTCTTTTCCTACTTATTTATTCTTCATTGAGAACCCAAAAAAAATCTTCATGCATATCTTTAATATACGGCAATATCTCATATATATCTTTATATCAAAATATCGAATATATGATCTTCAATATTTTAATATAATCATGCAATTTATCCAATACTGTGTAAAAGTCTTCATTCCATAAATGTCAATACACTAACCACAATTGCATGCATTCCATGCACTAATTACAGGCGGCAATAATTCTCTTCATTTCTTCGACCAAATTTATCTTGTTTCTACAATATCATTCTTTCACTAAAATTAAATGCTAAACACAAGCAAATAAAAAATATTTTGTTGTTACTGTTAGATCAATTTTTAATTTTTTTCCGGAGGATCTGATTATATAGGCCTCTTGTAAGCTCCAGAGGAATGATCATACAACAAGGAAAAAAACATAAAATATAAATAAATATCATGCTAGCTAATTAAAAGTTATCCTAAGAGAAAATCAATGAAGTATTATAAATGAAAATAATCTATACAAAACAATCAATCTTAATAAAGAATCAAAGAATAAGGGGTATGTAGTATCCCAGAGGGGAAAAATCTTCTACTGCAAATCTCTAGCTGCTGCTCAATGAGCTCGACTCCTTTTTTTTTTATCGGACAAATGTTAGATGTTAGATTAAATGTTAGCTCGTCTCTTGAAAGTGATAAAATCGAGAAACGGTTTCTCAGGAACCGGTACGAGTTTCACCAACCAACCAATAGGCCATGTAGCTGCAGCTATCCCCACACAAACCCCCCATTGCCCCCAGTTCAACCTCTCTGTATCAGCAAACTTGTTCAAGAACTCCACCATCACCACTTGAAGAACCAGAGTCACTCCCACAATCCCCACAAACAGCTTATTCCCAAGAATCCCTTCAAACACATTCTTCTTCTCAAGCTTCCTGGCATTGAACTCATTGAACACCTGGCACAGAACAAAGGTGTTGAATATCAACGTGTCCTTGACCCTCGTCTCCACCCCGAAAAGAGTTTCCCCTCGGAACTGCAGTATCAACAGCACGGTTATCTGGTACGCCGCCTGAGCCAGCAGGTTCCTCCACATGACATTGGTAATGAGCGGCTGGGATCGCCCCACGGGCCGCTTCTCCATGAGCTCCTGAGTCGGCTTCTCCGTAGCCAGGGCCAGTGCTCCCAATGTGTCCATGATTAGGTTCACCCAGAGCAGCTGGACCGCGGTGAGAGGCACGTCTCCAGCTGTCACCGCGGCTATGAAGTTGATCGTCAGAGCGGCCACGTTCACCGTGAGCTGGAACTGGATGAACTTCTGTATGTTGTTGTACACACATCTCCCCCATTTTAACACTGTCACCACAGAAGTGAAATTATCATCCATTATTACTATATCCGAGCTCTCTTTAGCCACTTCCGTGCCCTGGATCCCCATAGAGAGGCCGATGTCGGCTTCTTTCAATGCAGGGGCATCGTTTGTGCCATCTCCGGTCACTGCCACCACATGACCTTTCTCTCTGAGGCACTGCACCATTAGCAGTTTGTCGAAAGGCGAAGATCTTGCCATCACACGGATGCCTTCGACTTTCTGCATTCTCTCCTCCTCTGTGTAGTTGCGGAACTCAACTCCTTCCACTACACATCCGTCTAGATTATGATCCGGATGGAGTATTCCGCACTCTGTGGCTATGGCTTTCGCGGTGAAGACGTTGTCGCCCGTGATCATCTTTATACTCACTCCTGCATACTGGCAATCTTCGACGGCTTTCTTCACACCCGGGCGACAGGGGTCTTTTAGCCCGACCAGGGCTAGAAGAACCATGCCCTTTTCTTGAATTTTCGTTGATTTTTGCTCGGTTTCTGATACTTGATTGTGTGCAAATGCAATACATCTAAGGCTAGAGGCGGCCATACCTTGAATTATATGTTCGAATTCCGTTCTTCGGGCATCGTTCAACTCTTTCTTGTTACCTTCCTTATCATAGTAGTGTGAGCACATTGCTAGGATCATTTCTGCTGCTCCTTTCCAGTGCACATGAAGAAGCTTTCCATCCTCAGCCTTCCTCATTAGCACCCCACTCCTCTTCTTCTCCGAGTTGAACGCCTCGACACTAAGGATTTCGTACCCCCTTTTAACCGCCTCCATGTCCATTTCCAGTTCCTCCACGGCCCACAACAGGATCGCCTTCTCAGTCGGGCTTCCGGAGAACTCGAGCCCCGTACCCGACCCGTAGACGCTGCCCGTAGTGTTGAGGCCGACTCCCTGATGGAGAAGCTCAAGAGCATTTTTTGAAATGATCAAACCGCTTCTCCTTCCTTGAATCGATTCTTCATTTCCTAGCCAAAACTTTGTCACCTTCATTTGGTTGAGAGTGAGAGTACCTGTTTTGTCGGTGCATATAACTGTGGCCGACCCCATAGTCTCACAGGCGGAGAGCTTCCTCACCATCGCTTGATCGGCCATCATTCGCTTCATCGAATACGCTAGCGTTAGCGTCACGGCCAACGGAAGGCCTTCGGGTATGGCGACGACGACGATGGTGACGGCAGCAGCAATGATCCTCACGACGGAACTGATCACATCATCTCTACTAGTGTTGCCGCCATTGAACTCCCTCTCTCCATTCTCATCCTCTGTATTTCCGGTGAAGTAACGCACCAGAAGCACAACGAGAACCAAGAACGCCACCCCCAAACCTAGCTTGCCTATGGAGGAAGTGAGCTTGTTGAGGCGAGCTTGAAGCGGGGTGGTTTGATCCTCTGCTTCGCGGCTTATCGTGGTCATCATCTCCCCCCACAGAGTGCTCGTCCCTACAGCGGTCGCCACCATCTTCCCGTACCCGTCGGCGACCTTCGTGCCGGAGAACAGGAAGGGGTTCGCCACGTGGCTGACCTCCACGTCATCGCTCTCCCCCGTCATGCTGGATTCGTCCACGTGTAACGAGTGGCCTCCGACGAAGATTCCGTCGGCGGGGACCTGGTCTCCGATCTTCAAGCAGATGATCTCTCCGACCACAACCTCGTATATCGAAATCTGCTGCCTCCTTCCGTTTCTCACTACCTCTACGAGGATGTTGTTGCTTACTTTGGAGAGCTTCTCGAACTGTTTGTTCTGTCGGAAGTTGCTGACGGCGGATACGGAGATGACGAGGAAGACGGCTACGAATATGCTCCCGCCGTCGTACCAGCCTTCTTTTGCGCCGTTCTCTTTAATGCCGAACCCTAGAGAGAGAGCGGCGCAAACCAGGAGGATGAGGATGGTGGGATCTTTGAAAGCTTCGTACACGAAGTGGAAGAAGCTCTTCGGAGGCGGCAGTGGATACGTGTTCCTCCCGAAGGCCTCTTGTCTGGAGGCGAGATCTTCTCCATCGCCTTTTATTCCGAGGTTTTTGTCTGTTATTAGAGACGCGACGAGCCCTCGAGTCCCTCCGAGCTTCGACAAGCAGTCGAGGCTCTTGTCCTTGACGAGGTGGTCGAGGCCGGAGAGATCGGCGCCGGAGAAGGCTGGGTGGTGATCATTGCCTACGTCGATGGCGATTCTCGAGAAGGCGATGGGGGTTTTGGTGGCGGATGGGAGGTGTTTGAGAGGAGAGAGAAAGGCGCGGGAGCAGTAGATTGTGGCGAAGGCCTTGTGCCACCTCTTTTTGCCGATGGAGCCATGCAAATCCGAGAGGAGAATCTCCATGCACTCTGACTTTGTAGGGAAGATTATTGCTGACATTAATTCTTGATTTTTCCGGAAAATATGTAATACGGCGTCGTCGATCAATAAATGTGTTGGAGTATATATGCGCGGGAATGATAAATCTTAGAGTAGGTGCAGTATTGTATATGAATTGGTAATTAGGTTGCGGGTTGTTTAAATACATTTGGAATGTGACATAGTTAAGCAATGACGATGTGTGAATTATAATAGTCGCTAGTTCGTGGAAGGTGGTTAGAGCCGGTTAAGGACATATTACATTTAAAAATATATTTTTTTCATCATAAATGTTCATTATAATTTGTTATATAATGCAATTTTTTTTAAAAAAAAATAACATTTAGCTAATAGAAATTAGAAATTAGAACACGAGCAAGACTTAAAATTTGTATGAGCTTCATAAAAATTGTAGAAGCTTACGCCGAATATCGACGTGTGCACACGCGAAAGACATACACTTTACTTTGCAATTTCGGCTCATTGACTGTGATTAAAGTCAACGCGTCGCATTTACATTTCACACGTAATGGAGTACTAAAAAATGTGTTTACACTGTTCACAAGTTCGTTAAGTTTTCTCATTGCTTAGGATAATTGTTTTAAACAATTTAATATTAACATTGTGCTCTCTTTAATAATATATATATATATAGGGGGTAGCACTCTGGTGGAAACTATCCTTAAGTTGAAACTTAGAAACCGACCATATCCATTGATTTTGAGGATCCAATGGATGAGATTAAATGAAATAATGCATTAAAAAAATAAAATAATGTGTCATTAAGGACAAATTCGTCCAGAAAAATAATTTAAAAAAAGAAATAAAATCTCATTCCATATTAATAGGAATTTTCCATAACCAACCTACACTACTCCACTTCTTTTGCATCAATGCGATTTCCGGCCAGATCTTAATGACAATATTAAAACGGACGACCATGTTTTATTCTACTCGAAGATACGAAGAGATTCATGGGTGGATTGCTCGTTTTGGTGGAGAAATGAAGGAGATATTCGATGAAGAAGTCGAACCAGCAGAGAAATCGCGACTTTAGCGGCGACGTAAACTTCCAGACGCAATTCCGGCCTCTTCGGCGATCGGATTTAGATGGGCGACCTACCGTTGGAAATGTCTTGAAGTGTAGAACATGTTTCTGGGTGGTCCCATCCAATTTGATAGAGATTTGAGTTCAAATTTTAATATGTTTCATAGCAACAATCGAAATGCATCAAAATGACCAGAATATGCATTGAAAATCAATTTGAGTTACAATGAATTGTTGTGATTACTCGACAATTGTTGCACATCCAAATAGTTTTGGAGCATATATTTAGGTCACGAGTTGTTGAATATTAATAGATCTTCTTTTCATTTACAAAATTTGATTTATGGATCAACATACGTTTTTTTGTTGCATAAAATATGTATTATTGTTGCATATATTTTTGAACTAAACCTATTAGGAAAAACTAAACCCTAACTTGTAGAGAAAAGTAAACCCTAATAGGGAAAGCTAAACCCTAACTTGTAGGGGAAGCTAAACCCTATCATATTCGGAATATTAAACCCTAACTTGTTGGGAAAGTTAAACCCTCTAATATGAAAAACCGAACCGAATATGCATCAAAGTTATATGCACAATAATCTACCAAAATATTTACGTATGCAGGCCTTGAAAATGAAAGGAAAATGCATCATAATTACAAGAATATGCAATTTATGACTTATTATATATACCAAATGAAAGAATAATAAAATGCATCAAAACGAATCGGAAATGCAACAAAATTAACATAATATGCATATTCTTGACACTAAACACACTAGTATAAAAATAAAATGAAAATGCATCAGACTGAAATCTAAAATGCAACAAAATTGACATAATATGCACTATAATAATATACACGCACAACTTATAAAAATTTACATATGGCCATGGCTGTTGGTCTTATCAAAGTGGGCGGCTTTCTAGCTAGCTCTAAGGCTCGAGGGTGTGATGAGCTGTATGTCAAATATCAAACTGATCCACATTCACCAAAGGAGCAGCAGTTTCATTCCTTATCCTCTACAAAGGAGCCGACACCATATAGTCCAACACCTGTATAAAATAATAAGTAAAGTGAATATGCGAGGCAAGCAATAACTCTTTAGTTATACAAGCAGACTCGATTGAGTTTTGCCAGAGTAGTAGAGTATTTAGCAATTAGAAAGTCCAGCACCAAATTATCCAAACTCAAGAGATTTCTATAGCATTGCAGGCCAAATAATGAAGAATATGGGAAATATAACAAAAATTCCATGCCCGATGAAACACTATAACAACAAGCTAGTAATCATGATTAAAATAATCACTAAACCAAATTTCGGCTTTTCATATCTTGAATTGTGAACAATAGTTGAATATTATTAGGACACCAACTCTTTACCTTGAGGAATAAATCAATGTAATCAACACCTAAATCTTTAATTTGGCCAAAAGAAGAGATTTTAGGTGCTCCTGTTCATTACTTTTGCATTCACCACCTTCCCATTTTGACCTGCAACACCAAACTCAACAATGGACAATAGCTTAAATCAACTAAAAAGATCCATCCATCACACAAACAATCCGTTACAAGTTACAACACCGGTCACAACGAGCCAATGAATCAACGAAATAGAGAGAAATAAGTCATAGAATATGCACAATTGTAGAACTAAAACATTTTATTACCTTTCTTTGAGTCGGCAGCAGAGAGCGAGCAGAGGCAAGGGAGCTAGGGCTAGATAGGCTTCTCCCTAGGCGACGGGAGTGGACCAAGCGAGCACAGCGAAGCTCCGGCGAAAGGGAGTCGCGTTTCCGGCGAAAGGCAGACACGACTCCGGCAAAAGGCAGGCGACCTAGTAGTTGTAGAAACCCCTAAACCCTAGAACAAAAAAAAAAACAGAAATTAATCGGTACATTATGCAGGAGATAGGAAGTACAAGGGAAAATTCGAATTTGCAAAAGTTTCTGCAACTCAAATCGAAAGGCAGCGGAAGTATCCACGAAATTTCGCTCCCCCGCCCAGCGCCGCCGCCCTCCATAAAACCTCCGCCACCGATCATTCTTCAAAAGAAGAAGAAGAAATCTTCAGAAAAGGATGAAGACGACGCAGAAGAAAAAGATTTCGCAGGAGAATAAAATCATTAATATAAATAATACATAACTGATAAGGAGAAATAATTAATGCATATCCTTTATTTTAGGAATATTCAGTTATAAAGAAATAAAATGTCAATAATAAACCTAGATAATACATTAAATGAATTAAAAAATTCGAAAATGATTATTTAATAATTAATTTGAAATCAAATCTGATCCATTAGATCTTCAAGATCAACGGTTGTGGACGGTTTCTAAGTTCCAATATATATATATAATTAAAAAATGAGAGAAGAATGTAGTTACCATTTAAATTTTTACTTATTTTTCACATTTTTTAAAATATATCTATAGTGAAAATTTTTACTTTTTAAATTGAAGGAAAGTATTTTTACTTCATATTGCTACGATAATATTTTTTCTCCCTATTGGAGCGAGAATGACTAAGGATAAAGAGTAAGATTCTCCATAATAAATAAAGGTTGCGTTCTCTTTGATGTAAAAGAAAAAAAGAGAAAAAGAAAATCACCCTATAAATTCCACAATTTTCGTCACCTTTTCTCACATTTTATCAATGAGGTGGAATTTTATTCCTTAAATTGGAGAAAATATTTACAACACCAAATGGGAGAGATAATATTTTCTCTCTATTGTAGTGCAAATGAAGAAAAAATAGAAAATGTGAGAAAAGGTGATAAATAAGAAAGATTTTAATTGTGATTTTCTCTTCTCTCCCCTTTTTTTTCGCACCAAAGAAAACGCAACCAAAATGTGGAAACTAAGGGAATTTTTAAAACGTGATTGTTTTCTAATTTATTATTTTTTCATGATAGTTTTTCATCAATTAGAATGCTACCTAAATTTGAATAATTATGCCACGAGGCTCATGTTATTAATTTTATTACTATTCGGGCGTCAACCTTGCTTCTTTGATCTGTATAATTCATGTAGTTATCAACGGTGGTGAATTCAAAAAAATTGTTCACTTTAAGTGTTTTTTTTTTTTTTTTTTTCGACACAATGCTCCCAAAATTCAATTACCGGTTGGGGCTTTAACGTAACAATTCTTATAAAATGTTAATGGTATCGAAAATTTGTTAGTGAAAAGAAAAATAATATTTGTTAGTGATGTTGCGTTCTCCTTGATGTGAAAGAAAATGAGAGAAAAGAGAAAATTACGCTATAAACTGTACCCCTTTTCTCACATTTTCTCACCTTTTATCAATGAGGGGGGATTTTACCCCTTAAATTGGAGATAATATTTACAACACTAAATTGGAGAGATAATATTTTCTCTCCATTGTAGTGCAAATGAAGGGGAAAAAATAGAAAATGTGAGAAAAGATGTGAAAAATGGTGAAATTTATAAGGTGATTTTCTTTATCTATCCTTTTCTTTCGCATCAAAGAGAATGCAACCTGAAAAGAAAAAAAAATGGTTGGGGTTATTATGAATATTTGTTTATTATGAACATTACTAATTAGTGTCTTTCTATATTGTTTACTATCTCTTATGTAACCCAATTTTTTTTTGAAACAACTAGGGGTGTTCATAGTTTGGTTTAAACCGTAAACCAAACCGGATCAAACCGTATTTTGTGGTTTGGTTTGGTTTATGGTTTGAAAAAATATGGTTTGGTTTTATATTTTCACAAATTATGGTTTACGGTTTAGGTTTGGGTTTTGAAAATATATAAACCAAACCAAACCGTAAACCGTAAAACCGCAATTTAATTATAATAAATATAATATTAATTATTAATTTTGACATAACTTACTTTCAATTTTAATACATCACCATTTAGAGTTGAAAAGTAATAATAAAAGATAAGTACTTTATACAGAATATAATTTAATATAATTCTTTTTTATATAAAAGATTATATGCAACTCTAAATATATTCTTTTTACGCTACCAACTATATTTCTTACTCAATATTTATAGAAATATTAAATAACTTTCTTTGGAATGTATCCCATAATTTCGTTATCTTATGAACTCATTTCAGGAACAATTTAGATTGTATAAAAAATTGTTTTTACTATTCATACTCAAATACAATCATATAGTACTAAAACCGCAAACCGAACCGCACCAAACCGCATTTATATGGTTTGGTTCGGTTCGGTTTTAGTATTAATGTGGTTCGGTTCGGTTTCAAAATTTTAACAAACCGTATTATGTGGTTTGGTTTGGTTTTTACGTTAAACCGCACCAAACCAAACCGTGTACACCCCTAGAAACAACTAACAGGAAATTTAAGGGCCGCACCACGGAGGACTCGAACTCGAGACCTTTCAGGTCCGAGATTTATTCTTTAACCCCCTACCGCTTAGCCAACACACATACACAAATTCGCTCCCAAAGAGGATCGAACCCGGGACCCTCACTAAAGAGAGGACCCGGTGGCCAGGTGCGCTATACGTAGAATACATATGAATGAAAAGGCCGTCATTTTACCTCTGTCCTTATATTTAAGTGAATGATAGGAATTTTTATTGATTCTAATATAATAGAAAGAGTGTGAGTTATTCGAGATATGATTATTATTAGTATTTTACTATATTCAATGAATGTGAAGGTATTAATTGCAACTATTAGTTTGCCAAATTATATTATCTCATAATACATGATTTTGAATATTATGAATTTCAATTATTAGTTTGACTGAAGCAATCTTAATAATCTCCTATAACATATAATCCAGAAGATTATGAATTGCATCGATTAGTTTGGCTGCAGCAAACTTATGACATGTTAAATTAGAGCATCAAAACATCTTAGAGAATATTAATTTTATAACTCTTACTAAAAAGAGGGGGATAACTTCAACAATTCATATGATAATATCCCTATTGTCATCTCTAAAAGAGATATATTCCCTATCGAAAACACAATACGTTTACTTCATGGGAAAATATTCAAATAATTATTATGTTGCAAATAAACTAAAACTTTAAATACTCAAATTGTCTAAAGTATGAGTATTTGGGTTCCCCCGTTTATAATTAGCCCGTGACCATAAAATCGTCATTTCTCATTTGTTAATTCTTCTATTGCCACTAAAACGTACCTGTACAGACTCTAAATAAAATTATGTGTGAACTCCGTCGAAATTTGAATATCAAATAGAGCCAAATATTGAGGATTGTTTTATCAAATGGTATGTTATCCTTATAATCCAACTAAATCATTTCATGGCATTAGGGGGAGATATGAATAAAATAATGCCTCTAATTTAATCTTGTTGGATTGGATTAAATATTAATTCACGCATTACATGAGGTGAACTATCTAGAAGTTCAATTAATAATAAACTGCCAATGGGGTGAAGAAACTTTATATACTTGCAGCATATATACACCATAGTAAATTGATCTTTTTTTCTTTTTTTGAGAAACTAAATAAATTATTTGATACTCTTACACGCCTGAAGTGTAAACATTATATTGATGCTAAAAAGAAAATCCGCGTTAAGAACAACAAGTTCAATATATGTCATCACTCCATGTAACCTCATGAAGAGGATTGTCCTGTAGACGAGAATCTTAGTTACTCCATATGACCTCCCGAAGAGCATCATCCCGTAGATGAATTTGCAAGTGCACTAAATATATACAATATTGGAATTACGGAACAACCAGATTAAATATATTATAGGGAAATAATGAATAGTTTGGTGTATTTGAATTATATATTGTCATAGATTTATTATAATTCAGGAAAAACGTATTGTTGTCATATTATAATAGTCGACAATTTTACCTCAATCATTACCGATATATGTATTTCAAATGATGAATTAGATATAGAACAAATTTGTATTATAGTGCTAAAAGCACTTGGTGAGATATGATATTATAGTGCCAGGAGCACTTGATGAAAAATGAAAAGGGTTGAGGTGGAGCTTGACTCGCCGCTAAAAGGACGATAAGTCTTATTTTTCTTGGTATTATCTTATATATTGATGTTGTTCCACTAGGATACAAATGATTATTTTTTAATGAGGAAATAAATTAATGAGGTGGTTAAAAGTAAAACGAGTGGCTCGAGGTCTTTTAGCAGAGAGACCGTCAAGATAATTCAATTCTCCTGTTATATATTTTCCACGATTCAATATATCTGGCAGTAACTATAGATATCCAAATGATTTAACATCATGGCCACATTTTTATAAGTTATACGACGGATATCTATATCTATATAAGTCATTGTTGGAATGATCGTAATACAAATAAAAATTAAATCGCAACATAAACTACTATAATAGTTTATCCTCCTAAAGTAGGGATATGTTAATGATGATATATGTTCTTGCATAATAATTCATTATGATATTTGAAAATAAAAATTTACTCGTTTGATTATATTAATGTACTATTATACTGGTACACGCATAGAACTTAAGAAAGTTAACTCAGGCTTAATGACGGAGTTATTAAAACGGGAGACTTGAATAAGTCTAAATATTATCTCGGCTAGAAGTTCGAGTGTCTTCCTTAAGAAGTACTCCCTCCGTCCCATGACAATTGTCCATGTTACCTTATTGGGACATCACATTTAATTGTCCACTTACCTAAAGTGGAAACATTACACTCTCACAACCAATATAATATAAAATCCCCTATCTCTTATGACATTGGTTATTGTGCCATTTCCATAGTGGACAATTGTCATGGGACAGAGGGAGTACTGTTATACTAGCATAAATATTATCTCGGCCAAAAGTTCGAGTATGTCCTTGAAGGAGTATTATACCAGTCGATTTACTTTATGAGTATTCTAAGTACTTTCTATTTGATAGATTGCATCCATCCATTATCATGCCGAAATTTCCTGAATCATGCTGAAATAAAAAGGGACAGAGGGAGTTCTGAAATTTCCGCAATCATATCATCCTGGAGTTTCTTATGGGCCCTTCTTTCACGGAGCTCGACTTCCCTTTTCATATGTCTTGCAAATGACATATCCACACCTTATTGTGCTAAAATCCCTCTAGTTGAACTTGATTTCTTGTCGCTCATCCAATTTTCTACTTCCGAGCCTTCATTTTCATCTATCATATTATATACCACTCTGGTCCCTGCTAGACCATTTTCCTTTTTGAGACGTCCCATACTTGTTGACTCATTTCATGTTTTGGAAAGTATTAGTGTATAATTAGTACAATAGTAAACCCCTTATTACACTTAACATTCCATACTTAAATCTCATCCACTCATTTTTCTGCACGTAGTTCAATATAATTTAAATTTCGAAAGTTTAAATTATTATAACTTGCTCGTTTGTTATCGAATTTTTATGATTTTTATATCAAATTAAAGGTCTTTATACGATCTTTCATTTAAGATCAGACAAGAACATGTTTTTATGCATATGTGATATTCTGTTTCTAAAATATGTTTAAATACATAAACCACATTACATTCCCTACAAAATACACTTTATACACTAAACATTTTCGTCTTAATTCCCGTGCAAAAAGCAAATGGTTCAACTAGCAGGGACCAGAGTGGTATGATAGTACATGCATAATTTTTTTATTTTTTTATTTTTTTTAATTTATTTTTTTTTATAAAATTTTCTATGTAGTGCATCTGTTATGGCCCACAAATAATTTCCCGCCGTGCTTGCTTTTGGGTGAAAAAAATGCTCTTTTCGAATTTGACAAACATGACAACATGTTTACAAAAGTGCTCTTTTAGTAACCTTCCTCACTATTATGCTCAATATACTCTCTCTTTGATTTTCCACGTCTGCGACTAGTTTTCTCCGCCGCTTCCTCCACCTTTACTTTATCCATCTCTATTTTAAAAAACAAAGCCATAGTTTGACGTGCCAATTTCATTCTCCTCGTGTGTTCATTTTTTTGAATTTGAGAAAAAGAAAGAGCAAGAATTGAAGAAGAAATGGAAAAGATATGAAGAAAAATTAAAGAAGGTGTAATGAAGAATGAGGTGAAAATGGGTATTTATAAGGAAAAATAGGTTCAATTCGAAACTAAAAAGAAAAAGGAAATCGGGTCAAATTGCGTCAAATCGTGGGCCAATCACAAACCGCCATGTGGCGGTCAACCGTCCCACTCCCAAGATTGTGCAACTAACCAGTTGGTTAACTAACTGGCGGTTGTGGCATGACATACTACATCAGCGACCGATGGTTTGAGCTGTGAGCTCGATCACCCACATCTCTAAAAATGGGTTTTTTAACCTTATAATTAATTAGAACAAATACCCGCACGATGTGCGGACCTAAAATTCATTTCATAATATAACAATAATATTATTAGGGATGTCAACGGGTCGGGTTTTTGCGGGTACCCGCCTCGCCAAACCCAATTGGGACGGGTTTGGGTATTGTAAATTGGGTTTGGAACGGGTATGGGTAATAAAGTAGATACTGTTGGGGTTGTTGTATAACTAAAGCAAAACCAGTTGTTTTAGTGGTTACGACACAGGTCCACTGTTAACAATCCCTATCTGGAAGAATATGTATAAGCAAGAATAAAGCCCATTATCTCATGTTTTAGACCACGTGTCGATCTGAGTTCGGAGAGGATCACGAAGGTCGTTGATAATGATGAGATATAAACAGTTCACAGTCGAGATAGCTTGGGCTGAGCTATCGGTCTAAACTGCAGCTTAATGGTAGTGATGAGTCCTAATCACTTGTTATGCTGGTACGGTGGAACATATTGAGGATCAACAGAGATAATGCTCTTCTGATACTGACCCTGTATCAAAGGTGATATAGGTGAAGAGCTACAGATCTCAGGCTCTAGCTCGATCTTAACCTTGGTAAACTATTAGATGTATATGTATTCTTCGATGTTACTTTGATTTACGAAGATATGAACTTCGTTAGTTCATCTTAATCATGTCGTACTTTGGGTAACACGGAGATGCATAGTATGTCTAATAAGTGTTATCAATAATCTGTGTCCTGTGTGAGTGCAGGCTGACGTTATCCCCTCAGGGAGTTCACAATGTTTATTATACCAAGTCATGCATGCTGATTAAGTTCAGGTATAATAATGAGGAGTGAACGGGCACTACCTGAGGAATAGATGTTAACAATTGGGAGCAGTCATGGTAGCTCTAATTGATTAACGGATATGGAAGGTCTTAAACACGGGGGTCGAACTATACAAAATACCAACCCAATCTACATAATTGGGACAGAGCGGTGATTCAGCTATGACACTTTAGTGGAGTGCGTCATAGTTCTAATGAGATACATGTTCAGGGGTGGACATGGAAATATCGAATTAGATAAGGCCCAACTCTGTCTGGTATCCGATCTCTAGGATGGCCCAAACAGACCTCAGGAATCGATCTAAACAGTATTATTGAGTATGGGCTCAATAATTGGACTCAGGCCCGGTATATGATATATATTGGATTTATATCCGGTGAATGAATAATAAATATAATTAATTGAGATTTATATCCGGTGAATGGATAATAAATATAATTAATTGAGATGTACATCCTATGGGATTAAATCTAATTATTTATTATTTAGTTATTCACGGATAAGATTAAATCTAATAAGATGAGATTTATTTAATTAAATCTTGTGGGGATAAATATCATATATATAAATATATTTAGTATATATTTATTTATTTATTCTTCTACTGGAATTAGAATAAATTCTATTTGTTAGAATTAATTCCGGATTTACAGTTGCATAACTGAACAGATTAATTCCTTATTAATTCCGTATTAATAAAGGAATAGGATTTGTAAGTTATGGAAAGAGAATAAATATGGGATTGGCATAGATATGGTTGGAGATAAATAAGGAATCATATCTCCTTATTTATGAACCATATAAATACTCTCCATGTCTCTCACAAAAACCCTAGTTCACAATAGCCGTCACATACGAGAATTGTGAGAGAGATTCTGCGCGAATCCCTAGGCGAGAGAGAGAGTCGGCCGCGAGTCTGAGTGAGGGAGATCGAGGTTCCAGTGATCTTGAGACGTCCACCAAGTCTCAGATCTGAAGGTGTGGGATCACATCCTAGAAGATCAGAACTGTAGATCGATCAGACACGACTCAAATTGCACGTTCTTCATAATCGTAAGGTATGTACTCGAGCCCTTGCATGAACTTATGTGCACGATCGAATCAACACATCCGAACCAAGATCTGGGTCGGGGTGGCTTTCAAGCAGCCGGTCCCAACAGATACCTGAAACAGGTTTGGGTCGGGTATGGGTATACACCTCTAGGTACCCGCTACCCAAACCCATTTATATATATGGTAAATATATATATTTCACATGTATATAAAAACTATATTTATATTTTTAAATAAAATTATTCATAACTATTATCAATTTTAAGGTTTTTATTAATATATATAAAGTTGAAAGAATATATCTCAAAAAATCTACTTGATAAAAAACATATATCTTTAGTTTTATTATTTATTAACATTTAATTTGATATTTGTTTTACATTTTGTATATCGTTCGTTAGCACTTATTGAGATGCACACGTTTAAATTAAAATTTACGATTATTGTATGTATATATTAAGTTATAATTTTTTTATATAAAAATATTACTATTAATTTTATTTGGGTTTAACGGGTAATAAACGGGTATTACCCAATGAGTTTGGGCCGGGTATGGGTATTAAAATTGAATTTTTAAATGGGTTTGGGACGGGTATGGGTATGCGATATTTTAATGGTTTTGGGTTTGAGGAGTGCTTAATGGAGCGGGTACCCGGCCCATTGACATCCCTAAACATTATCATTAAATAATTAATAAATTTTCAATAGTATAAATAATTATTTTATAATAATTTTCTTATAGGATAATATTTGGCACGATAAAAAATTGAAATATGATACTCCTATATAGGATATTATATGTCAATTCAGTTGATATCAATTTACATCTTTAACCTTTTGTATAAATTGTATTGCTATGATTTTGTTTGGGGGGACTTAACATTATTTCTTTCTTTTCTTTCTAATTAAAGAGAACGCATCCTTAATCCAAGATGAGAGAGGGATAGATCAGTAGTAAAAAGTAGGAATCTTTTGGTGCAATGACAAAAGAGATATTCTTCATACTTAGGATTGAAAATATAAAAATATCTCTTATATTGTTTTAATACGGATAAACAGATAGAATTTCACAATGCTATAAGTTATATTTTCTAAAATTAAATAAACGAATGACATCATACAATTAAATCACACAATCGAGTTATAACTTATAATTCGGTCGTTATTTTAAAAAAAAATACATACAGTATATCCAATATATGTTTCTACTGATTTTTTTATTAGAATATAAATTATACAATATCAATAGGAATTAATAATAATAATCATTGTCATTGTTATTTGGCTGCTCTTTTTATAACTTTTCTCATTTTTGATCCTTTTTGAATTGATTTTTGCTCCATACATGCATCTTAATTTTCTTTAATGGTGGTTCCTATAAGATCCTTGAATTTGTCACAAAACTTTATGTCAACAATTGTAATGAGGACTTAATAATTATATCGACGTTTACGATTAATAATTAATAATATACTTTAACTCAAAATAAACTATCTATATACCCTTGCACTTAACCTTATTTTCTCAAACACAAAAATAAAAATATCAAAATAAACCCCAAATGAAAAGATTGCGGTCCCTTAAGCGATAACTTATATTTATGATTATTCACTTGTTCATGAACATGTGTTCGAAATAACTACATCATTTGATTAAGTAGCTTACAATTAGAATGGTGTACGTCGTGTCCAAAAATGTGCTCCATCTCTGTACAACAACAACACTTTCAAAATTCCAACTTGTTTCTATATAACAAATTCCGAAAGAAAAATAATAATGAAACTGAATTTGAATCTAAAAAAAATTGAGACAAGAGCTAGCATGATAGCCAGATGATAATATTATTAAATTCGTGGGGAATCATCCTATCTTTTGTTTGCTATGAAACACACTCATTTTGCTTCTACGGTATATGAAATCTCAAAAGAAAGACCAAATCAACATATCAAAGGAATCTATATATATATAAAAAGATTACACTTTTGGCAGTTATCAATTTTCAATTGATTGCGGGGTCAATTTTGTAATAAATGAAAATTTCAGGGGTCTAAACCTAAAAACTATAATTTAGGGGTCTAAAACAAAAAATTATGGCCCAGTGTGAACACAAAAAATTATCCGTCATATTTTCTTCTCTCTCTTCCCTCTTCTCTTTCCTCCTTGCCACTTGACAAATATTTATGGGTGGAAATAATTACATCAAAATAATTCTTATTTTCAAAATAATGGAGATAAATATTTATTTAAAAAAATTAAAAATTATACCATAAATTATGATTTTCAATTCTCTACAAATAGACACCAATATTGCTATACTTTGAATAAAAAAAAAAAATCTTCTCATCTTATTTTGTATTATTTGATATTTTGATTTTGTATTTCAAACAATTGTAATTTTGTATTTTAACAAATATTTATAATTTAATTTTATTTTATTTAATGTCACGTGTTAAATTCTATCCTATTTATTCCAGTTTTCTTTCCTGTAATTTTTATTTAACTTAGTGGTCTAAAACAATAAGATATCGATCAAAGTTTAATGAGCCCAAAAATAGAACAGAAATAAATAAATATACCATACATTGGGTGACACAATATTTATAAGTCACTTAAAAAAAATCATGAAAAACCTAATTGTTCATATATGTAAATTTCATAAACAAACTGTAATTTACGGTTTTCACTTAAATCAATACATGACTTTACGGTTTTTTTTTTTTTTTTTTTTTTTTTTTTTTTTTTTTTTTTCACATTTGCAAAATAGTCTATTTTTTTAGGGTTCAGTTTTTTTTTAGGATTCATTTTTTTTTTTAAGGGTTTAGTTTTTTTAATTTAGTAACTGACGTTGACGCATCAGCCGGGACGACAATTGTTGTATATAAGGAAGTGTTCCGAAATGTATTACATATTGTGTTGTTGTAGTGCACTAACATTATATTTGTCTGCTCTTAGTGTGCTATGTTTACGTTCCGTTTCGCTGCTTTTATTAAATATTCGTAACTTACGGAGTCGCGCATCGCGCGTGGGCGAGTACTAGTCACAAATAATAACAATTGTATTAGTTCATTTGGAAGTAATATTACGGCAAATATTGAATTAAAATGGAATAAAATAGTCTACTAAATAGGCAATCGGCAAAAATATGAAATACTAAAATTGATACCAAATCACATAAAGTTGAATGGGATTTCGATGAACAAACTAATCCAATTGGTGTGAGGATATTATAAGTTGCCTTAATACCTGATTACCACTTTGTAATTGTCTTTAAAATGTTGTCACCTCCACTCCCTTGATCGTATCCATTTTGTAGAAGTTGTTGACAATTGTGTTGAGAATTCTCCACAATTAGACCCATCTAATTTGAATAATTTGAGATAAGGCAGAAAATAGTTGTAATGTGAGAAATTTTAATGAAATGGGAAACTAAAAATGAACATCTCTTAAGATACATTATATCTATTTGTGAAAGGTTGTGTCTATTCACATTGAAACTAACTAAATTTCCAACACCCTAATTTATTGAAGCCTTTTAAAAATAGCAAATAATTAGGGAACACAAATTATTTTTTAAAACAGCAAATAATTATGGAACTGAAATTTTGAAATGGTATTTTTTTTCCTTCAAAACTATAAAATTTGAACTAACTTTTTTTAACCGCTTGTTAATTATTTAATTTTTTTTTTCAAGAGAAAAAAACTAAAAGTGAAATCTTTAATTTGTTTAAGCGTTTTAAAAAATAGCAAATAATTGAGGAATGTAAGTCAGGAAACGGTTTTTTTTACAACATAAATTTTAACTAACCTTTTTTTCACAGGTTTTTAATTATAAATGAACTCTTTTTAAATTTAAGGGGAAAAAAAGTAAAAAGAAAAATACTAAAATGCCAAAATACCCCTAAAAATAGAAGTGAAATTACTTAAATAACCTTTGTTTTTTGTTTTATATATTATATAGATTTTTTTAAAACTGTTTATAGTTGAAAATTATTGACTTGAGCAACCTTCAAATTATTTTTATACAAACATCACTAGTGACAACCCCACATATATGTCACACCACGGTCGACGGCCACATGCGACCTCCCAATGTAAATGTTGTAACTCAAAGCGAATACACACTTAAAAAACAAGGGAAAGAAGAACTCGACAGCACAGAAACATGCTTGGATGGGCCTATCCCTCCAATATACTGGACCAGCCCGTGATATATTTATTGCTCGGAGGTATATATAACAAACAAAAATAATGTTTGAGCCGCCACTCTCACTATCAGTTCCAACTCTGTGAACAGAGGCTGCTGATTTTCATCAAATACGGCGAGTCTTCACTTCTCAATCTGTATACAGAGCTGCTGATTTTTCATCAAAATACGGTTTGATTCTTTCACCTCTCAATCGGTATCTTTCATTTACGGCGGAATCTTATAATCTTTCCCTTCTCTACGGATTTCTGCAGAGAAATAAACCCATATTAGAGGAAGATTTTCTCCTGTATATTTAAACAATCTGTGAAACTTCACAGGTAAAAGCGCTTGAACCAAGCTGGCAAGCCAATTTTGTGCTCCGGATTTACTTTAAAATTTTCCCGTTGAAGTGTGATGCTAAGGTGTTCGACATAATGCCCCAAAGGCATTGCTTGCGTATCTTGGACCGCGATGATGTCTGGATGTTCGTTTAGCACAGTCATTGTATTGTTCGACTTGATGCCTGAGCAAAATGCGATTTCAGGTATCTGAAGTTAGGGAATTGTTTGGAGTCCACTAAGTTATCTGTGATGTTGAAGAAGGCCAATGTGGCGTACAAAGCGATTGGCACTCTCAATGATTATGCTTTAGGGGTACGAGTCCAAGGAGTTGTAGTGAAGTCGGGGTTTGGATGGGATGTGGTGACACTGACAGCAGCTGCTATAACGAGTGGATATGTAAAATGCAAGGTGATGGATGAGTTACTCCCAATTTTCAATGCGATTCCATTGAAAAGTTTAGGAGCATGGAGCACAATAATTGCTGGCCGTGTTCAAAATGATAAGCTTGAGGGTGGATTAGATCTCTTTGAAGAAATGCAAAGAGAGGGAATTGGGGTTAACCCATCCGTTTATGCACTCGGTGTGGGAATTGCTATCTTGGATATGTATGTAAAATGCGGCGGTTTGCTTAATGCCGCCAAGGTTTTCAACTTACTTCCGAACCATAACATGCGTGGAGTTGAAGGTATACAGCTATTTGTGCTATTTCTTGTTTAGATAGTGAAGGCTTTTAAAATAAATTTGGACTGCCCATGATCTTATAATCTCTTTGTTCTCTATGTTTAATGCAGAAAATCCATTTTTAAGTCAGCTCAAAGCATAAAGCTCCTGAATCAGGCAAGCAAGCCGACACACGGATGATCGTATCTGACATCAAGTGCACAATCTATGCTGCCAATTGTTTGCTCCAAATGCAGTTGTATCTGGCTTCAAATGCACAATCTACGCTACAAGCTGTTTGCTCCGGATGCGAATTTGAAATGCTCTTGTAGTGGGAAAATGGGGTTGGCGCAGTCATTGTTTGAGACTTGAGATGCATGAGAAAAATATGGTTTCTTGGAAGCCTTGATTTCAGGATATCTGAAAAATTAGAATTGTTTGAAGTCGATTGAGGTGTTTGTTATGATGTAAGGAGATGCTGTGGCATTTGATGAGACCACGTTATCTCTTGTGTTGAAGCATGTGGTATTCTAGTATATAATAATTTAAAAGTACAAGTACATGGAGTTGTAGTGAGGTTGGGATTTGAATGTAATGTGGTGATCGGAAATACTATGATATGAGTTACTGATCTATTAAGGTCCGTTTGGTAGATGAGATATGTCAGGATAAGAAAATTTATCTGGGCTTATCCTATGTTTGGTAGGCAAGATAACTTATCACGGGGGCCCGTGATAAGGGTGAGGTCCGGGATAAAAACACTGCATTTTCCCTATTTCTTATCCCACCTCTCCCCCAAGATAATTCTTATCCTAAGAACCCAAGATAATTTTTATCTTATGCCACCTTATCTCACCTTATCTACCAAACAAGGAGAGTATAGATGTAAACCAACCTTCAAAGGTATGCAGTTGTCTTCTCTCTTTAGTATAAAAGTATAGATGTAAGTTTTCCAACGTGTATTGATGATGCTATTTTATCGAAATTCGAAAATTTAATAAAGTTTTCCATCATTCAGTTTTTTCTAATGTGATAAGATTTTAGCATTCAATGGAAGAGCACTGTGTCTTGGACTCTCTTATCAAATTTCTACCTAATGGAAGCATTATAGTTTTTGTACCTTACTCTCTTATGCATTTCATGAAAAAACTTGATGAAATCCTATTTTCTCACCCTTTGTCTTCAACCAAGCTAAATGTACGTTTAGATGTGATTTAGGCAAGTCTTCTTAAGTAATACTAGCAGAAAGTTGTACTCTTGAGACACCACTGCTTATATTCTGCTGTCAAAACTGTACGAAGATGCAGGAATGTGGGACGAGGCTTTGAAGAATGATGTGGAGCACAGTGCGTGGCCTGAAAAAGGAAGAGCCGGGTCGTAGCTGGATCGAGGTCCATGGCTGTTCAGGGGACAAAGCTCATCCAGAGTTTGATGAGATGCTTTATATGCCTGGTTGAGATGATGAAGAAATATTGTTAAGCTACTTTAACTATCCAAGCTTTGAAGGCATCCAATTGCTGCTGCTCATCACAAACATATCCTTTGTTAAAAACATAGTATAACAATGGTAATTTCCGGTGCAAAATATTGCTACATGTGGCAACTGTTGATTGGTGTGTGTGATAATATCTGCAAAGTGATACATGTTTGATTTCCTTTTGTTTTCCACATTGACCTTTCCATCTTATTTTTCTAAATTCTCTCTTTTTACTAATCAATTGATAGAGAATTTATAAACAATAAGGTTATTTTTCTAAATTCTCTTTCTTTTTTTTTTTTTAATCAATTGATAGAAAATTTATAATCAATAAGGTTAAGTGAGAAATTTATAAACAATAAGGTTAAGTGAGGAATAAAATAAATCTATATACTATATATAATACCGTTGCGAATTCGAGCCACCACATTGACCGGCATACTTACGTGGCGTCTCCTCCACCCACGATTATTAATGCTTTTCTCAATTTCATATACCAATCACCTTCCTCAGCGTGCTGGGTGCCCTTATGAAAGTACAAGACATTTTTTTATTTTTTTTATTTTAAAATTTTAATTATTATTATCATTATTATTTTATTTTATTTTGCAGATTTTAGGAAAAAAAAAATTAAAATACAAGTGTGTAGGTGTATTGTGGGAGTTTAAATAAACATAGGTCTTTTTGCATTTTGGAAAATGCACAAAATTTGATAGAACTTTGTTTTTAGACCCTCTTGTGAGCTCAAAAGAGCCGTTTCTTTCTTCTGTTTCACATGTTACAGTATTTTTACTTTTATCACCCTTTAATTTCAATTATAGACTATAGAGTATTTAATTTCTTTACAACATTAAAAATGTGCCGCAGCAAGAATTGGGACCGCTCATTTACTATTACTAGCAAACATAACGTGCGTTGCACGTATAGTCTCTATTTTAAATTTAAATTGTAGTAATCTCATGAATTTTAGTGTGATAAAAATCGACCCAAATCTCTACTTATTGATTTAACGGTTTTATAAACCCCTTACTTTATTTTTTATTTCATTTTTATTTTTACTTTCCCCCTTAAGTTTACTATAGACTTCTACAAATGATGATACTGAAGTCGTAAGAAATATAAAAATGACTTAACACTATTTGTATCATTTGTCCTCAAATTAAACATACTCAATATTCCTTCCGTTCGTTAAAAAATAAACAAATAAAAATAAAAAACTTATATTTTATTTTGCTTTTGGTGTCCACAATAAAATACATTTTTCTTTTTTTTGGATGTTACCTCTGTTTGATCCTTTCATTTATTTATCATCAACGTTATAATGTAATCACCATAAATTTTAGATGGAATGACCTCTTACTTACTAATACCATCTCCAACCCAGTACTTTATTTTACAGTATGTTATACTTTAAAATGAAGTATCTCGTACTCTATTTTAAAAATCTATTTCAACCACGTACTCTATATATTTAATTTATTATTCTTTTATATTTAATTTTAATAACTAAATAGAAAATTTATGGCTTCTTGAACTATTGAATTGTAAATTCATCCTTTTAAAGAAAAATATTAATTATATTAATCATCATAACATACATTATATGGCTAGTGCAATTTATGTAATGTTAATTTTTTTAAAAAAAATAATTTAAATGTGATTTTTATAAATATGAGTAAATGAAATAAAATGAAATAATATGATATACGAATTAGCATAATTATTTACAATGAAAAATATAATTAAATAATTCAATATCTATAATTAATTTTTTTTTTAATAATAAAAATAGAGTATGAAATATTGACAGTAAAACTTCATATATAGAGTTTTACTGTTCAATACTTAATACTCTAACTACAAAATAGAGTACGGTTTGAATGACCTCCGTACTCCAAAATGAAGTAATACTTCAAAATGAAGTGTGGGTTGAAGATGCTCTAACCACAAAACACTGTAGAAAGTGAGAGCAGAAAACTCAACAATAGTTCCCCTCTAAAAAAAGCTAAACTATATGATGTACACATCATTTATATATCCTTAAACTACATGTTAAAAATATCATTGACGGTTACATATTCGATAGACTATATATCTTTTCTATTCATTTTGAAATCATACATACTTTACTTCTTCAATGTGCATAGACATGCATGTGGTTTATTTCTATTAGTAAGCTCCTTTTGAATATTGATACAATAAATAGTGGAGTAAAAAAATCATCATAGCTCATCTCAGAACAAAATACTTTATTCATTTAGGTTGCGTTATCATTGATGCCAAAAAAAAGAGAGAGAAAAGAGAAAATTACTCTATAAATTCTACCTCTTTTCTTACCTTTTATCAATGAGGGGGACTTTACTCCTTAAATTGGAGAAAATATTAACAACACCAAATTGGAGTGATAATATTTCCTCTCCATTGTAGTGCAAATGAAGGGGAAAAAATAGAAAATGTGAGAAAAGGTAAGAAAAGGGTGAAATTTATAGGGTAATTTCCTTTTTTTCTCTCCTTTTCTTTTGCATAAATGAGAACGCAATCTTAGAGATTTTTTAGAATTGACTTCTTAATCATCTTATATATTGTCATTTACTATTTTTCATGAGTACAATATTGAAGTCATATAAAGAAATTTTGTTCTTAATCATCTTATATATTGTCATTCACTATTTTTCTTAGAAATTTTGTTCTTCCTTTAAAGAATATAAATTTTATTATTTACACGTCTTATATATTTTAAGAAACGAATTACCTCCAATCCAAAGGGATGAATGTGGTACTTAAGAAGATAAGGTCAATTTAGATACCCCCTTCGTTTTTTTTATAAGGGGTTTTAGGCTTTTAGTCTTGTTCTTTTTATAAGGTGTTTTCATATTTCTAGGTAAAATTTTCAATTTTCAACTCACTATTCTTCATTTTTTCTCTAGTTTTCATTAATCTCATTTATCACAATTAGTGTTTATCTCTTCTTCCAAAATAATTTCATCTATTTTTACATAAAAAATGCGATTTACGAGAAAAAAGATGAACATAAAAGAATAGTCATTAAGTTTTATTAATTCATGCGCTTGGGCTAAAAATTCCTTATAGAAAAAAAACGGAGGGAGTATTTAATATTTATCCATCAATTTCTTTTAAAGTAAATAAAATACGTACTCCCTACATCTCATATAAGTAGTTCCATTTGCTTTATTGACTTTTTCGGCACGCATTTTCACCGAAACCTAGTACGGGTTTTACAATATAATTTTGAAATATTATTTCTTTTACGAGATAGCCCGACACTCGTAGTATCTCGTAAAAGAAATAATAGTTCAATATTATATCGTAAAATTCGTACTGTATTTCCGGTGGAAATACATGCCAAAAAAGTAAATAAAGGAAATAGGACTATTTATTTCATTTCATCATAGGTGTAAAGCGTAAATGTAGCGTTACGTTAAGGGAAACATCGGTATAAGGGAGTACTAAGGAATTAAAATTTTATTTACCATTTTGTACTTGATTTACTTTGATGTATACATTGTTTTGGTGGGGGTGTATAAAAATTTGGACAAACTATTTTCATATATTTTGGTATATTGTTATATCTAAGAGAATGTAATGTTATTATATCTTACCGCATATTTAATATCTTGTTCTCACCAAGAATTACGTACTTGACATACATCAAAATATATCACGCATGATTATAGGTTATGTATTGATTTGGTAAAATTTTATGCCACGTGAATATATTAACAAAATATTAAATATGTACCATAAATATAACTTTTTTAGATCACAATATTATCTTTGCTTATAATTTAATGATAAGGTTAAAATAGGCAATCCATATTTTGTAAAACAAGGCTCTTTTTATATAAGTATAGATTATGTTGCATTTTTTTTATGCGAAAGAAAATGAGAGAAAAAAAGAGAATCACACTTAAAATCTTCCTTATTTACTGCCTTTTCTCACCTTTTTTATTTCCCCCCTTCATTTGCACTACAATGGAGAGAAAATATTATCTCTCAAATTTAGTATTGTAAATATTTTCTCCAATTTAAGAAGTAAAATTCCCCCTCATTGATAAAAGTTGAGAAAATGTGACGAAAAATGTAGAATTTATAGGATAATTTTCTTTTTCCTCTCCTATTCTTTTGCATTAAAGAGAACAAACCTTAAAGTAGTATTTCATTTTGGTAAAAAACAAAAATGTGCCAAGATTTGCCTCATTTTATGGCCTATAAATCTCCTGTACACTTACAACCACCTCCCTTCACAAATTAATGGAGCCGTGGTCTCAACTCCCCCCCAAAATCGTCCTAATCACTGGCGCTTCCTCTGGCCTCGGCCATGAGTTTTGCCTCGATCTCGCCATGGCCGGCTGCCGGATCGTTGCAGCTGCTCGTAGAATCGAGAGGCTCGAGTCCCTGTGTGATAAGATAAATAAAATGGTTGGTCTGGTTGGTGGAGTGACCGAAAGTGGTTCTACTCGAGCTATAGCGGTGGCCCTCGATGTCACAGCCGACGGACCGAGTATCGAGGCTGCAGTCGAGAAGGCTTGGAAGGCATTCGGCCACATCGATGTATTGATCAACAACGCCGGTGTAAGAGGTTTGAATTTTATAAATTTAAAATTCGATTATAGCCGGTGATCAATTTTAATTGATTCATATGATTATATATTTCTTCCGAACTTTTCAAGTTGTTATACATTTTCGTTTGGACTATACCTTTCAAGTTGTTACATTTTCTTTTATGGCAATAAGTAGTGATCAAATGACACAATCAATAAAACAATTAGAATCAGACACTTAATTTTTTATATTTGTAAAAAGAAAACGAAAAAGGTAGTTAATTAGAAGAACTTTTTAACATGCACGTATTTCGCGTTCGCGGACGGAGTGAATACATAAAGTAAAATTTAAATTAAAATTCTATACTAAATATAATTCTTAGAAAAACTTTTGAATATGCACGTGCATGGCATTATTATTACACGTGCGAACATATTTAATTAGCTATGTATAATTGAGAAAATGATCTAGGGCCCAAGAGATATCATCACTAGAGCTGTCAATGGAGGACTGGAACAATGTGGTAAGAACAAACTACACGGGCTCTTGGCTCGTCTCGAAGTTCATCGGCACCCGGATGTGCGCTGCCGGCCGCGGTGGCTCGATCATCAATATATCATCAAACGCCGGCCTAAATAGAGTTCATCACACCCGTGGCGTCGCCTACGGTTCCTCGAAAGTCGGCGTTGACGCCATGACTAAAGTACTCGTAGTATATATATAAGCCTCAAACTATTATACTAGTATAAATATGTTATTTCATTCGGTATTTTTAACTTACGCAATTAAGTTAATTTGTTGGCAGATAATGGCACTCGAATTGGGAAAATACAATATCAGAGTGAATGCAGTTGCTCCGATCCTGGATTATTTAAATCGGAGATAACACAAGGATTGATGGAACAAGAGTGGCTGGCGGAGAGAACAGTTCCACTAAGAACATTTGGAACATCGGATCCTGCACTAACATCTTTGATTCGTTATTTAATCCACGATTCTTCGAATTATGTTTCTGGAAATATTTTTATTGTTGATGCTGGTTACACCCTACCTGCATTTCCCATTTTTTCATCCCCCTGAATCTCTGTAACTCTCTCTAGAAATTTATGGAACAACCAAGGGTTATTATCCAAAAATAAAGAAAAATAGTACTTACCCACCCATCCACGAATATTGTGGCTAACATTAAATTATTCGTTACAAATTTTAATACAGTATAAAAATTGTTGGATGATTTTTAGTGGAGTACGGTACTGTTAGAGTAAAGAAGAATGATAGACACTTAAAGGGAGAAACTCACCGATACTTTAATATCTCAAACAACTTGAACGAGTAGATTATTTCAATATAATTAGGGCCCGTTTGGCTAAGCTTATTTCAAAATGCTTATAAGCTCTAAGCGCCTATAAGATGTTTAAGAGCTTATAAGATGTATGAGAGTAAGAGCTTATAAGTTGTTGAAGTGTTTGGATAAAAGAGCTTATAAGTTTGAAGAGATAATAAAAACATAAAATCTGAAAAATTAAAAAAATATTTTTTTTTGAAATCATAATGTCGTAACATCAAAATGGAAATGTATTTAATATAAATATAAAAATAAAATAGAATTATAGTGGTAAATAAGCAAAAAATTTTAAAAAATAAGTTGGAGTGGAGCTTATTTTTTAAAGTGCTTATAAGCACTTTTTGCTTATTTTTGCATCTTATAAGCTCTTAAGGAGCTTATTTTACCAAACACATATAGAGTGTTTATAAGCAGTCAAACATCTTATAAGCTAGCTTATAAGCTTAGCCAAACACCCTCTTAATGTACAATTTTTAGTTAAAACAGTCTCTGCATATGAAGATGTGCATACGATATTCATAAACTTCATCATTAATATTATATAGTTATAAAAATAGGGCAACCCTTAAAATAGCCATTTTGATATAGTAAACACAAATAATAGCCACTCATATATATTAAAAACACAAAAACTAGTCACTCTTACTAAATCTATATATATATATACTAAAGTAAAATACATTTCCCTCCAATTTTCTTGGTAATTAAACTTTATTTTTTTTATTTAATAAGGTTATTAGTTTTCTCTAATTAAATTAGACATTTTGTTATTTCCTATACAAACACTTAATGCATTTATTTATTTCATGAAAACCTTTTTCTTCTTCTTTTTTTGTTTTTTTTGAATATTATGAAAACTTTTTTTAATTCATTAAAATTTTAACATATAAATTGAAATTCAAGCTTCAATATAATTGATTTCCTACTTTATAATATTTTATTATTGATTTTATTTATTCCCTTGACTAATAAAATTCAATATGTTATTGTATACATTAATATTCTTTCTTTGCATATTCATTTTTCTACAATTGATAAAGCATGCATTGGTAAACTCAATTGATAATGTTATAAATCTATAAAAATTCATGCATATATGAATGTTTATAGTTAAATAATCTATAAAAATGAGACATGCAAACCAACTCATGCATATATGTATATAAAATGTACATAGGGCTACACAAGCATATTTTACTAGAGTATACTACTCTCTGTTAAAAAAAAAAAAAAAAAGTTTTTCATTGTGAAACGAAGTGAAATTATGAATAATTTAAATATTTTATAACTAACATTTGTCATGCACTATTATTTATCGATTAAATCCCTGCATCGCGGGGGTACAATCAGTGGTGTTCAAAAGAACCGGAACCGGCGGTTAAAACCGGAACCGAAACCGAAACCAAAACCGGAACCGGAACCGGCGGTTCGGAACCGGAAAAGGAACCGGTGGAACCGTCGGTTCGGTTAAGGTTCCTAAGGCTTGGAACCGTAACTGGCGGTTCGGTTCCGGTTCCGGTTCCAAACCTGCGGTTCCAAATTTTGGAACCGCCCAATTTATATAAATTTTATTTTTTTTATTTTTTTCTTAAATATGATTTCTAAATAAATATAACATTACTTGTTAAACTTCATAAACAATAACTAAATAACTAAATATATATAAAATTTGGACTTTTTTCAATTATATAGGTGTTACTCTCAAACACCCCTTTGTTATTTTTCCATTGTGAGATATGCTTATTGCTTTTATAATAGTGTTACACTTCTCAAGTTTCTTATTTTTTCGATTTGGGATATCTAACACATCTCAAATTATGAGAAGAGTAGCATTTTGATAGAGGATGGGGCGATTTCCTCTACCAAACGAATGAAAAGAAATAAAAATACAACGGCAGACGCGAGAACTTTGCTCGTCGTTCACGCCACAAAATTACAATAAAGAAAATTGACAGTCGCGGGCTTTCCCCGTCGATCACGTCAGCAGATACGAAAGGAATAAAATACAGCAGAAAGTAAAGTAAAAAGTAAAAGACGGCAAAATAAAATAGGGTTTCTGTATTATATTTCTTGTTGATGAAATAAGATACAATCCTCCTATTTATACTAAATAACTAGGGTTGATTCGACCTACGATTCGGGAAAGAATCAACAAGAAAACCCGAAAAGAAACGACCCAAATAATTAAAACGGGCTAAGCCCAACAAATAATTTAATAACAAAATATTCGTATCAACTCCCCCACCCTAGAAAATCACCTTGTCCTCAAGGTGGAAAATCAAACTCTTTATAAATTTCATCAAGTGCATAGAGACCGAAAATAACCAATCGAGCCTCCACACAAACCACCATGGCTAAGTTGGCGTCCAACAAAACTGCATAAGTTGCAGCCGTAGCTGAAGTTTCCGGCGGCAGTACTATGGCAGGCGCCGAAGAAGTTGGAGGCGTAACTGTTGCTGAGGACACCATCGTCATTGATTGGGTGATTGTTGGCGTAATCATGGTCCCAAAATCAATGAAGGCAATTGATTCAATTGCTCGTGTAATTGGATAACTCCACCAATATTCGCCCCCTTCGAAATCTCTCAATGAAAGCACCAATTGATAGAGGATGGGGCGATTTCCTCTACCAAACGAACGAAAAGAAATAAAAATACAACGGCAGACGCGAGAACTTTGCTCGTCGTTCACGCCACAAAATTACGATAAAGAAAATTGACAGTCGCGGGCTTTCCCCGTCGATCACGTCAGCAGATACGAAAGGAATAAAATACAGCAGAAAGTAAAGTAAAAAGTAAAAGACGGCAAAATAAAATAGGGTTTCTGTATTATATTTCTTGTTGATGAAATAAGATACAATCCTCCTATTTATACTAAATAACTAGGGTTGATTCGACCTACGATTCGGGAAAGAATCAACAAGAAAACCCGAAAAGAAACGACCCAAATAATTAAAACGGGCTAAGCCCAACAAATAATTTAATAACAAAATATTCGTATCACATTTCTCACTATCTCACATCGAAAAACTATCAAACTTGAGATGAGTGACACCCTTATAAAAGCAAATACATTTGTCCCACATTGAAAAAAAGCAAATAAGGGTGTGGGATGAACATGCACCTATATAATTGAAAGAAGGTTCAAAGTCTTATGAAATAAAAAAATTTAAAATTTGAAAAAAAAAATGTCCGGTTATTTCCGGTTAGAACCGGAACCGTGTATTGGCGGTTCGGTTTCGGTTCCTCCCCCGACGGAACCGTAACCGGCGGTTCGGTTCCGGTTAGAACCGGAACCGGAACCGTGGGCGCCTCTAGGTACAATGCTAGTTACCTTTATACATGAATACAAGACTTGTTTGCTCTTGTATTATGCATTAAAGTTACACCAATACATGATTAGCATTAAATGACTCATGTATTCAAATACCTAACTCGTTTATTCGTGCATGTATTATGAAATAAAATTTGATCAATACATGAATACACAAATACATGACTCTTGTAATCATGTATTATGAAATAAAATATGACCAATACATGAATATATAAACATTTGACAAACACACGAATACATGACTCGTGTATTCATGTATTATGACCCAAAATATAACCAATATATGAATACAAGAATAAATGACTCATATATTCGTCTATTTTGAAATAAAATCTAATCAATACATGAATACACAAATACGAGACTCGTGTATTTGTATATTTTGAAATAAAGTTATAGAAGAAAAGGCAAAAACCGAAAGGAAAATAAAAAAACAAGAACAAGATGGGGAAAGGAAAAAAAACATAAAAAATGAAAAATGAAAAAAAAGGAAAAAGGAAAAAGGAAAAAGGAAAAAGGAAAAAAGGAAAAAGGAAAAAGGAAAAAGAAAAGAAGAAGAAGCGACTAACATAGAAGAAGAAAGAATAGGGAGTACTGAGTAGGGATGGCAACGGGCCGGATTTGGACCGGATCTTGCTTGGTCCAGATTCAAATCCATATTTTCCCCATAGATCTGGATCCGACCCAGATCCGTCGGGTCCAAAAAAATTAGGTCCGAGCCCAGATTCAACGGATCCACGGGTCTACGGATCTAGATCCGGATCCGTGCTTTTATTTTTTAAATGAATTTTTTTTTTCAATGCACTACAATGGTAATATTATAATTTTTTTCGACAAAAGTTAAATCGTGATATTATATATATATATATATATATATATAGGGTTACAAAAATAATACTATAATACATATTATATCATATATTCATATATAATAATAAAATATATTTATATATTTAACGGATCTGCGGGCCGGATCCGGATCTGAAATTTCAGATCCGGGTCCAGATCCGAAATTTTTTTAAAAGATCCGGATCCGGTCCAGATCCGTCGGGTCTAAAATTAAAAGACCCAAATTCGAAAAAACGGGCCGGATCCATCGGATCTGGACCGGGTCCTCGATCCGTTGCCATCCCTAATAGGGAGAAGACAATTGTAAAATTTAAGGGCAACTAAGACAATCTATATATATACTTATATAAAAAAAAAAAAAGGCTTATTTTACAAAATATGTATTGTCAATTATGTCCTCATTATATAACTAATTTAAGGTATTAATGTAATATGACATAAAAATAAATTACACTTACCTTATATATCAATTATTTTTAGTATAATGGATTCCATATATGCATAGTAAATATATTACAACCCACAAATTTAATTTATCTATATTGATAGATTCGGGTTGAAGATCTACAACAATTGTGTGATGATTCATAGTATTTGCAAGGAGCATTCATAGATAAAGCTATATAATGATGGAGAACAAGAGATTTGTGTAGGTTTATCAGCCATAACAAGGTATTTCACAGCGATTTCATATACGACATTATTCACATAAGAGCAGCAAACAATAATCGAGCTATATGCTTAAGTAAGGGGCATTTCTAACCATAAACCAGTTGTATTCATGTGAGATTAAGATTCACTCAAGTAGAGAGCGAAGAGAGAAGGTGGAGAGAGGAAGAAACGGGAGCATAGAGCTCCGTTTAGGCCTCTTCTCCCATAGCAGCGAAGGTTATACCTTAGGCTTGAGACGGAGTGCGAGAGAGAGAGAGATCCTTCCCGATGATGACGAGAAGGAGAAGGTGGCGATGACTGCCGGTGAAACTCTAAGGGAAGTAACCTTAGGGAGCTTTGACTGCCCGAGCTCGAAGGAACTCCAGGCGGAGTGTAGAGGATGAATGGAATAGTACGCGAGAATGCGTGTTTGTATGGAGAGTTGTATTGTTATGATGATTGTTAATGACGGTGAGAAGGGCGATATTTATAGGTGCAAAAAGGATGGAAAGACGAGCATTCGTGTGAAGGAAGGACAGAAAAGGAATTATCATAAGGGTAAGATTCCTTCCGTCATGAATACAGTGGTCCTCACTCTAGAGTACGTAGAGTCACGCGGACGGCGTGCTACACAGAACCTAGGGTTCTGCCGGGTGTCTATGGGAACCAGTAAGATCCTTTGATCTAGGACAGATGCCAATAAATCCCACATGGCTTCTGAGAGAAGATAAAACTTCTGGCTTCTGCGTAGAGCGCGCCTTATATTCATATTGAGCATCTGCAACCTTCAGAAACTTATAGAACTTCTGGTCATATGCTCATAAGAAGGGTGTCTTTCTAGTGAATCGATCTATTTGGATAACGAGGCTGATATTTGGTCTCTATCAGCTACTCCCCCCCTAGGTCCAGAAGTATTCTCATGAAGGCTTCTGACTGGGATTTTGACGGGAAAAACCTACTCGTATGTTGGTTATTGCTTCTTCTGCACAATCGGAGAAATATTAAATTAATATATTTTGACAAGAGAGATGCATTATTTTTTAGAAACGAAAAGGCTTCTTTCCTTCTTTTATAAGCCGGAGCGAGATACAACTCCCCACTCCTCTTGTCCTTTCGACTTCCTCTTTTATTGTCTCTTCTAGACAGACAGTAGCATTCTCATCTTTTGCTTTGTATTTTGGGAGAGCCTTCTGTTCCTCTTTTCTTCCAGGTAAATCCTTCATCACTACCTTCCTTTCTTGTGTTTACATATCCTACATTTGACAGGGGTTTTTCTTTCCCTCTCTTCTCTCTCTCTTTTTTTTTTTTTTTTTGACGGAAACTTTTATGTATTTTCTCAAGGTTTTTAAAGATTCGGCTTTATCGACAGCCACTTTCAGTCATGAATCCTAATAACGAAGAGATGCTACGAAAGATTCAAGCGAAATTATCACAGAGGATGTCTGAAGTGAGAGCCGCTAATCTGGGGCCCGTTTCCTCTTTGGAGGATGTCCCCGAGTCGTCCCTTTCAGACGACAACATCCCAAAATCTTCTCCGGAAAATCTCCAAGAGATAATAATAATAATGAAACCTCGACTAGGCTTTTGCCCCGCCGGTCCTCCCTCACCTATCCATTCCGAGAAGCATGGTAAACCCTACTTCCTTTATCCCCCTTTGACTGGGACGAGCATCTGTACTCCCGTTTCTGAAAAACAGGCAATTTTTCATTCCCCACGGCTTGCAGGGGCAAACCGGTTTTATACATTGTGAGATGATTGTACTTTTTTTTTTATGTTGAATATATGAAAATTTTTAGATTTAAATATATAGTTACTTTTAGTTATTGTTTGAATAGAAATTTGATAAAACAAATTCAGGGTAAAAAATAAAAAATAAATTTAAAAAAATAAATATTAAATAATAGACAACAGTCGAAGTTAGTGTTGTCTATAAGAATATAGATGTTGGTCCCGGGAAAGAGTAATTGGTGTATGGGGGGGGGGGGGGGGGGGGGGGGGGAATACACCAATAACCAACCGTTTTTTACTTTTGTAAAATCAGGTCGATCAAAGGTCGATTGTCAAGGTCGATCCTTATCAGAGACAGGTTGATCTATCAAGCTCGTTTGGGAACAAGCTTGATTTATCAAACTGTGCTTATGCGGAAGTTGGTGGAGGTTGATTTACTCTTTGAAAAATCTTAAGGCTGAAAGTAGATAGCAGGTTGAATGCGTGATATGCAGGTTGATGCTCGTCAGTTCGATAGTAAAATGAAATGTAAGGACGATAAATAAAGAGAGAGAGAGAGAGAGAGAGAGACCGCGATATAGCTTGGTTCGGAGAAACCCTCCTACGTCCACGTCAGGTCGACTCAACCTGAGAATCCCTTTACCTTTGGATTCAACCTCTCTCTTATTTATACTGACTGAGTATCAGTTCTAGATACAATCTAACCTGAAAATATCTAGACACGAGTTTTGGGTCGTGACCCTTACAACCTTTCGTACTAAAAAGTACAAACAACCTTTCGCTAATTACAGAGCTTGACTAAACTCTACAATGGCGAAGAACACAAACAAACTTTCTAACTTCGAACTATTCGGAGAAGAAGTTGTTGAACCAGCGACAAGCAGCAGTGAACGCTTCGTCGTTGTTGTGTTTATCGGAATCGGAAACCTCTCTTCGTCAAGTGTTTGGGAAACTAATCGGATTTCGAACACTTGAATGGATATGAACTTGAGAGAGATTTTGGGCAGAGATTTGGCGTTGATAGCTTGAGTTTCCCGTGCTTGAATCCGATAATGGCTGAAGTATTTATAGGCAGTTTTGAAAAACTAGCCGTTGGAGCCAGGCTGACGTGGCACTAGCCGTTGGAAGCTGACTCACTTCTAGCCGTTGGGAAGATTCGTCCTTGCTGGCACACCACGTGGCAAGGATCAGGTCGTGAAGCTCCATGAAGGCGGAGCATCGACCTTGATATGATAATCCAGCTCTTGAAATCTTCTAAGTCAAAGCAGGCTGGAAGCTTGATAAGGAATGTCGATAGACAGGCAGATATGCCAGCTTGATCCGAATGAGGCAGGTCGATAAATCGACCTTTCTCTTATAGGGTGGATCGAACTTGCATTTGAACATTAGAGAGTATCGACCTGCACTAACAGGTAGCAGGTCGATCTATCGGCCTTGACCTTAAACAAGTAAAATATGCCTAAGTGTGGTTTCGAAAAAATCATCAAAATCAAACTGCAAGGGGTTCCCAACAATTTTCCCCTTTTTGATGATGTCGAAACCAAAACACTTTACAAATAATTCCTAAGATTTTAAATCAATGAAAGATCAATTAACCATTAAGGTTGATAAGGAATTAAATGAAAGGCAGATAATAACATAATTAAAATAAAGCAGTAAAGGCAGATGCCTGGACAAAGAGATATTGTCGTCAGGTCGAAAGATGATTTTTGCTTCATTAAGCTGATAGCGAAATACATAGAGAATTTACAAGACAGGCTGAGAGCATAAATGAATAACAAAAACTACAAAATCATCTAACTACATCTGCTGCAGCTTGGCACGGGCTGCAATGCGCTCTTCCTGGATCTGCTCCCTCGACTTCGAGTTCATGCTTGCGTAAATTCCATCCCTGATTCGGCGAAAGTCGGGATCGGAATTTGACACATTGACGTTCAGGCCGATGGCGGTCTGTGCGATGTATTGGTCAATTCGGGAGTAATCCAAGTACCCCGAATTACCAAGAAGCAAGGGCGTAAAATATTGTTTTGCTGGAGCCCTTAACATCGCATTGGCCTCTGCAGCCTTCTTCCGAAGCTCACCAACGAAATCTTGGTGCGGGAATTTAAGCATGTAGGCTGCATAGGCGTCATCCCAGTAGTGGAGGAGGATGAAGCAGCTGTTGAGCTCCCGCAGCAGGGCGTTCTGCCTTTCGTCGAGCCACTCGATGGCCTGCTGCTGGATTCCAGCTTCCAAAATGAGGGCGGAGGCGGACTGGCTGATCCAATCCAACTCCTTTTTCCTCCTTGCTTCAGCAGCCCGGCGTTCGGCCTTGAAACGTCGCTGCTCTTCTGGATCTGCGGCCTGCTCCGGCGTCGCTCCAGCCAGAGTCATAGCAGTTATTAGCTCGGCCTCTGCAGCCAATCGAGCTTTGGCGGCGGCGGCCTCGGCAGCAGCAGCAGCGGCCATTGGATCGGCCTGGGAGGCGACGGCCTTGGAGGAGGCGGCCTGGGGAGCAGGCTTCTTTTGAGGAGGCGGAGGAGGAGGAGGGGGAGGAGCCAAGGAGGATGAGGAGGATTTGGATTTGCTAGACCTCTTCCTCTTGGCGGCGGATGCGGCTCTTTCTTCTTCCCCCTTTTCGACATCATCGGAAAGGGCTCTGATGAGGGAAAGAAGTGTTGCATCCTCCTCCTGCAGCTTGGTCACGGCATCCCTCAACTCCTGTTGGCCATTGAGAAGGGAGGAGAGAGTGTCGTGGATGGCGTTGACTTGGTCATTGGAGGCCGATGCCGAATTTGAGATAGATGCGGTCAGGTCGGTCACACGATGATCAACCTTGGCAACGTCCTCCTTGACTTCCCCGATCTCTTCCAGGGACGCCATTCGATTAGCAACAAGCTGGGCCGGCAGGAGCTTGTCAGTGTATTCTTTCAGCAGATTGACAGCAAAGTCTGTGACACGCTCCCGGGCAGCTTCATCGGCCTGGGTCTTGGCTTCTTTGACAATATCGACCCGAGCCTCTGCTACGGCCTGTTTGATCTGGTCAGGAAGGCTGATGACTAGAGACTCGAGCTTGGCAGATAAGGAATTGAGCTCGACCTCCATATCAACCTTCGAACCTTGGGGAGACGGAGCAGCAGCAACAAAAGGCTGATCTCCATCCGCAATCCTGGGTGAAGAATGCTCCGGAGTTTGAATTACATCAAACTCGTCTCCGTGAATGGCTGCGGAGTTGTAGAGGGAACGGGCGTTGATGTAGAGGGGGCGAAGGTCGATACCCAAGATTTTGGCCTCGACCTTCATGCGCCGCAGCACAAGTGATTGGAAGTTGGCGGCTGCATCCTCCACATTGAAGAAGTTGAACTCGGCCTCCAACTCCAGCTCCTCGACCTTCAGGTCGTCGAGAGTGACGACCTCCAGCAGAGCTTGAAAGACGTAGTAATAGCTCGACTTACACACCAGATAGAACTGGAGGCGAGCTGCCAGGTCGAGGGATTTGGGAAGTCGATCGATCCCCGGCATCAGGTCGATGACCTTCAGCCTGGCCTCAGCCTTTATTGAGGCCACCATTGCGTGAGCAGGAGACACGGCCTGCTCGGAGATTGGCTGGACTGGTAGGATGGTGTCTTGGGGCTCCTCCTCTCCAGTGAGATCTTGGATTTCCACCGATCCAACGCGAACGCGAGGAGGGGAGCGAGAGGGAGAGGGCGAGGAACCGGCAACGACCTGCAGAGAAGATGCAGGGCGATGCTGCGAGGCGGTCGGCTCGATCGCGGTACGGACTGGAGATGGAGTCCGTTCCGGGGAGGAAGAGGGCGATGGCGACGGCGTGGGCGGCCTGACAGAAATAGGCTCCACTGCCACGGGCTCCATCGGAAGCACGTGGTGCATCGGCCTGACCGGAAGAGGAGCAGATGGTTTGGATTTCTTTGGAGGGGGCGTCTTTTTGGCAGGACGAGAGGGCACTGGCACATCATCGGCCTTCCTCTTCTTTTGTACAGGGCGAGCCGGCACCCTCCACCCAATTTTGGACTGCCCAGTCCGAGTGAGATGCTCCCTCACGTGGTCCGACGACCCGTAAAAGTTTTGAGGCGCGACCCCAATCGCCATCTCGAGCTGATGGAGATCCTTGGGAATAAAATTGTAAGGGAATTCCTCCGCATCCGACCATTTCCTATTTTTGAAGAAGGAAATGATGATGCAGGTCGCCTTCGTCCCGAGACGAAGCGGCCTCTTCTCTGTGTGGAGACGCACTCCCACCACGGCCTCTCCTTCCATTTGGCATTCGATCTGACTGGCCTCATCCCAGAGCAGGGAGACCATCAGCTTGGCCCAGCTGATAGGCAGGTTGAGTACCACGGCCGCCACTATCTGGAATTTGAAGGGCGTGACCTGGTCGTGGTTGCCAACGTGCCCTAGGAAGCACCGTTGAATAAAGCCCATAAGTAGCCTGTACTTAGGAAGCAGTTCGGTTCTCTTGAACGACCTCTCCAGATACGGCCCTGGTTCAATAAGGACGCGGTCGATAACGGACTGCAGTTGTTCCTTCTTGATGTCGGAGAGTTGCATTTCTCCGCCATCCCCAATGCCGAAAGCGGCCTTGACGGCATCAAGGACGTTGATGTGATGTACGGCCTTCTGTGTCCCGAGGGAGATAGTGTGGGATGAGATGGAATCTCCCTTATTCCAATTGTAGAAGAAGGCGGACACGATTTTGGGGAGGAACTTCGCCGGTCTGGTTGAGATGATCTGGTGGAAAGGAAAGCACGTCTCCACCAGCGCGAACATGGAGTCCAGATCGCGGAAACCAAAGTTATTACGAACCATATATGGTTCGTATTTGATGTGAGACTCCAAATAGGCAGAGATCTCGTCCCAGTGCATCTCCGGTTGGCCGGAAGTCGATGTTTGTGCCATTGATGCTGATTTTCTGCAACAAGATAGATAGATTAGATCAGTAATCAAATACTTGATGAAAGATGAAAGTAAAGATATCAATAAGGCACAAACCACGGTGAAGGTTTTTGTGCAACGAGTGAAAAACAGTAATCAGCAGTTGAATAAAAGAACACGACGGCGGCGGATGATTTTTGCAGAGAGAGAGTTAGGTTTTTACGAGGAAGATGATGAGAGTAAGTAACGTTTTGAGTGTAAAACTGCATGCCATATATAGATATTTCGAACGGTTGTGATCGTTCGAATTTGAAAAGGTTAAAGTTTTCAAATTACACCACGTCCGCACGCGTGGAATGTGAAACGGTTCACATCCGCGCGTGGGTTAAAGGAAACGTGCGAAATATGGTGCTTTTCAGAATAATGGCAGGGAATTAAATGCAACATTGGTCAATGTGTCAATATTTGACACTTGACTAGATGTGTTACAAAAATGGTAATCATTACTCCCTTTTTCCTTATTTCTGCAAATTAACAGACCCTTAAATAATGTAAAGCATTGAGAAATAAATATCAGTAATAAATGAAGAATTCAATGCGTATTGAAGAAGTTATAAGACAAAAGGGTGATACTGCCCTTTTGATTCTTCCTTCATTAATGCGGGTAGCATTCAGGTTGATATCGGTCTGATGCTATCGGCCTTGTGGCAGATAACAGCCTGTCGAAATTAACGGCCTGAGAAAAGACATCGACCTGGCGAAATAAACGCCCTGGAGACAGACATCAGCCTTTGTTCCCCCTCAAATGATGGATCACTCGTTTAAGAGTTCCCCCTTAATTTGAGGAACACAGGTCGATCTGTTGAATGGTCGACGGCCTGTTGATAGACAAACGGCCTGTTGATAGACACGGCCTGTTCATTTGGAAACGACATGACAGCTTGTGAACGGTCTGTTAGAGTAACGGCCCGTTGAGTCATGATCGTCCTGTTGATTAGCAAACAGCCTGTTCCCCCTTAGTATCGGCCTGTCTAATTAGAAACGGCCTGTTGAGATGAAACCGGTCTGCTTAGACTATGAGCGGCCTGCTTGTTGGTCCCGATTGTTGGTCTCGAACAAGCTTTTGAGAAAGGTGACAGACTGTTTAGAAGATAACGGCCTGTAGGCTTACGATCGGCCAGATGACTCAACATTCAATAACCCTAGCTTTCCACATAGCATTTGTTGGTCCCGGTTTGCTATAGGAAAAATACGTAGAGGGGGGGGTGAATACGTATTTTGAAGTTTTTCAACTTCAATTCCTTAACTCAGAGTATAAAGTAAAGTGCTCTTTGGAAATACTAAGACCTAGCCAAGAGCTAGATCGAAAGCAATCACGAATCTCTTGACCTAAGCTTAGAGCTTGATCAAGAGTGAGACTTTACTCTTTATGCGGAATTTGGTGAGCTATAATCTTTCCTAAGTAATTGAAAATCCAAGTTAAGTTTGTTTATATGCACGTGCAATGGATAATCGAATACTGTAAAAAGATTAAGGTAAGAGAGATACGACACAGAGATTTATAGTGGTTCGGAGATAACGCTCCTACGTCCACTTTGCTGCACGACGGCAACTGTTCTTTTCACTCAAGAACTTGAAGGTTACGGGTCCTTCAAAAACCTGGTCGGGATCGGGCTTCACTTGCCTAGATCAAACGACAGACGTAGTGATTGCGGGTTCACTACACAAACCTAACAAAGACTGGAAGCTTCACTCGCTTCAGTCAGACACAGACAGGGAGATTTCGGGCTCTCCTTACAGCCTAGCTTCGATCGAGCTTTACACAAACGATGTAAGTGTAAGCTTGGATCTTAACTCTACGATCGAGGCTTCTTCAATCGATGAAAGAAGGGCCTTAGATCTGAACAACCTAACGACAACACTCAAAACCTAACAGACGAAGTTTATGGTTTTTGGTTGACGACACACTATGAAGAACTCTTTACAGTGAATGCAAAGATTGGCTAGAGTTCTTCTTCTAAGCTCGGATATATGAAGTGGGCTTAGAATCTAAGTGTGAAGGTTGTGAAGACGAGTTCCGATGGACTGGAAACTCGGAGAACACTTTGAAACAAAGACTCGAAGATTTGCTCGAAGGCTTGGGAGTGTTTGTTTGCAGTAGGCTCGAATGCGCAAGTAGTGTTCTACATCTTCACGTCTTCATCCTTCACTATTTATAGGCGGAGGGTTGGCTGAGATCCGTTGCTTGGTTGGTGGCCTTGTCCCTCCTCCTCTCGACAGTACTTGCGCAGGCAGTAGCTTTTGCAGACGCGCAGTTTTGGCTCTTTGCCGAAAATGGCTAAGTTCCAAGTTTAACAGTAACTGGTGCGACCCAGTATTGTTGCGGCGTCTTTGTCGGCCTGGCAGTCAACTCCTCTGCTCCTCTCCGCTTTCGACACGTGGAGATCTCGTAATTAATGCGGAGATCTCCTGTTGACTGGAATTCAAATTCGGAGCGGGAATTTGTGCTGTCGCTTTCTGGTAGGTAGTGGCTCGCTTCGCTTTGAAGTTGTAGCGGCCGCTCTGAAGTGAGTCGCTTCGCGGTCATATTTGTAGTGAGTCACTTGGGAATAATTTTCCCGAGAAACTTTTTAAGTGAATATTGACACGCGTTGACTCGCTTCGACTTTTCTTTGTAGCGCACGCTTCGCTTCGCTTTAGTGGGTTCACTTGATTCCACTGTAGCGCTCGCTTCGCTTCGCTTTGCTTTGAACTGTAGCGCTCGCTTCGCTTCGTAATTCTTCGGCACGCTTCACTTCAGCTTGCTTGACTTGCTTCGCTTTGGAAAACACACTCAAGCGAGTGGCCTTCACTTGAACTTTTGAAGCCTAATCTAAGCAAAATAAAAGAGCCATCCTAACAGTGTAGGCTTAGAAAATTCTAACCTATTAACTACATCAAAATGGGTCGCTTGGGAAAAGGACGCTTGGGGTTTTGGGATCTAATCAAAACAAATGACTTCATTTATCAAATGTCCCATGAAGTTCCCCCTTAACAATTTAGTCCTTAACAATTCCCAACAATTTCCCCCTTTTTGATGATGCCAAAACCCATACGACTTAGATAAAAATAAATCTAGTCTATCTAACCGTGAAGGGAACTCCAAGCGACTGCTTCCTTTGCAGTTTCGTTTGTAATTTTCTTTTAAGTTCCTTCCCTTTTTTTCGGTTAAATTAATGAGTTTGTAGCAAAAATGTAAAGTCATTCACAAAGCGAGTAAATGACACAGAAAAGACAGAAATTGAAATTTGGATATATGAACAAGAAGTTCACAAAAAGAAATATGTAAGGAACTTGAAACTCGGAGGTTTCCTGCAGTTCCTTCCCTGTCTCCTCCTTTCCTTTTCTTATCACTTCCCTTCTTCCTCCTTCTCCTCCTCTTCTACATCTGCCTCCAAATCCTTTGCAATCATATCTTCGGGTATGGTGTATGCACTGAAGACCCTTGCTTCCATCGACTCAGCACTGTGGATACTTGGCCTCCTCCAAGTCTCTTCCAATTGGAAGGCTTCATCCACCTCAGCGTCGATGATGCTGCGATTGAGGATACTGGTGCCAGGTAGGAATGGCATAGGGAATTCCTTCTTGACTGGTACCTTGATGATTAACAGTGCAGGCTCTGCAAACTGTGCAAGAGCGAAGACTTCTTGTCTAAACTTCTCATCATAGATACTAAGGAAGTTGTTGAGCGCAGTGACCCTTGAGCATTCAGTCTGCAATGGCACTACCTCCCAATAGTAGTAAGCTTTGATAAACTTTTCCTTGTAGTGTAGCCATTGCTCGAGTAGTTCGTCAGGAATGAACTGCTCAATCTCACGGGCATCAGGGTGCTCATTTCTGCGTACAGCCAACTCCTCCTCCGACCGGCTGGACATCTGTGCTATGATTGATTTGAACTTCTTTCCTGACTCGCCGCTCCAGAAAGGAAGCTTCTTGTTGAGTTGCTTGCGAATGTAATTGCGTTCTTCTCTGAGAGGGTAGCGGCCAGAGTCAATCATTTCTTTCGCAGTCTTGTGACAAGTGTCGATCATAGCCTGATCTAGGCATGCATCGGATTCTTCTGGCGTGATTGGAACAAAGATACTTCTAACCAAAACGGACTGGATGATCTTCATTTCATTGAAATTTTTCTCAATTCGTTCGTCAATGACTTGCAGTCGTTTTGTCCTTGTCCTCTTTTCCTTCTCTGCCCTTGGTACAACTGCCTTCTCAACTTTTTGGCGTTTGGTCGCTGAATCATCTCTCTTAGTTTCTGGATTTGTTCGCTTCACTATTGATGATGGGGGAGATGAAGTGGGTGCTTCGTCTGAAGTGGGCGTTTGAGAGCTTGAAGTACCTGCAAGATATTTCAAATTAAAGCGCTCGCTTTCCCAAGCCATAGTCTCGCTTGCCTCTGCTAGCTTCCGCCTTTCCTCCTTTGATAGCACAGTGACTGGAGGATGTCGAGCAATGGAAGAGGCAAGCACTTTATCTCCAAGTGGTTTGCGGGGTTCTTCAGGCTTAGTGAGCTTTTCTTTGCCTTTCTTTGCAGACTTCGCCTCTCTCTCCTCTTCTCCAGTACCACTATTCTTCTCCACCAATTTCTCAGCTTCAACAGCTCCAATTGCTCCACCTTGTGGCTCCAAGAGATTGACATTTTTCTGTACCATCCCTTCCCCCTTTTTGGCATCATCAAAACCAGGGGTTGGGACGCTTGTCTTTCCAGTAAGAGACTTGTGAAGTACCTCAATCTTGTCAAGTACGGTATGAAACATCTCTTCCGTTCGAGACTCGAGGACTTGCTTTTCCGACAATCCAGCATTTTTCCTTAGATTTTCAAGCTCTCGCTTGTCAATTGCACTCTCCTCTTTGACTTTCTTCAATTGGGTTCGAAGTAAGTCAAGAGTCTTCTTGGTGCTGAGGAGTTCGCTTTCTTTCATCACCAACTCTCCCTCCTTATTCACCAGTTTCTTTTTCAACTCCTTCACCTCCTTTTCCAACGTGTCCTTCTCTTTACCAACTGTGACCAGTTTGGTATTCACCACTCTCAATCGGCTCCGTTCTGCGTCACGCGAGTCCTTGAGATCATTCACCAGATTTACTTGTGCCTCCAACACTTTCTCCTTCTCCTTCAACTCCATGTTCTGTTTAGTGATCTCGTCTTGTAAACTTACGATCTCTGCATTCTTAACCTCCATCTCTTCTGCATGATCCCTCATTAGCTTCTTCTCATGCATGGTTGGGGTGTGTACAGGGATATGGGTAGTTTCAGTAGGTGAGGATTGAGATTTGTTAACTTCAATGTCCTCAAGCGGCTTCTCCACAGCCTCGCTTTCTTGGACAGGTGAAGTGTCTTGCTTCACTCTCTTTTTCCCTTGCTTTGCAGCCACTTGCTTTGCTGCGGGCACTTCTACAACTAGAAGTCCCTGATCCATTGGGATTTTTGTTTTCTTCCACTTGTCGTAGAAGATGGTGTGCTTGTTGTACATGATCGTGTCAGATTCTGGCCATATCATCTCTGGATACTTCATTTCCAGTGCGACAGACAGCCTTGAGAAGAATTTCAATTTTCCTTTGCGCAGAATCTTATCTGGAGTTCCTGGTACGAATGCAAAATCGTCAGCAGCTTCGTGGATTTGCTTGAGAAGCCACCCGTGCCAGTTGAATTTCGTTCCAGTGAGGCTGTCGATGATCATGGTGGTGCCGATCAGCTTCGTTTCTGACAGCGTGTCGAGGGAACCGACATAGCATGCAATGCTCTTCGTAAAGAGTTCGCAGATGAGATTGAACGGTTCCTTCAGACTTTTGCGAATGTTGGCCTCCTTGAAGTTCGGATCAGCTCCAGCGACTGCAAATCAGCCATACTGCACTCCGGCCGAAAGACCTAGATCTAGCAGAGAATCTCCTCCTTCTCTTGGCAGATCGAACACCTCGATGAGTTTACTCATATTAACCTCCACCGGCTTCCTGGTTTGTGGATTAGTGAATGAGGAAGTATTTTGGTCCTTCCTCAGATTCAGCAGAATCTCTCCAATGGCTTTCGCCAGAATCTTCGTCGGCACTAACGTTATGAACTTCCATAGACCGGCCGTGGTCACGGCTCTACGGAAGAAGCCATTTACTTCGACGACAATAGGGTCGAGATGGGGCTCGACGTTGATGTGCTCACCAACATTTGTCATGAACTCCTCCATTGTCACAGTATTCTTCTTCTTTCCCATGGTGGATTTTGAAAGAACTTTGAAGAAAAATTTTAACAATGAAATAGAAGGGGTTGAGACTCGTGAGTTGCAGAGTAATTGCAGATCTAACACGAGAATGGCAAATTTAGAAGGCTGTGAAAGGTTTGCAGTTCTGCCTCGTCCCATATATATAGAGTTAGATTATTGCTGACGTGGCAGGGGTAGGACGGTAATAACACCGAAAATCCTGTAGGTAGGCGGCGGACGTGCGGTGATGGATCTGATGTGTCCGGCGTCATCACAGTAAAAGTGAACCGCCACTTGCTCGGCGTCGCCACGTGGCCTTCTATGGTTGGCTTGTCGTATACGGCTTTGATCGAACGGCTCCAGATTGGGGCCTGTTGAGATTCGACGGCTGGATTTTCTCCGCCTTTTCCCGCTTCAAATTCAAGCGTGTGAACACGCGCCCGTTATTTCCGTCGTTCCTGCACCTGCATTAAATGCACAGCAGAAAGTAAAATTGCACTCGAGTGTAGACAGCTCATACTCGCTTCATGCCCGCTCGCTTCGAGTTGGGCCGCTACGCCTTGACTCGCTTGAGAGGCATTCGCTTGAGTGACTCTTCTGCACTCGCTTGCGATGGCTAGCCTTGAGTGACGAAGCACTCGCTTGGCCATCTGAAGCGACTGGAATAAAATTGAATTTCTTTGCTTAATTTAAAATGTTTCTGACTTACATACTTCGAGGATAAACAAGAGTGTTTTCCTCTTTGTATTTGTGTCAGATTCATTTCATATTTTCCACGTAGTGAGTGAAGGTTTCTAGCACGCTTCGGCTCACTTAGTGTACTTAAAATTGAAACACTTACCAGTCAATCTCACTTCGTAGGAGATTGATACCACAAATTTAAGACTTCACTTGAATTAGTTACCACAAGTTGAATGCTACACGTTGAGTTAGATCTTCATGGCATTCATCTTCATGGCATTCATCTTCCTCTACGAATTAGAGAGTCCTCCATCGAAGTGAATGAGGGAGAAAATGAATAAAGTACACAAGCTTACTACAACCCGAAGGGAGCATCACGTAAGTGTACTTATTCACGACGAATGGGGGATGAGTACAAGTCCTTATCTCAGAGCAGAAATGGACAGGATGACAATGAGAATGCTCTGACAAGACAATCTCGTATTTTACGCAGAAGCATGTCACCAGCCCTGCAACCTTTTGTATAAAAAGGTAAACCTTCAAGCTTTCCTACATTCTAAAGAATGAATCTGCAGTTGGTTCGCTTTGACCCAAGCTAGGGCAAATTGAAGCAACGCAGAATTCAAGATTGCTGCATTCTTGCTCGCTTTGGAAGTAGCTTGCTCCGAGAGAAGCATTAGTTCCCCCTTAACCATATACTTAACAATTCCAATAAGTTGGTAGGGAACTTCTTCCAATACTCCACCTTTCTCCACCTAACTTCATTTTCTTCAAGCGAGTGAGTTTTGAAGTGGCTCGCTTGAGTTGGTGAAGATCCGAAGCGAGTGACGCTCATGAGAACAAGCGAACACTCCTTCGTGCATCCTGGAACTAGCATTCTTCACCAGGGTCTAATAACCCTAATTCCATGCATAGCTGGTTGAAACGAGACTCAGCTAGAGGCTTGGTGAGAATATCTGCTCGCTGGAGATCGGTATGAATTTTCTCGAGCTTGATATCCTTCTTCTCGACATGATCACGAATGAAGTGATGTCGAATTTCCACGTGCTTGCATCTGGTGTGAAGCACTGGATTCTGCGAGATACATATGGCACTGTTGTTGTCGCAGAAGATCGGAATTTCATTCGCTTCAACTTTGTAGTCCTTCAACTGTTGACGAAGCCATAGGATTTGAGAACAGCAGCTTCTTGCGGCCATATATTCAGCTTCCGTTGTTGAAGTGGCTACGCTTGTTTGCTTCTTTGAGAACCATGAGATTAGCTTGCTCCCCAAGAACTGACATGTGCCCGACGTTGATTTCCTATCAACTCGGCAACCTCCATAGTCAGCATCGGAATATCCAGTGAGCTCCAAATTGTCCTCCGCTGGATACCACAGCCCCATGTTGACAGTGCCCTTCAAATATCGAAGAATCCTTTTGGCAGCTTCAAGATGGCTGTGTTTGGGATTACTTTGGAAGCGAGCGCAGACTCCGACTGCAAAAGCAATATCTAGCCTACTTGCAGTAAGATAGAGAAGTGACCCAATTAGGGCACGATAATCTGTAGGATCTACAGATTTTCCTCCTTCGTCTGGCTCCATCTTCCAGTTGGTATTCATAGGAATCTTCACAGCTTTAGCATGTTGAACACCAAACTTCGCAAGCATATCTCGAGTGTACTTGGCCTGGTTGATGAAAATTCCATTATCCTGCTGCTTCACTTGAAGACCTAGAAAGCAGCTCATCAAGCCAATCATTGACATCTCATACTTGGTCTTCATTAGCTCTCCAAACTTCTCGCTAAGCGACTGGTTTGGTGACCCAAATATGATGTCGTCCACGTAGATCTGGACCCATAGCATATCTTCTCCATGATTGATGGTGAAGAGAGTCCGATCTATCTTTCCCTTTTGGAATCCATTTTCCACTAGGAATTGAGATAATGTATCATACCAAGCTCGGGGAGCTTGCTTCAACCCATACAGGGCTTTCTTCAAGCGATACACTTTATCTCCCTGCTCGAAACCCGGTGGCTGCTCCACATACACTTCTTCCTTGAGTTCACCGTTGAGGAATGCGCTCTTTACATCCATTTGGTACACTTTGAATTTCTTGGCTGCTGCATAGGCTAGAAACAATCTGATGGCTTCAAGCCGTGCCACTGGAGCGAAGGTCTCGTCAAAGTCGATTCCTTCCTCTTGGCAGTAGCCTTTGGCAACAAGTCGCGCCTTGTTCCTCACTACGTTGTGGTCCTCGTCCGTCTTGTTCTTGAACACCCACTTGGTGCCAATAACATGCTGAAACTTGGGACGATCCACGAGGTACCATACGTCGTTCCTGGTGAACTGATTCAGCTCTTCTTGCATGGCGATCACCCAGTTAGAATCGGCTAGGGCTTCCTCCACGCTTGATGGCTCAATGTTTGAGAGAAAGCAACTGAACATGGCACTTTCTCCAAACACTTGACTTCTGGTCACTACACCCTTGGATGGATCTCCAATGATTTGGCTAGGTGAGTGATCCTTGAGCCACGCTCGCTTTGATCCGCCAGCTTCATCTTCATCCGCTTCCTTGTCGCTCGCTTCACCGTCTGAAGCGACTGGATTGGGTGCTTGGCCTGCACTAGCTTCAGGAATCTTGGGGGCAGCTTCGACTTCTCCTTTGGGATCCTGCTCGCTTGAGTCCTTGATCTCATCATCTTCATCAAGCACGTCCCAAGTGAGTTGATTTGAGGGTTCCTTGCTTTGATTCTTTTCATTCGCTTGGGCCTGTTCCTGTGGAAGACTTAAAGAAGATTCATCAAATACGACATGGGGTGATTCCTCCACAATTAGGGTTTTACAGTTGAATACTCTGTAGGCTTTGCTAGATGTAGAGTATCCTAAGAATACTCCTTCATCTGCTTTGCTTTCAAAGGCTTTCAACTGTGACTTCCCATTGTTGTGAATGAAGACCCTACAACCAAAAATATGGAAATAAGATATGTTAGGAATTCTCCCTGTCCATATTTCATATGGTGTTTTGTCGTGCCGTTTGTTGAGAAGCGTCCGATTCTGTGTGTAGCACGCCGTGTTGGCAGCTTCAGCCCAATACTTCATCGGAAGCTTCGAGTCAGCAATCATGGTGCGAACGGCTTCTTTGATGATTCGATTCCTTCTTTCAGCAACTCCATTCTGCTGTGGAGTGCGTGCTGAAGAAGTTTGATGTGCTATGCCATGCTCCGTGCAGTACGCTTCAATTGTAGAGTTCAGGAACTCTGTGCCTTTGTCGGAGCGAATGGTCACTATAGCTTGATTCTTTTCCACCGCCAATCGCTTGAGCAGTTGTGGCAGTTTGGTCAGTGTCTCCTTCTTGCTGAATAGAAATACAACCCATGTGTAGCGAGAGAAATCGTCGACTACAACTAGAGTGTACTTCCTTCCATTTACACTAACTGGAGTAACTGGACCAAACAGATCCATGTGAAGCAGCTCGAGCACTCGCTTTGATGAGGCTTCTTCGAGACTGGCGAAGTGCTTCTTCGTCTGCTTCCCTCGTTGGCATGGTGAGCATGGATGGTCTCTGATGAAGACTTCATTCGGTATGCCTTGCACCAAACCTTTTCGAGCTAAGCGATTGATAGCTTTGAAATTGAGGTGGTTCAAGCGTCTGTGCCATAGCCATCCAATTTCTGTAGCACTTCTTGCAACTAGACAAGTTTCCTCCTTGCAGCTGTCCCATTGTGCTATGTAGACATTCCTTTGTCTAACTCCAGTGAGCACAATCTGGGATGTGAGTTTGCTCTTCACAATACACTTGTTGGAGATGAACTCCACCCTGTACCCTTTATCACAAAACTGTGAAATAGATAACAGGTTGTGCTTGAGTCCTTCCACATAGGAGACTTCTTCAATTGTGAGCTTTCCAATTTTCAGTGCGCCGTATCCCCTGGTGCTTCCTCGAGAGTTGTCACCAAAGGTTACGTGTGGACCCTTCTTCTCTATGTAGTTGTGAAGTAGAGCTTTCATGCCGGTCATGTGTCTTGAACATCCACTGTCCAAGTACCAAACTAGTTGACCCTCACTTGGCATGGGATCCACGGCGCTCACCTGCAATTAGACAGATTTTGGTACCCAAATCAGTTTGGGTCCTTGCAGGTTAGTTCCCTTAGGTACCCACACTTGCTTCACTCTCTTTTGAGATGAAGCTTGTGTCTTGGGCTTCTCGACCTTCGAAAACTTGGTGTACTGCCTAGAAGCAGCTTCACACGTGCAACAGTGTGTGCAAGAGGGGTAGCGGCTCGCTTCAGACCTACCTATGCTCTTCCCACTTTGCTTATATCCTGAAGCGACTCGCTTCGGATTGGCTTTGGGTTTAGAGACTGACTTAGGGTTTCTAGTCTGTTGAAGCGGCTCGCTTGGTTTCCTCGAAGCGGTCCAACTAGGGTTTTGACCCCGACTCGCTTGAGTAACCTTGGAAGTTTGAAGCGGCCTCTTGGGTGCTTCAAGTTCTTCCCCCTCAACGTTAGTCCGGTTGAACCATCTCCAGTCCGGATAACGTGACACATAGACATTACTCCTCTTTTTAGGAGGTAGATCCTTTGTCTCTCGTGTCTTGGCTTGAGACTTAGAAGCTTCAACAGTTTTCCCTTTACCCTTGGATTGGTAAGACTTAGCATGTTGAGTGCTAGGGACTGTTGAACTTTGCTTGCCCTTAGGGTCTGCCCTTAAAGATATAGACATCTTCATAGGCTTCTTCTTAGGGTTCTCAGCCATTTTGCCTTTGTCCTTGTTGGTGGTCGCTTTGGATGCAGTGGACAATTCCGAAGTGACTGATGGTGTAGTGTGTGATGCACCAACAAAGACAGTCGGCTTGGGAGGTCCACCCTCATATCCAAGTCCTCCCTTTCTACCAAAAGGTAGAAGAGAACTCTCTAGTGCCTGTCTAGCGTATGATGCTTTATTTAAGTTGGCAACTAGAGTGGATTGGGTTTCATACCTTCCCTCCAAGCTTTGATGTCTAGCGAAGAGATCCTCGAACTTACTGGACATAGCCCTTAGATTAAGTTTGACTTGGTCAAGCTCAGTGGCTAGCTTTCGGTTCTCCTTCTCGCTTCGAGACAGAGCTTGTTTTACCACTTCGTGGTCGCTTGACAATTTTTGGTGCTTGTCAAACAACTCATTCCATGTAGAGGATTGTTCTTCCTCATTGACAGTGTGTGCTAGTGTAATTGAAGTGATTGAAGGATAGAAGAATACCTCCCCAGTTTCTTCATCGGTAAGCGCCATGAGTCCCAGATCCTCTCCCTCGCTTGAGTTGGGATCTGTGAATGCATCTGAGTCGCTTGAGAGATCTTCAGTTGAAGCGATCGGCATTTCACTCGCTACGAGCGCTCGCCTTGGGGCATCCCTCTTGGCCTTCAATTCTTCGCGCTCTTTGGCACTTAGCTTTGGGCAATCGGATTTGTAGTGGCCCATCTTGTGGCAGTGGTAACACTCCACTTCCATCATGTCGCGCGGGATCGGCTTGGTCGTCTCTTCTCTCTTTCCTTTTCCTTCTCGAGCATCAGTGCTCCTCCCTTTGTACTGTTTGTAGAATCTTTTATACTTGCCCACTCGAGAGTTCATCTTGTTGAAGTTCTTTGATAAGAACGCAATGTGTTCTTCCAACTCTTCCCTTGTCATTTTGGCAAGCGACTGCTCGCTTGGCCCTTCGGCAGCTTTGAATACTACTCCTTTTGACGTAGTGGGCGCTTCATCCTCGTCGTCGAGGCTCATTCGATTCAGATCAAACTCGTGAGCTTTGAGCTCGGAGAAAAGCACTTCTGGCGTGAGCTTCGTTAGATCCTTGGTAGCTAGATATAGCTCCTTCATAGTCTGCCACTTCCTTGTGAGAGCACGGACTATTTTCAGATTTACTTCCTTGTCTGTGAGTTCCTTCCCAAGCGAGTTGAGAGTTGCAGTAATGTTGGTAACTCTCAGCTCGAAGGCGTCGATGGACTCTCCGGACTTCATCACCAGATTTTCAAACTCCCGCATCTGAACGGCGAGCTTGTTCTCCTTGATTTTGTCTGTGCCTTGAGAAATGAGGGCTAGAGTTTCCCACATTTCCTTTGCTGTTGCGCACTTCCTAATCCTTGGAAGGTATGCGTCCGACACGGTGCTCTGCATCGTGTGGCGTGCAATCTTGTCGAGGTTGGCAACTTTGAAGTCATTTGGAGTATACTCGTCCTTATCCTTCTCCACGTACTGTTGTCGAACATGGGCTGGACGACCTTCAGCGGCTGGAACCTCCACAGATATGGCTTTCTTGATTTCGATTGGTCCGTCTTCAATGACTTCCCACATCCGGTCGTGGATTGAGCATAGGAAGCTCTCGACTCGGAAACTCCATATCTCGTATCCTTCGATCGAGAACTGTGGAAGATTTGATGCACTGTATGTAGACATAGCAAACTATCAGCAGTAAATGCAATATGCGTGGGTGCGGTTTTGATGCACTTAGGAAATAGGATCCGGTTCAGTGAGACAACGTGAAGCGAGTGGGGACTCGCTTCGGATATGCAAAGCAGAGGCTCGAAAGAACCTGGCTCTGATACCACTTGTTGGTCCCGGTTTGCTATAGGAAAAATACGTAGAGGGGGGGTGAATACGTATTTTGAAGTTTTTCAACTTCAATTCCTTAACTCAGAGTATAAAGTAAAGTGCTCTTTGGAAATACTAAGACCTAGCCAAGAGCTAGATCGAAAGCAATCACGAATCTCTTGACCTAAGCTTAGAGCTTGATCAAGAGTGAGACTTTACTCTTTATGCGGAATTTGGTGAGCTATAATCTTTCCTAAGTAATTGAAAATCCAAGTTAAGTTTGTTTATATGCACGTGCAATGGATAATCGAATACTGTAAAAAGATTAAGGTAAGAGAGATACGACACAGAGATTTATAGTGGTTCGGAGATAACGCTCCTACGTCCACTTTGCTGCACGACGGCAACTGTTCTTTTCACTCAAGAACTTGAAGGTTACGGGTCCTTCAAAAACCTGGTCGGGATCGGGCTTCACTTGCCTAGATCAAACGACAGACGTAGTGATTGCGGGTTCACTACACAAACCTAACAAAGACTGGAAGCTTCACTCGCTTCAGTCAGACACAGACAGGGAGATTTCGGGCTCTCCTTACAGCCTAGCTTCGATCGAGCTTTACACAAACGATGTAAGTGTAAGCTTGGATCTTAACTCTACGATCGAGGCTTCTTCAATCGATGAAAGAAGGGCCTTAGATCTGAACAACCTAACGACAACACTCAAAACCTAACAGACGAAGTTTATGGTTTTTGGTTGACGACACACTATGAAGAACTCTTTACAGTGAATGCAAAGATTGGCTAGAGTTCTTCTTCTAAGCTCGGATATATGAAGTGGGCTTAGAATCTAAGTGTGAAGGTTGTGAAGACGAGTTCCGATGGACTGGAAACTCGGAGAACACTTTGAAACAAAGACTCGAAGATTTGCTCGAAGGCTTGGGAGTGTTTGTTTGCAGTAGGCTCGAATGCGCAAGTAGTGTTCTACATCTTCACGTCTTCATCCTTCACTATTTATAGGCGGAGGGTTGGCTGAGATCCGTTGCTTGGTTGGTGGCCTTGTCCCTCCTCCTCTCGACAGTACTTGCGCAGGCAGTAGCTTTTGCAGACGCGCAGTTTTGGCTCTTTGCCGAAAATGGCTAAGTTCCAAGTTTAACAGTAACTGGTGCGACCCAGTATTGTTGCGGCGTCTTTGTCGGCCTGGCAGTCAACTCCTCTGCTCCTCTCCGCTTTCGACACGTGGAGATCTCGTAATTAATGCGGAGATCTCCTGTTGACTGGAATTCAAATTCGGAGCGGGAATTTGTGCTGTCGCTTTCTGGTAGGTAGTGGCTCGCTTCGCTTTGAAGTTGTAGCGGCCGCTCTGAAGTGAGTCGCTTCGCGGTCATATTTGTAGTGAGTCACTTGGGAATAATTTTCCCGAGAAACTTTTTAAGTGAATATTGACACGCGTTGACTCGCTTCGACTTTTCTTTGTAGCGCACGCTTCGCTTCGCTTTAGTGGGTTCACTTGATTCCACTGTAGCGCTCGCTTCGCTTCGCTTTGCTTTGAACTGTAGCGCTCGCTTCGCTTCGTAATTCTTCGGCACGCTTCACTTCAGCTTGCTTGACTTGCTTCGCTTTGGAAAACACACTCAAGCGAGTGGCCTTCACTTGAACTTTTGAAGCCTAATCTAAGCAAAATAAAAGAGCCATCCTAACAGTGTAGGCTTAGAAAATTCTAACCTATTAACTACATCAAAATGGGTCGCTTGGGAAAAGGACGCTTGGGGTTTTGGGATCTAATCAAAACAAATGACTTCATTTATCAAATGTCCCATGAAGTTCCCCCTTAACAATTTAGTCCTTAACAATTCCCAACAGCATTTTGAATCTTTCTTCAGCTAGGGGTTTGGTTAGGATATCAGCTCGTTGAATGTCAGTGTGTATCTTCTCGATGACCACGTTCTTCTTTTCCACGTGATCACGAATAAAGTGATGTCGAATATCCACGTGCTTGCATCTTGAATGAAGAACTGGGTTTTGAGTAATGGCGATGGCACTCGAGCTGTCGCAGAATATAGGCACTTCACTGACTTCAACTTCATAATCTTTGAGTTGTTGTTTGATCCACAAGATTTGTGCACAACAACTTCCTGCAGCCATGTACTCGGCCTCTGTGGTGGAGGTGGCTACTGAAGTTTGTTTCTTTGAAAACCATGATATCAGCTTGTTTCCGAGAAAATGGCAAGTACCCGAGGTGGATTTCCTATCGAGCTTGCACCCTGCATGATCAGAATCTGAATAACCTGTAAGCTGCAAATTATCATCACAAGGATACCAAAGACCTAAGTTTGTGGTTCCTTTGATGTATCGAAGAATTTTCTTTGCTGCTTCCAAGTATGATTCCTTCGGATCAGCTTGATATCTAGCACACACTCCAACTGCAAAAGTGATATCAGGTCGACTAGCAGTTAGATAAAGTAATGAACCAATTATACCCCTGTACTGAGTTATGTTGGCAGGTTTTCCTTCGGAATCCGGGTCAATCTTCCCACCAGAGAGCATCGGTATTTTGACGGGCTTGCTGTCTTTGACACCAAACTTATCTACCAGCTCGTGTGGTTACTTTGTTTGGCTGATGAAGATTCCTTCATCGGACTGCTTGACCCGCAACCCTAGAAAGAAATTCATTTCCCCCATCATAACATTTTATATTTTTCTGTCATGAGGTTACCAAATTTTTCGCACAGAATGGGAGATTTAGATCCAAAAATGATATCATCAACATAAATTTGTACTAAAAGGATATGTTCGTTCACTTTGATAGTGAATAGCGTTTTGTCGACTAAACCACGCTTGAATCCTGATTCGATGAGAAAGGATGATAGCGTCTCATACCAAGCTCGAGGAGCTTGCTTAAGTCCGTATACGGCCTTATGAAGTTTGTAGACTTTGCTTGAATCACCCTCCTCGAATCCTGGAGGCTGTTCCACATAGACTTCCTCTTCGAGAATGCCATTGAGGAACGCGCTTTTAACATCCATCTGGTAGACTTTGAATCGTTGATGGGCGACATAAGCTAGAAACAACCTTATAGCTTCTAATCTTGCAACGGGGGCAAACGTCTCATCATAATCGATTCCTTCTTGTTGGCAGTAACCCTTTGCTACCAATCGGGCTTTATTTCTGACAACTTCTCCAGATTCATCTCTCTTGTTCTTGTAAACCCATTTGACTCCAATGACGCCCTGATGATAAGGACGATCAACTAGAGACCATACTTCATTTCTTTTGAATTCATTGAGTTCTTCTTGCATGGCTTGAATCCAGTCAGCATCACGAAGAGCTTCAATGGCATCTTTGGGTTCAATGCGAGAGAGATAGCAACTTAGAAGTGCGCTTTCACCAATCGTCCTTCTCGTTCGCACTCCTTGGTTTGGGTTCCCAACAATGAGCTCTCTTGGATGAGCATCGATCCAACGTCTGCGTCGAGCTCTTTCTTCGTTTGAAATGATTGGATCGGGCTCATTAATGGGTTCGTCAAACTCCGGGTGAGTTGAAGGTTGATCAGTGTGCACATGTTGTTGCTCGGGCTGTTGATCAGGCTGCTGTTAGGCCTGGATGTTGAGCTGCTCCATTGTGCTATCGAGCTGCTCGATTTGGGATGTAAGGTCGTGAACAGCATCAGTCTGGGGGACTGAGGGAGGGGGATCAGCCTGGTTAAGTCCGGCTGATGTATTACAGTCCGATGTATCATTTGCATCACTTCCCCCTTGCTGTGTGACCCTAGGATCAGATTGATCCTCTTCCTCTAGATCATTTGGAGTCCATACTAGCAGATCGTCAATGGGGGTGTTAGACGGCCTGTTAGTAGCGGACTGATCTGGACCTGTACTTGATTCTCTGTACCGACAAGTAGATTCATCAAACACAACATGAGGTGTTACCTCCACAACTAGGGTTTTCTTATTAAAGGCTCTATAAGCTTTGCTAACCTCTGAGTATCCTAAAAATACTCCTGGATCGGCCTTGCTATCAAAAGTCTTTAATTGAGATTTCCCTTTGTTATGAATGTAACACAAGCACCCAAAAGCTTTAAAATACTTTAACCTGGGGAGCTTGTTGTTCCACAGCTCGTATGGAGTCTTTCCATGTCGGGTAGTGATGATCGACCTGTTTTGGGTATAGCAGGCTGTGTTAACGGCCTCTGCCCAAAACTTCTTTAGAAGGTTGGTTTCATCCAACATGGTACGAGCTGCTTCCTTCAGCGACCTGTTACGGTGTTCCACTACGCCATTTTGTTGAGGTGTGCGTGCAGCTGAAGTTTGATGATGAATTCCACTCTTCGTGCAAAATTCTTCGATCATTGCATTGATAAATTTGGTGCCTCGATCAGATCGAATGGAGATGATGGATTTCTCCTTTTGATTGCACAGTTTGCTCAGCAACGCAGGTAGCTTCTCCAATGTCTCCTTCTTTTTGTACATGAAAATAACCCACGTAAATCTAGAATAATCATCTATAATAACGAGAGCGTATTTTCTACCGTTTATACTCAAGGGAGTGACTGGACCAAAGAGGTCGAGATGGAGAAGCTCAAGAATTCGATTTGAGGCTTGTGCCGTCACGCTTGGAAAGGATGATCTTGTTTACTTTCCAGCTTGACAGGCTTTACAGATATGATCGCGATCGAAAACTTGATCTGGCAGGTCGTTCACCAGCTTGTTGCATGCGAGCTTGTTGATGGCCTTGAAGTTCAAGTGACTCAACCTCTTGTGCCATAGCCAGCTTGTCTCGGAATCAGCCTTTGTGACCAGGCAGGTCTCTATCCAATCTGTCCATTGAACAATATAGAGTCTATCCTGCAAAATTCCGGTAAGAAGTGTTTCTCCTTCCTCAATTTTCACGAGACATTTGTTAGCGGTGAATTCTACTCGTTTACCACTCGAGCAGAATTGCGACACAGAGAATAGGTTATGATTAAGACCTTCAACATAAGAGACGTTAGAAATAGTTGTTTTACCAACTTTTAGATTGCCCTGGCCTCTCGTAAGTCCCTTAGAATTTCCTCCAAAGGTTACAAGTGGCCCGTCTCGTTCTTGATAGTTTGATAGTAGCGTTTTGTCACACGTCATGTGCTTTGAGCATCCACTATCAATGATCCATACAGCTCCACGAGCTGCTTGGCTCCTTCTTTGAGCCTTCCCAACCTGCAATTAGTTAAACTTAGCAACCCACTTGAGATTGGGTGCTACATCAGTTGCGGGAACGGCCTTTGGGACCCAAATTTGTTTTGCCGGTCTGCTTCTATCCGAGGCTGAGGACGAGGCAGTGGTCTTGGGCTTGGGAGCCTTGGATTTCTTTGAGCGAGGACGGCGAGGCTGATAGAACTGCTCATCATGAAAGCCAGATTGATACTTCCAGTCTTGATAGTTAGACCGTTGAGGATAGTGGCAGTGACAACCTTGATGAGCAGGATAGTAGAATTGAGGGTGATACGGCCTTTGATAGTACTGGCCTTCATATCGCCCTTGATGAACAGTTTGCTTTTGTTGTGAGGGGGCAGGTCGACGATGCTGTGCAGGTCGACTCTCTTTTTTTTGAGGAACAGGTTGTTCCTTCTTGTGTTGCTTTACTAGGATGGCTTGGGGCTGTCGAACTGGATTCTTCAGTTTGACCATCTTATCTGGGAGAGCTTGATGAGCTTTCCGAATACTCTTTGATTTTGACTGCGCCTTCACGAACGTGATCTTGCTGTCTTTATCCTTGCTTTCCTTGGATTTTCCATTAAATCCAATGCCAGAGTGATCGCGCGGATTGCGTTGCATGGATTGGACTTCTTCCAGCTTCTTTCCGCTCTTCTTCAACTGACTCAAAGTGAGTTGAAGTTTTTCTTCCTTTTTCACTAGGAGATCGTGTTGAATAACCAAATCAGCCAATTTTGAGGTAAGGCTGTGTATTTCGGCATCTTTGGTTTTGAGGGACTCGTCCTTCTCGAGCGCCCTGGTATCGAACTCCTTAACCCGGAAAGTCAATTCATCAACCTTTGACTTTAGAGCTTCTATCTCCCTTTCTTTTTCTTCATCATAGGGAGAGAATCTTTCTTCTAATGCCAGCTTGTATTTTTCGTTTTTGTCCATTAGCTCAGCATTATCTTCAACGACCTCTTTGAGTGTTTCCACGAGTTCGGCATAGTCATCGAGCTGTTTCTTGATTTCATCCCAAGACACAGCCTCGGATAGGTCTTCATCACCTTCTTCTGCACCATCATCGTCAGAAAAAGAAAGTGAAATGGGTTGAGGGTCTACCTTTGAAGATCCCTCGTTTTGTTTTTGCTCTCCAACGAAACATTCTTCATCAACACTTTCGTCGAAAGCTATGTAACCTTCGTCATCACTTGATGAACTGTCAGAGAGGTGAGCTTCTTTTGTTTCTTCGGCGATCATGGCAGCTCGTTGATCATTAAGCTTCTTATCGCGCTTTGCACGGAGCTCGTCTCTCTCGGCCTTGGTAAGATCCGGGCAGTCGGTCTTGTAGTGACCTGGCCTGCCACAATTAAAGCAACCACCCTCGGGTGTGTTAGAAGAATTGAAGGTTGAGGGTTTACCTTCTCCCTTTTTGTCAGGGCGGTCGTGGTTGCGGTTTGAGAAGTTTCGCTTGTTGTCACGATAGAACTTTTTGTATTTGACAACCTTCCCTAGGAGCTTCTCATTTCTCCTAACAGATAGAGCATAGTCGAGAGTCATCTTCTCGAACTTCTTGACGATGGATTCGTCAATCGGACTTGGGGTAGCAGCAGAGGCTGAGTCGGCCTTGAAAGCTACCTCCTTGTTCTTTTCATCAGCCTTCTTGCTGGTGGAAGGCTGTGTTGATCCATGGATGCGGATCATCTCATATTCATTTCCGACAAGAATTTCGAAAAGATCTTCAGTGGTGAGGGAGTTGAAATCCGATCGGGCTGGATGCATGGCAGCGTATACGTGCCAATTTGCAAGAAGGGCACGTATCACTTTAAGATTCTTCTCGCGCTGCGTATATTTGTACGGATTGATTGCAGCGACTTCGAGAATAATCTCGGTGAAGCGAATTTTCATTGCTTCTATGGTTTCACCCGAAACCATCTTGAAGTCATCGAACTTGCTGCATGCCATAGACAACTTGTTCTCCTTCATTTCCTCTGAACCAAGGCTGATGGACCGGAGGGTGTCCCACATCTCTTTGGCGGTTTCAAGATTTCGGATCTTGGCCAGGTAGACGCCCTTCACGGTGCTGGAGATGAGTCCCTTTGCGTAATCATCGAGGCTGGCCTCCTTCCTTTCCTCGGTAGTGTAGTCACAAGGATTTTTGAGGACTTTCTCGTAAGTAGCCTCCCCGGGGGCTGTTCCATCCACAATAATCTTCGCTGCATAAATGGGGGAGGGGCCATTTTCGATAATATCCCACATAAGGACGTGATGTGCCTTGAGACACATCTTGATTCGGAAGCTCCAGTCTTCATAGCCTTGAATGGAGAAGTCTTCACATACCCTGAGAAGAGAAGCCTCCATAGCAAATAATATGATATGAAATGAATGAAAAGATTTTTCTAAGGGATCGGTTCAAAATGACCAAAAGTTTTAAAAGAAAACTTTAGTATGCAAAGCAGCGGTCAAAAGAACCACTGCTCTGATACCACTTGTTGGTCCCGGGAAAGAGTAATTGGTGTATGGGGGGGGGGGGGGGGGGAATACACCAATAACCAACCGTTTTTAACTTTTGTAAAATCAGGTCGATCAAAGGTCGATTGTCAAGGTCGATCCTTATCAGAGACAGGTTGATCTATCAAGCTCGTTTGGGAACAAGCTTGATTTATCAAACTGTGCTTATGCGGAAGTTGGTGGAGGTTGATTTACTCTTTGAAAAATCTTAAGGCTGAAAGTAGATAGCAGGTTGATGCGTGATATGCAGGTTGATGCTCGTCAGTTCGATAGTAAAATGAAATGTAAGGACGATATATATATATATATATATATATATATATATATATATATATATATATATATATATATATATATAGAGAGAGAGAGAGAGAGAGAGACACCGCGATATAGCGTGGTTCGGAGAAACCCTCCTACGTCCACGTCAGGTCGACTCAACCTGAGAATCCCTTTACCTTTGGATTCAACCTCTCTCTTATTTATACTGACTGAGTATCAGTTCTAGATACAATCTAACCTGAAAATATCTAGACACGAGTTTTGGGTCGTGACCCTTACAACCTTTCGTACTAAAAAGTACAAACAACCTTTCGCTAATTACAGAGCTTGACTAAACTCTACAATGGCGAAGAACACAAACAAACTTTCTAACTTCGAACTATTCGGAGAAGAAGTTGTTGAACCAGCGACAAGCAGCAGTGAACGCTTCGTCGTTGTTGTGTTTATCGGAATCGGAAACCTCTCTTCGTCAAGTGTTTGGGAAACTAATCGGATTTCGAACACTTGAATGGATATGAACTTGAGAGAGATTTTGGGCAGAGATTTGGCGTTGATAGCTTGAGTTTCCCGTGCTTGAATCCGATAATGGCTGAAGTATTTATAGGCAGTTTTGAAAAACTAGCCGTTGGAGCCAGGCTGACGTGGCACTAGCCGTTGGAAGCTGACTCACTTCTAGCCGTTGGGAAGATTCGTCCTTGCTGGCACACCACGTGGCAAGGATCAGGTCGTGAAGCTCCATGAAGGCGGAGCATCGACCTTGATATGATAATCCAGCTCTTGAAATCTTCTAAGTCAAAGCAGGCTGGAAGCTTGATAAGGAAGGTCGATAGACAGGCAGATATGCCAGCTCGATCCGAATGAGGCAGGTCGATAAATCGACCTTTCTCTTATAGGGTGGATCGAACTTGCATTTGAACATTAGAGAGTATCGACCTGCACTAACAGGTAGCAGGTCGATCTATCGGCCTTGACCTTAAACAAGTAAAATATGCCTAAGTGTGGTTTCGAAAAACATCATCAAAATCAAACTGCAAGGGGTTCCCAACAATAGACAATGGTCAACTCTTGTTTTCTATATGTTGTTATCTATACTAATAATAGACAATATATAATTATGCTAATAGACAACACAAAATATAGTTGTTTATTTTGTTATAGACAATAAAAAAATTTCGCTGATAGACAACACGTGTAAACCTGTTGTCTATTAGCTTATAGACAACAGGCGAGGACCTGTTGTCTATCGCCGCCCTTAATAGACAAGCAAAAGATAGACAACAGAAGGATTTCTTAATAGACCACGGGTTTTTGCTGTTGTCTTTTACCTTTTTTCTTGTAGTGACTACTGTATTTGTATTGATAATACTCCCTCCGTCCCGGTCGACTTAGTCACATTCGTCACTTGAATGCGGTCAAGTCGATCGGGATGGAGGGAGTATAATTCAAGAAATTTGTTAGTATCGTGTTTGAATGCAAGCAGCCACTCTCTCTCAAGAAAAGATGTAGTGTCAACTTAATTAATTAATCACAACCCTAATGATTTGATGGGACACACACATGTATATATGTGTGTGTTTATACATTGCAAGCAAAGCATTCTCAAATATTCCCCTATTGAAAAATATAAATTTGAGCTGTCTATTTCTTTGGTAGATCTAGTAACTATAAAGGAACATATTTAATTGGAAATAAAAGGAACAAATTAAATACTAGTAAAAAAAATAAAGGAAAAGAAGATTAAAATAAACATAAAATCAGTTTCAATACTTGTTTTTTTAATAGATTGTCTATTGCAGTTCGATTTAACATTGCTTATTCCGTTTTCTCGACAATATTTAATCCACATCAAACCAATAAAAGCATAATTATCCTGATTAGGGATGAAGGACTCAAATTAATACAGGTTAGCATTGCTTGCAATCAAATCACTTTTATTTGTCTCTACCAAATAAAGGATGCAACAATTAATCAATTCAAGAAATAAAGGTAGAAAGAAAGAAAAACGTGTCAAAAATCTGGTAATAATAATAATAACCTTGGACAAAGCACAAAAGCCACAATTTGCCATGAAAATGGTTCAATTAAGTACTATAAAAGTTCCTTCTAACTATACTTTCCCACTATATTAACGACGAGCGGATGATATCATCTGTCTCGAATTCGGTATTCTAATCGTACGTATCTCAATCGTTAATTAATTATTGGGTAGTAATGTTTCATATCTAAAAAAATTAAAAAAATCACAGAAAAGGGTTTAGTATAAAAGTTAGGTGCGAGGGAGGAGATAGAAAGAGAAAGGTGGTTGAAACAGAAGAAGCTTAGCTTGTAAACAATGGAGACTCTGCAACCAACACACACACACACTAATTAGGTACCAATACACACACTCTCACACACATGCAAAGAATTCCTTCAAAAGAAACCCTTCACCATATATTCCTTCCATTCCTTCACATCTACACATTCCCTCCCTCACCCCCCCCCCCCCCCCCCCCTCCTCCACCACCACCGCCGCCGCCACCGTCGTCGCCGCCAATGGAAGCCAGCGCAGGGCTGGTCGCCGGTTCGCACAACCGGAACGAGCTCGTAGTCATCCACGGCCACGAAGAGGTACGTACAGTACATGCATGGCATCCACTCATCCCCATGCATGCAAATTAAAACATACTTTTTTCTCGCAGCCTAAGCCTCTCAAGAACCTGAGCGGCCAAGTCTGCGAGATATGCGGCGACGGGATCGGCCTCACCGTCGACGGCGAGCTCTTCGTCGCCTGCAACGAGTGTGGCTTCCCGGTCTGCCGCCCTTGCTACGAGTACGAAAGAAGAGAAGGGAGCCAGCTCTGCCCTCAATGCAAAACCAGATACAAGCGCCTCAAAGGTAAAATATATTCTCTTTCCGCCCCGTCTGATTATAATTTTTAAAAAAAATTATTTTACGAGTCTGTTAAAATAAATATCTAATTCGTACGATTAATTAAATAACACACCAAAAATAATCGAAGGGAGCCCGAGAGTCGAGGGAGATGACGACGAGGAGGACACGGACGACATCGAGCACGAATTCAACATCGACGATGAGCAGAAAAAGAACACAGACATCGCCGAAGCGATGCTTCATGGGAAGATGAGCTACGGGAGAGGACCGGACGACGAGGACAACGCCCAGTATCCTCCGGTCATCTCCGGCGGCCGCACCTCCCGTCAGGTCAGAACACCTCAATCTCTCTCTCTCTCTCACTAAACTCTGATAAAAGAAACTTGATCTAAACATCTTGAAATTCAGGTTAGTGGAGAGTTTCCTATCTCAAGCTATGGAGATCAAATGGGGTCCACTCTGCATAAGCGCGTGCATCCTGTCGGCGACGATCAAGGTAAATAAGTATATAATTGTTCGTCACATTTATAAAGGGATAGTTCGTACAGAAAATGAATACTTATACGAAGAATTTGATGATATGTTTGAAGGAAGTGGAAGATGGGATGATAGGAAAGAGTTGGGATGGAAAGAGAGAATGGATGACTGGAAACTCCAGCAAGGAAATCTGGGCAACGACTATGATGAGCTGGCAGATCCAGACATGGCCATGTCAGCACTAATTCCACCTCATATTTTATTTTCATAAAAAAAAATTAAAAAAAAATTCACATTTTGTTACATGAAGATTTGTGTTTTTGAAAAATTCGTGCTTGTATAATGCAGAGATGATGAGTCGAGGCAGCCGTTGTCGAGGAAGGTGCCGATCGCGTCGAGCAAGATCAATCCGTACCGGATGGTGATCGTGACCCGGTTGGTGGTGCTCGCGTTCTTCCTCCGGTACCGGATCTTGAACCCGGTCCACGATGCTATCGGCCTTTGGCTCACCTCAATCGTCTGTGAGATCTGGTTCGCCCTGTCGTGGATCCTCGACCAGTTCCCTAAGTGGTACCCCATTGATCGGGAGACCTACCTCGACCGCCTCTCACTTAGGTCATAATAATTCTCTACTCTGTCCATACTCACTCCGTCCCAGACCACCGTTCAGCATGAAACGTTTGACTGGTTGACTGAAATTAGTCAAACGCCCTCGGATTTCCTGGGACGGAGGGAGTATTCACTAATGACTACTATGAGAGACTAACATTGGTAAACTTTGATGGTGAATGTAGGTATGAGAGGGAAGGGGAGCCGAACATGTTGGCGCCGGTGGATATATTCGTGAGTACGGTGGATCCGTTGAAGGAGCCGCCTCTCGTTACGGCTAACACGGTGCTCTCGATCCTGGCGGTGGACTACCCCGTCGACAAGCTGTCTTGCTACATTTCTGACGACGGCGCCTCCATGTGCACCTTCGAAGCTCTATCCGAAACTGCAGAGTTCGCTCGGAAGTGGGTCCCGTTTTGCAAGAAGTTCGTGATCGAGCCGCGTGCTCCGGAGTGGTACTTCGCGGAGAAGGTGGACTATCTCAAGGATAAAGTTCAGCCAACTTTCGTCAAGGAAAGAAGAGCCATGAAGGTAACTTAAACTTTTCAGCAGGGTTACGTGATATTGTTACATCAGCCATGAGCACCGTCAGTAGGTTAGAACGTTCATATGAATCACGGTCCGTTTTTCTTGAATCATTACAGAGAGAGTACGAGGAGTTCAAGGTGAGGATCAACGCGATGGTGGCGAAGGCGACGAAAGTCCCTCCAGGCGGATGGATCATGCAAGACGGGACGCCGTGGCCAGGAAACAACACCAAGGACCATCCAGGAATGATCCAAGTGTTTCTAGGCCAAAACGGAGGGCTCGACGTTGAGGGCCACGAGCTTCCTCGCCTCGTGTACGTGTCGCGTGAGAAGCGTCCTGGTTTCCAGCACCACAAGAAGGCCGGAGCCATGAATGCCCTGGTAAACAGTCTTCCAACCTCTGTCTCCACCTTAGTGAATTACTCTGGTTCTCACATTACAAATAATCTGCAGATTCGAGTGGCTGGTGTTCTTACCAATGCTCCATTCATGCTCAACTTGGATTGCGATCATTACATTAACAACAGTAAGGCAGTGAGGGAAGCCATGTGTTTCTTGATGGATCCGCAGGTGGGGAAGAAGGTCTGCTACGTGCAGTTCCCTCAGAGGTTCGACGGCATCGACAGGCACGATCGATACGCCAACAGAAACACCGTCTTCTTCGACGTACGTAACCACTCGTTCCCGCAGTCGAATTCGAGGCAACTAAAACACGCAGACAATGATAACTAACTCCTTTTTTCACCCTCCTTTTATGCAGATCAACATGAAGGGTCTGGATGGGATCCAAGGTCCGGTCTACGTCGGGACCGGATGCGTGTTCCGAAGGCAAGCCCTGTACGGCTACGATCCCCCGAAGGGGAAGAAGCGCCCGAAGATGGTCAGCTGCGACTGCTGCCCCTGCTTCGGCCGCCGCAAGAAGCTTCCCGCGTATTCCATGAGTGGTGCACCGGATGTACAAGGTTTTTTTCTCCTTTACACAAGCAGATACTAATGCACCCAAAATGACTCGAACCCCTGACCTGACTCTGCATACCTGCGTATGTATGCAGGATACGAAGACGACAAGGAGCTCCTCAAGTCACAGATGAACTTCGAGAAGAAATTCGGGCAGTCCCCCATTTTCGTGACCTCGACTCTGATGATCGAAGGTGGCGTCCCGCCTTCCTCGAGCCCTGCAGCTCTCCTGAAGGAGGCCATCCATGTCATAAGCTGTGGGTACGAAGACAAAACAGAATGGGGACTCGAGGTAAATCTAAATTCCTCTCAAAACTCATTCAAGAAACACGTAATCATCGTCTTCGTCTTCACCATCGTCGTGTTTTTATCCCGAAACGTGCAGTTGGGGTGGATCTACGGGTCGATCACGGAGGACATTCTAACCGGATTCAAGATGCACTGCCGAGGGTGGAGATCGATCTACTGCATGCCTAAGAGGCCAGCATTCAAAGGGTCGGCCCCGATTAATCTCTCCGATCGTCTCAACCAAGTTCTCCGATGGGCTCTCGGTTCGGTCGAGATCTTCTTCAGCCACCACAGCCCTCTCTTGTACGGACACAAGGAAGGCAAGCTCAAGTGGCTCGAGCGCTTCGCCTACGTAAACACGACGGTTTACCCCTTCACCTCTCTCCCTCTCCTCGCCTACTGCACCCTCCCCGCCATCTGCTTGCTCACCGGAAAGTTCATAATGCCGGAGGTAGATCGATCTTCATCTCCATTTTTAGGCTTTAACTGATCCAAGATTCGATTACAATAATGTTGATTTTCATACAAACTGATCCAAGATTTGATCTTTTTATGGCCCAGATAAGCACATTTGCCAGCCTCTTCTTCATCGCGCTCTTCCTCTCGATCTTCATCACCGGCATCCTCGAGCTGCGGTGGAGCGGGGTGAGCATCGAGGAGTGGTGGCGAAACGAGCAATTCTGGGTGATCGGGGGCATATCGGCCCATCTCTTCGCTGTGATCCAGGGCCTGCTCAAGGTCTTGGCCGGGATCGACACCAACTTCACGGTGACGTCCAAGGCAACAGACGACGAGGACTTCGGGGAGCTGTACGCGTTCAAGTGGACGACGCTGCTGATCCCCCCGACAACGATCCTGATCATCAACATGGTCGGGGTGGTGGCCGGGATATCGGACGCCATCAACAACGGGTACTCATCGTGGGGGCCGCTCTTCGGGAAGCTGTTCTTCGCCTTCTGGGTGATCGTCCACCTCTACCCCTTCCTCAAGGGGCTGATGGGGAAGCAGAACAGGACCCCCACCATCGTCGTCATCTGGTCCGTGCTGCTCGCCTCCATTTTCTCGCTGCTGTGGGTGAGGATCGATCCCTTCATACTCAGGACGAGGGGCCCCGACACCAAGAAATGCGGGATCAACTGCTGAAGGAACTGCATTGCAGGAAACAAAGTACAGATTAATAAAAAGCAGATAGGGAGAAATTTTTTGTGTGGTGTTGATTCTGAGTTTTGTCACTGGAACTGAAAGTTCAGCAGATTGTATTCCCTTTTTTTGTTGGAACCAGTATCTAATGGTTGCTTGAATGTCTCATGAGTTCTGTTCTTGAGTGAGAGAGAGAGAGAGAGAGAGAGAGAGAGAGAGAGAGAGAGAGAGAGAGAGAGAGAGATTTACACACTGCCGTCTGCAACCATAATATTCTGTTATAATATTGTTGAAGTATAAATCTGCATCGATGATGTTCTTCATTCTTCAGAAGAGAGAGAGAGAGAGATCCGTATAAGAGTATAATTTGTGGAGAACTTTGATTATATTTCAGAAGCTTTCTTTCACATCCTCTTTTACAAAATAAATACATGTGGAGAAGCAGAGACTATGCTAAGGAAGAAAAGCTAGAAAAGCAAGGCTACAAACTCTAACTAAAAGTAATGAAAAAATTATGACAGGTGCGAGGTAGGAGCATTGCTATACACTCACTCACTATAAGAAAAGACCAAGTCACAAAAATCGAAGTCGTTAGCGTTATCCGAGTATGCAAGGTTAGTCACCCCTCCAAGCTTGTTCTCATCTGCAGCAGATGAGTTCTCAGGCTGTCTTCTTCCACCTGCCCAAATACGTATTGTTGATTATATCGTAAAGACAGATATATGGTTTTCTACGACGTTTTAAAGCATTATGTTTGGGGCAGAGATCATCTAAAATCACATGTATATCGAATAATATTACTGAGCCTCGTCATCTGACAGATTTAAGATAAGGGAGAGAGGGATTTCATACCTGCAAAGCAGCTATGGAACCAAAAAGCGATTCACATTGGTTGAGCATGGCTCTTTCACGCGCTGCCACATCAGCAAGTTCCGACACCAAGGAGTTCATACCCTCCATCTGTATTATGGATAACAAATATAGAGTCTTTCTCTTAGCAAATGCGATCCACGAAAGAGGGAAGGAAAATAAAAAAATCGGAGAGTAAAAGGTGTGTTTATTATCTTGACTGGTAAAGACCTCACCTTCGGGAGAACGGAGGTTAATGAGGACGCCACTGTCTTCATCACGTTAACAGCAGAGCATACAGCTCCCTTCACAGATCTAATATCTGCCTGATATATATAGAATGATTTAGGTAATCTCACTTTCATGAAAAGTATGCATCGAGAATTAGTGAACTGACATACCCTTGTTCCTTCGGTTACTGGAATCCGGAGAGTGGTAGCCTGCAAATCTTGGATGGCCCAGGTTAATGAGTTAGTATGGTCCCTCTCAATCGAAGCCCAATCGTCAAGACAACTCCCCTGATCAAGTTGAATTCTTGTTAGAAGGAGTCTCACAAACGAATTGTGGCACAATAGTAATATTTCAAGACTAATTAGACAGAGAGAACTGAAAAATGTGGAGCTGATGCAAATGTTGAGATTTAAATATGCAATTCAAGGACGTATGACATGAAGATACCACCATTTCAAGACAAACCGACAATGATTTAAACATTCAAAAACACTTCAAAGACTCAGTTAAAGCGAAGGACGTCTAGTTTATCAAGCGCATTGAACTACAACCAAACGAGAAATAAAGCATAAAATCCATGCCAGGCAAAGCCATGTATCGAACACACAGAATTCACATATCAGTGTAGCCATTAGTTACAGGTCTTACTTGATTTACGAACACTGAGTAAAGCTTCAACTTAAGCTTCAGCTGCTGGAGATTCGATCTTTTCTTCCTTACTGAATCCGATAAATCTAAGATTACCATCCATATGTTGTATAACATTTTCTACAACATTAAGGAAATTTGATGATTAGAAACAGAACTTGACAAGAAACAAGAAAAAAGACTAGGTAGTTTACAGGAGGTGAATCAACTAGGAAAGAGGTAAGAAATTTATACTAGTGTGAGTTGGTGTGTTGAGGAACATTACAAGGCTTAGCTCAATAATACATAGATACGAACCTCTGCTTTTGCTTTCTGAGAACACATTGCATCATGAGTTCGGGAATTTGCATACCGCCATTGCAAATGTCTATTATACAACATCCTTAGCTGATGAACATCCTCAATGTCATTGGCAGCCTTCTTGCCTTTCTTAATGTCCGCAATAAAGCTAAGTACAGAAGTATCCTGAGGTTGTCTCGATGGGCTTGATGGCCTTACCCTAGAAGGACTAGTACCTCTAGAAGGTGGGTTAACAATCCTTCCTCTAGATGGACTAACCCCTCTCGATACTGAGGGTGACGAGGGTCGTGATCTAGGGAGTGGCAATGACTGTGTCCTAGCTACAGTACTCATCGACGGCGTTTTGTCACATGAACTTGAAGACGAAGAAGAAGGCCTCTGTACCCTTTCATGGAATCCACTTCCACCATGCATCCCCTTTTCACTCTCAACATGAGATGCAGCCATTAACAGATCACTTGCAGCTTTCCTTACATTTCTGCTTGTCCCATCGAGAGATAATCTCCTACTCGAAGGCGTTACCATCCTAGAATTAGATAAAGGAGTTTGGTTCACCTTTTCGGAGGGCATTCTCCCACTGTTTCTGCTTGGCCATCGATGTTGATCTAATAAACGAGGCGGTAAACTTTCAGCAGGTTTAGAATTCTCCAACTGATCAGCAGAATTCTTTCCTTTGAGGGGACTTCTCCTTTTCTCTGGTGTGGGCTTTCGTGTAGTTGGTGTTTCCACCTTACGAACAACATTCGATGGCGGCTTCAGAGTGCGATCAGGAGGCGTACGAGGAACTGCCTTTTCTTTCTTCGCACCAAAGGCATCGGATTGAAAAGAAGCATTGAGACTTCTCATTGTAGATGGCCATAAAGACTCTGCAGATTTGTTACTCGATCCCTTTCTCGGCGTCAACTGCACTGCCGCACCCGTATCTCGAACTGGTGTTGACGGAGAAGGACTACGTGGGGACAATGGTGTAGAAGGACGTCTCCTTTCAGCTGAAACAGCTCTTTTCGGCAACTGCACAGCGGAGGTTGAGGACGCCCTAACAACATTCGGTGAAACACTGCGTTTCGGAGCAGCAGCAGTCGCAGCCGACCGCGTTGGAGACATATACCTCGAGCTAACTTCCCTAGTTTTGGACCTTCGAGTGACTCCATTCTTGTTGTCAGCTGAAACAAGTGGTGGCCTCAAATTTACAGCTGAAGATTGCTTCCCTAATACTTTCTCTGGCTCACATACATCCATCCAAATCGAACAAGTTAAGCCTCATTAATGTCAATGTTTCACCTCAGAACAAGTATGAACATGCTAGTAAACAAGCTCTTTGGCTGAACCCCAATTAATTCTACAGTCAATTCAACAAGTGCTTCCTTTAAAGGAGATCCCTTTCCACTCTGAAAAAAATCTGCCAGGTAAAATACGACGGATAAAGTAAGATACAACAGATAGCAAAAGCAAGAAAAGAAGAATAAGCATGGAGAAGCAAAGGGAAAAGAATTCTCAAAAGAATACATCTTTACAGGCAATCAGATCTCAAAACATTCCAATTTTAATTTTTTTTTTAATCCAACCATCGACATCCCAAATGCAGGTAGATCACATCGAAATCGAAGAACAATAGCAGTTGAAGAAGAGTAAATGCAAGTTACAGTCACTATTTTACAAGCAAAAGACAAAAGCCAGCTCCATGGAAACTGGAAGAACAAAAGGAGGTGGGAAAGGGAAGTAGAACTACAATTGGCAAAGCTGTCTAGGATAAGAATGGAGATATTTTTATCGAAGTTTCATGCTTTCGTTCTCGGTCCCCAGCCTCTGTCCCTCTCACGAGAATGCCATGGCTAGGAGCTGCATATGCAATTCACCCACACACACACACACACTGAGTAAGTTAAGTAAGTGAAGCTCACATTAGCCTCTCTGTCATGCCCCTTCTCTCATTTTCATGAAAGGGAAATTCAATGAAAGTGATAACTTCACCAGCCCCCCCTCCCTCCCTTCCTCACAGACAGACAAAACCATCCACACAGAGATTAATTGTGATTGAGTTAATGCTCACACAACCCTTGCTGTCACCAAGAACTCAATTCAATTCAAGTTTTCGGTAAATGAACAGAAATTACAGCCTCGTTTTCAGATCGACTGGAAATTGGAGCTTTTTCTCGAAGGGAAGAAGATCGATGAACATCATCAACACACAACGACAAGAATTTAATTCACCATGAAGAATTTAAAACTGGAAAAAAAAAATGTTTGGTGATGGGAGAAGAAATGGGGGGCCATGTGGAGGTGGAGATCAATTGTCCATCCCCATGAATGGCAGAGGACAAAGGATTGCAGAAATCAACAAAAACCAAACAGTCAATTCCATTGTTATTTTACCATTAACCTTACAATAAAGAATATAAAGAATTCATGGTTGTGCTCATAAATGTGTAAAGAAATAATTCTGGTTTTGACCTTTAGTATGAGCAGGAGCAGTAACCGATGCCTTTCTTAGAAAGCACCGAAAATGGAGGAATTTGAGATGAGTAAATGCATTGAACGAATCAAAGCTCTGATATTTTGTCAGATTTTGTTCCAGATTTCACCAACACAGTAGAAACCTCCATCACTTACTGAAAATGGGGGCCGTAAAAAAATTCATAATCTTCAGATGAAAATATGAAATTCAGAGCAAGTTTACCCCCAATCAACAACAAATCTGTTCCCGAACACTGATCGGAGTTTAATTCAAGTACGAATTCAAACCAATCCAAAATCACCAAAAAAAAAAAAAACCGCGATTTCACCGGGAAAGACTACTGCGACTGAGCTCGCAATCGAGAAGAGAGGTATGGAAGAAAAAAAAAATTGAAAAAAATAAAATTACCTGTACAGTTTTCCGGCGAAGAAAGGGGTTTTTTTTTCTGGATTAATGAATCTTAATGTAGATAACCGTCGGAATTTGGATGTAGGAATAAAATAAAAACTGGTATTAAATTAACTGTTTAGATACTGATTTTGGATAAATACGTTGAGGAAATCTCAGCGCTGAGATATAGGGAGGGGAGAGAGAGAGAGAGAGAGAGAGAGAGAGAGAGAGAGAGAGAGGGAGGGAGGGAGGAGGGCGCCGGCGGCGGTTGATTTCGCGCCACCTAAATATTTAATGAATTTATAGTCTTTATTTTATTTTATATACTGGCGTATTTTTCGATTTTTACTTTTCTACGCTATGTCTGGACGGAATTGCCCCTGGGGTTTGCTTGGAGTGGCGGAGGCTCGACTGGTTGGGGTTGGTTAACTAGAGGGGTAAAATAGGGAGAGTGAGAGTGTTGTTTTCGGGAAAGTAGGTATATACTGAAAGAATGTTTGGAAAATAATTAATAAACTATACGATCGGTTTAATTCAAATTAAAGTAAGCTTTTTTTTTTAATTTTATTTATTTTATTTGTTCAATTTTGGAATAAAAAGTTTTGAGAAATTAAATAAAAAATGTGCTTTAATAAAAAAGAAAAAATTGGTCATTTTTTTAAAAAATTCCGATTTAATTAGGGTGGAATAATTTTTAATAGGGCTAACAAGAGTAATTTGTGTGTTTAAGCAAATTAGTTTTGGTTAGTAGTTAATTACTCTTGAATAAAAACTGCCGTGTTTCTTTCCGTTTGACGCGTTTGTAATAATACAAGTCATATGAAATAATAAAACTAGTGAAATGGTAAGAAACAGAGGGAGTAAATAAAAAAATCGGCGAAGTGTGTATGTGTTATCTTAACGATAGAGAGCTAAGTTTCTTGCTATAATTTCCGAGTGCGAGTCACTCATGCTGCGGTATTTAATTTTTATTGTTAAGAGCTTAAAATATAAATCGGTGGGTCTCTTCAATTATTATACTTAATAAATACGAATTTGGTTTAATTTAGAAACATTAAATACTAAGTATACTAATTAAACACAATTAATTTATCCACTTCGTTGAAGCTGTCTATTATAATTAGTGATAGAAACAAGAAAGCAAAGTTAACCTAAATTTACTTTAATTTATGCACCTAAATTTGCATAAATAATCACAAGTTTGATGACGTGTCATTGAATCATTGCCTATTATCATTATTTAAATTATTAAAATTATGATTTAAGCAAACTTTTTATTTATTCAAATAATGAGGCTCACTAATTAAACAATCAATTTTCTTTGTCAAATGGGGAAGGAAAAGTACTCATGTAAGAAACATAATATATAAATGTATATATTTAAATATTATATACATCTCCTAATTTAATATTTATTTTTTTTCTTGAAAAATACACTTGTTATCTTCATTTGTCTATTTATGTTCGGCAAGCAATCAAAATTCACACCTACTATATATTTCTTTCCAAAATTAAATTCACAAAAGTATTACATACTGTTCGAGTCACTCGTTTATCTCGCGTCGACTTGAGAAATATCACGTATTCTATATACAGATCGAATGACCTCCCCTCTTTTATAACGGCTTTTTTAAAGTGAATGGTCTGTTCATTCACGATAAAATCGACATCTTAATTTCTGACCTACTTATGAGGGAGTGTGTCGGAATTACACGTTTATCTCACATCAACTTGGAAAATGTCTCATATATATGAATCGAATAATAATTAAGATGGTAGTAATATTTACTCACCAAGTAAATTATTATGTCGACCTTACTAATTATGAGTAATGATCATATTCCAACCTACATTACATTAAAGGTATACACATATCAATAATCAAGGCTTTAATTTAAATTTAGTGCTACTAGTATTTCTTTGATTGGTAAATTATTTTTCAATTACTCATATGTGGAATGAAATGGAATTTTCAAACTAATTGTTGAGGTCAATAATAACACAATAAAACTTTCAATAATAACACAATAAAAATTTGATGAAAATTCTTCATTAGCTCACCTATTTCTTAGTAAGGACCACCTTTGATATTCATTGGGTATGAATTGAATTATTATTCTCGTTGTTATTAGTGACATGAATTTCCGGTCAAGTCTGAAAAGCTCTCTGTGCGATTTTAAGTGATTAAGCCTCGTTCTAGGGTTTGATGTGAAACAATAATTTGCACTACTTTACCTTATAATGAAATTCTCTCTTTTACCCGTAATTTTCTCCCGTGTGTTCTTTACTATTTATGCTCTTCTTATTACTCATTTTTATTTAAGCATTACAATATTGTAATGAAAATTACAAATCAACTTTAAGCAATTGACTTTGAGTTAGCTATATATGACTTAGGACATACTAGTATTTATTAATTTTATTATAAATGTTAGGATAAATAAATAAATAAAGTGGGTACGATTATTTTGGTTATAGACTTATAGTTTACCAAATTATATAGAGGCAGCTTTAAAGCATGAATTTGTCTCAACGGTCCACTACCTTATCTATCTTTTTTTTTCTTTTTTTTTAAAATTTCCCTATTATTTTAAAAGAAATTAAAATAAAAAAAAAAATAAAGAAGAAAGCAATCAAAAGATTAGTCAAGAAAGAAAAATCAACAATATTTTTCATTAAAAGAAGGGAACAATAAAGAAGAAGAGAAGCCTACATTTACCACTTAATGAATTTAAATCTACAATACACCATTTCACTGTATGCTTTTCCGTCTCATAAATAACGTTAGGTTTTTATTTTGAAAACGGAAAAACGAACTCTTAAACAAGTGTAAACCCTATTCGAACATAACTTGTCCTCGATCCACCACGAATTATTATACCAAACATAAATTACTTTATTATAACTCTTCGCCGCCCCAACTTATTTACTATAATAAATATCACAATATTCGCAACATTTAACATTTTATTTAATTTTGTGACAAAAATGTGACCTTTTCTTTTGGATAAGTTCACATGAATTTGTCCAAGAAACAATTTAATTATAAATGTATAAATATTAAATTCAATAAATAAATAAATATATATATATATATATATATATATATATATATATATATATATATATTAAAGGAAAAGAGAGGGAGGGCTATGATTGTTTCTTGGCACAATACAGTGAACAATCCCTAATTAACACAAACTTGGATCCTCAATAAAAATCACCCTCAATTATTGATGGGAACAAAAGGGATTTGAGAATATAGTAGGCCATATAATCATTAATTTCACTGGTGATAACGATTAACTACGAAGCATAACCTAGTAGCAAAATGTTTTCCCTCTGATTAAAAAGTCGAGGTTTCGAATCATATCGAGTGTGGTTTGCGTGTCGCATCAATTATTGTAAATTGTAAATCAAAATTGTAAATTTGAAACTTTTGAATTAATATTTTTGGATGTTACAAATTAATGGCATCAATTATAAATTTGCAAAAGACATGCCCCTGGCCTCTTTGACTAGTAATGTTCCCTTATTTTGTAACATTGCAAATTATATATATTATTCCTTGCAAACATTCAACATTTTTTCAAAGATACATAATCATTAAATTCCCTAAATTATACATCAAATAATTAAATTCCAATTTAACAAAAACAAAGTTGTTATAGAATCTCCACCATTAAAAATATGTAACCCTAAAAATGCAGGCCATGTTATGATGAAGACACATGTGATGTGGATTTTTAATGTCCCTACCATTTTACAAGTCATGCTACTACGAAGAATTCGAACTCAGACTGATACTTAACCTCCTACTGTTAGACAAGCACACGTACGCCATTTTTATTTTATTTTATTTTTATTTTCCATTGGGTTTCATTACATTGCACATGGAACCGCCCATACTTAAAATCTTTTTGTAATAATTGGTTACACTTTAGAAATAATAGTCTCAATTAATTCATGATTAGTCACATCTCTCTTAACTAGCTTAATTATATGCTACTACTAGCTAAATTGTTCCACTAGCATACTACAAAAACATTTAATTTGAAATGTATAATTTTTTCCCATTTAATTTCATATGAACCTATAAAATTAATAAGTACAGGTAACATTCAATCTGGTCCATAAATTTACACAAAATCAGTGGTACAGATTAATTTTCACATTAAATGATTCATCGTAGGCTTTAATTTGAAGCACTGTCATTTTTATGCATTACATATAATAAATTCATGCATCATCGTTTTGATGCATTGCGTGACTTAGTTCAATGTATTGGTAAATCTCAACCGCAATCTTATTTTAATCAAAAGGCTCTGATTTATTCTTATTTCTTACCGCAATCTATATCTTCTTCCTCTATATTTATATTACTTCTTCTTCTTGTTCTTTTTTAAGAAAAAAAATTAAAAATAATAAGTGATGAAGAAGAGAATTGATGAGTGGAGGGCCAAAGGGGGGAATGATGGAAAGGCATGTGCCATAATATAATGACAAATTAAATTAGGACATGACATTCATACACATGTTCTTCACCCAATTGCTTTTGGATTCTGTTACTTTTCCTTTATATTACTTTTTTTTTTTTTTTTTTTTGAAGAAAATAAGATTTTGATTTTTGTTAAGAATATCTTATTGTCTATACCTACTACTTGTCACCTTTTTAAAGGTGTGACCACATTTTTTTGCAAAACAAATTAAAGTGGTATATTGTAATTGACCATTTCATGTGGGATTTTGGTTCTTTGTGGGAAAAATCATTTGGATTGGTGCTTGTCTTTGTCTCTTTTAAATGAAGTTTCAATTAGGGTTCATTTTTTTTCCCCCTCCTATTTTTGTACTTTCCCCGTCACATTTCAATTGGTTTGTTTCATTTCGACACATTTCAGACGCAATGTTAAACGTGAAAAGTAAAAGGTCCACATTGAAGAATGATGGTTAATTCTTTCCCACTTTGGAAACGACCCAATTTAAATGGAATGTTCCGATTAAGAAAGGAAACTAAGTGAAGTGGTAATAAGGGAGTAATTCATTTTCAAGAATGAAGCCATATACTAGTGGTAAATATATTTATTTTATATAAATAGTTTTATTCGAAAACAAATCACTAGCTCGCATAATAAGTTAATAATTCATGCATTAATTGAAAAAGTAATGACATGTTTTATATTATTAGCAATCATTTTTTTTTCTTTCTTTCTTATTTTTATTTTATGGGTGTAACAAAATTGGGCTTTCATTAAAAAAATTGTTTGCCCAGATTATAAAATTTGGGCCTTTGATCCAAACAACAAATTTTATTTTATTTATTTTTCTTTTATTTTTTATTTTTAAAAAAAAAAAAGTAATATTGCTATTATTATCGTTGTAAAGTGATTTGAATTAATTGTTTTACTTTCAAACAATAAATCGAATTCAATATTTCACAACTCCAGAATTCTGAGCCTTACCCACAACCGAATCTAAGCTGCCGCCACATAACAGTCCAAGATTCCTCGCCACGGCGAATCCGGCCTGCATTCCGTCCACAGCAGCGCTCACGATCCCCCCGGCATACCCGGCGCCCTCGCCAACGGGATACAGCCCTTTCATCGACGTGCTCTCCCAAGTATCACTTTTTCGCGTGATTTGAATGGGCGAGCTAGTTCTTGTCTGCAAGATACGAGAAAAAATGGTAAAAACGGAAAATGTGGGAGGAAGATATGGTGAAAATTTCGGGCGAAGAGGAGTGCTCAAGTTGAGTTGTATCGGTTAGAATTCGACTAGCCACTAATCACAGGTGTACCTCGACTCCGTGTAGAAGGGCGCTGCTTGAGATGAATCCAGGTAGCTGTAATCGAGTAGCAACGAGAGTTAGGTTCTAACTGTTTAGTTAGTGTGGAATACGAATCTTGAACGTGAAGAGGTTGGAGAGGAAACCTCTTCGTTGAAGAGGGAAATCGCTCGTTGTAAGGCTTCAGTGATGTGGAGGGGAAATAACTCGTGAAGATTTGCAGGCTTCACCCCCAAGCGATAGCTCGATGGTGGTACTGATGTTGCTGCAAAATAAAGCTAGTCGAGATAAGTCTTCAAGAACGTAATGAGTGTGCTTGTGTGAGAGAGAGGGAGAGAGAGACCTGACAATCTGTTATCGAGGAAATCAGTAACAGTTTGAACTGGAACCACGAAATCGCCCCCACCCATTACAGCTGCTTTCCTCTCGAATGTTCTCTGGAGAACGTATAATGAAGTAAACTTGCAAAAGACGAGAGGTTTTGGAATGAAAACGTATAAAAAACAGTATGCTGTACCTGGAACTCTACCCCTGCAAGAGGCCCAGTCAAATCTAAAGCATCGAAATCTTTTGATGAGACATTTACTACAAGTGCTGCATTAGCCCAGTTAGACGAACGTCGAGAGAATGACATGCCATTGATACAAAGCTCAGATGGATCAGTGCTGGTAAGAACCACCTGCATGAATAAAATATAGACTCATCACTCATGACTGTCAATCAAAAATGCAAGAAAACTAGCGTGTATAAGAACAATCCATAGAGTTAGACTCTAGCAAAAGATCGAATACCATGCAAGAATGAAAAACAATACCTGGCCTCCAGGGCACATGCAAAAGGAGTAACAACTACGAGTTTCTTTCTCCATACTCGAGAGTACGCTCTTATCTGTTCCATTGACATACTCAGCAACTTGGTAGTCAGCTACGGGAACTTTCCCACGCCCACGTTGAACTTCATTGGCTAATCCAGAATACTGCATAGTTGTATGCATTATTTTGATTATATGCACAGGTAAAAATAGTCAACAAGTGAAAAGAACAAAGACGTACAGAGCATTAGAGATTAGTGACACGTACTCTCAAGACTGTCAAGATTCTTTTAGAGAAAATTACTTGCGCTAACATAAAACTTAAAGTTTAGGTATTGACCATATTGTGCTCGAATAAAGAAAATTTATGGAGGAAGATCCAACGTGTAGCGCAAACATCTAAATGTAGACATTATGATTCTTAAATGTTCAGATAATCAATCCTACTTCAATAGATGAACATTCAATTCATCTTTCAAAATATATAAATATACAAAATTGATGCAGTTGATGCACTATCAAGGCTTAAAATTGAAAACTGAGAAGCAGCAATTAGTTGACGGATAAAGTCCACAATGAAGACATACATAACTGTGTGAAAACACCCAAGTTATTCAAGAAATTGACGAACCTGTATATCGTTTATCAATTCTTGAGGATGCTCTATCCGTAGGCCAATCTGTAAAGTTGAGAAAAAAAAAAATTCTGAATAATCAAATGCCAAAAACGAAATTCCAATGCTATCATGCCTATTTCTTCTTAATTACCAGAAATTATTAGTTAGAAAACCCTCATTCTTTAAGTAATGAAGAAATTTACAATAAACCACAAAATTTTCAGCCAATAATGCTAGCTTAATGAAAACTTCTCAACAGTTAATCTTTTCCGGCTCTTGTCTAAACGTATGCAATAAGTCAAATTGAAGATATGATAAATGCTGCTGAGGGAGTCATATAACTTGCAAGAGGATCGAAAACAGTACAAAAAAAAAAATCATAATAAGAACCTTACAGCGAAATCTTTCTGAACCACATCCACATTATGAGAAAGAAGCATTTGATAAGTGTCCCGGGCAGAATGGCCCACTGCAAGAACTACGGCATCGCATTCCAACTTCTCACAACTAGAATTGAAGCTGCCTCTTGAATCAGAGATTTTAACGCCCGAAACATTTTCACCGTTGACCAGCAGATCATCCATTCTCATCCCAAATTTAATACTCACCTGAAAATATTGACTAAAGAATCATTAGTAACGAGTAAGAGATCAACCAACTATTGATAGCTATATGGAAACAGCCCCACACCCAAAAAGAGACTCACGCCCAACTCTTGCAGGTAGTGACGGAAATTTTTAAGTAGTGGAATCAATCTGTCAGTTCCCAGATGAGGTTTGCCGTCAACCAATATACTACGTGGAGCTCCAAAGTTAACCAAAGTGTTCAGAACCTATTGATGTAAAAGATAAAGCCAAAAGGAAACTGCCATCAAACGTAAGTAGCTGATATTCTGCAAGAAGTGATTAAGTTGAAAGAATCAGAAATGCATTCTGTAGGAAGTGAGGCACCAAATGCTAAAATGATAGAGCAACACTTACCGTTAAAACACTACTATTATTTCTTCCCGTTCTCGTGACCAGCTTCCCGTCGCTCCAAGTACCTGCACCACCCTGTAAATACATAAGTCTTTAATAAATGAACGATGGCAACAAGTGTATGTAATATTAACACTAGGTCACGTAAATGCTTGAGCTATGATTATCGCTGCTAGTCTTTTAACAGTGAGCCGACTCAACTTCTGTTGCATTTTAGTATTAGAAATTTTGAGACAAAATAAGAGGCATTGCAGAAATATAACCAAATACAAGAAAACCCTTATATGTCTTTGAATAAAGGTATGACCTCTCCAAAGCAAAAATTGCTTTCCACTTGCAACATTTTACGGACTACCAAAGCACCAATGTCACGTCCTCTTTGTTCAACTGCTTCCCCTCTTTCTACGAGTGTGACATTTGCACCGACTTCAGCTAGCACAAGAGAAGCAAACAAACCAGAAGGGCCACTACCAACAACTACTACTCTAGGTTTTCTGATTGAAGAGAACTTGTCAGATCCCGTGCTATGATTGCTGGTAAAAGCTTCTGCAGAATTAGCGACCTCATTTTTCTTCTGATGATCGCGTATTATACTTGATATGTCACCAAAAGCCGTGTCATGATGCAGAAACTCTAGACACCCGCTCTTAGGTTCCATTTCAGAAATGAACTCCCAGGTCCGAGGCTCAATGTGTAAGAGCTTTTCAACATCCATATCTACAGTATATACAAACTTCGGCTCCTTCTGCAACTACAATAAGCCAAAGCACATCAGATGTTCCGCAATATTATGAAATGAACTTTGCTTGTAAATTATTTAATCATGGAAATTTACTGCTTCTTCAATCCAACAATGAAGGAGCATCAACAGAGGTGTCATGGAGCATATTATGTATATCTATTATCTCCTGATAAACTAAAATTATCCGAACTTAGAAAATAAATCATGTAAATCAACATACTGTGCCAGATTGAATTCATTTGAACGTTATTTCTGCTGATTTGGTTGGTTCTGCTGATTTGGTTGGTCAAAAGTGTTTCAGGAGAGATAATTCTGTTATCCAGTTACAGTTTTCATGTACTCACACTCTTAATCAAGAAAAATAAAACTAAATCCATACAAAACACACTGCTTCAAGTGGGGTCATAAATCATAAGTTTCGTTTGATTCAGTATTTATTTTGTATATAAAGATTTGAAAGTAATCATCATATACAAATCTAGATAAGAAGACTCTTTTAGAAACATATACTTTGTCAAGTATTATAATCATTAAAAATATGGTGTATCTATTTCTCCATAACTTACATATTTATGCCTCATAATTATGTGCTAATCAAGTTCCAAACACTCAGATACATAAGTATAACACTGTTGTGTAGATATTATATACCCCAATTACTAGTCGTTGGAAGCATTATTTTAATATTTTGTGAATAAATTTGGCAATGAAACTTTAATTTTTATATATTTTCTGTGTTACGGTTGACGTAATTAATAATTTGTGGTTGGTCCTCAGCAATATTCCTTATATGGAAAATTCTACATTGTGAATGTATTTGAAAACAAAATTTTATTATTTGGATTTGGCAAATTTCACAATATAAGGCAAAGTTGGCAAAATACATACCAACACTAAATCGGCTAGAATTTCCTACAATAATATTTGAGGAATTCAAACACTACAATAGAAACAAATTAAGGATCAAGTTTTGAATTCAATCACTTAAAGAGAATAAGGCTATTCTCTATATTAGCATAATACAAATAGAGTAATGTAATGCGGACTCAATTCATGTACTGCCATAATCGAGATAGGGTCAAGTTTGGAAACATTGACTTTGTCCAAGTATGAATTATCCTTGAATGTACGTTGAAATAAAAAAGGTTCTCAACAGGAGGGAAAAGAGAAGTGGAGGCTGAACCACTAGGCAAGACAGGACTTCAACTGACCACTGAACCATTAGTACTACATTGAGACTAACTTAAAAACTGCAGTACCTACTGTGTTGAGCAGATTTATATCCTCAAAAACATTTAAATTTCACGACATAAAAAGTGAGAACTTGAAAACTATGAAAACAATCAAAGGACCCTTCTTCCTGGTTATATTTTTGAAATTTTCCTAGGACATCTTAAACAATCAAGGAACCATTGTTTCCGGTCTTATTTTGAACTTTATCTACAAGGGGCATCTTACTTGTTCTTCATTAATAGGTAGCATTCAATGTTTTAGTCGATATGGATTCTCATGTAGCTAGGCATTTTTTGTCCCTTTAATTGTCAGCATGGTTCATTTCAAATAGTTATTTCTAATTCAACTATGCTTTAACTTTTTTCAAACTCTTATTTATTTATTTATTTTCCTTTCCACACTTTTGAATAAAAATGTGCAAGTCTTTAGACCTAGCCAACTAATGTAATAGGTGGTCTCAACACAAAGAACATAAGGAAATGTACGAGATTTTCCGAATTCCATCCCAGCAAAAAATGGTAAACCAAATTACCAATTATCCGTCAATAGTGAGATAAAATAGACACAACATTGCACTCAAATTCAAAGTCCATGGAATGTTGATAATTTTAATGGAAAATCTCTCATATTTAGTAATGGAATCCAACTACTAAATTCTCAATGTGAATTCATCGCTCCGCCCTATTAGGAAACTATTCGGAAATCCAGTGCCAAAATATTACAGGCAGGCACAAACCTGTAAAGCAATGAATAAGGAAAATCTTAATGGTATACCAACAACAATTTGCAAAATCTACATGCGCTCTGCATGAAGCGGCCTTTATTAACCATCTCATCCGCTCTGCAGGATAGTACCAACATTCATAGCGCTCCTCCAAAATTCAGGAATCCATCTCCAAAATTCCTAGCCCCCAAATTTGCCAAAATGTCAAAAAAAATCTTTTCAAATGAAGAGGTTGATGGGAAGAATAGGAAAACCAAATCAGTGATGAAAGGTTCTCCATCACTAGATCTGAACCAGTCCTTAATAGGAACGGGTATGGAGTTAAATCTCTTTCCTAACTGTACAGATGCCATCAAACCCGAACCCCCAAAAGCACCTGAGCCTCAAGAAGTACGCGAGGAGGAACCAGAATACGGCTGCAACTTTTGCCCAAAGAAGTTCTCCAATAAGCAAGCGCTGGGAGGACATCAAAATGCCCACAAAATTGAGAAGGTCGGACAAAAGCGGCCCCGGCATGAACAAGAAGCTCATTTCTTGTATACTGGTAATGGCATTAATTCTTTCCCTTTTCCAAATCCCTTTGACCAAGGTGCGAAAATGATAAGAAACCCACACTACCCTCAATATATGGAGCACCAAGTTCATGGTTATGAGAACCAGGGCCCCGTGTTCCCGGTGTCTCATGAATCCAGTATGGTGCAGCCCTTTATGGGTTTCAATGGCTTTTGCACAATCCCAAAACTTCCCCCTAGACCCCCAATGTCTCATGAATATGGTTTGCCGAGGCCCTTTATGGTGCCTGGTAGTGGTAGCGTTTGCAGGAAAGAGGAAAAAGCTCAATTTGTGCCATTTGAGAAAGGGATGGGTCCGATGGGACAAGGACAAGGTGCGAGTACATCTAAAGGGAAAGCCGTTGCAGTTGCAAATAATGATGAAGCGGACCGTCAGCACCCAGGAGATGACCTTGACTTGTCGCTAAAGCTTTAGTTATTTATTGCCTTGATGTCTTGTGCTGTTGTTTTTCATTCCTAGTTGCAGTCTTTTGATTCACAAAACATTATCTCAATTCAATTGTTATGAATAAAAGTCTTGATTTCTAAAAATGTTGGGGTTGTTGGAAAAATCCCTATGTATTCGAGTATAATCATCTTAAATGCATAGTAGAACTAGTGACTGCAAAAGTATATAGAATACATTACTTAGAAATAATCTTTTATCACTGGATGAAATGCATTATTCACTATTTGTCAAAATGGACATTAACTATTAAACAACTTATCATTTTTCTTCTGTACCAAAGCATTTTTCCCCCTTTCAAGCCCTTATCGTTTTGCTGTAACTGCCTGAGTGAAAAGACTAACCATAAGTACCCAATCTATGCCTTACTTGCTAAGGATGATTCAGACAAGTGACTTTACGCCTTTCAAAATATAATACAAAACAAAGTTTAAGAGAGAGAGAGAGAGAGAGAGAGAGAGAGAGAGAGAGAGAGAGAGAGAGAGAGAGCAACTTTTGTTTACGTAAGTAAAAGGAGCACGGTGTCAACTAGCACAGTGACACTATAATCGAGTCTCATTTTCTCTGATAGAAGGTAGACTATAATTATTATTTCAAAGATATCGACCACCCTAGACCTTGCCTACATATGTTTCTTCCACAGTCTCGTGTGCCATTTTCCAAGAGGCTAACATATGTGCCTAACATCAAACCTCCTGAACGAATCATCAACTATCTAGGCATTATTAGAGACACTCATGACTCTCAATCTGAAAAGGATCAATAAATGGTTTCTCCTGAGTTGTTGGATTCACAAGGGACAATCAAATACAAAAACACATAGTTGGCCCCCAAAACAAAAGACGACAATCGTTCGTTTAAATAATTTATAATTTGAAAAAATGGCTTTTCAACCATATATGCTATACAAGTCTAAAGCAATAACCAAATCTATCTACCATAAGGAGTTGGATCTAATTAGCGTTTTGTTGTGAAACTAGACTAGCTAAGAATTCCAACACTAATTGCAAACTCCTAATAATCACTCATCCATGTTCGAAATTTGCAACTCAGAAATCTCAACTATGATGCTGAAGTAGTTATAAATTGTTCGTTTAAATAATTTCTATTTTGAAAAACGAAAGCTAAAACACCACCGCAACAACATAGCTAGCAAATCAACATGCTATTTCGAACAAAAACAACAAGCTATAGTTATCAAGTTTCAACCAACCTTCCTTGCATCGAATGATTTTCTAACCACAGTAAACGCCTCCGGTGGCAACATCGAGGGTACCTGCAAAACGAATTCGCAAACATCTCATTCAGAAAAGGGAATGCATAAAACTACAACAAGCCCAAAAGAAGCCATTACATTACATCAGTGATTTCATAGATGGTTGGCGAAAATCGAAAAAGGTAACACAAAAACTATCCAGCAAAGGAACCAGCACTCGTCCGAACTGATAAAACTCTACCATGATACAATAAGGCCAAGGGCATCAAACAATTTTAACACAATTATCACCAAATTACGCAAAACATGATAATCAAACACCAATCCCTCGTTCATAATCAAACAAAACCACCAATTCAAAGCTCAAAACCCAATCACTTACCGGAAATTCAAGCACCTTGGCGATCTCTCTAAGCAAACCCTCAGAAACATCCCAGAAATCTTTCCCGGGGTCATCTTGAACCGGAACCGCGAGCCGGTAAATTCTCCAAACACCTTCGTCGCGCGGCGGCGCGTCGCTCTTAGTCGTTTTCTGCTGTTTCAACCTCTTTTTCTCCGATGGGTACCTCAATTTGCCGGTCCTTTTGGCTTTCTTGGCACAATTTATATGAGAAAACTGCCGGAAACCGATGGATTGGTCGGGATTCCTGAAAGGGAATGTGGAGTAGGACGTTGAGGCGGAAAATTTGTTGAAAGAAACAGTGAGGTGGTGAGAGATAAGGGGCATTCTCGGTTGTCTGCTTCGGAATTTTCCGATAAGGTGTTGGGTTTTAGGAAGAAGATGGGGGTTTAGACTTCATTTTTTCCCAATTTTTTCGCTTGGCTTTTGGTAATATTTCCGAACTTAGTCGTGTTCGTGTCGAGTTCGAGTCGTATTTACGTTCCCGCATAACATGTCGTGTACTTTATCGAGACTGAAAATTTTTTAACTAGTCGTTTCATTTAAACTTAACAAGTTCGATCGTTATCAGAATAACCCGATTATAACCCGTACGTATGAAATGATCGCCTTATTTTGAATTTAATATTTTTTAAATAAGGTTTAGTTTTTAAAAAAGTATATATTAATATTAAGAATATTTTTTTTAATATAGTATCAACACTTCACTCGTAGACTCGTTAAGATTGTTTGATAGTACAAGTATTGTCTATGTGAAATTATTAATGTTACAATTAGGGGTGACTATTCGGGAACCGGTTCTCAGGAAAAATCGGGACGAACCGGTACCGGACTGGGAACCGGAAACCGGTACCGGGAGAAACCGGTTCCGGTCTGGTAACCGGTACCATAACATAAAAATTTTCCGGTTCCCAGTTAACCGGCACGGAACCGGGAACCGGTTCTTATATATATTAATAATTAATTTCTTATAAATACATATATGTATATATATATTTTTAATTTTATTATGGAAACTTTTTATAAATATATATATGGAAATTTTAGTTTTGGAAAATTTTTATAAATATATATGTATATATATAATTTATTAATTTCTAATTTCATTAATTTTTTTCTTTAAATATATAATTAAAAAAAATTATTTAAAAAAATAAGAGAAAACCGGTTCCTTAACTTACCTGTTAATCGGTATTGAAGCGATCCGGTACCGGTTACCCGGTAAATTAACCGGTCCGGCAACCGATTCCTCAAATTGGCACTTATCCGATAACCGGTAAAACGGTACCGGTACCCGTAAACCGGTTCTGTACCGGTTAACTACCCCTAAGTTTACGTATCTCACTTATATCATCTTTGGTTAACATCTTTATCACATTCGGTTCCAAATATCTATACATAACCGCATCCGATTCTAATGAGTGGTGCAACCCCAGCGCGTGGCCCACCTCGTGTAGAGTGCATGAGCAAAAATCGTAGGCTCTCCGAGTAACAATGCCACTATACGACCGTGGATGGTCGGCTATGAAGGTGATGTGGGATTCGCGAATACCTTCTTTCTTAATTTGTTGCGCGTCATCTGGAACATGATCGGTGTAGCCCAGCGTGCTAGGGTCGTCCTCATCACTTTGTGCGAATTTTAGGAAATTGAAGGTGATGTCGATTTTCTTACCCTTCTTATTACCATTATCATTTACTTCGACGAAATTGATGGCTACCTCATCACCCCACATTACCAGCGCCTCCCTCACTCGCTCTCTCGTATTTTCCCATTTAGGGAAGTTTCCCAAAAATGTATAATAAAGTTTTCGATCAGCCGAGAGACGGAACTTGCGTTTGTCCTTATAGAAATTGTATTTTGCGGAGGAGGACGGTGTCCCCACCAAAACTACCCATCCTTGAAGTCGGGATTTCCGGAATGGCTACGGAGAATGTTGCGCTAAGTGAACTCATCCAGCACTCCGGTAGTGGACAAGCCATAATTTTTTTGATATGTTAATATCAATAATGCAAAATGCAATATGTTAGAGAAGGTCGCATCTCTCTCCAATGAATCTCGGGCATACCCGATGTATCCGTCCTTGTCCAGAATAGTAATGGACAAAGTTGTGTTATCTTGAGTTGCTAAAAATTACAAAGATTGCAAATTTGTTAAGAGATTGTATAAAGATTGCAAATTTGGTTAATAGAATATTGTAAAGCACAAATAGCCCTAAAAAACTGACACAATTGAAAGCTTACCATCTACTACTTGAGTGAAAGTGATCACCAAACCAAGAATCAATATCTTAACAACCATTTTTGAACGGTAAAAATTAGAAAATTAAGGGGAACATATAGGGTGGTTATTCGGGATCCTGTTCTTCGGGAAAACCGGTATCGGGACCTGGTACCAATCATTTTATAAAATTTCCGATTCCCGGTTCCGGGAACCGGATTTTAAATAATACTACCTCCATCTCACAAAAGTAGTCTCACTTTCCTTTTTGGTACATCTCATATATTAGTCCACTTTCTATAAATGGTAAATAACACATGGCTACAATTAACTCTCTCTCCTTAAAATTAACTACAACCACACATTCTACTTTTTCTTAAATCTTGTGCCATTTAGAAGTGGAACTACTTTTGTGAGATGGAGGTAGTATTAATTAAAATTTTAATATATATATATAATTAAATAAATATACATATATATATTTATTATTATAACCATTAAATTTATAATTTATTGATTATATAATTTCTAATTTCTAATTTTATCAATTTTTTTCTTTAAAATATATAAATTTTTAAAAAAAAATAAAAAAATGAAAATTTGTTCCTAACTTAACCGGTTCTTCCGGTTAACCGGTACCGAACCAATCCGGTACCGTTTACCCGGTTAATTAACCGGTTCGGTAACCGGTTCCTGAAATTCCAGCTTATCCGGTAACCGGTAAACCGTTTACGGTACCGGTAAACCGATTCCGTACCGGATAACCACCCCTAGTTACAATCTTTTCCTTTTCTCATAGAAATAAAATGTACAATAAATATTCATGAATAATTTATTACTATCACACATTTCGTTTGTCGAGTTTGAATTATTAAGTGGTTGTGCGTTTTGATATTCTAACATATTAATATTAACGACATTCTCTTCTTGTGACGAAATCACGAATAACAACCCTTTGTTATTCGGGTTCGTTTGGTACGACTCTCTACAAAACCCCATATTAATAATCTCAAGATAAAATAATATGTAGCAATAAGATAAACTTTATAAATAACCTTAATATTGTGTTTGGTAGGATAGCATAAAAACCTATACTAATATTAATATTGTGTTTGGTATGATGCATTAAAATTTATGAGGGTACAAAGAAAATGAAGTATTCTTATATGGGTTTAATACTAGGGGGTAGGAGGTATTATTAGCGTTGACGTAATAGTGAATTTAGTAACGGGCCCTGTCTAATACAGGGCCCTCTATACTAATTAGTATACCTACCAAACATCATTATAACCTCATACTATAATTTAGTATGGGTTTATATAGCCTATCAAACACCCCCTTTCATATGTTGCGGGTCAATATTTTCGATCTTTTGTCTCGATTTTCATATTTCAACCACATACTACGATATTGTTGTATGAGGGTGATCTGTTTGCTCATGATTGGTTTTCATATTACGAATTCTAATATACATAATTGATTACTTTATGCATTTATTTTCAACAATTTTAGTTTATAGCGATCGCCGATCTGAAAAGGTTTTACAATTATTTTTCAACTGTTGACTCCTCCGTTTATAATTATTTTCTAATATTAAATTTATGCCTACAAGTAAAAATACCGTTGAATTGATAGACCAACAATTAAGTTATATAAATTTAGTTTTTTTATAAGTAAACAATTTTATATAAATTTAAATTAACATTTAATAACTGTTGAAAAACCGACCCTATTTTTAATTTTTAAATAATTGAAACAATTAATTATATAGATAAGCCTATACCATAATTTTAAACAAGTGGGCTCGGAGAAAACTGGCAAAAACAAATGTCTCAATGTATAAAAATAGCCACTTTGACTATAACTATAACTTATTTAACCACAAGTTTAAAAGTGTGAGTTTTATAGCCACTTTTGGGTAAAAAGACATACTTGCCCCCAAAAGTGTTGTCCATGTCATTATATTGACAAACTAAAAAGAAAGAAAGAAAAGAATATTCAGAAAAAAACAAATGTTAGATTTTGTGGGCCATTAATACACAATTAATTATCCAACCACCACCTTCTCTTCTCCCTCTCCTCTCTCTCGACGGAAAAACAGAAATACACAGTCGCCGTCGCCGTCGCTCCCACCGTCGCCGTCGACTCCCACTTTCGCCACCGCCTCCACCAGCGAAGAATATGCCGGGGTCCGATTCCGACCAAGAATGGGCTACTCCTCCGCCGCCGGTGAGTTTAGGAAAATTTCTCAATTTTTTTTTTGAATTTTCTTGTTCGATTAGTTTAGTTCTTGGTTGTTATTTTTCATTGAACAAGATTGAGTAAAGGTTTAGGTTTATGGGTTTATAAATCACGAAATAATGCACGGTGGAAATCGGAAAATCGACGACGGCGGCGACTGTGTGAAACACGGTAGAGGCACGGTCGAATTTGAATTTCAACCGTGTGTGACACGGTTGAAATTCGAAGTCAACCGTGCCTACTCGTTGACTTTGGCCAAATGTTGACCAGGCACGGTTGAATTGGGAATTCAACCGTGTGACACGGTTGAATTTCCAATTCAACCGTGCCTGGACAGAATTTTTTTTTTTTTTTTTTATCCGTTTTTCATCTTTTTTTGTTATAACTATACTAATATGTTTTGTTTGTATTATTTTCAGCCTAGGTTTGAGTGGATGAGACCTCGAATGCAAGGATATGCCGGCAAAGTACTCCTATACACACGGGTCCACATTCTTCGAGATATCCACGATCAATTGATAGAAGTCGGGGGACAGCCGCTCCTCGATCGATTTCTAGAGGAGAGCCCCTTCCGTTACATCATGGAGCTCAACAGGAGAGATGTGGCAATCAGTGCCACACACGAGTTTCTGGCCCGGGAGTTGAAAGACTCGTCGATCCCGGAGCACGAGAGGTGGTTCTCGATTGGGGGGCGTGAAATAATATGCGGCCCTCGAGAGTGGGCCATTGTGACCGGATTAAAGTTCGGGCCTTCCGCTTTCGACCCCTACGGTCGAAACCATATTATACCGTTGTCGAGCCTGTACCACACGAAGTACGGACGCTCGAAGAAGAAGATCAAGTCGAACCAATTGAGGGATGACTTCTTGAAAGATCCCCGGGAAAGTCGGCTAGGCACGCCCGAGCAATACTTGAAGGCCGCCAACCTTCTCGTCTACTTGTTGGTTCTACAATGCCGTGACAATGCGCCCATCGATGATTGGGCTTGGGCGCTAGTAGAGAACGAGGAGCAGTGGAGGGATTTCCCGTGGGGATCGTGGTCGTGGCAAATCCTTTGCCACCAGTTGGACGTTGTGAAGAAAGATCCATCGGAGATCGACAACAAGCAAAAAAAATACCACTTGTACGGGCCGGTTTGGGCGCTCAATTTATGGGCGTACGAGGCATTCCGGCTTTGGGACAAGCCTGTGGCTACAAAGCTCCACAGAGAGCTGAGTTGATGCCCCGACTGAGGAGGTGGGAGACCTATTCGACGTACTCGAGCTTTGCCGGTTTCTTTGACAACCCCGAGGTAATTAATGACTTCACTTGTGGCTATTAAAATTATTTACTTATTTAGTCGTGTTTCATGCGTACGTTGTTAACTAATGAATTTCATACGTGTATACAGCTCGAGGTACACGCGAGGCTCCGCCCATCCGATCAAGAGCAACGACAGCCCTATCTCCTCAGTCTTGAGAACCCGAACCCTCTGGTGTTGGAGTACGATGCTCCGAAACGCCACGCCCACAAGAAAGCGGAGCCAGAGCAGAGGAGATCGAGGGCGGCCCGAGATATGGCCAGGGTCGTGGAGAGGTTGATGTGCCGGGACCCTGAACAGGTCGTGATTCCCCGTCGAGCGACCCGTGCTTCTTCTGAGGGACAGTTGCCTACCCGTCCTCTCCGTCTCGGAGCCCTGGATCGGGACACGCTTGACGAGGCGCCGTAGAGACGAGGGACGGTCGAAGCGCCCGAGAGCCGAGCCATCTCGTCACGAGGAATCGAGCGACGTCGTCTGTTGCATCCACGGGGATCCGTGCCGGCTCGGATGTCGTGGAGACGATGCGTCGATGGACCGGTTCATCGAGAGGTTCGGTGATCGACTGGTTCGGGATACAGACGAGAACAGCATTGTTGCTCGTTTCGCCAGGGCCGTCGTCGAACGTGCTAAGGGCCTTCTCGGGGGCCGAGGATCGAGGAGGCCGTCTCCCGAGGCGTCGTATCACTCGCACGTGGGCGGGGGCAGTGAGAGGATCGAGGAGGCCGTTAGGAGGTCGAGGAGTCGGACACCGACTCAAGAACCGGTCCGAGGAGGGGAAGCCTCGTCCTCTCACTCATCCTACATCCGAGGGCTTGATCGAGATATCCCCTCGCCTGTTCGTGGTGGTCGAGAATCACCCGAATCGGAGGGTTCGGACTTAGAGTTTGATCCGAGAGCCGGGCAAAGGCTAATCTCTACTCAAGCCGGCCGGCAAATCAAGCCTTCTGCCTTCCTCCAGAGTCCGTATATGGCGAACACAGACTCACGGCTTTCTATGCGGACTGTGAAACAAGCTTATCGTGCACATAGAGCTGCGGGGAAGGATGCCGTAGTGTACACCTGTCAAGAGAATGGATTCGAGTTGGGGCAACAACTCTTTGATGAAATCGAGGACCCGGAGACTCTAATCGAAGCGCAGGTAAGTGTTTATGGGATTCGTTTATATTTGTGTGTTTAGAAAACAATTCGAGAGTTCATTAATTTGTGTTTTGTTTGTGCATTTTCAGGTTATTGACCTCTACATCCTGTATTGGAGGGCTCGATTACGCCGTCGAAAATCCCTAGCTCCCGGAGTAGGACAAGGTCATGTCATACTGGCGGGGTGTGATTACTACGTAAGTTGTATTATTAATTAACGTTTTTGAATTACCTTATTACATACAAAGTCTAGCTCACATTGTAACTTGTTGTTGGAAATACAGAAGGCGTTGAATCGAGCCCTCGTGGCGGAGCACAAGAACGATCCTGAGCTAGGCTTGAAAGCGGGCAAGACGTATCAGAGATGGAAGGCCAAAGAAGAGCTGTTGGAGGTTTTCGAAGGGACAAATACGTACATCCCTTGGAAGCATGCCAAATATGTAAGTACGATTCATTACGTGGTTTCCTCTCTTTTCCCGACTTTAGTGTGCATCTAATTATAGCTAGCTTGTTACAGTTTATCATGGTTTGCCATGTCTCCACGGATCATTACGTGGTCGCTCGCGTCTGCGTCCCAGAGTGGAGGGTTGAGGTGTACGATTCCATATTGTATCGCCTCGAACCGGGTGAGACTGGAGATCATCGCACGATACAACTCCTATGCATAAGTCGCCTCTTCCCTAAAGTCCTTGCCCAGACCGACTTTTGGAACCAACAGGTTACTTTAGGGAAGAAGAGGACCGACTTTATGGAAATAAAATTCATGCCTGAAGATCAACAGTACATCCAAGTCGACGGTGTGAGCTGCGGCGTATACGCATGCTTGTACTTGGATCGTCTCCTCGCCTCGAGTGCAGCTCCTCTACGAAATACTGATGAGGAGAAGTTCATCAAGCGGCAACGAAAGATATTGGCTAGGAGAATCTTTAGTCTTTCGTTGTATCCTATCGACGGTCCGATCGATCTATCGAGGGTTGATGTAGATTTATAAAAAACCTTGTTGATTCTTGTTTATCGAACTTGTTAATGGAATTCGTTTCTCGTATTAGATTATCGAATGTGTAATCGTTGTCAATTTGCAATTATCGTATTAGATTATCGAATGTGGAATCATCGAACAAATATCAAATGTGCAAATAGTAGGACTTAGAGGAAATTTGGACTTAGAAAAATTTTGGGCCATTTTTTCCCATTTGTCTTCGGTACAGACACGGTTGAATGGAGGTTTCAACCGTGTCAGGCACGGTCAAAATGTGAAGTCAACCGTGCCTAACACTGTAGACGGTTGACTTCCGTCAGGCACGGTTGACTTTCAGTTTGACCGTGCCAAACAGTGCCTCTTAGAACCCCAACCGTGCCTAAACCATCAATTTGTACAAAATTCGATTTTTGGATCGTAATTTGCGTGTGACGTCACTTTTATATGCCATAGTTGATTAAAAAACAACAAATAAAGCGGAAACATTGGGTTTTAATGATTGAAATAGCGTAATCTAATCTATCTAATGCATCGCCACTTCCTAAGATGAAACACTCCTACAATGTATATGGTCCCCTACCTCATTATCCAAAGATTCGAACTTCGTTTGGGTTCGTTGTTGTTGTTAACGGCATATAATTGATGTATCGTTACTAACTAATGTGTAATTGATGGTTAATTTACGTACTAACATCGAAATTAACGAATTTTTAGAAGGTTGACTTTCAAAATTTGCCCCTTGACTGTAGGCACGGTTAGGGTACACTGTTAGGGTACACGGTCAAACCAGAAAGTCAACAGTGCCTCGAAGTCAAACCCTCAAGACACGGTTGACTTTCACAATTAACCGTGTGAGGCACGGTTGAATATTCATTTCAACCGTGCCTCTACCGAAAGTTTGGTGGAAAAATTGCCAAAATTTTTTCTAACTCCCCCAATCAACCATGCCCATTTTATTTCCCATACCTAGTACAACATTCAATCGACATTTGAAATTCATTCCAATCCAAACATTCAATTCAATTCAAACATGAGTCTCAATCTATCGAAATAAAAATAATCGAAAAATTATTCTACCACTCGCAAGGGGCATCGAGGTCTCGTGTGTTCCTGGCTTTGACATATGCTACATTTTTTCTTCCTTCTTCTACCAGGCTCCGCATCTTGGGGCGGTACATTCAAGTCGACACCGCCAATCGGAATTGGAGCTCTACACACTCTCCTGTTGTGCCCAGCTTGTCCGCATCGAGTGCACCTTTGTCGAGCCGTCGATGTTGACGTTCCTTCTTCGCCTACGGCTCTTGCACGTGACAGGCTTGGTCGTCCGGCTTGCTTAGGTACTAGAGGTGGACGCACAACGCGTGAGGTCACGAAGTCGGGCACGTCCCACGACTCCGGATGAGGGACGGGTTCGATGGTTGGTGTATAGGTGGCTACCAAGGTAGACTGTTTGAAATAGTGACTCACGTAATCACTTGCTCGTCCACCTGAATACCTGATTGTGCACGAATAAATAAATCAGTCGTACCATTCAATCTCGTCTATGTATAACTCACATAAGAATATGTCGTACCTTAGAGCCGCGTGGGCGTGTCGACAAGGCATCAAGTCCAAGTCAAACTCACGGCACGAGCACGTCGAGTTTTGAAGGTCCACGAGGTAATTGCCGTTCTCGCCTTCTACCCTATACAAATTGGGAGTCGCTGTCGTCCTACACGGGTAGCGACGTCCCCATTCATGGGCTGCCGACATCTTCTCGTACGCCTTCGGAGTGAGATCGTGCTCTCGAGAAAGGGCAGTTTGACGGTGTTGGTCAAACCACTTTTCTACGATCGTGCGATACATCTCAAGCATCGAGCATATCGGCAGCCGACGAGCCCATAGTAGCCGTGCATTCATTGTCTCGGCCGGATTAGAAGTCATGAAACTCGTGCGTGGGACGGGACACTTTGACTTCGCCCACTTCGGAGGGCCGATATCACACAACCTTCTATAAATTCCGCCCCCTTCACGGCCGAAGCATCTCAAGGCATCGAAGTTTTCATCGAACGTTGAATCTTGATTTGCGTAGGCCGCCTCTTTGAAAATTCCCAAGGCATGTTGCCCGAACGATTTCAGATTCTTCGTGATGTGGTAGAAGCAGAGGCCGTGTGCTCGGTTAGGGAAAACGGCGTTCACGGCATTGATGATACTCACGTGTTGATCGGAAACGATCAATAGATCGTCCGGCGCCCCGAAACAACTCTTCACCTTCGACAAAAACCATGTCCATGATTCATCGTTCTCCTTCGGACCTAATCCTATTGCAAGAGGAAACACCTGCTCATTCCCGTCTTTAGTCACAGCTACAAAGAGGGTCCCCTTGTTTTTCCCTTTCAGATGTGTCCCGTCAACAACAATCACGTGACGGAGCAAGTCACTTTGAAAGGCTTCGATGGACTGTCCAAGGGCAAGAAACATGTACACTAGTCGATCGTCAGCATGCGATGTCACCATATCGTACACACTTCCCGGGTTTCTCTCCTTCAGCAGGTAGAGGTAAGACGGTAGCCTCTGATACGACTTTTCGTAACTTCCGTACATGCTCTCGATCGCTACGTTTCTCGCGCGCAGTGCAAAGCTGTAGCCTATCTCAATGCCGTACTGAGTTTGTAGCTCGTTCATCATCTCATTCGGCTTCAACACGGATCCCTCGACGACGAGTCTACGTGCAAAGAAAGCTCCTAAAACCTTGGCACAAATCTGTCGCGGTTTGTTTCCGTCTATAACCACTTGACACGTATGGTTGGGTTCATATTTCTTAACCTTCCATATCCCGCCCTTCTGTCGTGCACGCAACAAGTATGCACAATCATCCTGGTTGCACACAAAGTTCAGTCGCTTTGTGCATGAACGTTCGGTGGTATACTCTAGTCGGTTCTCCATGTGATATAGGCCCACGGCTATTTGCAATTCATCTTTCTCCTTGAAGAGGCCACCCACACGCAATTTGCCAAGTGAGGGGCTGTAATCGGGCTCGATAAAGCCTAGAGGCAATGCCGTATCTAGGTCGACGTACGGAATCAACCAATTTCTTATGGCTTCGTGAGTGGCACGAGTATCATCGGATCTTCCGTCTTGATTATCTGAATGTATGCTTCGGTGCCCGATGATCCTATCAACACGCCCCGGCTCCTGAATCCATGCTCTAAACTCCGTAGTTAACGACTCAAACAAGTCGGCCCTCTGTTGTTCATCAATCGCCTCTTCAGCCCTCTCATTTCTCTCCTCCTCAGCCCTCGCCTCCTCATCCCTCGCCTCCTCATCCCCCATCTCCTCATCCGAAGACTCGGATTCTTGATGACTAGAACCTCCAATATTCAAGTTCTGAAAAACCGTGGATTGTTGTGTCGTAGGAGTGCGAAAGTTGATGTTCTGTGTCTTCTCGATCACATACACGGTTGGTGAATCGTTCTGCTCGACGATAAGCCTAAGCAAATCCGTGTCGTTCTTCAGAACAACCTTCATCCTCCCATGATCGGTTAGGTCCGTCAAGTAGTACAATATGTACTCCGATTCGGAGCCCAATTGATCACGGATCTCCCTAAGCACCTTATCACGTGTAATTCCTAATATGGGGAAGTGCACGAGGAAACTATCACCTCCCACGTACGAGGTCCTCTCCCAATGTCCACTGTGATGCACGATGATTCTCTGATACGACATCCTGAAAAAACACAAGATTTTTTTTGTTAGATTTTCTGTATGGGCACGGTTAAATTGAGATTTCAACCGTGTGACACGGTTGAAATCTCAATTTAACCGTGTCATCATTAAAAAAAAAAAAAAAACATTAAATTATTTAAGGCACGGTTGGTTTGGAAATTCAACCGTGTGACACGGTTGAAATACCTAATCAACCGTGCCTATACCGAATTAAAAAAAAAAAAAATTAATTTTGGGCATGGTTTGCCCAACCGTGCCTCTATGATCCAACAGTGTCACTATGGTCTCAACAGTGCCACGAAGAACAATTTCAATTTTTTTTTTTTTGAGCAAAAAAATCCTCGAAAATATGCGAAACAAAATGAAATTACGATCGTACCTTTATATTAGTCGGAAAAACCTTCAATATTCCCAATTCAACGGCCGAAAATAGTCCCTCGATTTCCCAGAAATTAATATTCGAAAAATAGATTTTTTTGCAAAAAAATTCTCTCTCTATCTATAATTTTTGGTGAGTTCGAATGAATGTTATTTGTTGCAATTGTTGTGTATTCAATTCAATTTTTGACACATTTATTACTACTATCTACTCTTTTCAATTAATGAAGACAATCAAAATCAGATTTGGTAGTTGAAATAAATTAAATGCATTACTATTTACTTATTTATATTAAAAATCAATTAATAGAAGGAGAATTTATGTCAAAAAAATACTTTAAAAAAAAGGGTTCAACCGTGTCCATTCATGGACACGGTAAGAGAGGTGAGATATGAATTACAAATTAATTAATTTTTTACGTCTAAATTATTAAAAAAAAAAAATGCTCAATTGTGAATTCTACCGTGTCCAAGCACGGTTGGAAAAGAGAGAGAAAGAGGGGAGAGAGAGAAAATTGGTCACAATTATCTAATTAGAAAAACAAGAAAATAAAAGTGGTGGGACCCAATTAAAAAGTAAGGGTATTTATGTACTTTCATACAAAAGTGGCTATAAAACTTACACTTTTAAACTTGTGGCTATAATAGTTATAGTTATAGTGAAAGTGGGTAAATATGACTTTCTCCCAAAACAAATTTCAAACTTCTCTTTAGATTGTCTATTCAGCTTTTGCATTTTCGTAGTTACACCTCTTATTATAATATTAAATAATTATTAAACTTTCAATACACCTCTTATTATAATATTAAATAATTATAAAACTTTCAATACGTAATGACGAATTGAGTATCAATGAGTATAATAAAAAATGCAATACGAAAACCAAATCGAGGATATCCGAATTTATCCATCCTTCTCAACTTTGCCTCAATGCTCCTTCAACCATATATACAACCACGATTAAATAAATTGCTATAAATAGACTTTATAGTTATATAACTTCTTTTCTTTCCAGCCATGCAACTAACCAACCTACCAAACCAAACCCTATTAATAATTTATTATAGTTTTTTTTCCCTATATACTACCTCCGTCTCGCTAAATTAGCCGCGTTTGCCGAATCGGTCCGTCTCATCTAATAGCCACGTTTCCAAATAAGGAAAGAAATTAGGCCTTAATGGCCCATCACTTCAAAGAAATCAGGCCCTAATCCCCCTTTTAATTAGTGTTAAAAACGGGCTAATTAATTTGAGCCCAAAATCTGAAAAAATAAGGGAGGCCCAAATTAGGGGTCAAACCCTAAAATTGGTGGCCTCCCTCATTTGTGACTCATTCTTCATCAGCCACTCTCTCGAACTCTCTCGACTTACCCTCTTCCCCTCTCTGCGAAAACCCTAGATCTGATCCGAAATCTCCCCTCTCCTCTCGTGTTCTTTCTCCCCTCCATCTCCCTCGACTCGTCGATGGTGGGAGCTAAGCTTCACATCCATTCGGATGAAGAAATCCTCCCGGAAAACCCCTCCCCTCACTCCCCGCCGCCTCCTCCCGCGGTGAGAAACCGTCAAACCCGCCGCCGCCGCCGTAATAGGCCCCTACCCAACCCCAGATCTGAACCCCTTAGGGTTATGCAGCTCACTTGGGTCCTTCGGCCGCACCAACTCCACCGACAACCCCCGCGCCGCCGTCAACTCGAGGTTCTACCTCTGCATCAAGGCCTTCCTCTGGCTCTCCCTCCTCCTCCTCGGCTTCGAAGTCGCCGCTTATTTCAAAGGCTGGCATTTCGGCCACCCGGATCTCCAGCTGCAGCACCTCTACACCCTCGCCGATGCGGCGGCGGTCCGCACCGCCTTCGAATACGAATTCGTTGCCATTTTTTATGCCGATTTCCAGCCTAATCCTGACTTTCTCATGAAAATCATTCCTCACTTTAAGGTATATCTTTGCTGTGTTCCTTGTTGGAAAGATTGGATCTTTGATTGAATTTGCTTTCTTGAATTACTTTTAGGTTGACTATTTGCTATGGAATTGGTTTGGTATGTTGTTTTTGGGATTCATATTTATTGCGTTTTTGTCTTGATGAATGAGTATCCCGTGTTTCTTGATGCTTTTTGTTGAGGTAAGGCTTAGTTCAGTTGATCGAATGGAAGTTTGGTTTCGCTTTGGATGTGTAGGATAGCGAAGAAGTAGGATTGGTTCAAGCAAGATGGTCGTTTGTGAACAAGGATGAAAATCTTCTCACTCGGCTTCAGCTCATTAATTTGGCTTTTCATTTCGAAGTGGAGCAACAGGTGAATGGGATATCCCTTAATTTCTTCGGCTTCAATGGGACTGCAGGGATATGGAGGATTAAGGCATTGGAAGAATCCGGGGGCTGGTTGGAGAGGACAACCGTCGAAGATATGGATATTGCAGTCCGCGCCCATCTCCATGGATGGAAATTTGTCTTCCTAAACGACGTTGAGGTACTTTGTTACAATGATATGATCCACTATTTCTTTGCTTTGTTGTGTTGTTCGTTTTAGTTGAACTACGTTCGTAAATGTTGCTTCTTGAATTTCTCTAGTGCCAATGTGAACTGCCGGAATCATATGAAGCTTATAGGAAGCAACAGCATAGATGGCATTCTGGACCGATGCAGTTGTTTCGTCTCTGCTTGCCTGCCATTATTCGATCAAAGGTACGTGGAGACTCAGTTGCAATAATCGTCTTATCTTTGAAATATGTTCTTCTTCTATCGATGTTTTTGTCGAGTTGAAATAGAATGTATAGCTAAGCTAATGATTAAAAGCGTCTGAATTCGATTTTTGCAGATTAGCATCTTCAAGAAAGCCAACACGATCTTCCTATTCTTCCTCCTAAGAAAGCTCATACTCCCATTTTACTCGTTCACGCTTTTCTGCATCATTCTTCCAATGACAATGTTCATTCCGGAAGCTACACTTCCAGCTTGGGTGGTATGCTACATTCCAGCTACCATGTCGAATTTGGCACTAAGAACAATTCTGTTTGTTTTAATGTATTTCTGTTTGTGAACAGTTTAATGAGTGAACAGTAGCTCCGCTACAGTGAATTTTGCACAGTAATTTTCCAGGCTAAATCACTTCCTAATTGTGCACTTAAAACCCCTGATTTTTTTACGTTGGTACGTGTGCCGTTTTGAAACGCGGCTAATTTAGCGAGACGGAGGTAGTATAATATATAGCGCTATATTCCATGCAACGTAGCCAAATAAACCCATTACGTAACCCTTACGTTTTCACTCACTCTATCTATATATAAGATAAAGGTAGATAGATAGATAGACAGATAGATATATCGATGGCGATGGTCAGAGCTACTCACGTTGTCCGGCCATCGGAGGCGATGCCGGAGGAAATCATGTACTTGAACTCCGGCGATCAGATCAAAGACATCACTCACACTCCGACTATCTACTTCTACAAGCACTCCGCCGCGTTGGACGCGACGGACGTGCTTTCAAGGCTCAAGGACTCTCTCGGGAGAACCCTTGTGCCGTTCTACCCGATGGCCGGCCGCTTGAGCTTGGTGGAGGGAGGCGGGGGGAGGGTTGAGCTCCACTGCAACGGCCGAGGCGTCCCGGTCTTCGAGGCAGTGTCCGAGGCGGCGATGGAGGAGTTGGGGGACTTTTGTCCGACTCCGGCGATGGAGGCGTTCGTTCCGGTGGTGGATTACACCGCTCCGATCGATGAGATCCCGATGGCGGTAGTGCAGCTGACGAGGTTCCGGTGCGGCGGCGTCGCCATCGGTTTGGGCATTTCCCACGTCATCGCCGACGGTCCTAGCGGGCTTCATTTAGTCAACGAGTGGGCCAAGATCTCGCGCGGGGCGGCGGAGCCGATCGTGCCGCCGTTTCTTGACCGGAGGATTCTGGAAGTCGATGTTCCGCCGGCCTCCGCCTACGACGCGACGGTGCTCCGCCCCCTGCCGACTGTCATAGGCGAGGAAGGCGACGTGGAGCAACGGAAGAAGGCGATCGCTGTCGCGCTCCTCACCCTCACCAAACCCCAAATCGAGAAGCTCCGCAGCAAAGCCGACGTCGACCTCGGCGGCGGCCGCGGCTGCAGCAGGTTCGAGGCCATCGCCGCCCACATCTGGCGGTGCACCAGCAAGTCCCGCCGCCACGCCGCCGATCAGCAGACCTCCCTCTGCTTCGTCGCCGACTTCCGCAACAAACTAAACCCACCGCTCCCCAAGAACTACTTCGGCAACGCCCTAATCCGCGTCGAAGCCACCGACAAATCCGGCAGCCTCCTTTCGAACACCATCGGCGCCGCCGCCCGGAAAATCCGAGAGGCGGTGGAGAAAGTGACCGACGAGTCGGTGAGAGGCTACCTCCATTACCTGAAGGAGTTGCCGGAGGTGGGGAGCTCTAGAAGGCTGGACAACGGTGGCGGCCCTAGTAAAACTTTCTTCGGAAACCCTAATTTTGGGATCGTAAGCTGGACGGCGCTGCCGCTGCATGGAGCGGATTTCGGGTGGGGGAAGGAGGTCTCTGTGGGGCCGGGACCGATGACAGCAAAAATCGAAATGTCGTTGATCGTCTCAGGCCACGGCGGCGACGCTTCGGTTAATATTCTCCGGTATGGTTGCAGGAACAACACATGGAAGATTTCAAGAAATTCTTCTACGAGGACATTTGAAATTCATACTAGCTATATACTTTATATTTTGTGTGCATGCAATTTACTACTTGGTGTGATGAATTTCTACTTATATTATACTTTATTCGTCCCATTCATATGATGATAATTATTTTCTATTTATATGATGATAATTATTTTCTGATACAATTTTTTTGAATAAAGTAGTTTGAATAAAGTTTATTCGGTTAAATATATTTTTGTTATTTAAGATAATATATATTCTCATATCACTGAGACAAACAAAAATATAACTTATCCATAAACGAACGAGAGAATGAGAGTGAGTTATTGAGATAAATGTGTGTTTTGTGTGACTATGAATTTGTTAATCATGCATGCTTTTTTCTTTCTTTTCTTATTAATTAAACAGAAGAAAAGTATGGTGCTTTAATTAATTAAGCGCTGTTTGATTGAATATATATAAATACCCCTCTTCTTTCTTCTCATTTCACCAGTTCTATTATTTTATATTATTTATACATTAAACAAACGAGTCAAATTAAAAGAAACGGAATAATACGAACATCAATGAATAGCTGATGCATGGCTGCCGACGGAACAGTAGTACTGGTAGTGTTCTAAGGCGGTGAGGCGAGGTTCATGAGGCCGTCGTTGAAGATGGCGACGAATGCATCCATCTTCGTCTTCGGCAACGAGATCCCGATCTCCAGGTCTCTCTCCGAGAATCTCGATTTGCAGAGAGACATGCTTCCGTCGGAATCAATGGAGATCGACTCGAACTTCGCCGGCCTCCCCCAACCGAAATCGGCGTCGTAGGGATCGAATCGCGGCGATCCAGCCGTACCTGTGTTCCTCGACCAATCGACTTTCATCAGATCGGACGGCCAATCCTCCACTCCTTTCAGCACGTCCTCCCTTCTCCGGTGGAACCTTTCGTAAATCGCCTCGCCGATCAGCTCCGCCGCGACCGCGAATCCTCCGTCGCCGATCAGTCGAGATCGAGGCGATTTCGCGAACAGCGGTCCTATGCAGTTGCCGAAGTACAGGTCCGGCAGCGGCGGATCCAGAAATCGCCGGAAATCCGCCGCCAGAGTGATGTGCTCCTCCCCGTCCTCCTCGCCGACGGCGGCGCCCGATTTCGCCAGGCAGCTCCACACGTACCCGCACGTCACCGTCAGGGAGGAAACGTGTTCAGCCGCCGCCGCCGCGAGATTTTTCAATTTTTTGATGTTTGACTCCTCCACCACGAAAGTCGCTCGAACTTTCCCCTGGGGATTGACCGGCGGCAGATCTCTGTAGTCGGTGCTTCGCAAATCGTTCCAGAACTTCTCCGCTAGCTTTCCATAGGCGAGATTCACCGAGCTCCGGTCGAATACCGGATGCAGAGACGCGTCGGCGAGGAACTCAGAATCGCCGCCGTTTCTGCAGATCGACGCCCACGATCTGATGAAATTGACGGTGGTTCTCGCGTCTCCGATGACGTGCTGATTAATCAGGCCGACGGTGACGCCTCTGTTCGGGAACAACGTCACTTTCACGGCGAGGATCGGAAGTAACCTAGCGTCGGCGGCGTGGACAACCGGCGGCGGATCTGGGAGGAGATGGTAGAACTTATCGGCATCACGCGGCGCGTCTCCGGTTAGGTAATCGAGATCCTCGTCGGATTCCGCGAACTCCACTGAAACAGAGTCGCCGTTCCGGTACTGGATTTCCGGCGTCCTCGTGCTTGAAGCCGTAGGGTGTACTAAGTTTCCGACGAAGGGGGGGAAGTGTTTGAGAGCGAGGGAGAGAGAACGCTTGACGTCGGGGATGACGGCGTTGACGAAATCGGACTTGGAACAGTTGAATTTGTAGAAGAGGAGGCGGCGGACCGGGAAGAAGTTGAGCCAGAACATGTCGAAGAAGGTCAGCGGCAACGACACCTCTGCCGCCGCTTCTGGTGGCGGAATCCGGCACCGCTCGATCACGTTCATTCTCGCAAGTTGTTGCCGACGGAGTAGTTTTCTTTTTTGCGTTGAATTGCAGGTGACATAAAAGAGTATTATACTATAAAGTTTGATAGTTTAATAATGCCTCATGCTCATGGATTAGTATATGGTATAGTAGTTTGTTAGCTTCTTTTTATCTACGGAGTATTAAACAATTGATCGAATGATTAAAAATTGGAAGATTCGAATTCGAAATATTAATCTTGAATATTGATCCGCTCAACCAATCACATGCATGTAAGTTCGTTACTAAATTATACTCCCTCCGTCCCATTGGGATATGGACTTTTTTTTCCGGCGCGGGAATTAAGACGAGAATGATGATACTGTTATAAAGTGAAAGGTAGTGGGTTAAAGTGATGTGTCAGATTTTTATTGGGTTAGAATTTTTCATTTTTGGAAAGGTCCCTATATCAGTGGAACATCCCGAAAAGGAAAATGTCCCTATATCAGTGGGACAGAGGGAGTATGTTCCAAATGGCATCCATGCAAAATTTGGAAAAGAAGAAAATCGAATGAAATAAAAGGCCTATCATTGGTTTCCATATTTGGGCTATTAGGCCGGCGTTCATGTTTTCAATATTGGGCCCAACATTCATATTTTCATAATATTGGTTAGGTATGTTAAACACGTCAATCCATCGGGTTTCGGGCTAGCCCTATCGAGTTACGGATTATTTGGTCAGGATCAATCTGGCTAATAATCCTAATCATTTTCGATTTTGGACTAGCCCACTGGGCCATTAAGTTTATGAAAAGTAAAAATGATATCCTAATTATTGTTACAAAGTATATTTGTATGAAAAAAATAGATAATTTATTAAATATTGTGAATTTAGCAAACATATTTTAATTATTAATCTTCATTTTAATTTTCACCCAGTGTAGAAGAAAAAGTGTACAAAAATTAGAATGATGGTTACATTTTTATTATTAATTTTTTAAATACTCAACAATAATATAAAATACATGACATAATTATCAGATTTATAAATAGAATAAAGAAATTTCACTACAATTCATAATTCATGGTAAACCCACTGGGCCAACCATATCGGTCTCGGACTTTTTTCGGATCTGGCCCTATTGGGCTTTTATACTTTCAGACTATCACCTTTTTTGCCCTAACCCGCTATTTTCTTCGTGCTATTCGCATCAACCCGTCGGGTTCAGACTTTTTTGACATTCCTAATATTGGGCAAGATTTAATAATAATTAGTTGTTTCGATAAATAAATAAATAAATAAAATAAAATAAAATAAAAACTGAATATTAGCTAGCTATTAGAGAAAGGTAAATTTCAATGAATTTTCGTACAAAATGACATAGTTACCCTTTACGTTAAATGCATGACCTTCCTTCCTACAGTTACGTAAAGTCGAACACTCGAACTCGAGACATTTGGTTCCGAACATTAATCGTATGGATCTATGAACCTTGGAGGGAGTAGTAGACTTTTGAGTTCATAATCTTAAGATCCACGATGAGCGTACATTAAATGCAGAACATGGCTACTGAATAACTTGGATCGTTCAACAATAAATTAAGCTTAATTTAGAACACATGCAGATTCAGAAAAATATTAGTAAAAGCTTTCACGAATCCATAGCAAAATTTTAACCTAAAAATTCATCAATATATACGTAGTTTTACTTACCTCTCTTTCATCTCCACCACTAACCAAATCCACCGGCGAAAATGGCGACGATCAAGGCTACTCACACGGTCCAGCCGGCGGAGCCGACGCCGGAGGAAGTCATGTACTTGAACGCCGGCGACCAGATCAAAGACATCAGCCATACTCCAACTCTCTATTTCTACAAACACTCTGCCGCATTGGACAGCATGGATGCGGTTTCGCGGCTGAAAAACTCTCTCGGCAAGGCTCTCGTGCCGTTTTACCCGCTCGCCGGTCGGCTGAGCAGGATTGTGGAAGGCGGCGGAGGGTTGAGCTACATTGCAACGGCCGAGGGGTCCCGATTTTCGAAGCAGAGTCGGAGGCCGCGGTGGATGATTTCGGGGACTTTTGTCCCACTCCGGCGATGGAGGCTTTCGTTCCTTCGGTGGATTACACCACTCCGATCGACGAAATCCCGATGGTGATAGTGCAGCTGACGAAATTCCGGTGCGGCGGCGTCGCCATTGGCCTCGGCGTTTCCCACGTCATGGCCGACGGGCCCAGCGCACTCCATTTCGTCAACGAGTGGGCGAAAATCTCCCGCGGCGCGACAGATCCGGTCGCGGCGCCGTTCCTCGATCGGAGGGTTCTGGAAATCGAGAGGCCGCTCAACTCCGACTTCGATGCGGCGGCGCTCCGCCCCCCGCCGACTCTAATCGACGAAGAGGACACCCTGGAGCAGAGGAAGAGGCCAATCACCGTCGCGTTCCTCAACCTCACCAAACCCTAAATCGAAACCCTCCGCAGCAGGGCGAACCTCGACGCCGCCTCCGGCGGCCGCGGCTACAGCAGATTCGAGGCAATCGCCGCCCACATCTGGCGGTGCACCAGCAAGGCCCGCGGCCACGCCGCCGAGCAGCAGACCAGCCTCCACTTCGTCGCCGACTTCCGCAACAAGCTCAACCCTCCCCTCCCCCCAAATTACTTCGGAAACGCCCTAATTCGCGTCGAAGCCACCGACAAATCCGGCAGCCTCCTCTCGAACACCATCGGCGCCGCCGCCGGAAAAATCAGGGAGGCGGTGGAGAAGGTGAGCGACGAGTCGGTGAGAGGGTACCTGGATTACCTGAAGAATTTGAGCGACGTCGGGTGCTTCAGAACGCTGGACAACAATGGCCGGCCAAAGGGGAATTTCTACGGAAACCCTAATTTGGCGATCATAAGCTGGACGGCGCTGCCGCTTTACGGAGCGGATTTTGGGTGGGGGAAGGAGGTGAGCATGGGCCCGGGATCGATGGGATTCGACGGAAAAACGTTCATCCTCCCCAGCCACGGCGGCGGCGCCTCCCTCAACATCGCCATATGGTTGCAGGAACAGCATATGGGTGGTTTCAAGGAATGCTTCTATCACGACATTTGAAGGCTTTACTTGTTTTTTTGTGTTTTAAAAATCCGACCGAATCGGCGGTTATGAATTGGTCATAATTTTGATTTACAGTTTTTTTTCGATTTTGATCGGTTCAAGTGAACCGGGAGCCTTGTTGGTTATGTTTTCAAAACATTGACCGCGATTATGAGATAGATCGTCATATCGTATGAGATTATATGTCTCTATTTTTGCATGTTATCATGTGTATTAATTTTACCAATATTTTTCAAAGTTTATTCACCGAATTCATATTGATTACTTCTTCCGTCCCAATTTATACGAGGACAACTTTTTCTCGGTACGACAATTAAGACACGAATGATAGTAGTGTATAAAGTAATGTGAATGGATTATAGACTTTCCAATGGGTCAAAATTTAGCCAATTAAGATAATATCGTTATATTAGTATACGGTCGAAAATACAACTTATCCCTACATGAACAGGATGAAAGGAAGTATATTTTTAGCATTTATTTTTAATTTTATTAAATCAATTAAATTAATAAGTCGAAATTTATGGTATTGAAAATTTAAAATTTCCAATTCCTTTAATTAGAAATATTTTAAAATGGGGACAGACGGTCCGGTCCGATCCGATCAAACGCCATCCAAAACCGAAGCTCAAAACCCAGCAAATTTCTTAAAAATTGGGCCGAGCTTCGATTTTCAAAGTCGGCCACAAATTTGGTACCCATAACAAGAATGAAAACACTATTACCAGAATTGGGCCGTGATCCATTTTATCCACGAACATAAATTAATTTTAATTAAAATAAAAGGGATAAATTGTAGAAAGATAACAAAATTGAATTTGTGTGACAATGATTGGGTTTCATGAATTTCATTCCAGACGAACTCGTTATCAAAAAATTTGACGAAACAAGATGTTTCCGTCAAGAAGAATTGGTCATGGTTATCGACATTAATTCTGCCGAATGTGTGTCCTCCACTAAAAAGTAAAAACCACCACAAAGGAATAAATCATTATTATTCTATTGAAATTTGAAATCCAATTTTGTCCAACAAAAAGGACACATATAAAATACAAATCGATTTAAGATATAAGTAGATAAAAACAAAATTTCATCCACAATAGAAGGTTTTTTTATTATTTTTTAAATAACTTCTTGGAAAGGAATATAATCAACGGAACGGCAAGGTATACTATAGTTTAATATATCCATTCTTGATAGTAATTAGTTAAAGATTTCAATTTTGGCCTTGCCCGACCGGACCGGACCAACGAGTCGAATGAGTTTCGAAATAAACCGGTACCCACATATTCAGCCCGCAAACAGATTAATTTTGGAACAATTTAAATCGGATAATCTTACACTAATGAAACTTGCAACTTCCGACTAAGTATATGATTGCACATACATTAATCTCCTAATGAAATAAAATGAAGAGACGAAAGCTTGGTGCTTATGTGTGTGGTCGAGCGCTATGAAATTAGTACAGAGGCGAAATTTCACAGATTCGGGTCCTCGTTGCACAATTTTCAAATGTCTTTGTTACATGTGGCAAAAGCTTCGTTTTCCTAAATTGTCATAAATGCAGCATGGACTAATATAAATTTATCAAGATCGAGATGGAAACACAAGTATTTAAAAATTCAAATTAAACGGCCTACCACCATCACTCACCAACTTCCACACGTATAGAAATATTCAAATAATTTTATAAATTCAACAAAAGGAATTACAATTACAACTCCTTTAATCTTACAACTTACAACAAATATTCAAATACAAAAATTAATTACCACCAACGTTACATAATTTTTTTATAATAATCGAAATAGTAATTTTCAAACTTTTTGCAGGAATTTCATCGTTGATGATCAAATATCATCGTACAAACATTGCTTGAATGCCTCCATGTTCTCCTCCTGCAACCATATTGCGACGTTGAACCCCGATCCTTCGCGATCGGGGATCAAGAAGGTCTTACCGTCGAACCCCATCGGGCCGGGCCCGAGGTGGATCTCGCTCCCCCACCCGAAGTCGGTGCCGTAGAGCGGGAGCCCGGCCCAACTTATGATGGCCAAATTAGGGTTTCCGTAGAAGTCACCCTTTGGCCGCCCGCTGTTGTCGAGTGACCGGAACCGGCCGACGTCCGGCAGCTTTTTGAGGTAGTCGAGGTAGCCTCGGACGGAGTCGTCGGAGACTTTCTCGACGGCTTCGCGGATTTTTTTGGAGGCGGCGCCGAGGGGGGAGGAGAGGAGGCTGCCGGAGGTGTCGGTGGCTTCGACGCGGATAAGGGCGTTGCCGAAGTAGTTTGGAGGGAGGGGAGGGTTGAGCTTGTTGCGGAAGTCGGCGACGAAGTGGAGGGAGGTTTGTTGGTCGGCGACGTGGCGGCGGGCCTTGCTGGTGCACCGCCAGATGTGGGCGGCGACGGCCTCGAACCGGCTGAAGCGGCGGGCGCCGCCGTCGAGGTCGAGGTTGGCCTTGGATCGGAGCTTCTCGATCTGGAGCTTGCTGAGGCTGATGACGGCGACGCCGATCGGCTTCTTCCGCTGCTCGAGGCTGTCCTCCTCGCCGATCAGCGTCGGCGGGCGGCGGAGCACCGACGGGTCGAAGTCGGAGCTCGGCGGCTGGTCGGAGTCGAGGATCCGCCGGTCGAGGAAGGGCTTGACGGCGGGGCCGACGCCGCGGGCGTACTTGGTCCACTCGCCGACGAAGTGCATGGCGCTGGGGCCGTCGGCCAACACGTGGCAGATGCCGAGGCCGAGGCTTACGCCGCCGCACCGGAAGCGCGTGAGCTGCACGATCACCAGCGGGATCTGGTCGATCGGGGTGGTGTAGTCGACGGAGGGGATTAGGATTTGGATCGCCTTCGTCGGCGTGAAGTCGCCGAAGTCCTCCACGGTGGCGTCGATCTCCGCCTCGAAGATCGGCACCCCCTTGCCGTTGCAGTGGAGCTCCACCCTGCTCCCGCCCTCCAGCGCCGCCCAGCCGAGGCGGCCGGCGAGCGGGTAGAAGAGCGTCAGCGCCTTGCTGAGAGACTCCTTCAGAATGGAGATGGGGTCCACCGCCTCCAAGGCGGCGGAGCGATCGTAGAAATAGATCGTCGGAGTGTGGGTGATGTCCTTGATCTGATCGCACGAGTTCACGTACATGATCTCGTCCGGCACCGCCTCCGACGGCCGTACAATGTGCGTCGCCTTGATCGTCGTCGTCGCCATTTCCGTACTCTCTCTCTCTCTCTAAACTCAGAAGGGGAGAAGGGTTTTAGATTGAGGGAAGGGAGGAGATGAACGCAGGGGTTATATAGAGCATGTGTATGTAATAATTGGTTGGTGGTCCTAACTATCGCATGTATTCAATCGAACCGAACGCGTCAACCAGAATGAGACGAAGACTATACTATTCTTCGCATGTATTAATTGGTCGTTCAGTTGTTGTTTGGTTTAACATGTGTATGTAGTAATGTGGAGTTGAATGTAGGTCCCCATTTTTTCCCTTAATGCGTCTTGAATTCCAACCCCTTGATTTTAAGGCGGAGCGTCTTATCATTAAACTGCACTCCGTTGACGAGTTGAACGTAGGACTTTATCAAAGGGATCTGCCAACTTCCAAACGAAAGTTGACTAAATTTTTGTAAGTGCTAACGCGTTATAATTAACCTTTTTTAAGATATATAAAAAATAAAATATAAGTATTGGTTGAGCGGCAATCATTTTATATATAATTAATAATATTTAAGAAGTTACTTAATTACTAGAGGAGTAACACTATCTTTATCACTTCTTATTGGTAATAACAATGTAATTTAAAATTCCAAACAACTTTGGCTCCGATCACATGTCTAATTTTCGATATTTAATTTGAGTTGTATACTATTTTATTTTATTAATTTTAGAATGCAGAGCCACGTTTAACAGACGGTGAGCATAAATTCATTCCGAATGCTATCGAGCCGGCCCCCTTCATTTGAAATTCCGAACTCCGTCGCCGGTTACGTAAAAACTAGTTAATTAATTAATTGTTTCTTGTATTTAATTCTAATAGAACTAGACATAACATACTTGAGATACACTCATTAAACCACATAAGTTTGTGGGCTGTTTTAATTAATTAATTATAAATTTAGAAAGAGAAAATAAAAGATTAGGAGAGAGAACGAATGGCGTGATGAATATAATATACACCCTCCGTCCCCTAATAAGTGTCCCGAGCCGCCATTTCGTAAAAACCAAGGAGAAGGGTAAATTTACCATATTAACCCCTAATCATTACATTGAAAGTTGAAAAAGTGAAAAAAGTGTAATGATAATAGGGGTAAAATTGGAAGTTTAGCCAAAATTTTACCTTGAAATATGTGATAGGACACTTATTAGGGGACAAAAAATTTGGCGGCTCGGGACACTTATTAGGGGACGGAGGGTGTATATATTAATTTATGATTACGATGATTGTAGAATTAAAGAATTTCTCCAACGAAATGATGCAGACACCTTATAATTAAACCATAATTAATTAAGTGCGAAGTTGGTGAAAAGAATTTGATATTTTGAAAAAGTCAATAAATCTTAATTACTGCGTTCTAACCTAATTTTATTATTATTCCACTAATTTATTACCACCAAACTAATAAAATAAAATAATTATTTGTTAGAGTAACTCTTTTTTAATGACACGCTAATATCAGTTTAGTTAATTAATTAATTACTGGAATGAATCTTCATTTCATTGAAGAAAAGAGAATAAAAATCCAAGACTTTACCAAATAATTCAATAATTAATTAATTGTAGCTGTTAGTCGTGGTAGATGAGTTAATTAGTGACAATACTTATTTTTTTTATTATTATTATTTTTTAATTTAGGTTGTTCACTATCGAATCTCTGTTGAGCAATTATTTATTAATTTTTTATATATGTTAATTATTTAATTCGTATTTAGCATTTGGCTGAGTTGGATGTAGAAAAGTCTTGCTAATTTTTATTTTTATTTAGTATATTTATGGTGTATTTTCTCAATCATAGACTTTAGAACTTTGTATATCCTTTTATATATAATAGCAAAGCGGATTCGGAGCCCCACGTTAATCGACGTGCCTACGTGGAGCATTCTCCATCCTCTATTCCTATTTATCTAAAATCTATATATTTACACTTTTTTTTTTAAATTAACGTCTCTATATAATACGTAGTTAGTATAAGATATATTAGATATATGTTATTTTTAGGATAGATGTATTATTTTTTTTTTTAAATTAACGTCTCTATATAATAGTTAGTATAACATATATTAGATATATGTTATTTTTAAGATAGATGTATTAGATATAATATATCTATCTTAAAAATAACATATATCTAATATATCTTATACTAACTATTATATAGAGACGTTAATTTTAAAAAAAAAGTGTAAATATATAATAAAAATATTAGTATCAAATTATTCTATAGTTACTGAAATGGTGTTCGAGGAAAATAATATATATATTACCTTATAATCTTCTTATAAAAAATTATTACTATTAAGTTTATTTGGGTTTAACGGGTAATAAATGGGTATTATCCGATGAGTTTGGATCGAGTACGAGTATTAAAATTGAATTTTAAACGGGTTTGAGACGAGTATGGGTATACAAAATTTTAACAGGTTTGAGACGGGTATGGGTATACAAAATTTTAACGGGTTTGGGTTTGGCGAAGTGATTAATGGGCGGATACCCGGCCCATTGACATCCCTAAGAATGATGATATGGGACTGAGTGCTAAGGAGGACCAGAGAATTTGCCGAATGGATGTATACTTAAGATAGGCGACAATTTTGTCGGGGAAAGTCTTGGCGATGGAGAATCTGAGGTCACACTGTCAGATGATATTCTCTTTGCATAGAGTAATCCGATCGCAGCAATAGTAGAGAACACTTACCCAGACATATTACAAAGTGCTTCTAATCCAGAATATTTCAAAGATAGAGCTATACTTGCACCAACAAATTTGCTTTGCTATAAAGATAAATAAGAGTCAAGGATAGGTCCCTCTCTAACGTAGGGTTGTACTTACCAAAACCGGTCTTCAGCCATAAGAAGTTTTACGTTGCGATATCGAGAGTCGCTATGAAAAAAGGTCTCAAGATTTTGATATGTGACGAACATGGAAATAGCTTCAATACCACGACTAATGTTGTGTACACGGGAATATTTCAAAAGTCGTGAGTTAATTATAAATTTATAAATTCATACATTTTCATATTATATTTATTTACTATCCCAATTATAATATCTTAAATACAAAATTCATATTTTACCTAAAAGTAACAATATAAAGTGATTCATATCGAATATTGTCGTTAAAATTGATTATAACTATGTGAGAGTGAGACTCTCTTTGACATATTTTTTTTTATTTTTTTAAAATAAACAACGGGCGGCTTGAATTATTTTGATGTAACGACATTTTATTTTTATTACAATAAAAAGCGGGCTACCTAAACGTAGCAATATAGAGTGATTCATATCGAATATTGACGTTAAAATTGATTATAACTATGTGAGACTCTCTTTGACATATTTTATTTATCAAAATAAACAACGGGGTTGCTTGACTTATTTTGATGTAACGACATTTTATTTTTAAACATTTCCTTTTATTAAATAAACAACGAGCGTCATGAATTATTATAACTGACATTTTCTTTGTATTACAATAAAAAATGTTTTATTTTAAATATCACTCTTATAAATCTACTTTTTACTATCACAATTAACAGACGGCTTGAAATAATGATACGGAGATAAACCCAATATAACTATTTGAGACCCTCTTTGACATTTTTGTTTTATTAAGATAAACAACGGACGACTTGAATTATTTTAATATTCTTCTTTTATATTTGATTACAATATAACATTATATAATTATGTATTCTTCTACTAATTTAATTTTAAAATTATAATTAAGCTAATACTTATATGATAAGCATAGATAGTAGTATACAATATAAAATTAAATACTGTATAAGATAGATGTTGTGCGAGATTGAAAATAATTAATATTTACAAATATATTTATTTAAAAAAAAATAAGAATGACGGATGTAGAAATTGACACGTATGCATGTCGATCAATGTGGTGGTTCGAAACGGACATCTTAACTTATTTGATATAACTATGTTTTCTTTTTATTAAAATAAATAACGGATGGCTTGACATATTTTAATATTTTTCATTATCGTAGTATTTTATATAATTAATATTTACAAATATATGTATTTTACATAAATAAGAATGACGGATTTAGAATTTGACACGTATGCATGTCGATCAATGTGGTGGTTCGAAACGGGTATCTTAACTTATTTTAATATAACGACATTGTCTTTCTATTAAAATAAACTACGGGCGACTTGACATATTTTAATATTTCATTTATATTTTACTTTAAAATAACGTTATAAAGTGATTTGTATCAAATTTCGATGAGATACAAATGCACCTATCATCAAAATATTCTCTTTTAAACTCATTTTCTTATAAACTCGATTAACGGGAGACTTTATATTGACATTTTATTTCTATTAAAATAAACAACAGGCTACGTGGACTCTCTTTGGCACGTGTTTACTTTAAAATATTCTTTTGGTATTTCACGAGGAACTTTACTTTGTCGGTTTCGGCACCAAATTGATTTATAAGCCTTTAAATGTCGAAGATTTAAATATAATATGAATCGACATTGAATTGGTTCTTCATATTTGTTATTCGTAAATTCTTTTTATTGGTCGTAAGTACATAGAAATGGAGGATCATAGTACGAACTATTTTTAAATGAATTTCATTGATAAAATATCTGAACGTTAAAAATAATTGGCACCCGTCGATTTTCGACGGGTTGTAAACTAGTTAATTATTTAAAAAAGAAATAAATACTTGGATATGTATAAACTTATTTATAAGGAAGGTGATGGGATAAATCCCCCCACTACCCCACTAAGGGAGTAACTAAAGAACATGGGATCATGGGTGTGATAACCGACACTCCATGATCGAAAGCCCTTACTTCGGTAGTTATTAGGCTATACTTGTGTTAGTTATAAATAGATGGATACGCTCTCTGTAATCAACTACGCAAAGTCTAATAAAATATCGCTGCCTCCTTTCTCTCCGTGGACGTAGATCGAAAGATCGAACCACTTAAATCTCTTGTGTCGTCTATCTTTCGCTGCATTAATTGCCCTACGAAATCATGATTCATCAGAAGGAACAACCTAAGTTGGTCAAACTTGAAATGCATACGCAATGCTAACGTCGAACTCTTTCCACCTCGTTAAAAGATCTGTATTTTATAATTTGATCATACTTGAAAAATGTTACTATTTCAACGGGACATGGACACAATGAGAATAGAGGCTAAAAGTAAAGTCAAATGACGAATAAAATAGAAATAAGACTAAAAAAGTTTATGGTTGAGCAAAAAAAAAAAAAAAAAAAAAAAAAAAAAAAAAAAACTCAAATGTGAAAATCTATGGTTGTTTCTCAACCTCCCACTGCAATTCCTATAAATTATGCATAGTCTCAACAACTTATTCCCTTTATTTAAAAATAAAAAAAAATAAAAATTTCAATATCGAAGAAAATATTATAATCGAATACTAGTTCAATAACCGCAAAAATCATCAATGAATAGAAAGCTCGTAAATGAAAATATCTAATTTCAAAATATTTTTAGCACGCAACGACGATTCTAAACACAGGTGTACATGCATGCATTTTCATGACCTAACATTAACCTCCATTATTCATCCTAATCATCGTCACGCCCTACCTTATCATTATAATTACTTTGATTAATTAATCTTTTTCCAAAATAATTATGCTAATCATAATCTCACCAACCCACTTTGCAAAGCACGATTGAGCAAGTGGGAGTGAGTTATCCATTAAAAAAACACACCAAGAAAATTGACTAAATTAAAGTTGAACTTTGAATTTTTTTTTTCTTCCAATTATTGTTGGATTTTATTTTTTGAAGAAACCATTTTTCATGTGGATGGAGAAAAAAGTTGAGTTGATTTTGGAGAAAAAATTAAATAAAGTTTGACTAATTTTTTTAGTAGTTTTAATGTTTTTTTGTTAGAAATTTAACATGAATTGACACATATTATAATGTTAGACAAAGAAGAGAAAAGAAAAGAAAATATTTAAATCTTATCTTATCTTTTAGCACACTTAGACCATCTCCAACCCTATACTCTATTTTGCAGTATGCTACACTTCAAAATGAAGTATGACATACTCTATTTTAGAAATTCATTCCAACCACGTACTTCATATATATACTATATTTGTAGTTTTTCATTTATTTTACATAATTAACGTTTCCTAATGTATCATAAATATTAAATAATTAATAAAATTGTATCTTAAATAACATAATTTAAGTATATTGTGGATTGCTAATTTTTTATTTATATAAAATTAAATATGTTAAATTAAATAAAAATTATAAAATTTAGTTATAAATAAAATATACAATACAATAAATTATAAATCAAATTATATTAATGAAATGTAGTTAATTTTTTTTTTTATAGTTTAATATTGTTCAAATAGTGAAAATGGAGTATGAAGTATTGAACAGTAAAACTCTATATATAGAGTTTTACTGTTCAATACTCTATACTCTTGTTGTAAAATAGAGTACGGTTGGAATGCCCTCCGTACTTCAAAATGAAGTAATACTCCATTTAAGAGTATGGGTTGGAGATGCTCTTACCTAAACAAAATATCAACGTCTCGTCTCGTTTCATTTCGTCTAGTCTCGTTTGATTACGTCTCTTTATTTTTACTATCCCATTTAATTACTTTTACCTCTGTAGATTATTAGTGAGGTAAACTTTTTGGTAAAGCTAAAGTGGAAGCGGAGCTCCCCCCAAATTCCATCCATGGCGGAAAATTTGAACTTTTTCCTTCCACGATTTCTCCCAAAATACGGTGAAAGAACACTTTCTCATAGTCCTAGCTACTCATCCATGGTTTCTCGGCGCGGCACTGAAGTGGCGGAGGAGAGCTGCATATGTACGTATTCAGCCTTCTCTTTCTGCACTGTTACGTATCTCTACTTATCTTTGATTTTATCTACGTGTTTTTAGTGCGATTTAGGTTTTTGCCTGCTACTGTTAAAATTTGAGTTAGGTTCTTCATCGATTGCGAATATTGATGAAAACTGCTTGAATTTCTGGGTTAAGTTGCGTTGATTATTCGTAATTCTGTGTTTCTGGGGATAGACTTGTGATTTCGCCGCCGGAATTGAGATTCTGTTGATTGGATTGAAATGGAAGCAGACCCAGTTGGGTTGAACTGCTCATCGAGGAAGCTTTGATTAGTCGTTTAATTATTACTAGGGTTGCTTCCTGTTATATCCAATGTTGCACGTATTATTGTATTTTGATATTGTGTATGAGAAGTATTCAACATTGGTATATTATCTGGAATTATTTAGGCCTATTGACTTGGTAAGACGTACTGTTTGTACGTTGTGGAGCGAGGTAGCATGTCGATTTCTATGAATGATAAGCATGACCTAAACAATGTGATAGTTTCTTGACTTGAAAATTATGAGGTTTTTGTATGGTTTTGTGTGTCCATCCATTTTTCTATTATCAGAACTTTGCCTTGTCTTAATCAAGACCTGGAACAAGAGAATTTTCTATAAGCAAATTGGAAGTTTACGTGTGTTGCCAATAATTGTACTTAAACTGCTCAGTGTGTTAAAGTCAATGCGTTATGCTTTTTTTTAATAGTTTAACTCCCGTGTGCATGACTCGAAAATCAACCTCATGGTTGGAGGGGAAGCGAATTCTCTATCCTTGCCCAGGGTGCCTATTGCTACAGTGTATCAGTGTTTGTGTTTCTTGAGATTATTTGGAATACTTAATTGACTAGAACTCTGGTATTTCTAGAATTCCTTTAAAATTGAATGCAAAGCCTATAAGATGAATTATAAGATGAAATTATCTGTTACTGGTGTGCCATCATTTCATGTTTCTCCTCGTTGTTAATGTTGCATGGGATTTCCTTTATGCAGCCATTGTTAAGATTTATGGCTTTTACGATTGTGGGAAGGTCGTTATCAATCAGATGCTGGACATACTGCGGAACATGGCGAGTTCGTGTGTACTTGGCTAGCAGAGTGAGGTAGGATTCTTTCTGGTAGTTCTCATTCCTATATAAATCAATGCTTAACATTATGTTTTCATTTTATTTTTGGATATTAGAACATTGAGTTGCATTTTTTGCTTTCCTCTATTTGGTTGAAATTGTGCTAAATGGGAAATTCTTGGAAATCAAGCGTCCTTAGACTATGAAGATGTTGTTAAGCTTTCTGGAAGAATTTACCCAAGATATTTTTTTTCTTCAAACCTGGTACCTAGTGGTTTAGTGTAAGGGCTAACAAGACGAAATATCTTTTGCTTTTCTTAATTCTTATTTTTTGTAAAAAATATATAATCATAAAAAACATTGTTCAATATTATTAACTGAAACATCTGTGTGAGCATGCACTTTAGATATATGAATTACTTTTCTATCATGACCCATGCATAAATTAGTAAATAATATAGATCGTTAAAAATTCACAATAACAGATATCAGTATTTGACTAATAATTTCTGATACTCTATTGTACATTTCATCCTTTTATTTTATTTATCTTTCAATGTATGTGCGAATTACATTTTTCTATGATAAAGATCAACATCATATTGAAAAAAAGTGTGCATAACCACGTAAGTTATTAAGAGGTTGTCTTTTGGATTCTTTTTTCCTTATCCATTCTGTTATTTTAATCTCCGTAAAGGTCTCAAGCATCGCATATATATGTAGATTTATTACCCAAAAAAAGAAATTAGTGGTTGTAGTAATAATGCAATATCAACAAATGTTTTCTCAAAGGGAGGGAAGTTTTGTTAAAAACTAGTGAAGGAAAAAGAACCTAGTTCTGAATACGTCAATTGCTGATTTTGGCAGAACGGGGATTAGGCTTATGAAATGTATTTCTCATGACACTTTCAATTTTCAAGAGCATAATTCCCCTGCCAAAATCTGCTGCATGCCTTTGACATTTGAGATTAAAAAAAAAAAATCCTCTTAATAGCAAAGAAAAAGGCATGTTTAGGTGGCTGATTTTGGTTATAAACTGATGAAATCTATCCCCGATTTCTTTTTGTGAAAGGCAAAACAAGAATCGCATTACACATCGCTTGATCTTTTTCTTTCGATTGGCATTTCATTTTCTGTTTTGGGAAGTTTGTACATAGGCCGTCTCTCAGGATTTTAAAGCTGACATCCCTGAAAGTTCCACATTCATGCATTACCCTTTTTGAAAGGCTTCCCTTTTCTTGATTTTTGGGTTCTTTTGGTATCTTCGAATTTGGGAGTTTTGTCATTTTGCTTTACATATTTGGGTTCAAGAAATTTTCTGTTCTTGAACCGGGAGGATTTGATTCTTCTTCCAGGAGACCTCTCTCTTTTTCACGACTTTGCACTTGAAGGCTAACCTGTTTTTTGAAAGATTCTGATCTTTTCCCCCTGAGATTTAGGTGAGAATAGTTTCTTGATATTGTACATTTTTCTATACCAGTCGTGAAATCATTTGGAGTCATTTCTAAATATCATTATTGTTCTATATATTATTGCATGCTTGTATGTTTCAAACCATTAATGTATAGGCAAATTCGTGACATGAGGCGATTTGAATTCCTATTAAACATGACAGAGTCTTCTATTCAGATTAAAAAACGCGAATATCCTCACTAATTGATGCAATCAATTAAAATTCGTTGATGTACTTTTCTGTTTCTATCTCCAGATATAAATCTAGTTGTTCATACACCTGGATGCAATATGATGGCCAACGATTGCACGACGGTGTCCCAAGCAGAGATTTCTGCTCTAAAGGAAGCACTTTGTACTCAGCAAAAGCTTTTGCAGAAACTCTATAATGAGTTGGAAGCAGAAAGAGAAGCTTCTGCCACTGCAGCTAGCGAAGCTTTATCTGTGATATTGCGTCTACAAGGAGAGAAGGCTGCTGTCAAAATGGAGGCAGAGCAGTACAAGAGATTGGCAGAAGAGAGGATGTGTCATGCAGAGGAATCTTTTGCCCTAATCGAAGACATGATCACCGAGAAAGAAATGGAGGTGGCTGAGTTAGATTATCAAGTCCAAACCTACAGGTACCAATTGCTGAGCATGGGTTTCGATGTTCCTGCAGCTGAAGATATGAACTTTGCGGATAACCTCTTCCATAGAAATGAAGCTCTAGCTGGGGAGTCAAGCCTTCACTTGAAATGTAAGAAGGCTATGCTAGAACTTCATAGTTCCAATAGTGCAGATCTGGAGTTCATGTCTAAGCCTCACGAGGACGAGACCTTGGGCCAAGAAACACATGATTTTACTCCGGATTTGGAGAAGAAGGTTGAAGGCTCAACTCATGGAGGCATGTCTTCTTATGCTGAACAGATAAAGGACTTAGAGTTACGGATAAAAGAGATGACAGGAGTTAACATAGCAGGCTTCATGAGTGAATCCCCGACTCCGGCGCTTTCTAAACTTCCGAGTGCAGCAAATTTAGCTTCGCTTTCTAACTCACAGCAAGAGACAAAGCTGCCATCACAGCTAAGCCTGGGCGGCTCATTTGAGCCTAATAAATTAGGTGTTGTGGATGAAATTAGCGAGCTTAAGCATCCGGAAAATTTATTGGAAAACAGTAAATCTGTTCATTCTCCTCGTCCTCCAAGAGTCCATGATGTTTTTGAGGTTCCCCAAATTGATCAAGAATCCACTATTATCGAATCACCAATCAAAGACAGACAAAAGGAAGCTTCTCAAGCTAATGAGATTCTTGAAATCCAAGAACAGTCACCTCAGCATGAGATTCCTCACGTTGATAAGGAATCAAACAATGACAGGAAAAAGGAAGTTTGTGAATCTAGTGAGATCCTTGAAAGGCAAGATTCAGCTCATCCGGAATCTGTGAAACAGATAACCAAAGACGAACCTGACTGGCTGAAGAAACTATTGGGGTCGACTCACCATGAGAAAAACTTATGCAAACCAAGTGATATCGCTGCTATGGATCGTGGAATTGCACATCCTGCAACGAGCGTTGCTGTTGCTTTTGTCCAGCCAAGAACAAGCGTTCATGTGTCTGATTCCACTTTGAATAAACTCAACGGGAGTCCAGAGATCACTGAAGTTGAAGGACGACTTCCATCTTCAGAAAGAGAGGCAGAGATGAAACTCTTGATTGAGATCAAAGAGAAACTGATTAAGCTACAGGATGTGATTGTGCTTCAGAAAATCAACAAATCTAGCACAATTGAAGAGCCATCGTTACAACCTCTAGCCGAGGTGCTCATCATTACTCTTCTTTCTGCAATCGTGCTTTCCCTTAATCTGATTACTTTTTTTGGTCCATCGATACTTTCTACAGATGATGGTTTCGTTCTGGCTTTGAGGAAGCAGTAAATAACAAAAATCTGACATTCACATTCAGACATCTCCCTGTCACCATGTAAGAACATTACCTCTCTATCTCTCATCTCATTCTCTCTCCCCTCACCCCCTTTAACGCCTGCTTCGTGTAAAAATATCTCTCTGCATTTACAGTATTAGTCACTGTGGGGTTGATTCGTTTTGCCCGGCTGAAGAGTATACATCTGTTCAGTTGTAACTTGTACAGATTCAGTAGGATGAAAGGAGTCTCACCACCCTTCATGTCGTCTCTCATTGTTTTCTACTTACAGAAGAGAGTTTAAGTCTTTTTCACACTCTCTGATGTATTATTATACGTAACACAGTATTTACAGAAGTCGAGATTTTCTTGCCTCGCGTATAGAAATCGTGCCCTCGTTGCTGTCATACAATGTAACTGTTCTATAGCACCTTCCACAATTTGATTGTTTTATATGCTAAAGTTTTCCAGTTTACAAATTGGCTATTCATTATTCTTACATGGGTATTTTAGTCTTTTCCGTTCGATGCCTATATCTTGAGATTGTAACAATAGTTAACGAACCCTTTTATGAATGAGACGAAGGGAGTATTAGATACTGGACTAGACTTAGCAACATGGGACATAATTTAGTGAAATAGAATGATGTAGTAGATGAATGGTTGACCAATGAGAATGGAAGAATTTAAATTTGTAATGGTTTTTGTGGAGATTTGTCAATTTTCTTTTGGGATCTTACCAAACAAAAAGTAGCCTAGCTAGCTTCATAGACTACTGATTTTTCCTCATCTAATTTTTTCATTTTCTTGGACAACAAACTTGAAAAGAAATGTAATAAATGAAAATTATATCAGTTTCATTGGATGAATATACGTTAGGCATAAAATATTCTAATGAGACTAATACAGTGTGATGGAGTATTAATTCCATTTGAAATGAAATTGAACATTTCGTATGCGTCATGTGTTGCCCTAACCGTAAAAATCAATGCTTAAAACCAAAGATCTCAAGTTCGATTCTTTGCAACACATGGAGTATCTTTTATCTTTGTGACTTCTTCTTGTGACCCTTTTCTCTCCTGAGGGGATCAGGTTAGGGGGGGTTGAATTTGAGCTCTATCAGAAGTTAGGCAATTGAGAAATAAAAGAAGGTTTCACCACTTGATTTTAGTAATTTAATATTAATATTAATCAACAAATATTGCAAGATGATTAGATTATCAACCACATATCTCAATTCTCTAAGCTTGATGCAAACATAAGTGTGGTGCGGTCCTGCAGGCAAAAAGCGCATCACGTTTTGCCCTTTTCATGGCCGCATAATATGATCGACCTTTGTCATTATCCATTACCGTAACAACGATATATGTCGCTCCCCAATTCGTGAACGTCCAATCGAAATCTGACAGAATTCGATGATACTATATATAGCCAATCAACCCTTAATTAAATCATAGCCTAACACCACGACTAGTTCGAAATACTTGCAGACATCGAAAGTAGTCGAGATCGTGTCACTACAAAAAAACAGGCAGAATAATGACGGATTTAGTTACGGACAATTATCCGTCACCATTTAGTGACGGATCTAATTACGGAATGCTTACGGAATATACTTATAAGGGCTGATAACGGAAATGGTGACGGACTACTCACGGACTTTGGCGCCAATACCTAGCGCCATATTTAGTTACGGAATCAGTTACGGATTTTCCGTAATTATTTTTTAATTACGGAGTACTCCGTCATTAAAATAATTTTATTTATTTATTTATATATTAGTTACGGATTTAATTACGGAATTGAATTTATTTGTAAATTAATTTAATACTCCTAATATTCTTATTTGGAATTTCTCCAAAATACGTGACTTAGTGAATTGAAAAAGAGCAAAACATTTCCCCTCTTTCTCTCATGAGCCCTAATCGGCCACTGCTTCTCTGTCAATTGAATTGCCACCACCGTACCTCCGCCCGTCTCCGCGGTGTCATACCTCCGCCGTCACCAGGTAGAATCTTCTTTGAATGTGGCTTCGGTTAAATTATGCCTTCTTTTCTGGGTGATTCGATGATTGAATAGCGGAATAATTTGTTGTCTGTGTATAGGGCCAATATGAATACACTGCTGTCGTTCTCAGAGTGGATTAGGGAACATCTCAAATTCCATAATTTTGGATTTTGCAGTGTATTGAAATATTCCCTTGGTTTATTTGAATGTAGGGAGGATTAAAGTGCACTAGTTGAGGCAGAAGAGCAAGGTCGATTTGCTAGCGCGGTTGGCGAATTTGAAGGATTTCAAAGTCGTGTGGTTGTCAATTTCCATTATTTCGCAGACGCAAAAAACTGCTCGTGGAACAATAATTATCTGCCGCTCGACCACCGGCCTAAGAAGACTCGCACCATCCTCAGCCGTTAGACCAGGTAGAATCTTCTTTCATCCCTCGCCATTGAATTTTTGGAATTGTTTTATTCGTAAATTTTGTTTGTTGATTTTTTTAACATCTTGTCAGTTTGTCAATAACATTATCTGATATGGCATGATTAATTGGTTATGTATACTACTGAGAATTTTTCTTCTTATTCATTTGCAATAAGTTAATTGTTTGATGATCACATGCCACCAAATATTGGTGGTTGAAGGCATTTTTATTGTACTTATATTCTGTGTTGGTAAATTTTGGAGAACACACAAATTAAAATTTGAATAGGAACTGAAGCTGTACCATGTCCAAGGCTGAACATTAAAAAGGTCTTGTTGTTAAGCAGACACAATGCGTATTAAACCCAATACTCCCTCCGTCCCATGTTAATATTCCCCAAGGGGAATGACACGGTAACCAATGTATAGAGGAGATAAGGGATTTGGTGGTGTTGATCCTCAAGACAGCTAAGCCTTTTAATATCATTTTAAATAAAACTAGCCATAGATTCAACTGAAAGATGTGCTCATGCTATATAATGAATAATTGAAACCAATGTAATCTTACAGCAAAACTTGCAGCACCAGCAATAGAACAATTAATTCCTAGCAGTGCAGAATAGTTATTGCATTAAGGGGTAGAACGACCCACTATAGATTTCTTAATAAATAATCATGCTTCTTCGTCCAACGGCCTTAACACAAATACCACCACTAAGATTCTAGCCTGCATAAACTGAAGCATAGCAAGCCATTCCGTTCCACATTGTTAAAAGAAAGCCTCTCAAGGATCCTACACTAGCATTTCTCTAGACCCATATGTGTATCCAGCTACTTGAGACCATCACAAACCTCACTTAGCCCCACTACAAGAAAAATGCACATAGATGACGGTTAAAACCCATCATCTATGTATTTAATAAACCATCAATAAAGTGGTGTCATCTATAGTGGGTATTAGAGATGACAGTTAAAAACCTTCATCTATCTATGAATACATGATGTTCCGTAGCCGTCATCTATACTATCAAAAACCGTACTGTATAATTCAAAACGACGTAAAATGGTATGACTGACAACAAGCTCTTATAAACTGAAAACCAGAACCAAATAAAAGGATATAACAGCAATATCGGCTATCTACATAGAGAATTAACCAACCTTTATTTCAACACTCTCTTTTGCCAATTCATACGTATAGTTGAGTTTTCCAGTTGCTTTTGGTATGGCACACACAGAAAAGAATAGATATAGAAAGATAATTAATTCAAATTCTAACTTCTATTTATATTCCATTTCTTAGTCTAGAGAATACATCTATTCTGACATACAAAAATTGCAAAGAGAAAATCACAAAAGCAAAAATAAAATCAGAAAATTGGAATCAGATATACACACCCTTCGACTTCGATGAGAGAGGCAATTGATAAGCCCAATTAGGATATGAATACGATTTGAAGGTATTGCTAATAGGAGAAAGTTAAATTTAAAATTGGAGCCAGACTAGCTATTACGCGAAATTCTTTAAACAAATTGTAATAATTCGCAGTACCTTAGGCTGCTGGAGAGGAAGATTCTGAAACGCAGCTCTTTTATTAGAGGGGGCCTAGACAATAACCTAATACAAGAACTAAATCAATCTAGCCCTTCATAAATGTAATAGAGACGTTGCTGAACGAGAAAGGCCGTTGGTGCTGAGTGAGCTTAAACTGCAGTTCCTATACCTTATTTCAGGTGAAGGAAGCTCACTTTAAAAAAAAATAAAAATAAAAAAATTTAAAAATCAACACCATAACAAAGATCCAATAATTTTCACAACAACTCAAATCCAACAATCGTTGTTTTTCAAATTCAAAGAGGGCGGCGCAAAAAAATTCACCAGTAGCAGCAATCATGAAGCGATTACAAGAATTAAACATGAACATAAAACCATAGAGCAGATGCAAACGAGAGACGAGAGAAAGCTCCGATACAAAAATCCCATACCCGTGTCAAATTTCCCGTCTACTGTTTCATAAATATACCTCAAATTGCAGCAGAAACTCTGATTCAGAAGAAGCATGATTATTTATTAAGAAATCTATAGTGGGTCGTTCTACCCCTTAATGCAATAACTATTCTGCACTGCTAGGAATTAATTGTTCTATTGCTGGTGCTGCAAGTTTTGCTGTAAGATTACATTGGTTTCAATTATTCATTATATAGCATGAGCACATCTTTCAGTTGAATCTATGGCTAGTTTTATTTAAAATGATATTAAAAGGCTTAGCTGTCTTGAGGATCAACACCACCAAATCCCTTATCTCCTCTATACATTGGTTACCGTGTCATTCCCCTTGGGGAATATTAACATGGGTCGGAGGGAGTATTGGGTTTAATACGCATTGTGTCTGCTTAACAACAAGACCTTTTAAAAAAAAAAAATCGAAAATAAAGAGAATTTATTCAAGTTCACTAGATAATAAAATTAGAAATTGCCACGTCTCATGCTCGAGACAATGCAATTTCTGTAGTCCTTACAGCTAATAGTGTGAAACCATTTATATCTGAGTTGAAACCTTAGTACTAAGATGTCCTTGGTTCTGTTATGCTTTGGTTTCCATATGGGTCTTAGGTTGATTCATTTGGTTCTTCTGAACTTACTCCAACTTACCATTTTATTATTCACTTGGTATCACACGTAAAATTTACCTGTTATTTGTATGAAATATATAATGCTGTTCGTCATACCTGATAAGAATTCTACCTTTGACTGCAGGGACACTATCCAGGGTGCATAACTGGACTTAGTATTCATCAAAAGTATATAAGAGGGGCCGCTAGGTAGCAGTGTAGCATGAAATCCCACTCCCCCTGGAGCACAGCCAGAAACCCGGTCAAGTTCCGGATGTAAGTTAATGGGACATCTCTATCTGCTAGAGTTAACTAATCAATACGCTAATTACCTAACTCTCCTTTACCCCGGGATTTATTATTGAGCGACATATGTTTCCGTTTCTATGCATAATAACTTAGCTTTGAACGTCAACGCCATTCCTGATGTGCAGACCAACAGCTGATAACCTAGTCCCAATACGCCTGGACATTGAAATTGATGGACAGAGATTTAGAGATGCTTTCATCTGGAACCCTTCTGGTATTTAAATCTCTCTGCTTCTACCTGCAATAATCAAACTCTGTGTTCATACCAATTTGCTATGTTTGCTGTGTCTTGATGTTAACTCATGGATAGATTTCTGGTTTAACTGGTCATTCACTGTTCTTCAATCATTTCTGATATTCTTCTTTTTATTTTTTATTTTCTGTAATGATCATAGAGTAAAAACATAATGCTATGGAATTTGATAGAGCGAAGCTAGCAAGTTACGTTAAAACTGAATTGCAAGTACATAAAAAGGAAGCCACAAAATCCTGACACAGCATTTGCTGTACAACAAAACAATTATTGAGTGTTGCAGTGATGCTCTCCCCCATAACTAAAGCCCAATATAACTCAACTACACTTGGTCCATGCAAAAGGTGTGAGTGAACTGGCCCAACAATATACTACCTCTGTTCTAATGAAATGGTCTTGTAGGGCCAGGTGCCAGTGTCAAGTGAATTGTTTATACTAATGGTGGACAGAAAAAAATGACTTTTTGAGGGTATTAAAATGAAATCAAGTGTGGGAGAGAGAAATTTGTGAATAAAGTGTAGTTGATATTGGTGGGCCATAATGGCAAATAATGTAATTCTTTTGAGGGCGTTTATTACGTGTCGTGGGGCACTGTTATTTCCATTTTAGGTAATGCAACCGAGACCATTGCTCTCAGACAAGAGAGTTATAAAGATGCTAGGTTGAATCACTTAATGCTTAATAAAATGAATAACAGCGTAATAATCAAAATAAAAAGTGTATCTGCTATGGCCTACGATGCTTCATCTTATTGTGCCTCACAAATACCTATTTTAGCAGCACCTCTATTAAAAAAAATCTAACCCATATTTAGAAATGAAGATTACAGTTTGTCGTGAACATCAAACAGAAGAAAAAAAATTCAGTCATCTGTCCCCTTCCGTTATTGCTAGTTGACCCATCACAAGCTAGTTGCTAAATTTCCCATTTCCTGACTTGTATTATACAGTGATTAGTTGTTGAAACGTTAGGCACTAGGCTAAGCCATCAGTATGTGGGCTAGAAGTGGATGAAATCATTCATATACTCCAACTGAGGCAGGTTACTCAAATTATTCTAATTTGACTGGTTTCTTTTGCAGATCCTGATTCGGAAGTTGTGGTGTTTGCAAAAAGAACAGCAAAAGACTCGAAACTTCCTCCTGCTTTTATTACACAGATCGCTCAATCCATACAAGTACTGTATTTTCTTCAAATTTCTCTTACACATTTTACTTAGTGCACCAGAAATTAAGCTTTATGGTGATGATTGAGGATGAATGAGCTCCTTTGTGATAAGTGAAAGACATAAGTAATAATTATGTGTGCAATTTGCTAGTATCTTTCATAGTTTCACAACCATGTCTAAGTTTCTGATGTTTGCAGGAATTCATTCTTTAAGAGGAACATGAGGAATACTGCTTATAGACAACCTATTAATTTGCTTGTTGAAACAAGATGTTTTCTAAAAACTGTTGGATCTTTTTTTTAGCAGGATGCCCTCTTCTAGTCAGATGAGGAGTGACAAAAATAAAGATTAGTTATATAGGGATACAGAGGCCTTTCAACAAGAGCCATGCATATGTTTCAGTTTGTTACGATTATTGGCCTGGTGTTTAAGGTTTTTATATCTTCACTAATGTATATTTTCTGCATGCTATATCTGACTTTTTATTCAAATTCCCGTATTGTAGTCGCAGCTAACTGAATTTCGGTCATATGAAGGACAAGATATGTATACTGGCGAGAAAGTTGTCCCAATCAAGGTTTGACATTGCTGAGTTGTCATTGTAAAGTCTCTGCATGCTTGGTGCTTCCATTGATTTTTGTTTTCATCTCTCCATGTTGGCTCAGCTTGATCTTCGTGTTAACAGTACTCTCATAAAAGATCATTTTTTATGGGTAAGTGCACGCACACATATCTTTTCAATTCTTTGGCTGAATTTTTTGCCTTAAAAATCTATTGTTCATGAAAAATGGTTTTTTGTTTATTTGCGTCTTTAGTCTTCAGTGTTTACATGCATTTCAGGATTTGAACAACTTTGAGAGCGACCCTGAAGAATTTGCCAAAACTCTTTGCAAAGACATGAACATTGAAGATCCTGAAGTTGGAGTAAGAATAAGCAATTTGCCTTCTTTAATTCGGAATAACAATAATGATCCAATTATTATCAAAAAGAAAATCATGCACTCCATGGTCTTGTTTCATTTGTATAAAGATGTGTTTAAAGTCTACAGTGTTTCTATGAAAGGAACGTCTCTATGAAAGGAAGGTCATTATGGTAGGGTTAGAACTGAACTTGTCACAACCCCATGACATCTTTCAATTATAATTATCTAATTACTTTGATTTTGATAAAAAGAGACTTTACTGTGCATTATTGTCATTAGTTTGTTGAGGTATCTCTTCGTGGTTCATGTTTCTTCTTGAAACCATGAAGATTGAGTCCTATTGAAGACCAAATGCTAGATGTCTAAGAAACAAAGTACAGCCACTCTATAATATCAACTTCTTGAGAAGAATTTAAAGTTTGGCTTTTCTGGAATTTCTTGAAAATCCCAACCACATTTCATACTTTACTCTGACCTGGTGACTGCAGTCCAATTTGTGCTAGATGCTTAATTGATAAGAGTGTATCTCATATTGACTGGAGTAAAATGATAATTCTACCAATGTTAGTCAATGCAAATATAACGAACTTATTAAGCACTAAGGCAGAGAGTTGCCTACACTATGAATGAATACTACTACTCACAGTATATTAATCACAGAAATTAGGAAGCACATGAAAAGAGATATGAGTATGTCCAAGACTAATGTTGCCTTACTTGCTCTGTATGATTATTTCGGGGACTTACTCATTTCTTCTCCCCCCTCTATATTAGGAATCTTCATTTCATCATTTATTCTTTGTTTTCTTAATCTTTTTTGTTTAAGATGAGCTTAAGACCAGTGTATGTATGTGCCTGTGTATATAGTTTCACAAATGGATCTTGCTGTGCAGACTGTGTAATCTTATGTTAATTTTTTGTGCTCGAGTTTAACTTTATCAACTCTACTGACTGCTTATTTATCCTGCATAACTTTTTTTAGCCTGCAATTGCAATTGCCATTCGAGAACAACTTTATGAGGTGAGGGGACTTTATACAGGATACTCATGGTTATGTCTATGTACTTTATGTTATTGTAATATGCCGATTTGATAATCACTTGCATTGGTATATAAATTAGAGCCTTTTCTTGCTTTAGATTGCTGTACAAAATGTTACTTCAGCCCGTGAAAGCAGAATAAACAAGAAAGGACGCAGAGGGCTCGAACATAGCCAGGCCAGGTCTCTTGTTACATTTTGCTTCTGAAAATTGTGTTATTGTTTCACATTGTGGAAAGGATAACTGACATACAGCTATACCCATTTCTCATTCTATCTTGATATAACAAATCTCATGTTTTTCCTCGTCTCTCAGCAAGAACAGTGGTAACGCTGTGGACTTGTTTAAGTTATTTGGAAGCAAGTCGAGTGTGATCAGGTGAGCAACTTACCTTGCAGGCTCACTAGGAAATTCAGAATTGATTCAAGATTTTCAGTTATCGTTGATCTTATGAGAAATAATCATTGTATTCTATGTTGGTTTTACGAAAAAACTGTCATCACCAAAGCTAACTAATTATCAAAATCTCCCGTCAGGAAGAGGAAGGAGTGGGATGTATATGAACCCATGATTGATCTCTTATCGAATGAGGAGGTGGACGCCCTTGAAGCTAGGGAGGAAAGAAATGTTCGATGATAGAAGTAGAGTAGGTGCATTTCTATTTTTTTTTTATTTTTTTTCTCTAGATCGTCTTTCATCCAAGAGATTGTTTACCTTGATTGCTTGAAACAAACATTAAGTAAATTGGACGACATGTTTTGTTATATTTCCTGGTTCGTAGTTAAAATTGGTGCGTTTTATAGTGTTGGAGTTCTATGAACAAGTTTTACTATCAAGGTGTTGCTGCCCCTTGTCCGTGCACATCCCCAACGCGTATGAGACTCCAACGTATTGTTTAAGGCAATAATAATTGCAATGAATCATAAGTTGGCAAAACCCCCCTCCAATTGAAGAAAATATAACCATTTCGACTGTCCATCCTGGAGCACTAACTCGATCCAAGGACGTATGCTGATGCATTGAAAATTTTCTTTGCTCCAAGGTCTTTTTCACAGTCGTTTCATTTGCTAATCTGTGGGTTATCCAAAACGTACGTAGGCAACGGTGGTAGGGGAACTGAACTTTTCTAACTTAAGAATTTAATTTTGAAGGAATAAGTGCAATGTACGGTGATCAAGATAGCTCCGCCGCTTGATCTACGACACTGTGAGAAAAATTCGCAGAAACTTCATCAGAAATGCTTGTATGAAAAAATGAATTTTGGGGAATACGGGGTATATTAGCACATTGGTTAACAATTTTAATATTAAAACTAGAACGTCTGCCCGTGCAATGCACGGTATCAATTTTATTTCTTATATTCTTTATGATGAATTATATAATTAAATCGCTATTAATAACAATAGACACTGTAATTTTAATAGCCTGTTTAAAAATAAATGACGTCATTACGTGCTTTCTAAGGATTTTTTGCCATAATAATTAATACTATCTAAACAACAATGGAAAAATATACTTGTTAGAAGACATTTAAAACGATTGAGTGATGACACACTTCATCATTCCATATATTTTAGTTGATTTGAATAAAGATACTTATTTGGATGAGATCATCTATCTTATTTCTGTGTTAGAATTGCTTACTAAACAATTAATTTTATTAACTTTTTATATATATAAAAAATGAGTTATTTCTGATAGAAAAATAAAATCAAATAAAAATTTTATAACAAAAAATTAAAATTCTAAAAAGTTACTCAAAGTTTTGATTTTCCAACCCCACTTTACCAAATAAAATTGAAATTAAATATTAAAATATAATTATAAATTAATCTTGAAATGAATAGGTGAACCCTAAAGAATAATCATAAATTTTTTTCAAATCACACTACGTCAAAATTATTTAAAAAATACATAAATATAATAACGACATTCCGTATATGGTTTGTGCATAGAAACAACGATAGCAACAACTCATTTTCCTTTCAACTCCGTTATTTGAACCTTCGCAGTTACTCCAATAGTAGTATTACAATCAAGAAAAATGTACAATATCGCTTTTACTTACTACATCACCTTTTATCTTAATGTTGAAATTATATTTATTTAAAATTTGTTAGTTTAACCGTGAATGTTACCACTCCAGAACCTCTACTGACCACACTTTAATTTTAATATTAAATGTTCTTGATCGTTTATTATACCATATATTCGTCTCATTTATAAAGGGATACGTTCTATTTTTGTTTGTATCACTTATATAAAGATATAACCTTAAATAGCTATATTTTGACCCACTAAAATGTATTTACACTACTTTATCCACAACTTTCACTCTCGTTTTAATTCACGTGTCGGGAAAATATTATCAAATGAGTTTTTTTCGTATAAAATAATAAACGATCAATGCATAGACATACTTAACTATAATGCATTGTCTATACAATTGAGATATGCATCTGACTTGAGCCGTTGATTACACAATGATCAACGATCCAGATTAACTTCGTTGTAATCGAAATATCTAGCATATCTCATGTAAAGCCGAATATCTTGCTCAATTAATGATGAAATACAATATTTGGGTGTGCAATTAATAATGTCGTTAATTTTTGAGTTGGGTAGTTCAATCTTTCACCACTTTCTGTGATAAAAAATCTTGATTTAAATAATAAAATCCTATTGTTCTTAATGGTAGGCTCAAACAGCCAATTAAGCCACGGATTAAGTGCGATTCGAGTATGCAAAGCATCAGTTTTCAGCCACGATTAATTAACTATAATCAATCAATTATTTAATTAATTAATTAATCTATCTCATAATTAACAATTCATATAAAAATACTCACCACATATCAAACAAAGATCATGCAGTTTAAAATTTGTTGATAGTGACATTAATTTCCTCTCTGATCAAACATTAATCAAAAACACTTTCTCGAGATCTCATTTGTTCCATCACAAGTCACAACACATCTCTCTCTCTCTCTAGATCATCTAAACATAGTGAATTAATCCCAAGAATGAATCAAGAACAAAAAAATTCTCAATCATCTCAACTAAAAAACCCTAAAACTGTCAAAAGAATACAAAACCCTAATTAATTAACTAACTAATTTAAAAAAAAAAGAAATTAAAATCCAATCTCTCTCTCTCTAGCTAGCTAGGAGGAGGGAGAGGGGATTGTTCAATGAGCAAAGAAGAAGGAGTAGAATCAACATAACTCTTCAAGAGAGAAATCTCATGAGCCACATCCATCATGCTAGGTCTAGCACCTGCATTATACTGCGTGCATATCAACCCTAATTCCATCATCTCCACCACCACGTCGTTCCACACTTTCCTCTCGTGCGGGCTTAGCCCCGCCCGTCCCCCCATCCGCTCCACCGCCTCCTCCACGATCCTCTCGAGCTCCTTCCGGTAGTGCCTCTTCACCCATTCATGCATGCTCGCCCCCTCGTGGAACAGAACGTCGGTCGGCCTCTTCCCCATCACTATCTCCAGCAACAGAACTCCGTAGCTGTACACGTCGCCCTCCGTCGATGCATTCTTCCCCATCCCATATTCTGCAACAACAACATAGAATTAATTTTTAATAAAAAACTTATGAATTGTGTAATTGTTAAGGGTTATGATAAAATGTAATGTACCGGGGGCGATGTAGCCGATGGAGCCGCAGAGGAGGCCGTCTGTGGAGTCGAAGGAGGCGGACTCGTCGGCGCAGTTGGCGCTGACCTCCTGCCCCTTGACGAGGCGGGAGATGCCGAAGTCAGTGACGAGGGCGGTCATGTCGTGGTCGAGAAGGATATTGCTGGGCTTGAGATCGCAGTGGACGACCCGGACGGGGGCGGAGTGGTGCAGGTACGCCATCCCCTGCGCCACGTCGCAGCAGATCCCGACCGCCTGCGGCAGGAGCAGACCGGGCTTCGGGTAGAGGTGGTCCTCGAGGCTGCCGTTGGGCATCAACGGCAGCACGAGGGCCTTGAAGTCCGGCCTGCTGCAGGCGGTTATGATTCGGATCAGGTTCCGGTGCCTGATCCGTTTCAACACCTGGCACTCCCGCTTGAAGCTGCCCGTCGCCTCCGCGGCGGACTTCGAGCGGAGCACCTTGACCGCGATCGTCGTGCTGTCGCCGAGCACGCCTTTGTAGACCTGCCCGAACCTGCCCGAGCCGATCAGGCTCGAGCTGCTGAATCCTCCCGTCGCCTCGATGAGCTGGCGGCGGGAGATTCTAGGGTACTTGATCTCCTCCCTCGCCTCCTCCTCGTCCCTCACCGCCGCCACCCCGGCCTTCTTCGTCGTCACGACGGGGATGCTTCTCCGGAAGAGGAGGGCGACGACGCAGAAGATCGGGGTGATGAGGAGGGAGAGGAGGATCGCCATCAGAAAATGGCGAGCCCTCCTCCTCCGGCACCTCCTCATCCCTTCAATCGATCCACAGAGCATTTCATTCCCGAGGAAGGAATCAACCGTCAACGACGAAAACGAGCCTCTGTTCGTTACGTTCCCGCGGAAATCGTTGTAAGAGAGGTTGAGGAATTTCAGAGAAGACGATGATCGGAGGGATTGAGGAATCTCTCCGGTGAAGAGATTGAAGGAGAGGTCGACTTCTCGGAGGTACGGCAAGCTTCCTAAGGCTTCTGGAAACTCTCCTTCTAAGAAGTTTCTAGAAAGGTTGAGGGTTTCGAGGGCGATGCAGCTTCCGATCTGAGAGGGCAACGGCCCGGAGAAGTTGTTGCCGGAGAGATCGACGGCTAAAACCATGTCCATTTTGCTCAGCTCCAATGGGATGTGGCCATGCAAGGAGTTGGACGAGAGGTTTAAGTACAGCTTCAAGCTGCTCAAGCCGGCGACGGCCGCCGGAATCATGCCGGAGATTCTGTTTCTGGAGAGGTCGAGGATCTCCAGGTTCACGCATTTGCCGAGGCTGGCCGGAATCTCGCCGGAGAGGTGGTTTTCGTAGAGGAGGAGCCGCCGGAGCTGGACGAGGTTGGCGAAGGTGTCAGGGATGGCGCCGGAGAGCTTGTTCTTGGAGAGGTCGAGGAGGCCGAGGTGTGGCATGTCGCCGAAGGCCGCCGGAATCTCGCCGGAGATGGAATTGTTCGAGAGGTAGAGGCGCTCGAGCCTCGCCATCCGGCAGAGCTCCGGCGGGACGGTCCCGTTCAGGAGGTTGCTCGAGAGGTTGAGGAGGGTGAGGTTCTCGAGGTTCGATATCTGAGGCGGGATCCCGCCATGGATGAGGTTGGTGTCGAGGTTGATCTGCACCAGAGCGGTGAGCTCGCCGATCAACGGCGGCAGGCTCCCGCCGAGGAAGTTTCCCGCCAAATCAAGTTCCTGGAGGTTGGAGCAGTTGAGGAGGGCGGTGAAGAAGGGTACAAGGTCGCCGTTGCCGCCATGGCTGGAGAAACGGTTGTAAGAGAGGTAGAGGAACTTCAAATGCGGCATGGCGGCGAGGACCTCCGACGGGAGCTCCCCCTCGAAGCGGTTCGACTCCAGGTCGAGCCACTCGAGCTTCGAGGAGTTCGACAGGGCGAGGGGGACGGTCCCCTCGAGGCGGTTCGACCACAGGAGGAGGTACCTCAGCTCCGAGAGGGCGCAATCGCTCTGCAATGGGATTCCGCCATTAATGGAGTTGTTGGAGAGGTCGAGGTATTGAAGGGAGGAGGAGCCGTTGCAGAAGAGGGAAGGAGGAATCTCACCAACTAGTTTGTTGCTTCCTAGGTTGAGGTACACTAGTTGCTTTAGCGATCCCACTTCATGTGGAATGCTCTCTTGGAGGGAATTAGACGATAGGCTTAGCTCCTTGAGCCGGTGGAGGGTGCCGATCTCCGGCGGGATCGGGCCCCGGAGGAAGTTCCCAGAGAGGTCGAGGATCTCGAGGTGGCGGAGCCCGAAGAGGGACGGGGAGATCGTCCCGTGGAGCGACATGTGGCTTAGGTTGAGCTCGACGACCACCCGATCCTTCCCCGTGTCACATTTGACGCCCGACCACTCACAGACAGAGAGGCCAGTCGCGTTCCAGTTCTCTAACGCGTGTTCGGGGTCCTCGGTGATCCCGGACATGAACGAGAGGAGCGCGACGCGCTCGTCTAAAATTTGAGCTGCGTTCTCCGAATGCACAACGTGCAGGATCGCTACGATCGAGCATAATAAGAGTTTGGATAATTTTGAGAGTTTGGATAATTCGTAGTGCCTCATTTTTTGTAATGGGACTAGTTTGATTGTGGTTTTTGGATTTGGAGGGAATGATGAGAGAGAGAGAGTGTTGGGATTAATGAGGCTAATTGGAAAAAATAAATAGGGGGGGACTGTTAATTATAAGGGGGCGTGACAAATGTTTGAGAGGCAAATTAATTAGTGGTGGTAGATTTAATTAATTAATTAAATAAATTTGATTAATTAATTAATTGAGGGGAGAGATGCCTAACTGCCGTTTGAGGGTGGATGAAGGAACGTTTGGCGCCTTAAATCGTTGACAATGGGAAAAGGACACGTGGCGACGACGTGTAAGAAGCGTTAAGTAACATTTGGGTGGGTTTACATGTCATTAATTTAGGCCTAACTCTCTAGGAGTAATAATTAGTGGATGATGAGTTGGTGATTATTTTATTAATTAAATTGTAATTTGGGTTTATGGTATGAATGAGGATAGGATGAGGTAAGAACTTTCACTTCTTGGTATCTATGTCGGCTCCGAATCATCGTTTTTATTTTGAATTCGTATTAATCGATGTGTTCATATACAGTAAAACCTCTATACAATAATATTGTCGGGACTGAAAGAAATTATTACTATAGAGAGGTTATTCCTATATAGAGTTTTACATATAAAAATATTTTAAAAAAAATCAATTAAATACTACAATCACATGTACATGCAGGGAAGTGATGTACGTACACCTAATTAATATATATTTGACTAATTAAATAATACACTCAATTTGTTAATACATGTACGCAAAAATACAATGTACGAATGTAGAAAGTCTTAAAATTTATTTTTTACATGCACATAAATACATAATTAATACAAGTAATGTAGAAAGTCTTAAAATTTATTTCTTATATGCACATAAATACATGATCACGTACAAGTACGTCTTTCACAAAATCACTCACTATTTTCTACTCCAAACAAATGACACCAGATAAAAGAACTCCAATTAGTGAAAAAATTCGGGTTGAGCTATGCAAAATGAAAGAATTGCACCCTACTTGAAAGCAAAAAGATTTGGCAAAGAGGCTGGAGGATACTCATGGTGTGAAAGTAGTGACAACCCAAAAAATTAAAATGTTGTCACAACCAACCATAGATAAGTATTTTAAGCCATCTTAATTTTTATGTAATGAAATTATACTATATATTTTTATATATATTGCAATTTATTCTTATATGGAAGTATAAATCCTTAAGACGGGACCATGACTTCTTATTACTATATGGAGGTTATTCTTATATAGAGTATTACTGTAGGGAGGTTTTACTGTATCGGCTTGTCTAAGATATGGAATGCAACCATATTTTGTATATTCTCGTTGAAGTTATAGATCTCGGTAAATAACTTCATGAGTCGGGATCGCTATATGTTCAATAAACGACTCAAGTAACTATAGATGGGAATAGTCCTACTTTATGTCTATCACCGACATAAAAAAAATGGAGGCATGTAGTACATATTGTCGTGGAATTGAAAAATGATAATTGACTAGAAATATAGTAGTATCACAAGTTGAGATTAATTAAAATTCCCACTTGATGATTGGAACTCTATTTATATATAGCATGATTTTCACCACTTGTTTCAAAAAATTGTATTTCCCTCCCAAAGATTATAGCGTGCGCACTAGCCTTAATATTCTTGTGGAATTCTGCCATATAACGACCTCAACATGCATTATTATCACATGTATTGGCACCGTTGTTTTAAAAATCGGATCGAACTGATAGCTATATCGGTTGAACTATGAACTGGTTATGATTATGATTCTTAACTTTTTTTGTATTTTTCGATTTTTAACGGTTCAACAGAAAGAACCATGAACAGAATATCTGTCGGTTTGACTCCGATTCAGTTTTTAAGACATTGATTATCACAAATTGATTTGTTCTTTTTTTTTTCCAAGAAAACTCAATTAATTATTCGCAAGTAGATGATTTTGAGAAAGTATGAATGGGCCGTTAAAGTTATAGTAATTTAATAATGTAGGAATTCATAAGGAAACGCGGCTAACCTCCGCCGTATTTTGGCCCACATAGGATAGTCCAAAGACTCCAAACCCATATATGTTGATTTATAATGTTAGAATTGATACACGTTCGAAATTGATGTTAAATTGTCACAAGATAAATTTATCGGGATAAACTGACAATGTTCGGAATCGATAAGACTCTAATTAAATCCTTAGCTCAATAAGTGTAGTATATTTTCTCCTCAATAATGATACAAAACCAAACGAAAGCCTTAAGGGGGAACAAGCCATAATGGAGTGGTAATTATATTTCGAAAAAAAGAACCTTAATTTGCAATTAATAATTACACCACTTGACAAATTTTTTATTTATCAAAAAGCGCAAGTTTTTCCTGTTTAAACAAAAAAATTAATCTCAAATAGTAGTGCAATAGGACTAATTAAGCACTAGTATTATTAATTAATCTTGATTATGTAAAGAGTTTTGCAACTTGGTTACACACTTGAACATATTCAATTTTGTCCAACCCTAGCTACATGCTCTTAATCAGTTATTTTCATCGGGCATATTAGCCGCCGATGAAACCTTAGTCTGGTGTCAAAAAAGACGACACTTAAGTCTCTCTTTTGCGAGACGTTATGAGTTCGATTTTCACTGTCAACACGTGACATTTGTAGCAGTTCGTGGATTTCATTTTTACTATTAGAAAATAAAAACAAATAGATGAATTAAGATTGCCAATTTAAGATGGTACTCTAATATGGAATTTAGTGAATTGACACTTGATATTTTCTTTATTCAATTGTCAAATGTTTGAGCTCAAATTCTAGACTTTTGTTAATGTTTAATTGGGCCCAAGTTGGGCTAGCTTAATTGGGCCCAAGTTGTCTATCCATATTAATTGGGCCGGGCTGGCGCCAAATTGATAGGCCCACCTAATTGATAGGACAAGAGTAATTTGGGCCCACCTAAGTGTAAATATTTGTAATGAACATCAATCGATAATTAAACATAGACATAGCTTTTATAATTAATGGAAAAATAGCACTCCTTCCGTTTTTTTCGATTTGTTCATTATGCGTACTATATATAAAGCATAAAATATACAAATGAGCTAAATCAGAAAAATAATCACCATTTTTGGTTGAATTAAGATTGAATTAGCTGAAACACGAAACATTCAGACAAAATCCCTAATCGAAACACCTAACCGTTCTCGGTTCAATCGACCCGATCGAGTTTGTCCGATTTTAAAATACTCCAGTACACATTATTTTTCAATAATTCAGAATTAATAAGAGGCGAAATATCGAAAATGCCCTTGAAGTATAAAATATCTAAAGTTAACCAATTGGGGGTTTTGAGAGGGTTTTTGCTTTCCCTCCCCTCTCTCTCTCTCTCTCTCTCTCTCTCTCCCCCCTCGCCTTCTCTCTCTGCGACTCTTATCCATTCTCAGTAGCTACCTCCACCCCACCCCCCTCGCAGCAGCAGAACTTCATCAGCTCTGGCTTCCACAACTCAATTTGTTCCGAGCTCTGGAGCTCAATTCTACCAGTCGCCTCCGCCATGGAAGAAGCCTCGCAAGAAGCCGAGCTTCATTTCCATGTCAACCCCCGAAACTCCGAGCTCTTCGCGGAACGCCCGGGTTTCTTCTTCCTCTTTCCCTCAAACCCTCAAACTCCCTTCGTTTCACACCCCGCCGCCTCTGCTCCCGCCTCCGGTATCCGACGCCACCGACGACAATTACACCGGAAACGCCGAGAACATGTCGAATTTGCAAGTGATTCCAAACGGATTCCCTTCGGAATTGTCGGGTGAATCGAGCGGGAGGGTTTTTATTCGGGACCCGCCGTGGATTTCCGCCCTCTTCATGAAGAACCTGCTGTTCAGGAGCAAGAAGAGCAGTGGGATTAAGCTGGAGTTCCAAGAGATGGAGAGGCGGAAGTATTATACGCTGCGGCGGAGGCAGGTGAAGGCGGAGACGGAGGCGTGGCAGAATATGGTGGAGGAGTACAGGGAGCTGGAGAGGGAAATGTGCGAGAGGAAGCTGGCTCCGAACTTGCCATATTTTAAGAAATTGATGCTGGGGTGGTTTCAGCCTTTCAGAGAGGCTATCGAGAAGGAGCAGAATTTGCGGAGGTCGCAGAAGAATAAGGCGGCGTTTGCCCCTTTTATCGATGCTTTGCCAGCGGATAAAGTTGCGATTATCGTGATGCATAAGCTGATGTCGCTGTTAATGATGGGAGGCAAGGAGGATAAAAGCGTGCGTGTGGTGGAGGCTGCTGTTCAAATTGGAGTAGCAATTGAACAAGAAGTGAGTATTCATGTTATGTTTGGATGGAACATCATTTAGTTTCTCCTTTTGTTTTTCACATGTTATGTTTTTTTTTTTTTTTTTTAATTGTTTTCATATCTGCATTCTCTCGTTTCTTGAAGTTTTAGTGTGAATTATATTTTGCTGGAAGTTGGTCGTCTTGGTTGATGCTAGTGCTTAATTGGATGTCATTTTACAGGTTAGAATTCTGAACTTTCTTAAGAAAGAAAAGAGTGATCAGAAGAAGAAGGAAGTTGTAGCTGAGGGTGAAGAAGATTCAAGTAAGGAAGTCGCAATTCTTAGACAGCGTGTTAAGAGGTTAATTAAAAGGAACAGAGTTGCCGAAGTACAAAAGCTGTTGAGAAGTGAAGAATTCGAGCCATGGGGTAAAGATACACAGGCCAAGGTATGTAGCCTATGCCTCTTGTATAGCTAATAACCCTTTGGATTTGTTAATAATCCCCTATTACCAATGTTAGGACTTTTATCTTATCAGAAAGATATTTCTATGTTCTGCAGTTGGGATGTTGTCTTTTAGAATTGTTAACTCAAAGTGCTTATGTTCAACCTCCAATAGATCAGACAGCAGACTCCCCCCCTGATGTTCGCCCTGCATTTAGGCATGTTTTCAAGATTGCAGCAAGAGAACCGGGGTAAGAATATCGGATCATAATGAGTTTGCTATGGAAAGCAGTTCTGCAATCACGTCTTATATTATTAATTGGAGATGATCTTAGGCAGACTCTGTAATGGATAATTTTTTATAGTATCTTGTTATTGATCAAGTTCTTAAGCTTTGTATATGTAGTCACATCTGTTCTATTATGCCAACCATCTTGTTAGTTTTATTTAAGAATTTATTCTGTCTGTTTCAGGCAGACTATTGTAAAGAAGTATGGCGCAATTGAATGTGATCCTCTGGTCCTTCATGGACTCGATAAAACTGTGAGTTCTATAACAAGTTACTCTTGTTTCTTTTGATACCAGTTTATTTATTTATTATATGTATTGCAAATACCGACCTTTGGCTTCGTATGTTCTTGATGTATTGAATATGCTGTACTTTATGCAGGTAAGACATATGATCATTCCTTATGTCCCAATGTTGGTACCGCCAAGAAGATGGAAAGGGTATATTTTACTCCTCGAGTGAAGTTCATATCTGAATGCTTTTGAAGATTGCTACCTAGAATTCAGTTCGAATGGTGGAGTTCAATAATGATAGATATGATAGGAAAATAAGTATATGTGATATATGGCATCATAACCATATCTTTAGTAATATCAATTCATCCTTGCATAAGATTTGTTAGGCTGCTTGATTAGTTTCTCAGTTATATTATCTGGGAGTTCTTGCAGGTATGACAAAGGTGGTTACCTGTTTTTGCCTTCATACTTAATGCGAACTCATGGATCACGGAGGCAACAGGATGCTGTGCGAGCTGTTCCTGTCAAACAAATGCAAAAAGTATATGAGGTAGGGGATGGATTTGATGTCCTTTCTAGCATTTCTTTGTATTTGTGCTCATTGTCTAGCTGTAACTGCACTTTGAATAATACTTTCAGTCATAATCGATCTGGGCCAACATAGTTTCAGTTGCAATTCTTCCTTTTGAAATCCAGCTAATAGTTTGTTTTCTACTAAGATGAATCGCAAGCTCCATAAGATTTGTTGTTTGATTATAGTAGGTTTTAAATCTAATCTTCCATATACTGGGAACTTGTTGCATCAATGCTTTTTCTTTGTCTTGTCAGTATATGTTTTGACAATGTTAATATGCAGGCCCTTGATACATTAGGAAACACTAAGTGGAGAGTAAATAGACGTATTTTAAGTGTGGTGGAAAAACTTTGGGATGGAGGTGGTGACATAGCTGGTCTGGTAAACCGTGAAAATGTAAGTGCACCCACCGTAATATTCTCTTATTTTGACAGCATGCAATGCTTCCTTTGTCTTATATGCTATTTGCAGTAAAAAAATCTTAATAGCCTATGTAGGTTTTATTATTATTAATAGTGTTATACATGTTGTAGGTTCCAATACCCGAGTTGACCTCAGATGATGAAAAGGAAATAAAAAAGTGGAGATGGAGTGTGAGGAAGGTGAAGAAAATCAATCAAGAGAGGCATTCACAAAGATGTGATGTAGAATTAAAGCTTTCCGTAAGTCTTTCAAGCATATCGAACTCTTGGCCTATCCAAATAAATGATATTCAGATGTTTAATTGCAGTCAATATCTATCAGCTTCGGCTGCTATTTCACATATATTAGCCTTCTGCTAGGGACAGCGAACCAGTTTGGCTTTGGCTTTGCTTTTTAACTTTTGGCATTTAAAAAAAAAAAAAAAAGGAAAAAAGAAAAACTCTTCTGAAAATATTCTGATGAAGAAGCTGTGACCGGAGATTTTTTGAATCAGGTTGCTCGTAATATGAAAGACGAGGAAGGGTTTTACTATCCCCATAATCTTGACTTTCGAGGCCGTGCATATCCTATGCACCCACATCTGAATCATCTTAGCTCTGATCTTTGTCGAGGAATCCTTGAATTTGCTGAAGGAAGACCATTGGGAAAGTCTGGTCTACGTTGGTTAAAGATACATTTAGCAAATCTCTATGGTGGTGGAGTTGAAAAGCTCTCCTATGATGCCCGCGTCTCATTTGTGGAAAATAATATAGCAGATATATTAGACTCTGCTGATAATCCTCTTAATGGAAACCGGTGGTGGTTAAAGGCAGAGGATCCTTTTCAATGCTTAGCTGTGTGTAATAATTTGTCGGAAGCCTTAAAAAGCTCATCGCCACATACTGTTATATCCCACTTGCCGATTCATCAGGTATGCAGAGACATGCTCCCTTGGCACATCTGTGCTTTTGAACTATAAGTGTTAGTAGCAATATAAAGAATTTCACTAGAGAGGCCTCAAATTTGGAAATATCTCTAGATTTAGTAACTTTATTCCATAAATTTTGTGGATCTAAGGTATTGCTAGACATGGACAGAAATAGTCTTCTGGAGAAATAGTATAAGTACCCTGGAGTCGAAACATCACTTATTCCAAGTTTTTGAGAGGTTAATATGACTTTGGATATAGCGTATTAATCTTCTAACTGGTTGTTATTCTGTTTCTTTTATAGGATGGGTCATGCAATGGACTGCAGCATTATGCAGCTCTCGGGAGAGATAGTGTAAGTCACACTCTTCTAAGTTACTTTGTCTTTTTTGGAAGCTCAATTGTGAAAAGGATTTATATTCTATCTTCTGGGGTTGAAGCTTCTGGATTCTTGTTTGGTTTACGTTACCCCTTCAAATCTGTCCTAGAACCCTAGAAGGCCTTAATAATAATAATAGTATTTGCACTCCTTTCTGATTTTGATTTCAGTTTGAAGCTGCTGCAGTTAACTTAGTTGCTGGAGACCAACCTTCTGATGTTTACTCGGAGATTGCAGAGAGGTTTGCTATTTTCATTTTTTTAACGTCTTGTAGAAGTTCCAGATGCTGTTTGTATGTTCCTGGCAAAAATATTGGGTGTTATGGGGAGTTAATTTTGGATCTATACCTGTATACCAGTCCAGAAACTACTGAAGCTCAATGTCGAGTAGTTAATTTTGGTTTAATAACCGACTTTGTATTTACTTTTCAATTGCTAAGTCATTGTAGTTTATTTCTGTGAGAACAGTTGACAAAGTAGAAAACTATTCAATAAATTGCGGAAGTTGTCTAAACCACTGTACGATAACATTTTCATGGTATTAAGGGTCCAGGAATATGCATTAATATTAATGAATATTGATTGCTTCTTCGGTATGTATTCCTGCTATCAGGATAGATGACTCATTTATCAGAAATCGTAATATTTTGGCTGAAAATAGAAGGGCTTAAATGGGAGTAAAATATATTTTTCATAAATGTTTTGTAATTGGATGTTTGCGCTGCCACACTATCATGATTTTCTACATAATGTGGCTTTTTGTGTCATGTAGCTCCGGATTTTCCCCCTGGGACTAATATATCTTTCTTCTGATTTTTTTCTCTGGGTTTTAGGGTTCATATAATAATGAAAAGAGATAGTGAGAAGGATCCTGAAACTGATCCAAATGCTCTGCTAGCCAAACTCTTAATTGGTCAGGTTGGGTTTTCTTTCTAAATTGCATTTGGAATCCCTGGTTCATGGAAATATGTTGTTGCTTCTTAATTTTTAAGAAAATAATTGAATTCAAGTATCTGAAGTTGCAAAAGCTTTCAGGTTGACAGGAAACTTGTTAAACAGACAGTGATGACTTCAGTGTATGGTGTCACCTATGTTGGTGCAAGGGAACAGATCAAACGGAGGTTGGAGGAGAAAGGTCTCATCAGTGATGACAAGCTGCTCTTCAGTGCATCATGTTATGCTGCTAGAGTGAGTATCTCAAATGAGCCAATTTTTCTCTTTTGTTACTCCTGTTATTTAGGAATTAGGATGTTACCTTTCTCTTTCCTCCTACCCATTTGTTTTGAAATTCTTCTATCCTTTTTTCTCAATAAGAAAACGTTGTATCTATTTAGCAGCTGAGTTGCTTATCACTTTTGGACCAGTTTTTTTATGACTATTTTATTCGTCAACCCGTTGCAGTTTACTTCAGTACATTTGCTCCATGTTCTCGTTCCCATCCCAATTCTTCTGATATTATTTTATTAAACCAGTTAATTTTGCAAGCCTGATCTTCATCTAAATAACGAAAATGTGCCTTTCACTGCCCACAGTTTTCCCAGAATAAAACAATGTTGAATGTTTGCTTAGTACTAGTATGTGTTTCTCTAATTCTTTTTCTTTTAAAAAAAAAAAAAAAAAAAACTTGTTTGCAGGTTACTATGGCAGCTCTTGCGGAGTTATTTCAAGCTGCCCGTGCAATAATGGGTTGGCTTGGTGATTGTGCAAAGGTTTGAGGAAAAGATCAATAATGTAATATAAGAAGTCTTGTATAAAATGACGAATTTGATGAACTTTGCATCATTGTTTCTTTAACTTTGACAGATTATTGGTCAAGAAAATCAGCCTGTGCGTTGGACAACTCCTTTAGGGCTTCCTGTTGTACAACCGTACTTTAAAACTCAACGTCATGTAGTAAGTGCTAACTCTTCATACAGGATTCATACAAATCAATATCACAATTATGTTGCCATATTTTACACATTAATAGTGAAATACTGATCACAGTGACAGTATAAGTGCTGCTGATTGCAGTCATCTATGATTATCATTTGATGAAATAAATGTCAAATGATTTTTGGTGCATATGGCCTTTTTCTCGAGTACAACCTGATCTGAGAACGGTCATACCTGCTCAAAAGTTTATTTGACGTGTCAAAAAGTTGATGCTTTGCTGTCAGTTTTAAAACCGGATTAAAATTCCAGAGTTGGAAAATCTAGTGATAATATTTGGCATAAATCTTGATTATGTGGAGTGTTGGCCTGATTCCTCATATCAATGCAGATAAAAACATCTCTTCAAGTATTGGCTTTGCAGCGCGAGGGTGACTTGGTAAGTTCAGATTGATTCATATTTATATCTAACATTTGCCTTTTAAAGTACCATTAAATTTATCAAATGATTCCAGGTTGAAGTAAGAAAGCAAAGAACAGCCTTCCCTCCCAACTTTGTGCACTCATTGGATGGTACACACATGATGATGACTGCCATAGCTTGTCGGAATGCCGGGCTACGTTTTGCAGGTTTGCCTTGAGATCACTACATTAAATGTTTCTATGATACTTGAGAAATGTCTTCTGCTCATGTAGATTAGATTGGACTTCTTTCTTGGAGCACTGTTTAGAATGTTATCTTCGTAAATGGTAAAGGCTGGCCATAATATGTGAGAGTTTTCTGTGAATGTGTTGCAGGTGTGCACGATTCATTCTGGACACATGCATGTGACGTCGATAGAATGAACCAGATATTAAGACAAAAATTTGTGGAACTATACAGCATGCCGGTACTTGAAAATGTAAGTTCCACTATACTATCTCCACTACTTAATCCTTTTTGTGCACTGCACAACGTAATTGAAGCCTTCGAGCTTTGCTCACTTAACTCACATTTATTTTACAAAACAATTTGTTCACGTTTGCTTTATGTTGTTGGTTGTATGAGTAGCTGCTTGAGAGCTTCCAAACGTTGCACCCAACCCTGACCTTTCCCCCTCTGCCGGAAAGAGGAGATTTTGATCTTGAAAAGGTCCTTGAATCTCCATACTTCTTCAACTGATCATCCACTCTGATAATTTTGCTCTTTTTTATCGGAGGATACCTGGAGAAGGTGTTCTAAATGCCACTGATTTAGTAAGAACCCGATTTCTCCAAGAAGAGACGAGGTCTCTTCTTTCTGCTCTCCCATGTGCTCTCGGAAGAAAACGACGGTTTTCCTGCCTATGAAATTGGGTACATATGCAGCTTTTCATGAGCTATTCACCTCATTCCGACATAGAAGAAGCCGTGATCATCGGAATAAATCTTCAATGAGGATGACTGTCGTTGTCGGAGCATGGGTATCGAGAAAATCGGTGCATTTTGGAGAGGGATGTTCGTTTATTCAACTGCGGTGTATAGGAAGGATATAGGTATGTAGTTTGTTAGCATGTTCGGCTGTATAGTTTAATTTCTTGTTCTGTATATGGTTTTGTTGTATTACTATCAAACTACATAGCAATAGCATCGAGTGTAAACTACTCTAGGAAAATTTTGCCTGAGCTTATATTCGGACTGTTTCCATGTTGAAAAAAAAATTTACAACATATTTCGATATTATTACTCCCTCCAATTCAAAATATAAGTCGTTTCTCACTCATCATTTTTTTTTAAATTGTATGTCGTTTTAAATTTTTTTCCCTAAAATATCCCTATTTTAAACTTTCAAAGTCCTCCGAATTAATTGGTTCATGCATGTATTGACTTGGGTTTAATTAATACAAAAACCAATATTATTTCTTCCTCATCCTGTTTATTCTCGGCATGGCAAATTTTGTAGACACTCAATCTTTTTCTTCTTTTTTTTTCATTGCAACTATAAAATTTTGTTCTTCATGGATGAGGGTGGGAATACAGAATCGGGAAGGAATAAGCAATTGCTTCTCAATAATGATCTCGACGATGAAATGATGTTATTCGAAAAGGCTATTATGGATGCTAAAGCATCCGTGGAAAGAGCTGAACGATGGGCCAAACTACTTTGTCGTGCTATAGAGTGCCAAAAAGTATCCGATTCGAAAAACAGCAGATCCCCGTCGCCGACACCATCCATCAATCCTAGTGCAACCGAGGTCGAAAAGAATGTCGTCGTTGATGATGATGACGATGCGCCAACTGCTATGCTTAAAATTATCCTACCAAAATTGTTTGAGATAATATAGATCAAGCCTACTGCAAATGCAAATTTTAGTTTCCGGCAATAGTATATTAGTATGGAGGAGAAGAAGATGAAGTGCCCTTTTCTTCCTTTTATTTTTCTCTACCATAAAATCAGTGCAAATGCAAAATTTAAGATATCATTAATATTATTTAATAAGGTTAAATTGGGAAAATTATTTTTTTCTTAATAGTAGTGCCCAAGCTTAGGAAGACTTACATAAAGAATTGGAGGGAGTATTATTCATACATAAATTTATGCAATGTAGGAGTATAATTTTACCTTTTCTTTTTCTGTATTTTGTTGGAAATGAAATGAGTATTAATTTGTTGCAGTTATTAATGAAGGCATGAGTCAAAAAACTTTAGTCGGTTGGGTTGATTATTCCAACACATTAATTAAACCAAAGATATATTCGAAAATATGTGGTCAACTGCCAACTTATTTTGTGACAAAATTCAATAAAGTTTTGTGAATTTATTGTATTTCATCTCTAGACTAGATTTCTATAGGGGAGAAACTTGTGCTAATACGTAGTTATCGGTAATTGGTGCATTAATTACGGTTTTCCTCTTGGTTAAAGTAGAAAACTTTGAATAGTCTCTCTCATTAATTAACAGTATTCAAATTTGGAAAAAGTTGCCAACTCCCAACGTATTCTGTGACACAAGTCAAAATGTTCCTTTTTCGTAGAGAGGGAGAGGGAGAGGGAGAGAGGTGGGAATGAATGCAGACATGAAGATGCGTAGGTATTCGAGCTGGAAAATGTGCAAGGGAACTGGAAAGTATCTGAAGGAGAATATTGGTGGGTTACAGTATTTATGGTTATGTAATAAATAAGTAGGTGGGGGGATGAAGAAGGTGGTTATATAACGTTGAAGTTGTAGTGTTTCTTGCATTGCATGCAAAGATGGCAAAGTCCATGCAAAGCTATTTGGTGGTTGTGCTTGTAATCTTGGTTTTGGGGTGTGTGGAGGCCAGGAAGCTGGAGGAAAATGGTCTAGTCAAGCCTGATTGTGCCGGAAAAGGTGGGGGTGCTGGAGGAGGTATTGGTGGTGGAGGCGAGGGCCAAGGTGGTGGAAAGCACCATAAGAAGGGGTCAAAGAATCACCATGGTGAGGTTGGAGGGGGTGTAGGAGCTGGAATTGGGAAGGGAGGAGGAGGAGGAGTTGGAGTTGGTGGCGGACATCACCATGGATCAGGTGGTAGTATAGGTGGAGGTATAGGAGGAGGGATTGGAAAAGGTAAGGGAGGTGGAGGTGGAAGTGGAGGTGGGTCTGGTGGAGGAGGAGGTGGAGGTATTGGTAGTGGAGCAGGAGGAGGTGCTAGTGGAGGAGGAGGCAAAGGCATTGGTGGTGGAGCAGGAGGAGGAGGAGGTGCTGGTAAAGGTGGAGGTACCGGAGGGGGTGCTGGTGGAGGAATAGGAAAGGGAATCGGTGGAGGTGGCGGTGCCGGTGGAGGAGAAGGTGGAGGTATTGGTGGTGGAGGTACAGGAGGTGGTGCTGGTGGAGGAATAGGCAAAGGAATCGGTGGCAGTGGCGGTGGCGGTGGAGGTACCGGAGGTGGTGCTGGTGGAGGAATAGGAAAGGGAATCGGTGGAGGTGGCGGTGCCGGTGGAGGTACAGGAGGTGGTGCTGGTGGAGGAATAGGCAAAGGAATTGGTGGAGGTGGAGGAGGAATAGGAAAGGGAATCGGTGGAGGTGGCGGTGCCGGTGGAGGAGAAGGTGGTGGAGGTACAGGAGGTGGTGCTGGTGGAGGAATAGGCAAAGGGATTGGTGGCGGTGGAAGTACCGGAGGTGGTGTTGGAGGAGGAATAGGTAAAGGAATTGGTGGTGGTGGTGGTGGTGGTATTGGTGGAGGAGAAGGTGGAGGCATTGGTGGTGGAGTCATTGGGGGTGGAATTGGTGGAGTTGGAGGCTCAGGTGGCGGAATAGGAGGAGGTGGCATTGGCGGTGGCATAGTTGGTGGCATTGGTGGAGGATTTGGTGGTGGTGGTGGCGGTGGCGGTGGCGGTGGATTTGGCGGTGGTATCGGCGGAATAGGCGGTGGTAGTGGTTTTGGAGGAGGCATTGGCAAGGGAATAGGTGGTGGTGGTGGTGGCTTCGGAGGAGGGGGCGGTGGCGGCAGTGGAGGCGGAGGTGGAGGAATCGGCGGCGGAAGCGGAGCAGGATTCGGTGGAGGCATAGGTGGTGGAAATGAACCAGACACTCCATGAATCTAAAAAAGCTGCTTCAATTTCTTCCATTCAAAATTCACATCTGTTGTTTATTTCCTTCCTGCATTCAGTTTCTCTATTTCCAATGTAATCTTCTCCCAGAAATTCAATAATTTGTTCTGCATAAATTCTGCTATTCAAACAACTTCCCCAGAATTCTCAACACAGAAAAGTTCTTCATAAATTCACTAGATTTCTGCATTCAAAGATTCAGAGTGATGGTAGCTATCTATACAATTATGCATACATGTGTTACTATGAGACTACATACATATATCATATAAACTAATATAAGTTACGAATCATCACCTGAACTCGTCGATGCCTCATGATATTAGTCATTCTTCGTATAATCTGGATCAGTCTTCCCGGTAACGGAACGCCACCACCTGAAAAAATGCTAAACCTGCTCAGATGATTCGATTACGAGTACAAAAACAAAGTTAGCCGATGCAGAAAACTCACAGTTCTGCAGAAGCATCACAGTCCCAACTGCTTCATCCACAAGGACCATTTCACAGCCTCGAGGAACTTATCGTTCTTTTTGAGTGCATTAATCAGATTAGTATAAGTAATCCTATCGGGTTCGATTCCATTGACTCTCATCTCCTTCACCAATGCGACTGCTTCCTCAACCATTCCGGCAACTCCGTATGCTTTTATCAACGTGTTATAGCTGCACAAGTCGGGGCCGACTCCACATTCTTTGAGTTCCGTTAACACATTGCTGACTTCATCGATCCATCCTTTCTCTCCGTATATATTGATTAAGATGTTGTAAGTGTAGAGATCAGCAGAACACTTAGAAGCCTTCATCCTCTGCAGAACATCTCTAAATTTACCCATTTCGCCTTCTTTACCGTAGACATCGAGCATGCAATTGTAGGCTTCCAGAGAAACTGAGAAGCCGTCGAAATGCATTTTCTTCACAGCAGCTGACATATTGTTCAAGTATTTGTTCTTCCCATAAGCAGCTATGATAGTGTTGTAAGATATAACATCAACTAAACCTCGCTTCTTCGCTATCCAGAAAACTTTTCTTGCCTTCTCGAATAGCTTGGATTTCCCATACGCATTCAGCATGACGTTGAAGGTGATGGTATTCGGTACAAATCCTTTCTGAAGCATTTCATCAAAAAGCCTTGAAAGCTCGTCAACTGGCAGCGCACGAGCACAGCAGTTTATCACGCAGTTGTACATTTCCTCATCCCAACTTTCAATCTTTCATCATTTTTCAGCACCTTATAGTACAAATCTGCCAATTTATCATCTTTGCCACATCTTTGATAAATCCGGAGTATGTCACGAAGAAGATATACATCGGGGACAATATTCTCCTCTTCGTTCATTATCTCCACAATCGTGCAGGCCTCCTCCAGAGAACCGGATTTGACATACATTCTTATTATAATGCTGAAGGCTATCATGTCGAGTTTGACATCAGAACTTTTCAGCTCGATGTAAAGCCTCTCAGCTTCGGAAAATAGGCTCATTTTGCTGTAAATGTCGATCATTGTGCAAGAGATGTTCAAGTTCGGCTTCATCGATTTAGGCATGCTAGTGAATATCTTGATGGCATTTTCCAGATTGCCCAGATCTTTGCATGAGCATATCAAGAGGTGGTAGAGACTGTCCTCAAACACGGGGTCGTTCCAACGCTTTCCTCTCATAACTTTTAGAGCATCATCAATCAAGCTGTTTTTGACATAAGCTGTTACGAGAATTGCACATGATGTCTGGTTTGTAAGAACATGATCATACATGGGACCTACTAAAACCGAAGACATCTTTTCCAGTCGATCAGCCTTCTCATATGCCTGTAGAACAATCCCAAGGATGGAGGACTTCGAGCAACCAATCTCCATCATGTCATCAATAGTTCCAACAGCACCCTCTTCGTCTTCATTTACGGCTTGCAATCTTATCAACGTGTACAAGTTTGACGTACTAGGCTTAAAACCTAATCTCTTGAGCTCGATATAGTAAACTTTCACCTGCTTATAATCACCTACTCTACCCCAACCTTCTATCATCATCCTATACGTCGTTTCATCAGGCACAACACCGGCATCCTTCAGATCACAGAATAAACTCTCTGCATCATCCATTCTTGAAATCTTACCATAACCAGTGATCATCGTGTTATATGCAATTATATTCGGAGAAAAACCGGATTCTCTCATCGCATAAAACACTTGCTTCGCCTTACTCAACTTCCCCTGCTGGCAATAAGCATTGAGCATAACCAACCAATTATCATTATTCAAAACAACTTCATCCTCTCTCAAGAAGCCAATTACAGCTTCGGCTTTATCATACAAGCCCATCCGTGTATAAATCGTGATCATAGCTGCATATGCAGATTGATTCACTATCTTCATACTCCTCATCCGTAAAAATGTTGATTCCGCCTCCTCAACGACCCACCCCTTCCTGTAAAGAGACATCATCATCCCAAACGTAGCAACATTCGGTTGAACTCCATAATCGAGCATCATCTTGAACCACCTCGAACCCAACTCAACGAAACCATTCTTGAAACAAGCATATATAAGTGTGTTAAAGATTTGATAATTAAGCTCACAACCAGAGACACCAACCATCTCCTTAATCATGAGCTCTGCACCATCCCATTCCCCTTTCCTACCCAACACCCTCAAAATCATGTTATAAGCAGAAAAATTCTTCTTCAACTTCCCATTAACCTTCATCCACTCGAAGAACCTCAAAGCTTTGTCATCGTCGATCTTCTCGAGCTGCACTAAGATCAGATTGCAATGGTTCCGGCTCCATTCGGGCTCGAGAGCATCGAAATCTAAATCCAACACAGTTTGAGAATCCAAGACAACATCCGCACCAAGTTTCTGGGACGGAATCACGACTCTCTCTTCTCTCTTATGTTTTCTACCATTTGAATTCTTCTCACTCTTATTCCCCAACGCCTTTGCACCGCCGTACTTCCTCCACACATTCACCCTCCCTCCGCCGGAATCCCTACGAAAATCCAGCCCTTCTAAAACCAGATCATCGTCACCGTCCACACGCCTCTTCACATCATCCAGCTCCGATTCAGACTTGTCCAAAAACTCATTCCCCAATCTAGAAACCCTAATGTGCCTCGATTTACAAAGCGGCTTCAACAGGAGTGCTCCATTCGTACTCAAAACCCCCGAAAAGAAAGCATTTGAAGCAAAACCGAAGGAATTGAAAGGATAACTCAGCTTCTTAATTTCACAGGAGCTGTTATCTGGAGAAATTACGAGCTTCAGAGAGGCCATGAGCTACGAACGGCCTCCGCTTAATCCTTCGCATTCATTGCGACGGCGACACTGAGAAAGCGTCCATTATTGAACTGAAAAGGTGAATCAATCCAATTATCGAAATCGAAATCGAAATTCAGCTCAGCAGCAGTGAATCCAGCTTGAGAATTCGTACCTTGAATCGAAAAGTGGAGAGCTTTCACCGGATAATGGAAGCTCAAAGAAGTGGAGGAGGAGAAGAAGCTCTCTCTCTCTCTCTCTCTAGCGCTCTGATTAAATGGGCCCGTCATAAAATATTAGATTGGGCCAAGGCCCAAGTTGGTGGGCCCATTCTCTCACTTTAGTGGGCTCAATTTATTGGGCTTCAATATCTATATTTTCATTATTGGGCTTCAAAATCTAATTGCTAGTTTCCTTCCCTTATTATATAAAAATACTCCCCTACGCATTTTGTCGATGGTTGATATGACAGTGCCACATAAATACTTTGATAAAAATTATTTTTAAAATGTAACTCGATTTTTGGTATTGTCGCGTCAGTCATGAGCAGAATAGTGATACAATTATGTTTATAATTTTAATACTCAATTTAATTTTGGGACTTGGAAGTGAGAGATGATTTCACAACACAATGGATATATTTCATGTGATAATGTCCCAATGTAGAAATAATTAGTTGGAGATTAAGGTTAAAAGCAAATGATTGTTAAGGGACTGTTTGGGAATTCCAAAACACACCATGAAATTTGGAGCCAATGAGAAATGATGAAGATCGAAGGCAGAGGACAAAGTTGAAGAACAAACAGGGCGCAAGTTGGAGTCACGTGTTGCCGGTCTCGGCTAAAACATGCAAATGTGCAATGTGGTCCTAACATTGATTTTGTCTATTTATGAAAATATTCGGCTAATTTTGCTCCACTCATCTTTTACTAGACACTCATCGATTGTCGATTTTCTTTTCGATACGAGGTTTTACGTGTAGCGTTAAAAAGTAAAGATTAATTCTTTCTATTTAAAAAAATGAATAAGTGATGTGAGACGATTTGATTAGGAAAGTGAGACAATTGAGGTGAAACTGATGATATGTTTGGCCGAGCAGTAAAAGTTAATATTTGATATCAAAGGTTTTGACTTCGATTTTTTCGTGCGACATGTTTTTAATTTATTGTCAATTGTTTACTCCCTCCGTTTGTTTCACTACAACTGTCGTACTTTCCTAATCGACATGTCCCACATGAATTGTCTTGTTTCCTAAAATTGAAAGAATTTATCCTTACGTGCACTTTTAAAACATTGCGCCTAAAAATTCATATCGAGAAAAATAGAACAATCGGAATGAATGAAACAAAAGTAGTAATAAAGAAGCATATAGTTACACTTCTACATCAAACCCCTCTTTCTCTTACGACATTGGTTACTGTGCCGATTTTATAGTGGATAATTAAACGAGACTGAGAGGGTGTATTATTATAATCATAAAATATAAGATAAAATAGATGATAAGAGCAACAAACGCAAAGTACGTGCCTATACATACAAAACTGAGTCACATACACGTCCACGTACATACTCTCCATCAATAATTAACCCTCTTAATTAAATAGTACTTAAAATTAATTAATCATAATTAAGCTCGCAATTAAATAATTTAATTTTTCGGGGAAAAATTATAAATCTGAAAATCCCTATTTACCGTTGTTCTTCCGAAAGGGAGTCGTCGTCTTCCACTTTTGGAGCTAACGAAAGACTGAAACACACACACACTACACACACTAATCAACGTCTGCCGCCTGCGTAGGGTAGAAGCCACTGCCTTTGATTTCGCCCAATTTTTAATTTGATTACTTTATTGTAGGGGGAGGGAGGAAAGAGAGATTAGTGTTTTTGGGAATAGTTTAATCAATCATTCATCTTCGAGGGAGCACTCCACGCCATTGCTAGAAGAGGCCTACGTGTTAAGGTATAATTTTTGGGTGAATTTTCGCAAACAGGGTTGTATGGGTTTTCGTGTTGTGTTTGGGTTTCTTGTAGTTGTGGGTTAGGATTAGGACTCTCTCTGATTACGTCTTTTTTTTTTTTTTTTTGTTTTCTGTATCTTTATCTTCGGTTCTTTGATTTCTTTTTGTCTTTTAGTTTTAAAGGAGGAAAGTTCGTCGTTTTGAGGTGATTAAGTGGGGGTTTTGATGCTGTTTTGATATTGAATTTTGGTTTTTTCGGTTTGATTGCCTTGATTGCAGGTGGAGGTTCGTTGATACAGTATTTATTAGGTGGGTTGTGTTGAGAATCGCGCTGCTTTCTTTTCTGCTGGGTAACGATTGGGAATTATTTGTTTGTTCTTTGGGTTCTGCAATAATCAGGCTAATTCTGAAGATCTCTGAGGAGGATTGGGAATTTCTGGGAGAGGAATCGGTGGTGGGGTTCGAGTTTATTTGGTGAATCGATTGTGGTTTGGGAGTAATTAGGGTTCTCTTGGAGGTTTTGTGTGTGCATTTGTGATATTGCTCCTAAGATCTTGTTGAATTCGGTTGCTTTCTTACGTTTTGTGTGGAGGCGTTTCTGAAGAAGTGGGATTGGGTTTTTAGCTACTGCTGAACTTGTAGAACGGTTGAATTTTAAGCTATAGCTTTTGAATTATAGTTGTGGTGGGGGTCAAGACGATGAGTTCAAACACATTGGAAGGTGTTGTTCAAATGGGAAAGCTGGTGATTCATATTGCTGAGAATGGGCACTCTTATGAGGTCGACTGTGCAGAATATACACTCGTTGAAGCTGTGCAGAAGTTCCTGGAGTCAGTTTGTGGGATACCCTTTAATGATCAGCTCTTGTTGTGCTTGGACATGAAGTTGGATTCTCAACGCCCCCTCTCGACTTATAAACTCCCATCTACATCTAGCGAACGTGAAGTGTTTTTGTTCAATAAAGCAAGAATGCGAAATAATTCACCTTCTCCGCCATTGGAGCATTGTGAGATTATTGATATGCCTGATCCTCCAATGCCTTCCTCTTCTCACAATCCTCACCCCCTTGATGATGCTTCAGACCCTGCACTAAAGGCCTTGCCTTCGTACGAGAGGCAGTTCAGATATCACTTTCAGTGTGGAGATGCTATATATAGCCGTACTTTAGCTAAAGCTGAAATATGTGAGAGGCTTTTGCAGGAGCAGAAGGTGCAAGAGAGGGCGTTGGAGATTGCAAAGGGTAACTTAGATTATTTCTACAGAATTGTGCTTCAGAACTACAGCGATTTTATGAAATGTTACTCGCAGCAACATCGCCAACATAACAGCCTCTTGGTGAACTATGGGAGGGATTTGGAAAGATTGAGAGCAATCAGACTTCACCCGTCATTGCAAACTAGTAACCGAAAGTGCTTGTTAGATTTTGTGAAAGAAGAGAACTTGCGGAAGACAATCGAAGATTGCAGTAGTTCCCACAGGCAGTTTGAGAACAAAGTTTTAGAATTCAAACAGGAGTTTGGAGATCTAAAGCGCAATACAGAAAATTTGTTTTCTGGAAAGGCTTCATTTCTTGTCAAGGATTTGGAGTTGGCAATAAAAGAACACCAGCGATTTATCAATGAGCAAAAAAGCATCATGCAAGCTCTCAGGTCCATTTCTCTCTCTCACTAAACCCATGCGATGCACTCTATGTTCCAATACTTCTACATATTCAGTTGGTAGAGCGTGTTTATATAAAGCAGAACTATACAAAGTATTTATATGTTGGTTAATCTACTATGGTCATTCCATTGAAATGTATTCTCAGCAGCAGATTAACTTACTCGTGTGCAACTTGACTATAAAACGCCTCACATGCCCTTTTGCTCTCTATCTATATACTTGTAACTTGTAAGCTAAGATGATTGGTAGCTTTTATTGTGATGCTAAATTTTTTGGTTTCGGTCTTAATGATGTGCTTATGATCTATAAGATGTTGACTATCCAGACAACCCTGCCACACTCGTATTTGTTTATATTGCTATGCACAATTTCTTTATGATGAGAATTTGCTGAAACAGTAATTGTTAACCAAAATTTCTATGTGTGATGCAGTAAAGATGTTAATACTGTGAAGAAGCTTGTGGATGACTGTATTTCCTGCAAGTTGTCATCTTCATTGCGTCCTCATGATGCTGTTTCGGCGTTGGGACCTATGTATGATAGCCATGACAAAAGCTACCTTCCAAGGATGCAGGAGTGCGACCGGGCAGTTTCTAATTTGCTTGATTTCTGCAGAGAAAAGAAGAATGAGATGAATGTTTTTGTTCACAACTACATGCAAAAGATTGCCTTTATACAGTTTAGCATCAAGGATGTGCGCTATAAGTTCTCTGTGTTCCAGGAGGCTTTGAAGCGTCAGAATGATCAATTCGAGCACCTAAAAGTGGTGCGTGGGATCGGGCCTGCTTATAGGGCATGCCTTGCTGAAGTAGTGAGAAGAAAAGCATCTATGAAGATCTATATGGGAAAGGCTGGGCAGTTGGCTGAAAAACTTGCTGCTGAGAGGGATGATGAAGTTAGGAGACGTGATGAGTTTCTGAAAGTCCATAGTACTTATATTCCCCGTGACATTTTAGCATCCATGGGGTTGTACGACACACCAAACCCATGTGATGTCAATGTTACCCCTTTTGACACTAATTTGCTTGCTCTAGATCTTACTGATGTAGACCGTTATGCTCCTGAATCACTGGTAGGACCCTCTTCAAGGAGTGAGAGACATGGGTCTCCGAGGACTTCACTTTCGATGTCTAACGATGGTTCTCTGTCATCTGAAGCTGAAGGATGTAATGTAGAAATCCCAGAGAAAGATGACTTTCAAGAATTTGTTGAGGGGTCTGAGTTGATGGAGATTGCAGGGACTAGCAAGATGGAAGTTGAGAATGCGAAACTGAAAGCTGAACTTGCTTCAAAAATTGCCCTATTATGTTCGATGAGCACCGAGCTTGATTATGAATCCGTTGATGACGACAAGATTGAGAGTTTATTGAGAAATGCTGCAGAGAAAACATCTGAAGCTTTGCATCTGAAAGATGAGTACGGGAAACACCTCCAAGCAATGCTAAAGACAAAGCAAATGCAGTGTGAATCTTATGAAAAACGGATCCGGGAATTGGAAATGAGGTTGTCTGATCAGTATGTAAGAGATAATAAGCTTTTGGTGGGCGAGGACGAATCTAACTTTGCAGTTTCAACATCAAAGGCAAACGATAACAAGTCAGAAGTTTCAGGACTTGGAGAAGTGCACATGCCCCATGCAATGGAAGATGTCTCTTCTTCGAAATCTGGGCTACCTGATCATAGTAAGGCGCATGAAGGACTAGGGGATAATATGACAGACTCCTCTATCATGCTAAATCCACAACTGGATTCTTCAATGCTAGATCACGATAAAGGGAATTTCCATGGCAAGGAAAAGAAAGAAACACCTTTATCTGACGTAGGCATGACACTTGCTTCCAGTAACATGGCTGTCAGCATGTCTCAACCAGCTGATGTTCAGCCAAGTTTGGATGCTAAAGCACGTGATAGCCTTGTGACGGAATTGCAGAACGCCCTAGCAGAGAAGTCAAGTCAATTAGAGAATGCAGAGACTAAGATCCATGGATTAATGGATGATGTTTCAAAGCTTGGGAGGGAGTTGGAGACCAGTCGAAAGCTGCTTGATGAATCTCAGGTATTACCTACGGAAATTAAGTTTCAATCTCTCGTTTACTATATTGCCATATTGGCATCAGAGGGAAATGGTAACGGCATGGGGCTGGTGGTCATCTTTCTATATAAATTCCACTTTTTTAATTGTTGGGAAAACTATTTTCTATGATATTATACTCAATGAATATGGCGTTTTGTTGTCTCTTTCATTGAAGTTCAAGTATGAGGTGCTATCTGCTTATGATTTATGATACTTTATTGATCAATTAATCTCTGTTATTAAAGTTCTAATTTTAACTATTGCGCTCGCAGATGAATTGTGCTCATTTAGAGAATTGTCTGCATGAGGCGAGAGAGGAAGCCCAAACTCATCTTTGCGCAGCTGATCGTAGGGCTTCAGAGTATAGTGCATTGCGTATCTCTGCTGTCAAAACACGTGGTCTTTTCGAAAGACTGAAATGCTGTGTTTTGTCATCTGGGGTCGCAAATTTTGCTGACGCTTTGCGCGCTTTAGCTCAGTCTTTAAGCAGGTAAGCTCCTGGAGATGCATGTTGTTATTATATTATAATTAAACTATTCGGTTTGGATCTCTCTTCTTTATTTTGTTGTAGTTTCGGGTTGGGGGTCCGAATTGGTGACATTGCTAAAAAAAAGTTGGCCCCAACTAATTCGAATACATGTAATCTCTAGTGTTGGCAATGGAGCGATATTGGAATTTGATTAAATGCTTTCAAATTTTCAGTGTTGCCAATGAAAATGACGACGATGGTACTGCTGAGTTCCGCGAATGCATCAGAGTACTGGCAGATAAAGTTGGTGTTTTGTCGAGACAGCGTGGTGAATTGCTTGATAGGCACTCCAAAGTTGAAGCTTTGAATGAGAAACTGACCAAGGAACTTGAAGAGAAGAAAGAATTGGTGAATACTCTTTACCTGAAGCATCAACTGGAAAAGCAGGTACGAAACATATCTTTATTTTATAATAATTCGAAACTCGAAATAAAATAAATTTAAGAATTAGCAAGAATTCTTGAGGAAGGAGAATTTGTTTCTAAAGTGGCTTGTCCACTCGTCTTCATTCTCGCAGGCAAACAAAGAGAAGATATCCTTCGGGCGACTAGAAGTGCACGAGATAGGTGCATTCGTCCTCAAATCTGGTGGTTACTACGAGGCTATAAACCGTAACTCCCCTTACTATTACCTATCTGCAGAATCCGTAGCCTTGTTCACCGAGCATCTCCCTACACGTCCAACCTACATCGTGGGGCAGGTGGTGCACATCGAACGAAGGACAGTGAAGAACGCTAGAGAAGGAGCGGATGCAGCGTCGAATCCCTACAGTCTCCCCATCGGCTGCGAATACTTCATAGTAACCATAGCCATGCTACCTGACACCACAATTCATTCACCTACTACTTCCTGATCTTGTTGCAAATTCGCAGACGGACGTGACGGAAGAGACCAAGTGTAAATATCTATCTATTTATATACATACATGAAGTTTTATCGTATGGTTATGGCTCTGAAGATGAACTCATGTTTAATTCTAATTTTTCATCTTCTCTTGTACAGCTACAATTTGATTCAATCCATCTCTTTGTACATAATTGTGTATTTGACCCTTGCTGGTTACATATACTCCTTCCGTCTACGATCATTTGGAATCACTCGTACAATACGCATTTCAGTTGACATACATTTCAATGTTTCGGAAAGTATGTATTTAAGCGTTCTCGTTAAACCAATCGATTTTCGAAGGTTATTAGTTTCAAAAAAAGTAATCAACTGTCAAACATTAAATTTCAGAAACTTATGGTCTAAATTCTGCAAGAAAACATTGAATTTGAGCGTCGATTCCTAACTATTTACATAACAAAAGAAATAAAAAAGGAAAAACATAAATTCCTAAACTTGAGCTAATATGTTGAGGATTCTTCATGAACCTTGATTTCAGAATCCTGTGCAAGTTCAAAAATGTGCAGCTACCCTTAACGTAAGATCAAATCAGCTTTAGCTTAATCGTTACGAGCCTATACACCGAAAGAATCATCACGGGAAGTATTCTTCATCCTCTGCAATTCCATACAAAAAGTTTGAAAACTTTGGAAGAGAGGCGATGCGGGGAAGATGGAGAAGCAGGTCGCTGAACGAGTCCTTCCTAGGTAAGCCAGGTCCGTCTGCAAAATTTACTTCGCTGCCCTGCATGATGCTACTGCTCTTTTCATGTGTAGAATCGGTTGTGAGGTCGAAGTAGACATTTCTCGAGGGATCGCCAACTTGGGTAGGGTATTCACTATCGCCTAGAGCATTGGAAGTTGTAGCAGGATCCTGCAGCAAACTGCAAAGAGAATTCACCTTCTTCATTAGGGACCTTTCGTCCAACCCTGTCGGACAGTGAGTATCACTCAGCCAATCTTGGGAAATGCTTTCGAGCATTGCATGGCATTCGGATGCCTTGGACGAGGGTAAGTTTCCAGAAGTTACTTGCTCGGAAATACAGTTGCCTATGTGGTTTACGAGATCAGTCATTGACATGGAGGGGCGGAGCCCGGGTACTTTCCCTGGTTCCCAGCTTTTTGGTGCTTCAGAGTTATAATTAATACTCTTCCTCCCTTCAATTGCTTGTGTTTCTATCCCTAGTAGAATAGAAGGAAAGGATAAATCAGAATGAACTCCAAAAAGATTGGAGAAGTTTTCGAATGACTCGTGATATACCAAGATTTATCTTTCAATGTTACTTAAGTTAACACGTCAATAACAAGACAAGTTCAGCTTTACGTAAAATGAATGAACAACGATGATCATTTGATTCAAAACAGAGAAATGGATTAAGTAAAAGCAAATATTACCTGAGCTTGCTGATGCTACTTCTTTTGAGTGAAATGTCATGGGATTCAATCCAAATTCAGCTGGTGAAGCCACTTCTTGGAAGGGGGAGAGGGGTGATCCTTTAGCAAATTCGTCTGAGTTTTCACAGACAGGAGCTTGTGACGTAAAGTACGGTGAATCCAAGACTATTTCAGGTTGTTGGCTCAAGACGCTAAGCCGCGGGTCGCACTGAATAAGCTTTTCGTAATGCTTGTCTAGCATGCCAGGAGGACACTGTAAGAAATGTTGCCTACAAAAGACCAGGAATTATACATTCATGAGGCCACATCCAGCAAGATTAAAAAATCACTGAATCTGCATTGCGCAGCAGGGTCTCTATGCAAAGATGCAATGCCTAGATAATTTAGAGCAGTCATCTTAAGCTCTGGAGCAACACAGCAGTTTTAAAGTCCCTTTTCATGCATAAGAATTTGCACACGGAGAAAATAAGTAGTAGTATTCTTTGACCAGTCAAGAGATAAAAATATAAGAGAAAAGGGATGATCGAGAATCCACGATAAAGCCAAAGGAACTGCATTACAGACAGACACCACTCAATTGCTCATTGCATAGTGTAGGACAGTCAACTGAAAAGTTAAAGATGTTGAGCCTATCCCATTACTTTATAGTGAAGGGAAGTAATATACCTATTTGTGGATAAAAGAGAAAAAACGAAGGAAATAGGAAAGAAATAAGAGCAGATAAATGGCAAAAATTTCATGCACAAAGTTGATAGTTGCAGTCAAGAGAGAGAAATGAGGAAATCTATAGGGACATACCTGTTTGTGCTAGCCTGCCCATCAGTGAAGTCAGTGGTCGCCTGCCACAGAGTATGTTTTCTGGGTTGTGGATTGGTTTCCCGGAAGAAAGCAGGTTGTCGAGCTAACTGGAGAAGAAAGAAAGAAAGCATACACAAATTATTGAATCACTGATATTATAGGGGGAAAGTATAGCTATTATACAAACAAAGAAAAGTCATTACCACAATGGTTAAACTTCCGGGACCATCATCAGGAAATTCAGCCTTCATTGCCGTTATTTCAGACCACTGGATCTCAATTTTACTCTTGAGACCTCCATCAAGAACTTCCCATACAAGCTTATGCTTTGCAAAATAACACTTTGCCACCAGATCACCTTCATATTTCGAAACATACTGCCAAAAATACTATTGTCAGCAATTGAGCATAATTGCATTTGGATGTATACAAATACAACAACTGGAAGTAGGACATAGTTTGTACTAACTTTCTCTAATCTCTCTTTCTATTCAGAAACTTCACATATCAGACATGCTAACTTCACAGACCAGGCTGACCAGCTCACTTCAAGTAATTAAACACATATAAAAAAAGGTTTTGCTACTTCGAATTGATGGAATAGTCACATCCTTAATTTGTACAAGTAACATCCTTAGTTCATCCACTATTATCAATAAAATAAAAATGTACTCTTTCTGTAAACACACTGACTCGAGCAGAACAGTAAGACATGTGCAGAACTGTAAGACATGTATCCATAAGTTATACCTCCCAGCTGCCGATCTTCAATAATGAAGCTGGAAAGTTTGAAGCCTTCAGCTTATCACTAGCAATTGAAGGAGTGCTCGCCCTCATATCTTTCTTGCTGCCAGTGAATTCAGCAGTATTCTCCGAGATAGAGGCACTCTTTCTTTGCGAGAGTGTCATCTGGATCAAATCCAACAGAGACGGAGTTTTTCTGAGCCTCAGACCCAAAGGACTCGGCTCATCCAGTGGATTGTACTGTGAAGGTTGCACGTTTAACACGTGGTTCACAGAGCTTAACTGCTGACAGAAAATGCAAAACATGAATGAGGAAACCAACAATTCCAACATATATGGCAAAAATCGCGGATAACCTACACTTGACACATCTACAATTCACGGGGACATCTTCGATAACGAGTCCACTTATAGTACAAAACATCATACGACTAACCATAGCTATCAATTCTGAGAAACAAACATCCTAATTAAACTCAAAACCCCAGATTCAAAAAAATTCAAACAACGACAAACAAAACCCCTTCAAATCCAGTACCTGCTTAGAAGGAGACGCTTCCAAACGAGAGCGCTTCGGTACAGAGCCATACTCTTCTTCAGAAAAATCCTCAAAAATCTCGGAATGCAGCGATCCCATCAGCTGAACCATCAAAACCCTTCCAAATAAATTCGAAAAAAAATCGAAACCCCCAAATCTCCAATCAGGAATCCGAATCACCGATCCTCAATACCCCAAACCAACTACTGTGAATTTTTTTTTTTTTTTTTAATTAAAAAGGAATTAAAAAAGGAAGAAGAAGAAGAAGTAAAAATGTGTGGGCTGTTGTTGAGAAGAGAAAGTGGGAGATGATTCACGGAAGTAGGCGATTGGATTCAGTCCAAGATTTATACGCGTCCACGTAGGCTCCCGAAATTACCATCTTGCCCTTTTCACAAAAGGCCCAGTCGACATGCTTTCCCCAAATTTCCCATTTAAATAAATTCATGCCTTAATTTTTACTGTACTCCCTCGTTTCACCTCGTTTAGCTCGTTTATTACTTAACTACTTTTTGAGCAGAAAAAAGAAGAATCTGAGATTTATAAAACTTTGACTCAATCACTCATGGATCCGTTTAATTTCCTATGAGAATGCGTCGATTTCTACATATATTGGTTTACAACGACACAGTCTTGAATAATTATTAATAACGAATGTAAAAATTAGAACATGAATATAGTACTTATATTTCGGGTACGATCAATTTTAGATGTTTATTATACTCGATAGAGTTATTACGACGTAAATAAAGAAAATTACTTATAAATAAATCCTATACATTATTTTTTTTTAATAATTATATCTAAATCAAATCTCCGATAGAATTTACCATATATTATTATTTTTTAGTTAATACATTACCATAATTCCATATTAGATTACCATAATCTTAATTTTGTTTATTATCAAAACAAATAAGTAATTTGTCTGAATGGTGAGGGGTAGATATGTAATTGGCTGTGGGTGCATGTACATGGCGTCATTCCAGGTGTACGGTGTACCTGAGTGGATAAATGTGTGGGGCCAGATTCTTTCCAGGAAAGAGGCTCACCAAAACGACACCGTTCATATGGGGATTTCAAATGAATGTTTTGTAGGCACGTGCTTTAAATCCCCAAATAAAAACCCACTTGCTTGCTTTGGGTGAAAAAAAAAAAAAATGTTTCGATACGTTCAACGACTAGACGTCACCTACACGCGCTTTCTTAAACTTTATGAATAATAGACCAATTTCGAGTATTAAAACACGTTTTTACTTTATAGTATAGTATTCATGTTTTATGATGAAATCTTATCCAATTGCATTGTTAACTATTTGGATTATCCAAATGTACCCCCAACTTGAAGTTGAACAACCAAAGTGGATCGGTATGATTATTATTGTTATTATGGTAAACAATTAAGTTTCGAGTTTGTCTTATTCGGTATCTTATTATAATCCGGTTCAGTTTTACTGCCCGAACGGGACTTGAGTCGGTCAAGTTCAGATGAAACATAATATTATGTAGAATTTTTACGTACTATACCGGACAATAGATTTTAGCGTGTTAATCTTTCAAGAATTACTCAGTTTATATTCTTGTTTAAAACACTTGATAATGTAATGATGGTTCGACGAGAGTAGGATGATTTTAGGTGGATAGATCACACTCTTCATATTCCTATAATTAATTAGAGGCGTAGAATGTAGTTATTTTAACTGTATGTCAAGCATGCATGATTACTTCATTAGAAACTCTGAATCAGGTCATCTAATTATGTAGCCAAATAGTAGTAAATGTGTTTGCAGTTTTATTACAAGAGTTCCATGCTTGCTCTAGTCTATGTGCCCTTCCGCAGTAATCGACAAATAATTGAACAATTAGAGCAAAATAGGTTGACTAAGCGACAATTTAAATAGAACGATACGGAACGAGTAGTATATAAGTTACGAAGATAGCATCGGAAGAAATGCATCTTGAATCAAAAGCGTGCGTTGGTTTCTCATATTTCTCTTTTCCAACTAGTAAAGTAAAAGATTAGCACATAGCGCAATGTGCACTTATCCCACATCGGAATTATATCCTTCTTACATCACCTATATAAATGAATACCTACAACACTCGCTCGCCGAGCTTAGCAACGCGAGCTTGTAACCCAAGTGGGGGCTTTAAAGTGATTGGATGTTGGGCCGATCCAACTGGCTGGGCCCGTGTGCGCTATTTCTGGCCCGCCCGTTCCAAGCTGGGAGTTGGGCCACGTGGCCCGGGCGTAGGCTCGGGCTTCGTGGTCTCTAGAGTGAAGGGCACCGCGTCAGGCTGGCTTTACAGAGCAGCGTCAACCTTCCGCTCTCGGCAGTGGGAGGATAACGGGCCGGTGCGCTCCGGGCCCACTCAAGCCTGATTGGTCAGCCCAATTAAACAATCACTTTTTGTATTTTTTAAATAATTTTTTATTTTCAAGAAATACGCTCATCCATCCATTTTATCATAATACTTTTTTTTTTCCATAAAGTAGACACATAATGAATATTTTTCCATAAGTGCCGTGATAAAATGAACAGAGAGTACAATAGTTGTACAAAGAATAATCTGTCACAGAAATAATAACATAGTACTACTACGGTGTCTATTCCATGTCATAACTGACCAAAATTACATAAACTCTGTTCAAAATCGAAGATCGTCGTCTTCCCCTCTTACGCTCCGAAAAGTCAAGCTCTCAGCCTTGTTAAGATAGCTACCGATTCCCACTCCAAACTGCAGATCACATCCTGCAACATAAAAAAAATTGGTTCAAGGCTAAGTAACAGGCTCGTGCAGAATTGTATGCAAAACCCGGCTTGAATGGTAAAGTTTACACACCTTTGGGTTTTCTCTGTCAATGTCAAAGCTGTTTATTGCACAGGGTTCAGTCAAAAGCTCCTTTGGATCTTCACCTGATCGAGATAAAATATCATCCTCTGATTAACAACTAGTTTGAATTAAAGTATATGATTATATGAACAAAATGAGGGATGTGTTGTGTGTACCTTGCTCGATCACAGCAAGAATTCCATCTTCTGAACAGATCATGGCAGGCAGAATCGAAGATGATGACGAATTACTCATCTTGGAAGAGTGGGTATAGTTATCATACTGGACCTCCCATACATCACTGTTGACTATGGAATTTACGGGCGCATTACCAATACCAGCCCCAGATAACAAAATAGGCTGCTTTGGCCGACGTATATCCCATGCAAAAACAACACCAGAAGAGCCTCCTGCCTTCACAAACAAAAATATAACCAAATCTAATATTCAGATGCTACATGGCTAACCTTTATTGGCAATATCTTTCTTAGCATTAGTTCCCAAGAGAAGCACGAGATTTCCCAGTCTAAACTTTAGTACTATCAAGATTCAAGCTAGAGGCGACAGTTTGTATTTGAATAATAAAAGTAAGATAAAGAGGGCATCTTACAAGGCAAGTGTGTTTTCGAGATGGGTGAATGTCAATGGAATGTACAATGCCAGAAGCCATTCCTTTTGTCCTGTTAGTGCCATCACGGAAACACATGTTTCAGCTTTACATAACAATAACAAGATAAGCGGAAGGCGGAGATGAATGGAGCATTAAAAATCTCAAATCAAAAAGTCCACTCGAGATCCTCCTTCTTAGAATTTTAAAGGTATAACAAAGTACTATCTACATCTCTGAATAAAAGTGAATAGTAGACTACAATGAACATTGAAATATTCAAGAACCAAGTAAGAGAAGGTCTACAGAGTCGAGTACTTAAATGGCTAGATCCCTCATCAAAAGTTCGGCATTATAGCCAAAAGCATACCAACACAACACCAATATCAAATGCACGGAAGCATTCACTGGAAGTGCATACCGATTTTACAAGACCATCTCGAGTAGTTAACATCTATAGAAACATCATCTTTAACAATCCATTCACAATTTACAAGCATAGACAATACTTATTACTTCATTCCACCGCTCAGATGAAACACCATGGATCAAGCCATACAAAGATTACTTGCATAATCTGCTTAGGAAAGCGTTTGCCTCCTCATATTACAACCCTTCTAACAAACACGGAATCATTTGGAATCCACAGATTGATAGCATAATCTCATATTCAACAGCATAAACTTCCCATGCGAAATGCAACAGTCAAGAATCAATCAATAACCAAAGCAACAATGCAGGCATTAATTTCTTTTATCTCTGCTCAAAAGGAAAGCTACAGCTACAATTACCAATCATCCTTGAACAACGCCACGGGCCCACCGGCCTTCCGCTGGTCCCACCAATGAAGGCCAAACCCAAACGCGCCGGTCACGAATTCCGCCGGCGAAGCCCACTTCACCGAGCTGTACGAGACCAAACCCTTACTATCAAAAACCCTCCTAAAACCCTTCCCAGCTGAAATACTCACCAAATTCACCTTCCCATCTTCCCCAACACTCACGCACTCCGATCCACTCTCGTTCAAATCAATCGCCGCAACGGGCCCCAGATGAAACCCCTTCTCCGGCACGTCGAACTCAAAATCCAAGGTCCCGTTGACCAAATCGGCGGAATAGAAGAGCAGTGAGCCGGAAAAGGTGCCGGAAGCAATGAGGGCTCTGGAGCGGTTTAACGGCGACGGAGAGGTTTTCAAAGCGGTAATCCTTGAGGGGGCAGGGGCGGAGGCTCCGGACGTGAGGGAAGGAGATTCGGTAGGGGAGAAGGTGAGGGTCTGGAGTGAAGGGGTGGAGGTGTCGGAGTCGTAGGCCGCGAGGAGGACGTGGCGGGTGAAGGTGGAGAGGTGGGGCAGCCACCGGACGGCGTCGACGTACGTCTGCTGGGGGAATTTTTGGATCTGCGTGTTGCCCGTGGCGGGAGTGGGCGCCATTGTTGAGCGGTGGAGGTCAAAATTTCGGGGGTTTTGAGCTGAGGTTTTGCGTTTGAAGTGTTTGATGAAATGCCGCCATGGAGGGAAAATGGCAGTCTATTTTATTTTTGGATTAGTTAAATTTTTATTTATTTTTTATCGACAGAAAATTATGGGCCCAAAAATGGTGGGCCCTTGTCAAAATTTTTGTGGCCCAAACATTATGGGCCTAAAATTGTGGGCCGTATGGAATTTGGGCCTTGCAATTTATAGCTCGACAAATTTGTTTGTTTTCTTGAGAAAAATATACACGTAATTAGTGGTGTTCAAAAGAACCGGAACTAACGGTTAAAACCGGAATCGGAACCGAAACCAGCGGTTTTTTAACCGGAACCGGCGGTTCAAAACCGGAAAAGGAACCGGTGGAACCGTCGGTTCGGTTAAGGTTCTTAAGGCTTGGAACCGTAACCGGTGGTTCGGTTCCGGTTCCGGTTCCAAACCGGCGGTTCCAAATTTTGGAACCGCCCGATTTATATAAATTTTATTATTTTTATTTTTTTCTTAAATATGATTTCTAAATAAATATAACATTACTTGTTAAACTTCATAAACAATAACTAAATAACTAAATATATATAAAATTTGGATTTTTTTCAATTATATAGGTGTTACTCTCAAACACCCCTTTGTTATTTTTTCATTGTGAGATAGCTTATTGCTTTTATAATAGTATTACACTTCTCAAGTTTCTTATTTTTTCGATTTGGGATATCTAACACATCTCAAATTATGAGAAGGGTAGCATATCTCACTATCTGACATCGAAAAACTATCAAACTTGAGATGAGTGACACCCTTATAAAAGCAAATACATTTGTCCCACATTGAAAAAAAGCAAATAAGGGTGTGGGATGAACATGCACCTATATAATTGAAAGAAAGGTCCAAAGTCTTATGAAATAAAAAATTTAAAATTTGAAAAAAAAAATGTCCGGTTTTTTCCGGTTAGAATTGGAACCGAAACCGGAACCGTGTATTGGCGGTTCGGTTTCGATTCCTCCCCCGACGGAACCGTAACCGGCGGTTCGGTTCCGGTTAGAACCGGAACCGGAATACCGTGGGCACCTCTACACGTAATAGGCAAAATTCAACCTTTTTTTTAAATTGAATATATTTGGATATTGCAAGAATGAGAGGAAAAATAAAATATTTCTTTATAAAAATAAACTCATATATAGAGTTCAATAGTATTCCCACATTATCCCTCCTTCTCGTTATAAATGGATAAGTTTCGTACTTATTCATATATCGCACCTAGAATGACAAATTTTTGTTTTATTGGTGTGTCGATATTACCTAAAATGACAAAATTTTAACTTATTAAAATTCATTTACATTATTTTATCAAATACTATCACTCACGTCTTAATTACCATGTCGGAAAAAAGTTATCCCTGAATAAATGCATAGGACGGGGGGAGTAATACTTATTACAGTATTGTTGCGAAAGCCTAAAGGATGAATATATGAGAGCCACACACATAAAATTATAAGTAGATAAGAAATTCTGAGAGATAAGAAGAAAAAAGAAGAAGAAGATGTTGATAACAGACAGCAGCCTCATCTGCTGCACAAATCCCAGAAAACAATTTGTGATTTTTGGCAAGAAAAAAGAATATTCCCCCAAAAAAACTAATCTCCCATTCAAACTCACCACAAATCTCCTCATCCAGTCTGCTACAGGAATTTTTGCTCTGGGATTCATTGATGCTGGGTATTACTTTGATCTCTCTCTCTCTCTCTAGAATCCTATTTTCTAGGTTTGATTTTTGTATGTTTGAGATTTTCAGGTATAGTGGAGACTGGTCGAGAATTAGTGTCATTTCGAAAGAGACGGAGGATTTGCTGAAAGCTGCTGCCTTATTAGTCGTCCCTTTGTGTATTTTTCTCATTTTTTCCTTGTCCAAGAATGATGACTACGAGGAATGATTTGAATGTAGAAAATGTATTCAAGATTATTTTTTTCTACAACACCGATTATCGGGAAGAGAGTATGCAAAGGGGGAGCGAAAGGGAAACGATCGAATCGACTTCCAAGATCGAGTCTTTTTGATAGAGTAAGTTGGTTACAAGTAATAACACGCAATCAATTAATGAAATAGTGTAGTTCCATCTGACAAAACGAAGCCCATTGAATAACATTGATGGGGAAAACATGACATTGATTTCCTTTGTCAAATGAGTGTATCATTAACTCATTAGCTAGGTTTGTTTGGGGGGGAAATGGGAAAACACAATGTTTTTAATTTATTGCAAAACTTTAATGAGAGGGAAGCCATGCACGTACGTACACTCGTATGTTCGGTTCCGATCTCGTATATTCAATCGTCTGATGCTAGCTAGTACGAACTTAGCTCGAATTGATTGTGGAAAATGGAAACCGGAGATCAAAAATATCTATCTCAATCGGCTAGCTAGCTAGATTCAAATGTCTTGAGAAGGCTAACCTGAAATGAGTGAATTTGCCGATTGACATTATGTCCAACCATTATATGTCTGACTCGGGCTACTTGCCAATGGATATGCTTGGTGGCCCGGCCCAATACTTTCAAATTACTTAGGTCATACCCAGTCCAACCCGGCTTGCACTAGTCGATCAACCGGTATAGATGGCCCGGCCCGGCCCGTGTATCTTGATGAGTAAAGTTCGAACCACTTGTTGTTTTGTTAGGCTTCAAATTGCACTTATTTGGTGTGTCTATAAATGGAATTGTCACGAACTAGATCATCTCTCTCCCTGTGTATACCATGAGAGAGAGAGAGAGAGAGTTGATCAGGAAAGAAAGGTAGAGAAGGGAAAATCAGTAACACAGTAATAAGGTAAGGAGGGTCTATCTAAAGCGACAGACGTGGCTTAAACTTAAGCGCGCAAAATCCTATCGTTTTATCCTCTTAATCTCTCTCTCTCTCTCTCCAAGACAAGCCAAATTCACCATTCCTCTCTTTTGTTCTCTTCTCCCCTCCCATCAATTCACTTATTTCTTTTTCTTTTCTTTTATGTTAAAGTTCAAAACTTTTTTTAAGACTAGTTTTCTTGACACATCTTCCCCTCCTTCTAGTCCATGTCGACAGGTCTCAGAGAGAGAGAGAGAGAGAGAGAGAGAGAAGAAGATGATGAGAGGTCAGGAATTTGCAGCCTTACATTCTTATTGAGTACTAATGTATAAATATATATTAAGTACAAAAGAATTGTGGGTTATGTGTTACCTTATCCTATCCACCTCCTTCCTCCCTCCCTCTCTTTTCCAATATCCTCTCAAATCTCTCTCTCTCTCTCTTCTAGCTAGAGCTAACTTCCTCTCCTTTAATGAGCTTCTTGTACTTGGAGCTCCATTTATTCTAGACTCTCACACCACTTCCACTTTTCATGCATTTGTATACTTCCACACCATGTGATTTCTTCCTCCAAATTTCTTGATACTTCCATTTCCCTTTTTTACTTTACTCCAATCTTCGTCACTCAAATATCCATTCTTCATCTCTCACATTCCATTTCTTCATATTCAGTTCAGCATTCGTCGTAGCTCTCTCTCTCTCTCTCTCTCTGAGTAGAAGATGGCTCCTAAAACCGGAAAGGCGAAACCCCACAAGGCGAAAGGAGAGAAGAAGAAGAAAGAAGAGAAAGGTTTGTTGTGATAGCATTTCTTATCTACATTTTTCTTGAAACTTTTGTTACGTATAACAACAAATAATATGCTGCCAAAAAAAATAATATAAGTGAATATGTATATAGAAACAATTTACCACTTTTTTTGTTGCCCCTTTTGCAGTTTTACCAACTGTAATAGAAATAACAGTAGAGACACCTGAAGATTCCCAGGTGACACTAAAGGTATGTACCATGTTTCATTTTAATTTACCTTTTATTAAATTTAAACTACTTTTCATATTTAATTCTTCATTTTTTTTAATAGATTTTAAGACGTGTAGAATGATATTTTCGTCGTGTTTTGTGTGGTTTTAATGAACTCGTTTAAAATTCACTTATAAACACACAAAACATAACGAAATATCATTCTATACGTTTTAATTTCACCACTACATTGATACATGATGCAAATTTATTTATAGATGGTATGTATTTTTTTTATGTTTTAGTTCAAATATTAATTGTCCAAACGCAATACAATACAAACTTAAATACTACTAGTATTTAGTTTAAACTTTGTAATGCATAAATATATACATGCATGATTATAATTATATAAGTATCTATATATATATAATACCGATACGGATCCCGATCCTACGTGGCATCGCGTATGATTTTCTTGAATATTTTCGAATATTCTCATTGATTTGGCTTATTTTATATTTATTCACAATGAATATATATATAATACCGATACGGATCCCGATCCTACGTGGCATCGCGTATGATTTTCTTGAATATTTTCGAATATTCTCATTGATTTGGCTTATTTTATATTTATTCACAATGAATTTTGTCCCACATCGATTTTTTACAAAAACTTAACAATGGATTACCTATATAAATAGATCCATATATTTCCACCAAAATTCATCTTTAATTTGATGAACTACATAATTAATGTCAATATCTTTTTATACTCCCTCCGTCCTTTTCAAGTTGAGTTGTGATTTTATGATTTTAGATAATTATAAGTGAATTTATTTCATCCCGTTTTAAATTAATTTTACATTAATTAATGAATCTATCCGATTATTAAAGTACATAATTTATTCGTTAATTATTATAATCTTAGTTTAAAGAATTATGAATAGTGCAGATATATGGGTTAATTATTATAATTATCTATATAAATAGATCCATATATTTCCACCAAAATTCATCTTTAATTTGAGAAACTACATAATTAATGTAAAAATCTCAAAAACAAAAATTCATGCTAACGTTATATCGAACAACGGGCTAATAGAAAATTTAGCGGGCATATCTGCACTATTCATGCTAACGTTATATCGAACAACGGGCTAACAGAAAAATTAACGGGCAAACTTACGTTTTAACAATTTTTTTAATTGTCACAAGTAACGGACATATTAAAATATTTTATAAGAATTTGTAATAATCTATTTATCTAAGTTTATATATTTTGAGGAGAATAACTGTTATAATAAATAACGGGAGATTTGACATCATACCACGTATAATTATTTGAGAAATGTTAGCCTTTATCGACATGTTTTTATTTCAGTAAACATGTTCGATGGGTGCTTTAGATATAAAATAAATACAACTTTCTATCAGTTTCATCGAAATAAACAACGGGTAACTTGATATATTTTGATATTTTTCTCTTATATTTTGCTTAAAATTAACAATATAGAGTCGAATTTTGTCGTGACTTAGTAAAACTGGTTATTTCAGAAATGTTAACCCTAACTATCCTTTTTTATTTGGTCAAAAAGATCCATATGAAGGGTACTTCAGTTGAAATAAAAATGGATATTTTATTTTATATTTTGATTAAAGTAACATTATAAAGTGATTTATGTCAAATTTTGACGGGATGAAATAATCGTAAAAATATTAATTTATTAACTCATTTCATATTACCACGAGTAACGGGTTGCTTGAAATAATTAATTTAATGTACAAAATTATGTATTTTCATTAAAATTTTATGTAAAATCACGAAATAAATTGAATTCCGTCGAATTTCGAACTACCCTAATTTTTTAATTACCAAGTAATAATCATGAATTCTGTCCCACATCGATTTTTTACAAAAACTTAACAATGGATTACCTATATAAATAGATCCATATATTTCCACCAAAATTCATCTTTAATTTGAGAAACTACATAATTAATGTAAAAATCTCAAAAACAAAAATCAAACGATTTTATATGTGAAAAACTACCCTAATTTTTTAATTACCAAGTAATAATCATTAAATCTATTCACTATCAATTGTCCCACGTTGATTATATAGGATTTTTACAAGAATTAGTGACAAAGTACATATATAAATAGATCATGTATCTTCACCAAAATTCATATTTGATGTGAGGAAATGCATTACTAATTCATGCTAACGTTATATCGAACAGCGGGCTAAGGAAAAATTTAACGGGCAGATATGCACTATTCATGCTAACGTTATATCGAACAACGGGCTAACAAAAAAATTAACGGGCAAATTTGAACTATTCATGCTAACGTGATATCGAGCAATGAGCTAATCGAAAAATTATGATATTACGTCTTAACATTTATTTTTTAAAGTCACAAGTAACGGGCAGATTAAAATAATTTATAAGAATTCGTAATAATCTATTTCTCTAAGTTTATATATTTTGGAAGAATAACTGTTATAATAAATAACGGGAGGTTTGACATTCATACCACATATAATTATTTGAGAAATGTAGCCTTTATCGACACATTTTTATTTCAATATACATGTTCGACAGGTGCTATAGATATAAAATAAATACAACTTTTTTTATCAGTTTCATCGAAACAAACAACGGGTGACTTGATATATTTTGATAATTTTCTTTTATATTTTGCTTAAAATTAACAATATAGAGTCGAATTTTGGCGTGACTAAGTAAAACTATATAGTTATTTCAGAAATGTTAACCCTAACTATCCCTTTTTATTTGGTAAAAAAGATCATCTGAAGGGTGCTTTAGTTAAAATAAAAACGGGGTGGCTTAATATATTTTATTTAATTTTATATTTTGATTAAAATAACATTATAAAGTGATATATGTCAAATTTTGACGGGATGAAATAATCGTAAAAATATTAATTTACTAACTCATTTCATATTACCACGAGTAACGGTCTGCTTGAAATAATTAATTAATATACAAATTTATGTATTTTCATTAAAATTTTATGTAATTTCACGAAATAAATTGAATCCCGTCGAATTTCGACGGGTATTGCACTAGTTTTATATAAATAAGCTTTTAGTTTAGTGTATATAAAAAGAAAACGAGTAAATCTATCCGGATTAAATGGGGCATAATTGTCGTTTCGATAAATTTTATAATACGGTATATATTGTAAGTTTGAATACTTCACGTCACTTCGTGACGTGATCAATTTCAACTCCATCATTTAGATAAGTATCCAATGTGCGTACACTTTTACTATGTGTAGAGTTTTTTCAACGAGAGATATACATCAAGATATCGAAACTGGCCACACATTCTGAAGCTAAAGAATTTTGTCCTCATATAAAAGTTCAAACTTATAGAGTTGAACGTTACTTATTCTTTTTATTAGAGATTTTTATTTTATTTAATATGTTATTTCCAACATGAATATAAATACTGAAAATGTGTGTATTGAAATGCAGGGAATTTCGACGGATAGGATTTTAGATGTAAGGAAGCTCTTGGCCGTCCACGTTGACACGTGTCACTTGACCAATTACTCTTTCTCTCATGAGGTATTTTTATCTCCTTTTTTCCCAACATATATAGAAAAAAAATAAAATAACACACATACAGTATGTTTAATTACAATATAAATATAAAATGTATATTTTATTCCACAAATTTATGCCTATAAATAGCGAAGCACTCGTGGGGGACTATTTTAAAATTTATTAATAACTGAGAGAAAAAAGAAAAGGTATTTATTGTAATCAATTTTGGTCTTTTATGGTAATTTTTTGTAACAATCAATTTTGATTAAAATTTTATTATTACTGGCACAGGTTCGAGGGGCAAAATTAAAGGATTCAGTGGAAATTGTGGCTCTCAAACCCTGTCACCTCACAATTGTCGAAGGTATACTGTTATATCACGAGATATATTAATAACGAACTCACTTATATGATTTAACGAGTCTGTTATTAACGAAACGCATGTGATAAAGAAATTTCACTGCGCTATAATAAGACCTTTTTTTTTTTTTCTAAGAAAGTAAAGAATTAAGAGGCAAGTTTACAATTAAGTTAAGATCAGGGTCAATTATGTAATTCATCAAAGAAAGGGGGCTGAATTAGAAATAATAAAAAGTGGGCGTGATTCGGTGCAGAGGAGTATACCGAACGGCAAGCTGTGGACCACATTAGACGGCTATTAGACATCGTTGCATGCACAACGTACTTCGGCGGTTCACTCACTTCACCCCGAACCGGATCGAAAACCGGCACCAAGGAATCCGGTTCAAAAGAGCCCGGCTCGCCGGACTCGGAGTCCGCTTCACAGAATGCGGCGCCGGAATCCTCTCCGAAGCCCAAAGCCGCCGTTTCGCCCAAGTCCAAGCCCGGGAAGACGGAGGTTTCCGCCGCCGTGGCCGGATCGGATGCGGCGGCGAAAGCCGAAGCCGCGGCGTCGATGATGTATCCTCCGCCGAGGCTAGGGCAGTTCTACGACTTCTTCTCGTTCTCTCACCTCACTCCACCCATTCAATGTGAGCTCCTCTCTTCTTGTTCCCAGATTTTACTGTTCGATTGCATCTGTTTCTGTTTTCCTTTGAATTAATATAATCGTGTATGCAGAATTGAGAAAATTCAGATGATGACGATGACAATTGTTCACCTCAAATTTCAGAATTTTTTGAGAACTGTGTGTATATGCATAAGTTGTTATGATTTCCAGAAATGATTCGTTCCTATAATCTTATCATTTTTTTTTTCCTTTCATTTTTTCTGGAAAAATGAGTTTTTTTTTACATTTCATTTGTTCATCAATCCTTACTGTTGCAGATATAAGGAGATCAAGTCGACCTTTCCTCGAGGAGAAAACGGATGAGGATTTGTTTCAGATTGATGTTAGCATCTTCAACTACGTTCCAGCAATGTTCTAGTTTTCATTTCTGCTACGGATGGTCTGAAATGAGCTCTTTTCCTATCAATTTGAATGCAGGTAAGGATTTGCACCGGCAAGCCAACGACGATAGTTGCCTCGAAAAAAGGCTTTTACCCTTCCGGAAAGCGAGCTCTTTCAAGCCACACATTAGCTGGTCTCTTGAAGCAGATCAGCAGGATTTTCGATTCCGTAAGTGAAGACTTGTGTTTTGAGCTTCTTCTCTTCTTGAAATATTGTGCATTTCAATCTGTTAACTGTCTGATGTTCGTTTACTTTTGATTTATCTCTTCGATTCAGGCGTTTAAGGCTCTGATGAAAGCTTTCACCGAGCACAACAAAGTAAGTGATTTAGAATTTGAACCTAAAACAACAGCTGAATGTATCAATGACAATGACATTATCTGTTTTATAATCTCAGTTTGGGAATCTTCCGTATGGTTTTCGAGCAAACACTTGGTTAGTGCCCTCCGTTGTTGCTGAGAATCCGTCTACATTCCCTCCACTTCCTATCGAGGATGAAAGCTGGGGAGGAAGTGGAGGCGGGCAAGGAAGAGAAAGAAAGCATGACCACAGGCCGTGGGCGAAAGAACTCTCTATCTTAGCACATATGCCGTGTAAAACAGCTGAGGAGCGCCAAATAAGAGATAGGAAAGCCTTTCTCCTTCACAGTTTATTCGTCGATGTTTCAGTATTTAAAGCTGTTGATGCAATCAAGCATATAATAGAGAACAATCAGAAATCCGCAAGTGATTCTAGTTCATCAGTTTTACACGAGGAAAGAGTCGGGGATTTACTCATTAGCGTGACTAAAGATCCGCCGGATGGAAGCACAAAGTTGGATAGTAAAAATGACGGGAGCAAGGTTCTTGGAATCACGCATGAAGAAGTTACTAAAAGAAACTTGCTTAAAGGGATTACCGCAGATGAAAATGCTACAGTACATGTTAGTCTCAGTAACTGTTAATCTTTTACTGTTTTTTTCGATTTTTTGCAGACACAGTGAAGTTGTTATTCTTATGGTGAGAGCATTGCTTCATGCAGGATACTTCTACTTTAGGTGTTGTTGTTGTTAGGCACTGTGGGCACACAGCGATTGTTAAAGTTTCGGCAGAGGTGAACTGGAATGGTAAATCGATTCCTCAGGATATTGACATTGAGGACCATCCTGAAGGAGGAGCCAATGCATTGAATATTAATAGGTAAGTCGAGACATCTCGAGTTACTAATATTTGTTTATTTTCCCTAATCCTTTCAACTCTTGAAAGGGAGTTTATGCTTTTCAAATTTTACTTTCTTGAAAAATCGAGTTACTTTTACAGCTTGAGAATGCTGTTGCACAAAGCTACAGTCCAATCATCGAGCCCAGTTCAAAGAGTTCAGAATGTTGATGTAGACGAATTACGCTCGAGTTTGCCTTTGGTAAAGCAGGTTCTAACTGAAAGTATGAAGACAATTGAAGGAGAAGATTTGACACTAAAAAAGTCGATTAGATGGGAGCTTGGTGCATGTTGGGTGCAACACTTGCAGAATCTGGCTTCGGGGAAAGATGACGCGAAAAAGAACGAAGAGGTTAAAGTTGAGCCAGCTGTCAAGGGTCTTGGAAAGAATGGCGGATTGCTGAAGGATATTAAGAAGAAGTTGGATGAACAGATAAATAAGTCTGACGTAAACAAGGAAGTTCCTGCTAATGGCAGTTCTGATGCAAAAAAGGACCTTGAGAAAGATGAAAAGGAAATTTTATGGAAAAAATTGATTCCCGAATCATCATATTTGCGGCTTAAAGAATCGGAAACCGGTCTTCACCTTAAGGTCGACTTTCTGCTTTTGTAGTAAAATATGCTTTATGCTTAATCTTATTATCTACTCACTCTCTCTGGAAAATGCTTATTTGCAGTCACCTGAAGAATTGATTGAGATGGCACACAAATACTATGCTGATACTGCCCTTCCGAAATTGGTAATTTTCCTTTTCGAAACATATCTTTAACTGGTACTTGAATATCTGAAATGATAATTTTAATTTTCTTCCGTATTTGTATGACAGGTTGCTGATTTTGGATCACTCGAACTTTCACCGGTCGATGGTAGGACACTGACAGATTTCATGCATACCAGGGGTTTGCAGATGTGCTCCTTGGGCCGTGTGGTAATTTCATTTTTAACTTTTTGTTCATCTACATTAACCATATGCATCTATCTAGTTTAAGCCCGCATCTGAAGCAAGTTTCGTTCCACAAGCTTTTTTTTTTTTTTTTTTGCCAGTCTCAAACTTATATCCTTTTGAATTTTCCCTTACCAGGTTGAACTAGCAGAGAAGCTTCCTCACGTCCAGTCCCTGTGTATTCATGAGATGGTTGTTCGCGCTTATAAGCACATCCTTCAGGCTGTTTTAGCTGCAGTTGATGATGTTTCTAATATGGCTTCGTCGATTGCTTCTTGTCTGAACTTGTTGCTGGGAACACCACAAAACAGTGATACCGATTCAAGTAATGACGATGAATTGAAATGGAAATGGGTCGAGACATTCCTTTTGAAGAGATTTGGCTGGAAATGGAAGAATGAAGCACGAGATGATATAAGAAAGTTTGCCATTCTTCGTGGACTTTGCCATAAGGTAAGTGAAATTGTGACTGGTTTTAGTTTAAGTTAAGTAGGTAGCGTTTACTAATTTCTTTATATTCAACTTTTCAGGTTGGGCTCGAACTTGTTCCCAGGGACTATGATATGGATTCCCCCTTCCCGTTCAAGAAATCGGACATAATCAGCATGGTGCCTGTTTACAAGGTATGGAGCTAATGATTATTTTTTTTTTAAATTGAAAAATACATATCTTGTGGATATTTCGAGTTAGTTCTCAGAGTGTTTGTCTTCTAAGCAGCATGTCGCTTGCTCATCTGCTGATGGACGTACGCTTCTGGAATCTTCCAAGACGTCTTTGGACAAGGGCAAATTGGAAGATGCAGTTAATTTTGGAACAAAGGTAAGTTAGATAGTGGTCAAAAAATTATGCTCTAGAGTGAGATAAAGTGTGGTAATCATGTATATGTTCGCTTCTTGAAGGCACTCTCGAAACTGGTTTCTGTTTGCGGTCCTTATCATCGAATGACAGCAGGGGCGTATAGTCTGTTAGCAGTGGTGCTCTATCACACTGGTGATTTCAATCAGGTATGAAGATCCAATCTTCGATAATTAGAGCCACATAGAGAAAAAAAGAACACATAATCTTTTGCTGCTTTCTGTTTCCTTCTGTCAAATCTTGATTGCACCCTCGTCGTTTTCAATAATGTTTGTGAATCTGATCTCTGCTCGTTTGATGGTTTGTTATATACGCGAACAGGCCACGATTTACCAGCAAAAAGCTTTAGATATCAATGAGAGAGAGTTGGGTCTGGATCATCCAGACACAATGAAAAGCTATGGAGATTTAGCCGTCTTCTACTATAGGCTTCAACATACCGAGCTTGCTCTTAAGTATGTTTCGATATTCTCTTCATCTTTTCTTGACAACGACGACTATTTTTTAGTTAAAAGTTATAACAAAGTTTCTTATTCCTTCTGACCAGAGATAAACTTTTGTGAATTTTCTCAGATATGTGAACCGTGCGTTGTATCTTCTGCATCTAACATGCGGCCCTTCTCACCCGAATACCGCTGCCACGTATATCAACGTAGCTATGATGGAAGAAGGTCTGGGGAATGTCCATGTTGCTCTTAGGTATCTCCATGAGGCTCTCAAGTGTAACCAAAGACTTCTTGGAGCTGATCATATACAAGTAATCTTCCTTGTTTTTCTGTGTTTTTGTATGTGTAGATGCTTGTATATATATTCATATCGGCTTCTTTCGTTACTTTTATTTTTCAGACAGCTGCTAGCTATCATGCTATTGCAATTGCTCTCTCGCTGATGGAAGCATATTCCCTAAGTGTTCAACATGAACAGACCACGCTGCAAATACTGCAGGCTAAACTAGGATCCGAAGATCTACGTACACAGGTAAAAACCGTGAAATGCTTGAACCTGATAATTGAAGAGAGAATTTGGAGGTGAACTAATTTCTTTATATTTTCTTGATTGGAATCTATGTAGGATGCGGCTGCATGGCTCGAATACTTCGAGTCGAAAGCTCTAGAGCAGCAAGAAGCTGCACGAAACGGCACACCAAAACCAGATGCCTCTATCTCTAGCAAAGGCCATTTGAGGTTGATATCCTATTTTGCTTCTTATTTCCAAATCCAAACATCTTTACGTACCGATTTTCTGCTGATTAAGACTTCTTGTTCATCTCTGAAATCAGCGTTTCGGACCTCTTGGACTACATTACCCCAGATGCAGAGATGAAAGCAAGAGAAGCCCAAAAGAGGCAAGCTCGTGCCAAGGTTGAAATCATGACGATTACGTTTTTGTCTTTTTTGTGCTGATAAATTTTCTAACCAAGATATCACCTTTTCGATACAGCTCAAGGGGAAAGTTGGTCCGAATGGGGAAACTGTAGTGGATGAACATCAAAAGGGAGACTTTACATTAGAAAGCGAACCCATGACAGAGAACTCGAGTGATAAAGAGAACAGATCTGCTCAAGCAAACAAACCCGAGCCTCGTGTTGTGGAAACAGTTAAGATTACTGATTCATCCGCAGGAGAGAAAACATTATTGGATCAAAGTGATAACGTTGGGAAGGATGAAACTTCCGAAGAAGGATGGCAAGAGGCTTTCCCAAAGGGACGTTCAACTATGAGCCGTAAAACCTCTGCTTCCAAGAGGCCGAGCCTTGCGAAACTGAACACCAATTTCTTGAATGCTCCTTCTCATCCTTCTAAGTCCAGAGGTAAACCAAGTGCTTTCACCTCTCCAAGAACCAGTCCGAATGAAAGTACAGAGCCTCCGAAAAAGTTTGTGAAGAGTTCTAGCTTCAGGAATGGTCCTTCTCCACCAGCTAGTGGGAAGGAGAAATCGGGTAATGCGAAATCTGCGCCTGCTACTCCAAGCTTAGCTCCTCAAGAAGTGGCTAAAGCTTCTTCCATCGTTAACTCAGTAAGCGTTCATGCAGCTGGGAAGCTTTTCTCGTACAAAGAGGTGGCTCTGGCTCCTCCAGGTACCATCGTTAAGGCTGTTGCAGAAAAGAATTCTGCAGAAGAAAATCTGCAACCGATCAAGGAGGCTAGCAAGGAAGAAGAAAAGTCTGTGGAAATCGTCAAAGAGGTGGATAATACTACTACCAAGGAGAAAGAACTCAAACTAGACGATGCTGTAACTGGTACTAAAGTAGAAACTACAGTTGAAAAGAAGGAACGTGACAATGGGAAAGAATCTGCAACGTCTGAGGGTCTTGATTCTACCGCTTCCAAGAAAGAAGAGACGACTGATCTTGAGACTCCATCCGAATCAGTGGATAGCAATGCCTCTGGTTTGAAAGAGAAGGAGGTGGAGAAAGAGAAGAAGAAGGCTGATTCGTGTAATGAAAGTGAGAGTGAAAGTGTTGGTTTGGTGAAAGATGAAGAAGAAAACCAAGTTAATGGAAGTCCCGCTCCATCTCCGACTGAAGGAGAAAAGCAAGTTGATTCGGAGATAGGGAAGGAGTCAACGAAGAAACTATCTGCTGCAGCTCCTCCATACACTCCAACAACAGTCCCGGTGTTTGGCACTATTCCTCTACCTGGATACACAGAGCATGGTGGGATACTGCCACCTCCAGTGAATATTGCTCCGGTGCTTACAGTTAATCCTGTTCGTAGATCGCCACATCAATCTGCGACCGCTAGAGTTCCATATGGCCCACGCCTTTCGGGCGGGTACAACAGATCAACGAGCCGGGTCCCTCGGAATAGACCTGCATTCCAGAATGGCGAAAATGGGGATTTCAACCTTCCAAGAATAATGAATCCACATGCGAACGAGTTTGTACCTGGCCACACATGGGTTACGAGTGGCTATTCCGTTGCCCCAAATGGCTACATTGCTACACAAAACGGCGTTCCCTTCACTGCAAACGGGTTCCCTCTATCACCAAACGGTAGCGATGGCTTCCCGCCACTGCCAAATGGCACTCAAAATGGAGTCCCCGTTTCTTCAGTGGATCCAGCAGATTCTCCTGCAGCAGAAAATGCTGAAGTCGATGAAGAAGCAGAAGAAGAAACCAGTAACCATGCAGTGGAAGAGGACAATGTACAGGAAACGTCAAACGAAGCAACAGTCATCCCCTCGGAAGTATCACAAGTAGAGGAAAAAGTTGATGAAGAAACTCATTGTGATCAGATAACAGAGAAGGATAGTCAGCTTGAAGGAAAGCATAGTGATGCAGAAGCAGAATCTCCCAATGTCATTTCTCCAGACAACGAAACGAGTACTGAAACGGCCGTCGAGGGAAAGACAGCCAAACGTTGGGGTGACTACAGTGACGGAGAAGCAGAGGTACCTGAGATTGCTCAAGTCATCGTCGAGGCATCAAATTAGAAGGCTGTATATATTTTTGTAGGCAAGTCTCCTCTTAATCAGGAGAAGAGAATGAGGTGTGCCTGAATTCTGGAACCATGAAAAGGTGGGAAAAGTTCTGTACAAATCGAGGTCGGTGTAGCTTGAACATCGTTCTAGCTCGTTTGGTGGAAAACATCAAGTCAGGCGAAGCGACAGAGACTATAATCATCGATCCGAGTTCAAACAACATCAGTTCAACACGGCCATTCTTAAACGAGACGAGAATCGTAGATTTGGAATAATCTTGTGCATCAAGTGCAACAGAGGCAGAGTTCAATGCAGGTTAGTTTCTGGGCTTTTTGTACTATTCAATTTTTGACGTGACACTGAATCTTCTTGTAATAATCAGAACATAGATTCTCTCTACTGCTGTAATTTGGACCTGAAATTCAATTAATCAGCTTCCTTGTTATATACTCCATCCGATTCATCTCATTTGGCTCGTTTCATTATCTTATGCTAATGTATTCAAGAAACGAAGCCAAATGAGATGAATCGGAGGGAGTACGAGTAAGCTTAAAACCTTCCTTTGATTCTAAAAGTCTAGTTACTTTTCAAGAGTCAAAAACTTGACTAATTTACACTGCTCCAAGTAAGCTAGAGTACAATACCAAAACTAGAAGAAACTAAGTTAGAATACAAACAACAGGCCTCTCTCTCTCTCTCTCTCTCTAAAGAACTCACCGGCGAAGCCTCAGGCAGGCAAGCTGCGCCGCCACTCCATGATAATGAGGCTGGCGGCGCAGTGAGCGAGAGCCGCCGCCACTACAAAAACATGAAAAATCTGATGGCTGTGGCCCACAATGTCGAAAGCGCCGGGCCTCCATCGCTCCGGGATCCGAACCACGTAGATAAGAGCTCCGACGCCGTAGAAGATCCCCATCACCGCCTCGTAAACGAGCGCCACGAGAACCTGGGGCTGATCCCAATGAAGAACCACCGCATGAGTCGCCGGGACCACCCCGGAGAAGCCCATGCAGAGGAAGAGGGTCGCCCGGAAGCTTCTGGAACGGCCGGCGGAGAGAGACGGGGCGAGGAGGGTGACGACCACGGCGGCGCCGAGTAGAGTGACGGAGGAGAGGTAGAAGAGGCGCCAGTAGGGGCGATCGGAGAAGATGTAGAAGATCGGGGCGAAGAAGGAGGAGACGATCATGAGGGCGATCCCGGTGTAGTCGAGGCGCCAGAAGAAGTAGTGGAAGCGCCGTGAATGGCAGCCGAAGAGGTGGGAGATCGAGCTGAAGATCAAACAGCTCATCGCTCCGGTCAAGAAAACTAGCCACGGCCACGTGGGGATTGAGTTGGATTGCTCGTTCGAATGCAAGCTTCGGAATCCTGCTTTGTGTACTGTGTAAGAATCCTGCATCTCACCATGAAGATGCCCTCAGAGAGAGAGAGAGAGAGATGGTTCTAGAGAGAGAGAGAGAGAGAGAGAGAGAGCTAACATTTAAGAGAGGGGTATCGGAATGGAGAATGATGGACAACCATCCATCACTTCCGTCGCCGAAGAACGTCGCCGTCACATTCCGAAGGCTCGTTCTCTCCGTCAAGCTCATCATCATCATCTTCGTGAAGATGAAAAATCCGATCAAATGCCTGCAAATTAGAAGGATTAATCAGAGAGAGAGAGAGAGAGAGAGAGTAGGGTGCAGCATGAGATTGTTGATGAGAAAGCAAGAAATGGGTAGAGAGAGATGGCGGGGGAGAGAGAGAGAGAGAGACGGACGTCCAGATGTTGAGGGTTTCATTATGGAGAGAGAAAATGCTGAGGGCAACGTCCTTCAATGGCCATTCACATCTGTAATAATTCCTAATAAACTCATTATCCTTCAAATACTCCGGCAATTCCTCGTAATTGATCAGCACCGACTCGCAATTCGCGAGCACCTTCCTCTCCGACGACCTCGCCCTCTTGTAGCCGTCGCTCGCCGCCGTCACCTGCTTCGGGAAACTCACGGCCGTCGTCATTTCCGATGAGGTAGCGTATTATATATATACAGGCGCGATCTGTCTCCGGCGGAAGAAAAGGAAACGGCAGCGGTGTCTTTCCCGGCGAGATATCGTCTCCACCGGAATACTGGGGTTTCTTTCTCGCCGGCTCCGATCATGCGGTACGTATATATCTATACGTACACGATCTGTGTATATATAGCTATATATATATGGAATGGAGCTTCTGAATTTTTTTGAGAGGCTTGAGAGTATTTATACCCCAGCAAATATGGCGCGACCGTACATTCCAATGTTTTACCGTTATTTAACCGTTTGTACTTACCTAGTTGGGCTCCACTTCAGTACTTGCTATTCTAATTACTGGCTTACTGCATTAAATTTGATAAATATATAGTATAATAATGCTGTCATTTTAATAAATAAAAAATTTTACTTTAAGAACCGACCGGCGAGGCCTCCGATTCATAGTTTATTCGGTTGAACCGTGGTTCAATCGGCCATAATTGAAAAAAAAAAAACGAATATAACTGCAAAACGGAATCATGATCGGTTCAAGGTTCAACCGACTTAACCGGCGGTTCGGTTCGGTTTTTAAAACACTGTTTAGACCCTTCGTTTCTTAATTCATCATTACGAAAATTTTAAAAACAGCTAAAAAGTTAACGGATACAAATAAAGTTTTGAACTTGATTCAACTAGTGCTTTAAAAAACTTGACTAATGCCTCTAATTTTGCTAATTTAAATCGTACAAAATTTTAAAGTAGAAAAGGATAACTAGTCTTTTCGAAATATTAACTACTACGTTCGTCCCATTCTAATTGACGACGTTGTTGAATATATGTGATGTATAAAATAATGAAAACGCATCAATTAGATTGAGACGGTGGGGAGTATTAGTTAAAGGATAAATTTTAATTTATCATTACCTGCGTTACACATTTCGGAACACTTTCTTATATACAACATTTGTGGTCTCATTTGATACGTCAACGTGAGTTACTAAATCAAAAAAACTAAACCCTAAAACAAAATTGAATCCTAAAAAAATCTGGACACTAAAAAAAGGGACTATTTTGTAAATTTGAATTAAAAAAAAAAAAAAAAAAAAAAAAAAAAAACGTAAAGTCATGTCTTGATTTAAGTGAAAACCGTAAATTATGGCTTGTTTATAAAGTTTACATATATGAACAATTAGGTTTTCATGATTTTTTTTAAGTGACTTATAAATATTGTGTCACCCAATGTATTGTATATTTATTTTATTTATGTTCTATTTTTGAGCCCATTAAACTTTGGCCGATATCTTGTTGTTTTAGACCACTAAGTTAAATAAAAAATTACAGAAAACAAAATCGGGATAAGTAGGAGAGAATTTAACGCGTGGCATTAAAGAAAATAAAAGTAAATTATAAATATTTGTTAAAATACAAAATTACAATTGTTTGAAATACAAAATGAAAATATCTAATAATAGAAAATGAGATGAGAAGATTTTTTTTTTTTTTTTTTTGTGATTCAAAGTATAACAATATTGATGTCTATTTGTAGAGAATTGAAAATCATAATTTATGGTATAATTTTTATTTTTTTTAAATAAATATTTATCTACATTATTTTGAAAATAAGATTTATTTTGATGTAATTATTTCCACCAATATATATTTGCCAAGTGGCAAAGAGAAAAGAAAAGAGGGGAAAGAGAGAAGAGAATATGGACGGATAATATTTTTGTGTTCACACTACTTTTTGACGCTTGAAATTATAACTTATTGAAAATTGACCCTCAAAATCAATGGAGAATTGTAACTGCTATCATCTCCTAAAAATTCTAATAGTCAAAAACCGCAAGTAAATTCAGTTTCAATTGATTGGAATCCCTTTAGAAATTTATGCGCTCTCTCTTTGGCTGCTGACAGAATTGCAAGGCTTCTTGAAAGCCTTAACCTTTACTCCCAGTTCATTGGCATGCACCTCAAGTGTTTGATACATTGCTCCAATTAAAAGAAAATGTCTAAGATTCGGCGGGAGCATTAATTATTGAGCAAGAATTCTTCCCGCTACCAAGATTCGGCGGTGGCCGGTGCGTGATGGTTGCTCTGAAATAGATGAATGGTTAGATACATGGCGTCAAAGTTAACGGAAAGATGCGCTCATGAGGCGGAGAGCTCGCTCGAAATCACGCTGCGGGAGGCGTTCCGTCGCCTCGAGCCTCAGCTTAGGCCCCCTTTTCCGTTGACAATCCCAACTCAAGAACAGTACTCACAGCTCAACAAAGCGATTCTTTACGGTGTTTTGTGCGAGCCCCACCTCGGCAGAGTTCACATCAAGCATCTACACGGTGTTATCACCGATGGGTACGAGTATTTCACGAGCATTCTTATCATAATTGTGAATGAACTGTATCGAAAGTTGGTTGATTCTGCGAAAAGGCAGTTGGTTTGGGTTGCTCATGAGTTGGTTGGTGTGTCAGCAGTTGGGTTTGATGGTTTGCTGGTGGCCCTTCTGCGGCAGATTGTTGGTGGGGATTTCAGTGAGGAGAATCTTTGGCTGTGTTTCGAAATGGTGAACCTTTTCTCGAGCAAATGGGATTGTTTGCTGGAAGAGGCCCCCTTGGTTTTGACTGGTGCTTTGTATGTGTTCCTGAGGTTGTTGTCTGATCACTGCAGGGTGTTAAATGTTCCGAAGATCGAGTCTTTGAGGAGCGTGGAGAAGGAGTTTTGTGTGAAGATGCTGAGGGAGAAATTCGACTTGTGTTTGAGGATTGGAAGGGATCTTCTTAGGGTTTTGCAGGATTTGGTTCATGTTCCAGAGTTTCGGGCGGTGTGGAAGGACTTGTTGTATGATCCTAGCACATTTGGAGTCAGCGAGTTCTTAGATATATCGAAGTTGTACAATACACGAACTTCAAAATGGTACTTTTTGCTTAGGGTGAATCCACAAATGGAGTCCCAGTTGAGGTTCTTGATGACTCATGTGAAATCTGGCAGCCAAAAGAGGTACCAGGTTTGGTTTACGAAGAAATTTTTATGTGTACCGGAGAAAAATGCAGTCTTGATTGATATTATAAGATTTATATGCTGTGCCCATCATCCATCTAATGATATTATCCATTCGGATATTATCCCTAGATGGGCTGTAATAGGTTGGCTACTCAAGTCCTGTATGAGAAACTATGTTGAAGCGAATACGAAGCTTGCATTGTTTTATGATTGGCTCTTCTTCAATGAAAAGGTTGATAACGTTATGAATATCGAGCCTGCACTTCTGTTGATGGTTCATTCCGTTGCTAAATATACTGACATTACGAATTCTCTTCTCGAGTTTTTGTTTCTTTTATTGGACAATTATGATCTTGAGAGGAAGGAGATTTTACGTCGGGGAGTATCTAATGCTTTCCATACACTTCTCAGAAAAGGTGTTGTTGAGTCGCTAGATGTTTTAACTAGTTGTGATAAGCTCTCTCCAAATCTTAAAGAAAGGCTTGCAGAGTTGCTCTCAGGCTGTCCCGGCATTGGAGAGACTTTAAGAATGCCGACTTCTCAATTGCTGTAGTGCCAATTTTTCAAGTTCGGATTGCCAAACATCATACTCTGGCTTCAGAACGAACTCTTTGCAGCAGTTAAGGTGAGAGATAGCTATATATTACTCTATCTCTCGAAGTATCAGGGATCTGTTTATCTGCTAGCTGTACTGAGCGACAAGCGCCTGCAGATATTCTCTTTGAGCTTGTGGTCTGAGAATCCAAACTCTTCTTTGCAATCTACGAGATCAGAGAAGTTCAGGATATGATTGGTAATTATTCTACTCGTTATTTTCTTGAATCTCCATTTCTGTTCTGTGATTCCAATAGAATCATAATCATGCCTCGTTTTCAAAATTTCTCAATTCATGGAAGACATGTATCTGTCGGTTTTAATTGAATCTATTAGAAGTGAAGGTAACTCCATGTTCATTATAATTGATTAGTCGTATGATGGTACGGTTTCGTTAAAATCCCAACTGCTCTCTTTGAATTTATCTTTTCACACGCAGCTGAGATTGTCTCTAATGCCATCCCTTTCTTAACCTGGTTTTAATATTATTATCCCAAACTATTATAATCTTACTTGCGTCTTAAATTTCAAGGGTACAGTAAAAACTGTTCGGCTTTTCTGTTGGCAATATTCGGCTCATCATACATGGATTTTCTAATTTATTCTCTACAGTTTACGGCATTGTCGTCTAGTATTAGTTGGCAATCTCTATATGCACTCACTTGTGCTCACATGATGTTGAGGTTATATTCCAGCCTTCGTATATTCTGGCATCTCTTATATATCGAATATACAGCTTATTCTCATCTGTGAGAATTACGAGTATCTTTCTTCCACTTGCCATGCAGCTAGTGGTCACTCGATACGCGTCTCTTGCTGATGTCACTCTCGAAGTCCCTCAGCTTCCCAGAGTATGTCTGCATTTCTCGAGTAACTTTTCCTCTTGGATTTTCTGACTAATCTTACCTCCGAAACAGTGAAATCATGGCCTTGTTTTATTCTGTGTCGTTGTTCTCGTGACATTGTGTAGCTGCTTGAATGGTTATGTCTAGCATACAGGATCATGGATTCATTCTTATCTCCATCGTGAAACTGTGCTATCGTATACAACTTCATCTTATTCTTTAGTAATATCAACTCTGACGGATTAGCCTACTAATCCGAGGCTAATATTTCGGAACTGCATATACCTTGAATGCTGCTAGTTACTATTGTTAGAGAAGTTTGGAGATCCATCCATAGTTCACGACTTTTGCAAGCTCGTCCCCATCTACCAACGAATGCTCCGTAGCTCTGTAGTGTGCATTCTGTGTAGCACAGCTTCAGTATGAATTTCAAGATGAACTCAGAACATCATTTTCTTCTGTTTCTATAGAGGATGTTTATGATACCGTAGCTTCGATATACGGTCTGAGTTTGCTAGTTTATATTCGATGTTCTCGGCTCTGTAATCTTGGATCTTGATGTGCAGAACATGAATAAAGATGCCTCAATTTTTCATATGGGAGTTGGGGTTGTTTGAGAAGAGAATATACTCTCGCCATTATGATAATATTCAGTGGGCTCGTTATCAACGGGACGGAAGTAGTATGAAAATAACCGTACTGAAAATTGTGATGTACTGTATGTAAATATAGGGAATGCTGGGGAATTCTAATACAGAATTTCATGAAATTTCATTTGGAAGTTCTTGCACAAACTTTTCTGCATCGAGCCTCCATGAAAAGTGAAAGAGACAGAGATGTACCTTTCTAGAGAGAGAGAGAGAGGGGGGGTAAAAAATGCAGCTAATAAAATCAACACTAAAATATGCTCTCACTCTGTCTCTTCTCCCTGCAGGCTAACATACTCAACTTCCAGGAAATGACACATACATTTAATTCGACTTACACGAAACTATTCCTATATCAACGAGACGAACGAAATATACTGAAATAAATAATTAAAAAAAAAAAAAACACCCAATATTTCAACTAGTTTCTTTCACTATCAACTTACAACAGAAAGTAACCTCAAAACATTACTATATACACATTAAAATACCATTAAAAGGGATATTAATTTCAAAAGTTAGTTGAGGGAGTTGGGCAGATAGGTGTAGCAGTAGTTGATAAACTAATCAATCAAGAAAAAAAATATTACTGTAATTAATTATATCTAATAAAATTGCATTATTTACTACACCCTCCGTCTCTCGCAAGATGATACGTTTTCCTTTTAGCACGCCTCCAACAAGACGATACGTTTTCTTATTGGGGAAAAGATTATTAAAGGGGAAAAAAAAAAAAAAACTTTTTGCACATGCAATCTACACTTAATTTAACACACAACGCACCCTTTCTTAAATCTCGTACCCAAAACGAAACGTCTTCTCGTATATAATTACTACAAATATGAGGTTAATGAATAACACAAAATCAAGATATAAACAAAAAAGGAAACTGTAGAAGCCGGTTAATTCTGCCAAAATTAATCAGCCGGCTGCCATTTGCCAGCAAATAATAATCTGCCATTTTTTTTCTAATTTTTTTCCTTTATAATCCCATTTTGTTGTAGACTCAGTCATATTTTTTCCATCAACTCAATAACTCAATCAAGAGCAGTCAAGTTCATCTACTGCAGTTTTCTTGATCATGGTGAAGCTGAACTCGAAGGGAAGCTCGAACGAGAAGGCGAACAATGTTCCGGTGAACACTCCGGGGGTGAAGGTGAAACGCACACGGAAAACCATTCCCCGTGACTCCCCGCCTAAACGAAGCTCCGTTTATCGTGGCGTCACAAGGCATAGATGGACTGGGAGATTTGAAGCACATTTGTGGGATAAAAACTGCTGGAATGAGGCACAGAACAAAAAAGGCAGACAAGGTTAGCTAATTAATTTAAATTAAGACATATTTTTTCTACTTTTCTTTGATTTTGTGTTTATAGTTCTTATTTTTTTTCTTGTTTTTTGTGGGGTGATTTGGTGGATTCTTGATGGAAAATGCAGTGTATCTTGGTAAGTAAATATCAATAATTTTTTTCTATACTCAATATTTATATAAATTTGGAAAATTTTCTTAATAAAATTGTGATGTTTAGGTGCTTATGATGATGAAGAAGCAGCAGCACATGCTTATGATTTGGCTGCTCTCAAGTATTGGGGTCAAGACACCATTCTTAATTTTCCGGTGAGTTAAATTATACTCGCTCCGTCCCAAACGAAGCGTTCCCGTTTTTGAATTATTCGAAGCAATGGGATTGTGGTCTGATTTTTTGGTTTTGGATCCAGCTATCTACTTATCAAAAGGAGATTTCAGACATGGATGGACAATCTAGAGAAGAATATATTGGTTCATTGAGAAGGTAACTCTTACTTTTTATCGAGCTTTTATATGAGACAAAATTTTATCACTTTTCAGCACTGCTAGATATATATGTTAATCCTCATGCAACTCTTTTTATCCATTTTTTGCAGGAAAAGCAGTGGATTTTCCCGGGGAGTATCCAAATACAGAGGCGTTGCAAGGTATACCCTCTCTCTCTCTCTCTCTCTCTCTCTCTCTCTCTCTCTCTCTCTCTCTCTCTCCCTCCCTCCCTCCCTCCCTCTCTCTCTCTCTCTCTCTCTCTCTCCCCCTCCCTCTAATATATTGAATGTGTCTCAATTTCTGCAGGCATCACCACAATGGGAGATGGGAGGCTCGAATAGGGAGAGTTTTTGGAAACAAATACCTTTATCTTGGAACTTATGGTAATTAACTAACCATGCAAATCCATTTTCTTTTAATTAGTATCATTCCATATATTAAAAATATTTTATCACAACTTTCTTCAATAATTCCAAATTATGCTCACCAACCTCACGTCACACACTCTGCACATTTTCCCAAACAACTACCATTTGACATTTAACCCAAAATTAGATGTTGAAGTTCACCAACCCGACCCCTCCCACATCGAAAAAACAACCCAAATTCAAAAATATCCCGTCCCACATCGAAAAAACACCCTACCATCATCCACCCGCATATAAAAATAACCCAAATTCAAATTATCTGCAGCTACACAGGAAGAAGCCGCCATCGCCTACGACATGGCCGCGATCGAATACCGCGGGCTAAACGCCGTCACGAACTTCGACCTCAGCCGCTACATAAAATGGCTTAAACCCAACGCCAGCAACGAGGAAGGCGCAACGAGCTCGATCACCGACTCACCCGCCGCCCAGCTCATCCACCCGCCTCCCGAGCCGCCCCAGCCCGCTGCAGCGGCCGCCACGTCGGCCCTGGGGCTCCTGCTGCAGTCGTCGAAGTTCAAGGAGATGATGGAGATGACTCTGGCTGCGGAGTGCCCCTCCACGCCTACAGAGTGTGACACTCCACACAGCAGTAGCAGCATCCCCGATGACATAAAAACGTACTTCGAGTCGAACGACTTCAGCGTTTTCGGCGAGGGAGGGGATGATATATTCGGGGAGCTGTTGATGCAGCCGATGGTGCAGTTCGACTCGATGCTCAGTGGAGAAGATTTGGTGCTATGAACTGATTTTTTTCTGAATAATATTTGGAATTAATAGCAGGTTTCTCAGAGTGAAGGTGGCAGATTCTGATTATTATAGGGATGGTGAAGGCTGATACATTGAATTCATTGAAGCATCATTTATTTTTTGTAGATATAATGTAATAAATCTGAGAAATTGACTAGATCAAGGACAATTGTTTGATTGCTATTTGTTTTTTTGGATTATTAATTAATAAGAAATTTCCTTTTGGAATTTTGCGCTTGTGCCATTTGTTATTATACGCCTTTGTTTATGAAAATTCTTGATTACGAGTGTCCCACATCGGAAAAGTATGAGAGTAGTTAGATGAGAAACGCATATAAATAAGGAACGGTCAACAGTTTTGAAGCTCATACCTTTCTCGGCCTTTTGGCTAAGATCAAGTGTAGTATCTGTTCTTGTCAGTTTAATATCTGATATGTAGCCCATTGGGCTACTGATATTAAATTTATTTTTTAAGGGGAAGACCCACCAAGATAGCTTGCTATCTGGGCATTCGCGCGTCGCCCATGCATTGCACTACTGCACGGGCCCGGCGCACCCCATCCAATCCAAGTCAAATTATTTAATTCGATAAAATATAAATTAAATTTATAACTCTTCCTTCTAATTGGGCCCAATACATTAGTTATTGGGCCTAACAGGTAGACTTATTTTCAATTATTTTTTGAAAAAATTGTAACGTGAAAAATGTGGATAACTTTATTTCAGATTACATGTTAAAATAATTCATTCATTATTAATATTAAATGTATAATTGGAAATATGTGTGGTGTTTAGGCAGAAAGAATTTTGAGAAATTTCATGTTTCCCGCCCAACATCTCCACCCTTTTCCACCGCAGCCTCTCTCCTTTCTCTAAATCACACTCGCCTCCGCCTCCGCCTCCGCCGCCGACACCGACCTGCGCGGCCCACCGTAAACTGAAAGTTTGGTGGCTCTAAGGTAGGATCTGTCTGCAGCTGAACGAAGGAAAAGGATGCCATGCCTAAGCAATCTCATCAATTCCCCAGCTTCACCTCTACCGGAGCTGAAACCGGTTGTGTATGAGGCGAAATGTAACCCGGATGCAGCCCGTGGAGCCGAACCGGGTTTCTTGGAACTGGGCCCCCAATCGGAGGAGTCCGATGGTGATGCCAAACAAGTGGAATTCAGAAGGGACGGCGAAGGAGAAGGGCCGGATAGGAAGGGTTCGAAGGAGAGTCTTGTTCCCTTTTCCGGAAAAAAGCTCCGGGTGAATGGAGCCAGTGGTGAAGATGGAGAGGGAATCGAAAGGGATTTGAAGCTATGCAAGGTTCAAGAAGGGGGCGAGAGAAGAATTCAAGAAGGGTTTTCGAAATTAAAGTGGCTTTTTCTTGTTGGTGCTCCCAAATTGGTAATGTCTGTTGATATATTTTCTTGAAATTTAAGTGGCTTTTTCTTTTGTATGGTTAGGAATTCTGTGTTCTTGGTGTGGTGATAAGGTTTATAGATGCTGTAATTCTCCATTGTTTGCTAATCAATTCTGCTAGTTTTTTATAGTCATCCTCCACTTATATTTTTGGTTATTTAATGAATTGTTGGTTTGGCAGCGTTAGCTCTTTTGGGTGGTGTATTAATTTGATTTCTCCTATTATGCTCAAGGTTGAGGTATAAATAGGTTTAATAGTTTCAACTTCAATTTTGTAATTTCATTAGGCACAGTTTCAATACATTTTCTATGATATTGTGTTTGGAGGTAGGGATTCCAGTTTCAGCCATTGACTCTAGAAGAGAAGTTGAATTGAAGTCTTCAATTAATTTGTCTGTTTTTCGGTTGTGTTTTGATGACTACATCATAATATTTGACTGTGTTTGCATTAATGTTTAGTATGACTTGTTTTGGTTTCATGTATTTAATGTCATCAAAAGAAGAAGGTTCTCTGTAGTATAAATTGACTTCCGTGGTTTTCAGGTTCAGTGTGGCGTTTGCCAAAGTGGAGTCTACCCCGAAGAGAAGATATCTTGCTCTGTTCGTGGTTGCAAGGGTGTTTTTCACCTAACATGTGCTAAAGAGACGCTGGGCATTTCATCTTCAAAGCAAAAGCAATTCAAGTGCCCTCAACATGTAAGTTCCATTGGTACTTACAGCGACTTTCATACTGTTTATGTTGGGATCACCTTATCTTTAATTCACACACTCACACAATAACCGCTGCCTGTTGGTGTCCGAAATTTTCAATCACAATGGTAACATTGGATACAAAGATAACTGCATAAGGAAGTAGAGCAATAGATAATACCTAGTATAATTATTTTATGCTCATTCATTAGAACTGATGGATGCCAATTTGGGGTTAGTTGAGTTGACAAATTAAAAAACACTAATTCGTTTTACGTTGTTATCTTTGATGTAATTTGTGGGACAAATTCTAATTTTTTTAGGATGGTTATGCAAAGCTTATATTTCTACTAATGTCGGATTAATTCTTACAAATACTAGTTTTCTCTGCAGTCTTTTAATGAGAACTTACATTTCTTTCATGGCCAGGCATGTTTTCTTTGTAAGCAAAAGAATAATTTGTGGCGATGCATAAGATGCCCTTTAGCATGTCATGATAAATGTGCTGCATTTCCAGAGCACGTGGTCCATATTTCTGATAAACCAGGGGAAGTGATATGTTGGAAGCATCCAGCTGATTGGCGTCTAGAGAAGGTTTATTTCATTCTTTGCAACATTTCCCCCCTAAATTGCTCGTTTTTGTAGAAAATTTCATTGGTTTGAAATTAACATATTGGATGCTTTTCATTTGCGCTATTATTTAACGGAGACGTAATATTGTCATATTGTGGGCTCAATACCCATGGATGTCAAGTAAGGAAACTATTTATTGCATGATGCTGGTTGTTGCTTATCTTTTACCTTGTGTTATGGAAAATTAGGAAAATATATAAATCCGTATAATAGAAGTCTTTGGCGAATTCGAGTTAGTTGATGTGGAATTAATTGTGCCAGAGTCTTCTTTTAAGTTTTGGGCCTAAAGTTGCCATAAGAATGTTCTGTGATAGTGCAATGTATGGTTAAATTTGTTGAATGTATGTGGGTGGTGGTTTTCGACTGTGGAAAGATGCGGTGAAGTGTTGTGCCCGACAAGTTGGGATTTCCTAAATTTATTATTGGAGGAAAACTGAACTATGAGTGAATGTAGTCGTTTTAGTTAATCAGAAAAATTATTTTACCAGAGAGGATGAGTACCTGTACAGAGATGTAGTGGATGCTAGGAGTTTTTGGGCCCTACTTGTCCTTAATTTTGGGGGTTAGCTACTCGAACGTGAACTATAGTTTCTGATACAAGTCGGTGTAGATTTCAAATGATTACACTAAATATTAATCAGACATTTCTAGAATAAATGGAAGTAGTTTGGGCAACAGACTCTGTTTGCTTCAGCATCTTAAAATATTGCCTATGCTTTGGTTTTTAGCCATTCATGTTCAAATAGTCCTTTTTTCTGATTCTAGTCTTCCTTCACATTAAATTCAGATAACGTCACTTTGTCATGTATCGAGAAATCATGAACCTTTAATAATGATACTCCTTTATTTGATTACATGTAACACATGTAACAGGATTTAGGTATCCGGAATAATAATTAAAGTTTATCACCTGAAAAGGCAACAACTAATCCAAGTAGTTTGTTGGCTTTCAAATTATTCATATAGAAGGTTTTACATAATAACCATTAGGCTCTTACTATCATTTATTCGAATTTTTTTATATGCCAACACATCATTTTTTATATAGCACGTCTCATGATCTATGCCTAAATATAGTCAAAACAAATTTTCTCGAAAAAGGCTTATGCTTTGTCAAAGTTATCTCTTCATTAGTTTTTCCAGTGGACAGGATTGACATGTTTATATTTTCCTATGCAGTATGAGGTCCCTGCAAATAACATGAAGGTAAGCTTTTTGCTACTATATTTTCCCCTTATAGCTATCGTCAATCGTATTTATTATGAATCTCTACTGAATGACTTAAGGATTTCACTTGATATATGAAATGACTTTGTTCCTCTTCTATTGAAATTCATGTCGTTGGGTTATCTTATTCAACTTTTCAGGATATATTTTCTTTGTTGCCTCTTCCATACACTGAGGAGGAGTACAAATTTGACATAAATTGGAAAGATCAGGCAGAGACGAAGTTGGAGCCACATTCATATATTCATATCAAGCGAAGTATCCTTTGTACATTGACTACTACCAAGTATCTCGAATAGTACTTTCAACTCTCTTCGAGATGTATTTGTTTTTCATAGTTGTCTATCTTCAACTGAAATTACCGCTAGTTTTAACTCTGGATGAAAGCTAACAATAGTCATTAGGCTGGTTCAGTAACACGTTTTAAAATCTTGAATTACCTTTTGTGTCTTAACTATATTTAGACGTATACCTTGTAAAGAGAAAGCGCAGTAGTATTGATACTGATATTGGATGCACAAACTGCACTCAGTGCTCGGATGGTTGTGTATGCAGGTACTCCTCTCTATTTGAGCAGTTCCTTGATTACTTAGCTAGTTCCGCGCCAATATAGTTAAAGTTGCATTATTTGATGAATAAATTTGTAACAGGGTTCAGTGCATCAGCTGTTCAAAAGCTTGTCGTTGCTCCAGAACCTGTACAAACCGACCCTTTCAGAAGGTGAAAAGATTCCACATTGTAAAGGTAAATTTTTGGATTTTATTCTAAACCCAGTCATATGTTTTGGCTTTTCACCCCCCAAAGATTTATTTATGATGCTTATCAGACAGAACTCTGTGGTTGGGGTGTAGTGGCTGCTGAATCAATCAGTAAAGGAGATTTCATCGTAGAATATGTTGGAGAAGGTAATATTCGCGAACAACCACGATAAAATTGCTCCAAATGCTCATCTGCTGATATATATGGTCTAGTTATCAATCATGTATTTGTCCCAATCATCGCCATCTGCAGTTTTTTCAAAATGGAATTCTGCTTTCTTGCTTCGTTGCATGAGTATATTTGATGAGAAAATCTCCCGTAAAGCTGTGTGTCTAATCATTTTACCTTGGAATGGAAGACCATTTTAGCTGTAGTCTCATTAGAAGGTACTGTTTCAGTACGTAACATTTAGTCATTACGAGAAAATTGATTTGAATCTTCAGCACAGAGCACATTTTGCTGCTTGATTGTTATTTTTCGACTATTTTACTTGCAATCAAGCTTTTGATGATTGGTTTATCGATCCTTGAGATTTGCACAACCTTTTGTTGAACATCAATTTCGCCCTTTATACGAATCATTGGAGATGGATTCAACTGTTGGTTAGAATTCTGTGGATAAAGATATTTGAAGATTTAGCATATATCTGACTGAAATTGTTGAAAAGCTTCGTTTTCTGCATTAGCTTAGACGAAAACATATTGAAAAGAATATGCATGATGAAACAGCATCACTTGTACTTATCGTTCTACTTTTAAATGCTTTAAAGGAATACTCCGGAAAGATATGTGACTTTACTCATGATATGCTTTCGTATGCAGTGATTAATGATGCCATGTGTGAACGAAGGCTGTGGGACATGAAAGATGAGGATGCTAAGAACTTCTACATGTGTGAAATCAATAAGGACTTTGTGATTGATGCGACATTCAAGGGAAACGGTTCACGGTTTCTGAATCACAGTTGTGCGCCTAATTGCAAACTGGAGAAATGGTAAGTATGCTTTATAATATTAGTCGTAGCTATTCACATCTTGTGACGTTGCTTTGGCCAATCTAAAAAACTTGGCTAATCATAGGCAGGTTGAAGGGGAGACACGCGTTGGAGTGTTTGCCTCCAGATCAATCCAAGTCGGAGAACCACTGACCTACGACTACAGGTAATCACCATTCACATTTTCCCTTTGATGCATGAGAGCTTCAATCAAATAAGAAGCGTTACTCGATCACTCAGTAATGGCGAGGCTGCACTTTCTCATTTCAACTCTTCCATTCAAACTTCGTCCATTCTTCTAATCATACAACTAAATAGCTACAGAGGCTAAAAGCACTAATGTTTCGTGCAGATTTGTACAATTCGGGCCTGAGGTTGAGTGTCACTGCGGAGCTTCAAACTGCCGCGGCTTTCTTGGAACGAAAAGGAAGATCGTGTTTGCCCCGACCAAGACAGAGTTCCGAGTATCATGGGGCCCCAAAAGACAAAGGACACCGAAACGAACGGTAGGGATAGTCTTCCATCGACTTTGATTGATGGTAACAATAAGCATGTATTGTGCTCAAACATTCATGTATACTCCTTTGATGTAACTACAGAAACAGGTAATAGAACTACACTTCATTTGTAACCTCTCTCTCTCTCTCTCTCTCTTTCTCTCTCTCTCAAAAGCATGCTTGACTACTCCCTTTGAGAAAGCATTTGCAAATTTTTTCCCAGTGTTTTCTATCAGGCTCTGCTTCCAATAATTGCACCTTTGCCTCTTCTCCAAATCCTCTCTGTTCATACCAAAATTATACTTTTAATATTTTTTTTTTTCAAAAATTAAATAAATAAAAAAACTTATGTACCTCGATGGAATTATTTGTAAGAAGACGATCGATTAAATTGTGTAATATATCCTTTGTATACTCAGGATGCCCTTGAATTCCTAACACTTTATCTCCAAATGTAAACATTTCTACTCCTGTTTTATCCGACCATGCTAGCACTTGTGCTCCCATCGGCACCTCCCACACCTATAATAATCGAGCGGATTCAGATTACGTCTCTTTTTATTATTTTATGCATGACAGTGCGTTATTAGTAGTACCTCGTCTTGATGGCACTCGATGATCGAAAGCGTCGAAGGAATTTCATCCTCCCCTTCACACAATCCATACGAGTAGAAATCTTGAGTGAAATTAATCTTTCTTACTCCAATGTCCCATCCACTATAGGACTTCGCCACTTTCCCACCCAGAGCTCGGCACAAAACCTATAATAAAAACGAAACGCAATTCAGTTGGTAACGTTTTTTGCATTATTAAATAATGCTTAAAATGTTACTCACACATGCACGCACGCACCTGATGTCCGAAGCAAACGCCTAGAACCTTCTTTTTCAAGGCGAAGAGGGTTTGCAAGAGGAAGCAGAGTTCTTGAACCCAACACTCGCTTCCGTAGGCGTCGTGAGGGCTCCCGCTCACGACGAACCCCTCGTAGAGGGGGAGATCGTCCGGGGACGGGAACTCGCCCTCGACGACGTGGAAGACGTCCCATTTCTCGCCCTCGCCGCCCAATGCCGCCGCGAAGACGTTCAAGTAGCCGCCGTGGAACTTCTTCACGTAGTCGGAGTCCTTCGCCGCTTGAAGGAGCGCATATCTTCTCCCTTCACCACCTTCTTCAACCTTCATTTTTTTTTTTCTTTTTTTTAATTGTTTAAGAATTTGTAGTTTGAATGAGGAAATGATTGATAGGAGGATTTATAGTGGAAAAATTCGGATAAATATTCTGCTGAATTTGAGAGAGGAGAATTTCGTTGATGATTCGAATATTAAAATTGGAATCATTCATACATTAGGCTGATTACGTAAATTTTGGTAACGTTTAAAACCTTTTAATAGAATAATTAGTTTTTAGGGTTATTGTTAGTACAATTGAAGCCTGCAGAATTGTTCTAACTGCATTACTATAATCGAAGGTGTTAAGTAGAACGAGACGACGAATAGAATGTAACGTAACGTTTCTGCCCGATATTATGATTAGCATTGTAATTAGAAGATTTTATGGTTAATATTGAATAGGAATCTCGCCCTAATTAGAAGATTTATGGTATGGAATATTTTGACATAGGTGTTACCAAAATTAAGCTATATATATTCTTGATTCGGACAAAAATAAAAACCACAAAAGAAATTGTACAAAGTCACAGTATCTTTGTAATAGCAGAATATATAATTAATTAGATGTGTAGATTCACTAATATATACCGGTATATGGGGTAGATACATTTTGATATTAGGGTTCACATATTAATCAATTATGTGAATTTTGAATAATATTAATTCATTATTAGGCAGCAAGATTTTTTATTTTTTTATTTCTTTATTAAAGTTTTCGTTATCCAAAACCTCATAAAAGGAATAGTTTATACTTATTCCTTATTCTCTTTCATCTTTGATATTGTTTCATCCTCAGAAACACACTACCGGTTTGGTTATCTTAATAGCAAATTCTAAAACTCGTTGATGCGACATTTTCATATTATCGTTATTTTCTGTAAGTAGATTACGTTTATCTTTTACAGTACTATTTATAATAGATTTATAAGATATATATACAACATTGTTACGCCAACGGTAAGCTAATTTAACGATCACATTTGCATGACATTCTCGGACAATAAGAGAATTGGGAATAAAACAAACACATGCAAGGTATCATGTGTCATGTAGTATTATACTATAGCTCATTCTAGATTGAGTCATATATATTCCCACTATTGTCAATTTTAAATAAAATGGCTGTTTATATAAGAGATATAAATTTCCTAAAAGAATATATACTCCCAAGAAATTGGAGAGGTTTATTGCACTTGGTTTAGGGTTTATAGGTATGCATGCATGGATGTATTGATGGATGTATTGAGAATTATAATATGAGCCAATAGATTCCCATATATCATCTCTATGAGTTCGAGCTTTTAGATGACACGAAATTCTATCATGGTATCAGAGCCTTTGGCAAACGCCGAGATCCTGTGTTCGAATCCCGTTGAAAGCAACTTTTCTTGATGATCTCCTTGTTGAAGAAGAATCGATCCATGAATATATGTGAGGCACGCACAAAACATATATTCTCAGTATTGCATGCATGGAAGCATGCATGAGTGCAAGTTGAATGTATAAATTCCTAACTGTAAACGAATCTTCGATCACAATCTTGAGCTCATTTTACGTAGTTAGGGAATGGAAGAATCTATAGGAGGATAAGATCGAATTCTATTATTCTCTGCAAATTAAGGTTCCGCCATGCATACTCATAATGGTCCACCCACACTCTCTTATCTGAATCACAGAGAGAGAGAGAGAGAGAGAGAGAGAGAGAGAGACTCCATCAACCTTCAGACAAGCTTTGTTGAAACGGGCCTAAACTTCTGCGTAAATTATCAAACTAGATAAGGCCCAAGCCCAATAGTAGTGGGCCAAGTTGGCCCATTAAAAGTGAAATCGGGCCATCATCCAAAATCTTTACTAATTGTCATCTTTAATCAACTTATCAACCATACATTATAATTTGAATTTTATTTCACACCTTTTTTCATATACTCCCTCCGTCTTTAAATAAGTGTCCCCGATGTAGTGTAATTACACTACATCGGGGACACTTATTTAAAGACGGAGGGAGTATTACACTACATCGGGGACACTTATTTAAAGATGGAGGGAGTATATGATAAAATGGAATTCTTTGAAACACTTTTAAACTCTAACTTTGAGGGTTATCGCCTTACACAACTTTGTTCACCACATGGTCAAAAGTTGTTGCTCTCTCTCTCTCTCTCTCTCTAGATCTCTCTCTCAACGTGGTCTAATCATAACAAATCAAAAAGACATAATTTGCGCAGTCACTAATTTAAAACAATTATCCAAATCAAGAAAGATGGTGCAATCCACCAATACCAATTCCTATTAAGGTTAGACAAGAATTATTATATACCCTCATTGTGAAATTGCTTCTCAAATTTTGATTGTTAAATTATGTTATAATTCAAGAAATAATGGTAATAATATTGAGGAAAACGGCTGCTTTACTCACAAATTTGACTATTTCATGTATAGGTTGGTTGGTGGTCCAAACAAATAGCCATTTTAATCCCATACTAACATTCCTTCTTTTTCAGCATGTCTTTTGCTTTCCCCTTCTATTCTTTATGTATCATTATGTTACGATTACTCCTCCGTTTCTTTCCATTTGACTCGTTTATCGAGTACATGAATGGTATAAAATAATAAATCGATCAAACGGGAAGAAACTGTGGGAGGGAGTGTATGATATTGTATTCATGCCCATCATTTTCATTTCTCAATTAAAAAATTTGATGCCCCAATTAATCAATATATCTATGATATTAATCCATGTTTATACAACAATATGTAGATTTTATATAAAATAAAGCATGCATTCGATACGAGTATTTTCTATCGAATTACGATGTGTGAGTGTAAAATAACATAAAGATATCGTCTTGAAGGGGATCGAGTTACAAAATTTCAAGGTTTTCACCCATTCCCAAGCTTAAAGAGAAGAACAAAAAGTTTTCAAGAAATCTTCACTCTTGAGAAAAGAATTTCTGAAAAAAGAGAAAAAGAAAGAAAAGAAAATCTGACTACTACCATAAAAGCGTAAAGATATTAACAGCACTTTAGCTTTTTCAAAAGCTAAGCTATCGAAGAAGCTGCCCACTGACATTATACATAAACTCTAGAGAAGAAGAACAACAAGAAGAAGAAAGGAGGTGCTAAATACACACTCCTTCAAACCTCAAACCCAGAAACACACACACACTGGTTCTGCATAATTCCCACATTCATGCTCATGCATGAAGGTTTCTGCAGAATTGAACCAACTTTTAGGGTTCATGCACAACTTTTCTTGCTTTTCTTGAATCTTGATTCAACAAAGGTAAGGTAGTTCAATTATATTAAGCTTTAGTTTCCATACATGCCATGCATCAAATCTGCAGCAAGAAATTTCATGATCTTTCTTTTTTGCTTGGAGGGAGAATTATTTTGCTGTATACATGTCAGTTTTTTTTTTTTTTTTTCCTGGGCAGTGATGACGCCAATCTGAGGAAAAGCAAAATTTGATCTTTTGAAGATCTGTGGTGAAAACGATTGATTATTTCACAACCCTTTTGTTTTAAATCTGTTTCTTTAATTCTTTCCTTTCTGCTGTTCTTTCTTTGTTTCTTCTTCTCTTACATCCCCTAATCTTTTCTTCATTTCATATTTTGTAGTAGAAGGAAGAAGAAAAGCAAAACCCAGATATTGGGTCATCTCTCTTTGATTCAACTGTTGCCTTGGACTCGGTGATTTGCCCATTTTGCGTCACAGGTTCTCTCTCTCTCTCTCTCTCTCTCTCTCTCAAGATTGACTTGTAGGGTGTCTTGTTGCTGGTGATGAGGTTGAGGCCCCCCTACACTGTGCAAAACACTAGTCTCTTTTTCCACTACGCAAATGTGAAAAGATTTCACCCAATTAATTTAAATTAAGACCTGACATTTGCAACCTAGGAGAAAATTTTAGGCCACTTAATCCCTTTCTTGGGGTTAGAGATTTGCTGCTCGTTTACAGTCTCCAAAACTAAACACACACACACCCAAAAATGGCTTCGAAATTGCTGCCTGTTTAGTCAGAAAAAAAGAACCCAGCCCTTTCAATTTCTCAATTATTGACTCAAATAATTATTTCAAATCTTGATCAATAAGTATGTGTATAATTTTTCGATTCGTATAGAAATAAGTCTCGACGTGAGAAATAGGGATAGATCGTGTTCCGTTGATTTAATTTGGGAGAGGCCTTAATTTGACATAGCGACCGCCTACCTGTGAATAGACAGTAAATATCTACAAAGACAACTCGAACCCCAAATTATTTCTCTTCTCCAAAAAATAGAAAAACACAAACTAACCCCTTCTTTCCTCTCCTCCCTTCACTTTCTCTCTCCCTCTCAAGAAAATTTCTTCCAAACTCTCCAACTGAGCTTTCTTTCATGGCTAAAGGGTCGCGCCACGGCTGCCGGCGCCGGCGAAGGATGGTGGATGTGAAGGAAATGGGTGGCGGCGGTGTTTGGAGACCTCTAGTGAAATGGGGTGCCTCCAAAATCTCATCTTTTCAAATGGGGTTTCATTTCTTCCGCCTTCTGTTCTATTAGCTTCTCACGGCGGCGGCAGCGGCGGTGGGGGTGGCGGTGATATTGGCGGGACGGCTCAATCTGTTGTTTTTAACTTCTATTATTTACCCCCATCAATTTTTTTAGCTTCTTTTTTCTCTTGCTTGATGTAGTTGGGTATAATTAATCATGTTCATATGCAAAGCTCTTTTCTTGCTTTCTTGATTCTTGATTTGATGAAATTATATGAAAATTAAATCCAATTTTTCATCGAATTTCCTAATTAATTTTGATTTTATTTTTCTTGGGTAACGTTCCTAATGGTGAAATGGACAGTTCCTTAGAAACTAACAAGCCGTACATAATTGCATGAAATGAGTAGGCTCAATTCTATGGCATGTCAAGCTCAAATAAAATTAAAATTGAAAATTGAAATTAAATTATGGCATGTCATTACATCCTTGTACAATTGATGTGTCATTGATTTTTTTGCACTTCACTATTCATAAATATGTAATAAATTTCACAATTTTAAGCCTTTCGATTAATCACAACTTACCCTTTTCCACGTTTGCTACAATTTTTTGGATCAAGTAAAGAAAAAGGGACCCCATTTTTCATGAAATGGATAAAATATGCATGTATATATGCCAAAATTATAGCCCTCCTTGTCTTCATATTTTAACTTCACATGCCCAAAAAGAAAATTCACAATCCCAATTATTGTTGCAAAGAGTAAAGCCTTCCGCCTGGTATTATCTGGCCCGTTTCTTGAATACATGAGTATAAGATAGTAGAATCAGGTCTAATAGAGCGATTTTCAAAGTCGATTTCGGAAAACTCGAAATTAATCAAGATTCGCGAGAACGTTCATCGATAGTATGTATTTAGACATGGATTAATGTAAAGGTAAAATCTTTTTTCTTTAATACTTTTTGTACTTGATTCGAATTATTGGAAGAAAAAAGAAGAAAAAAGAAGATCACGAAAGTGTCTAGTGTGTATACGACAATCCAGGTTCGTGGGAGGGTCTGTCCTAGAATTAGGACAAATACATACATTAGACTATTAGAGTTCAAAAAAAAATCAAGAAAAAGACAGAGAAGCTATGCACCTCTCAAGAAAGTGTGGTTTTATCTTTTATAAAATGAAAAAAATAAAAATAAAATTACAATGTTATGCAACCTAACGTACTCGATCCGTCCATTTTATCTCCGGTCATTTTATTCGGAACGGGCCAAAAACCTGTTGGGGGGTCTTTGGGGCAAGTGGGGTGGGGAGTAAATAATAGTACATCAATTATGAACAAACATATATAAATAAATGTCAAGAAAATTGAAGTGTTGTCAGCAGCAAATGGGCCTAATTCAATTGTACATTAAAGAAAAGAAAAGATCCTGGAACAGGTAATGGTAAACTACAGGTGAATTTCTTTATTTCCTAAGTATTGAAGAGTGGATGCATGCATTTATAGTCTACTGCCTTGTGCAGACTCAGACCATATCATATTTATTGTTCATGTCAGCATGTTGCCCTCCACATAATTTAAATATATCGTCCCTTTAGAGACGATATGTCTATACAGAAAAACGAAACATCTGTAATGGGACGGAGGGAGTATGTGATTGCCTGTGTTCATGGGCTGTTATTGATCATCACAATAATACAGAATTCTGCAGTTTTTGCCTAGAATTTGAAACCGGTTTATATTCAAATCATCTAAAGAAAAGTTGAGATTGAGATGCAATGGAAACTGGTTATAAACTGTAAATACTACTTGTTCGTAGAAACGGTTCAGACTTCAGATCTAAGGAAGCACACTAAGCAAGGGAAGAACATGAGACATCAGGCACAAATGTGTTACTAAATGAGCATTTTGATTACATGAGATGATCAAAGTTTCGTAGCCGATGATTTCCATCTATGGATCTATCACGAGAAAATGAGAGACTAAGATAAAACCCTGGGCTAATGACCTTGGTAACTAGAAATTGTACATGGAGCCATGATGCTCGTAAAAGAGTGTACAAACCAATTTTGTTTCAAGGAACCGAAACTGTTCAAACTTATTGGGGGTAATATCATGAGAATACTTAGTATGCTACTACCTCTGTCCGGATGATAATGTAATAGACTCATTCTAATATAAGTTGGTCCATTATCAACGGGAGGGAGGGACACACTGAAAACCAAGGCTTCCAAATTACTGTTAGATTGCTCATCGTCGTTAAAGGATTTAGGCCAAATAAGAATCGTGTTTCTACCTTTCTACCAAGTTAACACCTTATCAAATCTGTTGGAACAGAACACTTTTTTCTAACTTTCCCAGAATACTATCAACCTTCAAGGTTCCATGATAAAAATGTACGATAAAACGAAAAATCAAGAGCCAGTTTTATAGCTAATCATAAATCACATGCTACTGCTATCAAACTTAGATAGACAACTCAACAAGAAACTACTAATCGAACAACACAGAATAAAGAACTCGACCAAAATGCTTGAGCTCCGATCAGTGTAATTAATCCACAATAAGTCTGATAACACGTGCGAATGCATATGTTTATTCTCCAACAACATATTGTTACAATCAAACTCGATACACAGATGCTCTTATACACAAGGCAAATAACCACCGATATGCATAATCACAACAAAAATCGAAACATCGAAGATATGAATTTCAAGAAACAGAGGTTAATGAAGGTCTCAGGATCACCTGTTGAGCTATAGCTGAGCAGCACCGTTCTTCAAGTACCATTGGTAAGTGTTGGTAAGTCCATCCTTGAGCGAAATCTTGGGCTCCCATCCCAAACCGGCGAGCTTCGAGCTGTCCATGAGCTTCCTCGGCGTTCCATCGGGCTTGCTCGAATCCCAGATGATCTCGCCTTCGTATCCGACTACTTCCTTCACCAATTCAGCTAGCTCTTTAATGGTAACCTCCTTCCCGCTCCCCACATTGACGTGCTCGAGCCCACTGTACTCCTCCAGCAGGAAAACGATGGCATCGGCGAGATCATCGACGTGGAGGAACTCGCGCAGCGGCGTCCCGCTCCCCCAAACGACGACGTTCTCGACTTTGCTCAATTTCGCCTCGTGGAACCGGCGGAGCAGCGCGGGGAGGACGTGGGAGTTCTCGGGGTGGAAGTTGTCGTTGGGGCCGTAGAGGTTCGTCGGCATGGCGGAGATGGCGTCGAAGGAGTGCTGGAGGCGGAAGGCCTGGCACATTTTGATGCCGGCGATCTTGGCGATGGCGTACCACTCGTTGGTGGGCTCGAGCGGGGCGGTGAGGAGGGCGGATTCGGGGATCGGCTGAGGGGCGAATTTGGGGTAGATGCAGGAGGATCCGAGGAAGAGGAGCTTTAGGGTTTTGTGGGTGAAGGCGGAGGTGATGACGTTGGTCTGGATTTGGAGGTTGATGGTGATGAAATCGGCCGGGTAGGTCTTGTTGGCGTGGATGCCGCCGACCTTCGCGGCGGCGAGGATGACGTACCGGGGCTTGTGCGCGGCGAAGAAGGCGTCGACGGCGGATTGGGAGGTGAGATCGAGCTCGGCGTGGCTGCGGAGGAGGAGGTTGGTGTAGCCGAGGGCGGTGAGCCTGCGGACGACGGCGGAGCCGACGAGGCCGCGGTGGCCGGCCACGAATATGGCGGCGGACTTGTCGATCGCGATCGGATCCATTGGCGGCGGCGACGGCGGCGGTGGCGGTGGAGCTGCGAGTAAAGTAGCGAGTGGAGGAGTAAGAGTAGAGATCTTGTCGGTGGATGGCTCTTTAATGGGCCTCACATGCTCTTATTGGGCCTCATATTGGGCTTCTTACGCTCTTGTTTGGGCCTTTATTGGGCCTTTACATTTGGGCTTCACATGTAATTATTTGGGCCTTTTATTGGGCCTTATTGGGCTTTGGTGTATGCTTGTGTTATCTTTTATAAAATTATGCTTCAAAATTTTAAAAATTAAACATAATTAGAATCTTATAAAATATAATTTGAAATAATTATAAAATTTTCACTTTATGCGATTACATATCGAATCCGAAAAATATCTATACAGATTTAAAACGACCGACATAGCAATGTATAGGTCGAAGATCAAATAAAAAACACTTATCTTGCCCGCATTCGAAATCATGAAATAAGTTGTAGATGGAAATAATTATGATACAATTACTCATAATAACTAATGATTAAAGAAAATGAGCTTGGGTCTATATTTTGACATGAATAGTTAATTATTTGCCATATTAATTAAGTGTTGCAATAATCTAACTTGGGATAATGATTAGCAAGTATTGGGTTTATACTTTGCTTTGTATGTGACATATACATGACCATGCATGCACTAAATTAATTAGTGTTTATTTTTATCATTAAAAAAAAAACTAATAATTTGGCGTTTATGTGTAACATAATTATTGTATTAATCCACTAATCACCACTCCTTCATCACTAATTAATCCACTTTTATTTCTCTTGTTTAGTAATAATATGCCGATTTTGCAATCATTAGTCCACTCGTATCGAATTTAATTAGTGATTAAATATTGATTAGCTTTATTTTGTGGACTCCCCCTAATTTTATTAAATTATTTACTTCTCATATATAAATTCTAATAATATATTTTTTGCCCTCGATTTTTTCTTTAAATTCTTTGAATTAGATAGTCCTATAATTTTCAAGAACAATAAAGCTATTTGGCCATAATGTGGCCGGCCACACAACGACATTTTTCATAATATACGTAATTTTAAAAATGGTAAATGATAACTATAGTTTATTACTTTTATATTTTAATTTAAAATATTTTTTCCACAAAAAATACATATTTTTCTCTTTTTTTCTAGATAAAAAGGTAAAAAATTCTTTTAAAAAGTAAAAAATATCAAATAATTAAAGGGTTAATTTTAAAAAATACGTAAAAAATACGGAGCTTCACTTTTTGAGTTTTTTATGATATAAAAAAGTTTGGCAAAAAAATATAAATTATTTGATACTTAAAAAAAATTAAAAAATTTAAATTATGGTCGGCCACATTATGGCCGAATAGCATCACCCTTAATGAAGTTCACTAATTTCGATGAATTTTATTTAATTAAAATATACTCCCTCAGTCCACCTATTTCTGACACGCTTTCCTTTTTGGGCCGTCCCCCTATTTCTGACACGTTTCCTTATTCGGAAAGAATTAGCCACTAAGTAGGTTGATTAGTAAATCCCTTATTACACTTAACATTTCATACTTAAATCTCATCCACTCATTTTTCTGCACGTAGTTCAATATAATTTAAATTTCGAAAGTTTAAATTATTATAACTTGCTCGTTTGTTATCGGATTTTTATGATTTTTATATCAAATTAAAGGTCTTTATACGATCTTTCATTTAAGATCAGACAAGAACATGTTTTTATGCATGTATGATGCTCTGTTTCTAAAATATGTTTATTCCCTACAAAATACACTTTATACACTACATCCATAAACACAATACACTTTACACACTAATCACTTCCGTCTTAAATCCCGTGCAAAAAGCAAACGTGACAGAAATAGGTGGACGAAGGGAGTAATATGCAGCTGAAAAAAGAGCAAAGTACCACCATGGAAGAATAAAATTGCAGCGCATGGAAGAATAAACGCAATCCAACGAAGATTTTGGCTTTGAAAATTTTAATTTTTTAATAATGAATTACTATTATTATAATAATCAATAAAAAAAAAGCACACATTTATGCATAAAAAGCAGCTCTATATATTTTAAAAAAAATACTTTTACTTTGTAAATTTGTACTAATTCATGATGAAACCGCTCCCACAAAGTGGAGTACGATTTATTAATGAAATAATCTCTTTCTTAAAGGGTGATGAATAATGATCAATGAACTGTAGATAATTTTCCAGAGTGTACATAATTAGTGATTCGGATCGATTACGATTATGAATAGGTTTTATCGAAAGGCATTCGTAAAACAAAAAGTGAGACGTTGCTAATGAGAAAAATCGGAAAGGAAATTCTAAATGCGGATGGTCTTTTATTTATCTTTCGTGTCCGTTGGTCTAAGACCTTCAACTTTGACCAATAATCATGACAATTTGGTGACAGCAAGAAAACAAAACATTTTATTTTATTTTTTAAAAAAGAAATAATAAATTTTATTTTATTTATTTATTTATTTATTTTCATTTGTGCCATCAAGAATTTTTTGATAGAGTAACACTCCCTCCTATACGAAGCGTATTATGATTAATAGAAAGTGAACATTTTGAACGGGACGAGACGAACCATTGGCATTAATGTAGTCACTCTCAAAAATCTGGGCTTCGAACCCCTTCACTTCGACAACTGACATCTCCCTTTCATCCCCACCTGATTCGTACAAATCATGTATCTATACATTTATATACAAAGAATAAAAAAAGAAACTAAAAAAGAAAATGCAGAACTAGTGTAGGAATATCATGGTTCATGGATAAAATGAAAAGAGAAAAAGAAAGATTCAAAAGCAAGTTGATGATGTTAATAAAGAAAAAGATTCAATTTTTTATAAGGGTTTTTACCAAAACTCTTAATTCAACAATTTTCATCCATGAGAGAGAGAGAGAGAGAGAGGGAGGGTTGAGTAAAAAGAGAACTGCAAACCTGAAGCAGGGGCTCTCTTTTTCTACTCTCACACACGTTTAATCCTACTTTTCCGTAAATTTCCCTTTTGCCCACATTCTATAGACAAGGAGCTGGAGAAATCAAAAGATAAAGTGCTCTAAAAATACGAGAAGAGTGGGTGAAAGATGGTGCCTTTGTAAAAAAAAGAAAAGGAAAAGCTTTTATATAGATATACTACTATAGAGAGAGAGAGAGAGAGAGAGTTGATACATAAACGATGTTTGTGAATCATTTGTGAAGCTTCCATTCCATGTGTTTCCAAAGATGATAATGTCTTTCATTCCTTCTCACTCTCTTCTTCTTCTCTTCTCTCTTCCATTTTTCTTCACTCTCTGTGTTTCCTTTGAGCCCCGCAATCCTGAAGGTATGTTTCAACAGATTAAAAGGCTCCATCTCTTCTTTTCTTGAATTTCTTTTTCGAGAGTCTTTAAACTTTGTGTGTTTGTGTTTGTGTATTGTAGTGGAAGCTCTGAGTGCAGTGAGAGGTTGCCTCGATGATCCTCAAGGAGCTCTCAGCAACTGGGATGAGAACTCTGTCGACCCATGTAGCTGGTCCATGATTACTTGCAACACTGATAATCTTGTTACTGCCTTGTAATCACTCTCCTCTCTCTCTCTCTCTCTTGATTCACTTCTCATTGCTGTTTTAATCAAAGATTGTGTTTTTAGTTACAATTTTGCATAATTCCATTGCTAATTCCAGTTCTTGATGTTCTGGGCAGTGGAGCTCCAAGCCAGGGTTTATCAGGCACTTTATCTTGGAGAATTGCCAACCTCACAAACCTCAAGCAAATGTAAGCCAAATTCCAACTCCAACAAACACCCACCTAAAAAGTTTGAATTTTGAAGGTGCCCTTGTGTGTGGATTCATGTTTTCATGCTTGGAAACTGCAGAATGTTGCAGAACAACAATATTTCTGGGCATGTCCCAAAGGAGATAGGGTACCTCCCAAATCTCCAGACACTGGATCTCTCCAACAACAACTTAAATGGCCATATCCATGAATCTTTAGGCCTCTTGAACCACCTCCAGTATTTGTGAGTGCCAAAATCTACTTATTATCTTTTCTTGGCAAAGATTTCATACAAGGTGTTTTGACTTCCCATTGGTGCTGTCTTATTCCTTGTCCTTTGTCTTGTAATGAATAGAAGGTTGAACAACAATAGCTTGAGTGGGCCTGTTCCTCTGTCTTTGGCCACTCTCCCTCACCTTACTTTCTTGTGAGTATTGATACACTTATCTCACCTTATTCCTTTGATCTTTTCTTCCTCCTATTCTGTTTGAATTTGTGTTTTTTCCCTTCTTTTTCCATGTGGGAATCATGGGATTTTCTGTCTTTTTCTTGAATGTTTCAGGGATTTGTCCTTTAATAATCTCAGTGGACCAGTTCCTACTTTTCCTACAAAAACATTTAAGTATGGATTATCTTGATCATCACCATTTTATATGCAGATGCATTCACTTGTTTTTGTTTGTAATTTATCTAGTGTGTTTTCTTGTAGTATTGTTGGAAATCCTTTGATTTGTGGGAGTCACTCTAGTGGAAGATGCTCCGAGTCGCTCCTGGCTAGTCCTCTTTCGTTCGATGTCAATCCCTCTTCGGGTATAGCATAATGATCTTGTGTTCGATGTCATTATAAGCTTCGATCGATTTGCTAATTTTGTGGTGTGAATTTTCAGGGAATAGGAAGAACAAGAAGCTAGCAGTTGCACTAGGAGTGAGCCTTACGTTTGTCACCATTTTAGTCGTAGTATTAGTCTTTCTCTTCCAAAGAACAAACCAGAAGAGGAAACAGTCTGTTCTTAACATTACAGGTGTGTGTGGTTGGTGATTACGGCATCTTTTGTGTTTTCCTCTTCGTATCGGATCCTCGTTTTATCTTGGTGTCTTTATACTGCAGATGTTCAAGAGGAGGACCTCATAAGGCTGGGGAACCTCAAGAGCTTCACATTTAAGGAGCTGAAGCGTGCTACGAACAGCTTCAGCTCCAAGAACATACTCGGAGCTGGTGGATTTGGGAATGTTTATCGAGGGAAGTTGGAGGATGGGACGCTCGTTGCAGTGAAACGGCTGAAGGATTTGACTGGAACTACAGGGATATCACAGTTTAGAACTGAACTAGAGATGATCAGCCTCGCGGTTCACAGGAATTTGCTCCGGATTTTCGGATACTGTGCTACACAAAATGAGAGGCTTTTGGTCTATCCTTATATGTCCAACGGAAGCGTGGCATCACGGCTTAGAGGTAGCTTCGGTTCCTCTCTATTTCGACTCTGCTGTTCGTTTTCTGTTAGTAACTTATAGTTGACTCGTTAGGCCTTTAACGGTCATATTTGATTGTCGAAATCTGTTGTTATTACCAGGGAAACCGGGCCTCGACTGGAACACAAGGAAGAGAATAGCAATAGGAGCATCAAGGGGACTTCTCTATCTACACGAGCAATGCGATCCAAAGATAATCCACAGAGACGTCAAGGCTGCCAACGTCTTACTAGACGACTATTGTGAAGCAGTAGTAGGCGATTTCGGCCTTGCAAAGTTACTCGACCATGCTGAATCGCATGTCACCACAGCTGTTCGTGGCACCGTGGGCCACATAGCCCCCGAGTACCTCTCCACCGGCCAGTCATCCGAGAAAACCGACGTCTTTGGATTCGGCATCCTTTTACTCGAACTCATAACCGGAATGAGAGCCCTCCAATTCGGGAAAACACTCAACCAGAAAGGAGCCATCCTCGAATGGGTACTAACTCTACACTACTACATAACTAATACCATTTCTTGTTAAATAAGCAAACATATTAATATATAAAGGCTGTGAATTTTCAGGTGAAGAAGGTGCAAGAAGAGAAGAAGGTGGAGTTGTTAGTGGATAAAGAACTGGGGATGAACTATGACAGAATTGAAGTAGGTGAAATGCTGCAAGTGGCTTTGCTCTGCACTCAATACTTACCTCTCCACAGGCCTAAAATGTCCGACGTCGTGAGGATGCTCGAAGGCGACGGCCTTGCTGAGAAATGGGCAGCTTCGCATGGCTACGCACACACGACTTCTTCGAACACCAAGAAGTTTCACCTCAACTCCTCCGACCACGAACAAGACCTCGATCGTGATTACTCGAGCGTGTTCGGGACGAGCAAGAACATGGATGATGATTGCATGGAGCTTTCTGGGCCAAGATGAAAAGCATACATAGTAGGAAATACAGAAAATGATATGCCATTCCATTTTCATACTACAATTCTTGTGTTTGTGTACATAACTACAGTCTTTAGTTAGTTCTAGTGATTTTTCATGTTCTTGAATTTCTCCCTCTCTCTCTCTTCATTTTTTTTTTCAATTTTTTTTTTTGTAATATTTGTATTTTAGAATATATTATTACTATTATTATGTGAAAAATGGGGCATATATACATCATTTTGCACTGGATAAAGGAAAAGTGGAAATAGTAGTTGAGTGGAGGGTGGGCCCACTGGAATGACCGTTGAATAGCAAAAGAAGGCTTTCATTAACGTTGGAACATTCCTATATCGTGACATACCGAATCGGATCGGATGCCCTATTGCATTTCATATTTGCATTTTCATTCCGAAGACGATAGTCGATAAGTATTATAAAATTTTATCTTCAAAACGGAATATATAATGTCAACTACTCTTTGCTATTGTAATACGAAAATGCAATCGATGATCTTATTTGACGATCACGTAACATTTTCACATATTTTGCAATTTCGTAAAAATTAAATAAACTGAATAATTACACGTGTTCTACATGAATAATTTTCGTAAAGATTTAATTTTTTTCATTAAAAATTGAAGGAGTTTGAGCTCTAAATTCATGCATGGAAAATGTCGAGTGTGTTCGTAGAAAAGGAAACATAGAGATTAGCAGAGAGAGAGAGAGATCTATGAATTCAAATCCCACACTAGCTTTCGCTAAACCCTAGCGTCGTCGCATCCAAATTCTGAGTTCCGCAGCTGGTACGTTCATCTCCGCCTTCCATTATGCAAATAAAATTTCCAGAATTCCGATCACGATTTTGTGTTACTTTCTTTCAATTTATCTATTTTTTATACGATTTTTTTCCGTTTTGATTTCGTTCGCATTGTGTTTATGTATAATGGCTGCATTTCCGGTGATCTCCAGTATTATCATTTTCGAGAGTTTCACGAATGATCTCGTGATTTAAAAAAAGAAAAAAGAAAAATCTGATTTAGATTTTAGAGTGTAATTCAAAGTGCATAAATGATTAAAAGGTTTCATTTTTAACATAAATTGTGCTGTTGCTGGTAAAATTTTGACAGTGTTGATTGGTAATGATCAGTTTTTCATCTTTCTGCCAATTGCTGCAGAGTTTTATACTCTCGTCCCAACGAAAGTGAGTCGTTTCTTTGCCTTAATACTCATATGGGTGCTTTCTAATGTATAATTTTCATTTTTGCAGAATTAATTCTTTAATTTGAAAAAATGTTGCTGCCATTGGCTTCAAGAAAGGAGTTGCACATCACCTGTTTGTTGTTAGTTCTTACACTGGAATTCAGCAATGGCTTCTACCTCCCTGGAAGCTACATGCACACCTACTCAAATGGGGATGAAATATATGCCAAAGTCAACTCTCTAACCTCCATTGAAACCGAGCTTCCCTTCAGCTACTACAGCCTTCCGTACTGCAAGCCTCTAGGTGGCATCAAGAAGAGTGCTGAGAATCTCGGTGAGTTGCTAATGGGGGATCAAATCGACAACTCCCCGTATCGTTTCCGGATGAATGTCAACGAGTCTGTATACCTCTGCACCACCCCTCCGTTGAATGAGGAGGAGGTGAAGCTTTTGAAGCAGAGAACGAGGGATATGTATCAAGTGAACATGATTCTTGACAACTTGCCTGCTATGAGGTTTACTAATCAAAATGGTGTTAAGATCCAGTGGACTGGTTACCCCGTTGGCTTCACACCTCCGAACAGTCAAGATGATTACATCATCAATCATCTCAGGTTTAGGGTGCTGATCCATGAGTACGAAGGGACGGGTGTTGAGATCATCGGTGTTGGAGACGAGGGTATGGGAATAATCACGGAGGTGGATAATAGTAAGCACTCAGGGTATGAGATTGTTGGTTTTGAGGTTGTCCCCTGTAGTGTGAGGTATGAGCCCGAGAAGATGTTGAAGCTCCATATGTACGATAATTCGACGTCCGTGAGCTGCCCTCTCGAGGTTGGGAAATCGCAGGTGATCAAGGAGCAGGAGCGAGTTTCCTTCACTTATGAAGTTGAGTTTGTGAAGAGTGACATCAAGTGGCCATCTAGGTGGGATGCTTATTTGAAAATGGAAGGCGCTCGTGTTCATTGGTTCTCGATTCTCAACTCCGTGCTGGTCATCTCCTTCTTGGCCGGGATTGTGTTCATCATCTTCCTCAGGACAGTGAGGAGAGATCTGACTAGGTACGAAGAGCTGGACAAGGAATCTCAAGCACAGATGCACGAGGAGCTTTCTGGATGGAAGCTCGTCGTTGGTGATGTTTTCCGAGAGCCATCCAGTCCAAAACTACTCTGTGTTATGGTTGGAGATGGAGTTCAGCTTACTGGAATGGCAGTTGTTACCATAGTTTTCGCTGCCCTCGGTTTCATGTCCCCTGCTTCTAGAGGAATGCTGTTAACTGGGATGATCATGCTTTATCTCTTCCTAGGAATCGCAGCTGGTTATGGCGGTGTTCGTATGTGGATCACCATTAAAGGATCGAGCGATGGGTGGAGATCGGTTTCTTGGTCTATAGCGTGCTTCTTCCCGGGAATCGCTTTTGTGATCCTAACTTTCTTGAATTTCATACTATGGGGAAGCAAGAGTACCGGTGCAATCCCGATTTCCTTATACTTCATACTCCTTCTACTCTGGTTCTGCATTTCAGTGCCACTTACTCTCCTCGGAGGGCTCTTAGGCACGAGGGCCGAGCCTATAAAGTATCCGGTCCGAACTAACCAGATCCCTCGAGAAATCCCAGCTCGAAGGTACCCTTCGTGGCTGCTAGTTTTCGGTGCTGGAACTCTCCCTTTCGGGACACTTTTCATCGAGCTTTTCTTCATCATGTCTAGCATGTGGCTAGGGAGATTCTACTATGTTTTCGGGTTCCTACTCATCGTACTCTTATTGCTCGTGATCGTCTGTGTGGAAGTATCCGTGGTTCTGACCTATATGCATCTGTGTGTGGAAGACTGGATGTGGTGGTGGAAGGCCTTCTACGCCTCCGGTTCTGTTGGCGTGTACGTGTTCATGTACTCGATCAACTATCTAGTGTTCGATCTCCAGAGCTTGAGTGGCCCGGTCTCGGCTACTCTCTACCTAGGCTACTCGTTGCTGATGTCGATCGCGATCATGCTCTCGACCGGCACCATCGGCCTGCTTGCTTCATTCTACTTTGTTCATTACCTCTTCTCCTCGGTTAAGATTGATTGAAGGAGATGAAGGGGGCTCTTCAAGGGCATTTTTTTAAGGGTTTTTAGGGTTTTTTTTTTGCATATAGAAACTATATTTATTAGTGTTCTTTCTTTACTTTTTTTTTTACTTTCATGCTGTGATTAATTTTTATAAACTGCTGCTTCAGTGTTTTGCAGAGTACCCATAAAGCATTACATTTTTCGATTCGTCATTAGCAACTGAGCTGCCTTTCGTCGTCAACTATTTTCTTTCTTGAATTCACAAATAGTTAAATTGGCCGTGGGAAGTAATTCGTTCACTATGATTTTCATTGAGGATCAAGTGGAAATAATAGTTTATAAATTAACAATTGGGAAATAGTTAATGAGTTCCTTTTTTAGGGATTAGTGAAAATATTTTGAGGAAAAATATTATTTTAAATTTCGGGCCCTATAAACTTAACTGAATAAAAAGAAAAAAAAAATTCAGTCTCAAAAATTAAAAATTAATTTATTCAATGTGTAACAGGATAATATATTTTTTTAAAGATTTTTTATATAAAATATACTTCCCGTCTCATTCATAAAGGGATAAGCTCTATTTTTGTTTGTCTCACTCGTATAAGGATATTACTTTAAATAGCAAACTTTTAACTCACTAATCACTCTCTCTTAATTTTCGTATCGAAAAAGTATCTCTCTATGGGTGGGACGGAGAGAATATATTACTCCCTTCGTCCTCCATATATTGACATAGTTTTATGGGCACAAGTTTTTTTACATTTTGATGGTATAATAATAAATTAATGTGTTAAAGTGTTAAAGTGAAATAATTGTGGGTCCATTTGAATTTTTTAATAGTATTAAAATGTTAAAATAATAAAAAGTAGATGTATAAAGTGTTAAAGTGATTGTGGGATCTACGTCCTAAAACGGAATATGTCAGTAAATGGAGGACGTCCCAATATAGTAATTATGTCAGTAAATGGAGGACGGAGGGAGTATATATAATGGGTCGAGATAGCGACTTCATTATGGGTCATTACACTCTCCATAAACGGGCCCACGGCCCATATCGTTGGCCCATTCCCTCCTGACGACGACGTTTAACTAATAAATTAATAATACTAAAAACACTTTAAAATTCCAACACGTGTAATTCTAGTTGCTAGGATTTATGATTTTCTTGTTGGAATCCTTGTAATTGACCAAATTATCCCTGCATCCACCACTAACAATTTCTCATAAATCATTTAATAATGGGCACTTTTGTAAATTTACGTGATGGAAAATGACTTCATTTCTAGTCAAAATGTATATGGATAAACTCTATTGAATAAATTGAATATACACTCATCACTCAACTCAACCACTTCATAAGTGGGGAAAAAATAAAGCTAGAAAATAAGTAAACTCTATAGAATTAATTGAACTTTATGGCTATTACTGTTCCCTCCCTCCCGTCTCATTATACCTCTTTTATAAATCGGAGCCGAAAGGAGTATAAAACAAGGTTCAAAAGACCTTTTATTTATAAATATTATAATTACCAAGTCCCAATTACTAAAAATTCAGCTCCTGCTGTCAAAAAAATAAATAAATTCAGCTCCTGGAATATAGGGGAATATCTATTTTTTTCATGCATTTCTATATTTTAGTATTTGGGTTCACTATTTCCTATAATCTCTTGAATTAATTAATTATTTCTGGAAAATTATTTTACATAATTATACATACAGGTGTCTCATGCATGTACATGTTTGCATATAATTTTTTTTTTAATAAAAAATAAATAAATTCCATTTTCATTTCTTCAAGGATTCTGGGGTTTGGTAACTTCAATCAGGTATGCTTTCTTCACTCATAATTCAATAATTTGTTTAAATATTTCTGCAGATTTTGATAACGATGGATAGAGATTATTAATTTATTACATGCATTATTAGGTTTTGATTAATTAATTAATCATTAATTAGCCAATAACTTGTTTTGATTCATAAAGAATGCAGCATGATTATCGTTTTCTTCATAAACTTGTGTTATTCAAATCAAGAAATTAGGTTGTTTGGATTATAGAAAAAGGAATCCCAACTTTATTAGTATATAAAGATTCCACCTTTATCCTTTTCCTCTGCAGTTTGCTTCAATTCAAGAAAACTGCAGAAAATTTTGATCAAAAATGAGAAAATTTGTTCAGATTGCAAGGCAGATTAGGCCTGCTGTATGTTACTTCTCCGGTGGAGGGTCCGTAAAAAGGCGCGATTTTCGACTCGATTCGAATAGCTTCTGTGTTTATAGCTTAGCAAGAAATTTTCAGTCAAGGAGTTTTTCTGCTGGGATTGCTAATTTTGATACTGGAGGTTGGTTATTAGTGTTTTTTGGAAAAATAAATAAATTATAAGTTTATATGAATGTGAAATTTGATGATTTGATAAGTTTAAGGATTGAGCATTTTAGTTAATTTTGTTGTTCATGGAGAAAAATAGTTGTGGAATTGAATAGAGATGGACCTCTGATGGAGTACGGTCGAAGGATCGCGAATGGCGAGCTTTTGGACGGAGATTCTTCGCAAGTATGTTGATGTTCTTAGGAGGAATGTGTTTGTGTTTGTGTTTATGATTGTTCTTTGGTAATTTTTTCGGATGTCGGAATCGCTATATTTGCAGCTAGGGACTTTAGGGGAGCTTCAGAGGCTGTACGATGAGCTCGTTGCGAATGAAGGGGCTTGCAAGTTGGATAGATATGCGGCTAGTCGAAAGATTGGAAGGTAAAAAAATTGTTGATGAGTTTCCGATCACTTGAATTTGTGGTTTGATTGTTAGTTGTTGTTGTGTGTTATTTGGAAGTAGGTGGTTCTTGCCTCGTTTCGTCCCTCAAGCTTCGAACAAATCCGTGAGAGGGCTTTACCTCTATGGAGGAGTGGGCACCGGCAAGACTATGTTAATGGATTTGTTTTTCAATCAATTGTAAGAACTGAACATGTATCGGTTTATGTGTATCGATAGGAAAAGTGTCATCGTTAGTTCCAACGTGTCTTTCGTAGGCCACGAAACTGGAGAAAGACGAGGATCCATTTTCATGACTTGATGCTGAATGTTCATAGCCGTTTGCAGGTAACGACATACGCAGATTAGTAGAAATAAAGTCGAGAAATCTCCCATTTAGAAATCTTTTGTCTAAAGGATAGTAAATTTCTCTTGTTTTTCGTTTGCAGAAGCATAAAGGTGTCGAAGATCCTCTGGAAATCGTTGCTCGAGAGCTTTCAAATGAAGCTGTATTGTTATGCCTCGATGAGTTCATGGTTCGTTAAAAAATGGCTTTCGTTCTCTAATTTAAGAAACGCGTGCTTCTGGCATATGGCTTTCGATTTGTTATGGTTTAACCTTTTCTATAGGTGACTGATGTAGCCGATGCACTAATCCTTAATCGCCTATTCAGACATTTATTCGACAATGGTGCTGTAAGTAATTTCCCACATCGCCACCTTCTCTCTCGTCAAGCACAATAACTCGGTATATTGCAATGTATAGATTCTGGTCGCTACTTCGAATCGAGCTCCAGATAAGCTATACGAAGGAGGGCTACAGAGGGACCTCTTCCTTCCGTTCATCGCTACACTCAAGGTTCGTTCGTGCATGCATTCTCTCTCATCCACTACCAGAAAATGTACTAATTCTTAAATCTGTTTCTGATGTAGGAAAGATGTGTGGTTCATGAGATCGGTTCGTATCTTGACTACCGTAAAATGACATCGGTACCCTTTCACTACCTCCTTACTTATTTCCGGTTCTACTTAATTCTGTTCATGCATTGGTGATTGGTTTTACTCCGACTTCAGGCAGAGCAAGGCTTCTACTTAGTCGGCAAACATCTATCCGATGACCTCATACAGAAATTTCGACAGTTGACGGGGGAAAGAGTAGCTGTTCAAGTCGAGGTCGAAGTTGTTATGGGCAGAAAACTGCAGGTGCCATACGGTGCCAATGGCTGTGCATATTTTCGTTTCGACGAACTTTGCAATAGGCCGCTCGGAGCTGCAGATTATTTCGGATTATTCAGTAAGCCATTTCTTACCAAAGATAGATTTCTTGAGCTAATACTCGTGTTTTCTCTGTTCGATTAAAAAATAAACGACTTTCGTGCAGAGAAATTTCATACGTTGGCCGTGGAAGGTGTTCCAATCTTCGGGCCAGCCAATAGGTCTGCAGCATACCGGTTTGTCACTTTAGTCGATGTTAGTCCTTCGATCATGATAACATGTTTGGACAATCGTTAGCCACAGCCTGTATACTGCTCTTTGTTCAACTTTTCTCGAAGTGGGAACGATAGTAATCAGATACGTGCAACAGGTGATGTACGAGAATCGGGCTCGATTGCTGTGCAGTGCAGAAGGCAGTCCATCCGAACTATTCGAGCACATTCTGACAATAGGTGATGCTTCGGCCTTGCCAGCATCAACGAGGCACGACGTAGCTGAGATTTGCGTAGATAATGAACTCGGTTTCGCCAAAGATCGTACCATTAGTAGGTTGGAAGATCTATTTGTATACTGTAACAGATTATTGTACACCTTTTCTTCATGGACTGAAGTATATTTTTCATGCAGGTTGACAGAGATGAACAGCAGAGAGTATTTGGAGCAGCATGCCCAGTTGCATCAGAATACCAGTTAGACCGTGGTTTCAGCCTCGATTCGGAGGGCATTTCGTCACTATATTTTGCTCGATACGAAGTCTTGCTCTGTAATTGCTCTCGTTACGTATAAGCCGACGCCTATTTTTGGCATCAAATCAAAGGGAAGAAAAGGTCTATTTTTGCCACAATAACTGTATAAGATTCATGAAGTTCTTCCTATATTATTGAAGATTTAAACTTGGAGTTGAGTAATTCTGCTTTTATCTACTAATTTCGTGACTACAAGAAATTTTATTGTAAAATCCATATCAGTAAAAACTTCAGTTTTTAGCTTCAATGATCGATCAACGACAAAGAAACAACGAAAAACATTATCTCTCCTCGGAGCAAAGCCTAGCATCGCAGAACAAAGCAAAACGGCACCTTCTAAAATTCTGAGTAGTGATTATTATTAAGATGAAGGCATTGCCTCATTTTCTTCGGGAGTGAAAGGAATCGGCTTCCTTGGGGCAGGCAATCGACCAATGCTGTCTACTTTGTCTTTCAATTTTGGAGGCGGTCTGGCTGCTTTCGGGAGAAGTCTTCCCTTCTTCTCAAACCACTCTGGTTTCAGCAGTGCCCGTAGCCCTAATTTGTTGTAATGGACTCGCCTCACGGACCCACCAGCAGCCTCGACAGCTGCTTTTGCTCTTACGGTCACCCTTGAAACCTGTTGAAAGGATGCAGCTTTGAGATTAGTTAAATGGATGCCAAAAAATGAGAAGATGATAACAACTTTACGAAACTTGAAAAGATTACCTCTAGATGGATAGGCCATTGGATGTGTTCGGCTCCACGACCCATAAGTCTAACACCGTCTTCTATCTGCTTTCCTATGGCTCCACAATCCTTTTGTTGGGGAAACAAAGTTCGATCAGACACAAGGATAGAACTGACGGGGGAGACGAGCATGAGAGACTAAGACACATACCTTGAGAGTTTTCATTGTGATGAGTTCTGAAGAATCTATTTTCCCAGCATTTATCATCTTTGCGATTTTGCCCAGACCAACGGGCTGCCAGTGATAAACAGTCAGGTATATTTATCGTAAAGCTAGCCCCAAGCATCCTAAAAACTGACTGCATACGCCATACACGAGAGTGTTCGACAGAAGGGTGTTGGCCAGCTAAAGTAGCAAAATCAATATGCAAATAAACAGATGGAGCAAACTAAAAGAGGAGGAGAAAAGATTAGGCCCTTGCAATTGGGTTCATGCCTAATTCGAATCCTATGAAGATTAATCAGCAGCTTTGTGATTAAAAAATGCACCAAAACATTGAATGAGATTCACATTTTCTTTCTAATTTCAGGTTCAGTGAGGGTGATCCAACTCTTACATACTATTAGCATTATTACTCTGTGGGTGGCTCATCGAGTTCTTTCAACCATATGGGTGTTTCCATGTCACGGGAATAGCAAAAGTATCAGTGATAAAGAAATTGAGATGCAGACGAAGTGCTGATACTACTTATATTATATTACTGATATGAATATCCAGCATTAAGAAACACTGATGTAACATCAAATCCACACCTAAAGAAAATGTTGCAAGACGAGAAGCCAAAATTAGAAGAGTCTCAGAGTTGGCATGCAAAAGAATGCAGGAGCAACATCTACAGCATGTCCATGAATCTTCTCATATGCTCTACTACATGGGTTCTGTCATTTTAGCAACTCTCTAATCAAGTTGCAAAGAAGCATAAAAACATGCATATAATGAAGAAATCGTTGCTAACCTTGAGTAATTAGATATAGATATCGTAAGGAGAAAATGTAAGGAGAGTTAGATAGCAACTCAAATATGCAAGAGAAAACAAAAAGCACATATCAATTGACAACGGAAATAAAATGATGAGGCATACACACAAGCTCTCCGCACTACCTGAAATGTCAGACTGAATGGATTTGTAAAGCCTCGTTTGGGAAGGCGTCGACGAAGAGGCGTCTGTCCACCTTCAAATCCGAATTTCATCGTACCACGAGCCTTTTGGCCCTTATGCCCTCGGCCAGCAGTCTTCCCCTTCCCTGAACCAATACCCCTTCCCTTCCTAGTTTTCTGCTGCCGAGCCCCCGGATTGTCCCTGAGATCATTCAACGCCAAAAGGCTGCTGTAAGCCCTGAAACCCCCGAAACCCTGGCCGGAGATCGAGATGCCAGGGGCACGATTCGGGAATCCAGTCGGTGCATTCTGTAGCGTAGCAACAGCTGGTATAGGCTTAAGGCAGTGAACGGCGGCAGCTCGCGTGAGAGTAGGTATAAGTGAAGCAACTCTTCTTCTCAACATATTTCTGAACATAACAACACCAATCTGAGTATAAGATATTTTCTTTGAAACGAACACAAATTAGCGGAACATAAAATTTCGAGTGAAAATTCTCAGAGACTACAACCAATCCACGAACATTCAGCTTAACAAATCAGCGTAAAATCATCGAAATAAAGCAAACACACTATACCAGCGATTCTAGAAACGGCCGTCTATTCGCTTAGGTATTCCATTTTCAGTAAATTAAATGGGGGAAATATGTAATTACCTAAAAAAACCTCAATGCGGCACGACTCGGATGAAACAGCGGCAAATCCCGATCGAATCCCGATTCCGATTCAGTGGCGATGACTGTGCGGATAGAACAGACGACGATTGATTAGAGGAAATCAAAATGAAGAACTGGAAATGGACGAGAACTAGGAATCAGCCGATGTATACGCAGTCGAGCGAACCTCAGGCCATTTCTTCTCGTGTTGGTTAAGTTCTCGACAGCTACAATTTGATACGAAGATGAGGCCAAATAGCGGCCGGAGGTCGGATGGCGGTGGCGGAACGGCCGTCGACGGCAGAGGGTCGTGGGGGCGGTGGTTGAGTGAGTGAGAGACGGTGGAGGGTTTAGGTCTAAATAAATAAAATCAATTAATTCCCCGCTATTTGTTTTGTTTTAATTAAGTTGTTTTTTCTGTTGCAATTTCTCGTTTTCTTTTTCATGAACTCAAATTACTTTTGTTTTTCGGATTTTCTTTCATGTATAAATTATTTACACTTGAGCAGAAAACCTCGTAATATTACACAAACGAACACGTCAAAAGAAGAGAATAATACTCTCTCCGTTTTTTTTTTTAATATATGCATCGCTTTAAGAAGCACGAGTTATGAGAAATAGTTGTAATATATGTTTGCATATGAAAAATGTATGCATTCTAATACACTTGAAACTTCGATATAGTTTATGCCAATAACTTCGGCAATGAAGATTCCAAAAGGAAAGGAAACTGCACTATTTGTTAATTGCCATAAACGTCCTCCATTTTTGCAGGCTAAAACGAAATTCAACAACTGTATTTCGATGAATTGGATTAGTTGGATTAGGCATCTCAATGTTTTGCTAAGTTAGTTCTTTTTCCTCCTTGATGCTATTTCAAGAGCCCAAGCTTTCCCCAGATCTGTTTGGAACTTCCCTGTAGAAAGAAAAGTTACACGAAACGAGGTCTGCGATTATCAGTTATGTCATTGTGTAGCTTTGTTGCACAAAAGTGTACTTCTAAACAAGAATATGTCCATGTAAGAAAACATAATGAGAATGCTTCAGCTGTTTTCGAAAGATTAATAAATGGGAAATAGGGCGCGCACCTGCAGTTGACACGAAAAACTCTTCCAGATCTTTCCCTTGTTCTGCATATAAGAAAACAAATTGCAGTTTTAAGTTAACCCGAGGGTAATGTGAAGTAATGATATCACGTGCGGTGCAAAGCAACGATATTTAGCTTATTATTTCCTTTTCATGGTTGGTTGGTTATTAGGCATGCATGGAGATTCAGAAACAGAAAAATTCCCAGAAGCCATGAGGCTTTACAAAGAGGATATGTTATCTACCGATTGTAAGCAAACATCTACTTAGATCTTTAGATAATGCTAACATTACGTAGGTGTGTGTCATCTCATGTATGCCTTCAGAATTTAGAAAGTCCTGCTCTTATTGAGACAGAAAAACGCAACATTCCTCAGTCCGACTTATCAAGAACCATAGGATGGACTATATATTCACATGATACTTGAACTATTAAGGCACGACGAGTTACCATTTTCATATTCCAATGCTTGCAGTATCATCTCCACCTGGGAATAAGTCCAGATGTCAGATAACTGAAAAAGAAAATTAAAACTAAGCAGATAGAGCAAGCACTTTCTAAATTAACGATGATATGTGACTTAATAGATATATACTAGCATTTTCCATACCCAATTAACCATGCATTCCATGACTATGAAAAACTGAAGGTTGGGTTTAATACTTGACTCTTGAGACATCACTTTATCTTAGGATAGGTGTAGTAAAGTTTACCTATAGCTCAATTTAACCACAGTTACCCTGTTACAAGCATAATTTAGAATAATGATCCTTGAGCACAACGAGAAATATCCCATTCCATATAAGTACCCTGTATATAAAATACCTTGTCAAAGTCCTTCACAACCTTAGCTTCCATAGAAGAGTTCGCTTCATATTCCATCCACAATTCCTTGATCTCCTGAGCTGCATTGAATATATTACACCCAGAAAACTGGTATTAAATCATGGTAACGTCATAGAAATTATGTTCAAATAAAGAAACAAGGGACAGTTAAATTATATCATACCTCGTCCACCTCCACCAAGTAGTTCACACATTTTCTGCAATGCTTCTTGCTCACGTCTACTCTTCTCTTCCTTTGGAACCCCGTCAGCAGGAGTTATATCACCAACAATAGCTATACATGCAAACCCAACATGATGTTTAGTATAGTTGATTGGAGACATGCTGAAAGGCGATTCAGATAATTTACCAATAATAAAGTTAAAAGGCAATATAGGGATTAACAAGAGAGTGCCACAAGACATTAACCAAGAAGAGTCACTCTGAGAGAGTAAGCGTTAAACTTATACTCTTACGACAGGTCAACGCTAAACCTTTAAACATTCGTATATGAATATCAGGTCAACAATTCTGGAGTTCCTTAAGGCAAGTAATACATGGTGTGAGATGAAATTATTGTGTGAATTCAATCCCTCACCTTCAGCAATGTCATGCACAATAGCCATTTTTATACACCTGAGATCCATAAGGTAAGTCATATATACATATTAACGACGTCGTACATTACAAATTAGAATAGAAAACGAAAACTGCACATGATCCCTCACTTTTCACGGTTGATACTGGGGTTATCAGAAGCTATAAGAGCCATTAATCCCATCCGGTACATGTGATCAGCTATTGATTCCGGCTCCTGAACGCCTCTCCGTATCCATCCTGCTCGCTTTGTTGTCTGGTAATAATTAATATCGCAAAAAAAGGAAATCATACTTTATCCCTAACAGATTCAATCATGTACATGTAGGCAACAGCACGATGCGTACATCAGCACATCAAATGGCAGTAACAAAGTAACTCTTCTAATCCCACTGTATTTCCTCCCAACTAAACGCCTCAACAAAAGAAATTCCACAACTAAATAATCCGCACCTTGTTCTTCGTACATCCAATCGAAAGCACAATGCAATCTATATCATCGTTGATTATGAAAAACAACTCTAATTAACCATCAATGTACAAAAACACGAGACATCGATCGAAAGACGTAACAGCCAGATCACAACAGCGGAAAACATTCAAATCTACAAAAAAATTCCACAGAGCGACGGAAGGAAACAATCTCGCAACCGGATTTTCAATTCTAGCTGCTAATCACGAACAGTTCTAACAATCATCAAAGCGCATTGATTCAGAGAAAAATCAGAAACAGTTACCTTGAGACGGTGGCAGAGAGTGAGAAAATCGATCGCCGCGGAAGGCGAAGGTGAAGAAGACGAGGAGGATGCAGCAGCTTCAGCCGCCATTCCCGAAGACCTCGAAGCGGCGGTTCGTAGAGGAAGGAAGCGGAGGTGAGTGGAAGGGATAGTAGAGAGAGAGGGAGAGAGTGATGCTATGAATTTGCATATTACTCTACTCATTTTTGCTTCCCCTTTTCTTCTCTTGGATTGGGGGAATTAACCATTTTCTCCCCCCCCCTATTTCTAGTTTCTCCTCTTTTTCCAGAAATAGGAACCATTTTTTTATACTTGTAAAATAGTCCTATCCTTTTTTTATCAACTTAGATTTTGTATAATAGTAGTATTACCTAAATAAGGATAATATTTTCTCATGTGAAAAAAGAAAAAAAAAAAAAAAAAAAAAAAAAAAAAAAGGGTCCAATTTTTTGAAATACAAAAAAGAATCCTATTAAATTCTGCCATTGGGCCTAGAGGAGAGAATATGGACTTCAAAATTAACAACAACAAAAGTGGGCTGCTTTCAAAAAAAAAAAAAAAGAAAGAAAAGAAAAGGAAATGGGGGAGATGTAAGTATGAAATGGGCTTTGGAGTTCTATAATTTGAGCCCAGAGCAATAACATGCATGTGTAATAGGAACATATAAGGTCCCATCATTTTATAAACTACTCATTCCGACTCGTTCCGTCTCATTTCACTTAATACGTTCACTGGATGAATATAAAATAATAGAACAAGTAACATAAAACAGTACTTTATGTCAACATCCACTCTACTTGCAAGTTGTGATGTTTTTAAATATGCGACTATAAACAATAGGAAGAGAGAGTTAATTGTAACCAAACATTATGTATCGATAAATAAATGAGACAAATGCAACTAAATAAGTGGGACATAGGTAGAAGTACTTATTTAGATAGTGTAGTACTAATTTTATATGGAAATAGTACCATATGCTTAGGTTATTCTACACTGCACTTGTGATCCAAACTCTAGTGACAATAAATTCGAAACGAAATCAATGTGCGAACAACCGGTAAGACACTTTCTCTCTAATCGATGGATCGACCTGACAATCGACATCCATAGGTGGTAACCCACATGAAAGTGCCAAAATTCTAACATAGGAACCAATAATAATGCAACAAAGATGAGAAGAAAAAGAAATCATAAATCATGCAATAGTATATAAGACTAATGACCGACACATCCAATCACACACACAAAGAATCATGTGTTCCTAAACAAAATCACCTCCCAAATCTACATAGTATTCCTCAGTCGACATACTCATTAAACAATTTATAAAAAATTAAATAAATAGTTACTTCTGAATTTAAATAAATTATTTTAAAAAAATGTGCAGAGAAAAAGGATCGGTCGAGCGAGGGAGTGGGCCCAGGCCCGAAACGAAAGAGAAGGCGAAGCCCACGTAACAAGTGTCGGTAGGAAACAGCCAAAAAAAGGAGTGTCGGTTTCGGGCCCAATCCAACGGCTAAAGTAGAGAGAGAAAGAGACGGAGGGGGGCCGCCACATGCTGGTGGGGCCCTCTCTCACTCTCACTCATCTCTCCTGTCCCTACTCAATTTACGCATTTGCCCCCACCATTAGCTGTCTGTCACCTTCGTACCCCTCCCTCCCTAAGCGTAAATATCCCACTACTTCTAGTAGAGAGAGAGAGAGAGGGGGAAAGGGAGCTTTAATATTCTATGTTCCGTATCCCTCCTCTCAAATTACTATATTACCCTTCTCACTTTCCCTCCGTTCCACTGGAATATGGACCTTTTTTTTCGACGCGGAAATTAAGACAAAAGTGATGATAGTGTGTAAAAGTGAAAGTTAGTAGGTTAAAGTGATGTGTCTGAATGTTATTGGGTTAAAAATTTTTATTTTGGGAGAAGTCCCTATATCAGTAGGACGTCTCGAAAAGGAAAAAAATCTTTTTATCAGTGGGACAGATGGGGTAATAGTATTCCCAATATAAGCTTTACACTTAAAATCAATGTTTTAAAAATAAAACCAAATCGGCAGTAAAATAGGGTTAATTGTAAATCAGTCGTGATTTTGGTTTGTGACTTTATTTCGGTTATTTTAGATTTCGGCCAATTTAACCACAATTTAGTTGAAAATAACCTCCAATTCAGTTTTTAAAACATTGCTTGAAAGGTGACTAAATTTTATTAAAAATTCAAAAATCATTGAGTCACTATTATGAATATTGAAATTAGTGTCGTGAGTCGTAACACTGTGTTCGTATAGTTCGTTTGGACGGATAGAGTATGAAAGTTATAAATAGAAATATAGAGAGGACAAAGGTGGGGAAGTAGGTGTAACAAGCATTTATGGGTTTTAGCTCAAAAGCAAGTGGAACTCATCTTATCCGTCGCATGCCTTGTTGCATCAAATCGAGCAATTTACTACTCCTTCCGTCCCGCCCGATTTGGCCCGTTTACCAAATCGGGGTGTCCCGGCCGACTTGGCCTATTTCCTTTTTGGGACCAACATTAAACTTTCACTTTTTTAGTTTAATACTTTTAAATTGTTAAGAATGAATTTGATTGGCTAGTTTTAATTTTCCTTTATTGGGAACACAAATTCAAGGTTATTAATTAATGTAATTTACTCCTCCTTAAAAATCGTGCCGAAAAGAACTAGGCCAAATCGGGCGGGACGGAGGGAGTATTTTCATCTAAATATTACGTACGAATTATTTGTACCTTTCTATGTATAGTAATACTAGCTGTTACGCGGGAAGATTTCGCGGTGTGAAAAAAAACATCCGTTAGTGGCAATGGTCGTGTGTAGCTAACAAAAATAATTCAAATTTTGAAATTTTGCTTTTGGATATTATTCAAATTCGTTTCATTTAGTCAAAATTAACCATAATCTCTCTTAATTAAGACTATATTGAAAAACTATATCTTCCTAATTTTATGTCGAAATGAATCATAAAGCCTCAAACGAGATATAGAGTGAGTATTTTCTTTTAAAAGATGAAGAGAAACATATCTATTAGAACGAGTACAAGGAGTATTCAGAACATACAGAATTCATACGTACAAGGAAATGCAGCGATCAATTAGAAGGAATACAATCACGGGGGCTCATATTCCAGTCATGAAACGAATCAAGGAGTCATTTCCGAGAACTAAACTTCACCCGGTACACGATTCTCGTAATATCCGGTCCAACATTATTAACGACACAGAGGGAGTAAGGACGTAATTCTGGCAAACTTGATGAAAAGCTTATGATTTTTTATACATAAACCAGAGGGAAAACAGCGAATCCCTCCAAAGAAAACAGAGGAAAAGAACGTATTCACCTTTTTATCCATTTCCCATTTTCTTTTTCCCTCTTTTCCTCCTCCGTTCTGGATTATCCAAGAACAGGAAGAAAAAGGAAGGAGAAGTTTCCCTAAATATACATATATATTTTATATAATTTTAAAGGAAAAATAAAAATAAAAAAGCACTTTACAACTTGCCGTGATCGTAGCCATAATACGATAGGTACCATTTGACGAACTTCTTCAACCCGGTTTGCAAATCGGTTGCGGGTTTGTACCCGAATTCCCGCCGCGCGTAGCTTATATTCGCGTGGGTGAACGGAACGTCGCCGTTTCCGGGCATGTCGATCACGTTCTTCTTCGCCTTCACCTTCAGCTGCTTCTCGAGGATCCCGACCATCATCGGGACGGTGACCGGCGCGGTGTTGCCCAGGTTGAAGATCCGGAACTGGGCGGGGCCGCGCTTCTTGCCGCCGGTGCCGGTGCTCTTCTTGGCGGTGTCGAGGGATCCGAGGCAGCCTTTTACGATGTCGTCGATGTAGGTGAAATCGCGGGCGAGATCTTCGTGGTTTTTGCCGCGGTAGATCGTGATGGGTTTGCCTTGGAGGATGTTTTTGGTGAAGGAGAAGTAGGCCATGTCGGGGCGGCCCCAGGGGCCGTAGACGGTGAAGAAACGGAGGCCGGTGATGGAGAGGCCGTAGATGTGGTTGTAGGTGTGGGTGATTTCCTCGCCGGCTTTCTTCGTGGCGGCGTAGAGGGAGGCGGGTTGGTCGGTGCGGTCGGATTCGGAGAAGGGGACCTTCTCGTTGAGGCCGTAGACGGAGCTGGAGCTGGCCCAGACGATCGCCGGCTGCGGATCGGCGGCCTTGCAGGACTCGAGGAGGGTGACGAGGCCGGCGATGTTGCTGTGGACGTAGGAATGGGGGTTCTCCATGGCGTACCGGACTCCGGCCTGGGCGGCGAGGTGCATCACGTGGGTGAAGCGGCCGATCTCGAAGAGCTTCGCCAGGAGGCGCGCGTCGTTGACGTCTCCCTCGGCGATGAAGACGCCGTGGGAGGTGAGGAGGTGCTTCCGCGCCTTCTTCAGCGCCGGGTCGTAGTAGTCGTTGAAGTTATCAAGCCCGACGACGCCATCGCCGCGCTTCTTCAAAGCAAGCGACACATGGCTACCGACAAACCCGGCGGCGCCGGTGACGAGGACGGAGAACCCGCCGCCGCGGTGGATCTCGGCGGATGTCCGGACCTGCTTCTCCCAGTGGATCCCTCCCCACGCCGTGGTGAAGTACCGGCTACCGGAATCGACAAACGACTGGAAGCTAAGATACGCCGCCGTCAGGGCGACGAGGAACAGGGCCCACAGGAACATGGTGCTGGTGGAGGCGAAGCAGCGGTGGAATTGGCGGTGCATCGAGTGCGACTTGTCCTTGAATTTCCCCGGCGTCGAGGGGAGGAACAATTCCTCCGCGGCCATTGAAGGCATTGCGATCTCTCTCCTCTCTCTCTAGATCTCTCTCGTATAACCAATCAACCAAAACAGGGGGAGGCGAAAATGGATCAAATCCTCTTTCTTCTTCTCTCTCTCTCGAAAATGAAAAGGGACGGAAGTAATGATGTAGAGAGAGAGAGAGAGAGAGGCGGTGTAGAGAGAGAAAAAGGGTAAGAAACAGATGCAGAGAGAAATGGAGCGCACCTGCTAAGAGGAGAGGGAGGAAGAAGAGGGGAATATATAGTGGGAGACCACAACGCGTGAAGGCGTTAATGGAAGGAAGGAGAAGGCCACGGTGGAAAATACAGATAATTAATTAAAAAATAAATTAACCAACTAGGGTTAAATTTTCATTTTCTAGAGAGAGAGAGAGAGTGAGCAATGAGCGGACAGTGGGGAGGGGATTTTGCGATATTTGGAGTTTCTTATTATGGGGTTGGATTATACACTCTGGATTGGGTAATTTCGTAATTCTACATTTTCTACTCTTTCCTTAAATAAAATTTTGAGTATTTACGTATCGAGGCCAATAGGACAGACGGAGTATCAGTTATCGATTGTTTTACTACTCCTGCTTTCTACGTACTTATAAGTGTAGAATTGGGTACGAACGAAAATGTTGACTTCACGGAATTGTGTTGTCCGTATTCGTTACAGGTCGTTGTCGTTATTATTACTGTTGTTATTATTAGATGTCCAATTTTTAGAAAAGAATTTAGATATTTGTTACTATTGCTTGAATTAGATTACAAGTACTTTTACTATATTTATAAGATATCCCACTCAATCATATAATCATATACTTTTTTTTTGGACTAATTTCATTTTTTTTTCTTTTTATTATTTCTTTATTTATTTTTCAATGTTTGATACATGAAACAAACAAATTGCATATATCCATACTTGATATGGCCCAATCCTAACTAATTTATAAAATATAATAAAATTAAATAAAATCTGCATAAGGCCCAATTATGATGATTTAAACCTCAAATAAAATAACAAATAAATGGCTATTTAATTTTATATTTTGGTACTATATTATTGTCTTTTAGTAAGCCAAGCACATCATTAATATTAATAATAACATCCAATTTTGCATTATAATAATAGTTTGATTCCTCACTATATGGTAACAACAAATGTTGATGACATCTGGAAATAATTCAATCCATTATCTCTTGCTAAAATTGTTTAAATAATCAATAAAGTAACAAAAATAATATAAAAAAACCAATGTCCAATATATTTATTTGAGTATAGAAATAAAAAAAAAAATCAAAAAATATGGGATTTTACTATTGGGCTTAAATTAAATGTTAGTGTATAAAAAAGTGTAGTAGATTAATATTTGAAGTCCAAGAAAAATACAATGTGCCCTATTTTTTTCTCATTAAAGTGGTACCTACCTTATTAAAGATTGAGGTTGATTTTTAACAAAAAATAAAATAAAAATGGGGCCATATATACTTTAGGCCCGTTGAAATAATACTTTAATATAATAATATTCAATTTAAATTATTCGTCGACTATATCTAAAACTTTTGGAATAATATTTGAAGTGTAACATAAGAAATACTACTAGTATTATTTAGTGAATAATTAAATGATGCATAAAAATAAACGTGGATGATAAGAAAGAAAGTACATAATGTAATGGATGTTGCTCCTACGCAAAGCTGCATTTAAGTGTTATGAGTACCAATTGATATTGATGGTGGATAATCACGTTTTCGTATCAACGAAATAGGTCGAATGCTCGAATTCGAGACATTTTGTCGAATATACTACCGATATGCTGATATGTCACTTTCTTTGATTACTCTTGCGATCTCTCTAAAAATTGCTTACTGATCGAATATATACTCCCTCCGCCCTATTCTAGTTGACGTGTTCTTTGGATATATGTAAGGTATGAAAGAAGTATATAAGATGGAGGAATGTTTCTCTTCACTGCGAGACTCTTAATTGTCCACAAATGACGTAACATACTATTAACGAAAAGACAAGAAGTAAACCCTAGCACACTGCATCAACAATGAGCACGTTATAAACAGTGTCTACGATGGGTAGAAGAGCGTTTCTTTCGTATAACTAAGTTATTAATACATGCACATGTTAGTTTTACATTTTTAATATTTGGGTTTGCGTTCAAATCCCCCAAAATATATAATCAAATAACTTATTATTCATTGTCGGTTCGGAATTATAGGAATATATTATTATAATATTAATATTTATATACGTCCACCTCGTGATCCTTCCAAGTCCACAAATTTGAAATTTAGCAAAATTTTCAATAATTCCAAGTTCTATTCCAATTATTATAATTTAAATGTAGACTTCTCAAATTGAATTTGCAAGTGGACTGATTTCCAACATTATTATAAATTTACAATAATCAGTTAGTGATATTATTAAGTGTTCCGCCTGTTTTTTCTCATTTAACTCGTTTCATTTTATATACTATACATATATTTAATAAACGAAGTAGACAAAAATAAATCGAGGGAGTAATACTAACATGGTTTAAGCTAGTTGATTAAAAAGATATTAATATTTAATATTTAGATGTGAAGATTTGTCATTGATTAGTGGCAAAGCTATAAATATATATCACTATTTGGAAGCTTCAAAATTAATTTTAAGATCGATAGCTAATCGCGGTATTATATTTTATATATCCATTCATGCAAACATCAGGTATGCTCGTGTTGGCCTAACAGTAGAGTATTAAGTATCGGGGGTTAAATGTCTCGAGTTCGAGTCCCTCGATCTTTAAAATTTATTTCCTAAAGAAAAATAAAAATAAAAAATCCTCGAAAATAATCACCATGGTTGGAGTAGCGCGAAGGTAGGGCGAGTTGACTTTATTGCCACTTTAGGCGAAGGCAAAAGGGCCGAGACTAATCCACTTAAGCGAGGGCATTTAAGTAATCTCAAGTACTAACTACTAATTAATTATAGTAGAACATGGCCACCACCATTTGCCTCACATTGTCAAATGTGAATTAATTTTTTTTTCTACTTATTTATTTTTTAAAATAATAATATTATTTGTGCAATAATCATGGGAATAAATAAATATCTAATTAAAATTATAATTAGCTTGGACCAATAAACCCTCCCTATATTATTATAGTTTGTAATTATTTTAAAACTAGTCAAATTGATTTGAAAATCTTAGTACTACTTAATAAATATTAATATTGATTTCAAGTTTACATTATGCAAGGAAAGTGGACTTTTTCTTCTTTTTCTTCTTTAGCACGTAGATTGGTTGGCAACAATTTATTTTGTTATAAACCTAAAATTGTACATGTGCCATTGGGATCTTCTAAAAAGAAGTCGTCGTTACATTGTTACATCAGTCATTGACATATACGATAAATGCTGGTGTCTTTTTCGATTTTTTTTACACTATGGTGTATAATTCTACTTTGGTCCCCATATAACTCAATAGATTCTCACTTTTAGCCAACTTCCTTCCAACAAGTGTTATTAGGGTTTGTCCTCACTTTCTCTCAATGAAAACTAGAGAGAGAGAGAGAGAGTATGGAGCCTTATCCACCCTTGATTTATGCCAGCTTCTATTTTATTTTTATTTTTATTTTTAAATATTTATTTATTGCAGCCTCAAGATTTGTGAGCCTTTTTGGTTGAGCAAAATATTTATTAATCCATAAATTTCATTCACTTCATGCCTATGTTTTTATTTCATTTTTTCCAAAGTTATGTTACATAAATTTACTTTTTCATTTAATTTTGTGTGTAAAATTAATTTAAGACATGATTGCCATTATATGCAAAAAAAATTAATTTATTAATTATTTGTTGGCAACATAAAAGCAAAAGTATTTTCATGATTAAAGTGAGGAGCATATAACTTTTTAATTGGCCATTATTTCCTTTTGACTTATGTTGTTTCCTCATTTTATCTTTCTTATATTTTATTCAAAAAAAAAATCAAGAAAAACACTAATTAGTAAGCTTAATTATTTATCGTAATTGGTTTAAGTAAAGTGTTTTTGAGAAGTAATCATCATTAATCTTCTCTTAATTTCGTTTCTAATTATTTTATTATCATTACTATATCCTACTTAGTGGCCGGCATTTTAATTCAAACATAACAATTTACGCTGACATTTGTCATGTACTTTACTTAATTACATTAAAATACGAACGCACGGCTCTTTCGGAATTCGGGCATTGTGCAATTCTTTAACATTAACTTCTTACCGTTCGACTAAACACGCAAATACGTTTTGTACTAATTTTATGCACAATAGATTATTTAAAGAATATAAAGAGAATCGACGCGTTGTTTTTATATTTTATTTATGTTTTGTAAACCGGCCCAAACATGGGCTCGGCAGGCCCAACACGTTTATATTGATGAGTTAGATGGGCCGAGTTAAGATTTGAAATGGGCCCACACTGGGCTGAAATAAAATTCAACTTCGGCCCATATACGGCCCAATTTAGGCCCATTTAGACCCATCCCAGGCCCGTAATTAAGAGACAGATATACCTATAATTAATTTCTATATTTTAGGATAATAAAAAGTAAATCTTGGACCAAATAATTATAATTATATACGTATGAATTTACAAAAAATACATACAGTTTTCCTAAAATATATTCAGCATTACTATAACTATGTTACTATATTATAATAATTTTGTACTTATATATAGAAACCATAGTTTAATTAATTTGTAAATCCTGAGGGATATTCTTTTCTATTTTTTAATATTCTCATTTATTTGTAGTAAACATAATTTGCACAATTAGCACTATATATAGTCCAGTGTAGAATGCAATACCCCAACTCTAAAAAGAAAATAAACAAATAAAACATATTCACTTAGAAATAAAATGTCCCTCTCCTCAAAATTTTGCATTCTCTTTTTTCTTCTCCTTGTTACAACAGGTCAGATTCATGCTCTTTCCGTTTTTTTATGTAACTCGTTTGTTTATTATATGGATGAGAAACAGGCTAAGTATAAAAAAGCCAAAGTGAGTATATTATGTATATTTATATAAGTTAAGAATGCAATATAATTATTTAATTTTGTTTCGCAGTGATTAGCGACGATTCAAATAAGGGCGGGGGCAAGAAGAAATGTGTATGTTCCAACATCGTTGGAGATTGCGACGAGGGATGTGAAACAAGATGTTCCGAGACGTACAAGGCCGATTTTATTGAAACGGCGTGCACGCCCCGGGACGGCCAAACTTTGCCTAGTTGCATTTGCAATTATAAATGTAAATGTGACGGAATCGGGCTTTGATTTGGTGAGGATATATGTTTAAATGTATGTTTGCTGAGAAAGGAAATCATCATTACAAATATTAAAACTCGTACCGTTCGATTTTTGTGTTTTTAATTATTTTTTAAAGCTAACAATTTATTTCAAGCTACATCAATTACAATAAGTGGTGTCTCCCTCGATTCCATACAACGGAAGTACAAAACAGTGTACAACTCAAATGTGAAAATCCTCATCAAACAAGAGAAATTCACCAACAAAAACCCATAAATCTTGTCGAATTTCCCGCCCTCGATCATCGCATTCGAACACAAATATACCGCGAAAACAATCAAATTCGAAACGACATTCATGAAAAAAGCATTGATCTCCTGTCCTTTTATAATCTCTGCGGATTTCCCAAGTGTAGAAATACCGCCGCGGCCATCTTCTTCGACAACGGAAACCACCAAACTCATGATCCAAATGCTAGATAAGTACAGATAAAAAACATGTGCAAACACACAGAATAATACAGCATTTTTAACGTTAGAAATGTCGTAAAAAACTGGTCGAGGCGTCGCCATATATAAGGCGGAGTAAACGTATCCTAAGGCAAAAATTGTTGTGTAAAACATTGTAAGAAATGGCCTAATACAACACTTAAAGATTCTCAAAGACAACACTTTTAAGGATAATCCGTTGTCTTTGTAAGACTCAGACGAAACTACGACGACCGCCGTCATAGAGAAAAACGAGATTACGAAATAAAAGAATACGAAGCTTAAAAAGACTAATAAAGAGGGTGAATCATTTTTTCTGGTGATGGAGCTTACAATGGGGAAGAGGGATTCCTTTGCAAGATTGTCGGACATGAACGAAGTCGAAGGTATTTCGAAGAAGAAGACGAAGAGCGAGGACGAAACTAAAGAAAGTGTGGTGACAAAAGCCATTAACTTCCCATTTTTGCGTAGTAGGTTAATGGATTCTTGTAAAACTTGTGCAAATGCAAATAATTGATGGAAATCCATGGCCCCTTTTGCTTGATTAATTCATGCATCGACTCTCTATATATAAATATGGGGTCAAATATTTCAATTTTCTTGGTCTCTTCTTTTTTCTTCCTAAAGAATTCTTCTATACAATATGTTGGACTTGGTACAAGTACAATAATATATGTATACATATCATGAATTTTATTCAAGATTTGACAGAGTCTTTGTCAAATATTGGTGAGAAATGACCGTTTCAGAAATTTTCCTACACATATCAAAGATATGAATTAATCCACACACAATGCCCCCTTCAAAATCCAATCTTTTGAAGTGGGTGTGAGTTAGAATTTGAATTTGGTTACCTATGCTTGAGGTTCTTGAGGTTGGCGATCGATCGATAGAGACGAAGATCCTGATACACCATGACTAGGAGCTAGCTCCACTGCCCGGCCAGAAACACAGAACTGAAATTAGCAATGCTAAATTATAACAAAAGGATCAGGCCCGTCTCAATGTATATTGAGGCCTTGTGCTACTATAAAATTAGGCCTTTTAAATTTTAGCAAAAAAATGACTTAATATAATATTTAATAAAACGTAAAAGAAATGTCTAAAGAGATCTTTTAAGAGAAATCAAAGTTACTTGTAAATAAATAGTACAAAGAAAAAAAAAATTAAAGTTAGTTTTGGGAGAGAAGAAAAAAAATAAAAAGACAAAAACAAAAAATGAAATAGGTAGGTTGGAAAAAAAAAGCCAAAAAATCGAAAGAACAAAGGAAAGACCTAATATCCCCACAGATTTTGAGAAGAAAGAAAAAGAAGAGAGAGATATTTGGGCTTTAATAATAAATTGGGCTTAATATAGAAGGAAAAAGAGAGTCCAAGTAATATTCTTTAAATGAGAAATTGAAAAGAAATAAAAGAAAAGAAAGAGAGAGACATTTGGGCTTTAAAAATGAATTGGGCCTAATATTTTTTAGGGGCCCTATTTTTTGGGGGGCTTTGTTCTGTAGAACTTGCTGGGCCTCCTCATAGACGGCCTGAAAAGGATCAAAACAGAGAGTGAAGAAGAATGGAAGCTAGAGAGAGAAGGAGAAGGAGAGAGTGGGAAGGAATGATCATAAACATTATTATGCTCTTTGGAATAACATGCTCTTACATTTGATTCACAATTCACCAACATCGTTTATGTATATATCTAGCTAGTCCTCTCTCTCTCTCTCTCTAAAAGCTTCCAACAAGTGGAGGGATGATTTCCAATTTGGTGTAGTCCAATTCAACCTCTTGCCCTAATTCCTCCTTCCCGCGAAAATAAAGAACCGTGTAAGCAACAAAATTCAAAACCCTAATCACACAACAATAATTAACCAAAAACAACCCCCAAATTTTCCCATGATCGCCTAAACTCATCAAAATCCAACCTATCAAAACGAAAAAATAAACCAAAAAACTAAACAAGAAATTCAACAAAAAAGCCTCCAATCTCCGCCCCTTCATCATCTCCGCCGCTTTCCCGAACGCCGCAACCCCACCGCCGCCCTCCTCCACCACCGAAACCACCAGCGCCATAATCCAAACGCTGCACACGTGCATGTACAACACTGCGGCGGCGATGCCGTATCCTACGGCTGCGGCTCGGGCGGCGACGTTCGAGGAATCGAGCGAAGCAGCGAGGAGCGGGATCGCCACGTACAAGGCCAAGCACTCGAACCCCGCGACGGAAACCGTCGTGTAAAACGCCGTGACTAACGGCCTTACCGACGACTTAACGACGCTCGAGGGCAGATCGGTTAACGACAACGAAACGCCGTTGAGGGAGTGCGACGAGACGGCGATGGCGGCAGTCGTTGAGACGAATGTGATGATGAAGTAGAGAGGGACGAATGCCGTCGGAAGACCGTCGTTAGTGGTCTTCATAACGTCGCCGACGAATTTGAAGACGACGGAGGTGACGATCGGGACCATGGATTCCTTCACGATCATGTCGTGGAGGAAGAAGAAGTTCGACGAGGAGGAGAAGATGGAGAAGAAGATTGAGTAAGAGATCATGGAAAGTGAGGTTACTAAGGCCATTAATTTTGTGTTTTTGCCAAATAATTTTAGGGTTTCTTTCATGATTGTGAGGAAATTGAAGAATCTATGGCTATCCATGGCGGTTTAGTTCGTTAATGGGGGTGGAGGTTGAAATATTTAAGTGTTTTTATGAGAGAAAAATTCATGTTCTTGGACTTGGTAGAGTGTTTTACTTGGTCAAGTTTGAATATTTATGCAACTTTGGAAAAATTCTCTCTAATTTCTTGTTTCTTGTCAATGATGCGGTTTTTTGTTTGCAGGCATCGAGACGAGGGTTTACTCAGTACGCACCAAAAGTAGCGGTTCGATTTCAACGATTTAAAAACACATATATTGAATTTTAGTACTCTATAGTATGTATTGATAAAACCATATTATAAATATTGACACTATAAACATTACATCGCACGTTACACGTACATGAGATAATTAATAAATTTCTCCCTGCATTAATCGCAGTAGACTTACTAATTATCTTTTTATTCAAACACATACATATTATATAGAGATAATTAATTAAGCCACACAAAGTAATAAACTATACCAATATATGTATAATTAAGCACTTCAGTCATGGCCACCCGATCCAGCTCGTGATCCGGCACGTGACCCGGCCTCCGACCCGGCTTCCGATCCTGCGCCGCCCGATCCGGACCCAGCTCGCGACCCGGCACGGGATCCGGCGGAGGAGCCAGCTTCCGAGCCAGAGCGACCGCCACCGGAGGAGCGTGAGCTTGAGCTCGAGCTAGAACTGGAACTGGAACTCGAACTCGAGCTCGACCCGCCACCGCCGGAGCCGGAGCCGGCTCCGGCTCCGGCTCCCGAGCCGCTACCGCCGCCGCCTCCTCCTCCTAAACCAAGGCCTACACCCGCACCTACTCCGACCCCGACACCGCCGCCTAAGTCGACGCCGAGGCCGAGGTCCTTACGGGCTATTCGGGCTTCGGAAATGGTTGCTATTGTTGATAAAAGTAGCATTCCCATGAGAAACAATGACATCAACTTTGCCATGGTTTCTCTTCTTGTAGGGTTCCTCAAAATAGCAAAAAATTGAAGGTTTCTCACTAGGTTTTGTGTATGTGTTAGATTTTAGTGTGTGATGATATGAATGAGAGAACACAAACACATGCTATTTATAGTGTTATAGTCTTATTATAGATGAACACGTTGCTTGATTAGGATATAAATGGAACAACTCCACTAGCAAATTAGTGGAGTTTGATTGCATGCAATTACTATATGATGAGTGCATATGTATTTGACTATTGAGAGAGAGAGAGAGAGAGAGAGAGTTGTGCTACATGGTTTATTAATCCTTGAATTGAGGTTGACTTAATGAATTTATGAAATTAAGAAATCCATCCACTTTCAATTAGTAATTTGTTAATGAATTAATATACGTGGCTTGATTTCTTCAACTCCAATATTCATTGCTAGTAAATACAAGTGTCTCGTTGTTGTACACAAGAAAATTGTAGTGGAGTTCTAATGGCTTGGCTTTCTTCATCGATCAATTCACCAACTCTAATGTACGAGTATATTGTAATTTGATATGCCACATTTGATTTTGGTGTTAACAACTTTTCACAATTGTGCTTTCATACACCACAAGCAATCGAGATCATTTATAACGTTTCCGTATAACATCTTCTTAGTTGCGCTACGTCAAGAGACGATATAGCAATAAGAAATAACACTCGAAAATACATTGTAATCTCATATAATTGAATTGATGTATGGTATATGTAGATATATATATACTTTGCCACAAAATTTTATAGGGTTGTGAAATTCAATGCAAATGGAAGTATATATATATGGAAAGAACATCCCAATTAGTGCAAGGAGACATGAAATTAAAACTAATGCCTTTATCTTTGGAGATGGTTTTCACATTAATTAACAATATATCCTTTCTCTTAAAGTAAAATTTTCTTGCACCATATTCTCTCTATATATAACCCTCACCACAATGCATCCTCACCAAATTCCTCACAAAAACAAAGATAAAATCATACGATTTATCACGAAAGAAAATGACCGTCTCTTCAAAATTGCTCGTAATACTAAGCATGCTGTTTTTGGTTATATCAGGTTATTATCCTTCATTTCCTATTCGAAATTTTGCTCCTATGTTATAATGTGTACATAGTTGGAAAGTACTCGATATCCATAACATACTTTCAAGTCGAAGGCCAAATTCATGCCGTAAAGCATACTTCACTCTAAATTAATTTAGTAGCCATGGTTATGTGCAGTTAATTGCACTGGAGAGGTTAAGAAGCTTTGCACGTGTGAAAAGGAAGACGGAGTGTGCGACGACGGATGCCATGGTAGATGTGCAATTGCGTACGGACGCAATTACCAGAAGTACGAGTGTGTTCGTCATGCCAGCACGGAACCACCCATGTGTAATTGCTTTTACACTTGGTCATGTCCATGCCGTTAATTTCTTATACGAATAACGATCGTTGTTTGTCGTTCGTATTCGAGATTTGGGATACAAGTTATGAATTGGAAAAATAATAACTTGTAAGGTTGAAATAATAGTAATGACAATCTACTTGACATACTAAATTGATTCTATACATGTCATTATTAATGCCTTAGCAACATATAATTTCGAGCCAACTTTTAGATAGGTAAACATATTTACCATAGTAGACGCGATGAATGTTAGAAAATACAAATGACATTCATTCGAGCTTAAGTACATCTTCAACTACGACTTGAACGCCCAATTCAAGCTCGGATATCTCATTCGAGCCTCGCAATGTTTGGGCTCGAATGGCCCGTTCGAGCCCAACAGTAAATAATAGAGCTAGTTTGGCAAAAATAAAAGAGTAGACAAATATGGGGGCCAAAAACAGATTTTCCCTAATTTACAGGGACCAAAATGTAAATTTCCTGGGTTCCAAATTGCAAAATCCCAATTCTTTCGAGCAGAGAGGAAGGGAAATGGGGTTAGGGCATTTTTCAATTTATTCTTTCTTCTCTTTCAATCACGGCAACGATCACCACCCTCGTCCTCCGATTTCATCTCCACTCTGAAATCCGGCTCCGACTTTACTCCGGCGGCGGCGGCGGCGGTGGCGGTGGCGGTCGTTTAGGTTAAGGTATGATCCTCGAGATTGGCTTTCTTTTGAGCGAAATGTATCGTGGCGAAATTTTCGAAACTATTTCCGATTGCGGCAGTTGAATTCTGCATTATGCAGGATTTCTGTGTACCGATTTCTCGATTCCTTCGCATATAAACAAAATTTAGTTACACAAGCTATGGTGTTTCTTTCGTTTAGGAAATTTCACAGTTTATCTGGGAATTTTCTCGTGTTACTTCATCGGTTTTTTTGCCAAATTTAGTTTCACGATCGTGTAGAAAGTATCTTCGAATGAGATTTTGCTGTAGCTCGGAAAAGTTCATCATAAACTGGATAATTGATGATGAGAGAATCCTTGGTATAATATGCCAGTGAACACTAATAATAACTTGGCTTTCCTAGGCTTGATTGGTTGAAAATCTAATCAAATTGAAGAATGATTTTAACTGTTAAGAAAGAGAGTAGGTTTTCCGTTTTCGAACTAGATTAATGAAATTGACCAGCACTTGAAGGATGTGTTCATAACTATGTGAGTATGGACTTTATAAGCACCATTCTGTTTAATCTACCTCAACGATTGAAGAGATGTAGCTGAATTTCCTTTCTCGATTAGATGAATTATATCCTACGATTTAGGCTGCTTGTTATCTGTACATGTCGACAATGATCTCGTTGAACCATCTAGAAAATTTCTCTTAATATATTGCTTAGCTTATGTGTTCACTTTTTGCTCTGTCAGAATTTGCAGAAAATGTTGTAGTCTGAGCCCTTGTTATAAGAAAGTGCCTTGTTATGGACTCGAGGAGAAACTTACCTCCAGAATATGATGAGCATGCAAGGATGATTCGCCGTGGTCCATTACCTCCCACGCACCATCACTTGGAACCACTTCCTCCTGAACTACTAGAGAACAGATTGGCATCCCAAGCAGCAGAAATAGAACAGCTTACTGTGGATAATCGTAAACTGGCAGCTAGTTATTTGGCCTTGAGGCATGATCTTGCTGCTGCAAAGGAGGAAGCGGAGAAAATTAGGGATCATATGAGAAGTATTCAGAACGAAGGTGATATTCAAATCCGCATCTTGTTGGACAAGATTGCTAAAAGGGATGCTGATACTGGACCTGTGGACAATATAAAGAAAGAACTTCAAGCAGCCCATGCTGAGGCTCGGAGCTTGATGACAGCCAAACTGGAGTTGTCTGTTAAACTTGAGAAGGCTACAAAGGAATTGGACCACTCATGCGAAAAGGTCGAAAAAAATCCGGAAATGCGTGAAGAACTTGATAGCCTGAGGCAAGAACATCAAAGATTACGGTGAGTGTAGCGATCCATCCATGCTTTTTTGTTTTCTTCTATGACCTCTAATCTTCTCCGTGGATCGTCATTGTTTTCCTTACGTTCCAATGCTTATGTACCGGTGAAGTGGGTTGTTTACCATTTCAGGAGCTTTTGGAAACGTGTGATATTATGTGTATCATAAATGTTAAAGTATTTATCTGCTTAAGGTAGATTGAATATCTGGAGTTGCAAACTTTAAACCTTACGAATCGTGAATTCATCTCGGCTCTCTGAGCTCATAGCTACATCTGTTTAACCAGAGTATCTCCCTTGCCTTACTTTTCTGTTCTTTTCGTCACAGGTCTTTACCATTCTTATTCTGTTTCGTTCTTTCTTTTTAATTTCTTATTCTTTGTTCTATGTAGCAAGACTTTCGAGTACGAAAAATGCTCAAACATGGAGAAAGTGGAACAAATGAAGATTCTGGAGAAAAACCTGATTGGGATAGCTGAAGAAGTGGAACGGTTACGTGCTGAGTTGTTGAGCGCTGAAACGAGAGCTAGTGGTACTTGTTTCTCTCCTTGTATACGAGATCCCACACCTTTCTTCCTTACTATACTGCTTCCACTAACGTCACAGTGTATGCATCTTGTAGCTCCGGTCTCATACACTGCTCCGTACATGAACCTCGATAACGGATACCCGCATCACTACAATGGTAGCGGTGTTTACACACATCCTCATACAGTTAACGGAGCTCCGATGGAGATGATGAACCCTTGTGCCAGTGGCGGATTTCCCTTGGGCCCTCAAGTAATGGGGGGACCAGTTCCGGTGGACCCGGGCAATGATGCTTGGGGAGGGGTTTATAGTTCGTTGGCCGCAGTCGACGCTCAAGCGACGAATGCTCCTGTAAGTAGTGGTGCCGGTATTGCTGCTTGTGAAGAGGTTAATGAAACGCCTAATCCTCAGATTTAGATGGCTAATCTGATTAACTCATTCTTAAACACTCGTCGACTTTGTTTCTTATTGGAATCAAATACCAAATGGCAATCCAAAAATGAAAAAAATTACACTATATTAGCATTAGTAAAACTGTCGGGATTACTTTTATGATGTTTCTTTCCGAAACGAATTCTCCGTTGCACCAACAAATGATTGTCATGTACTATTAAAATGTCTCCAAAAGAATTTAGTAACTTTTTATTATTCATAATGATTTCGAAAATATTTTTTAAAACGTGACAATCATCGAGGGTAGGGTGGTGGTACATGCAACAAAATTACACAAGTTGTGAAACTAATGCAAATGGAAATTTTTAAGCACTGATTTTATTCCTGTTTATTGTGCATGGTGCTGAGAAAATCAATGCAATTATAGTAACTCATAATTACAATATAATGGCAGTGATATTGGAAATAATTTCACCATTAATAATCCCGATTTAATTACATCACATATGTACTACTATATATAACTCATGTAACCCACATCAAAATATGTATATAATCCACGAAGGAAGAGAGAGGGGGGCAAAAAAAAAAGATTGTATACTCACCAACATAAGAAAATGGCCGTCTCCTCGAAATTTCTTGCTATCCTAAGCATCCTCCTTTTGCTGTCGGGTATGCATAAATTCCAACGTTTGCAAGTTTTCCTTCCTTCTTTTTTGCTGAATGAGTTCCGTAATACTATGTTTTTCTTACTTTAAACCCGTTGATAACGAGTTTGTTGCATGTTAATGTTATATACTCATTCTTATATTAGTAGACTCATAATCAACGGGCGTACTGAGTTAAAATTTTGAGTTAAGTAATTCGATGATTGGTGGTTGTTTTTTTAAATAAGGTTATGCTTCCATTCATACATAAGTGACAAAAGCAGCCATTTTCAGCATGATATTACTCAATAATATTGCCAAATTAATCCGTACAAGCGTTTATTACAGCATGTTTAGCAGCTACGAGCAGCGGAGAAGCCGGGGTTAAGATTTGCACGTGCGTTAAGGAAGACGGAGTTTGCGACGAGCAATGTCAGGGCAGATGTGGAAGTGCGTACTCACGTAATTTCCAGAAATTCGAGTGCTTCCGTCACGGCCCCAAACAACCTAAAATGTGCAATTGTTTCTTCTATTGTGCCTGTTAGTGTTAGATCACGTTGTGGAGTTATAGTAATAAATCATCCAAGATTAGTAATATTATTATTAATTGTCTCCCCATAATTACGTAACGCTTATAAATGGAAATTATAATGGTCTAGAAATACAATTTATTGATTATTTATGTTCATTATTTATATTTGAAATGTTACTAGTATTAATTTAGAAACATATGCAAATGGAAATATGAAAAGATTAATTTTTTTTACGTAATCCCAATTTTATTCATAGTATTAGTGAAAAAAACTGGGTTGTCTTGAGTGAGACAACTGAAATTGTTTGTGAAATTCAATGAATAATGAAAAATTATAATCACAATCTAATTAATGGTAGTGATGTTGGACGCGCACACACTAGGGAACTGGGCTCCGTCGTCCGCCACCGTGCCAACCTATTGTCTCCGCCGCCCGCAGGCGTAGTTCATCGAGTCGCGCGAGCTCAGAACGGCGAAAGTCGCTCCGATCCGCCTCGCCGCTGGCTCCACCGTCCCTCGCACTCTGCTACGGGTGGAGGTATATTTTACATGTTTACATTCTTATTAGTAATTATGTTGCTGAGGAATCGGATTTTAAGACGTGACAATCATCAATGATGGTCGTGCATGCAACAAAATTACGCAAGTTGTGAAACTAATGCATATGGAAATTTTAAAGCACTGACTTTATTCCTGTTTTTTGTGCAGCATAACTATAATGGTAATAAGAAAATCAATGCAAATTATAACTAATAATTACTCAATATATTGGAAATAATTTCACCATTAAAGTACATAATCCAGATTTAATTACATCACATAGTACTATATATAACCCATATAAGTATAACCCACATCAAAATATGCATATAATCCAAGAAGGAAGAGAAAAAGAAAAATTGTATACTCACCGACATAAGAAAATGGCTGTCTCCTCGAAGTTTCTTGTTATTCTAAGCATCCTCCTTTTGCTAGTAATGCAAGGCTAGATGTACTCACGTAATTACCTGAAATACGAGGGCTTCCGTCGAGGCCCCAAACAACCTTCAATGTGTAATTGTTTCTTCAATTGTGCTTGTTAGTGTTAGATCGTGTATTCCCTCTAATGTGTAATCACGTTGTGGAGTTATAGTGTAATAAATCATTCAAGATTAGTAATATTATTATTAAATGTCTCTCCTTAATTACGTATCGTCTGGTAATTATAACAATCTAGAAATACTACAATTTATTGATTATTTATGTTCATTATTTATTTTTGAAATGTTACTATTAATTTAGAAACAAATGCAAATGGAAATATGAAAACCAGCTGTTTTTATTTACGTAATCCCAATTTAATTCATAGTTGGTAAAAAAAAAAAAAAAAAAGGGGTTGTTTGAGTGTGACAACTGCAATTATTTGTGAAATTCATGAAATAATGAAAATTATAATCACAATCTAATACTCCGTAGTAATGATATTGGACATAATTTCATTATTAATTTGCATAATCCCAATTTAATTACACTTCATATGCACTATATATAACCTAATATAACCCACACCAAAATGTATAATCCAATAAAAAACAGGGAAAAAAAATATTGTATACTCATAAGAAAATGGTTGTCTCCTCGAATCTGTATATATCCCTTATTATTATTTTTATTTTGTAACCATATATTATATTATATATATATATTTTTTCATATTTTGCTGCATCTTCTATATTTGTTCCTTTAGATGACATATTTTAATATACACTTCTTATTTGTGTTTTGGACTGGATAATGCTTTCTTAATTTTTGAAGTGATAAAATATTACTCCCTCCGTCCTCCATTTAGTGACGTTAATACTATATTGAGACGTCCTCCATTTACTGACAATTTTCATTTTTGGACGTAGACCCCACAATCACTTTAACACTTTAACACTTTATACATCTACTTTTTATTATTTTAATATTTTAATACTATTAAACAATTCAAATGGACCCACAATTATTCCACTTTAACACTTTAACACATTAATTTATTATTATACCATAAAATGCGAAAAAACGTGTGCCCAAACTCCCTCCGTTACTAAATGGAGGACGGAGGGAGTATTTCATTTGAAAGATTGTAATTTTTTTTTTAATTATATCACGATTTAACTTTTGTCAAAAAAAAATATAATAATATTGTCATTGTAGTGCATTGAAAAAAATCATTAAAAAAATAAAAGCATGGATCCGGGTCTAGATCCGCAGACCCGTGGATCCGTTGGATCTGGGCATGGACCTGATTTTTTCGAACCCGGTGGAGCTGGATCGGATCCGGATCAATGGAAAAAAATATGGATCTGGATCTGAACCAAACAAGATCCGGTTCAGATCCGGCCCGTTGCCATCCCTAATGTTAAAACTGTTGGGAATCATTTTTATGATGTTTCTTTCCGAATCGAATCCTCCGTTACATTTTCGTGTTGCACCGGAGAATGATTGTCATGTACAATTAAAATGTCTCTGAAATCGGCATTTTTGTTTTAGTAATTTTCAATTATTAATGATGATTTTGAAATATTTTTTAATATGTGCAACATAATTATACTTGTTGGGAAACTATTCCAGGATTTCAAGGATGTTTTCTTGAATGGCTTTTAGAGATATTATCTCCATTCCACTTCACTAGTAATGTTTTTTATTCGGCACAAGATTTTATACACAAATGTTAATAGAGAAAAATAAGGAGTCCACATTGAAGTGTAAGAATAAATTATTTATATTTTAGGTAACATGACTGGTGAAGTGAATCGACCTAAAATAGTAACTCATAATTATTTATATTTATAATGGTAATTAGAAAATCAATGCAAATTATAGTGCAAATTATAGTAACTCATAATTACAATATAATTTAACCATTAACATAATCCCGTTCTAAATACATCACATATGTACTACTATATATATCCCTTATAACCCATAACGAAATGTATCATCCAAGAAAAAGTTGTATCGTCACCGATATAGGAAAATGGCCGTCTCCTCAAAATTTCTCGTTATCTTAAGCATCTTCCTTTTGCTATCCGGTATGCATGAATTCCAACATCGCAAGTTTTTCTTCTTTCCTTTTCTTGAATGAGCTCCGTAGTTTTCAGTTTTTCTACCTAATTGATCCGTACAATCGTTTGTTTAATTCCAAATACAGCATGTTTAGCGGCCACGAGCAGCGGGGAGGCTGGGGTTAAGCTTTGCACGTGCTTTCAGGATGAAGGACTCTGTGACGCGCAATGCGGTACGAGATGTGTAGTTGCGCACATGCGTAATTACCAGGGTGCCGATTGCATCCCTCGCGGCGCCAAATCAATGTGTGTTTGCTACTTTGATTGTTCTTGTTAGATCATGTATTTCCCCCTTCTAATTGCATTGTCGAAGTTACAGTAGTTCTCAATTCTTGTAAAGGAAAACGTAATGTCTATAAAAGGACGGGGCCTGTTGTAATAAAACCATTTCTCATGAATAATATTAATAAAAATAGATAAAACCATTTCTCATGAATAATATTAATAAAAATAGAAAAATAATATTTTTGCTCAAAAGAGGGGAAAAAAGGAAAGAGGAGAGAGAGAGAAACCTAATTCCCCAAATCCACACACACACTCTAAGCAGCTGAGCTCCGTCGTCCGCCGCCGTGGCAACCTATAGTCCCCGCCGCGCGCAGGCGTAGTTCCTCGAGTCGCGCAAGCTCGGACCGGCGGAGATCGCTCCGCCTCGCCGCTGGCCTCAGCCGTCCCTCGCACTCTGCTACGGGTGGAGGTATTTTTTCTTTTTTACATTCTTATTACTAATTATGTTGGTGAGAGATCGAATTTTACGATTGAATGAAAATGCAGGAATAAACGATTCATCAGATTTTCTGTAAAAAAAATAAAAAATGCTGCACTTTAATTTGGTAATTCATAATTGTGATTATACTGTATAATTTTAAGTTGATTTTCTGCATTTTTGTTTTAATAAAATGTTTAGGCTATCGATCCAAAAATCTGATATTTAGATGAATTAGGATTGTGTTAATGGAACATAGATTTCTGGTATTTGTGCATAGAAATGTAGAATAGCATCAGCTCTTGAGATTTGATCAAGCTTCGAAATTTGTACACACTATTACATTGGCGGTATTAATCACTGTACTTGTATCCTCTACTCTCTTTCGATCACTCGCGCTACTCTCGAGTCTCGACTACGTAGTTTTGTAGGCATCTTCTTGAAATGTAGTGTTAATGTTGTCCTTTTCTTGTGATAATATGTGGAATCAGGTTGAAGTGTTTAACACCATGAGTGTGAGATGGCCAAGGCTTTTGACACCGACTCATCTCTCGCAGCTGATACGTATGCAGAAGAATCCGTTAAAGGCTTTGGATATTTTCAACGAAGCCAAGACTAGGTATCCGAATTACCACCATAATGGTCCGGTATATGCTACCATGATCAGAATGCTGGGAAGTTCGGGGAGATTTGGTGAGATGAAAGAAATCGTTAATCAGATGAAAAGGGATTCGTGCGAGTGCCAGGATTCAGTTTTTGCCGGCATAATCACGACTTACGCGAATGCTGGCATGTTCGATGAAGCTATTTCTCTGTTCAATAGTCTTCCTGAATTCAACTGTGTGAAATATACAGAATCTTTCAATACTCTGTTGGAGATAATGGTGAAGGAATCGAAGCTGGAAACTTGTTACCACTTTTTTGTGGAGAATTGCCACGGTTGGGAGATCAAGTATCGAACCCGTCCCTTGAAATTGCTCATCGCTGCTCTTTGCCAGATACACCGTTCGGACCTCGCTTTGCACATCTTCCAAGAGATGGGCCATCAATGGTGCTATCCCGACAGGGAAACATATAGGATCTTGATGAAGGGTTTGTGCGAAGATGGAAGATTTACGGAGGCAACTCATTTGTTGTATTCTATGTTCTGGAGAGTTTCTCAAAAGGGTTGTGGCTCCGATGTGTCCGTGTACAGAACACTACTAGAGTCTCTATGTGACAACGGGAGAGTCGAGGAAGCCGTGGAAGTCCTCGAGAAGGTCTTGCTAAAAGGCCTCAAGGCACCGAAAAAATACTTCAAGCAGCTCGACCTAAGCGAGTTCCCTTACAGAGACGATGTCAAAGCTCTAATAAATGAGACTCTAATCAAAGGCGGGATCCGAAACTCAGACGGCTACAAGGCAATGGCAATCGACTTCTACACAGAAGGCAACATAGCTGAAGGCGATAAGGTTATGAAACAAATGCAGGCGAAAGGCTTCCGACCATCTTTACCAATGTACGAGGCTAAGATCGAAGCACTATTCAAACTACAAAAAGCCGACGAAGCAGTGGACGTGATCAACAAGGAAATGACAGAGAACGGCCTCGTCCCAACCGTGAGGCTACACAACGCCGTCGTAAGAGGGCTATGCGGCATGAACGAGTCGACACGAGCCATGAGGCACGTCGAGAAGATGTCAAAACAGATCGGATGCGTTCCTAATAAGGAGACGTACTCGTACCTCGTCGACGGACTGTGCGGCGAGGGTAAGTATGTGGAAGCTAGCCGGATTCTGGAGAAGATGATGATCAATTCTTACTGGGCTTGTGAAGAAACGTATGGTGAAGTAATAAAGGGGCTTTGCTTAATGGGGAAAACGTATAGAGGTGTGATTTTGTTGGAGGAGATGATTAGCCAAGCCAAAATCCCTCATGTTTCTGTTTGGCATTCGTTAGTTTCTTCTGTTTGTTGTGAGAGTCAGTGCACTGATGTTTTTTCTTGACGTCGTAACGAAAAATTCGAACTCGAAATTTTTCGTCTCAAAACTTAACTCGTACAGCTAGGCCAACACATGTACACAACAACAATAATAATTAGTTACACTATGATGTTAAAGTAGAGAAAATCGACATACATTGAATTTCATTAAAGTGGAATTAAATTGTTGAGTGTGATTATTGAATTAATGACTGATTATAAGTAATTAATAATTCCGCAATGAACTCCAGGCTGGTCCACGTGTACGGCGGCGATTGGCGAACTGGACGAACCGCACCGAATTAACCGTTGAATTTTGGGTGAATAAAAGCCCAAAAATAAGAAGCAAATCACCTTTCGAATTTCAGTCGCTGAAAGAGTTGGTGTTTCGATTCCGCATCTCGCATTTTCCGATGGAAGAGGTAAAATTTGTGTCGTTTTCTGCACGTGATGTCACGTTTTGATTTTCGATTCTCCTCATTTTGATCTGTTATAAGGTCTGCGTTTTCTTCATTTTCGTTGAATCGATGCGAAATTATGAGATTGTATTGGCATTTGCAACCTGTTACGTATCGACGATGGATTATCGCTTGATTTTCTATCGCCGTTGAATGTTTTTGTTGTGTATAGGTGTAGGAGTATTCATTTTGGGCTATTCGTTTTGCTCGTCAATTTTTATTCTATTGCATAGAAATAATTTCTGCAGAATGTTTGATTCCGGTTGAAATGATTTTTCAGATTGAGCTGAAAACGGCGCCGGCTGATTTCCGGTTCCCGACTACCAATCAAACCCGCCATTGTTTCACTCGTTATATTGAATTCCATAGGTAAGTTTAAATTTCGTATATCGGTGATTTTTTTTTTCCCTCCCATTTTCTCTTTCTTTTTAATGAGTCTCTGAGTTTCTGAAACTATCATACTATCTGCTTTGGAATTATATGGGATGAGCAATGAGAGGAGAATTGGGCCCCTGTTATGAGTTTTGTAGCATTGTGTTGTGTGAGGGTGCTAGTGCAAGTACTTAATAACAATCATGTTAGTATCTTGTTATTTTAGGATTGGTTGAGACTTCTCTTTTGTGAGATAGTAGTGACCTTTGCATTATTCTGCATTTTCATGTGTGAGATTTGGTGGCATCCGAATATTACATGAGCAATCGGTTCCTCTGTCTTACATGATTAATGCAATCCTTGCACCATTTAAGGTCGAGTGTTTTATGAAAGCTGTTCAATTCGAGTGTAGGTGTTTGTGTGTTCTTGAATTAGTGCCCTTCCCATGACTGGATGTTCTAGAGTTCCGCTTCTCATAAGTTCTTCTAGTTACAAGAACTGTAGTGAGATATTCTTATTTTAATGTTTGGGGTTGTTGATAATAGTCTTGAGATATTTTCGATTTTATTTTAAATTATTGATTGGTAAACTTGTTTTATTTCATGTTGCCAGGTGTGTGGCCGCTAAGGGCGACGAAGCTAGTGACTGCGATAAGTTTGCCAAATACTATCGTTCCCTCTGCCCAGGAGAATGGGTAAGTTGATATGCACTTCTCCCTCTATATGCTCGGAGGGTGCTCCCCTCTTCATTCTGCTATTCATATTTTCAAATTTAAAACATGTCGATATGTGCTAGTAGTCCTCGTGCTCATATCCTGAATGGAGTTTTTTCTTTTATTTTCAATATTAAGTTAACTGTATAGTGACTCATGTATTGACTGTTCATAAAGGCTTGTTTAGCTTCAGCTCATCATCTTTTGTAAAATAGGAGAGAATTTTAGAATCTGGTTACTTCATCTTATCAAACATTTCCTATTTATTATTAAAGGTGCAAAATGCATTTCATGATACTGAAAGGAGTCGATAGGCATATAATTAACGTATCCTTAGGGAGTGTTTGGTAGAGCAGATTAGCCAAGATAGGACTAATAATCTTGACTTATACCTTGTTTGATAGTCAAGATTGTATATATTGGGGGCCCGAGATTGTAGCTCGGCCCGTAGTTATAACACTGTTTTGTCAAGACTAATCATCTCACCCCAACCCCTCCGATTAATTATCCCACATTGAATAGTAACCAAGATGATGGTATAATTACCGTTTTGTCCTTGTCTTTCTTGACCCTTTTGCACACACTGTCTCTCTCTTACTCCCACTTTCAATTGTCTGCAAGTTATTTATTTATTTATTTTTTTTTGTTTTCCTTTTAACTTGACACAAATATCTCCATGCCAACTGTCATAATCCTACTTTGAGAGATTTTTATAAATTCAAATTTAATACTAATAGTATGTAAATAAAAAATTAAAACTAGATTATAAAATATATATAAAATAATGGATTTTAAATAGTAAATACAGAAAATATAGATTATATATATATGGAAAATTTTTAAGTTTTGTACGTTAAAAGATATTATTCTTTAAATGAAAATGTATAAGGTTATTTTCGTACATTCCTAATTTAGTCTTAAGTTCTATTTTTCGTACCAAACACTAGTATAGATAACTTATCTCACCTACTATTCATACTAATAATCTCATGTTTATTTATCCTACCTTATCTCATCTTCCCTACCAAACAAGGCCTTAGGATACCAGACTATATGTCAAACTGAACATCACATATTGTCTTGTAGCCTTGTGTTGTTACTGGAAACTTTCATTGTAGTTTTGTATTGGCTTGATCCTCACTATTTTTTTGAGGTGGTTTTGAATGTTGATTGGTTTCGAACCCATTTTATGCATACTCATATAAACCCGTCCTCCCAATCATCCATGCTTATTTTAAATGAAATATACTATTCTAAATCGGTTCTCGATTTGTTTGGCCAGCAATCATTTCATTTCTTATTTCGTTTTGTGTGTGCAGGTCGAGAAATGGAACGAGCAGAGGGAGAACGGAACGTTCCCTGGACCTCTATAGTTTAGTTAATCTTTCTGGACATAAATATTTTTTCCCTTGCTATTTACCATTTCTCTGAAAGTTTGTGTTTGATTTGAAGTTCTGCGTTTTTTCAAGTCCTTGTTGCAGACTGTTTTTTAAGCTTGTTCCCATGAAACTCTACCCCCTCCTCCCCTCTCTCTCTAATGTTTCCTTTTCTCATGAAAGAAGGTGGAATAGGTCGAGGGTTAATATCTATTTTCTATTATTATAAATACAATACAATTTTCGACTTATTCAATGAAAAGAAAGGATGACAAAAAAATAGCTAGATAAAAAAGGAGTGTTTTGGCTAGTAATGTTCATCGTAATAGGTAAACAACAAAACTCTAACGTTGACTTAAAATCGTAATAGGAGTCTTTTCCCTCTCTTCCTTCCTTTTTCCGGGTGTGTTGCTTAGCGGTAAGGGGTTAAGATTAACGTATTAGACTTTAAAGGATTCGAGTTCGAGTCCCGTTCATTTATGAGATTCTATCGTTGCTCAATCTTTGCATTTAAGAAATAATTTTTCATTTTGTATTCTTCAAAATGTTTAACCTGGTGCTAAATTAAACAGGGTCAATTTTTGTCGGATTGGTACAGAACAAAACTAATATGATTTGATTGTAACGATTAGAATATCGTGTCAGAACGACGGAACTAGGAGAAAAAAAATATGTAAAATTCCGATTGTTGAGGAATGCTAGTAGTTGACGATCGGAACCATCAAACCGAATTAGTACGATATCATCGCTTAAACAAATTTTCACGATTTCAATTTTGGGATTATTGTTCAATAATGTTAATCCCATCCTAGTTTCCTCTAATTCGATTTGCGAGGAGTAAATTCGAGGCAACTCATGTACAGGTGTGAAAGGAAAAATGTAAGATAAAAATATAAACATTTAAACTAATTAAGATAAAATAAAATACTGTACGCGGATTATGACTAAGTCAAGGGTCAAAGCCGTACGATTAAATAAAGGCCACGTGGACAACTTGTCTTCCAGCCTAAGAATATTTCCCTTAATCACATTATTGATTTTTCATACCATATTATTATTGTTGTTATATTATTATCATCGTTATCTTAATGTTTACATAATATCTCACTATTACGTATATGACCCAAAATTAATATTACTCTCTTTTTTCCGTCTCATGCTAATTATTCACTAAAAAATTGACACAATAACCGATATAGAAACAGAAAAATGCTAACGGAAAAATATAAAAATAAACGGCGTGAGTGAAAGAACCGTCAGTCGAAGCCAAGTCCTTCGCGCTTCCGTTACACGGCTAGTTGACAATATCGGGCCCCACAGACTCCGTCTTCTTTTAAAACTCAAAAGGAAAAAACCTTTTTTCCAACAAATAAAGAAAAAAGAAGAAAGAAAAAGAAAAAGAAAATTCAACTACAAATTGCGGTGGATAGAGACAGCGCGAGTACACATTTCAAACTCCACTCGCACAACCCTCTACACGTCACCTCCCCACGCGCCAACGCGTTGCTTCATGCCGGTTTCCGAAAACTTCCGAAACTGAAATCGAAACCCCCCTATAAAAATCGCAGAAATCCTATCGTTTACCTCCATTAATTCTCCTTCTCCACTCCCGTTTTGCAGTAATCCTCTTCCTTCGAATCTCGATTAGGGTTACAGCTGAAGAGATGGTGCGCTGCAGCAACAATCTGGTGGGGATCCTCAACTTCGTGACGCTGCTGCTCTCGATTCCGATCATCGGCGGCGGGATATGGCTGTCGAAGCAGGCGAACACCGACTGCGAGCGCTTCCTAGACACGCCGGTGATCGTGCTGGGGGTGTTCGTGCTGCTGGTGTCGATCGCCGGGCTGGTCGGCTCGTGCTGCCGCGTCACGTGGCTGCTGTGGGTGTACCTGCTGGTGATGTTCCTCCTGATTCTGCTGCTATTCTGCTTCACGATCTTCGCCTTCGCCGTCACGAACAAGGGCGCCGGAGAGAAGATCTCCGGCAAGGGGTATAGGGAGTACAGGCTTGGAGATTACTCCAATTGGCTGCAGAAGAGAGTCAACGGTAATTGGGGGAAGATCAGCAGCTGCTTGGCTGATAGCAAGATTTGCCAGAAGCTCCTTGAAGAAAACACGACTCCGGCGGAGGATTTCTATAAGAAGCATCTCTCCTCCCTTCAGGTATGAATTTCAATCTTTTCTACGATTTTGAATTTTGTTTCTCTTCATTTTTGTGTTGGCGTAGCAGAATTGAATCGGGCCTTTCATCATACACTTGATATGCATGAATCTCTGTTCATATTTTGGGGGTTTCGTGTTTTTCTTCTGGTAAAAAATTATTACGGCGATGAATTTCAAGCTGTTTGTTTTAGATCTGGGATTAATCAGTTTAGCGTTACGTTAATTGTTCATCGAATCTGATTCTTGATGTGGATTTTGAATTTCAAGTGCCTTATCTTTTGTGAATTGTAGAATTATTATTCGAGAAAATCATTCATGGTAGTTTGTCCTATGCTTTCATTATTCAAGAACCAACCTTTTCTGAAATTATACCAAATTCAACCACTTTTCCCCTTTTCTTCTTTTTGGTCATTTTCTTTTTGAAAGTTGAGTGCCTTTATCATCAAGAAAAATTCCAGTTTATCTTTCTTGAAAAACTTTTACGGCAATCAAAATTCATACACCTCAAAATTCTTGATTTTGTCCTTGCCCTTTTGATATGTTCATGATTAGTAGTGTTTACTTTCTTGATTGACTCTTTCAATTCGTTTCAACTTTCTTGACTGTTTCATTGATTCATCATATCCTTCTCTCTTTCCAGTCTGGTTGCTGTAAACCATCAAACGACTGCAACTTCCAGTATATCAACCCCACAAACTGGACTCAAGGCGCCACTCCTTCAACCCAGAACCCAGACTGCGCAAAATGGAGCAACGAGCCGACGAAACTGTGCTACAGCTGCGACTCGTGCAAGGCGGGATTGCTTGACAACATCAAGAGTGACTGGAAAAGGGTGGCTGTGATCAACATCGTCTTCCTCGTCTTCCTCATCATCGTCTACACCATCGGATGCTGCGCCTTCAGGAACAACAGGGAGGATAATTCGTGGAAACGGTACCCTTGATTTCGAAGGGAGTAGATATCAGAGGCTGGTTTTGAAACCTTTATACTGATTTCTTGCACCTTTTGCATATATCAGCTTCTCTCTGCTGGTTCTTAGGTGTACAGTGCTATTTTTTCCTTCTTTGTCTGGGGTTTTAGTTTATATTATTCCCCCTCTCTTCAGACTACTATATGATGATTCTACTATTCTATTAGATACTGCGTTTATGAATTGCTTCTTGTTGAGTTTACTCTGTTCATGTTTTTGCTTCAAATTTGAAATTTCATGCATGAATGATACGATACGATGGAACGTGTGCATGTTTTGGCATAGTCGTAAGTGGTTGATGGTCATGGCCGAATGTCTCGAATTTGAGTCTTCTGTGACCAGACTTGTCACAATGAAATAGGTTTATTTCATGGTTGGTGAGAAATCCTTGCACATGGTAATGGGTGATTGATTGTATAATCAAAGTGAAGTATAATGATGGAACAATTGCTATAAATTCAATTTAATAGTTGTTGGAGTGTGTATGATGATTTTGGTTTCATCATAAACAATTAAAGAAAATAATGAAAGTAATAGGGAGGGCCACATTACTTTTTGATGTTAACATATTTGTTGTTACACCTGCCTTGACTATAGTATTTTGGATTTTGATAAGTGTTTTTCTCTTAGTCAACGTTATAATCTTTTTTTTAAGTCGTGTTTGTACTATACAATAAGTTCAAAATATTTAACAAATTGTAACGTTCACTAATATGCGATTTTTCAATAATTTTTGCATATGGAAAACGTGTTTACTTTTTTTTTTTTTTTTTTTTTTTTAATAGAGTATGTAATTTCCCCATAAGCATATTAACTGCTGTTACATGCTAAACACGTACTTAGTTTTAAAAAATTGGGATTATTAGGAGTATAATTTATTAAGAATAAGATATCAAATAATCATAATTGAATTTGAAAATTCGGGATTTATCGTTGTATTTTCGGAAACCATTTGATTAAATAATTTTTTCATATTTGTGAAGAGTAAATCCCAGACAATGAGCATTATCTTTAAGAATTAATTATTCGAAGTTTTAGAGAAAAAGAGAATTAATTATTGAACCCTTTCTCATGTTTTTCAGATCGGGCCCAATCCCATAGTATTAATTAATTAATTAATTAATTGATTGATTGATAAAAAAATATAGGCATTAATTTTTATTTTTTTCTAGAAAAAGAGACATTAATGTAATTGGGCCTTTTCGGCCCATATTCGATTTTCCAAGCTATAAAATGTCCAAATTCGGCCCAGTAATTTTGGATTTTTGTAAAATTTAAAGAATGGTTAAAAATAAATTAATACAAAAAATATGAATGATGACAATAATTATTTAATTCGGGAGAATGTACATTGATAGGGAGGAAAAGTGTTACACATTCTATTATTCTAGGTTTGGACAATAATGGGATGCAATAAGGGTAATATAATTCTGTTAATTAATTAGACTATTAGATTCTACTACTCTCCCGTCATCCATTTAGTGACATAATTACTATATTGAGACGTCCTCTATTTACTGACATATTCCGTTTTAGGACGTAGACCCTACAATCACTTTAACACATTAATACTTTATACATCTACTTTTTATTATTTTAACATTTTAATACTATTAAAAAATTCAAATGGACCCACAATTATTCCACTTTAATACTTTAACACATTAATTTATTATTATACCATAAAAATGCAAAAAAATTGTACCCAGAATACAATGTCACTAAATGGAGTATTCTATTTCGATAATCGGTGGCCATTAATTAATAGCCCAGCAAAAAGGATATTAATTGTGGAAAACACCCCTACGATGCATGCCTCCCGACCTATACCGAATTCGAGTATTCCGTAATGCGGTTTTTAAATTTTTTATTTATGCTTTCAAATGAAATTAAGTTAGACATTGTCAGATTACACCTTTTATTAATTCGATCTCGTCGAAGTTTTCAATAGTTAGGGTGGTACTCACTACCTACCATCTGTTATATAACTAACTTATTAGTTTATAAACTTTGTTATTTAATGATAAATCGACAACAATGGACCCTCAATCTCTCATTTACTTTGGCAAGGAAAAAACTTCAGTTAAGATTGGATTTTATTTATGAAAAATTTTCAACCGTCAAAGCCATTTCTAGAGAGGGAGAGAGAGAGAGTGTGGTGCATCCATATGTGTTTGTGAATGCAGTGTTTGACCATACACAGCTATACACATGATGGCATTAAATCCTTGTTGTTACACAAATACTAGTAGTTGGCAATTTGAATTTCTATTCAATTATATTTTGACTTTCCTATTTCTGTATTTATCTTCAATTCCCATTTTCCTTATTACTTGTGCTAAATTAAATGTAAGTAACTGAAATATTTATGAATAACGCGTTAATATGAATTTCTGAAACACCATTTTAATCCTAATGAAAAATTGACATATTGTATAGTTTATTATATTATTATATTTCAAAACATATTATATAATTTAATGCAATGTCCATAATTAATGAGCTGTAGCAAATGGGCTAACACAAGCTCACATTAAATAAATACTCCTACCACATTAGATCTCCACCATATATATTATATATACATAAAAAAAATCCTATAATTAATTAACCAATATTTGAGTTTCTTAATTTCTATACACACTGTAAAGTAAAATAAAAATTATACAACGTATTAAAATTAAAATTTAAAAAAAATGATAATATTACAATTAAAGGTGGGTGACAATTAGGTTGATTTTCCGGTAAGAAACTATATTAAAATATATTAAAATAGTGTGTAGAAATGAAACGAAATGAGGCACAACTAAATAATAAATCCACATGGGGAACATTGAATTACATATCATGTGCACTGTGTTATATGTAGGGGTGGGTCGGGATGTTGTTACGCCGAAATACCGAACATACCGCGCCGAAAAAAAAATCGAAGATACCGAAAGAGACGGTATACCGATTTTTCGGTACGGTATCATACCGTACCGATAAGTTTCGGTACGGCAACGGTATCCAAAGTTGCGATACCGCGGTATACCGTAATATACCGTACCGCAGTATATATCGAATTTACGGTATATACCGTACATTCGGCATATACCGAATGCTCGGTATATGCCGAATAAACGGTATGCAAGGTATATACCGAAGATTCCAAATGTTTGGTACACGAATTTATAGTATACATTGTATTTTATGTTATATAACGAAATTTTCTATACAATTAAAGAGTTTTATATAATAATATTCATTATATGTTAGTACCTAGAAAATTATATAACAATTAAAGTCTTTACTCTTAGGTTACGTTCTCTTTGATGCGAAAGAAAATGAGAGAAAAGAGAAAATTACTCTATAAATTCCACCCCTTTTCTCACCTTTTCTCACTATTTATCAATGAGGGGGGATTTTACTCCTTAAATTGGAGATAATATTTACAACACCAAATTGGAGAGATAATATTTTCTCTCCATTGTAATGCAAATGAAGGGGAAAAAATAGAGAATATGAGAAAAGGTGAGAAAAATGGTGGGATTTATAGGGTAAATTTCTCTTTTCTCTCATTTTCTTTCGCATCAAAGAGAACACAACCTTAATGTATTATTACTACAAGTTTACAACGTAGAAGATAAAACATACTACTAGCTTATAATTATAGTTAATGGCTACGATTTATAATGATTAATGAATACACTAAAATATATAATATGTTAATCTTTACGTATTAAAACTTTAAAAGTATGATTGTATGAAAGTGTATGAACATGATTGTATAAAAATTGAACTACATTTTAACTACGTAGAAAATTTAATCAACACTTGCATTATTAGTTTATGTATAGATTTTTAATTATTCATTGACTTTATTGTATGGAAAAAAATTAATTATAAACATTTGGAATAACATAATGTTTGATAATTGTATGATTTTTGGTATACCGTACCATACCGAAGTACGGTATGGTATACCGAAAATACGGTATGATAACGATATGAATTTTTTCCATACCGAATTTCCGGTATACCGAACATTGGTATGCCGAAAGGTACGGTACGACAACGGTATGAAAAATCTCATACCGCAACTAACGGTACGGTATACGGTATGACAAAAAATTTACGGTATGCCGTACCGCACCACCCCTAGTTATATGTATTTTTTCATGTCACGTTCTCATTACCTATCATTTTATTTTATTTTTTTTCGAAAATATTAAGTTAGATCTGAATATGATTTCCACTTTTTGGTGTATATGTACATTAATTATGTTTTAATAGTATAGTTTCGACTTTCGATTAATTTGTTCATCGTACTAGTAAATGACTTTATTTGAAGTGAAGGAAACTTAATTATTAGGCATATAACTAACTACACACATCAGTAGAGAAATGCGATTAGGTTCGAAGATAAGGAATGAATATGAGCTTAGGTTCAAAGAATTGAGGAAGATTATTTGTCGTTTTTGAAATTGATATTTAGTTAGGGGAGAGGTGGAGGCGAATATGAGCTTAGAGGAGTACAAACTATATAATTGGGAATATTCACCCCCCAAAATTCTAATTAAGGAGTTCATTATATAGGGTTTAATCACACTGACAATAATCTATGGAGGATTCAAACTCGGAATCTTTGATCCCGAAACTTAACCGTCTACTGTTAGGCCAGCCTACGCACACTCGATTTTTAATATTTTTTAGTGATGGTTGCATTTCCATATGGCCGACCTTTCTAACAAGAATTGATGTATATATGCAACATTGATTGATGCATGAACTTCTATTCCCGTGAATATATAAAGAACAAGAATCCTTTGGTAGGAATTAACACCAGAAATTGATGGCTCATTCATACCCAAATATTCAGTTTTCTTGTGACACTCTTATACTATTAAGTGTTTTGGAAGAATGTGGGCATGCAGCATTTTATGTCGTAAATACTATTCCCTACCCTGGTCATGATTATAATGTCTCGTTTCATTTTGACACGTAAAATATAATGGTTTTGGAATACGAAACACTAAATATATACATGGACGGGTGAGTACTATTGAGATTAAAAGGTGGCATATAGAAATGCATGCACGCAACCACCTTTCCTTCTAAACTTAGTTTAACGATTAAGACCTAACTAGTGTTTATCTTAATAACATGATCACTTCTTAATTACGAAAATGATTAAAATAAAAATTAAAATAGTACTCCCTCCGTTTTTTTTATTAGTCTTTTTAGCCTTTTATCTTTGTTTTTTTTTTATAAGTCCTTTTCACATTTCTATGTAAAAATTTCAATTTCCAACTCACTATTTTTCAATTTTTCTCTTGTTTTCATTATCTTCATTTATCACAATTAATGTTTATCTCTTTTCCCAACATAATTTCATCTATTTTTACATGAAAAATGTGATTTACGAGAAAAAAATTGATCATAAAAGAATAATCATTAAGTTTTCTTAATTCCCGTGTTTGAGCTAAAAAGGACTTATAAAAAAAACGAAGGGAGTACTTACAAAAGGTATACACCCTCCGTCCCCTAATAAGTGTCTCAAGTCGTCAAAATGCAATAACCAAGAAAGTGTGTAATTTTACCATATTAACCCCTAATCATTACATAGAAAATTGAAAAAGTAAAAAAAGTGTAATGATAGTAGGGGTAAAATTGGTAGTTTAGCTAAATTTTTACATTGAAAAATGTGATATAACACTTATTTGGAGACAAAAATTTTGGCGGCTAGGGACACTTATTAGGGGACAGAGAGAGTATTAAGCGAGTCAAATTCAAGTACGAATTCAACTTTCTTGAAATACGTGCTCTTCTTCCTTGAAGAATGCTTAAATAAGAGAAATGAAAGGTGCTGAGAAATGAGTTGTAGAAACGCAGGTATCCACAAATAAAAAGTTGTACTATCTATTTATTTCTTCCTTTATTTTAGTACAAATTAATTAATTGTTATAAGTACTAAAAAATATATAGGAGAAATACGGTATAGTTGGAAGAAATAAATATTATTCATTAAAAATCCCAACTAACTCCTTGTAAATATTATGGTCTCCCATTGATGTGGACATTCGAATATCACTCCTACTTTTCCTCCACTCTCTTTACATATATATTTAAAATGTCTTCGTTTCGAGGTATTTGCTTCGTCCAGTTGATAACAAGCTAGCATTACGACGTCTAAATGCTCACTCCTTATTTCTGGCAGCTAAAATAAATTGGGTAGAATTAATAAGGCATGTGTATGCATGTACACTACAATAAATACATCACTCACCAAGAAAACCGACATATACTATTTTATGCATATTATCCTTTAAATTATAAGATAATATTATCCCAATTAAAATTTTTATTATTATGTTTTCCCATAGTTTTATTGGATAATTCTCCCATTAAAATGGAGGAACCTGAAAAATTGCATTACACCAACAAATTTTGTAAAATAATTACAATTTTTGTGTAAGTTTTTATTATATTTTTTCCTTCAATTTTTGTGTAAGTTTATAACACACCTATTAAAAACTCATAAAATTAAACATTTATTGTTTTTTTTTGTTTGAAAAGTTAGAGCGTAGAGGGCAGGTTTAAGTTTGGAACATGCATGTTTGTTCTTGAGTCATTTTCAACACAATACTTGCCAACGATGGATAGTGAAGCGAGCTAGCTCTGATACAGAAAACGAAGTATATATATTTCAACAATATATTAATCAAGCAAAGAAATTATAAGTTAATACAAAATAACGTGCCTCGTTTGTTTATCATGTAATGTATGAAATGGGAGGGTCCTGCAGGGGGGCAGAAGAATTGAATGTCCAGTTGAGAGAGGAATGGGTTGGCAACAGAGAGATTTATTTAGCATTAATCAAAATCTCCCCCCTTCAATTTTCTTGTCATTGAGTAGGTGATTCCGAGGGTATTTTCGTCATTTCGCATGCTTAATTATGGGCTTGTACCATTTGCAAGTTGAAGGAATTTAGGGCATACTATTACTTTGAGTCTTCAATGCTACTATCTAAACTTGTTGTAGTTTACATTAATGTGTATTGATTGATCGATCTGCGACGTATTGACGTTCTGTGACTGAAGTGACGATGATATATTTATAGAAAATTACCGTAATCTTACTTCTTAAAGATCGATTATATTTAAGGTTGATTAAGTGCTAAGGGATGCTTAACCTGGGCTTCACATGGGCTTGTTAGGCCAAAAAAGAAATGTGATCGTTTCGAAAGAAACCGATGGAGTATTTTCTTGGAGTTATTACACTATTTCCGCAAATTTCGGACAACTTTTGGTGCCTAATAAAGCCCATTGGATCATGCAGAATTTCCTGCACAAATTATAATATCATCAATTTTTCACTTCAATAATATTATTCCCCATACTTTTTACATCAAATCTCCTATTACAATCAATAGACAAAAAAAGAAAAGAAATTATCAATGCTACCTATTTGTAACTATAACCCTAATTATTATACTAATAGAGACTTATTTCATAATCACACAACCCTACACTTGAAGAAAAAAGAAAGGAGCATCTAAAGAATATAATTTCACATAAATGTGAAATAAATACCACTCCCTCCGTCCTAGCCGACCTGGCTCATATATATTCGAAATGCCAGTATTAAAATATACAAACGGGCTAAATAGAGTGGGACGGAGAATACTTAAAAGTGGATATGTCAACTTGTTCACATTTGCTACAAAGGCAAATGAATAAGGCACCCCCCTCTAAATGTAGCAAATTGTAGGTCTATTGTTGTAGTAATAAATGTTTCATTCAACCATTTCCACAAACAACTCTCCAACAAAAAAGAAAATTAAAACTATATAGCCCTATTTTCTTCTTTAAATGAGAAAACACTAGCATTTCAAGCATTATATATATAGATACACACCTTTCTCAAAAGAAGTAACAACTACAAAAAAGAAAAAAGAAAAAAAAAAACACAATCTTTCTTTCTTCAACAAACCAATCATCTCCCATTCTCTTTTCCATTTCAAATCTTGTTATTTTTGGTGCTTGAAAAGGGAAAAAAGCTTCAATTTTTGGCCATGGCTGCACCACTATCTACTTGGCCATGGGAATTTTTGGGTAACTTTAAGGTACTTAGCTTTAAAAATATGATCATACTTTTTTTTTAAAAGAAAATTTGATTCCATGCAACAATTTTTTAGTGTACTTATTTTCTTGTTTCTTGATTTGGTGCTGCAGCTTGCTATCTATGGAGTTTTTCTGGCGAAAGGAATGTATTCGAGATGTCGAGAAGAATCCATGGAGCAAACTAACTGGTCACTTCATATCTTCATCATATGTATGCTGAGGCTCTTCATGTACCAGCTATGGAGTTCTTACAGCAGCATGCTGTTTCTTACCCGAAACCGACAAATTAGCAAGAGGGGTGTTGATTTCAAGCAGATTGACAAGGAATGGAACTGGTAATTGGTGTTTTTTTGCTTCACTACATCCACTTCTTTGGTTTCTTGAAGAAAAAAAAAATTCAAGAACTGATTTTTTTCATGTGTGTTGTTTGTGAATCAGGGATAATTTTGTTATACTTCAAGCTATCATTGCAGCTATGGTGTTCTACATGTGTCCGAGTTTCGAAACTCGAACACTGTGGAACAAGAACGGCCTAACTGCAGCACTGGCTCTTCATGTAGCAATCTCAGAGCCTCTCTTCTACACCTTGCATAGGTGCTTTCATGGAGATTATTTCTTCGAGAATTATCACTCTCTCCACCACTCTTCTCCTGTGCCACAGCCCTTAACAGGTAATTGAAAAGGGTTTCATAAAAATTAAATCTTTATTATAATTAAAAACTTTTTAGAAATGATCAATAATCTATGGTGTGTTGTGCAGCTGGAAATGCTACATTCTTGGAGCACCTTCTGCTAACTATCGTGGTTGCGGTACCGATAATCGGAACTTATGCAGTCGGGCACGGGTCGATAGGCTTGATCTACGGCTACGTGCTGTTGTTCGATTTCCTGAGGTGTTTAGGGCATTCGAATGTGGAGATCATTCCTCATCAGATATTTGATGTAGCACCTTTCCTCAAATATCTACTCTATACTCCAACGTAAGTGAATCTTTCCTCATATACCATCTACTTTACTTTGATGATTACTACCTACTTACTGCATAATTACTTCTTTAATTAGGGTTAATTAGTATATTTATGTGATTAGCCTTAAAAGCCTAGCACTATAAATGTGGCCAACTACTTTTTCATATGATTAAAGCTCTTATATATGCTTTCATTATCTACCTAAACTTGATAGCTCACCAAAAAATAACATGAGAGAGAGAGAGAGAGAGAGTAGTTGTATGATAGAAGTATGATTGAAGGTGTAATTAATTATGCAGGTATCACAGCCTCCACCACAGTGAGATGGACTCAAATTATTGCCTTTTCATGCCTATTTTTGATGCATTAGGAAACACACTTAACAAAAAATCATGGGAATTTCAGAGGGAAAACAGTCTCAACTCAGGTTTAATTTCAATTCATCTACTTAAAAATGAAGAGAAAAACTGCAGCAATAAGTAATGAATGATCAACATTCTTGAAAATGCAGATAAAAATGGGAGGGTCCCGGATTTTGTGTTCTTGGCGCATATAGTGGACATGTCTTCCGCAATGCACGCCCCGTTTCTGGTTAGATCGATGTCGTCTCTGCCCTTCTACACGAGGCTTTATCTGATCCCACTCTGGCCGATCTCATTCGCCGTGATGCTGGTCATGTGGGCTAAGTCTAAGGCCTTTTTGGTCTCGTTCTACTACTTGAGAGACCGGCTTCACCAAACTTGGGTCGTTCCTAGGTTCGGTTTTCAGGTAACGACAACTATTTGCAGCTTCGGGATGAGCTGTTCGAACATTGCCTAATCTGTTGTGTCGGAATGTGCAGTATTTCTTGCCATTTGCAGCAAAGGGGATTAATAAGCAAATAGAGGATGCTATTCTTAGAGCTGACAGATTGGGAGTTAAAGTCATTAGCCTTGCTGCTTTGAATAAGGTTCGTTTAATCTCTTCGTCTCGTTCTAATAGAGCTAATAAATCAAACTGTATACATCGGAGAGAGAAAAAAAAAAAAAAAACAGAGAAGTTTCCAATGAACTCAAAGATAAGATTTGTTTTCGTTCGAATTGCAGAACGAGGCGTTGAACGGAGGGGGTACGATCTTCGTGAACAAGCATCCGAACCTCAAGGTCCGCGTCGTCCATGGCAACACGTTGACAGCAGCCGTGATACTTCGTGAGCTACCAAATGATGTGAAGGAGGTGTTCTTGACTGGTGCCACTTCCAAACTGGGGAGAGCCATTGCTCTTTACCTTTCAAGAAAAGGCGTCCGAGTTCTTGTAAGCATTTATACAAACACATACAAGTTTCAACCATGTTTGTAAGTACGAGCTTTTAGATGAGACGGAATTCTATCTGACTGCGCAGATGCTAACTCTTTCGACGGAGAGATTCCGGAAGATTCAGAAGGAAGCATCGCCCGATTGCCAGAAGTACCTCGTGCAAGTAACGAAGTATCAAGCTGCACAAAACTGCAAGGTATGTCAAAATCCCCAAAACAATCGAGATTTCATCGTCTTCTCGGAAAGTAAAATGCTGAATTTGTTGCAGACATGGATCGTCGGAAAATGGATAACGCAATCCGAGCAACGATTCGCCCCTCCGGGAGCTCATTTCCACCAGTTCGTAGTTCCGGCGACCAAATCGTACCGGAAAGACTGCACTTACGGAACCCTCGCCGCCATGAGGCTGCCGGAGGATGTTCAGGGGCTGGGATCATGTGAAGTAAGTTGAAATCAAGCATCAAAATTGAACCTTTTTGTTTCTTTTTTTCCAGAAAACGATTGAAATTTATGAATTTGGTGCAGTATTCGATGGATAGAGGGATCGTGCATGCGTGCCATGCGGGAGGGGTGGTGCACTCGCTAGAAGGGTGGGCCCACAACGAGGTCGGAGCGATCGACGTTGATCGGATTGACTACGTGTGGGAGGCGGCGATGAAGCACGGGTTTAAGCTGGTGTCGGCTCCGATCACCACACCAGAGGATTATTAGGATTTCATTTGTTTATTAGTGGAGAGAGAGAGAGAGAGGAGAGAGAGAGATGATGAAGATGATGTTGTATACTTAAAAGAATATAATTAGCCCACATGATTATTACTAGTGTGATTTGTTTTGGTTTGTGGAATTTGACATGATATCGCTTGAAATTGTTGGCGATCTCTTCTAACATATTGTTTGATCGCTCAAAGTAACTGCTGTTCTTATTCTTCTTCTTCTGAAATTTCTGCAGAATTGAAGAACATGTGATTGATTCAATTGAATGAATTTAATTAGGGCTTCTAAAACGGCGCCGTTTGGTTAAGGATAGAAATGAATATTAGGTGCACCGCCACCTGTATTTGAAATTTTTTGGGGAAATTACACGTGTCCCTTCCACCGTTTTCCTTAAATATTGAAACACAACACCCCTCTCTCTCTCTCTCTAGAGAAGAGAACAGAACAGGAGAAGAATGGCGGCGAATAGACCCATCTCAGTTGTTTTGAAGAGGAAGAAGAAAGCGATGAGCAAAAGGAGGAGATTGAGATCGGCGTTGAAGGCGGTGTTCAACTACATGAAATCCGACAGTTACATGTTCGCGCCATTCATCCACCCTCCTCAAATTCAACCTTCTCCTCCTCCACTTTCTAATTACGGTACTCTATACATATATATATATCAACTCATGCATCATGCAACAACTAATTGTTTCTCTCTCCTTACTCGAATAATTAATTCATGGTTATTTACTGAATTAAGGAGGTGAAGTCACCATTGAAGAAGCAGCCACGAAGAAGGAGGAGAAGAAATTGAACGAGTATCTGAAATGCGACGCCTACATGTATGCCCCACTACTTATGGATTCCGTTACAACAATTCCTCCTTCAGGTACAACCGATTAAACCTCAAATACTCAAATTCCATGATTGTCAAAATCAAATCTTTTTAATTTTTAATATTTTGATTTGATTGAATTAATTTGGGGAGGAAAAGGAAATGCAGAGAGTGGGAGAGTGTGTAATTCAGTAAAGAGGAAGGTTGTGATGGAAGAGTCTGAAAGAATAGAGCACATACTGCACCGTCGCAGCCCCTTGTCGTCTTCCAAAGGTTGCATTTTCTCTCTCCCTCTCTTCTTCTTTTTTGTTCCATTTAATTTTAAATATTGGAAAATGTGAATGCAGGGAAAGTGTTGACACACGCGTAAAGCTGTGGAGCTGACACGTAGCCGGTAGAAACAACAATTTCCTTGTACTAGTATGGATTATTAGTTTTTTTAAGAAACTGCAATGTAGTAGCAATAGATTCGACTTTCTACATACAGCAAGTATTTTGTACTATAATGTTGGGTTCTCAAATTGGGCCGACAGCTGATATTGGGCCCATAAATTTTCTATACTATTAAGTTGGGCCCACGGCTAAAATGATTGGGCCCAATCGATATTTTTCTAATTGGGCCTCAGCCCAACGACTGAATTAGAGCGATGCACATTATGTGCATATGTATGTGTGCATGAAGGAGAATCCAACACACTATTATAATAGTGTCTTGTGTGACAAATTTTGGATTACCTATTTTGTCCCTATAATAAAGTTTAATTTAAGGTCAATATTGTAATATCATGGATATTTATTTTATTATAAAAAATCAAATATAATTTTTCTAATTCTAATCATTATTGGATAGGGATGTCAATGGGCCGGGTACCCGCCCCATTAAGCATTGCCCAAACCCAAACCCATCGAAATTTTATATACCCATACCCGTCCCAAACCCAATGAAAATTTAATTTTGATACCCATACCCGCCCTAAACCCAACGGGTAATACCCATTAATTACCCGTCAAACCCATATACTACAAAACTAATAAACAAGTATTCATTTAAAAAAGACAAATAGCAAAATTTATAATTGAATAAATTAAACTATTAATAACAATAAAAACAATTATTTAAATATCCAATTATCGAATAAATCTAACTGACAAAACATAAAATAAATTTTAAAATGACTGATAACTAATTAAATATAACATCTATATATATGTGTATATATAATATAGATATATGGGTATGGGTAGCGGGTACCCAGATGCATATCCCCATACCCGACCCAAACCCGCCATGGGTATCTATTTTAAAACTCATACCCATTCCAAACCCAATTTATAGCACCCAAACCCGGCCCAATTGGGTTTGGGCAATGATGGTACCCGCAAAAACCCGACCCATTGACATCCATATTATTGGACTACAAAAAAATTTATTTAATCAAAGTACCCCAATATAATTGAAAAGATATACTATTATAATCAATTTCTATATAAACTCATAAAGTATAATAATCCTTCTCCAATTAAAATTCACTAATCGTCAAACTTAACCTTATACTCCGTATGTAAATACCTCCCCATCAATCATATTTTACAAATACCAAGTTAGTACTAAGTTGTCTGCACAAAAAATTAATAATTCTTTAGGATTTTTTTAGAAGGAGAAAGATGTATATTAAGATTTACATATTTTTTTCCTAACTTTTTTTATCATCTTGTGTAGAACTCACATTTTTTTTTTCTTTTTTCTATTGAACATATAATTAATTATTTTGATTAACAAAGGGTTTGGGTTTAACACGTTAACAAGAAAAACTTCTATATCTCATCAATTTCGTAGAAAATTTTATTTTTCTAAAAACATTATAAAGTATTGTAAGTATACTCATATATGCTTAGTTTCCTTTCATTTTCCAGAATTTTAGAATATTTTTCAGAATTTTAGTCCAGTAAATAGAGGACGGAGGGAGTATTTAGTTTAATTTTTCTTTTTTCTATAGTTTAAGCTCCCGTAAAATAAATTGATTGATTATAATTATTATAATAGAACAAGATAAAGATTGATTAGATTGACAATTAAACATAAATACATAATGGATCCGGACATAGTATTATGTTTATTAACTACATTTAACATATATTCTTGAAGATAAGGAAAAGAACGGCAGAATCTCTATACTTATTAATAAATACATACGAGTTTATGAAAATTCTAAAACTATTCATGCAAAAGAAGTTTGAACAAGAATATTGGAACAAAATAAAGAGATGAGTGAATCAATGGTTCAATTGTAGTATTTACGTGCGAATGCACGTAATCTCTACTAGTCTATATACTAATAGCAGCACCGGACTGCCACTATTAGTAACTTCTTTAATTTATAAATAGTAACTTTTTTTTTTGAATTATCTTTAATTTATATTTTTTACAATAAATGTATATTATGATATATCATAATTGTCTTTTAATTTTTACTAACCAACAAATTAATTTAATGTAGAAGTTACAAAAGTAAAATATATATATTGAAAATTATTAATTTCTTTTCATTCTTAAATATAAAAGACAATTATTGATATAGCATAATATACATTTAATTAAAAAAAATAAAATTAAAGATAATAAAAAAAAATAAGTTGAAGATCATGATTAAATTTATGAATATTTAGGAGAAAACATAAAAATTACTAATTTTTATGAGGAAGTAATAAGTCAATTTCCATATCATACTTTCCCAAATTATAATAAAATAACTTCACTTTTCTATTTTTTTTAATTACAAATAGAGCCTCATTTGAGAATTACTCATGAATAAAGTTACTTATATTCTAATTATTAGATTAAGCCATGTATATTATAATTATTCATAAATATAAATTACTTATTAAGCTACACAATATCTAAAGAAAACAAAAAAACAAGTAGCAATAACATAACATAAAGAGAAAAAAAATGAGAATCAATATAAATTCATCCAAAAGATAAGAAAAACAAGGAAAATAAATTGAATAATTAAACAAAATTAAAAAAATGACAGTGTTTTTGGTGCACTACGTATAATCAACTCCCTCAAAAAGAACAAGCTTGTCTTTTGTCATCAATGTTATGTTTGATATCATTTGTAAGCAATTACACATATTTTTTTAAAAAAACTTTTATTTTCTATTTTTATCATTAAGTATCTTAAGAAATATCATGAATAAATGATAATTAATAATATATATATTTTAAAATTTTCAATTCTCCAATTAGTATTGGCCATTACAAATCCTTAATTGTGATGAAATATTAATGTTCTTTCTATTTTAATAATAGTTGGTTGTCTATATATTTCAACATATTTGCAAAGAGAAAATTTCACGCAACCCTACTTCACAATTTTATATTCTTAATCTTATATTCCATACAAATGAAATCTATTATACTATACAAAGAACAATCAAACTTTCAACATCAGTCTTGCTCTCATTGTTATATATTTCCTGAAGATCAAATGAGGAAATTTTTTAATATCACTTCAACGTCGTTTTTTAGTGGAGGGATTGTTCATTTCCAATCCATTTTGCTGATAGAATTTCCTTTTCAACCTTAATTGCTTATAAATTATAGTGATGCTCTTGATCTCAATTGTTGTTTTTTTTATTTGATTTTATAATAGCTTGTGATTTTATAGAGAGAAAATATTATCTCTCCAATTTGATGTTGTAAATATTTTCTCCAATTTAAGGAGTAATATCCTCCATCATTAAGAAAAGGTGAGAAAAATGGTGTAATTTATAGGATAATTTTATCTTTTTTCTCCTTTTCTTTCGCATCAAAGAGAACGCAACCTACATGTATCATCGTTGCTTTTATATTAGATTAGATGTGAAATTATATATTAACTTTACTTGCTTTAATTAGTTTTGCTCTTTTTATTATACGGAGACATGTTTTCCTACCTACCTTGTGCAATCTTAATGTGCTTACCGTTGAGGTAACAGTGTTAGAGTATATATTTAAATATTTTTATTCATTAATAGCATGCCACGTTACCCATAGCTATATTAAGGATGATCACAGTGAATATGGAACATTCATCTATATGTGTGTGTGAGATGAGGAGAGAGAGACTATGTTTGCCTTCTGAATTAAATTCATTTCCTTAAATCATTATTTAGATGATCCTCCTAAAAAATCACTATTTAGATGTCTTTCAAGAAATCACAATTTAATTTTCTTGAAAGAAAGAAAAACGATATCCTAAACTTTTGCTCAAATTTAATTCTTTCCGTCTTTTTAACTAACGTTTTTCAATTGTCAACAAAGATTAAAATGATCATGTCTATATATTGAATAGATAATGTTAATATTAAATACGATAACGAGTTTTCTCCTTCTCATTTAATCATTTATGTAATTAAAAGACAAATCAAACGCACATTACTAAAATTTAGTAAAAATAATTTCACATTAATATACTCCCTCCGGTCTTTTACAGTTGAGTCGAAACTTTTCGACACGGGAATTAAGAAGAGTTGTTTAGTACTTTAAGTATGTTTGGTAATTGAGAAGAGAATGAGATTATGTTTATAATTGAGAAGAGTTGTTTTAATTAATATAAAAAATGTTTTTTATTAATTAATATTTTTTTGTTTTTCAGTTTATTTTAAATTAATTTAAAATTTTCTGGTTTTTTTTTTATAAAATTATTGTTGATGTTTAAAATTAAAACAAAAAACTTTTCTGGATTTTTTTTTTTATAAAATTAAAACTTTTCTGGATTTATTTTAAATTAATTTAAAATTTTCTGGATTTTTTTTTTATAAAATTATTGTTGATGTTTAAAATTAAAATAAAAAACTTTTCTAGATATTTTTTTTATGAAATTATTGTTGATGTTTAAAATTAAAATAAAAAACTTTTCTGGATTTTTTTTTTATAAAATTAAAACTTTTCCGGATTTATTTTAAATTAATTTAAAATTTTCTGGAATTTTTTTTTATAAAATTATTGTTGATGTTTAAAATTAAAATAAAAAATTTTTCTGGATTTTTTTTTTTTTATAAAATTAAAACTTTTCTGGATTTATTTTAAATTAATTTAAAATTATTTCGAGAGAGACGACAATGACGATAATGGAGAAATTGAGAAATTGGGGCGTAATTAGTATGTTAATTAAGTAAAATAAGGGGTACAATTAGTTGTGTGTTTAATACTTAATTTTTACCCAAAAAGGAAACGACTCAACTAGGAGAGACCGGCCCAATCGGGGAAGTGACTCAACTGTAAAAGACCGGAGGGAGTATTACTAATTAGTTTTGTCTGTTACAAATGTTGTAAAACTATATTCTCTACGTTCCGGCTTTATTAGTCATCAATTTATTAATCGTTAAAGTAAATGGAGTTATAGATTGTCTTTTATTTATAGAAATGTTTAGTTTTTAATGTTTATCAATAAATAATTTCTAATAATTTTTTACATAATCTAATTAGATATATAGTATTATAGCATAACTGTGAATTTATATGATTCAATAAACTACATAAAAACCTTTCTACATTGTAATAAAACATATTTTTTCAGTCCCATCTTAAGGATTTATGCCTACATATAAAAATAAATTATAATTATTAACAATTATGTATATAATATCATTACACATAATTTAAGATTACATTATTTATGGTTGATTGTAAATGATTTGTTTTCATAGAGAATCAATCTTGACACACAAATAGTTGTTGCTTGACGATAGAACAACTATTAGACAAGGGCCTAAAGTATCTTCGGGTGAAATATTATTGTTCCATATCAATTTCGTACCTCATATTTTTTGCTAGACCTTTGTATAAATTATTGAAATGTGAATATATATATATATATATATATATATATATATATATATATATATATATATATATATATATTTCCTCCATCTCACATTGAATGACTCATTTCCCAAATACTATGTGTGAGTGTAAAGTAATGAAAACATGTCATTTAGATTCCTAGAGTGCAACATATGGAGAAAATAATATCCTGATTTTACATAAGAGAAATCTATGTACATTCTTATCATCTCCATAACAACTACTCTCGATTATGTTGACCAACTATCAAGGTAAATAAATTGTGGGTATATTGTTTTCGAGTTAGATATTTGAGATCAGAATGCATAGCATTAACAAAGGTATGAATACATAACTGAAACAAATAATGACGAATTTGTGTTACATATGGAATTAATTTAGTAAACTATTTAGGGCAGTTTGATATCCATATATGTATATCAAATATTTGTATCAAAATATTTTATACATATACCATGTGTTTGGTATATCGGTATATGGATATCAAAGGGGAAATAGGTAAAAATACCCACTTGGGGATAGTGAAGATAAATATAATAGCCACTTAGATAAAAAAAGATAAAAACTACCCACTCTTACCATAATACCCCCGCCCTTTCCCAATTCACGAATTTGAGGTCGTGAATTCACTCACATAAAATCTGGTCGTGAATTCACTAAAAAAAATGTCTGAAATCACGAATTCAGAAATTTGAGGTCGTGAATTCACTCAAAAAAATGTCTGAATTCACGAATTCTCAAATTCAATTCGTGAATTCACTCACATTAATGTCTGAAATCACGAATTCACGAATCAAATTCGTGAATTCAATAATTCTAACTAAAAAAAGCAAATTATGTTTTAATTATATTTTTAACAATTTTAATCATATTAGTTTAGTTTATTTTTATAATTATTTTTATAGGGTTTTCTAATTCCGTTTAGAGTTTATTCTTATTTTAAATATTTAATTTAATTTTTATTAATTATTTTAGGATGAGTATGATTATGAAAAATAATAATTTTATATTAAATTTTTTATTAATTATGTGATATGTGTGTGTGTGAGAGAAAGGGAGAGAGGGAGAGAGGGGGTGTGTGTTTCTGTATGTGTGTGTGCGTTGTGTGCGAGAGTGTGTGCGAGTGTGTGTTTGTGTGGTGACTGGTGAGTGTGTTTTGTGTGTTTAAATAGAGATTTGTTTGTCTTACAATTCATTAAGGGTATTAATGTATTTTTGTTTTAAAAGTGGGTGGTTTTTATATTTTTTATCCAAGTGGCTAGATTTTTATTTCACTAAATCAAAGTGGGTATTTTCCTACTTGCCCCGATATCAAATTGATATCTTTGATATACTGATATACTCACTTTTAACTGTTTTCATATACTCATATATATAGAGTGTTGATTAACTGGTCTGGAGGTAATTTTTGATAGATATAATCCATCATAGTAAAATGAATCTGATGAAATGAAAACATGTACAAGTTACAAGATTAACAAAAAAGATGAGACAACATAACAAGGTGTCGTCGCCATGTAGTGAACTAATGCAACAAAAAATATGAGACAACATTAAAAATTTATCAGAGTTTATTGATTTAATTAATGCAACAATAAACCATATAATTATTGGTGGTATAGACGATGATCATGTAAAAATTGTCAAAATAGATAATAATCACTCCAAATTTTCAAGAGGCCCATCGTTCATATGAAACAATCGTTGAAGGTAAACATATTTAATTAATAAAATTTCGAATGATTTGTCTTACCCTTCAAGATACGAGAGTTGTACTTACTCCAACAGTTGATACACAATGTTACAAAATTTTGTGAATATAAATTATTTTAAGTTTAGAAAAATATAAATGAGAAGATACAAAAGGTCATTACGGTCGGTTGGTACACAATGAGATATTAATTAAATAATTAAATTTATTCCTTATTACTCCATTCGTCTCACCAAACTACAATCATTTCTTAAATATATATGAGGCATAAATTACGTAAACGTATATTGTTCGGTGGGATGGAGAGGGAGTATATGATTACTCTAAACGTAAAATTGTAATCATTTGTTGTAATAAAATGATTAAAAATTCAATAATCAGTATACCCCGTGCGTCGCACGGGTGCGATACTAGTAAACTATAAAAGCAACTACATTTTATGCATTCTTCTTATCATGGTTGATTCGCATTATTTAGTCTCGATCGTAAACTGCAAAATAATTCACGATCTAAATCACTTCTCGTTTCTTACGGAGTTACATACGAATGCTAGAAGATATTTGTGGCGCAGGTTCGTCGTGGGTTGAGAGTTTGAGAAGTGATGATGATGATGTCTATCTATCATCGTGTTCGTGTCCATAGGCAGAAAGTGAAAGGTCTTCCTATCTCAACTTAACATCGAGGGGCCTCTTCATTCAATGACACACACGTGCATGGCCGCTTCATAGATTCTTGACTTCTCCTCCATCCTTTTCATCTTCGTCTATTATTACTACTATTTATTTATTTATTATATCATGTTCCTCTTCCATCAATCGTCCCCATCTTCGATTAACTAGGCCAAACGTCGCGGACATTATCGATCTACTCTTCCCAAACGTTGTGTACGTGCATGTGCTGATCTATCAATAGACAGTTCAATGCTCGAGACGAAACATCTAAGATTCGAATCCCAACACAATTGTGAAACATTACATACCTAGGTAGGGCTTAAGCCAAAAACTAATCATCCACTATATTGATTAACAAATGTAGTCCCGCCTAAAGTAATAGTTCGTCGTTTTAAAATAGTAATTAAATATAGTATTTGAATTGGTAGACAAAACGAACTACTATGATACTACTACTTTAGTGTAGTATAGTAGTAATAGAATAGTATAGTTTATAAAATAGATTGGGGTAGAAAATTAAATAAATAGAAAGAATTGGGGCAATGATTGGAGGAAAATAAAATAAATTGAAAGAGTGGTTAGCTTTCATAAGACAATCCCATGTGTGCACATGCATCCCTCATCCATATTTATCATCCTATATGCTTGCGTACGTGCGCACCCTTGTTTTTCTCATTACTCCTTCCGTCCCACTTCAATTGACTTGTTTCATTTCGACACGGGGATTTTAATTGCAATGTTAAAAACAAAAAATTAGGGTTTACATCGAAAAGTAATTAGGCTAATTCTTTTCATTAGGAAACAACCTAGTTAAAGTGGGACGTCCCGATTAGGAAAGGAAGACAAATGAAGTGGGACGAAGAGAGTATTTTATTTTACACCTAACTTCAATTATTTAACAAGTCACAAAAAAAATTGTGACCAAATTCTTTAAAATATACTCCATACGCACAAAATGTGAATCGATTGTACATAAGATTCACGAGCAACTGTGGATAAGTACTTAAGTTGGAAATCGGTCCTCGATTTATAAGCTAGCTAGGTTTTGAGCGAAGTTATGACTTCTGATTTGAATACCTATCATTAGTATTTAAACTTAAAATTTACAAGTATATATGATCGTGTAATATGATCAGATCAAACGTTAAATAATGGAGCTCAATCTTAAAATTGGAAAAATCGAAATCATTTTATTTTGTGGGGTTAAAGTCAAAATTGCTTTGCATGTTAGGCCAATGTATCAATAATTTATATATAGCTCTACAAATATCGACAAAAAAAGCCACATTGTGTCACACAATTGTCAAACCCACGCTATATTTTTGATGATTTTCGTGAAAGATTTATAGCTTTTTGCATAAACATATCACCTCTACATGTTTGTTTATACACAAAACGTTTTATCGACATACTCCTTTCATTCTGACGAAGGAGTCGAAGATGAGATGTTCAACTGAAATTTATTCGATTTTGAAGATCAGAGCGATACGTTTTTCACGCGTGCTCTTGATTTCGATAAAAATAGAATCATGATTAGAATTTTAAACTAAATAAATATATTGAATTATTTCATACCGACATGATAGAGTACAAACTATTTTTAACCCCTAATTTAGATTCTTGATGATTTGTATATATACATATATCTTCACATCCAACCAAGCCAAACTTTTTCTTCCTTTGGAAAAAAAAGTCCCCTCAAAAATCATAACACATTGTTTCATCTCAAGTGATCGTGACCCTCTTCTTCTTCCTATTGCACATTTTCCGGATCGTGCCAACTCCTACTTTTTACTTGATAACAAATCTTTGATCCCGACCTCCCGTCTCGCCCTCTAAAATCGATATTTATGTATCAGGGCTCGTTTGACAAAGACGATTATATATTCGAATTGTGAAACTATCCCCATTAGTAATGTCATGTTTTATTATTTTTCGTATGCGTTCAACGAGCGAGATATTATTTACGAAACGAAGGGTATTTTTCGAGAAACATTGCACTAGTATTTTCTTCCAAAGTTGACAGATCATATGATGTCAAGAGAGTTATGTCAAAACAAGCAGAGTTCATAAATGTTTGGATGTCAACAGCTTTTGGGGTACAAATGTAATTTATGAAAGTTAAGGGGTCCTAATTCTCACCAACATTTACTCTCCAAACTAAAAAAATTAAAGCAAATTGACATTTATTTTTCCAGTTTTTTCCCCTGTATATATTTAAGTATATCCTTAATTATGGAGCTATAATTATTGATAAACCAAAAAATATTACTCTTTCTAGTTCTAAATTGTTAAATTCTTCTTTACCGAATATGTTATACCCTAATTCTCATCTCCTACATTTCGCCTAACACTCATCAGCACCTAATGTTTTTATTCCTTGATGTTCACGTGGATGTTTGTATTGTCACAAGAAAGCCTACAAATGTTAGGTTTACATTGCATCACTAACACTATACGCTCCATCCGTCCCGACTGAATACGCAAACATTCGATTTTCTAAACGTTTTTATATTTTCGAACGCTAGCTATATCGCACCACAACTTGTTTTATTCGTATACAAATTACACACTCAATCAAGTTTTTTCAATTGTTATAGATATGAATCGAGCATAATATAACGGGACGAACGGAATAGTATTTTGTGCGTGTGTGTATATATATTATAACCAGCCACCAAAATGTCAACATTATCTTAAATTAGGGTTTTGACATGTGGGCCATAAGCTTGCATGTGCCCGCATGTGCTGTGTCTTTCTCTCGTGGCCCCACCACCAACCCCTTCTTTCTCCACATAAATTGGCTTTATTCACTTTCTTCCCTTCTCTCATTCCCCTCCCTCTCTCTCTCTCTCATGGCTTCTGCTGCACTTATTATTCGTTGAAACCCAAGGAGGAAGAAATTATCAACTCCCTCTCTCTCTCTCTCTCTCCAGTTTCTCTCTCTCAACTCACACCTGCATTTCTGCTGCTGCTATCCCACTACGTACGATGAAAGCAAGGTATGCACTATAATCTTTCATTATCTTAGTTCTTATATTTTCATGCAATGTTGCTCATTTAATCTTGAATTCACAATCGCTACTTATTTACACCATTTCTTGATTAATTAGAAATAATCCGGTCGTAAAATGTGCAGTTATTCGTCGTCGTCGTTGTCGTTGATCAAGCGCGAGTTCCTCAAGAAGTGGATAAAAGGGCTCAGAATATGCAGAAACACCAAGAGAAACACGAGCGTTTACGAAAGAAGAAACGCGATTAAATTATCGGCCAACGTCGCCATCGCCGCAACCGGAATCGCCACCCGCTGGAGAAGGGCGGTGCTGAACGACGCCGTCTCGAGGGACGGAGCCCTCGTCCAGCAAATTCTAGGGTCTAGAACGATCGCATGCAGCCGGAGAATCTTGCGGAGAAGCCACGTCATCGCCGGCGGGAGAGGAAGGGGAGTTGTACCCAAGAGCAAGAGATTATCGAGCCGAACGCGGGCGCTTCAGAGGGTTGTACCTGGTGGTGAAGGAATGGACGGAGTTCGTCTCCTTCGAGAAACCCTAGATTACATCGTCTCGCTTCGAGCGCAGGTCGATGTAATGCGACGTGTTGTCGGAGCTTCGGAGAGGAGATGAAGGATGTTTAAAAAGGAGTCGAGGTGAATATCCCTTTATGAATGGAACGAACGGGATATTAGCGGTATTATATGTATATGTGTATAGAATGTATGTATATGTGTGATGAAGAAGCCATGGATAACCTCATGCCAATAACATTAAATTTCCGGCTATATATATTTCTCTTTTTCCTGCACACTATTTATTATCATCACTGAATTATTGAGAAACCTGCAATTTTTTTAATTTATTTTTTGAGCTTTTAATTCATTTAAAGGCCTTCTTTGTAAAAAAAATAGTAAAAATCTTATTAAAAATGGTGGGATTGAGTAATATATAAAATGTCATTTTCATGTCCATTTTATAAGTTGTCTTACTATATAACTTACCATAACATCTGCTCAGACTATATATCTATTATAGTACATTGTACATATATAATTATAATAACGGAAATCGGTTCGTACGACAATAAGTTCGCATTATATAGTGTTTGAATATGAGAGAAATGCTTACTTTTTATATACTCGAATCGTGTTTGTTTCATACTGATCATACTAACTTCAGTGATCATTTATAGATCATACTAAAATCATCGGTAATGTCTATTTTATACTGGTATACTATAGATTAATATATATAAAATTTTGAGTTTTTTTCAAGCTGATTTCTATTTTTTATTAGGTCTAATTAGAAACTCCAAATCTCCCGCGAAAGTTAGTTATTAAATTTTTAATTTTTTTTAAAATAAATAATTTGGTGTGAAAATTGCCAAATTTTGATGTGTATTAATTGGGCTTTAGTGTAATGGGCCCAGGCCCAATAAGATAATGAGAAAAACCAGCCCAGGCCCAACTAGTTTGATCTTGATAGGTTTCAATTAAATGTTGTATAAAAAGTGAAAGAATCAGCACTTTAATTATAAAATTGTGAAAGTTGTTTAGTTTAAAATAAATAATTATTAATTAATTAAGTGGAGTTGCTTGGAAACTTCTCACTAATCATAGCTTGAAATCCCTATTGCCACAACCAAATGATTAATCACTAGGAATTTTCACGTCCTAATACATACTTTACGTTTCTCTTTTAGCAATTAAAAATATCAATGCATGTACTAATTACTTTTGATGTTGCATCTCTATTCATTGCACTTCCCACTATTTTAACTATACATGTTTGGATGACGAATATCAGTTCAGTAGGTAAAGTCTTTCCTTCTGACCTAAAAATCGAGGGTTCGAATCACCGCGGAAGGAAAATTGGGAATCATAATTGAACTTCAGCTATAATTGAAAAAAAAATATATTATTCTTAACAAAATATCCAAATTGAAACCCTTAATTAAAATTCAAGTAGAAGTTAGTAATGTCTCATCACATGACTTTAATGAACATTTGGATTATATATATAATCTTTCAAAAGGTAATACATGCCTTGTTGACAACTTTAAAAAATCAAATAAATTAAAAATAATAATAACAAGCCTGGTGATGAAAAGTAGCTTTGCTCATTTGTCCAATATCATTACATTCCAAAAGCTAAACATACTTAATTTAATTTATTAATCAAGGCAATAATTATCTATATAAGCATAAAACTTTAATGATACATTGTACTTAATTACACATTCTGCTTCACTAAATACTTCACTTTAATAATAAAAAAATAAATAAATTATAGTGTACATACATATAAGTGCAAAGGAGATGATGCAAACGTTTGTAATACAAATGATCAATCATAACCCTTCAAGGGTATTGAAATTAAAGAAGAAAAAGAAAACGAACGAACAAACGATCATGATCGAACGTTGTGTATTTTAGAGTTTTGTTGGTGTTTGGAGATGGCCCTTAGACAGCTCTTTGCTAGTTATTCTAGCACTTGTAATGTCTCAAGAAATTGTGCATGCTTAGCTAGAGTTACTGGTATAAATTTAAAGGCACAAAAATGGAGGGCCCAAAATAGATTAAAATACTCCCTATTTATTCATTACTATTCATATTAAGTTTATTATGCCTCATGAGTGGCTAGCATGTGTCATTTCCCCATTGAAAAAATTTGGGTGCCTTTTTTTTCCCCAACAAAATCTACTTATCTTCATTAACATGCATATATGCTTAATGGGTCCTCCTAATTTCCCATCGAGAATAAATCCAACTTATCACAATCCAAAGTTGATTATTATTTTCGATACTCTCTCCGTCCACGATCTTTAGACCCTTTGACTTCTTTAGGTCTTATCTTAAAACTAGGTGAAAAGGTCAAAGGGTTTAAAGATCGTGGACGGGTGGAGTATTTTTCGACTGTAGCATCTCTTGCCATGGCTTTAGATTTCTCACTACTTCACACATGCATGGATTCTTATTTAATGGAAAGTAATTAGATTTAATAAGAGTGTTACAACAAGTTCTAATGATGGGGTTAGGCTCTCTTGTTCCCCTATTTTCATAATCTCCCTCTCTCTCTCTCTCTCCCCTTTTCTTTTCTTTTTTTGATAATACAGCTCCAAATCAACAACTTTATAGATGCTTATGGACCATGTATGCTGGTAAAGCTCAATATAATGTGTATTAAGTCTCAACTACAAAATTCTCCTCAACTTCCGAACTGAAACCAACTTACCTACTCTCCCCCAAACTCCATGGCCTTAGCAAAGATGGATCCAAGCCCTAATCCAACACTCTCTCAAGCTCATCCGGAGACGATGGATTTCCTCTCCCACGCCTGGTGCAACTTCGCGGTTCAGGCCTTACAGCCGGAGGCAGAAACACACGAGAGATCACTCGTTCTCCGTGATCCTCCCATCAAGATTTTCGAGAGTGATGCTAAATCTCCCTCCATTGTAAGTTGGCTTATGTTATATAAAACTATGCAGGTTTCATGTGACATAATGTGTGTGTAAAACTTGCAGAAGATGAACAACGGTCCAAAGCTAGACGACGGAGATAAGTTCCTACCTTCGTGGAAGGGCAACGACATTAAGGTAACTAGGACTAACCGTTTCATGAGACGAAATCTATCAAGATTTTGTGTTTGGACTGATGAAATTTTGCACATTTATTCTCAGTCATGGATATGGATGCAGCAAGCGATGCACCCGGAAGTGAACTACAGCAGCTACTTCAAGAGAAAATGGGTAAACAAGCATAGATCAAATGTGTGATTGTGTGTTTCTTTTCTTGAAAAGTAGTGACAATGGTGGTGGTGTGGATGCAGATGTCGTGGAAGATAGCACCATTTAAGCAAGTGTCGATCAAGAAATGGCTGAAGGAGATAAAGCAGAGGCGAAAAGAGGAGCAAAGGTTAGAGAAGGCAGAAGTTCATGCAGCCATATCAGTGGCAGGGGTAGCAGCTGCACTAGCTGCATTGGCAGCAGAGAATTCACACGACGGGAGCAAGGAATCCGCTGTTGCATCCGCAGCTGCTTTAGTCGCTGCACAATGTGCGAAGGTGGCGGAGGCCATGGGAGCAAAGAGGGAGAAGCTCAGCACTGTGATAGGCTCAGCTATCAACGGCACAAGTGCTAGTGAGATAGTCACACTTACTGCTGCTGCTGCAACGTGTACGAACCACTCCTTTCGTATTAGGACTCCATAAACATTCATTAGACAAAACCATAGTCATAACATGTTTCATATAGTTTTTAGTGACCCTACGTCTCATTTTTGTCGAACTTGTGGCAGCGATAAGAGGATCTGAAACGCTAAAAGCAAGATCATCGTGCAAAAGTAGACTAAACGGGAGCTCACCTGTGCTGCCACTCGAGGATGGTGATGAACTCGACTTCAACTTTGAGAAATGCAGAGGAATTCTGGCTAAAGGTGCAGACCTCAATATTGAGATGGCAGATGGTATGAACCATGATCACTGACCTCTTGGATCCTCTAACAGTTGTCCACACACTCTTTCTCTCTAACTCTTGACATTGAAACAGGACGGTATCTGCAGAAATCAGTGGCCGTGATCTTAAACAACGAAGGAAAGGTACTCATGCTAATCAAGCATTGATCTTTAGCAAGATCAGTGAAGTTAACACAGTGTTTGGTTGCATTTAGATCCATTTTTTCTCGAAAGTTTCGATCTTGAGGTCTAAAATCACTCTGATCATACAGGTTGTTGTGAAGATGAAGAACCTCAACATGCTAAATGCTTTTGCTAGACAAAAAGAAAGTACGTTCGTATCTATTCTTCGATCTTTCGCACAGATAAAGGCTACATAACTCAGAATCTAATAATAATAAACACATTCAAAGAAAATTAAATAGAAATGATCTCAAATTTTCACAATACAGGTACTGTGCTAGACTGGCATGCAGAGCTGTATAAAGACTCAGAGAATGGTGGGGAGACCGAAACTGGGTATCTCATCGTGTTATCGACAAACAAAGGTATGGTGAAGCTGGACATGGTGAACGATTACGAGCAATACAGGACGTGGTCTATCACTATAAATCACATGCTAATGCTCTCAACTACATTTACCAAGTATGAGCTACAGTTCTACAAGAGTTGAACTTAGAACCCCTTGATTTCTTGAAGGGGAAACATTATTTTCTTTGGACAGAGCCTCAAAGTCCTCGATCATCATCGTTTTCTTTTTCTGCAAATTTGTATTTGAATACTGGTGATTTGTATCATAGTGTATGAAGTTCAATAATCTATGAATATAACCCTTGTTATTTGAAGCAAAATCTTTCCTTCCTAAGTTTTGGTATACCACATTTTCTTGATCTGTCGATCATGGATTATTCAAGAAGACGAGATATGAAATGCAGATAACCGAAACGAGTGCAGAGCTGCAGATAACATTAGAAATTCGACTCGTCGAATTAATTTGCAGAATTCTTGATCTTTTATAAGGTATGGAAGCAAAGGTTTGTATACATATGCTATGATTTAGGAATGAAATGTATACCTAAAGAAGCTAAATACAGAAGAAAAAATAGCATTGGATGATGTTTTAAGGCTAATATTAGAGTTGGTATGAGATAGGAAGAGCTGTCCACAAAAGAAGCCTTCGAGGGCGATCCAAGAACCTTGCTTGCCACGCTGGTTCGTCGCTCTCCATGGTGAAGCCACATTTTATGTACAGGTTTTTAGCAGCCTCGTTATTCACAGCCACGTGAACATACAAGTCGCTTATTCCTGAAAATACAAAATTTTACTGTGAAAACTCATGAAAAACAGATCAAACAATATATTTATGTAGGTCTTACCCCAATCTTCAGCAACTCTCTTGGATTCTGCAATGAGTTCATAACCCAAACCATTTCGGTGTAATTCTTCAGCCACACATACGTTGCTGATATACGCCCTTGCAAAATCAGATCCAATTCCCTGGTAATTTAACAAAACCGAGACGAATCAGAACTTTTCAGATGATCAACCAGCTTAAGCTAAAGTGCTAAACAGGTCATGTAGTAATATTTGATTTTTCTCTCATAGAACTGTGTTCTTTTTTCGCCTAGTAGCCAATCGAAGACAAAATTGAGAAAACGTGCATAGTTAGAAATACCTGAGGCTTCTTCCCTACTAATTCATCAGGAAGGCTAACACACTGATTTAGATCCAGTGTTCCAACAACTACCCGTTCTTCTCCGTTTTGTGAAAACTGTAAAGACATTAGGTAGATCATAAGGCTCCTCACATAAAAGAAGTAAATGACTAGATTTAGGTATACGTTCTTCGCTTCAAAATTTTCATGTAGTTCACCAGAGAGAAAAGAAGGGTGCTTACTTTACAGGAATCGCACAAGTCTGTGGAGACAGTTGACACCATTGACTTGGGCAACGTAGCATTGATGCAAGAAACTTTGAAGAATCCCTCCCTCTTTCCGGCTACACGTTCTTTCAGTGCTGTGTATTCGCGTTCAACCAAGTACTTTTTATGATCCTAACAGAACTTGACAAGTAACGAATAACATCAGCTTCGTAGCAATCGACTGAAAAGATTCGAATCAGTAAGAATGTGTGCATAGCAACTACAGCCTATGACTATGACTAAGGCAGAATGACATCTATGGCAACAAAACTCCATGGGATCAGATGCATCAACATCGAAACACGAAAGAACGATTAATCGTTCATCTTATTGCGAGTATAAATGGAGGTCAATCACACTACCATCAGAAGAAATTCTAAATAAGCAATGTATTCACTCACTGCAATTTATCAAGTGCAAAAACAATCCAATTCTCACCCCATCATATACTGTATGAAATGAAAAATACATTTCTGCAATCATGAATTTCATCCATAACGAAGAAAGAGTGGAAACCAGCAACAAACACAGAGAACTTACACAAAATTCCTAATTTTCTCTCCTACCAAAAATAGGCATAATCAGCAGTATAACTACAAAAACAGTCACGCATCGCTCAACACCACACTCAAAATCCTCACACATACAAACAGAGAAGCTTCGATCAAAATTCAGTAAAGACGTTGACATCGAAATCGGAAAGTATCAGTTTGCAGCATAACACTCACTTCGATGTTAAAGGTCCGTTCGTCGAAGTCGTAGAAAGTCCGGACTCGGAGGCGGACGGCGGCCAGGAGTTCCGCCTCCGAGCACGCCGGCGACACAGACAGCAGCGATCTGCTGATCTTGGCCGGCTTCGGCGGAACCGCCAATTGAGGCGACGTTTGGTGGTCGGATAATTGGCAATAAGGAGAGAGGAAGGGACAACGGCCGCCGCCGCCGCCGTGGAGGTGGCTGGAGAAGGAAGCGAGCGGAGGAATACAGAGTGCTGCCATCTCTCTCTTCTCCGCCACCCAATCAATTCCGGTGTAATCAATATCTTCAATTTTTACTTCACTTATTAAAATTAAAGTTTAAATTAAATCATCGCTTAAAATTTCACTTTTTACTGTACTAACTTTTACCGCGAAGAATATTATTTTACTGAAGGTCGATCGAAGCCTCAATAATTTATGTGTTCTCTTCTCTTTGATTCCTTTTTTTTTTTTTTTTTGAGGGTTTCTTCTTCTTGTTCCTTTTTAAATTAGTAGTAGACTTTTTTCTTGAAAACTGAATACTCCATTTTCCCGTGGCATTAGTCCCACTTTCCTTTTTTGTCTGTCCCATTTATTAGTCTCATTTCCTTAAAAGGAAATAATTTAACACACAAAAATACCTTTTAAAACCTCTTTATCTCTGCATGTCTTGATTACTGTGCCATATCCAAATGGGACTAATGCCACTGTACGGAGGGAGTACTTAAGAAAGAAAGTAAAAGAAAAGAAAGGAAAAAAGTACTGTAAAAGAATTTTTAAAAAATGGGATAAAGAATAGAGATAAATTTATTTATTTATAGTAAAAAAATTACTATGAATTGTCACATCTCAAATTGATACTTGAAAATTATAGTAGAAGAGACGTGTTGTCTTGATTTAGATTTCCCTTCATCAAATCCTTTCTTTATTTGACTCATTATAAATTCTCCAACAACCCTATAACTAACTAATATAATTAATTCAATATATTTAAACCTAGTGTTATTTGTCAAAAAATTGCAAATATATAGTAGTTGAATTCTGAAAAAAAAAAAAAAAAAAAAAAGAAGAAAAAAAAGAAGAAGAAGCCAACAGTACAAGAGTTCATTTCTGTAGTAGAAGTATTAGCAATTTTACTTTTACCCCTCTCTCTCTCTCTCTCTAATTAAATGTAGAGAAGAGAAGAATCAAGAATGGGAGTAAATAAAAAGATGAAGAAGAGGAATAGCATAGGCCTGCAATCTGCAGCAACTGGAATAATTGCTTTCCCCATGCATCTCTTCTCTCTTCTCCTCTTCTTCTTCCTTTACCTTTATTTTACTACACACAGAGCTGAATACGGAGTATGCACTAAACCCTACTACACTTCTTTTGGGAAATGCCAAAACCAGCCCCCCTCACTTTTTTATTTTATTTTATTTTATTTTAGTATATGCTTCTTATTTATTTATTAATTTTCATATGAGTACTATTAATCAGCTTATAATACTGTATTAAACTTTTTTCATGGATGTGTAAATATAGAAAACTGTAGATGTCAACACAAGATTTATGTCAGAAATTACGGCACTACCCACAGAGGTAAAACACACATCACAAAATTTGGACAAATTTGGTCAACTCAAACTGCACAAGCATGCAGCCAAAACCCACACTATATCATGTTTCTTCCCCCCTTAATCTCCAATACACTTAATAAATAAACGAGTCATGTAAGGAACACGAAAGAAATTTGATTTTGCTTCTAGGGCAAAACTGTTTGGGCTGTTGGTTGGTTTTACCATTAAAACAGTGAACTACTACTCATCCAAGAACACAGTAAGCATTTATGGAAGTGAATAAGTAAAACCTAATCACTGCACAATTCTTGAATGGCACAAGGAAAATGTAGAGAGAGAGAGGGGGGAGGGAGGGTTCTGTATATGGAAGTATTGACTTTAATAGACCAAAGAAAAGGGCAGAAAGGATTGTATAGTCTTACATCAAAGCAAAGAAGTAGTCAGTATACAAAATGGAAGCCATTTAATGAGGGCATGTTTAATTCCTCTATACTATATTGTACAGTGCCACAGCTACAGCAAAGAATACACAGTACTACACAGAAAGAAGGAAAAAAAATGGGGTATAGAGAGAGAGAGAGATCAATACTACCATTCTTCTTCTCTCATGCATGCATGCATATTAATTGCTGCCCATATTCACACTGTTCCACCCTTCCCTTTTTCTCAATAACATGGAAGATTAAAGAAAAGTTGGACTCCCATGGGTATTGTATATGCTACCCCCCATGCCCCTCCCCCCTCTCTCTCTCTCTCTCTCTCGTTGCATATAGCGTAGATCAGAAGGTAAAAGATATTTGCACTGACAAGAGTTTGAGAGTTGTGTGTGTTCAGTCACATTACTCTATACTGACATGTTCTTTGCATTTCCACACACACTCACACACACTTTAGGGTACAGTATTTCAGATTCTCAATTTCAAGAAAAAATAAAAACAAAAAATATTTTGTCTTTATTTCTATATTATGCAGTATTACTAGTGTTTGAAGTTCTATATAAACCTACCTAATTCCATCATTTCACACAATATTACCAGTCTATTCATGGCTGTCTTTTCTTTCTCATCTCCCCCTCCATTTTTGTCACCTCACAGATCCCCTCCCATGGAGCCATGCAGCAAGGATGCATGTTTTCTGCTGGATGTTTCGGGAGACAACTCGGCGGTAGGGTTTCGAAGGTTGTCGATGAGTAGCTCGTGATACCGTTCCGGGGCTATCCTTACTGAGCTTTTTACTTGTTATTTTTTTTATTTGAGATGTGCTTGAATATATTTGGAGGAATTCTTCAAATATTTTCCTGATTTAGCACATCTTTGATGGTCTTGTTTTTTTCTTGACCTTGCAAGGCTTTCATTTTATTTTCTTCTCGTCTTTAGGAGTTTGTTGTTGTTTGTTTTTCTTTCGACCCATCTTTATTCCGTTCAAACCTCCCACCTCTTCGGTTTTCGTCTATTCCTCCTGAGCTTGATCCATGTATTGTTGTTACTGCCGCAGTGTTGTAAATAATTAAATATTGTTATTATAATGTTTGATATTAGAACTCTGTCTGTTCTTTCTCACTTAGTTTATGTTTCTTGATTTCACTGTTTTTTTTTTTCCTTTCCTTCTAATTTTCTGCAATTCGGAACAAATAAATTTGCTAAATTGATTAAAATTAAATGAACAAAAACTATAGGAAAAAAAAAATCACATTTTCTTCAAAAAAGTAGAGAAATTCCACCTTTGAAAGTGATCTCATTTCTACAAATAAATGGCAAATTACACTTATTTACCCAAACATTTTTTTCCAAGAAATGCAATAACAATATTTCCAAGATAATTTCTTTGAAGGAAAATATGTACTGCTCATATCAAAAGGAAAAGGAAAAAAAAAATCAGGCTAAGGCTTTATTAATCCATAGAATGATTGAACGAACACAGCCATCTCCTCCCATCATTCGACGTCGATCGCCTCAAGCTGGACGATCTCGAAACCAGACACGGGCTTGTCTCCGGTGGGCCCATGCAGTTCACCGAAGGGAATCTTTTGCAGCTGAGGGATCGGAACGAGGAACCGAGGGGAGAGGGACGACTGGAGTGAAAATCGGGCTTGCAGAACGGTGTCTCTAAGGAGTTCGAATCTGGAAGCTCGGTGGAGCATGTGCAGAAGGATAAGGATAGACTTGTTCTTGCCATCTCTTTGGTTATTGCCTTTGTTCCCGCGAGTTTGGTGAAGGAGACGATGCCGTGTCTGCAGAGGGGGCAGGGGATGGAGCCCGGGGGGCCGTGGCCCCCTGTCGTCGTGCTGTTTGTGGAGCATAGGTAGAGGGCACATTGGGTGCAGAACTCATGGAAACAGCCTGTGTAATGGGATAGAATTTTATATATAAGTATGTGAAATTGAACAAGCATTTCTAGTCTAGTCGATGTTATTCGAGTTAATCAAGAAATTTCGACTTGATCAAAAGAAAAAACTTTAGTCCGTTGTATCCATTTTTAGTATTTCACTTGCTCTAAATTTAATGGTTAAGTAGTGTATACCTTCTGCTGCAACGCTGCACTTTCTCTCTAAGCAAACAGCGCACGGATCTAAACATGTAGACTGGGTATCGTTGCATCTCCATCCGCATTCTCTGTAAGATAACAGTCACTTCTCGGAAATTTCAAGAATAGTTCTGTCTGTGAAACAAAATAGAAGATTTCTGCATACCTTGCAATTTCAACAATGCTCATGAGAGGAAGAGATAAAAATGTTGAAGGACTAAGTCTTGGTCGATTAGCTGGTCGTTGGGTTAGAATTTCCTCAAGCCAGTCTCGATGCCATGACCGAGCAACCATCAACGGAGTCCATCTTCAAAACATGCAGTAATCAGAACTAATCAAATTTGAAGCAAAATAACTTAGTAGTAATATAGCATGTGATGCCTGCCAATATCAAGATCCAGAAACTAGCCGGAGCAACATGGTTTTACAGAAAAATAACGAACGAGACTAAGATACTTGCATACCCATTGGTGTTCTCTGCTGTAAGGCTGGCACCCTTGGCAATCAAAAGCTGAATATAAGGCCAATAATACCCATACTTAGAAAGTTCGGATAACGTTAATATTCGGTTTTTAATGAAGCGAATAGATTACCTGACAACACTGTGCATTTCCACCACATGCAGCATAATGGAGTGGTGTGCTTCCAGCACCTACAAGAAGAAACCAACGTATCGTTTACCTTAATGATTTACAGGGACTCCGTTATCAGGATTGGATATGACAAGCTTCATAATATAGCCGTTATAAGAGGATGTGTTTACATCCGCTAATTCTATCTTGCAAATTATGACATGGTGGTTTCTCGTTTTCTGCAATTATTCTAAGTACGTGCTACACATCAGTGAACTAATTCTTAGAGAATTATAGGAGTAGATTGTGTAAAGCATGACATAACGTTACATGTAATCTTGCCAAAAGTCAACTAAATTCGAAGCAGGGAAAGTTTTGACAGAGGAATTGGAGGCTCAAGAAAAAGCATGCTAGTGGATTATGCACATAAAAATCACCACACATAAGTCATAACAACATCTGAACAAAAATACGGGGGCCTATAATCATTTCAACTACGATAAGGCTAAAGGACATTTCAGTATACAGATTGTTCTGTCAAACTCAATCCCAATAAATACCATAATATAGTACGAGAGATAACAATTGCTCCAGATCAGAAATTGTATTGTACACAGGAAAGGATCGAAAATTAGCATACCTATCAAATCGATTGTAGTCCCATCCTCCACTGTAACTTCGGATGCCGAAGCCCCAATATCCAGAAGGAGATGAACAGTTTCAGCATGCCCGTTTAATGCCGCCATGTGAAGTGCAGTGATGCCTCCATCAGCAGGTCTACTGATTACTTCATGGAGTGCACTAATAGAAACCAAAAGGGGGGGGGAAGTTTGAATTTGATAACCAAATACATAATTTAGAAGAGAAATCCATACGGTGGTAATGTACCCTTCATCAAACTCGGAAACAGATTCATTAGTCTTCGACTTTTTCCTTAAAATACTGCAGAAGTTAGGAATGCTGGGAATGTAATCAGCAAGGAGAAGACGTATGCAACGAGAGTGCCCATTTAGAGCAGCTAAGTGAAGAGCAGTTCCTCCATTTAGATAATCTGCTCTGTGAATCTACGAAAGCAACACACCGCAAACTTAAGTCCTATTTCTAAATCCTAACACACAATAACATATCGGTATGAAAATAGAACTAAAATTATAAGATCATACTCCATCATACATTGGCTTTAAAAAGTATCAGAATCTGAACAACCTCCCAGTGACCATATTGACAAGCCTGCATCAATGCTGTCTGCCACGGACAAACGAGAACATTATATTCGAGGCCATTAGAATCTTGATATCGAGAAATCAACCACCATAGCCACCAATAGTACAATCCAAAATAAAGAAGAGAAACAACTCAAACAAGGAACAAAGGGTCACCTGTCCTCTATAGTTCCTGAGATTAATATCAACGCCAGACTCGAGCAAGAGCGAAACAATCTAACAAAGAAACAATGCACAACATGATTCAATCCAGTACTGATCAATTGCATACATAGTCCACTAATTGCACAAAATCACCCTTTCTTAAGATACCTCATGGTGACCTTGAGCAGCCGAATAATGCAAAGGGGAATTCCGAACACCGAAGGTTGAATACCTAGCTAGCCGAGGATTATACTCTAACAAAGCCTTGGCTTCTTGAAGATCACCATCTCTAGCTGCAGAAACCAGACGCTCTCCAGATGCAGAACATCCGAACGAATTCCCAACAAGACTCAAAAATCGCATTGTCCCCATATATACAGAATCCTACAAACAAGAATCAAGAAAAGTGAAATCAAAGCCAATTTCAAGATTCTCTAAGAATTGACCTTTCCCCCTTTCCCCTTTTCTTCTAAAGGGGCCTTTGATCATAGAAGTTTCCTAAGGATCTCAACAACATCACCAATTTACCAACCCTTCCACACACATTTTCCTATGTTTTCTACCTAATAGGAGCTAATTGGAACCAAACATTACCTGTGCATACCTCCATAAAAAAATTTGTGTTGCTGTAACTGTCAGAATCTCCCGGAGCTCTGATTGAAGGCCCAATGGTTAGAAATTCTTGAAACGTAGAGAGAGAAGAAGCTCACCATCATAGAAATAATAATATAGCATGAATTAACCACTTGATCATATTATTAAATGTGTCTAAAAGTAAACAATTCTACCTTGATAAGGACAGATTTCTGTATCAAAGCTCAAAGGGCCCTTTGTCGACTCCTAATGGACAAGATGGAGAGAGAGAGAGAGAGAGAGAGAGAGAGAGCTGAAAAATGCGATCTTTACAACAAACTCACTGGGTATTCTTGAAAATTCAAACACCCATTTCTCTGATTCTTCTCATTATCAAGATTCTTGAAACAAATTCCTCAAGAACCAAAAAAAGAAAAAGAACAATCTTCAAATCGGGTCATGAAATTAGCGTCCCCCAGAAACCAAATTTTCCGGGAGAACCCAAAGCGACAATCATTACAATAAATCCAAGATTTACATGTTTCATAAATGTTAATCGAAAATTCCACCACCCCACAAAACTATTTGTCTCCCTTCTTCATTTCTAACCGACAATTATTACAAATAATACACGACGACAATCATCCCCCCCAAATCTCTCTCTCCCTCTCTACCCCCCTCTCTCTCTCTCTCCTCCCCAATATTCTTGAATATCTGTCTGGGAATGAGGTGTAATGCTTAATATTCGGCTAGAATAAGATTAATTTTCGTGAGCACTTTTTTCATGATTTGCACTAAGTTTATTCTTCTCATTATTATAGTAGTTAGGTGGTTATTATTCTCTTCACTCTGATCATAGTCTACATGTCAATATACTTCCTTCGTCTCGTCTATTTACCATAATAAAAGGTAACGTGATCAAACGGAACGAGAGAGTATTTTATATGCTCGGAATTTGTATATGCAAAATCTTTAATCACTACCGAATCTGCAAATAGAAGACATGCCACCACCTTCTTTTCCAATTCTTTAATTATTTTAAATTTTATGAATATTCGTAAAGGTTAAAGAGGAGGCTACATGTTTTTTTTAATGAGAATTAAAGTGATTTTAGTAGTTTAAAATTATTAATTGCATCCAAAGTTCAATTTGAAAGTAAACTTTTATGTTGGTGGAGAATATCTTGCGTACGGAAAGCCACATGTTAATAAAGTGCTCAGCTAAGTGTATATTGTCCTAACGATAGGTCGTTAAGTTCTGTCTAAAAATTTCGAGTTCGAATCTTTTATTACATAGTATTTACTATTTGATTTCTATGTAATTCTAATTTATTAAGGTATAAAATCATTTTATATTTCTAATTTTTGCTTCGGTACATTTATTTATTTTAATATTTTTGACTTGTCTAAGCATTGATATTCGTCTCCTCAATTTAAAATTCAATTTCTTTCACGATCAAACGACGTCGTTTTCGTACCTCCTTTTCCTTTGGGCCGGCTAATTGATTAGAACTCTTCAACATAATTAAAAATGTTGGCTCACAAAAAAAAGAGTTGACATTAATTTTTCATTTGTTACATATAGTTGAGCTATAAATGTGAAATATAAAATGGAAATTGTATCTACTAATAAATATTTTTTTTAAGCTTTACAACTGAAATTTTAGAGGCCGCACCACGAGAGACTCAAACTCGAGACCTTTCAGATCCGACACGAAAATCTTAACCCTTTATCGCTAAACCAACACACGCACACATAAACTTTAATTTTAAGAACGAAATAGTGAGCATTCTTTATTAAAAAAAATTAAACAAAAAAAAAGGCCCAGCCCATAATGGAACTGGATTAGAGTTCTTTTCTTCTCAAAGAAAACAAGTTAGTACTTTTGGGCTACGATATTATTTGACCGTTCATTAAAAGTTGTGGGCCAAGAGGCCCACTTCTGTGGTATTTCGGGCCCACTTTTACCCACCAAATTTTGTTAGTACTCTTTCCGTCGTTTCAATATTTGACATCTTACGTATATTCGATAAACGAGACTGTATCAGAGGGAGTAGTTGATAGCTTGTGCTGTAATATTATCAAATACGGAGGTATAAAAAGTCGGAGATGAAGGTTATATTAATATTCGAAAAGCCATTGTATTATGTCAATTGAAATAATAAAACGAGTTAAGTAAAACGGGACAAAGCTGCGGGGTGTGGTTTTTTACATATGGCTAGTAGTAGTAATAATTGATTTGTACCCACACAAACACAAGATTGAATTCACAAAATTTATGAAAAGAAAAGGAGTTGAATAAGTGGTGACATAATCAATCTATGTTGCATGTGATGATCTCAGTAGTACTTGATTGTACATCTTAACATATGCTATGAATCATCATCAACCCAATTATCAATTTTTCAAAATCTACCTCTCCCTTTCTTTTTTCCCAGCAAATTCAGAACGTCGTACTTCTATTTCTTTTATATACGAGAATTAAGAAAAATATATCGTGAAAAGTGAAAAAAAAAATGGTGGAGTTTGTCTTTTTCTAGGGTTGAAGTAGACTGTATTATTTAAAAAGAAAAACATAACATTTCAAACGAAACGAAGGTAAAGGGGTAAGATCGTACAATGACGAGTTTATTGTGAAAAATATATATATATATATATATATATATATATATATATATAGAGGAGAGATCAAATAAAAAAGGGATTTTTTGTAAGAAATGAGAAACAATCTTATCCATTAATTTTGTGTGATCTATGGCTAATATTCATTGGAGTTATTTTGATATGGCTTATCCGATTATGGGGAGTGAAGGTTAATTTAGTATTTTTGTTTAAGGGAAATTTTGTTTCTTCCTATAACTAAGTAACTGAAATTGTTTTGTTTGTATATTTTCCAAAAATAACGTATGCAACTTCCTCTTGATTTTTATTCTTATTATTTTATTGATTATTTGTAGTCATATTTTTTATTTAATTATGCTAATAAATAATTGAACAAAATCGGAATATGCATATTATTATTTGTTTACTTAGGAATTTGCATTACCTTAAAATATAAAAAACATTATACAATAATTCATTGTATAATGTTTAACAAATTAATCAACCTACTGCATTAGAATTTATAATTTATGCATTATAAATATTGCAAAGAAAAGTATTAAATAAATATTTCAAATGCATCACGATAGATTCCGTAAAACTTAAAATGCATTATATAGTGTTATTTCTGCATTATGAATTTTCTGCATTAGAATTTGAAATTTTCTGCATTAGAATTTGACATTAGAATTTGAAATTTTCTGCATTAGAATTTGAAATTTTCTGCATTATAAAATTTTCTGCATTAGAATTTGAGATTTTCTGCATTACAAATGCAATATGATAGACTATCGTATATTTTATATAGTTTCGTGAAATATTCATCAATGCATTTATAATATTATAATGAATGCATTAAAATAAATAATCAATAATAGATTGCGATAAACTTGTATGGCTTATTTTAGACAATAATGAAAATGCATTTTTATTACCGTCACGCACATATAATTTCAATACGTTATAAAAGAAAAAAAAAATAAACGAGAAAAGACATTATTATAAATAATCAATTGCATTACTAAGTGTTGTAAAACGCATTATAATATTATAAGAAATGCTGAAAACTTATTTTACATAAATTTATTTATTTTTACTAAGATTTGTAGATGTATGGTTCGTAGACTTAAAATTAGAAATAAACTTAGACGTTTGTTGTAAATTCCATGATTTACGCCATTACTTAATAATGATATACATATATATTTACTTTTTTATCCTTATGCAACATGAGTATAGCCGTTTTTTTATTTTTTTCATAATTGGATATATTTGTTTTCCTTAAATCTAGGCCATCCGATTAGTGTTAATCAATGGATCTTGTTGCTTCTTATTTCTTACGGTAGATAGTCTTTTTACTAGATCTCACCCCTATATATATATATATATATCACTCCTGTCATATGTTATAGAAATAATAATGAATTAATAGAATATATACGTAATATAGGGTCATATACTATATTACAAAGTTAATACTACCTCAGTCCCGCCAAAGACGTTACATTTCTTTTTGTCAATTTCTGGCACGTTTTTCCACGCTTCTTGATGGAGCGTTTTAAAAATAGATTTAAAACGCTTCATCAAGAAGCCTGGAAAAACGTGCCAGAAATTGACAAAAGAAATGTAACGTCATTGACGGGACGGAGGGAGTAATAACATGAATGTGAGAGAGAGAGAGAGATTGAGATTTTCTGGCAGGGTCAACTAGTTGACGGATGAACTACGCAAGTAATGATTAGGAAATGTATTTGTATTTTTGCAGAAGACTTCTTGTTTTCTTGTAGAAATTAATTTTGGCATGTTTTATTTTGTATATATGTTGATGATGACGACCCTCCATCTAAAATTTCATGGTACAAATTTTGAGGTTTTTCCTTCAATCACGATTGCCTCTATCCACCTCTTCCTTTGTTTGTTCCTCCATTTTCATCTCTGATCTTTTTGAAGTACTACGAATCAAGATTCGGCTGTTATTACACTACATTAGCTAACGATCAATTGAGGTAAGACGTCACAATCGCAAACATTTCTTCACAGTCCATTCAAAATTAACGGGAAACTTTTGAATTGATACTGCTACATTCGTATATGTCGATCTTCGTTTTTCGAGTGCTTCGTGTGCCAGACACTTGGTTTATCAATCTTTTTTAGACCATATCGAGCCCCTAATAATTTATTTGAGCTATATACTAGAAACAAGAAACCCTCATTTAGGTAATTAAGCACGGTTATCAATTTCATTTTAAATTTTTTTTCCAAATTAAATAAGTAGGCTATGAATTTACATATATAAAATAGTAAAATAAAATAATAATAGTAGTAATATTGGGATTGCATAAACTTGGTAGGGGACTTAAATAGAGGGATGGAGACTTCCATTCACTTTGAGCAATGTGCCAATACTTTGTCGTTTTATACTTCCACATTTCCACTTAATTAAACCTTGTTTTTTGCCCACTCTTTCTTTTTTTAATTACTTAAAAAATAATAGTGTAACCATATATTAATAATTCTTTACATTTGGATCTTCAATTTTCCACCTGAATTAGGGATTGTCTTGTTTTCATTGAAGAACAAGGAAATAGAGACAAAAACCAAAAAATCGATCCACTTTTAACAAAATTTATATCTCAATTTGTTACATGTCAAAAGTCAACACGGAAATCTCTCGATTTGTTCTCTATTTTTTTTTTAAATTGAATTATTGAAGAAATACAAGGCAACAAATATAACTAGTAGTAATAGGTGTGAGAGGATTAGGTTAGGTGGTACATGGATGTGTGTTGTTCGGGTGGTGTGGAAGTGACGGAATGCGGTGGTGTTCGAAGGGAAAAGAGTAGAACCTCAGAAGGATAGAGAAAGAGATTCAATGTCGCTTTTGAAATTGGTGTGTCATTAAAGACAATACGGATGTGAGAACTAGTTTTGTAGATTGGTTTAAACATAAATTAGCAGCAAAATGGTTGTAACTTGATTTGACCAGATGTACGTCCTATACTAGCCAATGACCATATTTTCCAATCGATAGTATAGTCTAAAGAATTCAATAACTAACCATCATTCCGATTGAATATAACACCTAAAAAGTTTCCCTCTTATCCGATTTTAAATACACATTTTGTTCCAAGACAAATGCACTCTTCTCCTGGAAAAAAAATCTCAAAAAATTTAGGGTTGGGATCATGACCTTATGGCTAGATAGGTGAACCAATCAAGATTAGACTAGTGTTGAAGCTTATTAATGATACAATAATGCTATTTGGCCATAATGTGGCCGGCCACACAACAATATTTTTCGTATTTTTGTAATTTTAAAAATTGTAAATTATAACAATAATTTATTAATTTCATATTTTAATTTAAAAATATTTTTTTCCCAAAAATTACATATTTTTTTTCATTTTTTAGGTAAAAAAGGTAAAAAAAAATACTTTAAAATAGTAAAAATTATCAAATAATTAAAGGATTAATTTTAAAAAATACGTAAAAAATACGGAGTATCACTTTTTGAGTATTTTATAATCTAAAAAAGTTTGGCATAAATATATAAATTATTTGATATTATAAAAAATAAAACAAGTTAAATTATGGCCGGCCACATTATGGCCGAATAGCATCACTCTTAATGATATTTGTACTCTATAATTGACTACTTAACTAAAAAATTGAAAGATAATGAAAAAACAAAGAAGAAAAATCAATATCTAAATTAAATAAGTAGCTAGTCATGTGACAAAGAGAGTATTTAAGGATCCTCTCATGTGGGTAAAATCCTAATCTTATAGCATTAATTTTTGGCAACAAGAATAATGTTCTCATTTAATATATGTGTAGCCACCTCTTTCTCAAACTAGTATAATGTACCATGAAATTATAATTCATGTTAAATAATGTCACACTATTCGAATAATTGCAATTAAATGGGAGAAAAAAAATGTTGGGCTCTTATCGAATTTATAATCATTGAATTGAATATATTTAGACCACTAATTAAGTTATGTGCATGCCTATTTAAGAATGCTCAAAAACCATCTTTTTTTTAACACCTTTTCTATTGTGGAAAAATAAAATGGATAAACCATATGTATCCTTGATGCAGCGTAAATGCGTGACAGGAAAAAAGCTCGTAAGACACGAGAGAGATAAATCTCAGATTTAATAATACTCAATACTGCCGTCCACCATCGACTAACAATGCTTAAATACGAAACCCTATATAATCACCGACAAAAAAACAAGGAATAACAAAAGGACCCCAAACAAAAATCCAAAAATTACGAAATAACCCGAAAAACTATAAAATTGCAGTTTTGACCCTCTAAATGATGGAATTTGCCCGAAATCCGTCACAGCTCATGGCAAAGCATGATTTTTGCTCAGAACGTCGTTTCCACCCGAAAAAACACTATGATTTCGCCAAATTCTGAAACTTGCGCGAATTCTTCGGATGATCGAGACATTGCATAAATCGTGCCGCATCAATCCTTCTCTACATGGAGATGCTGCAAATGTTTGTAATACTAACGTTCGATCTTAGCCTTTCGTTTATTTTTTATACAGTATTACTTCTTCAATTTTAATACCCTTAAAGGGTCAGAATTGAGCATTTATACTAAAGACATTTGCGTCATCCCCTTTTGCCTATAAGTGTATGTATAATTGTAAATTCAAACTAGGTTAATTGAAGGCTATTAAATTGCATAAGTACAATAATATTTCTTTTGCCCCCTAAATTTGCATACATGGCGTCATCAATTTCAATTTTCATTTCAAACAATACCCTCCAAATTAGTAATACTCTATTTAATTTACTATGTTATTTTGGGAATTAAAATTTTTTGCTACTAAAACAAAAAAAACAAGTGGACTCTACCAACAAAGATTGAATTCAATATTAGTACATTACACAATAAATGCTCCTTTACTCAACCATAGCATCATCAACTTTAGCACTGAATAATGTTGCTTGGCCAAAAATTGGGATAACCAATTTTCACTAAATTTATTCGATCTATGTCTAACACCGGTTCCGTTTCTTCGGGCAAATTAGGATCGAACCGATACCGAGCCGGGTACCGGGGAAATTTTCAACATATGGGTTCTGTGTTCTTGAGTCCTTTTTCACCTTCTAGGTTTCTATTTCAATAGGTGGCACAAAAAGTTTGAAGCACAAAAATAGAAGTCCATCAACATAAGAAATTGCAGTAGAAAAAAGTTGACACTTTTTCCCTTTTTGGGGTCCATTGTTAACTTCCAGTAACTAAAACATTGACCCCAAATCTCCTCCTTAAAAAAAGAAATAATAAAAAAAAAAACATTGACCTAAATCTTCCAAAAAGTTTTCACCTTCTTCACCTAGCTTTGACTTTCATCATAACCCAATTTTGTCTTTCCCACAAAAGGGCTTTCATGGAATCAGATGACAGTGAGGAAAAATAATAGAAGCTCTGAAACCAGAATGTGTTCAGATGTGAAAACTATTCACTTAAACACATAAAATAATCAAGAATTAAAAATGATTGTTTTGGTAACACTTTCTTGAGTTCACAACAAAAGAAATTGCATCAATTGTTTACTACTTCCTCGTCCCACTTCACTGGGCTTCTTTTTCTAAAATCTCATGTCGAAACGAGCAAGAGAATTCATTACTTAATCAAGATTAGTACTTAAATGGGCATTGGGTTACATGAAATGGGGTTGTTTTTTCCAAGTCAACCCTCATTTGATGTACTAGTAGTAATAATAAAGGGAGTCATCATCTCTCCTTTTCTTGCATTATTATAGTAGGGTGGCATTAGATATGAGTGCCCATTTTATCATTTTTCATGGGGGTAATTAGAGATCCAATATTAATGGGTTGCTGCTGCTGCTATAGATTTATTACAGCCAATTCAAATCTTTACCTTCTCTGTCACACATTAATTTCTCTCTCATCAACTCCCTCTCTCTCTCTCCCTCCCTCCCTGTAAATTTGACCTTGCAGGTTCCCTCTTTCTTGTTCTAGTTAAAAACTAAACTGGGATTTCCTGGTTTTCATCTCTGACCCCTGCTTATATCTCACTCCCCTCTCTCTCTCTCCCTCTCCACCTCCCACTTCCCTTTCACAGTGTGGGCTTAGCTCAAAGTTCCAATCTTGATCCAAAAAAATCCCAAGTTTTCACCTCAAACCATGTGGGTTTAGCATAAAGCTCCGATCTTTACCAAAAAATCGCCAAGAATTCAAGAAAGATGAACTGGGTTCATGTCGAGAGGAAGGACAAATCCTTCCTTTCCCCCTCCCACCAGCCATACTTTCTCTTTCTCTCTCCTCCACCCCCTCTCCCACTATCCCAGCCCAGCTCCGGCGGCTTCAACCTCAACAACAAGGTCAGCCCCAGCATGCTGCTAATCATCATCATCTTAGCAATCATCTTCTTCATCTCCGGCCTCCTCCACCTCCTAGTCCGGTTCCTCCTCCGCCCCCGGCGGCGGGATCCCGACGAAATGGACAACGTCACCGCCCTTCAAGGGCAGCTGCAGCAGCTCTTCAACCTCCACGACGCCGGCGTCGATCAGTCCTTCATTGATACCTTGCCGGTCTTCAACTACAACGCCATTATTGGGGTGAAGGACCCCTTCGATTGTGCAGTTTGCTTGTGTGAATTCGAGGCCGACGATAAGCTCCGGTTGCTTCCGAAGTGCAGCCATGCCTTCCACATGGACTGCATCGACACTTGGCTTCTCTCTCACTCTACTTGCCCCATTTGCAGAGCTAGTTTGCTGGGAGATTTCTCTCTCAACAACTCTCGCTCTCCTATAGTGCTCGTTCTTGAATCTGGGAGCGAGAGTTCGAGAGAGATCTCTTCCTTCCGGGAGGGTTCACTCGCACGTGTGAACTCACACTTGAGCGAAGATCTCCGGCCGCACGCACGTGCGGAGGCGAAGACGGAGGAGATTCAGGCGACGGCGGAGGAGGAGGGAGAGTGTGGTGCGAAGAAGGTGGTGGAGGTGAAGCTGGGGAAGTTCAAGATTAATGTCGACGGTGGAGGTGAAGGAAGCAGCGGCGGCGGCGGCGCCGTCGACGAGAGGAGGTGCTTCTCGATGGGGTCATTTGCTTACGTCATGGACGAGAAGTCCCTGCTGCAGGTCCCGATCCGGACGCCGGCGAAGAAGCCGGCTAGCAAGAAGCCACCGCTGACGCCGGGGCACCGGCTGGCGATGTCCGAATGCGGCTTCGACTCGAGGCGGGAGTTCGACGGCTTCGACGCGTTCAAGGCCGTCGACGATCCGTCCAAGTCGATCGGGAGGAGCCGGGAGAGCTTTTCGGTGTCGAAAATCTGGCTAAGAGGGAAGAAGGATGGAGGCAATGCGGAATCTTCTAGAAGGGCCTTTTCGTTCCGGTTACCCACGCGGACCGCGTCCGGGTCCGGGGCCGGGGACGAGGCGAAGGAGCGGAGGACGGCGTCGGAGATCGGGGCGAGGAGGTGGAGTGGAGGTAGTGAAAGTGGAGTGGAGGAAGCAGAATTAGGGAGCTGTAATAGTTTGGATTCACAAATAAATCCTCCATCTTTTGCTAGGAGAACTCTTCTTTGGTTAATGGGAAGGCAAAATAAGGTTGTTAATTCTTCCTTTTTGGATGAAGTTTAAGCCTTCTATACTTTTGTTCTAGAATTTTCCATTCATTTTAGCCATTGGTAGTGAATTAGCATTATTTTTTGGGAAGTTCTCCATGTATGATACAAGTATTTGATTTCCGTTTTCAATCGAAAAACGAATGGTACAAGGGGTACCGACCCGTTAAAAGTTTCCGTTCTTTTTCCCTCTTGGATCCAAGAAGTGTATGTAGAGTTGGGTGTTGGGTGTTCTTGATATTTGGTTGAATTAAATAGACCACAATTTTCTGGCAAAAAATTGAATGAATCTGCTCCAAAAACTTTGCCTTGCTGTATGCATGTGAGCATTTAAAGTTGCATTGCAAAAACTGCACTGGTTAGTTTGGAGCATTTATTCTCACCAATTTAATTGATTTGAAGTCCCACACTTCTCATCTCTACCCTTCTTCTTTTGCAATATTCTCTTCTAAAGCTTCCTTGCCGGAAACTCACTGTGTCCCGACGAAAATTGAGTCGTTTTGTTATTTCATGTCTCTCACAACGCAGGGATTAGTTTCTTAATAAATGCTAGATTAATGAAGATCCCACTAAATTTGTCCAAGGTTTGGTAGTTGCTAGACTTAAGTGTCAAACATTGGTAGGTTGTAACTTGAAATAAAATACCAAGTTTAAGGAAGTAATTGATGAGTGAGATGATGAATTTTCAAGTGTTGGTGAGTTTGGAGTTGAAATGAAATGAAATCATCCCAACTTTCATATGCTAAGTATGAGACCATATAAAATTACATCAAATGTTTGAGTTTGTATGTAGAAAAGTAGAACTGCTTAGTATGGTCGAGTTGGCCTAACGGTATCGAAGTTAATATTGAGATTTTCGTAGTAAAATAACAAAAGTTCGAATTCTCGGTTATGGGACTTTTGAATTTTAGTTAAATTGTTTTTTTAACTTTCTCACTCTCACTTTGTTGGTCCGGGATTCCTCTTTTTCATCTGTCATATTTATTAGTAGTACATTTCCTAAAATAAACTAAATTAACACACAAAATAGCTTTTAAAACGGATGGGATCCTCTGTCCCCAAATTTGTGTTCCAATTGTGTACTTAAGTCAAAACTACTTAATTTTGTTCTTATACTTTTAATTGCTGTAAATTCAAAACTACGTAGTTTTGACTTGGATATACGATTGGAACACAATTTTGGATGTTCCAATTCAATAGGCCCAGGCCCAGGCCCAAATTCGAGATGGATAAGTAATTAAAGCGATGGATAAATGGCCCCAATCGTTCTTTCCCGCTCATTTCCTCCGCCTCTTCTCTCTCTCCGTCGTTTGAAATTTCTCTCTCTTTTCCTATCGTCATTTCCATCTTCTCTAATCTCTCTCTCTCAATTCGCGATTTCCCTTCCCCTTCTTCCTCCTCACGCGGCTTCTGCCGCCGGCCATATTCCTCTTCCCCTCTTCCGACGGCGGCGAGCCTTCCCCGAGGAGCACTCGTCCGATTCCCCTCAACTCTCATCTCGTATTTCTCTAATTTGGCTCGAAATGGGGAAAAGCCCTAATCCAAAAATTGGGGCGCCCTTCGCAGGCCTCCGGCCACGTCGCCTTTGACGCCGCAGTGAGAAGGCGTCGGCCGGTTCTGCCTTCTGTGTGTGATCCTTCGCCCGGCGCCGCTCCCGCCGTACGTTGCTTCGCCTCCGACGCAACTCCTGCGGCGTCGCTCTTCGTCTCAGGCAGGACTATTCCCGACAACCAAAACCCTAGCCCCCTTTCGGCTAGGGGACAGTTATATCCCCTGCTCGCCACTGCTCTCTTTCTCAGGCCGGACTATTCCCGACAACCAAAACCCTAGCCCCCTTTCGACTGCTACTACTCCTTTTTCTCTCACCATAGTCTAACTCTCTCTCTCTCTCTCTCTGCAGGTTCCTACGACGAGGTCCCTGAGTTCGATTTCTTTTCGGGCAGATTCTTCTACGTCGAGGTTCGAAACCTAACCTCGACGAGGTTCAACTCTCTAACCCTTCCCTCATCGTTTATCATTTTTTTTTCGGGGTTCTACTTAAAATCTTAAGATTTCAGAATGCTTGGTTGCTTTTACTATGATTTTGAGATTCGATAAACTATATCAATTATGCTAGTTTTGGTGTAACCATACAACAATGTGATAACCTATCCTGATGATGCTAGCTTCATTCTAAATGATAAGGTAGCATGCTCACTACTTTAAAGACTTGTTTAAGCTTAAATATGTGGCTGTTGTGGTACGTTCTTAACTTTAGATTCTTGTTCTACACTTGCATTGTAACAAATAATGGTGAGATACAAAGAGAGCGTATTTCTTAGGTTGTTTATTTGTAAGTTTTGAAATATAGCATTGTAGTTGCTTCCTAGGACCTTAGGGAGGGTGTCATGGCATCTTACTTGGTTCGAAGAGGTGATGAAAGTTAATTAATGTAGGACAAGAAAATATATACTCCCTCCGTCGCACTGGGATAAAGACCTTTTTTTCGGCGCGGGAATTAAGACGAGAATGATGATAGTGGGATAAAGTGAAAGGTAGTGGGTTAAAGTGATAGTGTCAGAATTTTATTGGGTTAGAATTTTCCATTTTGGGAAATGTCCCTATATCAGTGTGACATCCCGAAAAGGTCCCTATATCAGTGGATAGAGGGAGTATTAAATAGTACAAATGACACAATAAAGGAAGATAAATATACGAAATTAAAACAGAAAAAATAAATAATAAATTTGCTATTAAAATAGATGAAATCAACTTAAAGTGGAGGAAAATTAATTCATCAAAATTAAAATACATGTGGTGGGACCCATTTTTTTCTAAGATACTGCATCTTATATAAGAACCCGGGTTCTTATTATGAAGACCTCTAATAGGAATGAAATTTAAGGAGTGGTTCTTATTTTTGCCACATAGAAAAGACCATTCCCAGTGTACATGCTCTAATAGTTTGCACCAAACAAAGCATTTGACAAAGGGAGTTCAAATTAGGGTTTTTTTTTTTTTTTTTAAATTTTATTTTAATGGGATGAAAGGATCAAAAACCAGTGTTCTAAAAAACGCTAGGCGCTAGTCGGGCGGCGAAGGGCCGACTAGCGCCTAGCCGCCTAGGCGGATTCGTATTTTATACTTATTTATTATTATTTTCTTAATATTCCCAAATAAAAATATTAAAATTTTCACTATCCAAAGTACATATTATCTAATTTCATCTCAACAATGCAAATATATAATTGCAAATTAATATGGTTCAAAATTCATAAATCAATAGTCATTCAATTAAAATGTATAGTCGAAACTTTACCACAAATTTAAACATAAAATCAATAAATTAGTCTATTACATGTAATCTAATCTTCAATTTCGTCATTCTTATAATTTGTACTCCGTAATACACAAGATGGATGAATGAGAGTTGATTTTTAATTTTTAAATGTAATTGTAAATTTGTAATACACCCTAACTTTTTCCCCAGCCCGCCTAGACAACCCAACCCGCCTAGCCCGACTTGGGCGCCTAAGCGGCCGCCTAGGCGGCCGCCTAGCCCGACTTGGCCGCCTAGGCGGCGCCTAGCTTGCAGCCGCCTAGCCCGACTTGGGCGCCTAGGCGGCCGCCTAGCCCGACTTGGCCGCCTAGGCGGCGCCTAGCTTGCAGCCGCCTAGCCCGGACCGCCTAGCCAAAAAACAGGACGGCACGGCGCCGCCTAGCGCCTAGGCGCCGCCTAGGCGGCCGCCTAGGCCGTTTTTTAGAACACTGATCAAAACACATGAATGTGTGGTTGGTGTTCGATAAAATGCCTGACTGAACCTCAACAAGAATTAAGTGCATGTTTGATGAAAATTTATGAGCTCTAATGAAGTTATTTGATGATTTCTGCATATATATGAATAATTCGTGTGATCAATGATGCATCAATAACATGGAATCATAATGCAGTTGTAGATCTACTGAAGGAAGAAGCAGTGCAAGGGGTGATTGGCCCACAAGGATCACCAGAAGAAACATTCTTTGCACAGCTCGGCCAAAATGTTCAAGTACCGATTATCTCCTTCGCTTCGAGTAGTTCTTCGTCGTCGTATACGGACAACCGGTACTTCGTTAGGTCTACACCTGACGATTGTGTCCAAGCGCAGGCTCTTGCAGCCGTTTGCAGAAAATTACAATGGTCGAAATTTGCAGTTTTGTATGAAGACACAGACTCTGGCAGTCAGTTCCTCTCTCTTCTAAACAAGGCGTTCCAAGAAGTTGAAATTTCACTCGACTACATGGTGGCGATCCCGAGTTCAGCTGAGGATAGAAATATCTTGAAAGAAGTCGAGAAGTTATCAACGAGGCAGACTAGGGTGTTCTTGGTGCACATGAGCCCTGCTCTAGGCAACCGTTTCTTCCCTCTTGCGAAAAGAGCAGGTGTCATGAGTGAAGGTTATGCATGGCTTGTTACAAATAGTCTATCAATCTTCATGAATTCTATGGATTCTGCCATCCATGATTCTATGGAAGGCGTTCTTGGAATTAGGCCTTACTTGTCACGTTCGAAAGATCTTGATAGTTTCAGAGAAAGGTGGAGACGAAACGCGACGCTGAACAGCTCTAACGGTTCAGTTATGGAGCTAAATGCCTACGGTCTGTGGGCGTACGACGCGGTCACTGCATTAGCTATTTCTATGGAAAAGATCAATTCTTCCATTTCCAATACAAGGGCAGCCATTAATGGAACACACAAAAACTTGAGCGTCTCGACGTTTGGACCTGAGCTTCTCAAAGAACTTTCAAACATCAAATTCAACGGCTTGAGTGGGGATTTTGAACTGGTTGATGGAAAGCTGAAGTCATCCGCGTTCGAGATATTCAATGTGATTGGAAGTGGAGAGAAAACCGTAGGATTCTGGGTGCCGGAAAAAGGTATAGCGAGAGATATGAGATCGACTACTTACTCGACTTCAGCAGCAGAGCTCAAAAGTATAATGTGGCCTGGAGATTCTCTTACGAGACCGAAGGATTGGGCTGTTCCTACATATGGGAAACTCAGAGTTGGAATTCCATGGAAGCATGGCTTCGTAGAGTTTTTTAATGTACCTAATCCTGCAACGAGCCCTGTCAATGCATCTGGATTTTCGATAGCTATCTTCTTGGCTACCCTTGAAGCACTGCCTTTCGACATTGATTATGAGTTCAGCCTCTACAATGATACACAAAATTTCAACTGGAGTTACGATGACATGCTGCATAAGATACCTAAGGTAATTTGATCTCAAATTTTCTTGCATATTAATATAACTATATAGTGAAATTGCATAGTTCTTGAACAAAAGGCTTCCTTTTTCCATTCCCTTTCCCTTTCTATCTTGAAAATAGGAAGGTGATGAAAGTCTGTCGTTCGGCTAGAAAACGGCTCGGAAATGGCTGCCCTTTCTTCAATTTCGTCTCCCTTGTCCTTCTTCTTAGTTGCTTGCGAATCCTCTTCCTAAGAAGCTTGGTTTAGTTAGAGAGCTCAAGAAGTGAGTAGTGTGTGGTTTATCGATTTTGAGAGTGGATGATCGTTACCTTGTAGAAGGTAGGGGGGGGGGGGATTCTTGAAAGGTTGTGGTAGAGGATTTAGGGGCTGTTCTTCTCTTTCTTCTTCTTCCCTCACGTGTTCTTATTCTTGCTATCTCTCTCTTAAGATTTTTCAGATTTTAGGGGTTTGTTCTGATGGTTAAATGAGAACCAAATGATGTTGTTGCTGGCTTAGTAGAGATTCAAATTTGATGGCTTGAACGTTGTTTAATGAATGTTGCAATTATTTATGTACAGAATTTCGTTGTGTGTAATTGAATATGTTGATCTGAAGTTCGTGCACCTTGAATATTCAGTGAGGGCAAAATTTGAGTTCATTGATAAACTTGGAGTGGACTGATGGTGCAGGTGCTTCCATGACCGGGACATTGCACCGGAGGGTAAAATGATTGAGGTTAGTGAGTACAGGAAGTTAATAGTCCTATGCTGTTTTGGATGTTATCTCATTAATGTAATAAGAATAAAATTGTATGTGGCAGATTATTCGTTGAATACACTGAAGACTAATTTGGCTGAGCCTAACAATGTTCTTCAGAGTTGGGGTCCGACCCTTGTCAATCCTTGTACTTGGTTTCACGTCACATCCAATAGTGACAATTTTGTTATGAGTGTGTAAGTGTGGCTTTATCACTCTCAAATCAGTATTTTTCACTCGCTTTAGGTGTAATGTAATCGGATTCTATTGTGTAAGCCATCTTATTCTTATTATTTATGTATTTTTGCATTGCTCGTTTATGATTTCCAAGGTAGTATTTCCACTCTTCCTTGTCTTACCCTGGCTCGTTGACCATGGAATTTACTCTTCCGAGCTCTTCAGGTTGGTTGTATTTGCTAAATGTCTTAACACATTTGTAAATGCAAAATGTGTATTCAGAATATTCTCTTAAGATACTTGCTTCGTAAGAGCATTAGGAACTTCTGAATTCATATAGAATACAGAGATATCTGTCTCATATATGTTGTGGAGTTATTTCATACATGCTGTTTATATTTTGACAATTTAGTTTAACTGATATGCAAAAGTAATACCTGCACTAGTTTTCTATCATTTGATACTCTTTAACAGAATATTATAGTTTATATTTGAGTGAATGGCTATATATTTCATCCCCAATCTCTCTTCTTTCTCTCTTGGCAGGGAACTTTACAGCAATAATATTAGTGGAAGGGTTGGGTTCTGCCCGAGCTTGGAAACTTGATCAACTTGGTTAGTGTTGATCTTTATCTAAATAATCTTACCTGGCACATTGTATAAGCTTCAGAAACTACATTTCTTGTACGTGTCTCTCCACTCACACTCCCTAATCATACGTTATCTCGTCGTTTATCCTATTTCAAGATGCTTTTACTCTACAGGTAGGATGTTTACCATTCAAAATCAGGTGGCATATGGGATCTAGATTTTCCAATGTGCATAGTAGAATATGTTTATTGAAGATATTTCTCATGTGCGTTTCCCTCTCGTCCCTTTCAGATTCAGTAGTCATTGATTTTGTAAGACTTGCTGCAATTTCTCTCTCTTACTCTAGCTCTTTTGTTCTTCTACTTGTGTCTTCTCTATATGTGTATTGCTTGAACGAGACTGATTTGTTTTGGGCTGTCTTGGGATGGTGTTGGTACATATACATGTTGTCTAGGCCTTGGGTTGGGGGATGTAGGCTGCGATAGGGTTTGCTTTATTGTATTTTATTCAAAGTTGACTTAAAACTTTTGCTCTAATAGGTTCTGCAGCGGCTACCATTTTCATTTTCCTTTAGTTTCTTCTTTAGATTTTAACCTTCTTTCTTAAGATGTGCTTCTCAACTCTCAAGTGTGCTTCTTCTGAGATTCTAACTTGAAAGTTGTTCGTGTTCGTTTCCTGCGTTATGTGTTGGTCAATTCTTTCTTGATGTGCTTTCTGCTTTACTACTATAACTGAATGCCCTGAGATATTTAGATGTTTTTCTTGTGATTTTGGTTTTCTATACTTTATTATTTAAAATCTTCGTCTTCTGCTGATGACACTGGTTTTATTGCTTCTTATTGTTTTGGAATATTTCAATTGACATCCATCATGATTTCACTTCCATTGAGCTTTGTTTCATATTGTTTTTGGCACTTCTTGAAGTTGTTGATTTGAAAATGAAATTTTGTGATTAAACGTCCCAATCTCATGCCTCATATGTCCCTCATTGACATACTTCCATTTCTAATTTTAAATTCCATATCCTCATAAACAATGTACTGTTGTAACTCATGTTTTCTTTTGTGAACTGTTCCTAGATTGATTGGCTTCTGCTTGCTTAATCAATTATGTGCAATTGCAAAATTTCAGAATTTCTTGTTAAGTCGCATTTGCGCCATTATTAACGTTAGTCAAGCTCTAATAACGTAAGTCAAGCTAATGAGATATTGTTTTGCCCGATATCATCGAAAAAAGAGGACCAAAGAAAATCATCGACCAAATACGAAAACAGCGGCCCAATAAGATATTGTTATGCCCGATAACAACTAAATAATCTATTATAAGCCCGTTCAGAAAAATATAGGCCGCATAAAAAACTGACGGTCCAACTGGAATTTTTTGTCGGAAAAAAAAAAACATTGGCCCATTAATGGGTTCTTACTGGGCCGCAAATTTTTTTGTTGGGCCGAGCATTTTTGTCGCGGCCCATTAACGAGGTCTACTGGGCCGGAAAATTTTAATGGCCCAATAACGAGTGCTTACTGGGCCGTAATTTTTCTTGTTGGGCCAAAAAAATTCGCGGCCCATTAGAGAGGCTTACTGGGCCTAAAATTTTTTAACGGCCCAATATCGAGTGCTTAATGGGCCTGTATTTTTCTTGTTGGGCCTAAAATTTTTGTTGCGGCCCATTATCGAGGCTTACTGGGCCTAAAATTTTTCCGGCCCAATATCGAGTGCTTAATTGGCCTGAGTTTTGCTGGTTGGGCCGAAAATATTTCGCGGCCCTTTATAAATGCTTACTGGGCCTAAAATTTTTTTGAGGCCCAATATCGAGTTCTTAATGGGCCGGAGACTTGTTGGGTGGAAAAAAAAAAATCGCGGCTCATTAAAGAGGCTTACTGGGCTGAATTTTCTTTTTTGCGGCCTAATACCGAGGCTTTTTGGCCCGTTGTTATGAAGTACTCTCTTAATTGTCCCGAATCTTCGTTAATTAGAAAAAAACTGAATATTGTGTACATTGTCGGCCCATTCCCCTAACTTTTACCTATTGGTCCCACGTTAAACTACGTAATCGTTTTCAACTGGGTTTTATATTTTCTTCGGAAAATATTTTTTTCACATCATTTTACCAAAAAAAGAAAAACGGCACAAACAATTTGTCGAGTAATATAAATTATCTTTTCCCCTACAGAATGCATAAAATGCTAGTTTCTGGAATATGTACACACAGCTCTAATGTATACGCAACATTTATGTTTGCCTAGATATATTGAAAACTTTACGCTTTTGTATGAAACACAACAATTCAATTTATATATATTACAATTACGCATGCTACTGGATGTTTGATCAATTATCAAATCTGCGTCATGCATGCTATCGAATGTTCATCAATATACGAATCCACACCCACCAACAGAAAGATACCTCACAAATTCAAATATCTCGGCAAAGGAAGTCATTTTCTCATCTTATATTGGTGGAGGGATCCAAAACCAAGGAGAGTTTTAACAAGCTTACCTTATCTCCACATAATGCCAAATTAAAACCGAATCGTGGAGACCTAGATTCTGGAGCATCCCAACTTAAACGGGATGGAGGTAGTATTACTAAATTACTAATAAATAAATAAAATTAGATTTGTTGTATTTTGCGTTTGCCTTGAATGCTTGTTTCTCTTGAGAAATTTCATGACAACTTACTACTTAATTATTGCATGTAAATTAAATATTCATCGATGTATATAATATTACATCCGTCTCACTTCACTAATCATATGTTTCTTTTTGTCATGAAATTTCATAAATAAATGTTAAAAGAGAAACGTAAGAGGTCCACGTTGAAAAGTAAGAGTTAATTATTTTCATTTATGAAAATGATTAGTGAGACGACCCAAAATAGAAAATATGACTAATACTATATTCATCTCACAAAAGTAGTCCCATTTCTTTATTGACATGACAGACACGCATCTCCACCGAAACCTAGTATGAGTTTTACGATATAATTTTGAAATATTATTTCTTTTACGGGATAGTCCGACACTCGTAGTATCCCGTAAAAGAAATAATATTTTAATATTATATCGTTAAACCCGTACTAGGTTTCGGTGGAAATGCATGCCGAAAAAGTTACTATTCAAAGGGGACTACTTTTGTGAGATGAAGGTAGTAAACTGGAACGGGAGAGTAATTGATTTTCGTAATTCGTACACTGATCGATTGTGATATTTTGAGAGATGCATAAAATGACAACCAAAAGATTTGAATTTTGAATGAATCATAGTTTTATAATATGTGCCTCAAAAAGTCAAGAACGACTTTTTCAATTTTTATTCATGGATTTTATTATGTGGGGTAGCTCCATTGTGTTATGAGCCGCAATCATATAACTTATGGAGATTAATTATTCAAATAATAATCAAAAATTAAACCTTAACTTATTACTTTTAATCCACTCTATGTAGATTGACAAGGTCAAGTGAATAAACCTACCGTAAGGAATTCTTTCTCTCCAAATAAATGTACACTTTATCCTAAGTAACTAAATCAGTGTAATAATTAAATAATTTCAATGTATGGATGACCTAGGGGTCAGCATGTAACCCGATAAGTCATGAGAAGCCCTTCTAAAGGGGTGGGTTGGGATACCGTTATGCCGAAATACCGAACATATCGTGTCGAAAAAAACCGAAAGAGACGGTATACCGATTTTTCGGTATGGTATCATACCGTACCGATAAGGTTCGGTACGGCAACGGTATCCAAAATTACAATACCGCGGTATACCGATAAATATCGTACCGCGGTATATTCCGAATGCTTGGTATATACCGCACCGAATGCTTGGTATATACCGCATAAGCGGTATGTACGGTATATACCGTAGTTACCGAATATATACCGAAATTTATCATACAATTAAAGAGTTTTATATAATTTTATTCTTTATATTTTAGTACCTACAAAATCATTAAATTATACGCTTAATTTATATGCATACTAGTTTAACGTATTACTACTACAAGTTTACAATATAAAAGATAAAACATACCCCTAACATATGTTACTAGTTTAATTAAGTTAAGACATAGTAGCTAAAAATAAAAATTGAATGTAAATAACTTATATATATAAGTTATATTATCTAAGTAAAATACTATAAATAGTCTTCATTCAATATTAGTTTGATTTAGATGTAAAGCATAATAGCGTAGTTTTTGAATCTTTTAGTTTTTAGAGTAAATATATTGAAAAATATTAGTGAAATGTATAAATGTTGATTCATAAAGTACGTATGTATGTCTTTTTAATTAACTACATAATTGTATGTTTTTGGTATACGGTATACCGTACCGTACCGAAGTAAGGTACGGTATACCGAAATGACGGTATGATAACGTTATGATTTTTTCCTTACTGAATTTCTGGTATACCGAACATTGGTATGCCGAAAGGTACGGTATGACTACGGTATGGAAAATCTCATACCGCAACTAACGGTGCGGTATACGGTATGACGAAAATTTTACGGTATGCCGTACCGAACACCCCTACTTCTAACAACCTCGAGTTTCAACAGAAATGCTCCCGGCTACAGGGATTGTAAAGTTGAAAAGGGTTAAACTTTTTCATTCAATTAACTTTTAAAACAAATTTATATAAAATCAATATATTTTTTTTCAGCCTTAAATTTTACAAGAAAATCAATATGTATGAAAAGTCGCAATAAAATAATAGACCAAATTACCATACAAGGAAAGCTTATCCTACTTCATGTCTCAACCTCCCTCGTTTATTTGAGATCTCCATAAATCACCTTATTTTCTAGGAAATTTCCCTCCTTACACAGTTAAATGTCAACCTCATAATATTCGATAAACTCTATGCATCTTAATTTTTAATTAATTAACACTAATCTCGTCCATAAACACTGTTAGTGTCAAGTAACACGACTTTAGGCTTAATTAGATTCCAATAAAACGGTTCTAATTACGTGCAAAGAAATACCCACGTAATTTTTTTTTTTTTTTCCTTTCTTTCTTAATTTCTCCTATGTTGAATCGTTCAACATCGCGTAAATCCCTTTCATATTTTGACATTTTTTTTTCTATAAAATCTCGCAAATAATCCCTTTCAAAAGAATGATAACACAAGCAAAAAGAAAAAAGTAACCATGATAAACAATACGATTATTCGTCGCTTTCGTTTCTTTTCTATACACATTCTGATGATCATAGTTCTATTGCTTTTCGATGGCTACGCCTCGGTTTCCAACGTCGGAAGTTCCGTCATTCCCATCGGAGTGGTTCTCGACATGAGCTCGACGATGGGATCGATGGCGGAGCTATGCATGAAAATGGCGGTTTCGGATTTTTACGACAAGTATTCGAACTATAGTACGAGGGTGGAGCTGCATACGAGGAATGCCGGGAGCGTTCTTGATGCTAATTTTGCAGGTATAATCGTTTACTAAATGAAGAAAATAATTTTAAAAAAATAAAATTCGTGGCTTGTTTTATTTGATGAATTGAAGATTTTGTTGCGATTGGATTTGAATGTTTGAAGTTCTTTCTGGGTTTTTGCTTTCTTTCTCTCCCTCTCTGGTGATGAGGTGGGAATTGCAGAGAGGATCTTCAGCTAGTCAAAAGTCAACTTAATTTTATTGCCAAATTTTGACTTTGTAAAGCTGGTCAACAGTCATGAATATGGGATGATCAATTTTTGTATGTAGCAGTATCACCTTTTATCTTACTTCAACATGTGTAATTTATATGCAGACTAATGATTGATGATTAGATTTTTTTTTTATTTTTTTTTTTAACGGGATGAAAGGATCAAAACACATGAATGCGTGGTTGGTGTTCGATAAAATGCCTGACTGAACCTCAACAAGAATTAAGTGCATGTTTGATGAATTTATGAGCTCTAATGAAGTTATCTGATGATTTCTGCATGCATATGAATAATTCGTGTAATCATTGATGCATCAATAACATGAATTCATAATGCAGTTGTAGATCTACTGAAGGAAGAAGCAGTGCAAGGAGTGATTGGCCCACAAGGATCACCAGAAGAAACATTCTTTGCACAGCTCGGCCAAAATGTTCAAGTGCCGATTATCTCCTTCGCTTTGAGTAGTTCTTCTTCCACGTCGTATACGGACAACCGGTACTTCGTTAGGTCTACGCCTGACGATTATGTCCAAGCGCAGGCGCTTGCAGCCGTTTGCAGAGGATTCCAATGGTCGAAATTTGCAGTTTTGTATGAAGACACGGACCCTGGCAGTCAGTTCGTCTCTCTTCTAAACAAGGCGTTCCAAGAAGTTGAAATTTCACTCGACTACATGGTGGCGATCCCGAGTTCAGCTGAGGATAGACATATCTCGAAAGAACTCGAGAAGTTAGCAACGAGGCAGACTAGGGTGTTCTTGGTGCACATGAGCTCTGCTCTAGGCAATCGTTTCTTCCCTCTTGCGAAAAGAGCAGGTGTCATGAGTGAAGGTTATGCATGGCTTGTTACAAATAGTCTATCAATCTTCATGAATTCTATGGATTCTGCCATCCATGATTCTATGGAAGGCGTTCTTGGAATTAGGCCTTACTTGTCACGTTCGAAAGATCTTGATAGTTTCAGAGAAAGGTGGAGACGAAATGCGACGCTGAACGGCTCTAACGGTTCAGTTATGGAGTTAAATGCCTACGTTCTGTGGGCGTACGACGCGGTCACTGCATTAGCTATTTCTATGGAAAAGATCAATTCTTCCATTTCCAATGCGAGGGCAGCCATTAACGGAACACACAAAAACTTGAGTGTCTCGACGTTTGGACCTGAGCTTCTCAAAGAACTTTCAAACATCAAATTCAACGGCTTGAGTGGGGATTTTGAATTGGTTGATGGAAAGCTGAAGGCTACCGCATTCGAGATATTCAATGTGATTGGAAGTGGAGAGAAAACCGTAGGATTCTGGGTGCCGGAAAAAGGTATAGCGAGAGATATGAGATCGACTACTTACTCGACTTCAGCAGCAGAGCTCAAAAGTATAATGTGGCCTGGAGATTCTCTTACAAGACCGAAGGATTGGGCTATTCCTACATCAGGGAAACTCAGAGTTGGAATTCCATGGAAGTATGGCTTCGTAGAGTTTGTTGATGTACCTAATCCTGCAACGAGCCTTGTCGAAGCATCTGGATTTTCGATCGATATCTTCTTGGCTACCCTTGAAGTACTACCTTTCAACATTGATTATGAGTTCAGCCTCTACAACGATACACAAAATATCAATTGGATTTACGATGACATGCTGCATAAGATGCCTGAGGTAATTTGATCTCAAATTTTCTTGCATATAAATAACTATATAGTGAAATTGCATAGTTCTTGAACAAAAGGCTTCCTTTTTCCATTCCCTTTCTCTTTCTATCTTGAAAATAGGAATTTGATATGGTTGTGGGCGATACGACGAATTGGGCTCCGAGAGCAGAATATGTTGATTTTTCGCTGCCCTATTCTGAATCAGGAGTCGTCCTAGTTGTCAAGAACAAGAAGCCATTTGACATGTGGATTTTTGTCAAGCCCCTGAGATGGGATCTCTGGTTGGCGATCTTCGTCACATGCGTTGTGATGGGATTAGTTCTTCTTGTTCTGGAACGACGCGTGGCTAGCAGTGGAACGGGTTCCATGAGAGCACCGAAGGAGAAATCCGGGATGGTGTACTGGACTCCAGTTGCAGCTCTTACTTTCCCAGAAAGTAACATTCCTTCTTTAAACACTATACACTAATTCTTTCACACAACTTATGAAGAAAGTGTTGCTACCGTCGTCTCTTCTAACTGTAAACAGGAAATATGGTGTCGAATAGCTGGTCCGTTCTGGTGTTGGTGTTCTGGTTGTTCATGGCATTCATACTAATGCAGAGCTACACTGCGAACTTGTCGGCTATGCTGACCGTGGATCAGTTGAAGTTTGCGTTTTCGGATAATTACTATGTAGGCTGCCAAGATGCTTCCTTCATGAAGAAGTTTCTAATAGATCAACTGCATATCAGTGCTTCAAGGCTCAGAAGCTATGCATCAGCCGAAGAATACCACAAAGCCATGAACTTGGGAAGCAAGAACGGAGGCATAGACGCCATCTTCGATGAGATCCCTTACATGAAGATTCTCCTCAACAAATATGATTCTCAATACAAAATGGCCGGTCCTACGTACAGAACCGGTGGCTTTGGCTTCGTAAGCTCTTCGTCTCTCGAGTTCTTTAACTCTGTTTCCTTTTATCTTAAGCACAATCATGAAACTGATACTGGTTTGAAATTTGTTGTGATTTTTGTAGGCGTTTCCTAAGGGATCTACTCTAACTTCGCACTTCTCGAAGGCGATTCTCGATGTTACTCAAGGATCGAATATGACTGCGATTGAACAGAAGAATTTCGGGCCGGGATACTCTTCTCAAGATCCACTTTCTTCGACGATCTCACAAGGGACATCGAGCCTTTCGTTCCACGAATTCGCAGGGCTCTTCATTGTTATAGGAACGGTGACCGCATTAGCGTTGTTGTGCTCGGAAACACCGGTAGGAAGAACAGTGAGTGTTAAAACCAGACAGTTTGTGCATAGTTTGATCAACTATAAGGTTACAAGAGTTAGCCCTGTGGAGGAGCCTAGTGTTTCGGGAGAATCATCGGACGATTTTCAAGAGCCAGTGCAGAATAACGCGACGAACCCCCCTCCGTCGTCTCGAAACGGTGAGGTAGAAATGCATGATATAAGCCTCAGTGATGAAACTCTGTCTGCTCGTAATTTCTGAACTTTGACTTAGATTTGATGTAATTGTATGTCTTTGTATAGAATAAATAGTTGCTGTTTTGACTTGATGTAATTGTATGTCTTTGACTTACAAACCAATGTTGTTTTGCAGTTGATCAGAAATGTAAAACCAAACATCTAAATATGAAATTTTCCTTTATAATTATTGACTTGATTTCTTTTTTTTTTGATCGGAAAAGGTAATGATAGATAAAAGATGGTACAAGGGGTACCACCGCCCGTTTACAAAAGCTAATCACTCCATTGCTTATACAAACAATTTGTTGCCCAATCAACGTATCTAATGTTGGTAACTCCGTCACCATTCGCTAAACACCAATTCCAAAATCGAGCTCTAATTTCTATATCCATTCTTTTGAAATCCCACTCCTTGCCTTCAAACGTGACTGAGTTCCGCCATTTCCACACCACCCAGATCACACAAATCCACAAACCGCCTAGCCTTCGTTTGCATTTATTATTGCCCAAAAGGTTAGAGAAGCTTGAGAAATGAGCCTCAATTCCCTTCGGTGGCGCCCAGCTCACCCCAACCCATTTAATCATTTTCCTCCAAAAATCACACACCTGCTTGCATTCAAAGAACAAATGTATTGCTGTCTCCTCCTCCACTCCGCAACAGCTGCATTCCTTATTTTCTTGTCCAATTATCCTCCTCTTTCGGAGATTGTCTTTTGTGGGTAGCCTATTTCTTAAGAGCCTCCATGCCGAAACCTGCGCTTTGACGGGAGCAAAGGATCTCCAAATCTTGGTAAAGTTGGAACTCCCTCGTTGAACAGAAGCATTGAGGGAATAAGAATTAATTTCCTTGTAAGCCTCTTTGACAGCAATACATTTGAATGAGACGGCATGATTCTGGTGAATGCTATCAAAAAATGGCAATGTTTCTCCTACTTCTTCTATGCATACTTCGTGTCGAGAACGCGAACTCGAACCAAATGCAACTACCGGTCCCCGTAGGAGCAGTTGTCGACGTGAATTCGTCTTTCGGCGCTATGGTAAGCTTATGCATGGATATGGCGATTTCGGATTTCTACTCATTGCATTCCAATTATAGTACGAGACTTCAACTGATCAAAAAGGATGTGAAAGAATCGCTCCATCTTAATATGGCAGGTATATTTCAGTATAGGCTTAGCTATATATGAGATATCTTCCACTTACTTTTGCTGACTTTCATTTGGTGTTGAGTTAGTCAAACATGAACAAGTGGTGGCGATTCTAGGGAGTCGAGGAACGATGCAAGAAGTATTTGCTGCTCCGTTTCCGATTCTCTCCTTCGTCGTATGATCAGAATGGCTTCATCTTGAGGACAACATTGGATGATTCAGTTCAAGCAGAAGCTCTTGCTTCCATTTGTCTGAGATTTGGATGGTCTGAAGCTGTGTTGGGAACCCCTTGCAGTTTGATTTTGATGATGTTTATCGAAACCACACTTAGGCATATTTTACTTGTTTAGGGTCAAGGCCGATAGATCGACCTGCTACCTGTTAGTGCAGGTCGATGCCCTATAAAGTTTAGAATCAAGTTTGATCCTCTCTGTAAGAGAAAGGTCATTATACGGCCTGCCTCGTTTTGGATCGAGCTGGATCATCATCCTGTCTATCGACCTTCCTTATCAAGCTTCCAGCCCGCTTTGACTTAGAAGATTTCAAGAGCTGGATTATCAATCAAGGTCGATGCTCCGCCTTCATGGAGCGTCACGACCTGATCCTTGCCACGTCGAGTGCCAGCAAGGACGAATATTCCCAACGGCTAGAAGTGAGTCAGCTTCCAACGGCTAGTGCCACGTCAGCCTGACTCCAACGGCTAGTTTTTCAAAACTGCCTATAAATACTTCAGCCATTATCGGATTCAAGTACGGGAAACACAAGCTATCAACACCATATCTCTGCACAAATCTCTCTCAAAGTTCATATCCATTCAAGTGTTCGCAATCCGATTAGTTTCCCAAACACTTGACGAAGAGAGGTTTCCGATTCCGATAAACACCACAACGACGAAGCGTTCACTGCTGCTTGTCGTTGGTACAACAACTTCTTCTCCGACTAGTTCGAAGTTAGAAAGTTGGTTTGTGTTCTTCGCCATTATAGACTTTAGTCAAGCTCTGTAATTAGCGTAAGATTGTTTGTACGTTTCAGTACAAAGGTTGTAAGGGTCACGACCCAAAACTCGTGTCTAGATATTTTCAGGTTAGATTGTATCTAGAACTGATACTCAGTCAGTATAAATAAGAGAGAGGTTGAATCCAAAGGTAAAGGGATTCTCAGGTCGAGTCGACCTGACGTGGACGTAGGAGGGTTTCTCCGAACCACGCTAAATCGCGGTGTCTCTCTCTTTCTCTCTCTCTCTTTATTTATCGCCCTTATATCTTATTATCAAACTGATTAGCATCAACCTGCATATCACGCATCAACCTGCTACTGTTCTCCAGCCTTAAGATTTTTCAAAGAGTAAATCAACCTCCACCAACTTCCGCATTAACAACAGTTTGATAAATCAAGCTTGATACCATACAAGCTTGATAGATCAAACTGCCTCTGATAGGGTCGACCTTGACAATCGACCTTTAGATCGACCTGATTTTATAAAAGTCAAAAACGGTTGGTTATTGGTGTATTCCCCCCATTACTCTTTCCCGGGACCATCAAGTGGTATCAGAACAGTGGTTCTTTTGACCGCTGCTTTGCATACTAAAAGTTTTTATCATACTTTTGGTCATTTTGAACCGATCCTTTTGAAAAATCTTTTCATACACGCATATCATATTATTTGCTATGGAGGCTTCTCTTCTCAGGGTGTGTGAAGACTTCTCCATTCAAGGCTATGAAGACTGGAGTTTCCGAATCAAGATGTGTCTCAAGGCACATCACGTCCTCATGTGGGATATTATCGAGAATGGCCCCTCCCCCATTTATGCAGCGAAGATTATTGTGGAAGGAACATCCCCCGGGGAGGCTACATACGAGAGAGTCCTCAAAAACCCTCGCGACTACTCAACCGAGGAAAGGAAAGAGGCCGGCCTCGTTGATTACGCAAAGGGACTCATCTCCAGCACCGTGAAGGGCGTCTACCTGGCCAAGATCCGAAATCTTGAAACGGCCAAAGAAATGTGGGACACTCTCCGGTCCATCAGCCTTGGCTCAGAGGAAACGAAGGAGAACAAGCTGTCTATGGCATGCAGCAAGTTTGATGACTTCAAGATGGTTTCGGGTGAAACCATAGAAGCGATGAAAATTCGCTTCACCGAAATTATTCTCGAGGTCGCTGCAATCAACCCGTACAAATATAAGCAGCGCGAGAAAAATCTCAAAGTTATACGTGCCCTTCCTGCAAATTGGCACGTATGCGCCGCCATGCATCCAGCCTGATCGGATTTCAACTCCCTCACCACTGAAGATCTTTTCGACATTCTTGTCGGAAACGAATATGAGATGATCCGCATCCATGGATCAACACAGCCTTCCACCAGCAAGAAGGCTGATGAAAAGAACAAGGAGGTAGCTTTCAAGGCCGACTCAGCCTCAGCTGCTACCCCAAGTCCTATTGACGAATCCATCATCAAGAAGTTCGAGAAGATGACTCTTGTTGGGAACCCCTTGCAGTTTGATTTTGATGATGTTTATCGAAACCACACTTAGGCATAATTTTACTTGTTTAGGGTCAAGGCCGATAGATCGACCTGCTACCTGTTAGTGCAGGTCGATGCCCTCTAATGTTTAGAATCAAGTTCGATCCACCATGTAAGAGTAAGGTCGATGTATCGACCTGCCTCAAATTGGATCGAGCTGGATCATCAGCCCGTCTATCGACCTCCCCTATCAAGCTTCCAGCTGGCATTGCCTTAGAAGATTTCAAGAACTGGATTATCAATCAAGGTCGATGCTCCGCCTTCATGGAGCGTCACGACCTGATCCTTGCCACGTCGAGTGCCAGCAAGGACGAATATTCCCAACGGCTAGAAGTGAGTCAGCTTCCAACGGCTAGTGCCACGTCAGCCTGACTCCAACGGCTAGTTTTTCAAAACTGCCTATAAATACTTCAGCCATTATCGGATTCAAACACGGGAAACACAAGCTATCAACGCCATATCTCTGCCCAAATCTCTCTCAAAGTCCATATCCATTCAAGTGTTCGAAATCCAATTAGTTTCCCAAACACTTGACGAAGAGAGGTTTCCGATTCCGATAAACACCACAACGACGAAGCGTTCACTGCTGCTTGTCGATTGTTCAACAGCTTCTTCTCCGACTTGTTCGAAGTTAGAAAGCTTGTTTTTATTTTCGCCATTATAGAGTTAGTCAAGCTCTGTAAAAGCGTAAGGTTGTTTGTACGTTTCAGTACGAAGGTTGTAAGGGTCACGACCCAAAACTCGTGTCTAGATATTTTCAGGTTAGATTGTATCTAGAACTGATACCCAGTCAGTATAAATAAGAGAGGTTGAATCCAAAGGTAAAGGGGTTCTCAGGTCGAGTCGACCTGACGTGGACGTAGGAGGGTTTCTCCGAACCACGCTAAATCGCGGTGTCTCTCTCTCTCTCTCTCTCTTTATTTATCGCCCTTATATTTTATCATCAAACTAACTAGTATCAACCTGCATATCTGCATCAACCTGCTACTGTTCTATCAACCTAAAGATTTTTCAAAGAGTAAATCAACCTCCACCAACTTCCGCATTAACAACAGTTTGATAAATCAAGCTTGATACCATACAAGCTTGATAGATCAAACTGCCTCTGATAAGGTCGACCTTGACAATCGACCTGCAGATCGACCTGATTTTACAAACGTCAAAAACGGTTGGTTATTGGTGTATTCCCCCCCCCCCCCATACACCAATTACTCTTTCCCGGGACCAACAAGTGGTATCAGAGCAGTGGTTCTTTTGACCGCTGCTTTGCATACTAAAAGTTCTTTTTCAAACTTTTGGTCATTTTGAACCGATCCTTAGAAAAATCTCTTCATTCATTTCATATCATATTATATTGCAATGGAGGCTTCTCTTCTCAGGGTATGTGAAGACTTCTCCATTCAAGGCTATGAAGACTGGAGTTTTCGAATCAAGATGTGTCTCAAGGCACATCACGTCCTCATGTGGGATATTATCGAGAATGGCCCCTCCCCCATATTTGCAGCGAAGATTATTGTGGATGGGACATCCCCCGGGGAGGCCACATACGAGAAAGTCCTCAAAAACCCTCGCGACTACTCAACCGAGGAAAGGAAAGAGGCTGGTCTCGATGATTACGCAAAGGGACTCATCTCCAGCACCGTGAAGGGCGTCTACCTGGCCAAGATCCGAAATCTTGAAACGGCCAAAGAAATGTGGGACACCCTCCGGTCCATCAGCCTTGGCTCAGAGGAAATGAAGGAGAACAAGCTGTCTATGGCGTGCAGCAAGTTCGATGACTTCAAAATGGTTTCGGGTGAAACCATTGAAGCGATGAAAATTCGCTTCACCGAAATTATTCTCGAGGTCGCTGCAATCAATCCCTACAAATATACGCAGCGCGAGAAGAATCTCAAAGTGATACGTGCCCTTCCTGCAAATTGGCACGTATACGCCGCCATGCATCCAGCCCGATCGGATTTCAACTCTGTTGGTCCCGGTTTGCTATAGGAAAAATACGTAGAGGGGGGGGGGGGTGAATACGTATTTTGAAGTTTTTCAACTTCAATTCCTTAACTCAGAGTATAAAGTAAAGTGCTCTTTGGAAATACTAAGACCTAGCCGAGGGCTAGATCAAAAGCAATCACGAATCCCTTGACCTAAGCTTAGAGCTTGATCAAGAGTGAGACTTTACTCTTTGTGCGGAATTTGGTGAGCTATAATCTTTCCTAAGTAATTGAAAATCCAAGTTAAGTTTGTTTATATGCACGTGCAATGGATAATCGAATACTGTAAAGAGTTTAAGGTAAGAGAGATACGACACAGAGATTTATAGTGGTTCGGAGATAACGCTCCTACGTCCACTTTGTTGCACGACGGCAACTGTTCTTTTCACTCAAGAACTTGAAGGTTACGGGTCCTTCAAAAACCTGGTCGGGATCGGGCTTCACTTGCCTAGATCAAACGACAGACGTAGTGATTGCGGGTTCACTACACAGACCTAACAAAGACTGGAAGCTTCACTCGCTTCAGTCAGACAGACAGGGAGATTACGGGCTCTCCTTACAGCCTAGCTTCGATCGAGCTTTACACAAACGATGTAAGTGTAAGCTTGGATCTCAACTCTACGATCGAGGCTTGTTCAATCGATGAAAGAAGGGCCTTAGATCTGAACAACCTAACGACAACACTCAAAACCTAACAGACGAAGTTTAGGGTTTTTGGTTGACGACACACTATGAAGAACTCTTTACAGTGAATGCAAAGATTGGCTAGATTTCTTCTTCTAAGCTTGGATATAGAATGGGCTTAGAATCTAAGTGTGAAGGCTGTGAAGACGAGTTCCGATGAACTGGAAACTCGGAGAACACTTGAAAACAAAGACTCGAAGATTGCTAGAAGGCTGGGAGTGTTTGTTTGCTGTATGCGCTCGAATGCTCAAGTAGTGTTCTATTTCTTCACGTCTTCATCCTTCACTATTTATAGGCGGAGGGTTGGCTGAGATCCGTTGCTTGGTTGGTGGCCTTGTCCCTCCTCCTCTCGACAGTACTTGCGCAGGCAGTAGCTTTTGCAGACGCGCAGTTTTGGCATTTTGCTAAAATTGGCTAACTTCCAAGTTTAACAGTAACTGGAGCGAGCCAGTACTGTTGCGGCGTCTTTGTCGGCCTGGCAGTCAACTCCGCTGCTCCTCTCCTCGTTCGACACGTGGAGATCTCGCAATTAATGCAAAGATCTCTAGTTGACTGAAGTTCAAATTCGGAGCGGGAATTTGTGTTGTCGCTTTCTGGTAGGTAGTGGCTCGCTTCGCTTTGAAGTTGTAGCGGCCGCTCTGAAGTGAGTCGCTTCACGGTCATTTTCGTAGTGAGTCACTTGAGAATAATTTCCCGAGAAACTACTTAAGTAAGTGTTGACCCGTGTTGACTTGCTTCGGCTTTTCTTTGTAGCGCTCGCTTCGCTTCGCTTCGGTTTGAACTGTAGCGCTCGCTTCGCTTTGCTTTGGCAGACTCACTTTGAATCTACTGTAGCGATCGCTTCGCTTCGCTATTCTTCGGCACGCTTCACTTCAGCTTGCTTGACTTGCTTCGCTTTGGAAAACACACTCAAGCGAGTGGCCTTCACTTGAACTTTTGAAGCCTAATCTAAGCAAAATAAAAGAGCCATCCTAACAGTGTAGGCTTAGAAAAATTCTAACCTATTAACTACATCAAAATGGGTCGCTTGGGAAAAGGACGCTTGGGGTTTTGGGATCTAATCAAAACAAATGACTTCATTTATCAAATGTCCCATGAAGTTCCCCCTTAACAATTTAGTCCTTAACAATTCCCAACAATTTCCCCCTTTTTGATGATGCCAAAACCCATACGACTTAGATAAAAATAAATCTAGTCTATCTAACCGTGAAGGGAACTCCAAGCGACTGCTTCCTTTGCAGTTTCGTTTGTAATTTTCTTTTAAGTTCCTTCCCTTTTTTTTCGGTTAAATTAATGAGTTTGTAGCAGAAAATAAAGTCATTCACAAAGCGAGTAAATGACACAGAAGAGAGACAGAAATTGAAATTTGGATATATGAACAAGAAGTTCACAAAAGAATATGTAAGGAACTTGAAACTCGGAGGTTTCCTGCAGTTCCTTCCCAGTCATCCTCCTTTCCTTCTCTTGTCACTTCCCTTCTTCCTCCTTCTTCTCTTCTTCTTCAATAGCAGCAGTATCCACGTAGGCTGATAGAACTCTCGATTCCATAGAGTCTACTGTGTGGATACTAGGTCTTCTCCATGCACTCTCCAGCCTGAAGGCTTCAGTTACTTCCTCATCGATAATTCCTCTGTTAGGAACGTCCGTGCCTGGATGATAAGGCATGGCGAATTCCTTTAAAGCTGGTACCTTGACAACAATTGGCTTGGGCTCTGCTTGTTCAGCCATTGTAAAGATTTTGCGGCGCAATCTGTCGTCATAGGTGGCAAGGAAGTTGTTGAGTGCACTTATTCGAGAACACTCATTCTGCAGCGGCACTACCTCCCAGAAATAATAGGCTTTAATGAATAGGTCTTTGTAGTACAGCCACAGCTCGAGCAGATCTCTCGGAATGAAATCCTCGATTTCCCTTCCGTCCAGGTGCTCATCCCTCTGTTTGGCCAACACCTCCTCTGACCTGCTTGACAGTTGAGCCATAGTCTTTTTGAATTTTGCTCCCGACTCGCTGTTCCACGATGGACGCTTCGCATTGAGTCGTTTGCGGATGTAATCTTGCTCCTCCTTGAGAGGATATCGACCAGACTCAACCATCTCCTTCGTAGTCACGTCACATGCATCAATTATGGCTTGAGCTTCACATGTTTCGGACTCTTCTGGCATGAGAGGGATGAAGGCGCTGCGCACTAATGAGGACTGGATGAGTAACACTTCACTGAAGTGTTCCTCGATCCGTGCGTTGATCACTTGGAGTCGCATTTCATTACTCCTCTCCTTCCTCTCGCCTTTGCTCCTTCCCTCTTCTCTTTCCTTCCTCTTTCTCTCCTCTCTTCCAGCTTTTGAAGCGACTGCTTGCTTGACCTTTTGGCGCTTGGCCTCGGGGTCATCTTGCTTAGAGTGTGGGGCAGCTCGCTTCAATGGCTGCTTCGGTGGTGGGGGAGGTGGCATGTCCTTCTTGGCAGCACTTGGAGTGACGACTGCTGACGAAGTGAGTGCAGCAGTGGTCGTAGTGAGTGCGGCTGTCGAAGTTGGCGCGGCGTCTGAAGTGGGCAGCTTGGGAGTAGCGGCCACTTGGGAGCTAGATGAAGCACCTGCAGCAATAGAATCTTTTGTTAGCTTAAACACCTGCTCCAACTCCCACGCCAAGGCAGCATCCTTTTCCACCTGCACCCTCTTTTCCTCCTTTGTGATTACAGTGACTGGAGGATGTCGTGCAATAGAAGCACTCAGCACTTTTTCTTGAAGCGGCCTACTGGGCTCTTCAAGTAGTTTCAGTAACTCCTCCTCCGTGAGTTTTTCCTTCTCTTTCCTCGCTTCATCATCCACTCCCTCCTTATCTCCTCCATCACCACTTCCTTCTTCCAACATTAACTCCACACCGACTCTCCTTCCTCCTGAACCTCCAGCTTCACCTTGCTCTACTAGCCCTTCCCTCATTTGTCCTTCCCCCTTTTTGGCATCATCAAAGCCAGGGGTTAGGATTATAGATTTTCCAGAGAGGGATTGTTGTAGTGAATTGACTGTGTTGAGGACAGTCTGAAGCATCTGCTGGGTTTTGTCCATGGATGGCGCCACAATTTCAGCAGTCTTGATAGATATCTCTTCAAGTAGATATTCGCACTGCCTTTCTCGCTCTACAACAGACGCCATCATGCTCTCTAAAGGCTCCACCTCTCTGAAGCGAGCCTCCAGCTCCTCTTCTATGGCTTTGGTGATCTTCTTGGTTTCTTCTTGAAGTGTGAGATCCAAGTGTTCCTTGGAAGCTTCAAGTTCTGCCTTCATTCCGGCAAGTCTCCTTTCCCTTCGATTGAGAGAGTTGTGAAATTCGGCATCTGCAGTGATCCGTACTGTGAGAGTTTCTTTCAGTCTCTTGACTTTCTGCAGTAGGATTGACAGTTCAGCATTCTTCAAGTCAAGAGCCTGTGCACTGCTCCTCAGACTCTCCAGTTCTCTCTTGTCAACTGCACTCTCATCCTTGACTCCCTTCAACTCAGTTCGAAGTGAGTCAAGAGCCTTTTTGGTGTTGAGGAGCTCACTTCCCTTCAACACTAGTTCTCCCTCCCTATCCTCCACCTTCTCCTTCAGCTCCTTCACCTCCTTCTCTAACACCTTCTTCTCTTTGGCAAGAGCGATCAACTTGGCATTGACCTCCCTCAAGCGGCTTCTTTCTGCCTCAAGCAAGCCCTTGAGTTCGGTGATGGTTTTGGTGTTATCATCCACAAGCTTCACCTGCGCCTCCAGCGCCTTTTCTTTCTCCTCCAGAAGCCTTTCCTTCTCCTCCACCTTTCCCTCCAATTCTCTTTTCTTCCTGTCATAGTCTTCTCTAAGACTGATGACTTCCCCCGCCTTCCTCTCCATCTCTTCACTCATCTTTGTGATTTCGCTTTGAAGACTAGCGATCTCAGCATCTTTCAATTCCATCTCCTCCTTATACTCTCTGATCAGCTTCCTTTCATGAGAGGAGGGCACTCGCTTTGGAACTGTGGTGAGTGGATAAGATTCCTTCACCTTGGCATCCAGCTTTTCCCAGAAGCTGGTCCCTTCAAGGAAGGCATGGAAGCCATTTTCGCCGATAAAATTGAGCAGTTTGGCTTCCATCTGGATCAATTCCTCCTCGGTGAAGGCTTTGAGGAGTCTGAAAATCTTGTAGTACTCCGTTCCTCGGTACGTGATGTACGTCAGAAAGTCGACTACATTCGTGTAGAACACGTCGCTCCATTCAACGCTCGCGGAGCTGAGATTGTAGCGAAGGTTGATTGTCTCCGCGGCTTGTTCTCTGTCTCGAACATAGCGTTCGAGAGCCCGCTTGTGATCGGTGAGAACAGGGGTTTTGAATTGAGGGATGATGGGAAGTTCTCCGACGGTTTGGGCGGTATCGGCTGTAGCTGCCGATGTCGAGATGGATTGGGTAGGTGATGAGGTTTCTTGGGTTTCGGAAATCTGGATGGTTTCGGTGGGTGGTGGTTGTATCGGCTGGGATTGAAGTTTGGTGAATGTAGTGTAGGCAGCAGTTTCATCTGTGCTGAGGAATGGCACAGTGGGAATGTGAAAAGAAGATGCTGATTCTTCTTCACGGGGAGAGAGGGGGGTTATCTGTTTTGGTGGTTGTTGGGTTGATGAAGATTGGGGCTCTGGTGCTTGGGTGATTTGGAGTTGTGGGGATTGGGCTTTGGTTGGTGAAGGCTGGGTTTGAGTCACTTCGACGTTCTCAAGCGGCTCCTCCACCGCCTCGCTTTCTTGAACGATTGAAGCGACTCGCTTCATCTTTTTGCCTCGCTTGGACCTGGCTCGCTTCACGAGTGAAGCGATCTGGCTCGCTTGGCCTTCTTCAGCTTGCCTTTCGGCAACTGGTCTTGCAGTGGGCACTTCTATCTCCAGAAGTCCCAAATCCATCAGAACCTTCGTCTTCCTCCACGAATCGTAGAAGATAGTCTGCTTGTTGTATATGACGGTGTCGGAATCCGGCCATATCATTTCTGGAAACTTCATCTCCAGTGCGACAGACAGTCTGGAAAAGAATTTCAATTTTCCTTTCCGTAAAATCTTATTCGCAGTTCCTGGGACGAACGCGAAGTCGTTGGCAGCCTCTTGAATTTGCTTGAGAAACCACCCGTGCCAGTTAAACTTCGTTCCGGCGAGACTATCGACGATCATGGCGGTTCCGATCAGTTTCGTCTCCGACAACGTATCAAGGGATCCAACATAGCATGCGATGCTCTTCGTAAAGAGTTCGCAGATGAGATTGAACGGGTTCTTCAAGCTTTTGCGAATGTTGGCTTCCTTGAAATTCGGATCAGCTCTGGCAGTTGCAAATCGAACATACTGCACCCCGGCCGAGAGACCCAGATCTAATAGAGAGTCTCCTCCTTCTCTCTGTAGATCGAACACTTCGATAAGTTCGCTCATATCCACCTCCACCGGCTTGCTGGTTTGTGGATTAGTGAATGAGGAAGTATTTTGATCCTTCCTCAAGTTCAGTAGGATTTCTCCCACTGCCTTTGCCAAAATCTTCGTCGGCACCAGCGTAATGAACTTCCATAGACCGGCCGTGGTCACGGCTCTACGGAAGAAACCATTTACTTCGACGACAATAGGGTCGAGATGGGGCTCGACGTTGATGTGCTCACCAACATTTGTCATGAACTCCTCCATTGTCTCAGTATTCTTTTTCTTGCCCATGGTGGATTTTGAAAGAACTTGAAGAAAATTTTAACAATGAAGTAGAAAGGGTTGAGACTCGTGAGTTGCAGAGTAATTGCAGATCTAGCACGAGAATGGCAAATTTAGAAGGCTGTGAAAGGTTTGCAGTTCTGCCTCGTCCCATATATATAGAATTAGGTTATGGCTGACGTGGCAGGGGTAGGACGGTAATAACGCCGAAAATCCTGTAGGTAGGCGGCGGACGTGCGGTGATGGATCTGACGTGTCCGGCGTCATCACAGTAAAAGTGAACCGCCACTTGCTCGGCGTCGCCACGTGGCCTTCTATGGTTGGCTTGTCGTATACAGCTTTGATCGAACGGCTCTAGATTGGGGGCTGTTGAGATTCGACGGCTGGATCTTCTCCGCCTTTTCCCGCTTCAAATTCAAGCGTGTGAACACGCGCCCGTTATTTCCGTCGTTCCTGCACCTGCATTAAATGCACAGCAGAAAGTAAAATTGCACTCGAGTGCAGACAGCTCATACTCGCTTCATGCCCGCTCGCTTCGAGTTGGGCCGCTATGGCTTGACTCGCTTGAGAGGCATTCGCTTGAGTGACTGTTCTACACTCGCTTGCGATGGCTAGCTTTGAGTGACGAAGCACTCGCTTGGCCATCTGAAGCGACTGGAATAAGAAATTGAATTTCTTTGCTTAATTTAAAATGTTTCTGACTTACATACTTCGAGGATAAACAAGAGTGTTTTCCTCTTTGTATTTGTGTCAGATTCATTTCATATTTTCCACGTAGTGAGTGAAGGTTTCTAGCACGCTTCGGCTCACTTAGTGTACTTAAAATTGAAACACTTACCAGTCAATCTCACTTCGTAGGAGATTGATACCACAAATTGAAGACTTCATTTGAATTAGATGCCACCTGTTGAATGCTACACGTTGAGTTAGATCTTCATGGCATTCATCTTCATGGCATTCATCTTCCTCTACGAATTAGAGAGTCCTCCATCGAAGTGAATGAGGGAGAAAATGAATAAAGTACACAAGCTTACTACAACCCGAAGGGAGCATCACGTAAGTGTACTTATTCACGACGAATGGGGGATGAGTACAAGTCCTTATCTCAGAGCAGAAATGGACAGGATGACAATGAGAATGCTCTGACAAGACAATCTCGTATTTTACGCAGAAGCATGTCACCAGCCCTGCAACCTTTTGTATAAAAAGGTAAACCTTCAAGCTTTCCTACATTCTAAAGAATGAATCTGCAGTTGGTTCGCTTTGACCCAAGCTAGGGCAAATTGAAGCAATGCAGAATTCAAGATTGCAGCATTCTTGCTCGCTTTGGAAGTAGCTTGCTCCGAGAGAAGCATTAGTTCCCCCTTAACCATATACTTAACAATTCCAATAAGTTGGTAGGGAACTTCTTCCAATACTCCACCTTTCTCCACCTAACTTCATTTTCTTCAAGCGAGTGAGTTTTGAAGTGGCTCGCTTGAGTTGGTGAAGATCCGAAGCGAGTGACGCTCAAGAGAACAAGCGAACACTCCTCCGTGCATCCTGGAACTAGCATTCTTCACCAGGGTCTAATAACCCTAATTCCATGCATAGTTGGTTGAATCGAGACTCAGCTAGAGGCTTGGTGAGGATATCTGCTCGCTGGAGATCGGTATGAATTTTCTCGAGCTTGATATCCTTTTTCTCGACATGATCACGAATGAAATGATGTCGAATTTCCACGTGCTTGCACCTGGTGTGAAGCACTGGATTCTGCGAGATACATATGGCACTGTTGTTGTCGCAGAAGATCGGAATTTCATTCGCTTCAACTTTGTAGTCCTTCAACTGTTGACGAAGCCATAGGATTTGAGAACAGCAGCTTCCTGCGGCCATGTACTCAGCTTCAGTTGTTGAAGTGGCTACACTTGTTTGCTTCTTTGAGAACCACGAGATCAGCTTGCTTCCCAGGAACTGACACGTGCCAGACGTTGATTTCCTATCAACTCTGCAACCTCCATAGTCAGCATCGGAATATCCAGTTAGCTCCAAATTGTCCTCCGCTGGATACCACAGACCCATGTTGATAGTGCCCTTTAAATATCGAAGAATTCTCTTGGCAGCTTCAAGATGGCTGTGCTTGGGGTTACTTTGGAAGCGAGCGCAGACTCCGACTGCAAAAGCGATGTCTGGCCTACTTGCAGTGAGATAGAGAAGTGACCCGATTAGGGCACGATAATCTGTAGGATCTACAGATTTTCCTCCTTCTTCTGGCTCCATCTTCCAGTTGGTATTCATAGGAATCTTCACAGCTTTAGCATGTTGAACACCAAACTTGGCAAGCATATCTCGAGTGTACTTGGCCTGGTTGATGAAAATTCCATTATCCTGCTGCTTCACCTGAAGACCTAGAAAGCAGCTCATCAAGCCAATCATCGACATCTCATACTTGGTCTTCATTAGCTCTCCAAACTTCTCGCTAAGCGACTGGTTTGGTGACCCAAATATGATGTCGTCCACGTAGATCTGGACCCATAGCATATCATCTCCATGATTGATGGTGAAGAGAGTCCGTCTATCTTTCCCTTTTGGAATCCATTTTCCACTAGGAATTGAGATAATGTATCGTACCAAGCTCTGGGAGCTTGCTTCAACCCATACAGGGCTTTCTTCAAGCGATACACTTTATCTCCCTGCTCGAAACCCGGTGGCTGCTCCAGATACACTTCTTCCTTGAGTTCACCGTTGAGGAATGCGCTCTTCACATCCATTTGGTACACTTTGAATTTCTTGGCCGCTGCATAGGCTAGAAATAAACGGATTGCTTCAAGACGTGCCACTGGAGCGAAGGTCTCGTCAAAGTCGATTCCTTCCTCTTGGCAGTAGCCTTTGGCAACTAGTCGCGCCTTGTTCCTCACTACGTTGTGATCCTCGTCCGTCTTGTTCTTGAACACCCACTTGGTGCCAATAACATGCTGAAACTTGGGACGATCCACGAGGTACCATACGTCGTTCCTGGTGAACTGATTCAGCTCTTCTTGCATGGCGATCACCCAGTTAGAATCGGCTAGGGCTTCCTCCACGCTTGATGGCTCAATGTTTGAGAGAAAGCAACTGAACATGGCACTTTCTCCAAACACTTGACTTCTGGTCACTACACCCTTGGATGGATCTCCAATGATTTGGCTGGGTGAGTGATCCTTGAGCCACGCTCGCTTTGATCCGCCAGCTTCATCTTCATCTGCTTCCTTGTCGCTAGCTTCACCGTCTGAAGCTACTGGATTGGGTGCTTGGCCTGCACTAGCTTCAGGAATCTTGGGGGCAGCTTCGACTTCTCCTTTGGGATCCTGCTCGCTTGAGTCCTTGATCTCATCATCTTCATCAAGCACGTCCCAGGTGAGTTGATTTGAGGGTTCCTTGCTTTGATCCTTTTCATTCGCTTGGGCCTGTTCCTGTGGAAGACTTAAAGAAGATTCATCAAATACGACATGGGGTGATTCCTCCACAATTAGGGTTTTACAGTTGAATACTCTGTAGGCTTTGCTAGATGTAGAGTATCCTAAGAATACTCCTTCATCTGCTTTGCTTTCAAAGGCTTTCAACTGTGACTTCCCATTGTTGTGAATGAAGACCCTACAACCAAAAATAGGGAAATAAGAAATGTTAGGAATTCTCCCTGTCCATATTTCATATGGTGTTTTGTCGTGCCGTTTGTTGAGAAGCGTCCGATTCTGTGTGTAGCACGCCGTGTTGGCAGCTTCAGCCCAATACTTCATCGGAAGCTTCGAGTCAGCAATCATGGTGCGAACGGCTTCTTTGATGATTCGATTCCTTCTTTCAGCAACTCCATTCTGCTGAGGAGTGCGTGCTGAAGAAGTTTGATGTGCTATGCCATGCTCCGTGCAGTACGCTTCAATTGTAGAGTTCAGGAACTCTGTGCCTTTGTCGGAGCGAATGGTCACTATAGCTTGATTCTTTTCCACCGCCAATCGCTTGAGTAGTTGTGGCAGTTTGGTCAGTGTCTCCTTCTTGCTGAATAGGAATACAACCCATGTGTAGCGAGAGAAATCGTCGACTACAACTAGAGTGTACTTCCTTCCATTTACACTAACTGGAGTAACTGGACCAAACAGATCCATGTGAAGCAGTTCGAGCACTCGCTTTGATGAGGCTTCTTCGAGACTGGCGAAGTGCTTCTTCGTCTGCTTCCCTCGTTGGCATGGTGAGCATGGATGGTCTTTGATGAAGACTTCATTCGGTATGCCTTGCACCAAACCTTTTCGAGCTAAGCGATTGATAGCTTTGAAATTGAGGTGGTTCAAGCGTCTGTGCCATAGCCATCCAATTTCTGTAGCACTTCTTGCCACTAGACAAGTTTTCTCCTTGCAGCTGTCCCATTGTGCTATGTAGACATTCCTTTGTCTAACTCCAGTGAGCACAATCTGGGATGTGAGTTTGCTCTTCACAATGCACTTGTTGGAGATGAACTCCACCCTGTACCCTTTATCACAAAACTGTGAAATGGATAACAGGTTGTGCTTGAGTCCTTCCACATAGGAGACTTCTTCAATTGTGAGCTTTCCAATTTTCAGTGCGCCGTATCCCCTGGTGCTTCCTCGAGAGTTGTCACCAAAGGTTACGTGTGGACCCTTCTTCTCTATGTAGTTGTGAAGTAGAGCTTTCATGCCAGTCATGTGTCTTGAACATCCACTGTCCAAGTACCAAACTAGTTGACCCTCACTTGGCATGGGATCCACGGCGCTCACCTGCAATTAGACAGATTTTGGTACCCAAATCAGTTTGGGTCCTTGCAGGTTAGTTCCCTTAGGTACCCACACTTGCTTCACTCTCTTTTGAGATGAAGTTTGTGTCTTGGGCTTCTCGACCTTCGAAAACTTGGTGTTCTGCCTAGAAGCAGCTTCACACGTGCAACAGTGTGTGCAAGAGGGGTAGCGGCTCGCTTCAGACCTACCTACGCTCTTCCCATTTTGCTTAAATCCTGAAGCGACTCGCTTCGGATTAGCTTTGGGTTTAGAGACTAACATAGGGTTTCTAGTCTGTTGTAGCGGCTCGGTTGGTTTCCTCGAAGCAGTCCAACTAGGGTTTTGACCCCGACTCGCTTGAGTAACCTTGGAAGTTTGAAGCGGCCTCTTGGGTGCTTCAAGTTCTTCCCCCTCAACGTTAGTCTGGTTGGACCATCTCCAGTCCGGATAACGTGACACATAGACATTACTCCTTTTCTTGAAAGGGAGATCCTTTGTCTCTCGTGTCTTGGCTTGAGACTTAGAAGCTTCAACAGTTCCCCCTTTACCCTTGGATTGGTAAGACTTAGCATGTTGAGTGCTAGGGATTGTTGAATTTTGCTTGCCCTTAGGATCTCCCTTAAAGATATAGACATCTTCATTGGCTTCCTTTTAGGGCTCTCAGCCATTTTGCCTTTGTCTTTGTTAGTGGTCGCTTTGGATGCAGTGGGCAATTCCAAAGTGACTGATGGTGTCGTGTTTGAAGCACCAACAAAGACAGTTGGCTTGGAAGGTCCACCCTCATATCCAAGTCCTCCCTTTCTACCAAAAGGTAGAAGAGAACTCTCTAGTGCCTGTCTAGCGTATGATGCTTTATTTAAGTTGGCGACTAGAGTGGATTGGGTTTCATACCTTCCCTCCAAGCTTTGATGTCTAGCGAAGAGATCCTCGAACTTACTAGTCATGGCCCTTAGTTTAAGTTTGACTTGGTCAAGCTCACGGGCTAGCTTTCGGTTCTCCTTCTCGCTTTGAGACAGAGCTTGTTTTACCACTTCGTGGTCGCTTGATAGTTTAACGTGCTTGTCAAGCAACTCACTCCATGTTGAGGAATTGGGTTCCTCTTGGTGCGAGTGTGCGAGTGTAATTGAACTAGATGGGGGATAGATGAATACCTCTCCAGTTTCTTCATCGGTGAGCGCCATAAATCCTAGATCCTCACCATCACTGGAATTTGGATCGGTGAATGCGTCTGAGTCGCTTGGTGGATCTTCAGTTGTAGCGACCGGCACTTCACTCGCTACGAGCGCTCGCCTTGGGGCATCCCTTTTTGCTTTCAGTTCTTCTCGCTCCTTCGCACTCAGCTTTGGGCAATCGGATTTGTAGTGGCCCATCTTGTGGCAATGGTAACATTCCACTTCCATCATGTCTCTCGGGATCGGCTTTGTCGTCTCTTCTCTCTTTCCTTTTCCTTCTCGAGCATCAGTGCTCCTCCCTTTGTACTGCTTGTAGAATCTTTTGTACTTGCCCACTCGAGAGTTCATTTTGTTGAAGTTCTTGGATAAGAATGCAATGTGTTCTTCCAATTCTTCTCTCGTCATCTTGGCTAGCGACTGCTCGCTTGGCCCTTCGGCAGCTTTGAATGCTACTCCTTTTGACGTAGTGGGCGCTTCATCCTCGTCGTCGAGGCTCATTCGATTCAGATCAAACTCGTGAGCTTTGAGCTCGGAGAACAGCACTTCTGGCGTGAGCTTCGTTAGATCCTTGGTAGCTAGATATAGCTCCTTCATGGTCTGCCACTTCCTTGTGAGAGCACGGACTATTTTCAGATTTACTTCCTTGTCTGTGAGTTCCTTCCCAAGCGAGTTGAGAGTTGCAGTAATGTTGGTAACTCTCAGCTCGAAGGCATCGATGGATTCTCCGGACTTCATCACCAGATTTTCAAACTCCCGCATCTGAACGGCGAGTTTGTTCTCCTTGATTTTTTCTGTGCCTTGAGAAATGAGGGCTAGGGTTTCCCACATTTCCTTTGCCGTTGCACATTTCCTTATCCGTGGTAGATAGGCGTCCGACACGGTGCTCTGCATCGTGTGACGTGCAATCTTGTCGAGGTTGGCAACTTTGAAGTCATTCGGAGTATACTCATCCTTATCCTTCTCCACGTACTGTTGTCGAACATGGGCTGGACGACCTTCAGCGGCTGGAACCTCCACAGATATGGCTTTCTTGATTTCGATTGGTCCGTCTTCAATGACTTCCCACATCCGGTCGTGGATTGAGCATAGGAAGCTCTCGACACGGAAACTCCATATCTCGTATCCTTCGATCGAGAACTGTGGAAGATTTGATGCACTGTATGTAGACATAGCAAACTATCAGCAGTAAATGCAATATGCGTGGGTGAGGTTTTGATGCACTTAGGAAATAGGATCCGGTTCAGTGAGACAACGTGAAGCGAGTGGGGACTCGCTTCGGATATGCAAAGCAGAGGCTCGAAAGAACCGCTGCTCTGATACCACTTGTTGGTCCCGGTTTGCTATAGGAAAAATACGTAGAGGGGGGGGGGGGGGGGTGAATACGTATTTTGAAGTTTTTCAACTTCAATTCCTTAACTCAGAGTATAAAGTAAAGTGCTCTTTGGAAATACTAAGACCTAGCCGAGGGCTAGATCAAAAGCAATCACGAATCCCTTGACCTAAGCTTAGAGCTTGATCAAGAGTGAAACTTTACTCTTTGTGCGGAATTTGGTGAGCTATAATCTTTCCTAAGTAATTGAAAATCCAAGTTAAGTTTGTTTATATGCACGTGCAATGGATAATCGAATACTGTAAAGAGTTTAAGGTAAGAGAGATACGACACAGAGATTTATAGTGGTTCGGAGATAACGCTCCTACGTCCACTTTGTTGCACGACGGCAATTGTTCTTTTCACTCAAGAACTTGAAGGTTACGGGTCCTTCAAAAACCTGGTCGGGATCGGGCTTCACTTGCCTAGATCAAACGACAGACGTAGTGATTGCGGGTTCACTACACAGACCTAACAAAGACTGGAAGCTTCACTCGCTTCAGTCAGACAGACAGGGAGATTACGGGCTCTCCTTACAGCCTAGCTTCGATCGAGCTTTACACAAACGATGTAAGTGTAAGCTTGGATCTCAACTCTACGATCGAGGCTTCTTCAATCGATGAAAGAAGGGCCTTAGATCTGAACAACCTAACGACAACACTCAAAACCTAACAGACGAAGTTTAGGGTTTTTGGTTGACGACACACTATGAAGAACTCTTTACAGTGAATGCAAAGATTGGCTAGAGTTCTTCTTCTAAGCTTGGATATAGAATGGGCTTAGAATCTAAGTGTGAAGGCTGTGAAGACGAGTTCCGATGAACTGGAAACTCGGAGAACACTTGAAAACAAAGACTCGAAGATTGCTAGAAGGCTGGGAGTGTTTGTTTGCTGTATGCGCTCGAATGCTCAAGTAGTGTTCTATTTCTTCACGTCTTCATCCTTCACTATTTATAGGCGGAGGGTTGGCTGAGATCCGTTGCTTGGTTGGTGGCCTTGTCCCTCCTCCTCTCGACAGTACTTGCGCAGGCAGTAGCTTTTGCAGACGCGCAGTTTTGGCATTTTGCTAAAATTGGCTAACTTCCAAGTTTAACAGTAACTGGAGCGAGCCAGTACTGTTGCGGCGTCTTTGTCGGCCTGGCAGTCAACTCCGCTGCTCCTCTCCTCGTTCGACACGTGGAGATCTCGCAATTAATGCAAAGATCTCTAGTTGACTGAAGTTCAAATTCGGAGCGGGAATTTATGCTGTCGCTTTCTGGTAGGTAGTGGCTCGCTTCGCTTTGAAGTTGTAGCGGCCGCTCTGAAGTGAGTCGCTTCACGGTCATTTTCGTAGTGAGTCACTTGAGAATAATTTCCCGAGAAACTACTTAAGTAAGTGTTGACCCGTGTTGACTTGCTTCGGCTTTTCTTTGTAGCGCTCGCTTCGCTTCGCTTCGGTTTGAACTGTAGCGCTCGCTTCGCTTTGCTTTGGCAGACTCACTTTGAATCTACTGTAGCGATCGCTTCGCTTCGCTATTCTTCGGCACGCTTCACTTCAGCTTGCTTGACTTGCTTCGCTTTGGAAAACACACTCAAGCGAGTGGCCTTCACTTGAACTTTTGAAGCCTAATCTAAGCAAAATAAAAGAGCCATCCTAACAGTGTAGGCTTAGAAAAATTCTAACCTATTAACTACATCAAAATGGGTCGCTTGGGAAAAGGACGCTTGGGGTTTTGGGATCTAATCAAAACAAATGACTTCATTTATCAAATGTCCCATGAAGTTCCCCCTTAACAATTTAGTCCTTAACAATTCCCAACAAACTCCCTTACCACTGAAGATCTTTTCGACATTCTTGTCGGAAACGAATATGAGATGATCCGCATCCATGGATCAACACAGCCTTCCACCAGCAAGAAGGCTGATGAAAAGAACAAGGAGGTAGCTTTCAAGGCCGACTCAGCCTCAGCTGCTGCCCCAAGTCCGATTGACGAGTCCATCGTCAAGAAGTTCGAGAAAATGACTCTCGACTATGCTCTAGCTGCTAGGAGAAATGAGAAGCTCCTAGGGAAGGTTGTCAAATACAAAAAGTTCTATCGTGACAACAAGCGAAACTTCTCAAACCGCAACCACGACCGCCCTGACAAAAAGGGAGAAGGTAAATCCTCAACCTTCAATTCTTCTAACACACCCGAGGGTGGTTGTTTCAATTGTGGCAGGCCAGGTCACTACAAGACCGACTGTCCGGATCTTACCAAGGCCGAGAGAGACGAGCTCCGTGCAAAGCGCGATAAGAAGCTCAAAGACCAACGAGCTGCAATGATCGCCGAAGAAACAAAGGAAGCTCACCTCTCGGATAGCTCGTCAAGTGATGACGAAGGTTACATCGCTTTCAACGAAAGTGATGATGAAGAATGTTTCGTTGGAGAGCACCAACAAAACGAGGGATCTTCAAAGGTAGATCTTCAACCCATATCACTTTCTTTCTCTGACGATGATTGTGCAGAAGAAGGTGATGAAGACCTATCCGAGGCTGTGTCTTGGGAAGAAATCAAGAAGCAGCTGGATGACTATGCCGATCTCGTGGATACACTCAAGGAGGTCGTTGAAGACAATGCTGAGCTATTGGATAAAAATGAAAAATACAAGCTAGCATTAGAAGAAAGATTCTCTCCCTACGATGAAGAAAAGGAAAGGGAGATCGAAACCCTAAAGTCAAAGGTTGATGAATTGACTTTACGGGTTAAGGAGTTCGATACCAGGGTGCTCGAGAAGGACGAGACCCTCAAGACCAAAGATGTCGAAATACACAGACTTACTTCAAAATTGGCTGACTTGGTAATTCGACACGAACTCCTCGTGAAAAAGGAAGAAAAACTTCAACTCACATTGAGTCAGTTGAAGAAAAGTGGAAAGAAGCTAGAAGAGGTCCAATCCATGCAACGCAATCCGCGCGATCACTCTGGGATTGGATTTAACGGAGAATCCAAGAAAAGCAAGAACAAAGACTGCGAGATCACGTTCGTGAAAGCGCAGCCTAAATCGAAGAATGTTCGGAAAGCTAATCAAGCTCTCCCTGATAAGATGGTCAAGCTGAAGAATCCAGCTCGACAGCCCCAGGCCATCCTCATAAAGCAACAAAAGAAGGAACAGCCTGCTTCTCAAAAGAAAGAGAATCGACCTGTCCAGCAACGTCGACCTGCCCCCTATCATCAAAATCAGGCTGTTCATCAAGGGCGATACCAAGGCCAGCACTATCAAAGGCCGTATCATCCTCAGTTCTTCTACCCGGATTATCAAGGGTGCTACTGCCACTATCCTCAACAGTCAAATTTTCCAGACTGGCAGTATCAACCTGGGTATTATGAACACAATTATCAGCCTCGTCGCCCTCGCTCGAAGAAAACCAAGGCTCCCAAGCCCAAGACCGCTACTGCCTCGTCCTCAGCCTCGGATAGAAGCAGACCGGTGAAGCAAATATGGGTTCCAAAGGCCGTTCCCGCAACCGATGTAGCACCCAATCTCAAATGGGTTGCTAAGTTTAACTAATTGCAGGTTGGGAAGGCTCAAAGAAGGAGCCAAGCAGCTCATGGAGCTGTATGGATCATTGATAGTGGATGCTCGAAGCACATGACGTGTGACAAAACGCCACTTTCAAACTATCAAGATCGAGACGGGCCACTTGTAACCTTTGGAGGAAATTCTAAGGGATTTACGAGAGGCCAGGGCGATCTAAGAGTTGGTAAAACAACTATTTCTAACGTCTCTTATGTTGAAGGTCTTAATCATAACCTATTTTCTGTGTCGCAATTCTGCTCGAGTGGTAAACGAGTAGAATTCACCGCTAATAAATGTCTCGTGAAGAATGAGGAAGGAGAAACACTTCTTACCGGAATTTTGCAGGATAGACTCTATATTGTTCAATGGACAGATTGGATAGAGACCTGCCTGGTCACAAAGGCCGATTCCGAGACAAGCTGGCTATGGCACAAGAGGTTGAGTCACTTAAACTTCAAGGCCATCAACAAGCTCGCACGCAACAAGCTGGTGAACGACCTGCCAGACCAAGTCTTCGATCGTGATCACATCTGCAGAGCCTGTCAAGCCGGAAAGCAAACAAGATCATCCTTTCCAAGCGTGACGGCACAATCATCAAATCGAATTCTTGAGCTTCTCCATCTCGACCTCTTCGGTCCAGTCACTCCCTTGAGTATAAACGGTAGAAAATATGCTCTCGTTATTATAGATGATTATTCTAGATTTACGTGGGTTATTTTCATGTACAAAAAGAAGGAGACATTGGAGAAGCTACCTGCGTTGCTGAGCAAGCTGTGCAATCAAAAGGAGAAATCCATCATCTCCATTCGATCAGATCGAGGCACCGAATTTATCAATGCAATGATCGAAGAATATTGCACAAAGAGTGGGATTCATCATCAAACTTCAGCTGCACGCACACCTCAACAAAACGGCGTGGTGGAACGTCGTAACAGATCGCTGAAGGAAGCAGCTCGTACCATGTTGGATGAAACCAATCTTCCAAAGAAGTTTTGGGCAGAGGCCGTTAATACAACCTGCTATACCCAAAACAGGTCGATCATCACGACCCGACATGGAAAGACTCCATACGAGCTGTGGAACAACAAGCTCCCTAGGTTAAAGTATTTTAAAGCTTTTGGGTGTTTGTGTTACATTCATAACAATGGGAAATCTCAATTGAAGACTTTTGATAGCAAGGCCGATCCAGGAGTATTTTTAGGATACTCAGAGGTTAGCAAAGCTTATAGAGTCTTTAATAAGAAAACCCTAGTTGTGGAGGTAACACCTCATGTTGTGTTTGATGAATCTACTTGTCTGTACAGAGAATCAAGTACAGGAACAGATCAGCCCGCTGCTAACAGGCCGTCTAACTCCCCCATTGACGACCTGCTAGTATGGACTCCAAATGATTTGGAGGAAGAGGATCAATCTGATCCTAGGGTCGCACAGCAAGGGGGAAGTGATGCAAATAACACTTCGAGCTGTAATACATCAGCCGGACTTAACCAAGCTGATCCCCCTCCCTCAGTCCCCAAGACTGATGCTGTTCACGACCTTACATCCCAAATTGAGCAGCTCGATAACACTATGGAGCAGCTCAACATCCAGGCCGAACAGCAGCCTGATCAACATCCCGAACAACAACGCGTATCCACTGATCAACCTTCAACTCACCCGGAGTTTGATGAACCCATTAATGAGCCCGAACCAATCATTTCAAATGAAGAAAGGTCACGACGCAGACGATGGATCGATGATCATCCGAAAGAGCTCATTGTTGGGAACCCAAACCAAGGAGTGCGAACAAGGAGGACGATTGGTGAAAGTGCGCTATTAAGTTGCTATCTCTCTCGCATAGAACCCAAAGATGCCATTGAAGCTCTTCAAGATGCTGATTGGATTGAAGCCATGCAAGAAGAACTCAATGAATTCAAAAGAAATGAAGTATGGTCTCTAGTTGATCGTCCTTATCATCAGGGCGTCATTGGAGTCAAATGGGTTTACAAGAACAAGAGAGATGAATCTGGAGAAGTTGTCAGAAACAAAGCCAGATTAGTAGCAAAGGGTTACTGTCAACAAGAAGGAATCGACTATGATGAGACGTTTGCCCCCGTTGCAAGATTAGAAGCTATAAGGCTGTTTCTAGCTTATGCCGCTCATCAACGATTCAAAGTCTACCAGATGGACGTTAAAAGTGCGTTCCTCAATGGCGTTCTCGAAGAGGAAGTCTATGTGGAACAGCCTCCTGGATTCGAGGAGGGTGATTCAAGCAAAGTCTACAAACTGCACAAGGCCGTCTACGGTCTTAAGCAAGCTCCTCGAGCTTGGTATGAGACACTGTCATCCTTCCTCATCGAATCAGGATTCAAGCGTGGTTCAGTCGACAAGACGCTATTCACTATCAAAGTGAATGAACATATCCTTTTAGTACAAATATATGTTGATGATATTATTTTTGGATCTAAATCTCCCATTTTGTGCGAAAAATTTGGTAACCTCATGACCGAAAAATATAAAATGTCTATGATGGGGGAAATGAATTTCTTTCTAGGGTTGCAGGTTAAGCAGTCCGATGAAGGAATCTTCATTAGCCAAACAAAGTACGCACACGAGCTGGTCGACAAGTTTGGTGTCAAAGACAGCAAGCCTGTCAAAATACCGATGCTCTCTGGAGGGAAGATCGACCCGGATCCCCAAGGAAAACCTGCCAACATAACATAGTACATGGGTATAATTGGTTCATTACTTTATTTAACTGCTAGTCGACCTGACATCACTTTTGCAGTTGGAGTGTGTGCTCGATTTCAAGCTAATCCGAAGGAATCTCACTTGGAAGCAGCAAAGAAAATTCTTCGATACATCAAAGGAACCACAAATTTAGGTCTTTGGTATCCTTGTGATGATAATTTGCAGCTTACAGGCTATTCAGATTCTGATCATGCAGGGTGCAAGCTCGATAGGAAATCTACCTCGGGTACTTGCCATTTTCTCGGAAACAAGCTGATTTCTTGGTTTTCAAAGAAGCAGACTTCAGTAGCCACCTCCACCACAGAGGCCGAGTACATGGCCGCAGGAAGTTGTTGTGCACAAATCTTGTGGATCAAACAACAACTTAAGGATTATGAAGTTGAAGTCAGTGAAGTACCAATATTCTGCGACAGCTCGAGTGCCATCGCCATTACCCAAAACCCAGTTCTTCATTCAAGATGCAAGCACGTGGATATTCGACATCACTTCATTCGTGATCATGTGGAAAAGAAGAACGTGGTTATTGAGAAGATACACACTGACATTCAACGAGCTGATATTCTAACCAAACCCCTAGCCGAAGAAAGATTCAAAATGCTATGTGGAAAGCTAGGGTTATTAAATGTTGAGTCATCAGGCCGATCGTAAGCTTCCAGGCCGTTTTCTCCTCATCAGCCTGACACATCTTTCAAAAGCTTGTGTGGGACCAACAATCGGGACCAACAAGCAGGCCGTCTCTTTACAAACAGGCAGATATCAAGGGGGAACAGGCCGTCAACTCTCAACCGGCCGTTACCATTTGAACAGGCCGTGTCTATCTACAGGCCGTGTCTATCTACAGACCGTGCCTATCTACAGACCGTGCCTATCTACAGGCCGTGCCTATCTACAGGCCGTGTCTGTCTACAGGCCGTGTCCATCATCAGGCCGTCGACTATTCAATAGATCGACCTGTGTTCCTCAATTGAGGGAGAACACTTGGCCAAAGTGATCCATCATTTGAGGGGGAACAATGGCCAATGTCTGTCTCCAGGGCGTTTATTTCGCCAGGCCAACATCTTAAAACCAGGCAGTTCCACCTCACCAGGCTGATGTCATATGTCCAGGCCGATATCACAAATACAGGCCGTTCATTTCGACAGGCCGTTCTCCGTCACAAGGCCGATATCATCAGGCCGATATCAACCTGAATGCAACTGCATTTATGAAGGAAGAATCAAAAGGGCAGTATCACCCTTTTGTCTTATAACTTCTTTAATACGCATTGATCTCTTCATTTATTAATGTTATTTATTTCTCAATGTGTTTCACTATTTAAGGTTCTGATAATTTGCAGAAAATAAGGAAAAGGGGATAATGATTACCATTTTTGTAAAACATCCAGTCAAGTGTCAAGTTTTGACACATTGACCGAGAATGCATTTAATTCCCTGCCTTCTCACTGCAAAAAGTGCAAGTTATCGCACGTTCTCATATCTCACGCGCGAATGTGTAACGTTTCACATTTCACGCGCACTCATCGTGTGGATGAGAATTAAAGAGCGATTTTTCACCTTTTCAAATTCGAACAATCTCAACCGTTCGAAAACTCTATATATATGGCATACAGTTTTCTCTCAATCTTTACCTACTCTCATCATCTTCTTCGAAAAACCTAAATTTTTCCTCTGCAAAAACTGCCGCCGTCGTGTTTATTTCTCACTGCTGGTTTTCATCTCTTTTCACTCAATCGCACAAAGATTTCACCGTGGTTTGTACTTTTTCTCTGCTTTTAATCTCTTTTGTGAGTATTTGTTACTTATCTATCTGTCTCGTTGCAGAAAACCAACAACCATGGCTCAAACATCAACTTCCGGTCGCAAAGAGATGCAGTGGTCAGAAATCGAGGATTTCTTGAAGGCTCGCATCAAATACGAGCCCTATATGGTGCGCGAAAACTTCGGTTTTCGTGATCTTGACTCAATGTTCGGCATAGTGGAGAAGTGCTCCCCTTTCTATCAAATTATCTCCACCCGGCCGGCGAAGAGCCTTCCAAAGTATGCAGCTGCCTTTTTCTACAACTGGAACGAGGGCGATTCCGTGTCTACCCACACCGTCTCCCTCGGAACCCAGAATGTTATGCACACCATCAACGTTCTTGACGCCGTGAAGGGCGCCTTCGGCATTGAGGATGGTGGGACGATGCAGCTCTCGGAGATTTCTCGAGATCATCTGCAGCAAGTTGCAGATCGAGTGCTGATAGAGCAGAAGCAGTACGTTCCAGTAGCCTTCAAAAGGAACGAGCTCCGTCCCAAATACCGCCTCCTGATGGACTTTGTGCAGAAGTGCCTTCTAAGGCACATCGGGAATTACGACCAGGTCACTCCGTTCAAATTCCAAATCTTGACGGCCGTAATCCTCGACCTGCCCATTTGTTGGGCCAAGTTAATGGTCTCCCTGCTGTGGGATGAAGCAAGGCAGATCATCCTCGAGATGGAGGGAGAGGCCGTGGTGAAGGTTTCGCTCCACAATAACAAGCCGCTTCGTCTTGGGACGAAGGCTACCTGCCTTATCATTTCCTTCTTCAAGCATAGGAAATGGTCCAATGAGGAGGCCTTCCCCCCTCTATTTATTCCGAAGGATCTCCACCAGCTGGAAATGGCGATTGGGGTGGCGCCGCAAATTTATTACAACTCCCCGGACAATGTCAGGGTGCATCTTGTCAAGTGCGGCGAATCCAAGGTCGGTTGGAGGATTCCACCTCGGCCTGCTCAAAAGAAGAGGAAGGCCGATGTCGATCTGGTTCCCTCTCGACCTGTGAAGAAGTCACAACCTGTGAAGAAGACTCCTCCACGGAGGACGCCATCGGCCTCCGGTGATCCGCCCAGGCCACTTCACAGGATACTCCCCGTGACCGAGGAATCTGCTCCTCCTCGCAGGGAGCCATCGCCCTCTCCATCGCCCTCATCATCAGCCGAACGGACTCCATCTCCAGTCCGTTCCGCCGCTGAGCCGTCCGCCTCGCAACAACGGTCTGAATCTCCCCGCCCGGAGGCCGTTGTCATTTCGTCTCCAGTGAGATCCGCCCCAGTCCATCGAGCTGGATCCGTCGAGATCCAGGATCTCACTGGGGAAGAATCTCTCTCTTCCCCCCTTCGGCATGCACCTGTGGAGGAAGACACCATCCTGCCGATCCAACCTCTTGTTGAGCAGCCGATGTCTGCTGCTCACTCCCAGGTCGCTGCATTGAAGGCCGAGGCCAGGCTGAAGGTCATCGACCTGATGCCGGGGATAGCCCAACTCCCCAAGTCTCTCGACCTCGCCACTCGCCTCCAGTTCTATCTGGATTGTAAGTCGAGTTACTATTACGTCTTCGAGGCGCTGCTGCAGGTCGTTACTCTCAACGACCTGAAGGTCGAGGAGCTGGCTCTAGAAGCGGAGTTCGGTTTCTTCACCGTGGGGGATGCGGCCTCAAATTTTCAACAGCTTGTGCTTCGCCGCATGAAGGTCGAAGCCAAAATTTTGGGCATCGACCTTCGCCCCCTCTATGCGCACTCTCGCGCCCTGTACAACTCCGCCGCAGAAGCCGGAGACGAGTTTGAAAGGATTCAAACTCCGGAGCAATCATCACCCAGGATTGAGGGTGATGATCAGCCTCTTGTTGCTGCTGCTCCGTCTCCCAAAGTTGATGTGGAGGCTGTGCTGGACGAAATTTCTGCCAAGCTTGAGTCCATCATCACCAGCCTCCCAGAGCAAATCAAGCAGGCCGTAGCAGAGGCCCGGGCTGATATAGTGAAAGATGCCAAAGCCCAGGCCGATGAAGCTGCCAGGGAGCGCGTCACGGACTTTGCCGTGAAGCTTTTGAAGGAATACACCGACAAGCTCCTGCCGGGCCAGCTTGATGAGCTCAACATGGCATCCCGTGACCAGATCGCGGAAGTATTGGAGGACTTGGCCAAGGTCGATGAGCGTGTAACCAATTTGACCTCATCTGTCTCGACCTCGGCATCGACCTCCAATGAGCAGATCAACGCCATCCACGGCACCATCTCCTCCCTTCTCTGTGGGCAACTGGAGTTGAAGGATGCTGTGATCAAGCTGCAGCAAGAGGATGCGACTCTTCATTCCCTTATAAAGGCCCTGACTGATGATGTCGAAAAGGGGGAAGAAGAAAGAGCCGCCGCCGCCGCGAAGAAGAAGAAGCCCTCCAAATCCAAATCTGCTTCAACTACCGTGGCTCCTCCTCCTCCACCTCAAAAGCAGCCTGCCTCCCAGGCCGTTCTCTCCAAGGACGTCGCCTCCCAGGCCGATCCCATTGCTGCTGCTGCTGCTGCTCAGGCCGCCGAGGACAAAGCCCGTCTGGCCAAGCACTCCGAACTTATTTCAGCCATGATTTTGGCCGGGGCGTCGCAGGAGCAGTCCGTGGACCCTGAAGAGCAAAAGCGGTTCATGGCCAAGTGCCGGGCCGATGAAGCAAGGAAGAAAAGGGAGATGGACTGGATCAGCCAGTCCGCCCAAGTTTTGAATGCTGGAGTCCAGCAGCAGGTCGTTGAATGGCTTGATGAATCTCAAAACAACCTGCTGCGGGAGCTCAATTCTTGCTTCATCCTGCTGCACTACTGGATCAAGGACCCCTCCCTTCCTGCCGATGCCGATGAAGCGTATGCAGCCTATATGCTCAAATTTCCCTACCAAAAATTCATTGGTGATCTTCGGAAAAAGGCTGCAGAGGCCGGTGTGACGATAAGGGCCCCAGCTCAACAATATTTTGCGCCCTTGCGTCTTGGTGCCTCGGAGTATTTGGATTACTCTCGAGTCGACCAATACATCGCTCAAACTGCCATCGGCCTAGGCATCAACGTGTCGAATTCCGATCCCGACTATCGTCGTATCAGGGATGGAATTTACGCAAGCATGCAGTCGAAGTCAAGGGAGCAGGTCCAGGAAGAGCGCTTAGCAGCCCGTGCCAAGATCCAGGCGATGTAGATAGATGTTTTTGTTTAATTTTTGTATTCATTTATGTTCGTAGCTCAGTTTGGAACTTCCAATGTAATGTACGCTATCGAGCTGAATGAAGCAAAAACATCTTTCGACCTGACGACAATATCTCTTTGTCCAGGCATCTGCCTTTACTGCTTTATTTTAATTGTCCTTATCTGCCTTTCTTATATTTCCTTATCAATCTTCATGATTGAAAAATTTTCAAGCTCTGATACCATCTTTCAGTGTTTTATCTTAGGAATTATTTGTAAAGTGTTTGGTTTCGACATCATCAAAAAGGGGGAAATTGTTGGGAACCCCTTGCAGTTTGATTTTGATGATGTTTATCGAAACCACACTTAGGCATAATTTTACTTGTTTAGGGTCAAGGCCGATAGATCGACCTGCTACCTGTTAGTGCAGGTCGATGCCCTCTAATGTTTAGAATCAAGTTCGATCCACCATGTAAGAGTAAGGTCGATGTATCGACCTGCCTCAAATTGGATCGAGCTGGATCATCAGCCCGTCTATCGACCTCCCCTATCAAGCTTCCAGCTGGCATTGCCTTAGAAGATTTCAAGAACTGGATTATCAATCAAGGTCGATGCTCCGCCTCCATGGAGCGTCACGACCTGATCCTTGCCACGTCGAGTGCCAGCAAGGACGAATATTCCCAACGGCTAGAAGTGAGTCAGCTTCCAACGGCTAGTGCCACGTCAGCCTGACTCCAACGGCTAGTTTTTCAAAACTGCCTATAAATACTTCAGCCATTATCGGATTCAAACACGGGAAACACAAGCTATCAACGCCGTATCTCTGCCCAAATCTCTCTCAAAGTCCATATCCATTCAAGTGTTCGAAATCCGATTAGTTTCCCAAACACTTGACGAAGAGAGGTTTCCGATTCCGATAAACACCACAACGACGAAGCGTTCACTGCTGCTTGTCGATTGTTCAACAACTTCTTCTCCGACTTGTTCGAAGTTAGAAAGCTTGTTTTTATTTTCGCCATTATAGAGTTAGTCAAGCTCTGTAAAAGCGTAAGGTTGTTTGTACGTTTCAGTACGAAGGTTGTAAGGGTCACGACCCAAAACTCGTGTCTAGATATTTTCAGGTTAGATTGTATCTAGAACTGATACTCAGTCAGTATAAATAAGAGAGGTTGAATCCAAAGGTAAAGGGATTCTCAGGTCGAGTCGACCTGACGTGGACGTAGGAGGGTTTCTCCGAACCACGCTAAATCGCGGTGTCTCTCTCTCTCTCTCTCTCTCTCTTTATTTATCGCCCTTATATTTTATCATCAAACTAACTAGTATCAACCTGCATATCTGCATCAACCTGCTACTGTTCTATCAACCTAAAGATTTTTCAAAGAGTAAATCAACCTCCACCAACTTCCGCATTAACAACAGTTTGATAAATCAAGCTTGATACCATACAAGCTTGATAGATCAAACTGCCTCTGATAAGGTCGACCTTGACAATCGACCTGCAGATCGACCTGATTTTACAAACATCAAAAACGGTTGGTTATTGGTGTATTCCCCCCCCCCCCCCATACACCAATTACTCTTTCCCGGGACCAACAACTCTCGACTATGCTCTAGCTGCTAGGAGAAATGAGAAGCTCCTAGGAAAGGTTGTCAAATACAAGAAATTCTACCGTGACAACAAGCGAAACTTCTCAAACCGCAACCACGACCGCCCTGACAAAAAGGGAGAATGTAAACCCTCAACCATCAATTCTTCTAACACACCCGAGGGTGGTTGTTTCAATTGTGGCAGGCCAGGTCACTACAAGACCGACTGCCCGGATCTTACCAAGGCCAAGAGAGACGAGCTCCGTGCAAAGCGCGATAAGAAGCTCAAAGATCAACGAGCTGCAATGATTGCCGAAGAAACAAAGGAAGCTCACCTCTCGGATAGCTCGTCAAGTGATGACGAAGGTTACATCGCTTTCGACGAAAGTGATGATGAAGAATGTTTCGTTGGAGAGCACCAACAAAACGAGGATCTTCAAAGATCTTCAACCCATTTCACTTTCTTTTTCTGACGATGATTGTGCAGAAGAAGGTGATGAAGACCTATCCGAGGCTGTGTCTTGGGAAGAAATCAAGAAACAGCTCGACGACTATGCTGATCTCGTGGATACACTCAAAGAGGTCGTTGAAGATAATGCTGAGCTATTGGACAAAAATGAAAAATACAAGCTAGCATTAGAAGAAAGATTCTCTCCCTACGATGAAGAAAAGGAAAGGGAGATTGAAGCCCTAAGGTCAAAGGTTGAAGAATTGACTTTACGGGTCAAGGAGTTCGATTCCAGGGAGCTCGAGAAGGACGAGTCCCTCAAGACCAAAGATGCCGAAATACACAGCCTTACCTCAAAATTGGCTGACTTGGTAATTCGACACGAACTCCTCGTGAAAAAGGAAGAAAAACTTCAACTCACTTTGAGTCAGTTGAAGAAAAGCGGAAAGAAATTAGAAGAGGTCCAATCCATGCAACGCAATCCGCGTGATCACTCTGGGATTGGATTCAAAGGAGAATCCAAGAAAAGCAAGGACAAAGACTGCGAGATCACGTTCGTGAAAGCGCAGCCTAAGTCAAAGAGTGTTCGGAAAGCTCATCAAGCTCTCCCAGATAAGATGGTCAAGCTGAAGAACCCAGTTCGACAGCCCCAAGCCATCCTCTTAAAGCAACAAAAGAAGGAACAACCTGTTCCTCAAAAGAAAGAGAGTCGACCTGCCCAGCATCGTCGACCTGCCCCCTTTCATCAAAAGCAGGCTGTTCATCAAGGGCGATACCAAGGCCAGTACTATCAAAGGCCGTATCACCTTCAGTTCTTCTTTCCTGCTCCTCAAGGTTGTCACTGCCATTACCCTCAACAGTCGAATTTTCAAGACTGGCAGTTTCAACCTGGTCCTCATAAAGAGCAGTATTATCAGCCTCGTCGCCCTCGCTCAAAGAAATCCAAGGCTCCCAAGCCCAAGACCGCCACTGCCTCGTCCTCAGCCTCGGATAGAAGCAGACCGGCAAAACAAATTTGGGTCCCAAAGGCCGTACCCGCAACCGATGTAGCACCCAATCTCAAATGGGTCGCTAAGTTTAACTAATTGCAGGTTGGGAAGGCTCAAAGAAGGAGCCAAGCAGCTCGTGGAGCTGTATTGATCATTGATAGTGGATGCTCAAACCACATGACGTGTGACAAAACGCTACTATCAAACTTTCAAGAACGAGACGGCCACTTGTAACCTTTGGAGGAAATTCTAAGGGATTTACTAGAGGCCAGGGCGATCTAAAAGTTGGTAAAACAACTATTACTAACGTCTCTTATGTTGAAGGTCTTAATCATAACCTATTTTCTGTGTCGCAATTCTGCTCGAGTGGTAAACGAGTAGAATTCACCGCTAACAAATGTCTCGTGAAAAATGAGGAAGGAGAAACACTTCTTACCGGAATTTTGCAGGATAGACTCTATATTGTTCAATGGACAGATTGGATAGAGACCTGTCTGGTCACAAAGGCTGATTCCGAGACAAGCTGGCTATGGCACAAGAGGTTGAGTCATTTGAACTTCAAGGCCATCAACAAGCTCGCACGCAACAAGCTGGTGAACGACCTGCCAGATCAAGTCTTCGATCGTGATCACATCTGCAGAGCTTGTCAAGCTGGAAAGCAAACAAGATCATCCTTTCCAAGCGTGACGACACAAACATCAAATCGAATTCTTGAGCTTCTCTATCTCGACCTCTTCGGTCCAGTCACTCCCTTGAGTATAAACGGTAGAAAATACACTCTCGTTATTATAGATGATTATTCTAGATTTACGTGGGTTATTTTCATGTACAAAAAGAAGGAGACTTTGGAGAAGCTACCTGCGTTGCTGAGCAAGCTGTGCAATCAAAAGGAGAAATCCATCATCTCCATTCGATCAGATCGAGGCACCGAATTTTATCAATGCAATGATCGAAGAGTATTGCACAAAGAGTGGGATTCATCATCAAACCTCAGCAGCTCGTACACCTCAACAAAATGGCGTAGTGGAACGCCGTAACAGGTCGCTGAAGGAAGCAGCTCGTACCATGTTGGATGAAACCAATCTTCCAAAGAAGTTTTGGGCAGAGGCTGTTAACACAGCCTGCTACACCCAAAACAGGTCGATCATCACGACCCGACATGGAAAGACTCCATACGAGCTGTGGAACAACAAGCTCCCCAGGTTAAAGTATTTTAAAGCTTTTGGGTGCTTGTGTTACATTCATAACAATGGGAAATCTCAATTAAAGACTTTTGATAGCAAGGCCGATCCAGGAGTATTTTTAGGATACTCAGAGGTTAGCAAAGCTTATAGAGTCTTTAATAAGAAAACCCTAGTTGTGGAGGTAACACCTCATGTTGTGTTTGATGAATCTACTTGTCTGTACAGAGAATCAAGTGCAGGTACAGAACAGCCCGCTGCTAACAGGCCGTCTAACTCACCCATTGACGACCTGCTAGTATGGACTCCAAATGATTTGGAGGAAGAGGATCAATCTGATCCTATGGTCACACAGCAACGAGGAAGTGATGCAAATGATACTTCGAGCTGTAATACATCAGCCGGATATAACCAGGCTGATCCCCCTCCCTCAGTCCCCAAGACTGATGTTGTTCACGACCTTACATCCCAAATCGAGCAGCTCGATAACACTATGGAGCAGCTCAACATCCAGGGCGAACAGCAGCCCGATCAACATCCCGAGCAACAGCGCGTGTCCACTGATCAACCTTCAACTCACCCGGAGTTTGATGAACCCATTAATGAGCCCGAACCAATCATTTCAAATGAAGAAAGATCACGACGCAGACGATGGATCGATGATCATCCGAAAGAACTCATTGTTGGGAACCCAAACCAAGGAGTACGAACAAGAAGGACGATTGGTGAAAGCGCACTTCTAAGTTGCTATCTCTCTCGCATAGACCCAAAGATGCAATTGAAGCTCTTCGTGATGCTGACTGGATTCAAGCCATGCAAGAAGAACTCAATGAATTCAAAAGAAATGAAGTATGGTCTCTAGTTGATCGGCCTTATCATCAGGGCGTCATTGGAGTCAAATGGGTTTATAAGAACAAGAGAGATGAATCCGGAGAAGTTGTCAGAAATAAAGCCCGATTGGTTGCAAAGGGTTACTGTCAACAAGAAGGAATCGACTATGATGAGACGTTTGCCCCCGTTGCAAGATTAGAAGCTATAAGGCTGTTTCTAGCTTATGCCGCTCATCAACGATTCAAAGTCTACCAGATGGATGTTAAAAGTGCGTTCCTCAATGGCGTTCTCGAAGAGGAAGTCTATGTGGAACAGCCTCCTGGATTCGAGGAGGGTGATTCAAGCAAAGTCTACAAACTGCACAAGGCCGTCTACGGTCTTAATCAAGCTCCTCGAGCTTGGTATGAGACGCTGTCATCCTTCCTCATCGAATCAGGATTCAAGCGTGGTTCAGTCGACAAGACACTATTCACTATCAAAGTGAATGAACATATCCTTTTAGTACAAATTTATGTTGATGATATCATTTTTGGATCTAAATCTCCCATTTTGTGCGAAAAATTTGGTAACCTCATGACCGAAAAATATAAAATGTCTATGATGGGGGAAATGAATTTCTTTCTAGGGTTGCAGGTTAAGCAGTCCGATGAAGGAATCTTCATTAGCCAAACAAAATACGCACACGAGCTGGTCGACAAGTTTGGTGTCAAAGACAGCAAGCCTGTCAAAATACCGATGCTCTCTGGTGGGAAGATCGACCCGGATCCCGAAGGAAAACCTGCCAACATAACTCAGTACAGGGGTATAATTGGTTCATTACTTTATCTAACTGCTAGTCGACCTGATATCACTTTTGCAGTTGGAGTGTGTGCTCGATTTCAAGCTAATCCAAAGGAATCACACTTGGAAGCAGCAAAGAAAATTCTTCGATACATCAAAGGAACCACAAATCTAGGTCTTTGGTATCCTTGTGATGATAATTTGCAGCTTACAGGTTATTCAGATTCTGATCATGCAGGGTGCAAGCTCGATAGGAAATCTACCTCGGGTACTTGCCATTTTCTCGGAAACAAGCTGATTTCGTGGTTTTCAAAGAAGCAAACTTCAGTTGCCACCTCCACCACAGAGGCCGAGTACATGGCCGCAGGAAGTTGTTGTGCACAAATCTTGTGGATCAAACAACAACTTAAAGATTATGAAGTTGAAGTCAGTGAAGTACCTATATTCTGTGACAGCTCGAGTGCCATCGCCATTACTCAGAATCCAGTTCTTCATTCAAGATGCAAACACGTGGATATTTGACATCACTTTATTCGTGATCACGTGGAAAAGAAGAACGTGGTTATTGAGAAGATACACACTGACATTCAACGAGCTGATATTCTAACCAAACCTCTAGCCGAAGAAAGATTCAAAATGCTATGTGGAAAGCTAGGGTTATTAAATGTTGAGTCATCAGGCCGATCGTAAGCCTACAGGCCGTTATCTCCTCATCAGCCTGCCACATCTTTCAAAAGCTTGTGTGGGACCAACTATCGGGACCAACAAGCAGGCCGTCTCTTTACAAACAGGCAGATATTAAGGGGGAACAGGCCGTCAACTCTCAACAGGCCGTTACCATTTGAACAGGGAGTTACTATTTAGACAGGCCGTGTCTGTCAACAGGCCGTATCTGTCAACAGGCCGTGTCCATCAACAGGCCGTGTCCATCAACAGGCCGCCGGCTATTCAACAGATCGACCTGTGTTCCTCAATTTAGGGGGAACACTTGGCCAAAATGATCCATCATTTGAGGGGGAACAAAGGCCGATATTATAAGTCCAGGCCGTTTATTCCGCCAGGCCGATATCACATGTCCAGGGCGTTTATTTTGCCAGGCCGATGTCTTCCCCCCAGGCCGTCAACTTCGACAGGCCGTCGTTTTATGCCACAAGGCCGATATCGTCAGGCCGATATCAACCTGAATGCAACTGCATTTATGAAGGAAGAATCAAAAGGGCAGTATCACCCTTTTGTCTTATAACTTCTTTAATACGCATTGATTTCTTCATTTATTAATGTTATTTATTTCTCAATGTGTTTCATTATTTAAGAGTCTGATAATTTGCAGAAAATGAGGAAAAAGGGAGTAATGATTACCATTTTTGTAAAACATCCAGTCAAGTGTCAAATATTGACACATTGACCGAGGCTGCATTTAATTCCCTGCCTTCTCTCTGCAAAAGTGCAAGTTATCGCACGTTTTCAATATCTCACGCGCGAATGTGTAACGTTTCACATTTCACGCGCACCCATCGTGTGGATGAAAATTAAAGAGAGATTTTCACCTTTTCAAATTCGAACGATCACAACCGTTCGAAAACTCTATATATATGGCATGCAGTTTTCTCTCAAACTTTACTTACTCTCTTCATCTTCTTCGAAAAACCTAATTTTCATTCTCTGCAAAAATTTAAACTGCCGCCGTCGTGTTCTTCGTTTTTCTGCTTACTCACTATCTGCATCAAATCACTCTCCGTGGTTTGTACTCTTTTCACCGATTATGTTTTTATTTTCTGTCAAGTTCTTCACTGTTCTTATTTTTCTAATCTCTCTCGAAAACTTGCAGGAAAAACAATGGCAGAAAAAGTTTCAACCTCCGGCCGAAAGGAATTGCAGTGGTCGGAAATCGAGGACTATTTGACCGCTCGCATCAAGTTCGAGCCATACATGGTGCGCGAAAACTACGGTTTTCGCGATCTAGACTCCATGTTCGCCCTGGTGGAGAAATGCTTCCCATTCCATCAGATTATCTCCCACCGGCCGGCGAAAAGTCTACCCAAGCTAGTATGTGCCTTCTTCTACAACTGGAACGAGGGCGAGTCCGTGTCTTCCCACACAGTCTCCCTCGGAACCCAGAAAGCCATGGTCACCATCAACATTCTTGACGCGGTGAAGGCTGCCTTCGGTATTGGTGAAGGAGGGACGATGCAAATCTCGGAAATTTCTCGAGACCAACTGCAGCAGGTTGCAGACCGTGTCTTGATTGAGCAGAGGCAGTACGTAGCGACATCCTTCAAGAGGAACGAGCTGCGTCCCAAATACCGCCTCCTAATGGACTTCGTCCAGAAGTGCTTTCTAGGGCACATCGGGAATTACGACCAGGTCACCCCGTTCAAGTTTCAGATTTTGACAGCCGTAATCCTCGACCTGCCCATTAGTTGGGCCAAATTGATGGTTTCGCTGCTCTGGGAGGAGGCCAGGCAGATCGTCTGCGAGACGGAGGGAGAGGCCGTAGTGAAAGTGTCTCTCCACAACGAGAAAAGGCCGATTCGCCTTGGGACGAAGGCCACCTGTATTATCATTTCCTACTTCAAGAATAGGAAATGGTCCATTGATCCGGTCTTCCCCCCTCTGTTTATTCCAAAAGATCTTCACCAACTGGAGATGGCGATTGGGGTGGCGCCGCAGATTTATTTCAACTCCCCAGACTCAGTCAGAGAGCATCTCGCCAAGACCAGCCAATCCAAGGTTGGTTGGAGGATTCCAGTTCGACCCGTCCAAAAGAAGAGGAAGGCCGATGTCGACCTGGTTCCCTCTCGCCCTGCCAAGAAGGCTCTACCTGTGAAGAAGACTCCTCCACGGAGGACGCAGTCGGCCTCCGGTGATCCACCCAGGCCGTTTCACAAGATCCTCCCTCTAGATTTCGAGGTTTCTGCACCTCCTCACAGGGAGCCATCACCCTCTTCATCGCCCTCTCATTCTGCCGAACGGACTCCATCTCCAGTCCGTTCCGTCGCCGAGCCGTCCGCCTCGACGCAACGCCCTGCATCCTCTCCGCAGGTCGTTGTTCCCTCTCCAGTGAGATCCCCCCAGTCCAAAGAGCTGGATCCGTTGAGATCCAGGATCTCACTGCTGAAGACTCTCTGTCTTCCCCCATTCGGGACGTGCCCGTGGAGGAGGACGTCGTGCTGCCGATCCAGCCATTTTCTGAACAGCCGATGTCTGCTGCTCACTCCCAAGTCGCCGCCATGAAGGCCGAGGCCAGGCTGAAGGTCATCGACCTGATGCCAGGGATAGCCCAACTCCCCAAGACTCTCGACCTCGCCACTCGCCTCCAGTTCTATCTGGATTGTAAGTCGAGTTATTATTTCGTCTTCGAGGCCTTGCTGCAGGTCGTTACTCTCGACGACCTGAAGGTCGAGGAGTTGGCGCTGGAAGCGGAGTTTGGTTTCTTCAATGTGGGGGATGCGGTCTCAAACTTTCGATCTCTTGTGCTGCGCCGCATGAAGGTCGAGGCCAAAATTCTGGGCATCGACCTTCGCCCCCTCTACATCAACTCTCGTGCTCTCTACAATTCCGCCGCAGAAGCTGGAGACGAGTTTGAGTTGATTCAAACTCCGGAGCATTCGCCATCCAGGAATGAGGGTGGTGATCAGCTTCTTGAAGCTGCTGCTCCGACTTCCCAAATTTCAAAGGCTGATGTGGAGGTCGTGCTTGATACAATTTCTGCCAAGCTCGAGTCCATCATCACCAGCCTTCCAGAGCAGATCAAGAAGGCCGTAGCTGAGGCCCGGGTCGATATTGTCAAAGATGCCAAGATCCAGGCTGATGAAGCTGCCAGGGAGCGTGTTACGGACTTTGCCGTGAGGCTGCTGAAGGAATATACTGACAAGCTCCTGCCTGGCCAGCTCGAGGAACTGAATATGGCGTCCCGCGACCAGATCGGGGAAGTGTTGGAAGATTTGGCCAAGGTCGATGAGCGAGTATCCAATCTGACTTCTTCAGTCTCCAACTCGGCATCGACCTCCAACGATCAAATCAACGCCATTCATGGCACCATCTCCTCCCTTCCCAATGGTCAACAGGAGTTGAAGGATGCCGTGACCAAGCTGCAGGAGGAGGATGCGACTCTTCTTTCCCTCATCAAAGCCCTTTCTGATGATGTCGAAAAGGGGGAAGAAGAAAGAGCCGCCGCCGCCGCGAAGAAGAAGAAGACCCATAAATCCAAATCTACTTCAACTTCTGTGGCCCCTCCTCCTCCTCCTCCTCAAAAGAAGCTTGCCCAGGCCGTCTCATCCAAGGCCGTTGCCTCCAAGGCCGTTGCCTCCCTGGCTGATCCAATTTCTCTTCTTGGTGCTGCCGAGGCTGCCGCCGCCAAAGCTCGATTGGCTGCCGAGGCCGAGCTAATTTCTGCTATGACTCTGGCTGGTGCAACGCCGGAGCAGGCCGCAAATCCAGAAGATCAACGGCGTTTCAAGGCCGAACGCCGGGCTGCTGAAGCTAGAAAGAAAAGGGAGATGGACTGGATCAGCCAGTCCGCCCTTGTTTTGAATGCTGGAGTTCAGCAGCAGGTCGTTGAATGGCTTGACGAATCTCAGAACAACCTGCTGCGGGAGCTTAACAGTTGCTTCATCCTCCTGCATTACTGGATCCAGGACCCATCCCTTCCTGCCGACGCCGATGAAGCCTATGCAGCTTACATGCTTAAATTCCCTTACCAAGATTTCATTGGTGAGCTTCGGAAGAAAGCTGCAGAGGCCGGTGTGATGATAAGGGCGCCAGCAAAGCAATATTTTGCGCCCTTGCTTCTTGGTGATTCGGGGTATTTGGATTATTCCCGAGTCGACCAATACATCGCACAGACCGCCATCGGCCTGAACGTCAACGTGTCAAATTCCGATCCCGCCTTTCGCCGCATCAGGGATGGAATTTACGCAAGTATGCAGTCGAAGTCGATGGAGCAGGTCCAGGAAGAAAGAATTGCAGCCCGTGCCAAAATCCAGCAGATGTAGTTAGATGATTTTGTAATTTTTTTTTTTTGTTATTCATTTATGCTCTCAGCCTGTTGTAAATTCTCTATGTATTCTGCTATCGAGCTTAATGAAGCAAAAATCATCTTTCGTCCTGACGACAATATCTCTTTGTCCAGGCATCTGCCTTTACTGCTTTATTTACCTTGCTTTATTATCTGCCTTTCTTATAATTCCTTATCAACCTTCATGGTTATCGATCTTTCATTGATTTATATCTTAGGAATTATTTGTAAAGTGTATGGTTTTGACATCATCAAAAAGGGGGAAATTGTTGGGAACCCCTTGCAGTTTGATTTTGATGATGTTTATCGAAACCACACTTAGGCATATTTTACTTGTTTAGGGTCAAGGCCGATAGATCGACCTGCTACCTGTTAGTGCAGGTCGATGCCCTATAAAGTTTAGAATCAAGTTTGATCCTCCCTGTAAGAGAAAGGTCGTTATACGGCCTGCCTCGTTTTGGATCGAGCTGGATCATCATCCTGTCTATCGACCTTCCTTATCAAGCTTCCAGCCCGCTTTGACTTAGAAGATTTCAAGAGCTGGATTATCAATCAAGGTTGATGCTCCACCTTCATGGAGCGTCACGACCTGATCCTTGCCACGTCGAGTGCCAGCAAGGACGAATATTCCCAACGGCTAGAAGTGAGTCAGCTTCCAACGGCTAGTGCCACGTCAGCCTGACTCCAACGGCTAGTTTTTCAAAACTGCCTATAAATACTTCAGCCATTATCGGATTCAAGTACGGGAAACACAAGCTATCAACACCATATCTCTGCACAAATCTCTCTCAAAGTTCATATCCATTCAAGTGTTCGAAATCCGATTAGTTTCCCAAACACTTGACGAAGAGAGGTTTCCGATTCCGATAAACACCACAACGACGAAGCGTTCACTGCTGCTTGTCGTTGGTACAACAACTTCTTCTCCGACTAGTTCGAAGTTAGAAAGTTGGTTTGTGTTCTTCGCCATTATAGAGTTTAGTCAAGCTCTGTAATTAGCGTAAGGTTGTTTGTACGTTTCAGTACAAAGGTTGTAAGGGTCACGACCCAAAACTCGTGTCTAGATATTTTCAGGTTAGATTGTATCTAGAACTGATACTCAGTCAGTATAAATAAGAGAGAGGTTGAATCCAAAGGTAAAGGGATTCTCAGGTCGAGTCGACCTGACGTGGACGTAGGAGGGTTTCTCCGAACCACGCTAAATCGCGGTGTCTCTCTCTTTCTCTCTCTCTCTTTATTTATCGCCCTTATATCTTATTATCAAACTGACTAGCATCAACCTGCATATCACGCATCAACCTGCTACTGTTCTCCAGCCTTAAGATTTTTCAAAGAGTAAATCAACCTCCACCAACTTCCGCATTAACAACAGTTTGATAAATCAAGCTTGATACCATACAAGCTTGATAGATCAAACTGCCTCTGATAGGGTCGACCTTGACAATCAACCTTTAGATCGACCTGATTTTATAAAAGTCAAAAACGGTTGGTTATTGGTGTATTCCCCCCCCCCCCCCCCCCCCCCCATACACCAATTACTCTTTCCCGGGACCATCAAGCTGTGATCTTGTATGAAGACACAGAATCTGGGAATCGTTTTTTGTCGAATACCATTAAAAAATTCCAAGACGCTGACATTAGGCTCTCATATATGGCTGCACTTCTTCCATTAGCTGAAGATAGCAAATCAAGAACCAACTTGAATTGATGAAGGGTAAGCAAACTAGGGTGTTTCTGGTGCACATGCTCTCGATTACTCGCTCTTGCAAATGATGCAGGAATGATGAGCCAAGATTATGCGTGGATCATAACGGATAGCTTATCCATATTCCTGAGTTCCATCGTCTCCGGGGATACCGGTGATCATTCAATGGGTGGAGTTATGGGCATAAGGCCTTATGTCTTTGCCTCCAAAACTTCGAAAAGTTTTAGCCGAAGGTATAAAAGAAGTATGCTTATGAGCAAGAGTAGAGTTCCTGTTATGGATCTCAACATCTATGGCTTGTGGGCTTATGACACAGTTACTGCATTAGCCATTGCTGTTGAAAAGGCCAAGCCTCTGGATTCCAGCTTCGGCTCGAGGCTCGTGAGTGAGGTGTCGAGAACAAAGTTCGCAGGCCTAGCCGGAGATTTTGAATTGGTTGATGGAAAGCTGAAGGCTTCAGAATATGAGATATTCAACATCATTGGGAATGGAGAGAGAAGGGTTGGATTCTGGAGTCTAGAGAGAGGTATAACAAGTGACTTGATGAGTGAAGGAAGAGTGAATGATCCAAAATCAATGGAAGAATTGAAGAAGGTTGTGTGGCCAGGTTACTCAGTTACACAACCAAAGGGGTGGAGTATCCCACCAACTGGGAACCTCAGAGTTGGAGTTCCATGGAGGTCCGGATTCGTAGAATTCGTTAATGTAGCAATCGATCCTGAAACGAATCAAACACGTGCTTCCGGATTTGCAGTAGACGTCTTCCTCGAAGTGCTGAAGCAGCTGCCTTTCCCACTCAACCACACATTCCATTGCATCAATGACACTTCGGGAGGATCTTTGGGTTCCGACATCATCGTCCGAAAAATTAAGGTAATTCAACCACAACATCATTATTACCCCTTGTGTTGTTCACTTCTTCATGTACTCAATGCAGTTGCTGAAAGATATTCTTATGGACATTGTATAATTGGGTTTATTATTATTAAGCTGGACCTAATAATAATTAGTGTGTGGATTATAGTGAGCCCATTTAACTAGGTTAATTGTGTTCATATATATAGTTATCAAAAACACACAAAACCCTAACTCTAATCATACTACACGCTCACAATTCAGAGAGACGGCGGCCGTTCTCTCTGAATCTTCTTCTCCGATCGATTTCCTAGCTTTCGACGAGGAGAATTCATCCCGGAGTTGTCCGCGCGATCAAGCAACGTCACGTGGATACCATAGTTGGGATTCGCAACGAGTCATTGGCTAATACGAGCAAAATACAAGTAAGTTTACATATTTTCGTTCGTATTGTATGTAATTCTCTTCACATGTAATTATAGATATAAATCTAGATCGTATTCGGGTTTCTCGATAATTGCTTCCGCTGCGATCGACCCCGAATTTCCCAACAGTGGTATCAGAGCCTAGGGCTCGATTTATATCTATATTTCGTGTTGAATTCGTATTATGGGTGTATGATTTTATTTGATAAAATTTATTGAAAATTTTCGGAATTTATTTTGAAAATTTCTGAAAATTGGTTGAGGAATTTCGTCGAACAATTGATGAGTGTAACTACCTAAAGCTATTTAGAATAGTTTCTGGGACCTTTTCGTCGAACAGATGGTAGGCGCGTGTTTTTTCATTGAACCTAGGGTTCAAAAACACAGTCACCGGAGATTGAACGACCGCCTACGCCGTGAAGGTGTCATGGTGATTCCTTACAGTCGAGGGGCGGCGCCTTGGAGGCGAGGGATGCACTCAAGAGAGCTCCGGGTGGAGACGGGCAGCAGCAGCCCCGCCAAGGGCGGGTGTTGCACGCTGCACCGTCGAAGCTTGACGGTTGCTGCTACGCTGGGCCCTCAGGCGCACACTGCTGGGCAGGCGCGCAAGCCGAGGGGCGCCCTTGACGTGGGCAGGTTTTCCAGATGGAGGCTGGAGGGTGAGGGGCTGTAACCTGCTGGCTGCTGGGCAGTAGCAGCGGCTCTGCTAGGCCTCAACTTTTCCACGTTTTGGGGGCGATTTATGGACTGTTTGACAGCCACGGGTTGTTTCCGGAGCACCGTGGTAATGATGGCCGGCGTTATGTGACACGTCGGAGCCACGGTCGCCGGAAATCAGGCCTGAGAATCGTGCTCATAAAAGCGCCCGGCAGGTGTTCGACGAAATGCCTCAAAAAGGCTGTTTTAAAGAAATAACATGGCAGATTTTTCTGTGCACTTCATGTGTTCGATAAAATGCATGAACGAGTGTTTTGAGCTTCAAATGAGTTGATTTTTGAAATTAAGCTTATTTTAATTGTCTTGTACATTCTCGGATGGTCCGAGAAGCTCAAATTGCTCGTAAAGCCGCCCGAAAGTAGAAAGGCATTTATTTGGAATATTGTGCTATTTCTAATTGTAAATTCTTTAAAACTAGTTATTATTTTGGAAATAATAACAATTTTTGTTTATGTTAATTTGGAATTAATATAAAATGTTAGACCCATTTTACGATTATAAATTAATATATTAATTGGATTAATATATTTATTTATAGAGTTTTACTTGGTTGTGTGTATAGCATGATAATTGGATTATGTGCTTTAAATTTAATCGTATTAGATTAGAGACCGCTTTTATGTCTGGGTAGGCGGCGCCCAGTATTTGTGGTCCGCATTGTTATGCCTGGGTAGGCGGCGCCCAGTAATTGTTTAGGACAATATTGGATATTGTTGAACAGTTAGTATCACATATAAGTTCCCATTTTATAATATAAGTCTCATCTAGGATGCACGCGTTGTCCATTACAATTGAATAAGTGATTAAACTTTTTCGTTTAGAGTATTTACACCCCAGTGTTTACTCAAAATCGACATTGTTTAAAACTTTTTCATAGATGCAATTGTTGCGATCGTGTAATGGGGTTGACTTGCTTATTTTATTCTGGCGCCCCAGCGTCTGGATAATTTAAGAACGCAGATTAATTGGATTAATCAACCAAGAATTTCAAAATAGTTTTGGAATTAGCTTGGAGGCTTACCGGGTGATATTGTTGTAGTCATCAGCCTCAGCAGAGTCTACAATAATATAGACCTGGATCTTGGTCCACTATGATTTATATTGAATATAAATCCGTATTCTGCAAATTTTGGGAGTTGCAGTATATGTTAAAATTAGTGGGAGCTAATCGTACAATATGCCATTGTTTGATTAGTTATAAATGTGATTTGTAAATGCTGTTCTAATTTATTTTCTATTATTTATTGATCAGATATCATTATGTCATCGTCGAACTTGTCATTGAGAAGTTTGTTGGAGAACAATAAGTTGACTGGGTCAAACTTTTTGGACTGGCAACGCAATTTGCGTTTGGTACTAAGGCTTGAGAGGACTGAGTACGTCTTGGACGGACCAATCCCGGTCGCGCCTGCTGAGGGTTTTGAAGAGTATGAGACGTTTGATGCCATTGCTCATAAGAAACATCAGGACGACGCCCATTCGGCTCAATGCATCATGCTTGCCTCTATGACTATGGAGTTGCATAGGCAGCATGAGCGCATGCTTCCCTATGAGATGATGCAACATTTGAACTCGTTGTATGCATCTCAGACTCAAACTCTCGAGTTTGATGTTTGTAGGGAGTTGCATGAATGCAAGCTCTCCGAAGGGAAGAGTGTTTCAGATCATGTTTTGAAGATGATCGGGTTGATTGAGAATTTGGCTACAATTGGATTGAAGCTTCCTCAATCTCTCGCGGTCAACTACATCTTGTATTCGTTGCCTAGTTCATTTGAGAACTTCATTGTGAATTACAATATGAACAACACTAAGGCAAGTTTACCGGAGCTTCATAACATGCTGAAATCTTATGAATCTACTATCTCTAAGGGTAAATTTGTGCTCATGGTGAGTTCTTCTGCTTCTCCCAACCCGAAAGGGAAGGGTAAGCAAAAGAAGAAGAAGAAACCTGCACCGAAAGGTGGGGACTTGAAGCCTAAGGGAGGTGTTCGTAAGAAGCCGACTATCTCAAAGGATCAATGCGTTTTCTGCAAAGAAACGGGGCATTGGAGGAGAGACTGTCCGAAGTTGAAGGCACAAGGTGCTTCTTCGTCGGGTTCAGGTACGTTTGTCATTGAAATAAATATGTCTAATGATAACTCACATTCCTGGGTATTGGATACCGGTTGTGGCTCACACATTTGTTGTAATGTGAAGGGGCTAAGTGACAGCAGGAAAGTGAGGCCTGGAGAGGTTGATCTACGCGTTGGAAATGGAGCACGAGTAACTGCTGAACGTGTGGGAACCTTTAGATTGGATCTTCCTTCAGGAAATAGACTTGTTTTGCATAATTGCTATTTTGTTCCCTCGATTACGAGAAATATTATTTCTATTCCCTTGTTAGACATGGATGGTTTTCATTTCCGTTTTGGAGACAAATCTTGTTCTTTTGGAATGAATGGGATTGTTTATGGAAATGCATCTTTGGTGAATGGTTTATATTTGCTCAATTGTGAACAAAATATTTTCAATGTTTCAAACAAACGACCTAAGCTAGGTAATACGAACAATATTACCTATCTTTGGCATTGTAGGCTTGGTCACATAAATGAGAAAAGAATTGCAAGATTGAGAAAGTTGGACTATCTCAAATTATTTGACTTCGAGTCTTATGGATCTTGTGAATCTTGTCTCAAAGGTAAAATGACAAATAAGCCACTTTCTGGGAAAGGAATACGAGCCAAAGAAGTGTTAGAGTTGGTTCACACAGATGTGTGTGGACCGTTCCCAACTCAAGCACGGGGTAAATATTCGTACTTCATAACTTTTATTGACGATTTCTCAAGATTTGGATATGTTTATTTGATGAGACATAAATCCGAAGCGATTGAGAAATTCAAGGAGTATAAGTTAGAAGTCGAGAAACAACTTGGCAAAAGTATTAAGACTCTTCGATCGGATCGAGGAGGTGAATACTTAAGCCAAGAGTTTATCGATTACCTGAAATCTCATGGAATCCGTCCGAAATGGACACCTCCGGGGACACCTCAAATGAATGGGGTTTCCGAGAGGAGGAATCGAACTTTATTAGATATGGTTCGATCCATGATGAGTTTCTTCAGTCTCCCTGAATTCCTTTGGGGGTATGCCTTAGATAGTGCCACATATATTCTGAATAGGGTTCCTTCTAAATCAGTCGAGAAAACACAGTATGAATTATGGTGGGGCAAAGTGCCTAGTCTTGCTCATGTTAGGACTTGGGGATGTCCAGCATTTGTTAAGAAAATGATCACTGGTAAGTTGGAATCTAAAAGTGAGAAGTGTTATTTTGTGGGATATCTTAAGGAAACTCGAGGATATTACTTCTATCTTCCTGGAGATCACAAGGTGATTGTGTCTAGGAATGCGACATTTCTTGAAAACGAGTACGTTTATAAGGAACAAAGTCGTACTACGATAGATCTTGAAGAAATTCAAGAACCACAAAATATTAACGATGGAATCTTGTCGGATGGTCCGGACAAGAATTCAGTGGGAGTATTTGATGATCCTTTTCATCAAAGAGATGATGTTGCAATAGTTGCATCTTCACCTCCTCGGGAAGAACATGAAGTTGAAATTCCCGAATGCCCCCTAGGTATTGGATCACCTAATACTCAAGATACTCCTCACGTTCAGGATGATACGGATAACCAAACGCAATACCAACTCGATAAGCCTCGGAGAATTCGTCGTGCACCAAACAAGCTCAATCTATTGGTTCAGAACCAAGATGATGGAGATTTGGTGGATGATGAAGAGGAACCAAAGACCTATTCTGAAGCAGTATTAGATACTGAATCAGAGAAGTGGCTTGAAGCCATGAAATCTGAAATGGACTCGATGTATACCAATCAAGTTTGAAACTTGGTTGACTTGCCAGACGGGGCTCGACCCATTGGTTGCAAATGGATTTTCAAGAAGAAAACCGATGCAAATGGCAAGGTGCAAACCTACAAGGCTAGGTTAGTGGCAAAAGGGTATAGTCAACGCGAGGGCATTGACTATGACGAAACCTTTTCGCCAGTTGCAAAGATCAAGTCTATTAGGATTTTACTTGCGATAGCTGCATACTATGATTATGACATTTGGCAGATGGATGTGAAAACCGCCTTTCTCAATGGAGAATTAGAAGGTGATGTCTATATGACACAACCTGAAGGTTTTACATCGGGATCTAGGCCAAATGCCGTATGCAAGCTGCAAAAGTCCATTTATGGGCTTAAGCAAGCTTCCAGGAGTTGGAACATTTGTTTTGACAAAGCGATCAAATCGTTTGATTTTGTCAGAAGCAAAGAGGACCCTTGTGTTTATAGTAAACGCAAGAATGGGAGCATAGTTTTCATTATCATATATGTTGATGACATTTTGATAATTGGAAACGATATTCCTATGATGGAGTCCGTGAAAGCTTGGTTGTCCAGTTCCTTCATGATGAAGGATTTAGGTGAAGCCTGCTACATCCTTGGGATTAGGATCTATCGAGATAGACCTAACAGGTTGGTGGGGCTGTCACAATCCACATACACCGACAAGGTGCTAAGGCGTTTCTCCATGGAAAATTCCAAGAAAGGAATTCTTCCGATGGGTCATGGAATCAAATTGTCAAAGAAGGATAGTCCTTCTTCGGACAAGGAGATTGAATACATGCAAAAGATTCCATATGCTTCGGCTATAGGATTAGTCATGTATGCCATGATATGCTCTAGGCCAGATGTAGCATATGCACTTAGTATGACAAGCAGATTTCAGCAAAATCCCGGTGAGGCACATTGGAAAGCTGTCAAGACTATTCTTAAGTATCTTAGACGAACTAAAGAATACCTTTTAGTCTATGGTGGACAGCAAGAGCTATCAGTTACTGGGTATACTGATGCTAGCTTCCAAACAGACCATGATGACTATAAGTCACAGTCTGGACATGTTTTTGTCCTAAATGGTGGTGCAATAAGTTGGAATAGTTCCAAACAAAGCACTACTGCAGACTCAACCACCGAGGCCGAGTATATTGCTGCATCTGACGCGACAAAAGAAGCCGTTGCTATCGTGGAGTTCTTGAGAGAACTGGGAGTAGTTTCGAGTGCTAGTGGTGCAGTACCTTTGTATTGTGACAACACCGGTGCGGTTGCACAAGCAAAGGAACCGAGGGCCACAAACAGAAATAAACACGTCCCGAGGAAATATCATCTGATCAGAGAAATAATAGAGAGGGGCGATGTCAAATTAGAACGAGTACCTACTGATGATAACCTAGCAGATCCATTTACCAAGCCACTATGTTTTGAGAAGCATAGGAGTCATTTTGAGTGCTTGGGTATTAGATATATTGGAAATATGCTTTAGGTTAGTGGGAGTTTGAAGTTTAAATGTCTTAGAAACAATTTCATGGTTGAGACACATAAACTTGATCACATTTATTTTATATACATTTTCATTTGATGATTTTGCTATTGGCATATACTTGTCTAAGAATATCTATTTGATTGTTTGTATATATTCTTGTTGACATGTTCCCTTGCGTTAAAACTGTTGTTGATGAAGTGAGAAATCAACGAGATACGGCTTGGATTGGATACATCATGATGAAAACGAAGATAGTAGTTGAGCCAAGAAGGGGATTCTCCTCGAAAGTATTTCGAGAGTAACCTCATTTTCTCTATATCAATTGATTGCTAAGTCACTGGCCAGTGCATACGATGTATTCAATTATAGTAATTGAATATGATCATCTAAGGATCGATTGACAAAGATGAGATAAGAAGGTTAAGCTAGTTGGATGGACACTTTGCAAATCCAAGGCTTAACTGAGAGTTACGTGAATGAAATGATATCATACAAACTTTATACAAAGGTCAGTTTTGCGAATCCGCGTAAACGTTCTCCATATATCGAGTTCGCTATACTACGCAGTCTAGGAGTTTAGTATAGACTTTAACTGGGTTATCGTCGATAATGAAGGCCTATAGGGTCACACTTTATGTGTTGTTGATTGGTCGTGTTAATGGATGGATATGTGGTGTGTAATCTTTGATTATTATACAAGTCCAAGTGGGAGATTGAAAGATATTTTTATGGACATTGTATAATTGGGTTTATTATTATTATTAAGCTGGGCCTAATAATAATTAGTGTGTGGATTATAGTGAGCCCATTTAACTAGGTTAATTGTGTTCATATATATAGTTATCAAAAGCACACAAAACCCTAACTCTAATCATACTACACGCTCACAATTTAGAGAGACGGCGGCCGTTCTCTCTGAATCTTCTTCTCCGATCGATTTCCTAGCTTTCGACGAGGAGAATTCATCCCGGAGTTGTCCGCGCGATCAAGCAACGTCACGTGGATACCATAGTTGGGATTCGCAACGAGTCATTGGCTAATACGAGCAAAATACAAGTAAGTTTACGTATTTTCGTTCGTATTGTATGTAATTCTCTTCACATGTAATTATAGATATAAATCTAGATCGTATTCGGGTTTCTCGATAATTGCTTCCGCTGCGATCGACCCCGAATTTCCCAACAGTTGCCTTGCGGTGGAAACCAGGAAGTAGACATAGTTGTGGCGGATACCGCAATTTGGGCTCCACGAGCAGAGTATATCGACTTCTCACTGCCATACTCAGAATCGGGGAACGTTCTAGTAGTGAAGAACAAGAAGCCATTTGATATGTGGATCTTCATTAGGCCTCTAAGATGGGACCTATGGCTGGCCATTGTCATTGCCTCCGCTTTGATAGGGATCGTTCTCTGCATACTGGAGAACCGAGGATCGGATCATAAGGGACTCACTTACTTGTCTCCAGTAGCACTTCTTGCTTTCCAAGACAGTAAATGATCGATCTCAACTCATCATTTCATATGTTTTTGTAAAATGCTTTGATGTGTACTCACTTCTTGTCTTGTTTGATGCTCTCAAGGGAGCATGGTTTCGAACAAGTGGTCGGTTTTCGTGCTCGTGTGCTGGATGTTCATGGCGTTTGTACTAATGCAGAGCTTCACAGCAAACTTATCAGCAATCCTAACACTTGATCAGTTGAAATTCTCCTTCTCTCAAGATTACTGTGTGGGTTACCAAGAGGGTTCTTTTGTGAAGGTTTTCTTGAATGAGACTCTGAATATCAACACATGTCTAAAGGGCTACTCATCTATCCAAGGCTTCCATGAGGGAATGTCTAAAGGAAGCAAGAATGGAGGGGTAGACGCCATCTTCGACGAGCTGCCTTACATGAAGCTTTTACTGAATCGATACAAGTCTCGGTACAAGATCGTTGGGCCTACTTACAGCACAGATGGTTTTGGATTTGTAAGTAATGTACTAACTAATTAGCATTCTTGAATGTTATGTTATAGTACTAGCTAGTTCTGGTGTGAAATTTGCAGGCCTTTCCGCCCGGATCTCCCTTGGTTCGACACTTCTCGAAAGCCATATTGAGCGTGACTCAAGGTGAGAAGATGCTCTACATTGAACGGAAGAACTTCTGGCCGGGGTATTCGTCACAAGATCCATTATCTTCGGTTATCTCACAAGGGACCTCCGGCCTTGCTCTCCATGAATTTGGAGGCTTGTTCCTTGTTACTGGTTTATGTGTTCTGTTTGCCCTCTTCTGCTCCATTACTTCCATCAGCACAAAACTCGGTGATGCAGCACACCTCATTATCCGAAACAGCCTCAGTTTTCGTTCTACGGAGCTCTCGAGTTTTGCTGGAGACGGAGATCGAAGTACTCATCTTGAACAAGGACGAGCTATAGGAGATGAAGGTGCAGAAATTTCGGATATGGACTCTACAGCTGCTGCTGCTCAAAGTAGAGGTGAAGGATAATGTTAGAATACTTTTATATCGAGAGCTCGAAATCTTTACCAAGTCGATATGGAAAAATCTACTACATAGTGTTGGATTAAAGTAGATTTTTTGAATTAGCAATTTTGGAGTTAATGCAGCAGCAACACTTTTCTTCTTTAGTCTAGATTCTATCAAACTTAATTATAAGTTGTAATCTAGAATTTTCTGTATTAATTGTAGTCTAGATCCTTCTCTTAGGTTGCGTTCTCTTTGATGCGAAAGAAAATGAGAGAAAAGAGAAAATTACTCTATAAATTCCATCCCTTTTCTCACCTTTTCTCACCTTTTATAAATGAGGGGGAGATTTTACTCCTTAAATTGGAGATAATATTTTCAACACCAAATTGAAGAGATAATATTTTCTCTCCATTGTAGTGCAAATGAAGGGGAAAAAATAGAAAATGTGAGAAAAGGTGAGAAAAGGGATGGGATTTATAGGGTGAATTTCTCTTTTCTCTCCTTTTCTTTCGCATCAAAGAGAACACAACCTTGTTTAAATTTCCCTTTTGTATGAACATAAAGCAGTGGACAGCAGTGAACGTTAAGTGAAGCAATTTGCTCATCTTCTCCAACTCCTTTGTCTGCACTTTTTCTTCATTTTCATTCTCTGAAGTTCATTCACTCTTCTCCCTTTCTTTGGTTTTGATCTTGGGCTAGTGAATTTATTTCACTACTATTTTTTTATTTCACATGGTATCAGAGCCATAAGGGCTCTGGGTATTTTTTTCAAGATCCTGAAGTGAAGAGTTCGTGGAGTGCTTCAAGAATGGAAATGGGCGGCGCACGCATCAACGGACTTGGGCTAGAACTACTAAATCAGTCCAACTACAAAGTGTGGTGGACGTGTATGGAGTCGCATCTGGTTGGAGAAGATTTGTGGGATGTTGTTGATGGAAACAACACAACTGCTCCAGCAAATACTCCAGAAAACGCTGAAGCGGCGAAGAAATGGAGGCAAGTAAACGCGAAGGCTGAGTGCCTGAGTTCGTGATAAGAGCGTGCTACTCCTACCACGGATTCACGATCCAGAACACCCGAAAATAAGCTACACGACAGTCGCGGGCTCCCCGTCGATATTGCACGAGAACGAAAAGAAAGAAAATACGGGAAGAAAAATAGGGTTTATCTCATTCATGCCAAAAGAATACCCTAATTCTTCTATTTATACTAGGACCCTGGTTGATTCGACTCATACGATTCGGGAAAGAATCAACAAGAAAACCCGAAAAGATTTACAAAAAATAAACTAGACTCGAAAAATCGATAATTGGGCTAAGCCCGATTATCTAATAAAATTTTGAAACTTCGCTTCTTGAACTTCGTCCTCGTCAGGGGTGATTCTACCTTAGGGCTGCACTGGGCTTCAGCCCAGTGCAAGCCCAAAATTTTTACCTTTCTATATGTATTATGTCCATGCCCCAACTTAATATTAGCCCAGTCCAGATCAAATATAGAGTCCAAAAAGTTATATACTTTACTAATTTTTATTGTGTATTCACTAAAGTTTAGGCCGTATACAGATTACGAAGCGTAAATTTGTGAATATCAATTCCTAAGATTATTTTTTATATGCATTTTTCCTTTATTTTGGAATTTTATAACTATATATCTGAATTTCATATCTTTTCTATTAAATGATTTTGAAAGAATGTTCACATTTCAATACATTATTATATTATGCATTTGCTCTGTTAATCCAAGTATAACCAAAACCTAACATAGTAACTTATGAATGCTCTTTTATTAATAAAATTAACTAGTATTCCCTCAGTAACACATAAATTGTCTATAAAGGTAAATATATGTAAGGTATTAAAAAAATATTATATTTGAGAACAATAAAGTGAGATAGAGGGAGTAGTATTTATTTTAGCAAAGATATATACATGTCTCACGTTTTGAATTTATAAGCTAAATTTGCTTGAAATGAATCAGATAGGTTAGGGGAAAAAAACGGAAAAAAGGAGAGCAAGAGTCTTTCGCTAAAGATATGGGTATAGAAAAGATTATTTTGGGGGCTTTATGTATTAACGTCTTGTAGCACACAAATTGAGTAAACATTTAAGTGTTAAAAATTTTGGTATATATATTAGTACGTCAAAAAAAATTTCTTTTCAGCCCACCCCATTGACGATCTCTGGCTTCGCCCCTGGTCCTCGTTCTCTAGCCCATCCGACGCATCGCCCAACTCCTGCTCGTCCTCACTAAGATCGGTTTCCTCCCCCTCCTCATAGTTATGTTGATCTTGACCCGTATCAGTTCGTCCTAAAAAGATCGGTTTCTCCGGGCTTAATTTCTAGGAAATTTCCCTCCTTACATAGTTAAATGTCAACCTCATAATATTCGATAAACTCTGCATCTTAATTTTTAGTTAATTAACACTAATCTCGTTAGTAAAACACTATAAGTGCCAACAAAACACGACTTTAAGCTTAATTAGATTCCAAGAAAACGTTTCTAATTACGTGCAATTGGTGCAAAGGATCCAAAACCATACCCACGTAAATTTTTTTTTTTCTTTCTTTCTTAATTTCTCCTATGTTGAATCGTTCAACATCGCGTAAATCCCTTTCATATTTCGACATTTTTTTCTATAAAATCTCGCAAAGGATCCCTTTCAAAAGAATGATAACACAAGCAAAAAAAAAAGTAACCATGATAAACAAAACTATTATCCGTCGCTCTCGTTTCCTTTCGATACACTTTCTGATGATCATAGTTCTATTGCTTTTCGATGGCTATGTTTCTGCTTCGGAAGCCGGAAGTTCGGTCATTCCCATCGGAGTGGTTCTCGACACGAGCTCGACGATGGGATCGATGGCGGAGCTATGCATGAAAATGGCGGTTTCGGATTTTTACGAGAAGTATCCGAACTATTCTACGAGGGTGCAGCTGCATACGAGGAATGCCGGGAGCGTTCTTGATGCTAATTTTGCAGGTATAATCGTTTACTAAATGAAGAAAATAATTTAAAAATAAAATAAAATTCGTGGCTTGTTTTATTTGATGAATTGAAGATTTTGTTGCGATTGGATTTGAATGTTAATTTGAAGTTCTTTCTGGGTCTCTCTCTCTCTCTCTGGTGATGAGGTGGGAATTGAAGAGAGGATCTTCAGCTAGTCAAAAGTCAACTATAACAATTTAAAATTTTCAAAGTAGAGAGTTAGAGCGTGTTTGGCTAAGCTTATAAGCTACTTTAAGTTGCTTATAAGTTGTTGAGAGCTTATAAACACTCTAAAAGTGTTTGGCAAAATAAGCTCTCAAAGAGTTTATAAGCTCCCAAAATAAGCTCTAGGTGCTTATAGCACTCCAAAAAATAAGTTTCTCCACCCCATCTTATTTTTTCAAAACTTGACTCTTTTATTGTATAACTTCATATTATTTTTATATTTCTATTATAAACACTTTCATTTGATTGTAGAAAATAATAAATTCCTAAAAAAAATATTTTTCATTTTTTTTTTAATTTTCAGATTTTAATTTATTTTGATCTTATAAGCTCTTTTATCCAAACACTTTGAAATCTTATAAGATCTTAAAACATTTTATAAGCACTTAGTGCTTATAAGCTCCTCAAAATAAGCTTAGCCAAACACCCCCTTAGAGCCTTGATTGAAGCTTAATTTTATTGCCAAATTTTGACTTTTTAAAGCTGGTCAAGAGTCATGAATATGGGATGATTGTTATTTTTATGTGTTTTTTTAAATCAACAGTAGTATTATGTGCGTTGCATATAACACCTCTTATTTTACTTTACGATTTATAATTTGTATATAGTCCAATGATCGATGATTAGGATTAGGTAAAGATAAACGATGTTTGATTTTGTAACAAAGTATTTTCAAATAAATTATATATTTAATAAACCATATTTTAAATCTATGTATAACTATATAATATCTCTATATTTACCTTAAATTGAATTTTATTATAGGAACAAAAAAGATACTACGTAGTATAAATATGGATAATAAAGGGTGGGTCCTACTAGAAAGTGAATTAAAACATAATAGTAATGAAAAAATAGAACTTAAAGGAGAATTGCACCAAACAAAGCATTTGACAAAGGGAGTTCAAATTAGGTTTTTTTTTTTTTTTTTTTATCAAAAAACATGAATGCGTGGTTGGTGTTCGATAAAATGCCTGACTGAAGCTCAACAAGAATTAAGTGCATGTTTGATGAATTTATGAGCTCTAATGAAGTTATTTGATGATTTATGCATGTGTATGAATAATTCGTGTGATCATTGATGCATCAATAACATGAATTCATAATGCAGTTGTAGATCTACTGAAGGAAGAAGCAGTGCAAGGAGTGATTGGCCCAAAAGATCACCAGAAGAAACATTCTTTGCACAGCTCGGCCAAAATGTTCAAGTGCCGATTATCTCCTTCGCCTCGAGTAGTTCTTCGTCGTCGTATACGGACAACCGGTACTTCGTTAGGTCTACGCCTGACGATTATGTCCAAGCGCAGGCTCTTGCAGCCGTTTGCAGAGGATTCCAATGGTCGAAATTTGCAGTTTTGTATGAAGACTCAGACTCTGGCAGTCAGTTCGTCTCTCTCCTAAACAAGGCGTTCCGAGAAGTTGAAATTTCACTCGATTATATGGTGGCGATCCCGAGTTCAGCTGAGGATAGACATATCTCAAAAGAACTCGAGAAGTTAGCAACGAGGCAGACTAGGGTGTTCTTGGTGCACATGAGCCCTGCTCTAGGTAGCCGTTTCTTCCCTCTTGCGAAAAAAGCAGGTGTCATGAGTAAAGGTTATGCATGGCTTGTTACAAATAGTCTATCAATCTTCATGAATTCTATGGATTCTGCCATCCATGATTCTATGGAAGGCATTCTTGGAATTAGGCCTTACTTGTCACGTTCGAAAGATCTTGATAGTTTCAGAGAAAGGTGGAGACGAAACGCGACGCTGAACAACTCTAATGGTTCAGTTATGGAGCTAAATGCCTATGGTCTCTGGGCGTATGACGCAGTCACTGCATTAGCTATTTCTATGGAGAAGATCAATTCTTCCATTTCCAATACGAGGGCAGCCATTAATGGAACACAGAAAAACCTGAGCGTCTCGATGTTTGGACCTGAGCTTCTCAAAGAACTTTCAAGCATCAAATTCAACGGCTTGAGTGGGGATTTTGAACTAGTTGATGGAAAGCTGAAGTCATCTGCGTTCGAGATATTCAATGTGATTGGAAGTGGAGAGAAAACCGTAGGATTTTGGGTGCCGGAAAAAGGTATAGCGAGAGATATGAGATCGACTACTTACTCGACTTCAGCAGCAGAGCTCAAAAGTATAATGTGGCCTGGAGATTCTCTTACGAGACCGAAGGATTGGGCTATTCCTACATCAGGGAAACTCAGAGTTGGAATTCCATGGAAGCCTGGCTTCGTAGAGTTTGTTGATGTACCTAATCCTGCAACGAGCCCTGTCGAAGCATCTGATTTTCGATAAATATCTTCTTGGCTACCCTTGAAGCACTGCCTTTCCATCTTGATTATGAGTTCAGCCTCTACAACGATACACAAAATATCAACTGGAGTTACGATGACATGCTGCATAAGATACCTGAGGTAATTTGATCTCAAATTTTCTTGCATATTAATATAACTATATAGTGAAATTGCATAGTTCTTGAACAAAAGGCTTCCTTTTTCCATTCCCTTTCCCTTTCTATCTTGAAAATAGGAATTTGATATGGTTGTGGGCGATACGACGAATTGGGCTCCGAGAGCAGAATATGTTGATTTTTCGCTGCCCTATTCTGAATCAGGAGTCGTCCTAGTTGTCAAGAACAAGAAGCCATTTGACATGTGGATATTTGTCAAGCCCCTGAGATGGGATATCTGGTTGGCGATCTTCGTCACATGTGTTGTCATGGGATTAGTCCTTCTTGTTCTGGAACGACGCGTGGCTAACAGTGGAACGGGTTCCATGAGAGCACCGAAGGAGAAATCCGGGATGGTGTACTGGTCTCCAGTTGCAGCTCTTGCTTTCCCAGAAAGTAATACTCCTTCTTTAAACACTATGCACTAATTCTTTCATGAAACTTATGAAGAAAGTGTTGCTAACGTCGTCTCTTCTAACTGTAAACAGGAAATATGGTGTCGAATAGCTGGTCTGTTCTGGTGCTGGTGTTCTGGTTGTTCATGGCATTCATACTAATGCAGAGCTACACTGCGAACTTGTCGGCTATGCTGACCGTGGATCAGTTGAAGTTTGCGTTTTCGGATAATTACTATGTAGGCTGCCAAGATGGTTCCTTCATGAAGAAGTTTCTTACAGATCAATTGCATGTCAGTGCTTCAAGGATCAGAAGCTATGCATCAGCCGAAGAATACCACAAAGCCATGAACTTGGGAAGCAAGAACGGAGGCATAGACGCCATCTTCGATGAGATCCCTTACATGAAGATTCTCCTCAACAAGTATGATTCTCAATACAAAATGGCCGGTCCTACGTACAGAACCGGTGGCTTTGGCTTCGTAAGCTCTTCGTCTCTCGAGTTCTTCAACTCTGTTCTGCTTTTATCTTAAGCACAATCATGAAACTGATACTGGTTTGTAATTTGTTTTGATCTTTGTAGGCGTTTCCTAAGGGATCTACTTTAACGTCGCACTTCTCAAAGGCGATTCTCGATGTTACTCAAGGATCGAATATGACTGCGATTGAACAGAAGAATTTCGGGCCGGGATACTCTTCTCAAGATCCACTTTCTTCGACGATCTCACAAGGGACATCGAGCCTTTCGTTCCTCGAATTCGCTGGGCTCTTCATTGTTATAGGAACGATGACCGCATTAGCGCTGTTCTGCTCGGAAACACCGGTAGGAAGAACAGTGAGTGTTAAAACCAGACAGTTTGTGCATAGTTTGATCAACTATAAGGTTTCAAGACTCAGCCCTGTGGAGGAGCCTAGTGTTTCGGGAGAATCAATAGACGATTTTCACGAGCAGGTGCAGAATGACGCGACGAGCCCTCCTCCGTCGTCTCGACACGGGGAGGTAGAAATGCATGATATAAGCCTCAGTGATGAAACTCCCACTGCTCATAATCCTGGAGCAAAAGGTGATGGTGTTGGGGAGAATAGTTCATAGGAATATATTTTTGTTTCTGAACTTGTACTTAGATTTGGTGTAATTGTGTATCTTTGTATAGAATAAATAGTTGATGAGGTAAAGCTTGAAATCGCATTTTCAGCACGCTTAATATTACAACGCGATGTTGTTTGCGACGGAAGATCAATAATAGTTCTCCATTCCTATTCTAGTGACCGAATTCCTCGAAAGGGAAAGAATTTAATCAAAATCAACTGAGCTGTCATTTATCGTTTATTGAACGTTGTTTTTCTAGTTAATTATGACTTCTATACCCCCTCCTCGCCTCCATCTAGATAAAAATCTTCAAAAAATCCATAATTTCTTCCAAGTGTGATGCTCGATGCAATGCAATCCACTCCTAAATCTTCTATTTCTAAAAAAAATTAAAAATAAAAGAATTTTCCAAGAAATTTCGAAAGTTTGACCAAGAGATTTTACAAGACTATTTTGACTTTGTCAAATATTACCGCCCTAAATTAATTTCATGATTGCGATTTTGGGGGAAGAATTGAAGTTATATACTCACTCCGTCCACCATTTACTGACACTATTACTATATTGGGACGTCCATCATTTACTGACATTTTCCGTTTTAGGACGTAAACCCCACTATCACTTTAACACTTTAACAGTTTGTACATCTACTTTTTATTACTTTAGCAATTTAATACTATTAAAAAATTCAAATGGACCCACAATTATTTCACTTTAAATACATTAATTTATTATTATACCATCAAAATGCAAAAAAAAAAAACTGTGCCCAAGGTAGGGTGTCACTAAATCATGGACGGAGGGAGTATATGAATAAAATAACACATTCTTATACTATGATTCTATAACTACTCTGCTTAAAATTACGATCGCTTGATGTTTAAAATAAGATAGTAATATAAACATCAAAATCACTAATAATTTATTAGAATGCAAATTTCTGTATAAGATTTTCCAAGTAATTTACTTGATTCCCAGATTCTTGAAAGACATCAAAGTCTGCTACATAAGATGCATGGATGAAACTAATTAATTAAATTATTTTGTTGAATTCCTGCGAAAAATGGCCATGCTTAGAAATATGAACTTCACAAATTTCTCTCCTCTTCACATTCTTCTTCTCTACATATTATATTATTTCAACACCTCAAACCAAATGCAGATACCAATCCCAGTACGTGTGGTTTTGGACATGAATTCTTCTTTTGGAGCTATGGTTAACTCATGCATGGATATGGCGGTTTCGGATTTCTACTCTTTGCATTCATATTATGAGACCAGACTGCAACTCACGAAGGGTACGTATGCGTTCGTTTCTTGAATATATGTGAGTATTATGCGACGTCTTGTTGACGTTTCGTTTCAGTTCTTGAATTAGTGAAAGGTGAAGAAGTGGCGGCGATTTTAGGTACTGAAGAATCTATGCAGGAATCTTTTGCTGCTGCTGTTGCAGGGGAATCTGTGTCGGTGCCGATTCTCTCCTTCACTGCAAGAAGTTCTTCTTCTTCTTCTTCTTCTTCTTCTTCTTCTTCTTCTTCATCTTACAGTAAAAGAAATTTGAATAGCTTCTTGATTAGGACAGCAGTAGATGATGCAGTTCAGACAGAGGCTCTGGCTGCCATTTGTCTGAGGTTTGGATGGTCCGAAGCAGTGATGTTTTTCGAAGATACCGAATCTGGGAATCGGTTTCTCTTCCACACGGTTAGGGTGTTTCAAGATGCTGGAATTAGGCTCACATACATGGCTGCCATTGCCTCATTAGCAGATGATCACATCCAGCACGAGCTCGATGTGATCGGCTCGAGGCGGACTAGGGTGTGTCTGGTGCACGTGAGCCCCGAGGTAGGATCCCGGCTATTCGCCCTTGCAAGTGGTGCAGGGATGATGAGCGAAGGGTATGCGTGGATCGTGACCGATAGGATGTCGGTTTTCTTGAATTCTTTCGCCTCTGAGGCTCGTGATTCGATGGACGGAGTTGTGGGGATTAGGCCTTATGCCTTTCCGTCCGAGGGCTTGAAAACGTTCCGCCGTAGATGGAATGGTAGAGATGAAGGTATGGAACTCAACATCTATGGTTTGTGGGCTTATGATACAGTAACTGCATTAGCCCTTGCTGTGGAAAAGGCTAAGCCTCTGGACTCTAGCTTCGGTTCGAGGCTTGTGAGTGAGGTGTCGAGAACGAAGTTCGGAGGCCTAGCCGGAGATTTTGAACTGGTTGATGGAAAGCTGAAGGCTTCAGAATATGAGATATTCAACATCATTGGGAATGGAGAGAGGAGTGTGGGATTTTGGAGTGGGGAGAGGGGGATAACAAGGGGAGTGAGGCGAGAAACAGATTCGAAATCGGAGAACGAAGAACTGAGAAAGATAGTGTGGCCTGGAGATTCAACTGCACTGCCAAAAGGGTGGAGTATACCTCCAAAAGGGAGCCTCAGAGTTGGAGTTCCATGCAGAACTGTGTTTGTAGAATTTGTTCATTTTGTTAATCAAACATATGCTACTGGATTTGCAGTAGATATCTTCATCGAAGCGAAGACGAATCTGCCTTTCCCAGTTAGCTACACCTTCCATTGCATCAATGATAGCACGGGAGGCGAAGGATCTTCGGTTTACGATGACATTCTTCAGAGCAATATTAAGGTTATTCATCTTGGAAAAATACTTAGAATATGCTTCTCATTTCTGTTGATCTTTTTTACTCTTTTGTGGGTGGCTGCAGGAATTTGACATGATCGTGGCGGATACCACAATCTGGGCGCCACGGGCAGACTTCATCGACTTCTCGTTGCCATACACAGCATCGGGGATCGTTCTAGTAGTGAAGAACCGGAAACCGTTTGATATGTGGATCTTCATTAGGCCATTGAGATGGGATCTTTGGCTAGCAATCTTTGTAGCCTCCGTTTTAATCGGGATAGCTCTTTGCATACTCGAAAACCAAAGATTCGGACACGTTTACTTGTCTCCTATATCAGTTCTTGCTTTCCAAGACAGTGAGTAAACATTTCACTATAATTTCTTAGATTTTCTTTTTCAAGTATGTGTCATTTCATTTGCTGTACTTGTTATAGGGAACATGGTTTCGAACAAGTGGTCGGTGTTCGTGCTCGTTTGCTGGCTGTTCATGGCATTCATACTGATGCAGAGCTTTACAGCCAACTTATCAGCAATCCTAACACTTGATCAGTTGAAATTCTCATTCTCTCAAGATCACTGCATCGGCTACCAAGATGGCTCCTTCATGAGGAAATTCTTGACTGAGAATCTGCATATTAATGAATCAACCCTCAAGGGCTACTCCTCTGTGGAAGAATTCCATGAGGGAATGTCTAGAGGAAGCAAGGATGGAGGGATAGACGCCATCTTCGACGAGCTGCCTTACATGAAGCTTTTGCTGAATCGATACACGTCTCAGTACAAGATTGTTGGACCTACTTACAGTACTGGTGGCTTTGGATTTGTAAGCACTCTTCATTAAACTACTGCCATTTCATTTCACTGCACACTTTGATGTTGTCCTCTCTTGAAATCCTAGGCTTTTCCTCGAGAATCTCCGTTGACAGAGCATTTCTCGAGGGCGATACTGAATGTTACTCAAGGCCCGATGATGAGTTACATTGAGAGGAAGAATATGGGGCCAGGATATTCTTCTCAAGATCCATTATCTTCTGTGATTTCTCAAGGGACCTCGAGTTTAACTCTTGAGGAATTCGCAGGCTTGTTCTTTCTTACTGGAGCCTTCATTCTGTTTGCTCTCTTCTGCTCCATCACATCAGTTGGACAAAGACTCACTCGTGCAACGCAGCGTTTCATCCACAGTTGCTCCGGTGCAAGGACTCCGACACTTCACTCCACGAGCTCTGTTGGAGGTGGTGATTGGAGCAGTCATGAAAATGGCAGTGGTCCTCCATCACCTCCTCCCGGAGATGGCGGTGGTGGTGCATCAGTTGTGGGAGATGAAGAAGCTGCAGAAACTCCAGCTGAATATACTGCTCAAAATGCTGGTGAAGGGCTTGAACTGAGGCACCTCTAGCGTTCGACTGAATATGTGAACTCGAGTTGATGACAGTAGTTTTATTTGTAACTCTCTCTGTTTGTCAAGAGCCAAAATTTGTTTAATGCAATTTTACTATCAAAAGGAGACAATGCATACATAACCTGATAAATTTTGATCTGTCATAGTGATGTTGTTTGGGAGCCTTTCGTAAAAAAACGCACTTTTCTGACCTTCGAGCCTCGTTATTCTCGTTGTTCGTGACAGTTCGGTTGCTCAAAATTTGAAATGTTATTTATCTTTCTGCACAAGGAAGTCCATGCCTGCACAACACATGCTCAAAGACCTCTTCTTTAAACATTTAGCAGTTGACTTGGTGAATATAGTTTTGAAAGACTTTTCATTTAGTAGTTTAGTCGAAATACGAGGAATTTTCCAAGAAATTTGGGGTGTTTGACTCGTGCAAGAAATTTATGCTGCCATGGCGCCATTCCATATATGTGGATGAAACAACACTGTTTTGGTGAAATTTTCCTGCAAAAAAGAAAAGAAAAGATGGCCATATTTAGCCTTGTAAGCTTCTCACCTTCTCACATCCTTCTTCTTCTCATTCTCTGCAAATTTCATGTCAACAATACTTACGCTCAAGTCTCGAACCGAACGCAAATAGAAGTCCCGGTGAGGATAGTTGTTGACATGAACTCATCCTTTGGTGCTATGGTGAGCTTGTGCATGGATATGGCTGTTTCGGATTTCTACTTGTCGCGTTCGGATTATGAAACGAGATTGGTACCGGTGAAGAAGGATGCTAAGAGCAGTCTTGATCTTAATTTGGCAGGTGTGAACTTGGTTTTTTGAGATTTCTTGTCACTTACTTAATTCCATGTAATAAGATTTGACTTCTTTGATGTTTTTACTGTTGTTTTATGCAGTGGTTGAGTTATTAAAACACGAGGAAGTTGTGGCGATTTTAGGGACTCGAGGATCGATGCAGGAGAGTGTTGCTGCTGCTGTAGGGGAATCTGCTTCGGTTCCGATTGTTTCCTTCACTGCACGAAGCTCAGCTTCGTCGTATGATCCGAATGGCTTCATCTTTAGGACAGCACTGGATGATTCAGTTCAAGCAGAAGCTCTTGCAGCCATTTTTGTGGGATATGAATGGAGTGAAGCTGTGGTTTTTTATGAAGATACAGAATCTGGGAATCAGTTTTTGTCCCAAACTATTGAGAAATTTCAAGATTCTGGGATTAGGCTCACATACATGGCTGCCATTCCTTTGTCTGCTGAGGATAGTCACATCATGAACCAACTCAATTCGACGAAGGGTAGGCAAACCAGGGTGTTTCTGGTGCACATGAACCCGAGGCTAGGCTCTCGATTGTTCGTCCTTGCAGATGCTGTAGGAATGATGCATGAAGGATATGCATGGATAGTGACTGATAGCATGTCTGTTTTCTTGAACTCTATCAGTTCTGAAGCTCGTGATTCGATGGATGGAGTCGTGGGCATTAGGCCTTACGCCTTTCCCTCCGGGAGCTTGAAAAGCTTCCGCCGTAGATGGAAGGGTGAAGATGGAGCTATGGAACTCAACATCTATGGCTTGTGGGCTTATGATACAGTGACTGCATTAGCCCTTGCTGTTGAAAAGGCGAAGCCTCTGGATTCTAGCTTCGGTCCGAGGCTTGTGAGTGAGGTGTCGAGAACAAGATTCGCAGGCCTAGCCGGAGATTTTGAACTTGTAGAGGGAAAGCTGAAGGCTTCAGAATATGAGATCTTCAACATCATTGGAAATGGAGAGAGGAGGGTGGGATTTTGGAGTCAAGAGAGAGGGATAACGAGACACGTGAGACAAGGGGCGCGTTCAGAATCGAAGAACGGACTGAGAAATATAATGTGGCCCGGAGACTCGACTGCACAGCCAAAAGGGTGGAGTATACCTCCAACAGGGAGCCTCAGAGTTGGAGCTCCATGCAGGAGTAATGGATTCAAAGAATTTGTTCATTTAGCCTTGGATCCTGCAACAAATCGAAGAAATGCTACTGGATTCGCAGTAGATATCTTCCTCGAAGCACTGAATCTGCTGCCTTTCCCTCTCGACCACGAGTTCCATTGCTTCAACGACAGCACAGCAGGAAATGTGGATTTCGACGTCTTGATAAAGAGCACAATTAAGGTAACTTAGCATCACAACTGTCATATCCTTCATGACTCTCATTCAGTTTGCTCTGACCTTTTACTTTGCAAACATAGGAATTCGACATATTTGTCGGGGATATCACGATTTGGGCGCCACGATTAGAATATGCCGACTTCACACAACCATTCTCAGAGTCGGGGATCGTTCTAGTAGTGAAGAACAAGAAACCATTCGATATGTGGATCTTCATTAGGCCTCTGAGATGGGATCTGTGGCTGGGAATTTTCGTAGCCACCATTTTTATCGGGATCGCTCTCTGCATACTGGAAAACAATGGATCACATACTTACTGGACTCCTATATCAGTTCTTGCTTTCCAAGACAGTAAGTAAAGATCATCTCCTTTCTAACATGCAAAGCTCAAAGGCACTTACTTGCTCATCTGCAGGGAACATGGTCTCGAACAACTGGTCGGTGTTCGTGCTCGTTTGCTGGCTGTTCATGGCAATGATACTGATGCAGAGCTTCACAGCCAACTTATCAGCAATTCTAACACTTGATCAGTTGAAATTCTCATTCTCTCAAGATTACTGTGTGGGGTTCCACAATGGTTCCTTCATGAGAAATTTCTTGAATGAGACTCTGAACATCAATACATGCATGAAGGGATACACATCTGTGGAAGGGTTCCATGAGGCAATGACTAACGGAAGCAAGAACGGAGGGATAGACGCCATTTTCGATGAGTTACCGTACATGAAGCTATTGCTGAACCGGTACAAGTCTGAGTACAAAATCATTGGACCTTCTTACAGTACTGGTGGTTTTGGATTTGTAAGTAGTATTCTTCTTCCACTCCCCTTCTTATTCACCAACTGCTGCATTTCTTCACGTCTTTCGCTTTCTTTAGGCTCTTCCACGCGACTCTCAACTAACAGAGCATTTCTCGAGGGCGATACTGAAAGTTACTCAAGCTCCGAACATGAGTAACATTGAACAGAAGAACTTGGGGGCAGGATATTCTTCACAAGACCCGTTGTCTTCGGTTATTTCGCAGGGGACCTCGAGCCTTACTTTTCAAGAATTTGCAGGCTTGTTCCTTCTTACTGGATCATCTATTCTGTTTGCTCTGTTCTGCTCCACTACATCAATCGGAAGAAAACTCACTCTCACCACACAGCATTTCGTTCGGAGTTGCTTCAGTCCAAGAACGACTACACCAGTTCACTCTACTATGGAGCTCTCAAGCTTGGATGTAGACAATGGCGGTGCCACTCCACCTCCTCCCGGAGAAAGTGGAGGTACATCAACTGCAGGAGATGAAGCTGCAGAAGTTTCAGAAATGGCCCCCGAGAACGAGCCACATACCGATGCAGTTGGAGGAATTGAAAGTGAGGAACCACCTCTAGCCCCCCATTTAAATCAGGGATGATCCCAGTTTTTTTATCTGTAAATTCAAGATGTTCACAACAATTTAATTCGCATGAATTCATGATTGCTCTCTCTTTCTTTTTCTTAAGGGTCAAAATTTGTCTTTCGACATCGGAAACGGAACGATTACACAAACTGAATAACATAATCTGTGTAGTACCACTCTGGAGTTTCAACACAATGAATAACATAATATATGCAAATTAGGTAATATAAAGATTATGTACAGCGACCTGATGCTGTAGTACATAGATTACAACGTCGACCGACAACCTATTCTCCCCTGACCATGACGGATTGATGCGCTACTCTGTTGATTTCGACGAAGGTGGAGTACTCCGTATTCATGGGTTGTTTCCATGGTTCACCGTCCATTTGCAGGTACGACTTTTTCCATTCTCCTCCTCTCAGCTCGAACCGGATGGCTGAAGCCTGCAGGTGTCATTTATTCGATTATCATTTACCCAGACTTTAAACTTGGACCGAGATATCAAGACTTTAGATAAAAAGAAAAACTTTTTCACTATTTGCACTGACTCGACAAGGCAAGGTAACTTGGTTATTATTGTTCAATCTTTGTAAGTTCGAAGTACCTGGGCTATGTGTTTGGCAGAAATTACTTCAGCCATGACCATGGAAGCATGCCATCCTTGCTTAAGACCGAAAATTTCCAGGTAACCATCATCTGGGTGAGCTTGAACGAACCCCCTCTGCAAAAACAAGAGAGACGTACAAAACAAGGGAATACGAAGCTCATCAGCTTATAAGCGTTTATAAGTGATAAATATGAGTAGAATCATGGAGAAGCTGAAGCTGTACAGAGTGGACGACTTAAGTACCTTCTCTAGATAATTTGGCTTTAGCTTGCCCCAGGGATTTCTTCCACTTCCATAGCTAGGAAGGTTAAGAACAACAATGGATCTCACGCTGGAAGATGAACAAGAGTTGGGTTAGTTAAAGCATAATATGTCAAAATCATATCCAGATTTATAAAATGACGTTAGAACACTCCAATCATAAATTTATTTGACTTGATGATAAAAAAGACTAACCTTGATGGGACTGGGATTTGCTCCCACTTCAATTGATTCACCTTCTTAACGTATATCCTCAAGATGTTATTCAAAGACCTGAACAACAATGTGAAAAGCATTTAAATACTCAGAGCAACAGATGTGAGTCAAGTCCATCAGGAAAACACACCAAGAATACACACATACGGTGACACATGTAACATTTGAAGATCGAATCAACAGCTCAGTCTTCTATGATGAAGTTAAGAAAATCAAATGTACCAGCTAGCAATAGGAATGATAGGGTCTAGGGGAAACCAGAACTGGATCTAAACTACGAGATACATCGAAAGGCACAAGCACCCCCAAGGTGTATTACAGGTTAACTTGTAATGAAAATGTTATAGCTTTTTGTGTAAGGACTGAACAAGAAGACATGAAGGCTAATTGAAAAGGAAAGCCAGAACCAAATGTGTGAACATATTACAAATTGAGTTTATCGAGCAATGAGAACCACAGCTGAGAAAGATTTCAGATGAGATTTTAATGGTTCGAAAAGGGGGTACTTCTTGCAAGGACTGAAGATCCTGTACTCTAACTGGTCAGATTGGCTGATACAGTGAAAAAACTGGATAACATTCAACAAGGGACACATAGTAATATTGAATGGTTAGTTTCAAGAATGTGAGATAAAACCAACCTTAAACCTGGATAACTGCTGCATGGTGTGCAGAACCACCCCTGTTGACAACTGTATCCAGAGTATATAATCTGCATTAAAGAAGCACATTTTTTCATTATGAGAGCAAGGAATTATCTTTTGCACAAAACTCATGGAAAATTGCAGTAGGCAGCACTGAGGACAGCCTTGATTACTAAACCAAAATAGGAAAAAAAATATATATATCTAAAATTAAAAATATTTTACCTTATTTGTGACGGGACCCTGAGCAAGGTATGGTTTGTCGTTGCGTAAATGGTGGAAACCATAAGCAACTTGGGCATCCATACCTTATGAACACAACAAAGTACTTTGTCAGACAAGAAAGTGATAATGATATCAAAGAGGAAGAGAAATAATTTACCACTCAAATACATACCTATGCTGAAATAATTATAAAATACTCCTTGATAGCAGGAAACCTTCTCCGGAAGCTCCCCTTCAACTTCCAGTTCCTGCATAATCAACAAGGAGTTTAGATGCATTCTTACATGGAAACAAAAATATGCAATAGACATCACTGAAAATTAGCTTCAGAACTTCATCTAAATCATGATAAATCTGAAGAAAAGGGGAATGAGTTCACAACTATAAGCTCCACTGATTGAATAAAAATGAATAGATGCTTCAAAGGGGAAGATTCAAACTCAATGACAAACCTGATCAAGAGGTGTTTCTTCTGTTGCCTTCAGAGAATAAGGTAACGCCAACTCTTCCCCAGCTGGCATTGATATTAAGACCTGCCAACTGCAAATTGAGGTGCATTTCATGAAACAATCAACTTCTCCATATAATTCTTTATATAAAAAAATCAGTTCCACCACCATGATATGAAAGATTATTGACGTTAAACAACTAAGAGGTCACCTGTCAAGACGAGTTGTAGAACCCTGGCCGACCTTTTCAAGGGTTCTTTTAACAGATGATTTCCAATTAAAAGGGAATGATCCACCCTGCAAAACAAATTTTAAAAAAATTATAAACATTTTAGGATACTAGCTTGGCAAAATGAAAATTTGAACATGGACACGGACGAAGACATACCCAACCAAAACTCCTCGACAAATCATTTCCAGTGCCAAGTGGAATAACTCCAGTAGGCGGAACAGGAAACCTGCTTGTTTTGTTAAGCTCCCCAAGGCACCCCAGAATCCAGCCAACAGTCCCATCACCTCCAGCCACCTGTATACATCACGGTCGTATAACGAAGTTGACAATCCATATCCAGGAAAGAAAAGGGAATAGATTGAGGAGCAATGAGCAGTAATCTGAAGCATGAAAAGTTGGTAAAAGATGAATACCACGATCTTAAGTTTCTCACGAGTTACTTTGGCACAGTTGTCTCCTAGATTAGCAAAATACTCCAGGCAAGACAATCCATACTGAACAAATTCATGGGGCTTGACTGATGAAAGGTCGAAAACCTGGTAGCATTTAACAAGACCAAAACAATTAAAAATTAGCATAGCTGGATAACATGATCATGAGATGTTCTAAACCAAAAACTTGTGAAATGCCACAAAAGCTTTTGTTGAAGAAAATGCATACTTGTTTTCTTCCTTCCACAAAACCTACCAGTGGCTCCTATCTAGAACAATCGGACCAACTATAAACATGACTAAAACAATCACAACCTTTTCCTCAAGTAGTAAATCTCATAAGCAATAAAGGAGAGCTCTGCTCAAAACATAGAAGTTTTACATAAAGCTGTATGGAAATTTTAATGATTTTCCAAACACTGAAATGAATCCTCAATTAAAATTTCAGACTTAAATCGTAATCTGAGAAAATCGGATAGGTAAAATTCCCAGATTTTCTAAAGTGACAATTCACCTGCTCCAACAAATTGACCCACAAACGGATTTTCTTTTAAGAACCGACACTAATAATAGAATTCGTAAAATAAAATAGAAAAAAATAAAAAGTTAGGGAAGGTGGCCAGGTATGTATGAGTTCTTAATATAGGAAATCATCAAATCTGCAATCTTTCAGTTACAAATTACATTAATTTTTGTAGAACAAGGGGGAAAAGGTGGTAGAAGTTTCAGGTAAGGAAGGACTGCAATTTAACCTGAATAAAATCATATAAAATCAGACAAAATCTACAGGCAAAACGGAAAAGGCGTGATCAAGAGAGTTGATAATCACCAAATTAAATTATTTATTTTTTTAAAAGAAAAGGGAAAGATCTCAAAACACATTGCAATTAATAATTGCAGTTGAACACCACACAAATGTAGTGAACACTGACGCTGAAAGATCGAGTCCATCTACTTCCAGAGTCCAAATATTATGGCGCACGTAATCGCACGCGCTCGTGCACGTTAAAATTAAAAATTAAAAAAACTGCCGTCAAAAAATTACCTGTTCTTCGCCCATGAGTTCCTCGAGCCGGTCCTTGAGTTTGGACCCGTGCCGCCCCCCGCTCTTCGAATTGATGAACACCACGACCGGCCACTCGGCCGGCTCCGCCGGCGCCGCTCCCCCGCCGTGCGCCGCCTCGTAGAGCTGGACCACGGCGGCCGCCTCGGCGTCCTTCGCCCGGATCGCCTCACTCATCGCGCGGCGGAGGTACTCCGGGAAGGTGATTTTCTTCCGCAGATCCTCCTTGTTGACGCGCACGCCGGAGAGCGAGAAGCCACGCAAGGAGTCCACGACCGACGACCGGCCGGAAGTCGAGAACCCCCTCGGTTTCCGCGGCGGCGCCATCCCCGATTCTACCCCCCTCTCTCTCTCTACACCGGCGGTTTACTCCGAAAACTCCGACACGTGCACAACTGTTGAACCGGTCGTTCTTCGCGATTTCTTCCCCTCCTCTCTCTCTCTCTCTCTCTAGATTTCACTTTTCTGCAAACTGAGTAGGAATTAGGGAAAAGTGGAGTGAGTGTTATAGAAACGCGGACACATTACGCGGCACGGATTTTTTGAAGAAAAGTGAGAAATGAAACGGAGAATATTATGCGCACAAATCTTCATAAACTGAATATATAAACTGAATATTATTTTAATACTCCCTCATTAAATAAACTCAATATTATAATACTAAAAATAATAAACTCTTTTTTTCAATAATTTATTTTTGTACAGCTACAGCTGTTGAATTATTTAATCTCAGTGTATTTCTTCTTCTTTTTTTCTTTTTTTTTTTTTAATTGAGAATTTAATTGCAACCGTATTTCGAATTAGCATAATTAATTAATGAATAAAGTCAAATTAAGAATTGAAGCATCAAAGCATGGGGTGAATAGTTACCAGCACTAATAAATGGAAATGGAAAAGACTATTGGAAATTGGACTTTTGTGCTTTGTTTGCCTTTCTTTTTTTTTGAAAATAGTAATAGTCTATGATACTCCTTCCGTTTTCTTCGTTTTTAACTCAAACACACGAATTAATAAAACTTAATGACTATTCTTTATTGTTCATTTTTTTCCTCGTAAATCGCATTTTTCATGTAAAAATAGATGAAATTATTTTGGAAGAAGAGACAACCATTAATTGTGATAAATGAAGATAATGAAAACAAGAGAAAAGTGAAGAATAGTTAGTTGGAAATTGAAAATCTTATCTTGAAATATGAAAACGACTTATGAAAAAAAAACAAAGACAAAAAAAAGCTAAAACGACTTATAAAAGAAAAACGGAGGGAGTATCTTGTATATTGGGCGAAGTTCCCTTTCTTATGATATCTCGTGACGTAACTCGTTCAATATTATAATAGACGCATTTGAATGTAAACGAACACAACGAAACAGTTCATTGAAGTCTAGTGAAAGAGGGTTAGGTAAGTTAATGAATACAATTAGCTGGTAATTAATGACCTTCTATATGGTTATGGGCCCTATTAAAACAAATACTAGTGCTTTTGACATGTGTGAAGATATAAATTCTTAAAAGGTTAATTAATTAGTGCTACCTTAATGTGAATCAATAAAAATACCTATTTGCAGCTTATTCATATCTTCCTATGAGATCATTCTATTGTGAGTATGCAAAATTACATGGCGTAGATTAGTATTATCGTATACTAATACTCCCTCCGTCCCTTTGGAGTTGTTACATTTCTTTTCAGCATTTGTCTCAAGCATTTTCGAGCGTCTTGATGGTAAGTTTCAAAATATCTTTTTGTGAAAATTTTAAATTTACAAGATACTACAAGTGTTTTACTATCTCATAAAAGGAAAAAATCTTTAAAAGGTTATTTTAAAACTTATCATTAAAATTCTCGAAAACGCTTGAGACAAATGCTAAAAAGAAATGTAACAACTCCAAAGGGACGGAGGGAGTATAAAATAAACGTTATCTGTGAAACGGAGACAATGTTCGATGCAGGTGAAGTTTTTATAATGGTATTGAACGCGTTTGGAACAAAGAAAAGGACCGAGCTTTGCTCAATATTCGGGCTACTATTTCCAAAGTTGATAGTTCAAAAACCTTAATTAAAATAAAAGAATTAGTCGAATCTCCACTTTCTTGTATTAAATTATGTGATCGGACATTATATTATGTGATCGATAGGGGGAATGATGGTTTGTAAATTTTTGGTACTCCTTGTACCTCTGGTGCGTCTTATTTTTAAAATAATTTTTTTCTTTTTCCGATAAAAAAAATAAATAAAATTACTTGATTTAATAATTGTTACTTTAATTCACTCAATTAACCAATAATTTATCAATTGTAGCTTATTACATTTGTTATGTATTTACCGACGATATTACTATATATGGAATTTTTTCATTTATTTATGTGTTTAAGACGTGTGTCTAACAATTGATTTAACACTTTATCACCCTGTTTTAAACACTTTAACATGTTAATACAATTAAAACATTGAATGTTCTCACGATTATTCTATTTTAACACTTATCACATTGGTTTATTAAATAGAGACGGAGGGAATATAAAATTTGGGGGTTGGGGTCTAGCCTGGTCAAACCTCAAAACTGATTCTCCAAAGAGGAATTTATTTAATCTATTTTCGTTTTTCCTTCTGGAACAAATACAATGAAATAATCCTTTGACTTGATCACAATTCATAAACCACGGTTCTAACGTCAATTTCTTGCTTGGATTATTATACTTTTCTTCATTCCTTTGTCCTATGATTTCGTAACCTCACCCCTTATTCATATACTTAAATATTTTGCAAAACTTTTTTTAGATATCTATATATATTGATACACTAAAATGATAGATATGGGTCGTAGTATGCTTGTGTGTGTCAACCGTACCCAATATTCTGGGCTCGATTCTCATTATCGACGTAATTTCTTATAAATGATAGCTTAATTAAATAAATGAAAGTAGTAGTATATTTTTAGTTAGCCGACGCATTAATGTCTGATCCAACCACAAAAGATTGCCTAAATCACGCACAAACCAATTATTTATTCATACTTATTTATAATAGTAACGATGACATAATAAACAGCATGCATTATCAATAACATTACTAGCTAATTAACTAACTAATGGGTATTGTTTATGAATTATTCATACTGATTAATGGGTATATTGTTTATGAATTCTGTCCCTATAAATTAACTTTAAATAACAAAAAAATAAAACAAATAATCGTTCTTGAAAAATATTTGATATTAATTCATAAATAACACTACTAATATTTCAAATTTGCTTTATAGAATTTTAAATTAAATTTAGCCTGGGTAGGGAAAATATGGGTTAATAATAAATGTGGCATTTTTTGTAATATAGAAACCATTAAATGATGCAGTTGGATAATCAATAAATAGAGGGGTGTCTCATGCATGAAGTCACAAGCTCAGATTTATAGCAAACTAACTGTCCCATATGCTTACAATGACTTCATCACTTATTTTAAAATATTACAGTATTATAAAACTTTTATCTTTTTTTTTTTTTTTTTTTCATATAGAGGTTGATTTATAAATTTTATTAAAATAAAATTAGCTATTGGTGTCAGATCCAATATGTATTAATGAAATTAGGGCCCAATCTTGAGAGATTATTTGGGTATGGTATGAGTAAATATAATATTTTTTTAATTGGACTTTCATAAATTGATGCCTATTCCTATAACTTGGGATTCAAATTGGATAAAATTATTTAGTACTCCCTCCGTCTTTAAATAAGTGTCCCGAGCCGCCAAAAATTTTGTCCCTAAATAAGTGTCCTATCACATTTTTCTAAGCAAAAATTACACAAAAGTACCAAACTACCCTTCTTGGAAATCTAAAAGTGGGAGAAAGACAAAAATAAATAAATAAATAATCAAGGATTTTAAGAACATAAGTGTCATTTTAGCATTCTCCTTGATTTTTTTAAATTGGCGGCTCGGAACACTTATTTAAAGACGGATGGAGTAAGTATTTTTGTAAGTACATAAAGTGGGAGAATTCCAGAGTAGCAAGTTGATGGAACATTCTTTTGTAAAATAATTAGATGCCCACTTTATAAAGTTGAAGGCTTTTTCCCATTTAATGAGTCCAGATAACACGGCCCACCACCCACGTTTCACTTACCATAATTTAATACTACCTCCGTCTCGCTAAAGTAGCCCCGAATGTCATTTTAGTCCGTCTCATATATTAGCCCCATTTCCGTTTTTGGCAAAAAATTAGGCCTAATGGGCCATCCCATCAACACATAATAAGGGGCCCTAATTACACTTAATTAGTATAATTGGGCCCCTAATTTTTTTAGCCCAAATCCAGGCAGCCCAATATGTGAGGTGTCAAAACCCTACCCCTCACTCGAGCGCCTCCCACTTCTCTCATTTTTCACCATTTTCTCTCGACCTCTCCGCCTCTTCTCTCTCGAATCTTCTCCGCCTCCCTCTTCTCTGCGAAACCCTACCTCCCTCACTCGAGCTCTCCGCCTCTCTCTTCTCTGTGAAACCACACCTCTCCCTCTCCCTCTCCCTCTCCCCATCCGTCGCTCTCCATCTCTCCTCCATCTCCGTCGATGGTTGGAGCGAAGCTTTCCATCCCTTCGGATGAAGAAGGGAGCCCCCAAAACCCTACCCCTCCCTCGCCGCCGTCTCCCCCCGTGGGAAATCTCCATTCTCGCCGGCGGAGGCGTTCTCGCCCCATCCCTCCTCCCAGATCTGACCCCCTGGGTCGGAATCGCCGCCGTACGCCTCGCCGGAAAGGGGGGCGAAACTGGAGGAGTATCCAGACTCTCCGCCTTCCTCCCCCCGCCTCGGCAAACCCTAGATCTGCGGCTCCCGTCACCGGAGCCGCCGGCGTTGCCCGTCCCAGCTGCTCCTCCATCTCCGGACAGATCTGACCCCAACAAATGGAGGCGGCTCCCAGATTACTTCTACCGGTACCGGATTCTCCCATCGTGGGCCACCGTCGGCGGCGGAGTTGAAGCGGCTGGGAGCTCCGAGGCGGCGCCGTCCACTGACGATGGAGATGGGGTGATCTGAGCACTAACACTGGGCCATCCCATCTATCAATCTTTTTATGAACCCTCAGCACAGAAGTGTTTAATCCTTCATATCTGCTCCTCTTTTCCTCTTGCTGTTCTATTGTAACATTTTAGCGTTGAGGGTTCTAAAAAGATTGATAGATGATTTGATGCTATGCTCTTGTTGTTGATGTATATGTGATAAACACGGTTTTTCAATGTATTTTATATATTTTTGGATTGCAATGTTGGATAGAATTGATAGTTTTCAATGCAATAATTGGTTAAATCTATCATTGTGATCCAAATGAAGTGTTTGATCAATTTCTTGTTCGGAATATAGGTTTTGAATGACTTTGGAACCTAACATGGTTTAAGCGGTTATGGAGAGTCAAGAAATCGAGAGAATCCGAAGAAACGAGCAAAATATGCTTTGATGTTGCTGAGCATGGGCCACGCTCTTGTGCTGCATCAGAAGCATGGCCCACGCGTTCAGAAGCACGGACCGTGCGTTAAGATGCACCAGAAGCACGGACCGTGCGTTCGTGCCGAGAGAAATGTAAATTCTTGAACAAGTGAAGCACGGACCGTGCGTTACGATGCACCAGAAGCACGGACCGTGCGTCAACACTGAGAAAGTCGCGATTTCAGCTGCAAAAACCTAATTTTGACGGGCCTATAAAAGGGAGAAAACGGGACTGAGTTCGAGAGTCGCCCTACGCCGTAAAGAACCACCAAAGACAAGGAAGAAAGGGAGGATTCGAGCTTCTATGCTCCAAGGAGGAGGATTTCATCCACCAATTTAGAGTATCTTTAGCTTATGTTCTTCATTGTGTTGTTTATATGCTTTTGTATGGATATGAGTAGCTAAACTCTTAGATTCTAGGGCTGTATGAACCCTATGGATTGGGTATGATTATATAAGTTGATTTTCTTCCTTTCTCATGGTGTTTATGCATTTCATTGGGCTATTGATATGTGTGGATGATTGGCCATCATTTATGCTTATGTGTTGATGAATCTAGATTCGAGAGAACGTGGTTTATCGATATGGTAGAATGAATGCATAACATTTATCGTTTACTAGACCGAAAGGTTGGTAGAGGTGTGTGAGGAGATATTAATCCAAGGAAATCGGGAGTTAGTCGATTATTCGGAGACCGAAAGGGTATGAATGTCGGCTAATCTACATATCTAGCGCTACCCGAGAGGGAGGTTAGGTTGAATCTAGTGATTACTCTTACACTTATGAGAATTTAAATGGTTGAAAAGAATTTGTATGGTTTGCCCATGATATAGAGGGATTACATGCTCTAGGATCATTTCTCTTTATTTGGTTATTAAGTGTTTGTTTTCGTCTATTGTTATAAATCGTTGTTTGATCACATTTGTGTTTTATGCTTGGTTTAGTTGTTAGTTGAATACCACCACCCACCTTATTTTGATTCCGTCTAGATAACGTGATTGTGTGTTGTGTAGTACTCAATTGTTCAATTAATTCGATCTCTGTGGATACGATACTCTTGCTTGCCATTACCTACACCTACACCGTGCACTTGCGGTTTTGTAGTTAAAGAAAATAGCGAACAAGTTTTTGGCGCCGTTGCCGGGGATTGAAAATGATTGAATTTATTTGATATTACTAATATATACAAAGCGTTAATTTAGACATTATTTTTGGTACTCTATTATATATAGTATTTGTTTGTTGGTTTCTAAAAATTTTCTTTTGTTCTTAGGTGGTGTATGAACACACGCTCAAAAGGTTTACCTTTACAGAGCTTGGACCTTGAAATCGAAGCCACCTGTCGCAAAAGAAATTCAGTGAATCGACGCCGTCGAAGACAAATGGCGGGAGCAGAGGAGAATCCAATGATTCAACAGCTTCTACTACAATTAGAAGCTCTTCAAATGCGAGTTGCGGAACAAGAAAATCAGAATAATCAACGTCCGATCAGAGACATGTTCCAGCCAATTCCGAATAGAAACATTGGAGCAAACTATGGTCCGGCCATCCCAGCAAACACTTTCGAGATAAAATCTGGAATAATCAACATGGTCCAGCAGAACCAATTTGGGGGAGGAGCCAATGAAGACCCAAATGCGCACTTGGTGCATTTTCTTGAAATATGTGGTACAACAAAGATCAATGGAGTCCCTGAGGATGCTTTCCGACTGAGATTATTTCCATTCTCCCTCAGAGATAGAGCAAAAATGTGGCATACCTCTTTACCTGAAGGAACTGCAACCACATGGGAGGATATGAGCCATAAATTCCTTCAGAAGTTCTTTCCACCTAGCATGACGATGAAGCTTCGAACTGAAATTTCACAATATAAACAGTTGGATGGAGAAGCTTTGCACGAGACATGGGAAAGGTTCAAAGAACTCCTACGAAGATGTCCTCAACATGGCTATTCAACCGATCACCAAATTTGTTATTTTTATAATGGATTGAATGGCCACTTGAAGACACTTGTTGATGCTTCAGCCGGTGGTGCTTTGTTGGGGAAAGGTTCTGAATTTGCTTTGCAAATGATTGAAGAGATGGCTTCAAACAGTTCTCAATGGCCGGTGGAGAGGTCATTGTATCGGAAGGTCGCATCAGTAGCCGAAACCAGTGAAGCCAATAATCCTTTAGCTGCCATTGCTACTCAATTGGCGGCTCTTACTGCTAAAATGGACTCGATCCATGGTGTTTATCCCGAGCAAAGTGTTGAAGACGTCAACTACTTGAATCAGAGGAACTTCAACAACTACCGGAATAATCAAGGAGGTGGCCAATACAATTCTGGGATGAGAAATCATCCAAACTTCTCGTATGCCAATCCGGCAAATGCTCTACAACCTCCTGCTGATTTTTCTGTGACGAATGGAGTGATCAAGGAGCCCAAGACGCTCACTATGGAGGAAATGTTCAAAGCCTTCATGGGAAAAACTCAAGGATTCATCGAGTCTAGCACTTCAAGGATGGATAAAATAGAGGCTCAAGTAGCACAATCTTCTAGTGCTATTGGAAATCAATTGAAAATGTTGGAGCAACAAATTGGCCAAATGGCCACTGCCATTGCGAATCAACATCAAAAAGGAAAGTTTCCAAGTACTACCGAAGTAAATCCAAAAGAGCAATGCAAAGCCATTCGTCTAAGGAGTGGTACTCAATACAAAGAGCCTGAAATGCCAATCGAAAAACAAGATGGAATTGAAGAAGAAAATGGTCAAAAGGAGGAAGGAAAGGATAGGGGGAATGAAAAGATTCTTGAATCAGAGACTCCTCGGGTTCCAAATCAACACAAGCCTCTTCCATTTCCTCAACAATTCCATAAGAAGAAGATGGATGACAAATATGCAAAATTTCTTGAAATCTTCAAGAAAGTTCACATTAATATCCCACTTGTTGAAGCTCTACAACAAATGCCGAGCTACGCAAAATTCCTCAAGCAGGTCGTGGCCAAGAAGATAAAGTGGGGTGATTATGAGACTGTGAATTTGACTGAGGAATGCAGTGCAGTCATCCAAAAGAAGATGCCGGTGAAGAGAAGGGATCCCGGAAGTTTTACCATTTCTTGTATCATTGGTGGGCATACCTTTGGTAAAGTTCTGTGTGATCTAGGGGCAAGCATAAACTTGATGCCCCTCTCAATCTTTAAGAAGCTGGAAATCGGAGAAATAAAGCCCACCACCATTGCCCTTCAGATGGCGGATCGATCTTTGACATACCCCAGAGGTATTGTCGAGGATGTTTTAGTTCGGGTGGAAGACTTTATTTTCCCAGCAGATTTTGTGGTGCTTGATATGGAGGAAGACAAAGATGTTCCGTTAATTCTAGGAAGACCATTCCTTGCAACGGGGAGAGCTCTAATTGATGTCCAAAACGGAGATCTCACCTTGAGGGTCAACGATGAGCAAATCACTTTCTCAATCTATCAAGCAATGAAAAGACCCGATGAGGAAGATGAAATGAACGAGTGCAAAGTGATCAACATAGTTGATGCATGTTTTGAAAATAATATGCTCTCTTCCTCGGATCAAGATCCTTTGGATCTTTGTTTGAAAGAATCCCTTTTCTCTTCCTCTGATTTTGATTCGAATGATTTATCTTTACTTGAATGTATTCATACTTTGGACTCTATGCAGGAAATTCCAAGAGAACGAGTTGCATTCTTGGAATTGAGGAACGAAGAAGAAGGGAATGAAGCCCGATCCGAGAGGAAAATAAAACCTGCACCTGTTCTTGAATTGAAACCATTACCGGACCACTTGAAGTATGCCTACTTGGAGGAAAATGAAACGTATCCGGTAATCATTTCTGCTCATCTTTCAAATTCTGAGGTAGATAGATTATTAAGAGTTTTGAGAACTTACAAATCTACCATAGGATGGACAATAGATGACATAAAAGGAATTAGCCCTACTGTTTGCATGCATAGGATTTTACTTGAGGATGAATTTAAGCCTAAAGTCCAATGTCAGAGACGATTAAATCCTATAATGCAAGAGGTAGTTAGAAGGGAAGTTTTAAAATTGTTGGATGCAGGCATGATTTTTGCCATTTCTGATAGCGAGTGGGTAAGCCCCACTCAAGTTGTTGCTAAAAAGGGGGGTGTCACTGTGATCAAAGATGATAAAAATGAGCTAATTGCTACTAGGCTGGTCACAGGGTGGCGTGTGTGTATTGATTATCGTGCCCTGAATGCTGCCACACGAAAAGATCATTTTCCCCTACCATTTATTGATCAAATGCTTGACAGATTGGCAGGTTATGAGTTTTATTGCTTTCTCGATGGTTACTCTGGGTATAATCAAATCATGATTGCCCCAGAAGATCAAGAGAAAACAGCCTTTACATGCCCTTATGGTGTTTTTGCATATCGTAGAATGCCATTTGGATTATGTAATGCTCCAGCAACATTTCAGAGATGCATGATGTCAATTTTTCATGGTTTGATTGAAAGTATAATGGAGGTGTTTATGGATGACTTTTCTGTATTCGGAACCTCTTTTGATAATTGCTTATTGAATCTAACAAAAGTGTTGCAGAGATGTCAAGAAACTAACCTTGTATTAAATTGGGAGAAATGCCATTTCATGGTACGAGAAGGAATTGTTCTTGGACATCGAGTTTCATCTGCAGGTTTGGAAGTTGACAGGGCCAAAATTGTGGCAATCGAAAAATTGCCGCCCCCCACGAATGTTAAATCTGTAAGAAGTTTCCTTGGCCATGCAGGTTTTTATAGAAGGTTTATCCGTGATTTTTCAAAAATTACAAAACCTTTATGTCATTTACTTGAGAAGGAAACTGCATTTGATTTTAGTGCCGAGTGTTTGCAGGCATTTGAGACCTTGAAGAAAGCACTTGTGAGTGCCCCTGTGTTGATCACACCGGATTGGACACAACCATTCGAATTAATGTGCGATGCTAGTGATGTTGCAATTGGTGCAGCCTTGGGACAGAAAAGAGACAAGTTGTTTCGCGTGATCTATTATGCAAGCAAAACTCTGGATCCGGCTCAAACCAATTATACGACTACTGAGAGGGAGCTCTTAGCTGTTGTGTATGCATTTGATAAATTCCGACAATACCTTATCGGAACAAAGACCATTGTGTACACAGATCACGCAGCCATACGCCACCTCTTTGCCAAGAAAGATGCAAAGCCTCGCCTAATTCGGTGGATTTTATTGCTTCAAGAATTTGATATGGAAATCCGGGATAGACGAGGCTGCGAAAATGTGGTCGCCGACCATCTCTCCCGACTCGAACAACCTGTTGAAGGAGAAGATCCCAAGTTGCCCGTAAAAGAAACATTTCCAGATGAACAAGTGCTACAAATCAAATCAACCACCGCTTGGTACGCCGATATTGTCAATTTCATTGTGTCCGGTGTTCTTCCACCAGATTTATCTTCTTACCAAAAGAAGAAGTTCTTTTATGATGCAAAATTCTATATGTGGGAAGAGCCGTACCTCTATCGGCGATGCTCAGATTCTATTGTGCGACGATGCGTGCCTCAAGATGAATGGGATGCGATTATTCGCCATTGTCATTCTATGCCTAGTGGTGGACATTTTGGTGCAAATCGGACTGCCATGAAGATTCTCCAAAGTGGTTTCTATTGGAAATCCATTTATGCCGATTGCTACAATTTTGTACGCACTTGTGATCGTTGCCAACGAATGGGCAACATTTCAAAAAGGGATGAAATGCCACTAACTTCTATTGTGGAAGTAGAGTTGTTCGATGTCTGGGGGATCGATTTTATGGGGCCATTTCCAAGCTCTTCTGGTTTTCAATACATTCTCCTAGCGGTGGATTATGTCTCTCGGTGGGTTGAAGCAATTCCGACTCAAGCCAATGATGCTAAGACTGTTTTGAAATTCTTGCAAAAGAACATTCTTACACGTTTCGGTTGTCCAAGGGCCTTACTGAGTGATGGAGGCTCTCATTTTTGCAACAAATGGATGGCAAGCTTATTGGCTCGAAATGGAGTCAAACATCGAATCACAACAGCTTATCATCCCCAAGCTAATGGGCAGGCCGAATTGGCTAATCGGGAAATAAAGCAAGTGCTTGAGAAGACCGTGGCAAACCGAAAGGATTGGGCTTCTCACCTCGATGAAGCACTGTGGGCCTACAGAACGGCGTATAAAACACCTTTGGGAATGTCTCCGTATCAACTTGTCTTCGGAAAATCATGCCATTTACCGGTCGAAATCGAGCATAAGGCATTTTGGGCTGTAAAGAAGATCAATTTTGACTTCAAAGCATCTGGGGAGAAGCGAATTCTTCAACTCAATGAGCTCGATGAATTTCGAACAAAGGCTTATGAAAGCTCTCGTCTCTACAAGGAGCGCACCAAGAAGTTTCACGACAAATTCATACGAAAGAGAGAATTCTCTCCAGGTGAAAGTGTGCTCTTATTCAACTCACGACTCCGACTTTTTCCCGGAAAATTGAAATCAAGGTGGTCAGGGCCTTATTCAATTGTGAAAGTTTTTGATAATGGAGTGGTCGAATTGGTTGCAAAAGACGGAAGCACATTCAAGGTCAATGGGCAGAGAATCAAAGCCTATTACAGCCCGGAGCAGCTCAAGGAGGTGTTCGCCATTTACTTGGCGGACAATTGATCACAAAAATCATGTCTAGCTACGGACAATAAACGAAGCGCTTGCTTGGGAGGCAACCCAAGAGTTTTAGAGTTTTACTTTTTCTATTTTTGTTGTTTTTCAGCTTTTATTTCATTGTTCTAATGTTACTTTGTGATTATGAAGGAAAAAAAAAAGAAGGAGATTGGAAAAGGGGAATTTGAATGCTGAGCACGGCCCGTGCTCAGGAACTCAACAAAACGCACGAGCCGTGTGTACGAACCAGAAGCTGACTTGATTTTTAAACAACACACGCACGGACCGTGCTTAGGAACCAAGAAAAACGCACGGACCGTGCGTAAGAGCCGAAGTTGCAGCCAACAAATCACCCACCATCTCCATGATGGATCGGTACCCCAAGTTTCACACTCTTTTCGTTCTAAACTTGTTCGTGGCTGGTAAGCTTTCGAACAAGTTTGGGGGGAGAGTATCGTGTGAAACTTGTTTCTATTATTATCTAGTTTACGTATTTACTTTTAGTACTATATGTTTATGCTTTTAGTTTGAATTATGAACTGTTATTATGTAGTAGGATTTTTTTTATGTATTTTGGCATGATGGTTGTTTTCCTCCTTCCCGTGGAGTTATTTTTGAACTCATATCATGATTAGTGTTGATGGATGATTTTTGTTGATGATGATGTGTTCGTTTTGTATTTCAAAAATGTGGGTTTGAGCAAAATAAAGCATGAATTATGTTTGCAAATTGATGAATTGCATGGTTACCTCAAAAGTTTGTTTTTGACCTGTGAGATATTTGAGCCTTTGACTAAATATTTTCATGCACAGTCATTCTCTTTCTTGAGAGACATTAAACATGCATTGTTATCTCTAGAACTTGCTTTGGATTCTGTGTCGAGACTACGTCAGTGTGCTATAAACTTGAAAATGATTTGAGGCCATCTTTGTTAGCCAATTTAACCTTTGAATTGTCCCTCATTTGAATAATTCCTTAGTCAGCCATTTTGAGCCTAAAATCCATTTCTTTGATATGCCGACAATGGGGGGAAGGAGAACTAGTACAATAGAATTGGTTGTGGAGCAAAAGAATGTGTTGGATACATAAATTTTTCGAGCTAGAATATCAAGAATGTTTGTAATGATTGTTTAAACTCATATTCTTCTTGAGAATTCCTCTTCAAAAAAAAAAAAAAAAAAAAAAAAAAAAAAAAAAGGAAAAGGAAAAGAAATTGGTGAAAAAGGAAGAGGAAGATGAGAATTTGTGAGATAAGATTTTTGTAAGGTACCATCATACAAATAGTTTCTTGGGACATAGTTCTAAAATCTTAGCTTGTGAACAAGAGGGTGGAAGAAGACATAGTCTTGTGGAGTTATGAAAAATAAAAGGTGGTGACCAAAACTATGTGCTAGTTCAGTCGAGATTTTTAGCTAATTTTGGGTTTAGTCACTTAGCCAAACATCCCCACCTTAACCAAAAAGCCAACATTACAACCTAATTCAAGTCCTCATTGATTCTTGTTTTAAGTGCACAAATTGTAGTGGAGATATTAGACAATAAGCAAGCTTATGGTAGGTAGCATTGTTTTGTTTGAATTGAGCGAAAACAGTTTTACTACATGCACATGAGAGAAGAGTGATACACTTATCTTGTGAGAATCATTCTTTTGAGGTTCATAGACATGTTAGTAATCGAAATGCAACAATTTTGATTATGCTTGAATTGCTCATTTCCAAACTTTTCTTCTGTCTGAAACAAGAATCATCCTTCTGACATTTTTCTAAATTAGAGTTCCAAAAAATTCTCTCTTCTTTATTTGTTCGAGGACGAACAATGGTTCAAGTTTGGGGGAGTTGATAAACACGGTTTTTCAATGTATTTTATATATTTTTGGATTGCAATGTTGGATAGAATTGATAGTTTTCAATGCAATAATTGGTTAAATCTATCATTGTGATCCAAATGAAGTGTTTGATCAATTTCTTGTTCGGAATATAGGTTTTGAATGACTTTGGAACCTAACATGGTTTAAGCGGTTATGGAGAGTCAAGAAATCGAGAGAATCCGAAGAAACGAGCAAAATATGCTTTGATGTTGCTGAGCATGGGCCACGCTCTTGTGCTGCATCAGAAGCATGGCCCACGCGTTCAGAAGCACGGACCGTGCGTTAAGATGCACCAGAAGCACGGACCGTGCGTTCGTGCCGAGAGAAATGTAAATTCTTGAACAAGTGAAGCACGGACCGTGCGTTACGATGCACCAGAAGCACGGACCGTGCGTCAACACTGAGAAAGTCGCGATTTCAGCTGCAAAAACCTAATTTTGACGGGCCTATAAAAGGGAGAAAACGGGACTGAGTTCGAGAGTCGCCCTACGCCGTAAAGAACCACCAAAGACAAGGAAGAAAGGGAGGATTCGAGCTTCTATGCTCCAAGGAGGAGGATTTCATCCACCAATTTAGAGTATCTTTAGCTTATGTTCTTCATTGTGTTGTTTATATGCTTTTGTATGGATATGAGTAGCTAAACTCTTAGATTCTAGGGCTGTATGAACCCTATGGATTGGGTATGATTATATAAGTTGATTTTCTTCCTTTCTCATGGTGTTTATGCATTTCATTGGGCTATTGATATGTGTGGATGATTGGCCATCATTTATGCTTATGTGTTGATGAATCTAGATTCGAGAGAACGTGGTTTATCGATATGGTAGAATGAATGCATAACATTTATCGTTTACTAGACCGAAAGGTTGGTAGAGGTGTGTGAGGAGATATTAATCCAAGGAAATCGGGAGTTAGTCGATTATTCGGAGACCGAAAGGGTATGAATGTCGGCTAATCTACATATCTAGCGCTACCCGAGAGGGAGGTTAGGTTGAATCTAGTGATTACTCTTACACTTATGAGAATTTAAATGGTTGAAAAGAATTTGTATGGTTTGCCCATGATATAGAGGGATTACATGCTCTAGGATCATTTCTCTTTATTTGGTTATTAAGTGTTTGTTTTCGTCTATTGTTATAAATCGTTGTTTGATCACATTTGTGTTTTATGCTTGGTTTAGTTGTTAGTTGAATACCACCACCCACCTTATTTTGATTCCGTCTAGATAACGTGATTGTGTGTTGTGTAGTACTCAATTGTTCAATTAATTCGATCTCTGTGGATACGATACTCTTGCTTGCCATTACCTACACCTACACCGTGCACTTGCGGTTTTGTAGTTAAAGAAAATAGCGAACAATATGCAGATTGGGTGAACTGGATATGCGACTGTGGAGGAACCATTTGATGGGCTGTGGAGGAACCATTTGATTGCCTCGCTGATGGATATGTATATGGGGTGTATCCTTCCCTCTCTTTATGTGATAGTTGGTCTAGGTCTTCTGTTATTTCGTTATGTTCTGCTGATGACATACAATGGGCAAATGATGCTCTGTTCTTGATGTGTGTTACTTGCTGATGCCATTGTATGCTCAAATGATGCTCTGTTCTTGATGTGTGTTACCTGCTGATGCCATTGTATGCTCAAATGATGCTCTGTTCTTGATGTGTGTTCTGCTGATTACATACAATGGTCAAATGATGCTCTCTTCTTGGTTTTTACATTCTGTTAAGGGGGGAAATTTATTGATGTTATCTGAACTGTGCATCATGGTCTGTTCTTGGGCAACTGTGGGATTTAGGGCTCCTCATTAGCTGCAGTGATGACATGTTTAACTATATATTTATGCTTTGGCCTCTATTGAAGTGGTTTCAACCTCTGTTACATGGTTTTGGTTGTCTGTGCCTACACTTTATGTGATTTTACATTAACTAATAACTGAGAATACATGATATTCAATGGTGTGCATTCAAAACAAACTTTTCAAAAGGTACTGTAAATGGAAAGTTAAACATACACTTTATGAAAACCTAAACCTACTGCCATTTGCTGCTGTTCTTCATTCAGTCTTCAAAAGCTTCATGTTTACTTTCCCATTTCTGTCTTCACTCTATGCATTCAAATCAAACATTTCACCTAAACCTTGTGGGACATTGATGCCTAATTCTTCCATCAAAATGTCTAATCCTTCAGTTCTTTCTTCTGAGATCAAATGATCAATGCAATCCCTCACTAGATATTCTGGTACATCAAGGTTTTGAGGTAGTAAACCTTGCCATAACAGTGAATCCTTGGACATATGTGACAATTTGAAGTTGTTCCTCCCTTTGCATTTCATGATCTCAACTAATACACATTGTAATGATAAAAACACCTTGTTTAATGTCTGTGGCTCCATTATTTGGAAGCTTTCCTGCACTGCCTTGATGAGATCTTCTAGATTTTTGCACTGTATCCTCTGCTGTAGACTTTGAATTGTTGTGAATAGGCCTAAGTCATTTGCATTACAATCTGGGCTGTTTGATGGTTGTTGCACTAGCTGTATGTTGAAGCCATCTGCATTGGCTGCTTGTTGGAAATCTACATCAGTGTTGTTGATGTGTGTTCTGCAGTTGTCTTGCTGTATCTGTATTCTCTTGCTCATACTAACTGGCCATTTTTGTTTGATGGCAGGCAGAATCTGTTATTGAGCAATGTGTTAGGGTGTTAATATGAGTGTTCTCAAATGATGGAAACTGATGGAGATTAAAAAAAGGCTGACTTACCTCTTTTAATATGCAATCCTTCACAACAGCCTTTGTTATGCTTTGAATGGGTTTTAACTCCACTGTGCCTGCTGGTCTCTTGATGCTATTTCTCTTTGCTGTATACTCCTCTATGAATGGCCATATACCAATCTTTCCATCAAAGAGAACACTCCCATCCCCCCTAAAAACTGGTCTACTAACTGCACAAATAAACATTACCTTTGGGATGAAATTCTTAGACTGTATAACTCTTAGGGGGTCTGCCTCCATTGGGGTCAGGTAGTATCTGCAGTTTTTCTGTTGTAAGTAGAACCACTTCTCATCTATGTGAATGGTGTTTTCCATGGGCTTGAATGTTGGAGTGTTCCTAGTAAAATCGAAGTGTAAGGCTCGTAGACTAAACCCTAACCTCCATAACATGTTAGGAGCTGTCAATAGGGGCCTAATAGCATTACTATGGTGTCTGAGCAGTAACTTAGCCCATCTTCCCACTGTTGCTCTTGAAATGTGAGGACCTAATGCATCACTAAGTGAGGAAACTGTACCTCTTTTACTAGGGTGTATAGCCTCAATAACTGCATAATCGATTGTGTGCTTCTTCTTTCTGCTTCTGCCATCTCTGTTTGCAGCAACATTAATGGCCTCACCCCTTTCTCTTTGTTGTTTTGCAGATTTCCATATTCTTTGGACACTCTATCTAGAAATCTGAAACAAGATTGCAGCTTCATTGATGCTCCCTTTGCCCATCTTCCCATTCTTATGCTTCTGCAGCAAGAACTGCATAATTTGAGTCCTCCTCTCTGCTGGAACGTCTGCCATCTTCCCCATCTTCTAAAACTGGTCTTCTTCTTCTTCTTCTGCTTTCTCCTTCTTCTTCTTCTGTTTTCTCCTTCTTCTTCTGTTTTCTCATTCAATCCAAATGACGTGAATGCTGATGGATTTATAGAGTGTATCTAGTGAAATGGGGGGTAATTTAAATGTCAAATTCCCCCCCCCCCCCCCTAGAGATGATCATACTCTGATCTTGAGTTCTGTTTTCCACTTATTTTTTTTTTATTCTTTTTTTATTAGATGAACAGTAAAATGAATGTACAGTAATTCCCGCTACAGTGAAATGTGAACAGTACCCGAAGATGTTAATTTCAGCTTAAACTTGTAATTAAATTCCCCTGATTTTTTTCCTTGGTTTTTGTGCCCAAATGGTTTGGGGCTTATTTAGTGAGATTGAGGTAGTACTACTACAACCTTTTATTTTATACCAAAATGTCAAACTAGCAAGGAACACTGCATCTCTCCTTTTCGTCGATAATGAATCTCTACTGAGTATTCTGATAGAGTCATTCGAATATAAGTTAGCTCGTTATCAAAGGATGGATGGAGTATGTTCTTTTTATAAACGAGACATTTACATCTTATAATGCACCGTTTCTATCATGCATACCTACATCACACAAAGGTAAGACTACTGCGTATCATGTCGGTAGTGAAAATCGAACTAAAATCTTCATTTGAAATAGAGTCTCAAGTATAGTAATAATAATATTCCCTCCGTCTCTTCCTAAGTGACCCATTTTATTATTATATACCTCACATATAATAATAAAATGGGTCACTTAGGAAGAGACGGAAGGAGTAATAAATTAGTATGGTGTATGTGAAGGATTGGAGGTTGGGAGCGTTGGATATGAGAGATGTGTTTAATGTACTCACTTAATAACTGGACTGTATATTTATTAGCTTTGAATTCGACGTGGTCGGTCCATGTAGTATGATACAATTCATTGATTGGTACAAGTATATAGATGCTCCCAATTACTGGGATTTGCTGGACTGTCTCCTGATATCATAATTAGACGTCGCAAAAAAAGTTCGGCTCGACTCGACCCGACCCGGCCCGATCCGACGAGCTATTCCGCTATAGGGCTGGCTTGAGCAAAATATAATCAGGCCCAATTATACTCATACATTTGCCGCCCAAAGGCTTCAATTTACCCACCTTCTTCGCTTTTTTTTTTTTTTTTTTTTTTCAATTCAAACATTCCTCTCCAGTTCTGTATTATACTACTGTAACATTGAAAAAATTCCCACTTCAAAATGGCGGAACGAAGATCCGTTGCGCGCCAAAGAAAACTGAAACAAATGCAGTAGTTGGTAAATTATCTCATTTTCTTTAATTTGATTTCCGATTGCGAAGCGGTTGACATATATGAACAAGCTCAAGCTCCACCCTCCGAAGCCGTCGGCGCCACCTCTAACAGCTGCAACCGCCACCGCGCAGTCTTTCAATGCCACCATCAACCGCCTCTCCGCCCAAGGCTGCCACCGCGAAGTCATCGTCACCTTCGCTTCCATGCTCGACTCCCCCAATACAAATCCGGACGCTTTCACATACCCTTCTTTACTCAAGGCTTGCTCGTCGCTCGGCTTCTTTTCTCTCGGCCTCTCGCTCCACCAACAGGTCACCATTAATGGGTTCGCCTCCGACTCCTATATATCCTCTTCTTTGATCAATTTCTATGCTAAGTTCAGAAAAGTTGGTTATGCACGTAAGGTGTTTGATATGATGCCTCATAGAAATATTGTCCCGTGGACCGTCATGATTTGGTGTTATTCCCAAGTTGGTGATATGGGAGAGGCGTTTAATTTGTATAAAGCTATGCAATATCAAGGCATCCAGCCTAGCCCCGTCACGATTTTGAATGTTCTTTCGGGGGTTCCAACGAGTGGACATGTCGATGTTTTGCATGCTTGCATTGTCAAAAGTGGTTTTGTATGTGAGCTAGCTCTGATGAATTGTTTGTTGAGTGCATATGCCAAGTGTGGAAGAGTTGAAGATGCTAGGAAGTTGTTTGAATCGTTGGATACGAAAGATATTGTTTCGTGGAATAGCTTGATAAATGCTCTTTCTGTGGTAGGGAATGCTACGGAGGTACTATATCTTTTTTCCAAAATGAGGTTAAGTAACTTAAATCCAGATCAAAAGACTTTTGGATCGTTGGTCTCGGTTTTAGCAAGAGAGGGCAGTTTTGAAGTGGGAAGAGCTGCACATGGACTAATAATAACTTCTGGACATGAATCAGACAAGCACTTGGGAACAACGCTCGTATCTTTGTATTGCAGATGCAGAAAGGTGAATGAAGCATTTCAAATTTTTGAGCGAGTGGGAGATAAAGATGTAGTTTCTTGGACATCCATGATTTCTGGGCTAGTACAGAATGATTTTGCTGACAATGCATTAAGAGTATTTCAGAAAATGTTGTCTTCAAGATTAAAGCCATCGTGTGCAACCATGGCTAGTGTTATTGCAGCTTGTGCACAACTGGATTCTATTAAACATGGAAAGTCGATACATTGCTACATTTTAAGGCAACGAATGGCTGTAGATATTACTTTACAGAACTCTCTTGTTAGTTTGTATGCAAAATGTGGCCTCTTAAAGCAGAGTCATATTATTTTTAGCAGGATGGAAGAGAGGAACGTTGTCTCGTGGAATGCAGTTGTTGCTGCTTATGCACAAAATGGGTATTTAAGTGAAGCGTTGATGTTGTTTCAGGAAATGAGGTCATCCAGCCAGTTACCCGATTCGATAACTGTTGTTTCCCTTCTCCAAGCATGTGCTTCCGTTGGAGCATATCAACAAGGGAAGTGGATTCACAGCTTTGTCCTCAAAAGCTGTCTTGAACCATGTATTCGAATAGGTACAGCCTTAGTTGATATGTATGCGAAATGTGGCAATCTAGATTGTGCTAGAAAGTGTTTTAACGCAATGCCAGAGCACGACAGTGTTTCCTGGACCGCCATCATTGCAGGTTATGGCAGTCATGGGAAAGGGGAGGCTGCTTTGCAAATGTTTTCCGAGTTTCTAAGACGTGGGCCACCTAATGATGTCATCTTCTTGTCTGTTCTCTATGCCTGCAATCATACTGGGCTGGTTGACAGTGGCATGAATGTGTTCGAATCAATGATACATGATTATAGAATAGAACCAAAGATTGAGCACCTTGCGTGCATCGTTGATCTCCTTTGTCGAGCTGGCAAAGTGCAGGATGCATATAGCTTCTACCGGAAGATGTTTGCTGAACCAATGATCGATGTGCTAGGCATATTACTTGATGCTTGCCGGGCTAATGGCGATGAAGAGCTTGGGCGTGCCATATGTGACGAAATTTCTGGACTTGAGCATGGGGATCCCGGTAAATATGTGCAGTTGGCTCAAAGCTTTGCTTCAATGGACAAGTGGGATGGAGTGGGAGAAGCTTGGCTACAAATGAGATCTCGTGGTCTGAGGAAAGCTCCAGGTTGGAGTAGCATCGAATTGCACGGTGCAATCACCCCGTTTTTCACACACAATAGTTCCCATCCTGAAAACGAGACAATTTTCTCCACATTAACAAATCTAACTGACACGATGAAGAGACTAGCATTTACTACTTCAGAATATGATGATCTCTCCTCATATACTTTTGTCTTTTGAGATATCGAGCTCCTCTGTCTTCCTTTGCTCGTATCTCCGAAGATCGACCAGGCTCCAATGAAAGGCTCGGCAACTTACTTGCCCATACTGATGAAACAGGTAAGGTAATGTAACTTCCCTCGGCCCTGTATTCAAAAACTTAATTTCATGTGTTGCCCTTCACCACTTCTCAATTCTGGTTGGAAGGTCAATTTGTCTGTTAGAACTTATCTATATTGATAAGTGGGTTTGCTATCAACGGAAACGAGATAATACAAATTCACTCGAGGCGAGCCCTTAAACATTTCAAATTACCTCTATTTAGCCTAACATGTGTATATGACTCGTGTATTATTTTTATAACTTTATGCACATTATTACATGATATGCAATCGACTGAATTGAGAATTGTCGTTAATAGAATGATTAACAAAAAAAAAAAAAAAAAAATCAACTGGGGAAAATATCTAAATGGCTTAATTACAATCAGCCGAAGGTAAAGTGCCAAGTTTTTTTTTTTTTTTTTTAATCAAATTAATTAATTATTTATTCATCATTAGCCACCCACTTCTCCTTCGCTGTCTTTCCCTCTTCTGCATTCTTAATTCATACACATTCCTCTCCAGTGCAGGAAAAAAGGAAATAAAAATAGTGCGCGCTCAAGAAAGCTAAAAGAAGCAGACAAAACGTGCAAAAAAGGAATAGTAGTTGGTAACTTATCTCGTTATTCAGTTTGATTTGCGATTCCGTCGATTCCGAAGCAGTTGACATTTATCTCTAATTATTCTTTCTGGCATTTATGTGAATAGTTGGTGTTCATAGTGTAGTTTTGATTTTTTTGCAAGAAAATGGAGAGATTAGTTTCTGGGTCTTTGCTAATGTTGATGTTGCTGTTGATATTCCCTTCAATTTCGAGCTTAAGTAGTTCGTTTTCTTGGTTGGGAAGCAGTTTCTTACCCAAAGATACATTCTTGAAATTCAGAAGTCCTAATTTGCTGCATCCGATTCATTTCCTTTCAAGAAGGTACTGAAATGTTCAATTTTCTTTCCTTTCCTATTACTGTGTATGTGTATGATGTTGTGTTATAGTTTTAGTTGTCCTCATTACTGGAATTATACCTCTATGATTATGAGAGTAGACCAGAAATAAGGAAATGGAAAGGGCTTCACTACTCACTTTCAAGTCATATGTTTCAGAAATTCTTAATGATTTTGTTCACATTGATACTTCTTTTCGTGATCTTGTCCATGTCGATTGTCAAACGTTATTAACTGCAGTCATGATTTGCATATGAGGAGGAATTGAGATGGATGTGTGTTGCCAATTGATGTTTGAGGTTCTTTTATCCTTTCTTACTTGAATTGAATATCTCCAATGGTATTATGGCTTCTTTCAACTGAAAGGATTCTGAAGATCACTTGTTTTGTTCTGGATTAAAATTCCATGAAAGAAGAAAGTGCTTAGAACTCTTAGAACTTTACATACTAAATCATGTTATGCAGTGAAGTAAGGATCACAGAGGAAGAAACCACACAGATTTTGCAGATGAAGGACGATGCTCTCCGTTGGATCCCTCTAGTTGAGGAATTCACATTTCAAGCTAACTCAGCCCCCTTCAACAGTTGCCATGCTTCGACTATTGTTGAGGTGTTACTGAGTAACCAAGTTTATCCTGGCCTCTCTATCACTTAGATATTAGTAACTATTTCTCTCAGTTAAGAAGTTTTCGTAAATTAGGAACTGCGTTCTGTAGGTAGATAAGGATCATTTTCTGGTTGCTTATTTTGGCGGCTCTGCAGAAGGAGCTCCCGATGTGAAAATCTGGATGCAGAGTTACAAGGTGACAAGTTTTTCCTTTTGATCGAGTCAAATTTAAAGCTCTTGTTCAGATTTAGAAAACAAATATTGATCATGTTTTTAGTTATTGAAGATGTGAAACTTAACATATTATTTGTTGCAGGATGGTCGTTGGCACACTCCTTTCGCTGTTGATGAGCAAATTGACGTTCCCATGTGGAATCCTGTGCTATATAAGCACCCTTCCAATGATGAGTTGCTACTATTCTATAAAATCGGTCAAGAGGTTCAAAAGTAAGCCTTCAGTTCTCTCCTTGTTTTTTCAGTTTGAACCTTTCCTCTCAGTAATAAACTGATCGTGTTCGAGTTTACCACTTTCTAATCCGGTATGAGATGGAAATATTCCATTTTCCCCTTCTCATATACTCCAATTATCAAAACTCTTGATCATCTGATTATACAGATGGAGTGGATGCATGAAGAAATCTAATGATGGTGGGGTCACTTGGTCGGAGAGAAAACAGCTTCCACCAGGCATATTAGGTCCGATAAAAAATAAGGTATAGTCGACTTAGCTGCCTTTGATCTGCAACAGGATTCGTACAAATTGTGTCGTAACAAAGTTAGTATCTATCTGCAGCCTATTTTGCTACAGAATGGAGACTTGCTCTGTGGATCTTCAGTCGAGAGCTGGAATTCCTGGGGTGCATGGATGGAGGTCACACGAATCATTCCATTTAATCTCGATTTTCAATACTAAAAATTGATTTTAAGTAACGCTCATTCTATATCCGTACATCAGATAACTTCAGACTTGGGCACGACATGGAGAAAGTACGGACCAATATACATTCAGAACACAACTCTCAGCGTGATTCAGCCAGTTCCTTACATCACTCGAAAAGGGACCTTACGAGTCCTCATGAGATCCTTCGAGGGAATAAATCGAATCTGCATGTCAGAATCCCGCGATGGTGGCCACACATGGGATTACGCATGGCCAACTCAACTCCCCAATCCGAACTCAGGTAGTCAAATAAGCAGCTCGCCTCCACAAACCACAATACCGACCACCTCTTTATTACCACGTGTAACCGTTCACATAAACAGGAATCGATGGGGTGAAGCTGAGTGACGGCCGTATGGTACTGGCATATAACACAGTATCTCGTGGCATATTAAAAGTTGCAATATCTTCGGACGATGGCGACACGTGGCACGATGTTGCCACGTTAGAGGAGACCGAGGGGATGGAGTTCTCTTACCCTGCTGTTATCCAAGCCAGCGATGCATCTGTTCATATCACATACACTTATAACCGTACGCAGATTAAGGTAATCATCGTTCGACCTTTCTTTCGATTTTCCAGTTAAACTTACTATAATCTTTTAATCATATGGTGTTAATTACGGTTAATTTACCCTTTTCGTTTCAGCACGTGGTTTTTAAACCGGATTCGATTTAAAGAAGCAGATTGGAGTGTGGAATGCAGGTTGATTGTATTCTTGAATTAGTGTTGGAATTGGATTATTGGAATGCAAGAAATTGGGTTTTATTCAAAATGAATGCAAGAATCAAATCATGCACAAAATCTTTGTGTGTTTTTGCCTTTTGCTAATTAGAAACCAATTAAATACTTGACACATGTAAAATGGAAGAAAGTATAATAATTCGAAATGAGGATTATTACCAAAGTTTGAAAAGAGAGTTGACCGGAGAGAATGGTCTTTATCAAAGTCGCCGTTGACTTTTTCCTTTTGGGCCACTTGTTAAAAAAGGGAATTACTCACATAAATAATCGAACTGTAAACCAATCAACAAACGCATTTATATCATGCCTTTTCAGTTCAATTGTACTCCCTCTTTTTTCCGGCACGCATATTAATAAAATTGAGGCTTGTTTTATAATAGTGGCGGTCCACATACTTAAAATGATAATTTAGTGTATAAAGGTGATATATGAGATTGTCGGGCTAAAATAAGAAACAAGTCATTTCTCACAAAACGCCTCTATTAGGAAAACAAGCCGTTTCAGAAGAAACAGAGGGAGTATATGTAGATTTTTTTATTATTAAGAACAAATGGGAAAACAAAGAGTTGTAGCAACTCAAGTCTAGCCTGCATTTTGTGTAACCATAATTAGGCATGATGAGTATGCATGTTGTGTTAATAAAAGGCTAATATATGAATAACCAAAGAAACAAGCCCAACTCATCATTTGCCAAAGGGATAACAAACTCGGGAATCGTAGGGATGACCTAACGATAAAGTGGGCAGCTTGTGATCGAAATGGTCACAAGTTCAAATTCCACTGACGTCTGTCTAAAGTCAAAATTACATAACATTCAATAGACTTATAGTACTACATATAATTTGTGGCTAATTTGCAATGTAAAACCGTACGAGTGTAGTTGTTGAGGTGGCCAAAATACAACCATGTCTGAAAAAATTTACTTCAATTTGTGTTTTACTATTTGCTTGCGTGACAGGTGTCCATATTATTGTACAGTATATCACAACAAAATAATAAAAATAATAATAATACTAATAATAGTAAAGTAAAAGGCCATGGGTTTATTTACAATAACTCTGTACTTCTCTCAGAGTCGACTGTGAAACTCTCAGTGATGAACGCTGGCTGTTGGAATCAATTTTTGGTCACAATTTTTATTTCTTATTAATTGGTATTCATGTCATCATGAGCTATTTATTACGTCATCGCGAAATAAAATGTCGGATAGACATCGAAAAACTTGGCTGTTTTATAAGATGAACGAGTTGGTACCCCTTGTACGAAGCGCAGATTAATGAAAGTTTTTCACCGATCAAAAGAATAATGCAAACTTCTGCTACTATTAATTTATTAATACGCTCACGACCGACACGTGATAATCATAATTAAAAAATATTGAAAACTTTAATAACATAATAACTACGTAAAATATCCATATCAACCATGAATGCATTAAATATGCTATCGGGATCGTTTCGTATATCGATAACCGAGATTTTGATAGTTTCTGGCGTCTTTTGTGGAAAGCAAGGTGGCATTTCATAAAAAATAAGATGAAGAAGAAGAGAAACAAAAAGTTGTATTAAGGGAAGTAGAACGTTGTGCTTGATTCAGATTTTGGAAATCTTGGTTACTTGTCAGAATCTCTAGGAATCTGTAATCTTTCAAATTTGGTAAATGCATATCCCTTTTATTATTTATATTTATATTTATTTTATTTTTTCAATGTTACGACATTTTTTTCAATTTAGAATCGAAATCAAATTCTGAATAGGGCTCTCTACATTGGAACATGAGAAATACTACTTACTATTTTTAGAATTGGATTAAAAACAATCCACAAGAAATAGAAACTTCTAGAAATAATAGGCTTCTAGAAACAAAATTATTTAGTCTCAAAATATGAAATCAAAGATCAAATCTTTTCTTAACTAGCACTAATTTTAAAAGTAAAATCAATTAATATTTGGCCTATAATCTCACTGTCACATGCAATAATCCCACAGTCTTTGAGGAAGATTTGGGCTTATTGTGATTCACTAATTTATAAGAAGATTTATCATGTTGCGTCACTTGAACATTTTATTCATTAATAATATGTTACGTTATTCGTGAATGGTGGAGCTTTTTCTCTTCGATCTTAATCTAATCAACTCTAGGCCAATTATCAAATGATGAAACAAAATTTTATTGTTATTATTAGGTAAAATGTAGATAATTGGTTGGCAACGTGCCTAACTGAAAAAGTTATTATTGTTCAAAAGAGTAAAGTGTGCTAAAATATCATAAGTTCATAACATATCAAGTCTTTTTGTATCAAAGCTTATCCAAATTTGAGAATTTATTTCAAAAGTCAACGGAGCGCAGTTTAGTGGTAAGACACTCCCTTCCAATCAAAAATTCGGGAGATTGAGATACCGTAGGTGTATACGTTAATGTGTAAATTGAGTTTGCATGGTTAAAAGGTTCTACTAAGCACGCCTAAAACTGCAATCAGATGTAAATCGTTGAATTTATTAAAAATTAAACCTATAAAAAGTCATGTAAAATTCAAGAAAATTGAAGGCTAATGCTATATTGCCTATGCTAATTCCAACTCTAAAGTCTAAACCCACTTTTGTATGTGTATAAACAACATTATCTTATCTAATTAAGCATTAATTAAACTTAATTAATTACCATCTACATAAATAGAACCTGCTACTACTAATTGTATACTAATTTCATAAATTGATTAATTAACCAATAAAATTATGCGTATATTATTAACTTACACCTTTATTTGAAACCATTTTTATTAGGAAAAATAGGCCGTTTGTCTATAATCTTAGGTTGGTTAATTTTTTCTAATTAATTCAATTAAGAACTAAGCAAAAACTATTTGGTGGCTAATGATGTAGTACTTTCAATACAATTAAGCACCATTATTGGAGCATTAAAAGTTTAATGCATTTATTTATTATTATTTTTTTATTAATCTTTTTTTAATAAAAAAATATTTATTTAAGGAATAGATCTGTTCCTACCTACTATTAATTAATTAAGTAGATGTGTGGAGGAGTTTGGCGCAATTTAATAAATCAAAATCTTATTCCACCTTTTAAATTTGATGGGTTCAACCTATTTTGTCCTATCAATTTATTGCATAACTGAAAATTTTCTATTTTCATTTAGAACGATACCGAGCATGACCCCTGCGCAAGGATGACACGTATAAATCGAGAGAAACGGCCCCAATATTTTAATAATATTTTTTACTACTATTATATATTTGGCATATACATGTAGAATATAGCAGTAATTAACCTAACTAACTCTGAAATTTTTCATAAAATGATAGGTAATTAAATTTACAGAATAGAAAAAGTAAATTACATTAAATTATTTGTACCCAACAAATATAGCCTTAATTAATTGAATGTGTAATTAAGAAGGAGCAGTTAAATTAATTAAATTAGTCCCTGAATTTAAAAGGCAATTAATGCCAAAATAGAATCCATCATCTTCTTCTCAAGTTAGTCAGCACAAAACAACCCTTTTTGTCCAACCTATTTATTTTTAGGCTAATAGGACTCTTCATTTAATGTGCAACAACTAGCTATTTGGTTTCTTAACATACATTTATCTATGAATATATATACTCCCTTCGTCTCACGATTTATGTAAACTTTTTTTTCCGATATTTGTGGCAAACGTTTCGAGTGTCTTGATGATGAATTTTAAAATACTTTTTTAAAGAATTTTTTCTTTTACAGTAATAAGTGTTATAACAAATATATTTTTTAAAAATATATTTTAAAATTCATTATCAAGACACTCGAAAACCCTTGTCATAAATGTTGAAAAGAAATAGCTCAAAAATATTGTGCCGGAAGGAGTATAGAGAAAGAGATACAAAAAATTGATGAATAGCATAACAAACTCTAAAATGTAGGATAAAATCTAATTAAATACTTCTTCCGTCCCACTTAATTAGTCTTATCAGATATTTTAATGAGACTAATTAAGTAGGACGGAAGGAGTATTAGAATCACGACATTACCTTAATTTTTGAGTTTTGAATAGGATGCAATTAGTCCAAATCCCTTATCCATGAAAAAGAAAAATACAAATCAAATGAAAGAGACTACAAAAACATTTATTTTTTTAAAAAAAAATATTTAAGTTATTTAGGGTACGTAAATAGCAACTTGATTTAGTGGGACAATAAATGAGAAATTAAAATTTTATGTCCCGATAAGCATTAATTGGACTAGTTGAGTAAGTTGTACTTCTACATCATCTACTTCATTTTCTACACTTCTATATACATTTTTGTTTCATAAATAGAAATAAATTTCAAGATCTAGACAAAATATCTCTTTAGTGTCGACAAAAATTAAATCAGTGTAACAAATCAGAAAGTGGTATAGCTGTCACGATTTATTATGTGTCTTTTTAACTCTAGAATTTTTGCATATATGACAAATATAAGAAATTGTGGACATGAACGTGGCATAAGAAAATATAGTGACAGTCGACCTGAAAAAAAACGACGATAAAGTACAACGCAGTTGGTAAGAAACATTCCATAAACACGTCAAGAGTTCGAGCCATCACGTGTACGAGTGTATTTTACTATTGTGTTTAACCGATAAAAATAAATAAATACGTTGATACGCAAAATAAATTGCCGCTCCCGACATGTTCTTTTTCCAGCATGTAAGAGTGCAATATTTTTTGAGACATGTTTTAATGTGACACGACTAAAACAGTTTTGAAAAACATTTTAATCACCCAAAAAAACTTGAATAAATAATTTTATAATCTATTTAACTTTTAATTAATATTTTATGTTTCAACCACACGTACGTATATGGGAACTGAAACCAATCGATGTTTAATGGTAAAAATTTTAATAGATTTTTAAATTTACTATAATGTTTTACTGCATAATATCTTAGGAAATAATATTCCAGTGGCTAACCAATTCATTAAGTGATAATTAAAATTAGTTACCTTAATGGCTTAACAAATAAAATAAAAAAAATCAAGGGTTAAAAAATGGCAATTATTGCGGAGAGGGCCACAATAATTAATTAAGTGGTTGAGATTTGTATACATACAATAACATGTTAGAATAATAATAATAATAATAATAATAATAATAATAATAATAATAATAATAATAATAATAATAATAATAATAATAATAATAATAATAATAATAATAAATAAGATTGTGATCATAATTAAAGTCACTTTTCTTTGACTCCAATAAGTGTCGCATCTACAATTCCTTTATGTTTCAATTGACCAAATCAAATATATAAACTATATAGTAATTAAAAAATATATATCATGACATCAGAATTACAAAAAATATCTTTGAATTAAATAATGTAAATTGTAATAGTAATAGATGGTGGAAATACATGATTTCCGACGAAATTGATGAAGTGAGACGGAGGGAGTACGTAATTACGAAAGCAGATCCATAATGAGTGGTACTATATGCATAAATAATTGAACCATTCCACAATTATATAATGATCGAAAAAAGAAAGTGGATTAATAGCTCATGAGATCAAGTTTTGAAGTGATTCTCGAATCGGAAAGCTTAAGGAAATATTTAATTATGAAGTAATAAAGCACTTAATTATTACTTATGTAAGAGAATAATTGTTTTTTTAAAACTTGTTGCCTACGCACTCGATGCTCCACCATCGGATTATAATAAGTAGTTTTTACATAAATTAATAATGTTCCTTTGGAGAGAAGGGTCTTCTAAAGATTTGTCTCAACTTTTAAAAGCAAATTTTGGAGCTTTGTGTGGGGTTTGATTAGAATTAATCCAAGTGTATAGCTAAAGCCATTAATCCACGATCAATGTTGTTAATTAGTGTAAGTAAGTATTGATTCGTAAAGGTACCGCACCAAACGAATAACACTCCCTTATTCATTGTAACCATACTTAATATGTTCATGACTGATATAACAGTATGACACTGATAAAGAATTATATTTGTAACATTTATATGATTTGATTAGTGGTGTGTAATAATTAAAATCTTCCATGCCGTTGGTGGAGGAAAAGTGGCTTTCTTGAAATCTCTTTTGAGAGGATTTCTCATTTGCTTCTTTTCAACTTTTAAAGAAAGAGAGTGTGTGTATATTTTAATTAGGGCATATTCCTAATTTTCTCCTTTTCCCTAATTGGACAATTAATTAGGACATGATTAACTTTCATTTATAGGGTATCGGATTGGATTATCGATTTGGTTCTACTTCCTGATAGTCTCAATATCCATTGTAATAGCTCGGGAATATTCTATAAATTGTGGGAGGTTGGAAAGAAGGCAAATAACGAAAAGCAAGAGATTTTTGTACATAAACATAAAGCATGGCGTAATAAGTTGAAAATTTTGGCTAAAATTCCAAATAAAAATTGACAAACTTTTCCACACAAAGTATGTAATTTTAAGCAAGTAATGAAAATTATTATTATGTAATGAAAATGACATCTAAATCCACCGTCCACCTTTTTTTACACTATGATTAATTAATGATCTTTAACTTCTTAAAGTGTTGCTTCAATTTCTTGAAAAACCCGCGAAAAGTTCTAACTAATCCCCATTTCTTCCTCACATTCTAAGCTTCATCCCCACATTTTGTGATCATCAAACACTTTTGATCACACACCCACACGTGTGTGTGTATGTGTGTGTGAAGTTAACTAACTTTGGGGTAAAACAAGCCACCGAAAACATCTCCGAGAGGAGAGGGGGAATGTTATAATGTGTTGGGTTTGATGTTTCGATCTCGATTCTCGATATCACAATCAAGTGTATGTACATTTTCGTAAAAGATTAAAAATGATGTCACTTATGCACAATCATAAGTTATTGTCAGTATTATTACAATATATTATTGATCACCATAACCGTAGATCATAAAGTGATCGACGTACGATTCAGATCATTCACGTATGTCTGTATACGTTGGGTAGGGACCCATGTCTTTCATCAAAACATGAATTAAACTAGAGGAGCTTTTCATGGATCACAAAATGATTGATTGCAAATTTGAATATGGAAGAATAATAATAAATGGCATGAGAGAAACTTTCCCCATATTATTTTCTTTGGTAATCTTTTATGAGAAGAAATGAAGTTGGAATCATGCTATTCTATTATTGGCAGAGAATTTAGTGGGCAATACTTTTGTGTGAAGGAATTTTATATATATACATCATATGCTTTCTAATTTAGATGAATTATCATAACACATTCTAATAAAACTTTGTGTAATACTCTAGTCAAATTTCAAAATCAAGAAATTTAGTCTTTTCACCTAAAATAATATATTAATTGTTACCTTATATGATTATACATAATCAAAACTCCCTTTCCATAGTATAGTATTGAACCAAGCAATCAATCTAAATTTGCTAATAAGTTATAATTAGATAGGAATGTTTTTGAGGCGAAAGCAAATTCTGTTTTTGAACATTTTTTGTAGCAACGTTTATTGCTTGCACCCACCCACTCGAACATGTTTCTCCTATATATACCCACAACCCACATGCTCTCTCTCTCTCTTCTCACACTTTGAGATCATAACCTCGATTCTTGAATTTTTAGAGGGATAAGTTTGTAACGTTTGAAGCCTAAAGGTCGTTAATAATCACTCATTTTATATATTACATAAATTACTATGATCATGGGTTTTGGCATGCATTACATAATTACTTTTCTTAGAAGGTGCTTGGTATGAAGTAATGCAATATGGGTGGGAAAGGAATGGAATGAAATTTTCATTCCCTTACTTGGTTTGCACAAGTAATAACCAAAGTAATGCAATCAATTTTTTTTCTTGAACATTTATGTAATAAAATAAATTACAATTTTGTATTTAAATCATACAACTATACTATTTAATAACGATGAGATAGAAAAAAACTAGAAAGAGAAAGTAATAAAAGATAATTTTTAGAGAGAGAAAACGATGATAGAAAAAATTCTAGAGAGAGAAAGTGACGAAAGTGAAATTTTTAGAGAGAGAAAGAAAATTTTAGAGAGAGAAAGTGACGAAAGTGAAATTTTTAGAGAGAGAAATAAAATTTTAGAGAAAGTGACGAAAGTGAAAATTTTTAGAGAGAAAAAAATTTTAAAGAGAGAAAGTGACGAAAGTGAAAATTTTTAGAGAGAAAAAAAATTTAAAGAGAGAAAGTGACGAAAGTGAAAATTTTAGAGAGAGAAAGAAAATTTTAGAGAGAGAAAGTGACGAAAGTGAATTTTTAGAGGGAGAAATAAAATTTTAGAGAGAAAAAGAAATTTTAGAGAGAGAAAGTGACGAAATTGAAAAATTTAGAAAGAGAAAGAAATTGAAAATTTTAGAGAGAGAAAGTGACGAAAGTGAAATTTTTTAGAGAGAGAAATAAAATTTTAGAGAGAAAAAGTGACGAAAGTGAATATTTTTAGAGAGAGAAAAAAAATTTAGAGAGAGAAAGTGACGAAAGTGGAAATTTTTAGAGAGAAAAAAAATTTAAAGAGAGAAAGTGACGAAAGTGAAAATTTTAGAGAGAGAAAGTGACGAAAGAGAACATTTTTAGAGAGAGAACAAAAATTAGAGAGAGAAAGTGACGAAAGTGAAATTTTCAGAGATAGAAAGAAAATTTTAGAGAGAGAAAGTGACGAAAGTGAAATTTTTTGAGAGAGAAATAAAATTTAAGAGAGAGAAAGTGACGAAAGTGAAAGTTTTTAGAGAGAGAAAAAAAATTTAGAGAGAGAAAGTGACAAAAGGTGAAATTTTTAGAGAGAGAAATAAAATTTTAGAGAGATTAAGTGACGAAAGTGGAAATTTTTAGAGAGAGAAAGTGACGAGAGTGAAAATTTTTAGAGAGAGCGAAAATTTTAGAGAGAGAATGTGACGAAAGTGAAAATTTTTAGAGAGAGAATGTGATGAAAGTGAATTTTTAGAGAAAGAGTGACGAAAGTTAAAAATTTTTTAGAGAGAGAAACTAAGTGGCGGAGGAAAAATATTTTAGTGAACAAAATTTATGAAAAAAAATTAGAGAGAGAAAGTTTAAGAAAATTTTTAGAGTGAGAAAGTGACGGTTTGATAAATTTTTTAGAAATATAAAAGTAGTGAGATACAAAAATTTTAGAGAGAGAAAATGGTGATACAAAAATTTTAGAGAGATAAAGTAATGATGAAATATACTCATATGTTAAAAAAAATACTATTAAGGTAAATTTAATTATTTATAAATAAATTAAATAATATTTGGTAATATAAGAGATGAGAATAGCTATAACCATGAAAATTCAAGTAATGCCTATTTCCATGGAGGTGGGAATAGTCATTCCCTCGGGAATGTGTATTCCTGACACAAAAGTCGAACCAAGCGGAGTTATGAAATAGAGGTGGGAATGGCTATTCCATTCCCACCCCCATTACCTCATACCAAGCACCTCCTTAAGGTTTTAAATGATCAGAATACATATTATAAATACGAGAACGACGTATATTTGAATCTTTTATAAAACTGACTCTTTTACTTAACTTTTGATTATGATAGAACAAACGCAATACTCGTGAATCACAACACCAATTATGAAAGTAGATACTCCATTTGAGTGAGTAAAGAAAAAAAACACGAATTGAAATTTTACTCCTTCCACAATCTTCTCGATATTTTTCGGTTGTTTCTTGTTGAAAAAAAAAAAAAAAAAAAAAGGAGGAGGAGGCAATTAAATAGGAAAATGTTGTCTACGGCTGTAGAGTGTAGACACACTTTATCTCCCAGAAATTAATTAATTGGCGGTTACGTTTAATTAGCTGAGGGTTATATCTAATTAATTAAACATATACACTAATTAACAAACTACTAGTACTAGTATTTGACATTTGTCTCAGCCATTAATTAATTAACTCTATTCAAATGTTAAATATTAATTATTTATTGAATAGAGAGAGCAATTAATATAGTTTTAGCAATGTAAATTTCACGCAACAAATCATGCATTTATTTCCCCACTTTATTTAAATTTCGTCACTCTCTTAACTATAATGTACTAACCCTTATAATTAAAAGTCAAAAAGGTGGCTTAATTAATTTCCACCACCACTTATTTATTTATCTATTCCATTTTCTGGCTTTTGCATTTAATTTCCTTCTTTAATTGTGTGTTCTTTGTACAATTCTACTACTACATATCTCTGCAGTATACTGTATTAAATCGAGGCTATTAAGCTCATTATCAACGAGACGGAATAAGTATTTCGTAATAGTTTTATTTTAAAAATCATTGGAAAATTATTTCAATTTTATCGTTGAAAAATGATGGGGCATACATACAATTATCATTTCACAAAAAATACATGATTTTTTTTTATTCGTAAAGTATAAGAAAAGAAATTGCTCCATATTTACTCATCTAGGAACACACGTGTGTCTTGTACACGTGTGTGGAGATTAAAAATAATAATAGTAAAATAAAAGAAGCAAATCGCCGCCTTGAATAAGACGCTTGGGCCTTTTATAAACTCATGAACGTGAATTCGTGATAATAACTGTTTTTTTCTTACGCTAGCCTCTATTTTTATTTATTTATTTATTTTAATTATCGCCTCATATTTGAAATTTACGATGGCCGGTTACTAAAATTAGATGGCCGGTTTTCTATAATTAGATGGTTCGTTTTAGGATGATTATTAAATGTAAAAATTTGGCCAAGATTTGATTAAGTAGGTGAATCTTAGGGTGGCCAATTTAACTGAAAATCAATTCGTGTATTGAAAAAAGAAAAGAAATACTGTAAGGTCACATATCGATCTTAACTAGTCGATACTTTCTCCGTTTCAATAAAAACGAGATGTTTAGCTGATCTCTATTTTCGTTCTAACATAGAAAGTACTGCAACTTTCTCATCATGTTGATTTCACACTGCCCTCATTCTCTTTTCTTTCTCATTCTAAAATAATTACGCAAATGTAATTTTTGTAAAAAAATTAGTTTAGTGTTTCAAGTAAAAAGCATGAATAAAGCAAAATCATCCGCTTTTTTTTTTTTTTGTTATTTTTTTTTTACAGGCAAGTTCTTTTTCAGAGAAGCACCTGACTACACCAGAAACTTTAATTACTTCCCTTTTGGTTTTAATTTTTCCCCTTACGATAAAAAAAAGGGTTAATTATTATCAACTCATAATTAAAAGCTGAAGAATAATATCGATTTAATCGACAATGATAGAGGGGGGTGGTGGTGAAGGAAAAAGGTGAAATTAGGCTCGAAAAACGCGTAAAAGGCAAGTGAAAGCGTGCGTTACCAAAAGCCAAAAGCGAGTATATTATCATCATTTTTGTTTGTCAAGACTTCTAGTTACTATCTCTCCGTTTTCTTCGACGTGACATGTTTGTTAATTTAGGCTGTTATTCTGTAATTGACCTGTTTTCTTTTATAGCTCAACAAATATCACAACACTTTTTTATTATATTCCTTAAATATCGTACAAAAAAGATACATATCAACTCGAAAAAACCGGAGGGCTAAAAAGAAAAACAAAATCATAATGGGGTCATTAAACTTTTTAATGTGAATAGAAAGCTAATGTTCAAATATATATTTATATACACGAATGACTAAGCGATGCTTATTGCTCGTTAAAAGACAAACCCCCCCACTTTTTCTTGCTCATTTTAGAAGCTTCTGTTTTAGATTAATTCTTTTGTGCATGCAAACATCAATTATTTTAGATAATTACATAGATTTTTTGATAAAATTATTACTCCGAGCCCCGACCTGTTGATATCGAATCCACCGAGTATTATTATAAAGACTCGTTGTAATATGAACGAGCTGGTTAATAACGAGACGGAGGGACGTCGATGATTCCCCGCACTATAAATTCAAACACGGCATGATAGCTTAATGACAAATCGAGTTGCAAACACTATTGTGTGGTGAAATTTTCAACGAAGACTCCGCAAATTTCTTCCCATGATTCTATTCATATTACAAGGCTTACAAATTCTAATATCCTGAATTAGAATTACGTGCATGGGATTCATTTTCTTTTGGAAAAGGGTTACGTTATTATTAATTATTTGTATAGATAGTACATGTATATTCATTTAAATTAATTAAATAGGATAATTGAAATTAGAATGAGTCGACGAAAAATGAATCTAAACCATCCAATGAGAGAAGATGCGTGTGGATAAAAATAACGTGAATATTTGAAAAATAATAAATAATACTCCCTCCGTCCTCTATTTATTGACGGAGGGAATATGGGCACGGGTTTTTTCGCATTTTATGGTATAATAATAAATTAATGGGTTAAAGTGTTAAAGTGGAATAATTGTGGGTCCATTTGAATTGTTTAATAGTATTAAAATGATAAAATAGTAAAAAGTAGATGTATTATAAAGTGTTAAAGTGTTAAAGTGATTGTGGGGTCTACGTCCTAAAAAGGAAATTGTCAGTAAATGGAGGACGTCCCAATATAGTATTAACGTCACTAAATGGAGGACGGAGGGAGTATATTTTTTCTCGAATAAAAAGGCGGCCTATATTTTTGCAAAGTTTGTTCTTATCTTTTTCTACATCACTCTATCAAATTTTATTCGGTAATTTTATCATCTTATATAGTTCAATATCAAATATTTTCAACACAAGACCAATTGAAATGAGATTCGATTGATAAAAGGAGAAAATAAAATAGCTATATACAGTAGACAAATTCCCAGATAAAAGGCACTAGATATTAATTTTAATATAATAGTTGTAGTTTTAATTAAACTTTAGAGGTAGCTAAAAGATTGGACAAAAAATAATTAGTAAAGGTAGTCGACTTTTTTAATGCACTAAAAAGGCAGAGAGAGAAATGAGTATTTGAGAAGAAAAGGTAGTAATGTGAAAAGATCCATGTTAATGTGGAATCGACTTTCGGCTTTAGTAGTTGTATTTGCGTGCTAAAAGTTTTCTTACAAAACGTAATAAATTTTGACGTGAAAAATATGAATAAATCTTGATATTTAATTATAGTAAAATTAAGGATGATATGAACTTAAGTACAATTAAAATACATAACGAAAATACAAAAATATTTTAAACATAATATTTCATGAAAATAAACATAACTATATATTGATTTCTATACGAACGCTTTCTTATAGTATTTGATTTTAAAACCAAAAATTGCTTCTCAATTTCTCATATTCTTTTCTACTCCTTCACACTATGTACTTTACGCGTGGGGAACAAAAAGAAAGAGAGTTTTGTTTCTTTGAAATTTTCATACTCCCTCCGTCCACCTATTTCTGACACGTTTGCTTTTTGCACGGGATTTAAGACGGAAGTGATTAGTGTGTAAAGTGTATTGTGTTTATGGATGTAGTGTATAAAGTGTATTTTGTAGGGAATAAACATATTTTAGAAACAGAACATCATATATGCATAAAAACATGTTCTTGTCTGATCTTAAATGAAAGATCGTATAAAGACCTTTAATTTGATATAAAAATCATAAAAATCCGATAACAAACGAGCAAGTTATAATAATTTAAACTTTCAAAATTTAAATTATATTGAACTACGTGCAGAAAAATGAGTGGATGGGATTTAAGTATGGAATGTTAAGTGTAATAAGGGATTTACTAATCAACCTACTTAGTGGCTAATTCTTTCCGAATAAAGAAACGTGTCAGAAATAGGTGGACGGCCCAAAAAGGAAAGCGTGTCAGAAATAGGTGGACGGAGGGAGTATTATATTTACAAAGTGCACTACGAAGGACTCGAATCGAATAGCAGATTTTTATTTACCATTTATGTCAATCACATAAAATTAGACATTTTAACAAAGTTTTTTTTCAAATGAATCATGTCTAGCTCATTAATCTATGGACAAAAAAATTACACGTACAAGGTTTTAATTATTTGTTACAACTATCTATTATTAATCAAAAACTTAAAAAAAAAAAAAACTCAGATGAAAATAGAAATATATCAATTTCCTAAAATGGTATTTTAAGTCAAATTAAATGATATAAATTGACAAAAATAGAATAATCGTAGCCGCTGAGCTATTTATAATTATATAAAGCTTGTATTCTCAACACGTTTCTTAAATACAAAAGTAAAGTTAGGTAACATTAAATTAAATAAGAGTACTTAAATTATCATGTATTTTTTCACGTTTTTAAATACTCTCTCCGTCCTCCATTTAGTGACGTTAATACTATATTGGGACGTCCTCCATTTACTGACAATTTCCGTTTTAGGACGTAGACCCCACAATCACTTTAACACTTTATCACTTTATACATCTACTTTTTATTATTTTATCATTTTAATACTATTAAACAATTCAAATGGACCCACAATTACACTTTAACACAACACATTAATTTATTATTATACCATAAAATGCGAAAAATCTCGTGCCCATACTCCCTCCGTCACTAAATGGAGGACGGAGGGAGTATAAACGTTACCTATTTACTAGTGCATTTTGAACTTTGTCACAAATAATTAATTAATTAACTTGTACTGTACAAAATTAGTTGGTAGCTATTAGCCTTAGCTAGAAACTAATTAGTTAATTAATTAATCACAACAAAAATTACTAATTAATTAATTAATCGCATAGGTTTCTATAAAAAAAATTGTAAACATCTTTAGAAAGTCAGCTTTATTTATTAATCCAGACATAAAAAATTGGTAGCTTATTAATGATGATACAAACCACACATGATAGTATTAAAGAATAACCCATTGACTAATTTTTTTTAAAGAAGAAATTATTTAGGTACCCCTTCTCAAAAAGCTACTCTCAATTAAACATTAATGTGTAGACGAATATAATTAATCCTCATAATTTACTACACTACTCATCCTGTCCCATTTCATTTTTTATCAGAAAAGGAAAAATTTTATTCAAACAAATTTATGGTACAAGAAATACCAGAATACAAAGCTCAAAACTACCTCCACAAGTGACAAAGAGGAGTTCTCGCCCAACTAGAATAGGAAATCCAACGATCGGCATCTCCTCTAATTACATTCCAACTCCAGAAACGACATTGAATTTCCACTTCTACCTTCCTAAAATCCCACTCCTTACCTTAAAAAATGACCGAGTTACGCTCACGTATAAATTTTATATCTGAAAGAAAGAAGACTACTTAAATGAGACGAAAGAGATATATATTGTTCGAATAGAACAAAGGCATCAATAATATGATTCCATATAAAATATAGTACTACCTCCATCTCATATAAGTAGTCCTATTTGCTATTTTGGTCCGTCTCATCTATTAGTCTCATTTCCTAAAATGGTAAAGAATACTTGACTAAAATTAACTCTCTCTCTCTTCAGAATCAATTACAACCACACATTTCCTCCTTTATTGGCTACTATGCCCATTCCAAATGGGACTACTTATATGAGATGGAGGAAGTATTAAAGTTTCAATAATACAAAATTCGTAAAGGAAAATAAATAATTCATTAGTGTGTGTGGGATTCCACTTTCTCAAATGATAGATGCGAAGTAAACACAAAACAAAATGAGGGCTAAAAAGGCAGTCAATCTACAGTCATGCATGTAAATCTAGAGAGAGAAAATAAGATTAAGAAAAAGGTAGTAAGTTAGAGAGGGAGAGGGAGAGGGAGAGGGAGAGAGAGAGAGAGTAAAAATAAAGTAACCTTTACCACTCATGAATCTCCTCATCTCCCCCCAAAAAGGTTCATTTCTCTTTCTTTCCTCACATTTCTATATTTTATTCCCTCGATGCAAAAAGCACACTCTACTTACACCACTAAACTGATTAATTAATTAATTAAATTAAATATAATTAGGCATGAAATTGAGAGAGTAAAGAAGTTTCAAAGGGTTGTAATTTCCATAAATTCCTTGTTCTAAAAATTAAAATAAAACAAGAAAACAAACACTGCATGCTCTGTTTCTCTGACTCCTCTTGCTTCAACTTTTAGCACCTTTTGGCCTTTTATGCTGTTATTTAAATAGGAATATTGTACTCTTATCTTTTCCTACTATTTCCCTTTTTTCCCTTTTATTTTCTACTACTATTATTATTATGTCACACCCCACAGGCACATATAAAGAAGAAAGAAGAAGAAAAAGAAGTTTTAATTAGAGAAGTAATATTTTGCCATCACCATTTGTTTTATGTGTTCATGTGGGAGTTGAGGGGGTGATAATCTTTTTGTGTATTGAATGAGAAAGAGAAGGGAGGGGTTTTCATTGCTTCATATCATCAACCCCTTTTAGAGAGAGAGAGAGTTTTAGAGAGAGAGGGGGGTGTTTGTGTGAAGGAGGAGGGTGGTCCGATCTTTCCTTTTCGCTTTGAATTTCACACACAGCCTTTTTAGTCTCTTGCAAATTCGCATACTAGAGAGAGAGAGAGAGAGAGAGAGAAACATCTCCAAGAAACAAAAGGGGGGAGAGAGATAGATAGATCAAATTCAAGAATACAAACCCAGAAAAAAGTACAAATTTTGCAATACTTCAACCAGTCTTCTCTTCTTGTACAGATTCAAGATTCAGTCTTTGGGTGGAATTTTCCGGTTTTCCTGCAAAAGTTTGGATTTTTAGACATTCTGCAGGAAATTAATCAGATTCACCTCTCTCTGAAATTCGAACCCAATTTCTGAGGAAGAAGAAGAAGAAGAAGAAGAACATGAGAGCGGGATTGAGCACTATTCAGCAGACCCTAACGCCGGAGGCCGCGAGTGTTCTCAACCTCTCAATCGCGGAGGCGAGCCGCCGCAACCACGGCCAGACGACGCCGCTGCACGTGGCGGCGACGCTGCTGGCGTCGCCGTCGGGATTCCTGAGGCAAGCATGCATCCGCTCCCACCCCAATTCGAGCCACCCGCTCCAGTGCCGGGCGCTGGAGCTCTGCTTCAGCGTGGCTCTGGAGCGGCTGCCCACGGCTCAGAACATGGACGGCTCGGGGGTGGAGCCGCCGATCTCCAACGCCCTCATGGCGGCGCTCAAGCGTGCCCAGGCCCACCAGCGCCGCGGCTGCCCCGAGCAGCAGCAGCAGCCGCTCCTCGCCGTCAAGGTGGAGCTGGAGCAGCTGATTATATCCATCCTCGACGATCCCAGCGTGAGCCGCGTCATGAGGGAAGCCAGCTTCTCCAGCCCAGCCGTCAAGGCCGCCATCGAGCAGTCGTTGAACACCTCCAGCGCCGCCGCCTCCCACAATCATCACCAGCACCACGTCTCCGCCGCGAACGTCAATTTCGGAGCTGGCATCGGAGGAATCGGACCTCGACTCCTCCCGAATCCCGTCCAATTAACAACTCCAGCTGCGCAGCAGCCGCCGCCGCCCAACCGGAACGTTTACTTGAATCCCCGGCTGCAGCAGGGCGGCGCCGCCCAGGCTGGGAGTCCAAAAGGTGAGGAATTGAAGAAGGTAATCGAGATAATGTCCAGGAGCAAGAAGAGGAACCCGATTCTCGTCGGCGATTCGGAGCCGGAGGCGGTGGTGAAGGAATTACTGCGGAGGATAGCGAGCAACGAATTGGGGGGAGACGGGAATCTGAAGAATGTTCAGGTCGTCTCCATCGAAAAGGGGCTTTTGTCGGAGAAGAATCAAATAGCGACGAAGATGGAAGAATTAGCAGGATCGATCGACAGTGGGATTGGAAAAGGAGGCGTAATTCTCGATTTGGGGGATTTGAAATGGCTGGTGGAGCAGCAGCAGCAGCAGCCGCCGCAGGCCGTGTCGGAGACCGGGAGGGAGGCGGTGGCAGAGATGAAGAAGCTGGTGGCGAGATTCGCCGGCGGAGGAGAGAGCAACAAACTGTGGCTGATCGGAACGGCGACTTGCGAAACGTATTTGAGGTGCCAAGTCTATCATTCATCCATGGAGAACGATTGGGATCTTCAGGCTGTGCCTATTGCCTCCAGATCGCCTCTTCCTGGCTTGTTTCCGAGGTATGATCCCCCACTCTCTCTCTCTAAAATTTCCTCCTCCTTCTGGTGTTTACTGAATTTGAATTATGAATTTTGATGAATCTTTGATCTATGTTGAAGTATTTCGTTTATGTTTCTGCACTAATTTGTTGGAGTTGATGTTTAATTTCCATAATTCTCTCCTAAAATTATGGTGTTTGTATTTAGATTGGGAACTGAGAGGCTTTTGAGCAATCCACTCGAGTCTATGAATCCATTGAAGACTCTTAATACTCCTCTTCCTACCCTATCGTCGCGCCTGTCGGAAAACCCGGGCGCAGCTCAACGACCATCGCTTTGCCCTCGGTGTTCGGAGAATTACGACAAGGAGCTGTCAAAGCTCGCTGCTATCGAGAAATCGTTTTCTGAGGCTAAACAGGACGCGCAGCCGCTGCCTTCTCTGCCTGCGTGGCTGCAGAATGCTAAACTCAACACTGCCGATGCTAAAACGAAAGATGGATTGCAGGTTTGTTATTCTATCTATTCGGGAACGGAATTTCGTTGGATTCATTATGTCTGGAGCTGATGAGGTTCTTATGTTGTTATGCAGGGAGTTCTTTCGAAGCAGAAGACGCAAGAGTTGCAGAAGAAATGGAGGGATACATGCTTGAATCTTCATCCTAGTTTTCATCAAAGTGCTCGTACTGGTCCCCCAGCTATGTCGATGGCTAGTTTGTATAATCCGAACCTTCTCTCACGCCCGTCGTTCCAGCCTAAGCTGCAGACTATGAAGCCTCTCGGAGCAGCTTTACAATTGAACACGAATCAAGCTCCGATCCAGCCTTTGGAGCTTGTTAAGAGCTCTCCGAGAAGTCCAGTCCGTACTGATCTGAATCTTGGATGGAAAGAACCGGAAGCCATTCCTTCCGAGGATCAAGCTAAAGATTTACTCGGATGCATCTCCTCTGAGCCGCAGACGAAGTTGCTCGATAAATTCTCAAATGCTTTGGATGCCGATACCTACAAGAAACTACTCAAGGGGCTCATGGAGAAAGCGTGGTGGCAGGCAGAAGCAGCGTCCGCAGTGGCTTCAGCCATCACCCGGTGCAGATTGGGTAACGGAAAACGACATGGAGCTGGGTCGAGAGGCGATATTTGGTTACTCTTCACAGGGCCCGATAGAGTTGGGAAGAAGAAGATGGCCTCGGTTTTGGCTGAGCAAATGTTCGGTGTTAATCCTGTGATGATATGCTTAGGCAAAAGAAGGGACGAGGAGGAATTGGACGTGAATATGAACTTCCGAGGTAAGACAGCCGTAGATCGAATTGCAGAGGCAGTTCGAAGGAACCCCTTTTTGGTGATCATGCTCGAGGACATTGATGAAGCGGATATGCTAGTGAGGGGAAGCATCAAAAGAGCAATTGAGAGAGGGAGGCTCACTGATTCTCATGGTCGTGAAGTTGGACTAGGTAATGCTATATTCATTGTAACCGGAGATTGGTCTACGACGAAGTCGAGTGCTGTAAGAGAAGGCAGATTCGTGGACGAGGCGAAGCTAGCTTCTGTAGCTAAAGGTGGCTGGGAATTGGGATTGATCGTAAGAGAGAAGAGCAACAAACGAAGAGGAAATTGGTTGCACGACGAAGAAGATCATAGACCGTCGAAGCCAAGAAAGGAAATGGGCGCCGGCCTATCTTTGGACCTCAATCTTTCAGCTGGATTCGCCGAGGAAGACAAAACGGACGGCTCCAACAACTCGAGCGATCTCACCGTCGACCATGAAGACGACCTCAGTCTCGTAAACGGAGAATTCTCCATCACTTCAGTACCTCACGACCTCGTAAGCAACGTGGACGACTCCATCGTTTTCAAGCCCGTCAGCTCGAACTTCGTCCGTAGGGAAATCAAGAAAACGATCTCCGTCAAATTCTCGATGGCCGTTGATGACAAAGTGTCGATAGAAGTAGAAGACGACGTCCTCGAGAAGATCATGGGGGGCTTGTGGCACGATCGAAGCAGCCTAGGAGAATGGATCGAGAAGGTCGTCGCCCCGAGCTTCGACCAGCTGAAGTCCCGCTTGCCCTCCGATGACCGGAGCAACACCGTGGTCCGGCTAGTGGTCGAGTCGGATTCCAGCAATCAACGGAAGAGCGACGGCGGCGGCGAGTGGCTGCCGAGAAGCATTTTGGTGTGAGGAAAGGAAGTGCCACAAATGATAATTTTTGCTTGCGTTGGGGTCATATTTGTAAATATGTCAACTCTTGGGGGACTATAGAGTAAAAAAAGAAAAGAAAAGGAGTAAAAGAAAAAAAGAGAAAGAAAGAGAAAAGGCAACCGTTAAGAGTGAGATGTTGACAGGTTAACGAATCTCGCAACTCAACTTCTTTAATTTTTTCCCTTTTTTTTTTACCTTAGCAGTATTTGTTAATTCCTTTTTTTTAACCTTTTTACCGCCATAAATGTTCAGCGTAATTATTATAATTACTATTATTACCAGAAATAGGAAGATGAATAAAGATTCGAGGGTATTCCTCCTTTTGTCAATAATAACGGAAGTCATTTTTAATTATTTATTTATTTATATTCGTCTTTCTGTGGGAGGGGTAGTATGGTAATTTGGCGATGTTGACTGATTCTTCGAGTCAGTGCGGGAATTAGACTGTAAAAAAAAGGTGACGGGTCGGGTCGGGTCGAGGGTTGCGAAACAAGTCGTACAAATTGACGGTCAAAAATGAACTTTTTGCTTTGATTAATTTGGTAAAAATGGTGTGGCCCACAGCCTCTGCGGCAGTCACGTTTGTGCACGTGCGACGTGTCGCCACCCCATCTAAAGGAATATCACCTGAATTTACCATTTCGCCCCTCCGTTTCAAGTGGATCCAATGTTGCTTTATTTATATAAGTGTTGTGGGATTTTCGTAATCTCCATTTATCTTTGTTTTCCTTCTATGGCTGCAATTTCTTAATTGGTTCTAAATTTAAGTCAATCTTGACCGCCAACCAACTTATCGTTAAAATTCAGAAGAAACGAAACGTAATCAGACGAGACGAGAATATAGAAAGTAAAATGGGAAATTACATTTTTTGTGTGTTTCGTTACTTTCGTATCTATCCTAATATTGCCGACATATTTCATACATTTTAAATATTATTTATATAAGTTTATGCCATAAATATAAAAGTGATCAAGTCAATACTAGTACTAAGGAATTGCGATGCACGTCATAAATCGAATACCAATACATAGATACTATTTATCAAAATATGTATGCATTGAGATAATCCACATGATTTTTTTTTATTAATATTTGGTAGAGTTGTTATGGTAGCACACAGTTTATATCTTTTTGAAATTATTAAATATATTTAATTCAGTATTTTTTGCCACTTTGTTCAAAGAATTTAAGAGACACTTCTTCTTCAACAGCGATGAAAATGTGGGCACGTAGGCTACACGAGCATACTACTAATAATTGCTGCAACATTTTAAAAATATTACTCCTCCGTTTCATTTCACTTGACCTTCGATTTTAATTGACTTGTTTTATAAAATGGAGACGAAGGGAGTATATATATAATTATTTGGCTAATAAAAACGAAAAGCACATCTAATTAACTCCAAAGTGTAGGTTGAATTCCATATTAAGTAAGGTTTTATTTAATTAATTAAGGAGATAGATTGGCATGTGAAATACATGATGAAGAAGAAAATAATTGTGTTGCCTCTCTTCTTTACTACCCCACCAACTCAAATTTATTTATGGAATAATTAAGCTCCGTACAAATTTAGTTGCATGGAGATTAATTATAAGACTCAATGTTATTTTGGAACGTAGAACCTACAACTTAACTTTACACGATAAGTAATAGCCGAACTCCGCTTCATTATTACTAAAGTCTTAATACGTGTATTGGAAAACTGGTGTCTACTTACTATGGACGGAACGAGAGTATTTTTAGAAGAGGCACAAAAAAGTGGAACTCTTTTTTTTTTTTTTTTCCTTCTCATTTATCTATATATTTAGAAGAGGCCGACATGATATTTTTAGCTAATAAACAGCCATCCTCTTTAATGCCCCTTTCATTTAAGAAGCCATTGGCCTTTTTCAAGAGCCACAAACACAAGCTATTCAAGCCCACCACAAATCCCCATTTCCCTCTCCAACATTCAATGCAGCAGAACTTTCCAAAAACCCACCCATTCTTTGAATCCAGACGCCGCTACGTAAATCGTCAAATTGGATGGAACGGACGAAATATCAATTGAATAATTCAAGAAATTAATAATTTTCACAATTAGTCGAATCAAGAAAAGATCAACTTGCTAAAGGCCATGCATGTGTTCACATTTATTAGTCCCACACAAAATTAAATGAAAAATCTATTTCTCTTTCACGTTGTCCCACTTGAGTTCATACGCATATATATTGCTCTATGTAAACTACCTTTTCACGAAATTATTATTTTAAATATATTAATATTGTCATGTCAAATAATGATGTATAAGTATAACAGCACACATATATATCGATATTTAATTATTAATGGACCAAAAATTTTGCATAATCGATTTATTCATAAATATAGCGTGTATAGTAGGGAAGGGGGAAAAAGGTGATTGGTCCACACCCACATACACTCCTTCTCAATCGACCCCAATTGGGAAATGCTTCTAAACTAGGGGCCTTGTTGGGGTGCAATTAGGGCGAGACGTAAACAAATTGAAGAAGTTTCGTAATCTCGAGTCCGGTTTAGAGTCATCTGTGTGCTACTATAATATGGGTGGGGGTGTATTCAGTGTGCTACGAATATAGCGGTTACAGGCTCTCACCACTTTCAAAAGAAGAAGAAATTTCATGAATAATTGATCGTATGATTAATTCGTGCTTAATGCATACGTCTCGTTGAATTGATTACGAGTCTTTTCATATCAACGAGCTTGGTATGAACGAAGGTAGTATGTATATGTAAACCAATGCAATGAGAACTAAGAAACTAGGAAATGGTTTTTCATCATTCGTTGCACTGCACGCGGTTTTGCAAATTAGTCAATATTATTTTCAACCAAGAAGGAAAAGTTTGATTTGAACGTAACCCTCTCTCTCTCTCTCTCTCTCTTGAATGACGAGTGCTTTGATTTTTCGTGAATTAGAGGGGAAGGCCAGTTGAAAATCTGCAAAATTAAATCACTAAAATTAGCAAAATTGAAGCTATTTATAGCATGTAATAATAATAATCACGTCGAGTATTTAAAATAGTCTCAAGTAATTAATAAAATCAAAATAAATATATATAGGTTGAAGATAATGTATGGCCTAAATAAAAATAAAATCTAAAATGAGAGTTTCCATTTGAGTAGGCATACTAAACATAGTTATCTTTCCTAAATTAGAACCCAAATTAATCATTATTTAATTACTTAAACACAGACTTAGGAGTGGGAAATAACGTGATCCAAACCAACTCTATCAATTAATTAAGAAATGCAATTCTTTAATTATATTTTCAAAACAATGAATCGGTTATACCTACTACTACTAATATGTAAGGGGACTGTTTGTCGTTAGTGTTTGAATCTCCATTCAATATAAACTAATTAGTTGCACCTTTTCACCTATAAAAGTACTCCCTCCGTCCCCCTTAAATAGTCCACCTTTAGAAATACTACTATATGTGAGGTATAAAATAATAAAGGTGGACTAATTAGGAGGGACAGAGGGAGTAATAACTAAACCAATCTACACTCAATTGTGGACTAGAAAGTGCAGATCAGTCGGTAAAAAGCTCACCTTATGACCAATAGGTCAGAGTTTCGATTCGAGCCGTATCGAGTGCGTTGTAAGTGAGTGTGTAAGATTGTAACAAGTTTAATTAAGATATTGATTGATTGAAATTGGGGTTTATGTGTTAATGTATGGTGCATGAAGGTGTAGAGCAATAAGTGGATAGAGATGGAAATGGTGGGCTTTAGAGAGAGAGAGAGAGAGAGAGAACTGGAGTTGGTTTTAGGGGTGGTTCGGTACGGCATACCGTAAAATTTTCGCCATACCGTATACCGTACCGTTAGTTGCGGTATGAGATTTTTCATACCGTTGTCGTACCGTACCTTTCGGCATACCAATGTTCGGTATACCGGAAATTCGGTATGGAAAAAATTCATACCGTTATCGTACCGTCGTTTTGGTATACCGTACCGTACTTCGGTATGGTATGGTATACCGTATACCAAAAACATACGATTATCCATAGAATTAAAAATTCATAAACTAATAAAATCCATACAATAAAATCCATAAGAAATTACAATTCATTAATAAAAAGTCTGATTAATCCATAACCATTTAAAATACATACATATTTCATGAATCAGCATTTATAGAATTCACTAATATTTTTCGATATATTTACTTTAAAAACTAAAATATTCAGAAATTACGCCAGTATGCCTTAAATTTAAAACAAACTAAAATATTGAAAGAATACTATTTATAGTATTTTACTTAGATAATATAACTTATATAACATGTAAGTTATTTACATTCAACTTTTATTTTTAACTAGTATGTCTTAACTTAATTAAACTATTACATAAGTTATCATGTTCATACACTTACATTCATACTTTTAAAGTTTTAATGCGTAAATATTAACATATAGCTAAGTGTATTCATTAATCATTATAAATCTTGAGATAATTATTGTGACATTCACGTAAATTCGGTATATACCGCGGTACGGTATTTATCGGCATACCGCGGTATTGTAATTTTGGATACCGTTGTCGTACCGAAGCTTATCGGTACGGTATGATACCGTACCGAAAAATCGGTATACCGTCTCTTTCGGTATTTTCGGTATTTTTTCGGCGCGATATGCTCGGTATTTCGGCGTAACGGTATCCCGACCCACCCCTAGTTGGTTTAGTCTGAAAGCAGAAAAAGAAGGAAATAAAGAAGGCAGGGTGGCATTTCCCTCTCCAACCCTACATTCCTTTACAACTTTAAACTAGTTGTCCTTTGCTACCTTTTTGCAATTAAGACAAATTACCATCTCAACAACTCTTCATTCAATTCCAACCTCCCATCTTTGCTCCCCCACTCCTCCAACTCTTTCATATTTTCACTTCCACCCCTCAACTTTTCCAATTTTACTTCCCTTCCACCTTGTTTCTGGGCTAAATAGCCCAATCTCTTGGGCTTCTTCATAGGTTTTTTGTTAAAAGGGTTTCATAGAATACTAGTTCGGCTGCTGATCATTATAATAGACTCGACTCGACTTTATTGAAGGGATGCTTACTTTTCTTTGTTCAAATCTCTTTCAAATATGTACATGAATATCTTTCTTCAATGAAACAATCATATATAGTGGAGAATGAAGAGGGGACATTTTTTGAACTGATATTGAAAATTTTGATAAAATTCCAATTCTTTGTGTTGATGGGGACATTGAATATAGAAATAACATAGTCATAAATCAAGGATATAATTTTGATTAAATTAGTAACAACTTTATAAGTTTCAACATCCCACTTGATTGAGAATGTTCCTTTTCTAATTCCTCTTTATATTAATAAATCTGTCTTTATATGTAAAGACAGACAACAATGGCTCAAATTTTTAGTTGTGCACTTTTAACCTAATTTATTTCTCATAATAATAATTAATAATAAAAAAATGAAAATTAAAAAAAAAAAAATCAAAGTAGGGTCCCCTCAATTTTTACCTTTTAAATTAGGAGAAAAAGTAACCAATTGTCTTGAAAGGAATATTCAATTATTGAAATACTTTTTCACCCTGAGAGATAGAGAGAGAGAGAGAGTAGAGGCCGACATCTCAGGAATTAACCTTTTCCCAACCAAAGATAATAAGAAGGTGACAAACAAAGAATAACTTTTCACTATTAATATTACTTCCTCCATCTCATATAAGTAGGCCCATTTGGAATGGGCACAAGAGCCAATAAAAGAATAAATGTGTGGTTGTAATTGATTCTGAAGAGAAAGAGTTAATTGTAGCCATGTATTCTTTGTAATTTTAGGAAATGAGACTAATAAGTGAGACGGACCGAAATGACAAATGAGACTACTTATATGAGATGTAGGTAGTATTCAAAAAAAATAAAAGGAAAAAAAGATGGGGATAAAAAAAATTCGATACGTCTTCAAATTCCCAAAATGACCTTGTGACTTAAAGTTGCGGTAAAAGATCCCTTGTTGTTAGTCTTATTTGCCACTTTTCGTACGTCCTATTTTCAGTCTTATTTCCTGACGTTTTAGAATTGATTACGACCACATATCTTATCATTTCTTGATTTCTGTCTCGTTCCAAATAAGACTAATAATCGGGACAGACGGAGTATTAGGCAAAGAATAATATTCGAATAATGTATGCCTTTTTTGAGTAACGTGATGTATAATTAGGGGTTGAATTAGCAATATTAAAGTGGGAGTAGATGACAAATGGTAATCTTTTTGTGGATATGCTGCCTTTTAGACCTCCGTGCTTACCTGTTCCCTTCATGGATTATTTCTCATTCTAATTTTATACTCCACCTTTTTCTCTCTCTACCTTTTTGAGGCATAATTTTTTGAATATTTAATTGAAAAACCTAAAAGTTAAGGGATCGAGTCATTGTTTATTAGCAGTCACACTTTCAATTATTAAAAGGCCTTCTATGATAGAGCAGAAGAGTATAATAATTAATAATCATCTTTGAGATTATTTTTCAATCGAGAAGTGACGTGCTATTCACCAAATGATGTTCACTTTCGTCATTTTTTTTTTATTTTAACATTATTTTGTTCGATTTTTTTTCAATTGTAATAATATCTAACATAAATGAATATCGAAACCATTAAATCCACAAAAAATACCAAAATCAAAGCTAGATTCGTTTTATTATTCACCTTTTGAACTTAGAAGGAAAAACGAACAAATCGAGCAATAACTTTTATATTTTTTGTGGATTTATCAATATAAATTATGAAGGTACTAGAATATATTACAATTAAAAAAATTGAACAAAATAATGTCGAAATGAAAAAATGACGAAGCTGAACACCATTAAATAAGTAGCACGTCATCTCTCTTTAAAATCAATAATAAAACACAAATTCTTATGCAACGAATGAGCCAAATGCAATGTGGGCTCTGGGTTGAATGTTTAAGGCCCGTTTTCTTGCCTATTGGGCCTAATAGTTGGGCTTGTGTTCATTATTTGACAGGTGTAAGGCCCAACAAAAGCCCAATTAGAAACTATTCCCTCAAATACGGCCCAAAGAGGAAAAGGGAACAAAAATTGAATTAAAAAAAAAAAAAATTGTTATGAGAATTGATTTTCTCTCTTTCTAAAGATAAAATTCCAATTTCGGATTTGGAAGGAAGAAAAAACAAGGTGCAGAAACTAGTTGCAGCTTAATCCGAATGAATTACCAGAGTTCAAAGTGTGTGTAAGTGAGAGTTCTTGTTGAGAGAGAGAGAGAGGAGAGAGAGAGGGGGGAGAGATAATGTTGATAACGGCGAGACAAATCTCTTCTTGTTTGTGTTCCACAGCTTCTCCAAACCACAGTTCGATTTCAAAGAAGCCTTCTTTTTCTGTAAAAACGCAGAATCATGTCCATGGAAGAAGCCGTAGGAAATCGATTTGCAGAGCGACTCTCACTATCCACAAAAACAGCTCACCCACCACCAATAATCAAAGGCAAGATATCCATGGATTCCTCCATTTCGAGTTGCTTCTTTATTCTGTCTGTCGTCTGTGTTCCTATTGATTTGGATTAGAATCTCGTAATCTCTATTTTCTGGAAATTCTTCTCATGCTGCTTTTGCTATTGCCTAGTGTTCATAATTTAAGGTTCTGCTTTTGGATTTTTATTAAGATATCCCATGTCTGAATCGTTATTAATTTCGAATACTGTGATAATAAGCTCATAATCTGGGACTTTGTGTGTTTAATGGGCAGTTTCAAACCTTCATAAGTTTGTGGATGTTTAGAATTTGATTGTTTTACCATTTCTTCGCAATGGCAATCGATTGAGGTGTCGTTCGCTCAAATTTTTTTGTTTGTTTCTGTTTTACCTGAAACTCTTGCATTGACATATTCATTGTGGTTTGAACTTCTACAGCCTCGAGAGTTCTGATTTCGATCCACTAGGCATCAATCAAGGCGGATTCTCGGGTTTGAAGACTGCTTGGGAGAGTGCTCTACAACTATTTTCCCAAACATTTGAGAGTAACTCGGGCACCAGAAGAGAGAGAGCTTCATCGTCGAGAGGAGTGGCAGGTTGCTCTACTATAGTGTTCATTTTTGCATCCGATGTCTTCTATAAATCTTTACCTGCTGCTGTTGGCCCTTTGCTTAGGATTCTTTGACATTTTCCAGCTGCCATTGAAGATACTAGAATAGATTTTGGGGATTTCTTCAAGGGTCCGCTTCCCGGGAAGTTTCTAAAGCTTCTAGGCTTTCTTGCCCTATCTCGACTTGGTATATACATACCTCTTGGTGGAGTGAACCGGGAAGCGTTTGTTGGTAATCTTGATCAAAACAGCCTCTTAGGCACTCTTGATTCGTTTTCTGGAGGAGGAATTGGTCGGCTTGGAATTGGCTCCCTTGGCATTGTGCCCTTTATCAATGCGCAGATCGTTTTTCAGCTTCTCACTCAAATCTATCCCAAACTGCAAGAGCTTCAAAAGAGAGAAGGTGAGGCCGGAAGAAAGAAGGTGCTTCAGTATACTCGTTATGCATCTGTTGGCTTTGCTGTAGTACAGGTAAATGTGTATTGCGTGCTCTGTGTGTGTGTGTGTGTTTGCTATGAAACTGTACCTGGAAATTTAACCCCCTTTCTTGGCAGGCAATCGGGCAAGTGTTCTTTCTTCGTCCATACGTGAATGACTTCACCACAGAATGGGCTCTCTCTTCCATTATTTTGCTGACTCTTTGCTCAGTCTTGACAACTTATATTGGGGAAAAGATTACTGACTTAAAACTTGGAAACGGTACATCTTTGTTGATCTTCACGAATATCATATCCTATTTACCGGCATCTTTTGGGAGGACAGTTGCAGAAGCTTTCAAGGATGGTAACTACGTTGGACTTGTTGGCACCGTCGTTTCTTTCTTCTTGCTGGTTCTCAGCATTGTATATGTCCAGGTACGTAATATCTGTTGATTATTATATTGTTCTAATGCTACTACTTATCGGATTTAGTGGAGTTGTTTATCGTGTTCCAGGAAGCAGAGAGGAAAATTCCAATTAATTATGCCTCGAGATATACCGGTGGAGCTGGAGGAGGACTTCAAAAGTCTGCTTACTTACCCTTCAAGGTGCTAACTGGTGCTTTTTGTATACTCTCCTATCAAGTATATTATCACAAGAATTTAATTAAATCCCGGCTTAAGATAAGCGACACGGTAGAAAGAATTGTTACGGTCTCATACTATCATGTTCAAAACCTATATTTCTCTGTGCATGCTAATTATACGTTACGATGAGCAGGTAAATAGTTCTGGAGTGATGCCCATCATCTTCTCTACTTCATCCTTAGCTCTTCCGGGGACTTTAGCTCGCTTTACGGGTCTGAATTTTCTAAAGAATGCTGCTGTAGGCTTGAACCCTGGGGGTAAGTAAACATCGCTATAAAGCCATGATCTTTGCATTGTCTTTCGACGTTAATATGTAATACTACACAACTTCAGGTTCCCTCTACTTGCCGACAAACATCGTGTTGATAGCATTCTTCAATTACTACTACACCTTCCTTCAATTGGACCCCGATGATGTGAGTGATCAGTTGAAGAGGCAAGGTGCTTCGATCCCACTTGTTCGACCTGGGAAAAGCACTGCGCTTTTCATCAAAACGGTAACACTCTTAACTTAGATAATTTATCTATAGTTTGATTGCACTCATTAATCTTTCTCTTGGTGAAATTACTTCACTCTTAGGTTCTGAGTCGAATATCAGTTCTGGGTTCTGTATTCTTGGCGATTCTTGCTGGGGGCCCGGCACTGATCGAACAAGCAACCCATCTTACTGCTTTCAGAGGGTTTGCAGGCACTTCAGTTCTCATTCTCGTCGGTTGCGCGACTGATACAGCTAGAAAAGTCGAGGCCGAAATCATTTCCCAGAAATACAAGACTATCGAGTTCTATGATGCTGACAAGTACTAACTTGTATTTGGTTTTTTGGATTTTGAGTTTTGATAGACTCCCTCCATATCTGAATCTTGAAATTCGAAGCCCTTTTCGTTCTATTAATGTTAGTTCGTTGATTGAGAAGAAATCATAAGCAGAAACAGAAAGTTAACTTGTATAATAATGGATCTCTGATTAGATTCTACAAAATTCTACATTCAGAAGTTAGATGTATATCAGCTAATCATCCGGCTCAGCAGAGAAGTCGGGCTCCTCGGGTTTCGGTAATTTTGGTAAATCTACATCTTTTATCTTCTGAGCTCCTCTTCTAGTATTTGCAGCAAATCTTGAAGCTAGTATAGTCACTCCTAGGTCTGATTTAATCGTTGAGGGTGTCGAAGCATGTATTAGACGATCCTCGTCTTCTGTAGGAGCCGTCTCTTCCATTACAAATGACTCGATTCTTGCAAGATCCTTAGCCATCTTCCTCCTTTTATACCTTCTCCAAGCAGCTTGAATAAAGCATGCAGCCCACGTCCTCCAATGGTGAGAATAGAATCTGAAAGTGTGCTGTAGCTTCTTGCTGTGTAGCCTTCTGAACTGATTAGCTACGAACTTGAGATCTTCGGCTCGAAGTGCGAATGCTTCGACTTCGACTACGGCTATAACTGTCCTTGTAGAAGAGGGTAAGTTGATGGCTGACTTTGGGAGCAGAGCCCACGCCAGAAGCTCCTCACCACAAAAATCTCCAGGTCTTAGGGTTATGGAGTTGAAGAAACCGGTTCTACCTCCGTTTGTCGTTGAACTCTCGAGTCGGCCTCTGATAATGAAGAGCATCTCGGTCACAGGGTCACCCTCACGAACGATGTACGTACCCTCTGTGCTTAACGAAGAAACTAATCTCTCGCATATAGCATCAAGCAACTGATCATCCATTTGTGAGAAAAAAGGAACCTACAAATTTGGAGAACAAGTAAACTTCATGCTTCGTCAAAGATTAGTGTAGTTAAGAAAGAGAGGATCGTACACTTCGAACAAGGTCCAAGCAAAGGTGGCGCTGAATGTCGCGACTCAAATCAGTGGGTAAGCCATGTAATATAGCTTCTTCATCTACTCCTCGAGTTGCAAGCCATTTATATTGAACAAAACGCCTAACGCGTTTCCTCAAATCTTCCGGAAGCTGCCTGTGTCTCATCCATTCCTCGGTGTCTCGTCTTCTCAGTCTCCATTCCTCGAGCCTAACTGTTAGAGATTGCAGGTATGTCTGCATACAGAAATAGATGGGGAGTGAACAACACATTTCAGGTACAATACGGCGTGAAAAACAAAGAAAATCGATGAAACTCCTCTACTAACCTGCATATTGCCAATAAGATGAGCAAACAGAACCAGACCCAAAATGGCAATGAGAATCGAAAACGAAGTTTCGCCAATAAATGTGCTGGTTGACAAATTCTGCCCATATGAACTGAGTATTGAAACCAAACATGAAACGTGAATTAAGAATAGTTAGAAGAATTGTGCAAAATTCATCAAAATTCTTGATTCATATATAATGATAATGGTACCTTAAGTTCTGTAATCCCCACCATAAGCAGTAGAAGTACTTCTGGAAAAAAGTCGAAGACACAACCTGCTTCGTCACAGCTTTCTCAAAAATCCCGAATTTGAAGGTAATATCCTCATCAGGATCACAGCTTTGGAACACCTTAGTGCCATTAATCCACACATCGCGCTCCCAAAACTTCGGACTGTCACAATTCAAATACGAGAGGGAACATTTGATAGGGGCTTCTTCTCTCTTGCATACTGATTTCCAGCATGACAAGTATCGATCAACTGACAGTACGTACCATGCTGCACCAAGAACCTATGATGACAATAATATGAATCGGTTAATACTAGAATGGCCGTATTCATGCAATAGAATAGTATTGAAGAATAAATTTACGTACATGACTAGCCAGCATGTAGAGTACCAAGTTGTAGGCAGCTCCTGCCCAAGCAGTTTTCGTCACCACTCCAGTTGCTTTTATAATTTGTGAACTCAATGGGAAAATGAGATATAACCTGGGAATATACTGTAGTAGTACAATCAGAGCAAGAGCATTGTTATTATGATTCGACTTGTTGTTTCTTGTAGCTGGTATGATGAACCAGACGACAATCTGTGCAATGAAAAGCCGAAACAGGGCACATTAGAAAGAGAGAGAAAATGGAATCACAAAGAGCAGAACCACACGCTGTGCAGACAAGAACTAATGCAAATGCAAACGGTATGCATAAACAGTATTCACATTCGGAGCAACACTTCTATATCCCAATTTATAAGGGCACAATGAAGTAAAAATCGAGGCACCGGCACATTTGCCAATAGAAGCAACTTCAGATTGTTATAAACTAACCTTATGTGTGGAATGGAATACTAATCAATCCTAACCTCAGACGACACAACATATACATAGCTGAAAATACAATTAGAGCCACAAGAAATACCTGAGGTAAAGGCAAAGTAGCAACTAGATCAATGAAGAAGTTGGACCGTAGATATCTGCGAGCAATTTTCTTGGGATCCATCACAAGCTCACCCCTACCAAACACTCGTGAACTGGGAGCTACATATGCGGTTCTAAACTTAATCAGGACATGTAACAGATAGAAAAGATCAGCAATGGTTCGGGAAAACGTCACAAAGATCCGCAACTTGACATCCGTCTTCGCACACGATGAACCCTTAGTCCCTCCTATACTAGGCAAGTAAAAGTACAACGGATCGATGAAAAGCGCCAATAAGCACGAAACGATGAAAACCCTGTTCCATTTCAGCACAATCTCACTACCAGGGTCAAGAATGTGCCTGTGCCATGGCTCTTGCTTCTCAGGAAAAACCTTGGAACCACCAAACTTGAAGGAATTAATAATCTTGCATTTTCTATCAGAATTTAACAGTGAAGAAGAAGACTTCTTCTCCACTGGGGATGAATCAGTACTCACACCCCATGACATGAAATTCTTCAGCTGCTTCCCATCAGCAGAAAACCTAACATTTCAGATTAAACCCAATAGAAATCAGCAAAAACCCCCCATTTTCCCTTTCCATTTCTTCTCTCAAAAAGAGGGAAAACCCCCATTACTTTTCCCAGCAATCGAAAATTCTAAAAGCGAAACTAGCTACAGCAAATCAGAAACATTACTCCATTAAGCAAAATCGAAACAAAATCCGATCTTTTCAAGAAATTGAAAAAACCCATTTGGATTTTCACATACCTCACAAGCTTCTCGCTCTTCACCTCCATTTTCTCCCTCTAGAAATGGGAATGGGAATGCAGCAACATAAGTGTCAACCGTATAAAATTAAAAGTGTGAAACATTCTTGATCATGTTACGAAATCTGACGACTGACGTGTGGATTTGCAGAAACCGAAGAAGAAAAGAGTAAAGAAATGGGGGGAGTGTGTACAGTACTGGGATGTGTGTAAAGATCGGTTCTTGAATTTAGAATAGTAAATATTCAGATTCAAAAGGTGTTTAGTATTAAGCTTGATTTGTATACACGAAATTAGTCCACACTTTTACTTGACTAGCGCCCCATTCAAAGCAAAAAATAAATTAAAAATAAAATAATAAAATCTTGACATAATATTGTAATGAGAGCGACATTTACGAATTTTTGCAGAAGCAAATTTGGATTTTTTATGTTTTATTTCTGGAAAAAAAAAAAAAGTAGAAATGGGAAGGGTTTTATTCACTTTCAATTGGGCCTTTTCTCATCTTTTTATCAATTGCTAGATACACGAGATCCTCTTTTCCCCATCATATTTAACTTTATCGTGTTTTTAGTTTTTTTTAATAGTCGATATTTATTGTGAACGAATGTTGGCCTAACATTAAAGATCAAGTTTTAGGATCATAGATCCGTGTTCATGTCCTTCGTAGTTATACCCCTTCTCCGAATTATAAATATATGAGGTTCATGTTCAGTTTTATTATTTTATGATACCGTTTCCGTTTCATTTTTGTTGACACGTACCGTTTTCTCTAAATTAAAAAAATGCACCAATAAGTATATGATGGAGAAACATTACTAGGGCCAATTTTAGTAAGTTCAGTTAATGGGCCTATTACATTACATGTGAAATCAATACAATTTTCTATAACAAATCAAAGAAAGGTAATCAACACTCCAAGGAAAAAAAAAATTAATCTTGATGAAAATGAAAATGGTAGATCAAAATCAAATTACAAACAAATTGTACTGTAAAAAGAAAGAATGAAACAAAGATCTATTCTTTTGCATTATAAACAAGAAGTGATCTTACATTTTCTCCTCTAACATTAGCTGAAGACTTTTGCTGTAAACTGTGTATGTTTCCCTATGTACACAAGAAGAGAGATCCCCTACATCACAGCGATCCTTCGAACGACACCAGGTTCTGATGCTGCTTCGACGACGATCCCAATGACAGCCCTTGAAGCATTTTGATCACTTCGACTGGATCATCAAGGTAGTACTTCGCCATACTCGGTTTCTGGCCTACTGTGCACGCGAAGATCTCTGTTGTCTCGGGCAAGGAATGATCTGCTACCACACTTGCTATGGCCTCGAGCATTTCTTCATCGGATCTATCGTCACCTATGCACAGAACGAAATCGGCTTGCTTTCCTGTATTCCTCATCGTCTCGATTAGATTCTGCACCACTACACCTTTGCTCACTCCCTGCAATCCAAATAATGAAATACATTAGTATATATTCATTACCAAGAAACATATAGTAAATACTCAATTTTTAACCTCTTTTTTTCTTTTACCTGTGGTTTCACCTCCACAATCTGTTGGCCGGTTTTCACTACAACTGGATCATTAGCCAGTACACTTTCTAAGTGATCTAGAAGCTCCTTCGCCTGCCACGAGCCGAAATCGGGGTCCGCCTCTTGATGATGCCAAACTAGAGCGCTCTCCTTTTGCTCTATTGATGAACCATCTGTGGCCTCTGTGTAATGCTCCATTATGGGAAGAACAATCTTCTTCCAGTCGACGTCATTAGGTACTCGACAAGTCTCCCACTCCGAATTTTTCGTCCACCTAGAAACAAACATCAAAGAAAATACCATGTTAGGCATATATATAAACAAGGGGACACCATAAGAACATACAAAAAAAGGCTTAGATTCTTGAATTTACCTTGTGAAGAAGCCATGTTCTGCAGAGAGCCCGAGTTCCTCGCATTCGGAGAACCACTTCTCCAACGGGTCCTTCCCTCTTCCACTAACAATAAACACCACATTCTTGGGATCTTTGCATAAACTGTTTAGCACAGAAATGACTTCAGGGCTTGGGGTTTTGTCCACTCTATCCCTTGGCATCATCGTCCCATCGTAATCAAGAAGGATAAGTCTTCGACTCGTGTTGTTATAAGCACGAATGATATGCTCCACCGAAAGCTTCCTAAAATTAGGCCCTAAGGCCACAACTCTAGAGTTCAATCCAAACCCAATGCCCCAACATCTCTTCCTGTAATGATCTGCACAAGCTCTCTCGAGATCCTGATCGAAGCTCTTAGCCCAGTACGCAACATCATGAGACTTAATGTACTTGTAATGCTTCTCGTGGCGCAACTCCTTCTCCGAATTCGCCATTGTTATACCCAAAACCATAGCATCAGCCACACTATTGATGTTCCACGGATTGACCCTGATGGCCCCACTGAGCGAAGGAGAACATCCCATGAACTCAGAGACAATGATCACACTCTTCTTCGAGGCGTTCGAATCAATCCCGAGCGCCTTATCCAGCTCCGGGCTCCCTTGCCTGCACACACTGTACTTATAAGGGACCAAATTCATGCCATCCCGCACAGCATTCACCACAACACATTCAGAAATCGCATAGTACGCAACCTTATCCTGAAACGACACCGGCCCGTTGACAATAACTATAGGCCGATAATCGGGATTGCCATGCTTCCGATTGACCTCATTAGCCACCTTACTGATCTCATCTTGAACCTCCTGAATGTCCTTCCCCCGACTACGAGGCGCGTTCATGATCTGAACGAGAACGGCCCGTCCGACGAACCTGGGATTGTCATCCAAGAGCTGCCCAAACGCCATAAACTTCAAACTAATGCCCTTAAACATGTCCATATCATCAACACCCAACAACACAGTCCTCCCTTCATACTCATCCCTCAATTCTTTAACCTTACCAGCAGTATCAGGCAAGGACATAACAGATTGAATCTGCCCCATTTGAATCCCAACTGGAAGAATTTTGATACTAACAGTTCTACCATAGTAATCCAACCCTATGTAACCCCTTTTCGATTGATAATCCAACCCAAGCATCCTACTACAGCATGAAAGAAAGTGCCTAGCGTAATCGAATGTTTGGAATCCAATCAAATCGCAATTCAAAAGGGCCCTCAAGATTTCTTCCCTAACTGGTAAAGTCCTGTAAATTTCAGAGGAAGGGAAGAGATTATGAAGGAAGAAGCCGAGTTTTACCCTATGATACCTCTTCCTCAAGAAGGTAGGTAGAATCATGAGATGGTAGTCATGAACCCAGACGCAATCTTCATCGGGATTGATCACCTCCATCACTTTATCTGCAAAAATCTTGTTTGCAGAGACGTAGGCCTGCCACATCGTCTTGTCGAAACGAACGCCGGAATTCGGCGACATCGGCAGCATGTAGTGGAAGAGGGGCCAGAGGTAGTGCTTGCAGAAGCCGTGGTAGTATTTGTTGATCAAATCGGCGCTCAAGAAGGTGGGGACGCACCGGAATTTGTCGAAGAGGGACTGCGCCACCTCGTCCTGGTCGGAGGGGTCGATCTCCGCCGCCAAGCAGCCGACGTAGACGACCTCGACCTCCGGCGGGAAGCCGTCCTTGAGTTGGAGAACCAGGGCGTCCCTGTCCCAATCGAAGGACCACTTCCTCTTTCCCCCCTCCGGCGAGGGATCGTTGCTGCAGTAGGCCTTGAGCGGGAGTTGATTGGCGACGATTATCCTCCTCTCTTGGCTGACGGAGGAGGCGGCGTCGGACTCCGGCGGGCTCGGCGCATTGCCGCCGTCGCCGTCGTCGTAGTCGGAGATGACCCCCGGCATCGAAATCACTCGGGGAATCCGCGCGCCGGCGCGATCGGTCGTGTAATCGTCGAGGTTTAACAGATTGAAGTAAGATCGCGACAACATAACGGGAAAAGAATTAAGAACAGCGGCAAAAACCAAGAAAGAATCGCTCAAAAATATTCAAACCCCTCAACTCAGCGCAACGAAAGAACTCTAGAGAGAGAGAGAGAGAGAGAGAGTTTTCAGAGTGGGCTATTGGTGCTGTAGAAATGGTAAGGAATGCGCTTCATGAAAAAATATACAGGGAAAAAAACATTTATATTTCACAGAGTTGAGAAATGTAAAATGGATAATATTTGAAATTCAGATAATTTATACTATTATTCTCACCAAGAGAGAGAGAGAGGATAAGAACAGAGGACCGACTTACCAATATGGGTCGCTACGTAATGGTGTTGGTTTGGAATTTAATGGCCAAGATTGTTTAACCCCACCCCTACCCCACCCCACCCCACCCCCCACACTAATCTTTTTACACACATGTTAAATTTAATAATTAAGAGGCTTCCAAAAAAAAGAATTAAAATAATTAAGTGTGTATTTATCCCAAATCATGCCAAAATCTTCACCAAGATTTTGCCATGCTGCTTCTTCTTCTTTTTCCATTCAAGAGTTCGGAAAAGTCTCACTAATTTCCAAAGGATTGAAAATTTTAGATTAATGTAATTATTATTCCTAATTTATGGCGTCAATTTTGAATATACGAGTACTACTTTTCTTTTCTTTTCTCATTAAAGGTTTTATCCATATTTTCTCCTAAATTTTCTCCCTTTTATTACACTCAAATCGACAATCTTTTAGGGCATTAGTGATTTATGATGAATTAATAATTTCAATAGAATTTCAAAAAGAAACATTTTAAATTCTCGATTCTGATTAACACTCCTTCGGTCTCTTTTAAAAAAATCACTTAATAAGAGACAGAGTGAGTGAGTATTATTTCGTAGTTATGGGATATACAAGATTGTCTAGTATCTTAAAAGTGAATTATAGACCTCACTTAGTCACTTTTGAAAAGTATTTTGAATTCTCTTATTTATAAAACGTTGAAAAGTAAATTCATTTCAATTAAATACTAATAATAATATAATTAAAAGTCTTTTATGCTGTGCTAGTCGGATATTACATAATTAAATAATTCGTTCACAACAATCCCACCACAAATATATTACATAGAATATTCAAAAAATAATTGGATAAACCAATCATATTATTTATACCTAAGAATTTTTATCTCTACCCCTTTTAATTTGGATTTTAGTGTCTTTATCTTTATTATTTATATACTTTTTTATGTAAATAATAAATAAAAGTAGGGTAAGATAAGGCAGCACGCTAACAAAGACTTGACTACAAAAGTGTGGTATTAACTTCCACGATTGCTCTTACACTATGCTGGATAGATACGTTCATTATTTTATAACATCAAATTCCTTTTTCTTATTCATGCATGGTTACTATCGTGTTAATCTGTCCGTCCCACTTAATTAATATATTTTAGTCTTTGCACAGTAGTCGAGAAAAGGGAAGATAGAGAGATTTTAAAAGGTGTTTACGTATATTATTACGTTTCCTTTAAAGAAAGTGGACTATGAATAGGGAGGATAGACGAAAAAGGAAATGTGGAGCAATAAAATGGGACGAAGGGAGTATGTTTTGAATAATTTTGTTTAATGATGCTTTATTCGTCTATTTTACGATGATTATTGATTGGTGATAAGCTTATCGAGTTATGGAGCCCGAAAGTAATAGCCACGGATCCTTTCGAGAGCATTTCGGTTTATTTTGGTTATTCGACTCGAAACCCTAATGTTATCTTCGCTTTTGAATTGTACTCGAAGAGGTTAGTTAGATTACGCATGATCTAATTGTACTCTGTAATAATATTATGACATTATGGAACGATCATTTTTCACGGGACCATAGTTATTCTAGATAAAATACTTTGAAAATACACATTAAAATATCATTATCAAAATTATTACTACAAAAGTAGATCGAGGCATTAATTCCAAACTAAATATATACACAATAGATAATAGTTGATAAGGTCTAAAAAGAGTAGGATTAATGGATTGACAGTTAGAAATTAATTAATTATTTAATTAATTAAAGGGCCCTAATTATATCGTTATCAATTATCATAAATTAATGAAATTCCCATTTCCTATATCAATAATCTTGTCAAGGAAAAGCTATGCATTTTGGACTCTCCTATTGTAATGGAATTTGTCAATTTCAAAGTCGTAATAATTGGCACTACTACTTATGTTTATCCAATCCTACTAATTTAGTAATTCGACAGTCACATTTTTATATTATTTAATTATATTCTCCAAGATAAAATTTCGTTAAAATCAAAGTTCTTTTCCATGTGTATAGGAATTATTAATACGTAGATAATTGTGCTTACGTGTGTATTCTCGTATTAATCAATTGATTAATTTTATTTAATTAAGATCCCTAGAGCCGTAGAGCGGCGTAATTTTGGATTAATTGCCGAATGAATGAATTAAAATTATTGTTTATAAATGAATAATCACGAAATTAGGCAAGAAATTTACTAGAGGAGATCAACTAAACCTAACGTAATTTGACTCTAAAAAAAAATGTTTAAGCTTTTTACACTAATCCACCACGTATTTGGTATTTGGTTTGAATATTTAATGCCTGCCCTAATTGACTTAGTTGTTTAAACTCAACCTTATTTTCATTTGAATTTTTTAATTTAAAAAAAAAAAAAAAAGGAAAGAAAGAAAAGGAAAGTAAATTCTACCATCTCCCATCTAACTTAGAATTTATTAATACAACTTTACCCCGCTGGAAAATACTATCCCTTTTCCACCTCATTTTAATAAATGTCCGACAAATTGCTTAGTAACGGTAAAGGATTAAATTTCGAGATCAGAATTATCGAGATCGAATCATTGATCCTTATTTTTTTTATAAATGGAATGGAATTGGTAAAATGATGGAAATATCTAAAAAATATTTAGCGTCCTAAATTAAGCTTCAAAATTAGAGGAAGGGCAAGAACTTTACGAGGACAGTGACGTGGTGACGTGTAATTGGCGGAGAGCGAACACGTGGTTGGCCTCGTTGGAATGTTGATATATCGCTATCCATTAAACGCGACTTTACGGAAAGTGGCCCACCACCATATCTTCCCGCAGATTCGCTAGCGGAAACGCGCTTTTAATGCCTCCGCCGGGGAACGGTTGGCGCTCGCCGCTGCCACGTAGCGGAGTTGGGGTCGGTTTTAAGCGCCACCACCAAACCTTTTTTTTTTTTTAATATTTTTTTTAAAAAAAAATTAAATTTATTTATTTATTGTGACGCCTACACACGCAGACAACGTTAGATCATAAATAAATAAATAAAAAATATCTAATTCCTTTATCTTTTTTTGGGGTATTAATTTAATGTTCTCTCCTAGGAAACTGCTTCAATTTAGGAGCCATAAATTTTGTGTGCGCCCATTTTTTTCCCAATTTAATTTTACCTCTTTTGGTTAGGTGGGCTTGTAATTAGGCCACGTAAGATATTAAGCATTGTGAAATATTAGAAATAAAATATATATACTTATATTAGTAGCATCTGTGTTAAAAACTTAAAATGGATACAATTATCAATTAATAAGGTCTTACGAAGGGGAGAGTAATTCAACTTGTATATTTGAGTCGAGATTTTTATAAAGTCGATGTGAGATAAATGAAAATTTCAACACGTCTCTTGTATAGGCTGTCGTCGGCACTACATGTGAATCAATTCAAAGACATCTTCAGAAAGCCATTATGAGCTAAATATCCATATATATGTATATTAAATCAACCATACTAACTTTAGACCCTGCTTTGATATTATGTAAGAATGGGTCAATAAGAGTCATTGGCTCATTCATACATGATATCATTCACTTATGATTCTTTAGTTTGTGTCGAAATGATAATAAGAGTTACTCACCCTTGCTCAAAAAAAAAAAAAAAAAAAAAAAAGAGATATGGACCATTTCAGTATATATATACTATCGTTTTTTGATACATAACGATTCACAACTCTCGAATGATGAGATCTTTCTGTTCGAGTGTCCAAATCGTTTTAAACGCATAATTGAAACAATATTGTCTCAATCGTTGGTTACAATTATAGCAAGTTATTGTTAGAAAATAAATTATCGAGTCGGAGATTGATTAAAGAAATGTGACGGGCCCCTATTATTGATGGATAAATTAGGGTAGCCGAAGTAATATGTAGCCGAAAGATGAAATTATATTCATACCGTAAAAGTCAAGAAAGTCGATAAGGTGTCTAATAAAATCTTAGGTATTGAGAGAGAGATAAGAGAAACCTTATCCAAAAGGAACAAAAGAGAGGCATCCAAAGTGAAACAATCTAGAAAAATACTAACTTAGATATATGTGGGTAGTTGTCAAGAAACAACTACTATTTGCTTTCACAAATTCATGGTTCGATAAAGTGGAAGCATTTTCGAAAATATTATTCGAGTTAAATAATATTCTATTTCCTCTGCTATTAGTCTTATTTATCATTTCGTATGCCCACTTATTAGTCTCATTACTTAAAATAATAAAAAATATTTGGCAACAATTAACTCTCTCTCCTCAATATTACTTACAATCATATATGTCCCTCCTTTCTTAATTCGTTCGCAATACCAACTGAGACTAATGAATAAAGACAAACGAAGGGAATATATAAAGTTTAATAGTAGTAGAAAATAATATGATGAGATTTTATGAAACATGCAACGGTAACAATATGATAGCATTAGATTGGATTGCGAGCTCAATGTCGCAACTACCACGACTAACATCATCACTTTTTAAATAAAAATTCAAACCAAGCATGAAACATTGTCACACTTATATATATTTATAATATAATGTTGAATAATATTATGAATATCTATATTATGAATATCATTTTAGTTCATGAGTAGATGAAGTGGCTATTCCATCTTTTACTCATATCCCTAGCTAAATTTAAATAAGAACCATTCCTCGTGAACCATGACTAGGATATATCTTTCGCCAAATCACATTGCTGAAAATTGTATATATAAAACACGAGAAAGCTGATTAATCAGGTCGAATGAAATGGAACGGGAATAGTCATCTCGTCGAAATATAGTTCTATATAGTATGCAATATTAAGTTAGCTAAACTCCCTCCGTCCCAGATGAATTGACTTGTTTCTTCCATTTTAGATAACAAATCAATTAAAATTTGATATTTTAATTAATAAAGAAAGTTAAGTAGAGTGTGACGGAAGAATAACTTATAACTTGTCCATGTCATTTCCAATGTTGAATAAATAAATTAAACTAAAAATACTAACGTTTAAAAATATATACTATTAAATGAGTAGAGGCGGTTGGGTTGGCACGGGTACAATAAATCTATAAATGAAAAAAGAGCGTGTGAAAAGAGTGCGTGATAGCCAGCTAATTCGTGAATGGATAAGCATTCAATTGGCTGAATTAATTATACCACCCAATCAAAAAATATTTTTTTTTTTAATAAAATAAAAAAATGGGGAAGGCATTTTCGTAATTACAGAGTAAAAGCCATGGGCTATCCTGGAATTTCACTTATAAGCACGTGCTTTTGAACATCATTCCCCTGCCGAAGAAAATACTAGTTGCCGACTTGCCGTCGACAACGTGGGCCACTAATCACGCTCGATTTCTTTCATTTTGGTGGTTAGGAAATTAAATAATTAATTGATAAATAAAGAAAAAAAAGGGTAATGTATTTTCGTTGTTATGTTATTACCCTCGTATGTTATATGATACGACTAGTATCAACGAAAGGACAATTCGAGCTGCCTAAACTCTATAAACGATAGAAAACGGCTCTTCGAGCGGCCGGAGCTCCAAATCTTCTTGAGAGAAGCCAAAACACGAAGTTCAATATTCAATTTCGATAATAAGACGGCCACAATACAATGCACCCTTATATAGGTTTGTCACTAAAACCTAATGGGCTAAGACCCATATCCTAGTTGGGCTTCTAACATCGGCCCAATAACAAAACTATAATTAAAAGACCATTATATGAAATACTAGTAAATAAGCATACGTACTAAAACTATCATCTTCTCTCGTTCTTGGTCGTATCATTATATTTGTACATAATTTTAACATTTTTACTAAACTATCGTAAATGTTAAACTTGTTTATGAGTCTCCCTTCTTATACTGTATTTCGGTTACCTTTTGAAGGTAAACAAAAGTGATTAGAACATGAGTAAAAATAAAAATACATGAATATCACAAACATAAGGTATAATAATATAAGGGGTTAGTAGAACCATGTCTATTATTCTATTAACGGTGGGTTTGAACTTTACATTTAAACATTAATATAAATTTATGAACGATTGAATCAAATAATACTAATATTTTAAAATATTTCCGGATAAAAATCAGCTGATTGGATTAATTTATTTAGACATGTTGACTTCGGTTACAACTTTGTCGATTGAAACATTATTCTAGAAGCCTTCTTGTTTAAGTCAATTTAATAAATTCGTCACGACCTAATTTTAATACGAATAGATTTAATCTAAATTCAATATTTTACCTCCAAGTTGAACAATAATGATTTAAAAAAAAATAAAAAATCATCGTTATCTTATAAATGGAATATATAATATCTCTGTTTCGTTCGAGTTTAAAATATCGTATTTCGTTACACTGAAAAAGAAAAAGGGACGCATAAAATGATGTTTAGAACATAAAGGAGGGAATAGACGAATTAAAAATCAAAGCTTCAACAATTGAATTACTTATAATTTCCCGAAACAAAAAACAATTAACAATTAATTAATGTCTGATTATAGTTAGTTGGAAATGATGACGTGGCGTAGCAACTTTTCAGCGTTGGAGCTGTTAGGTGGAGGGCCACGGCGGCACGTGGCGGCTGCCAAGGAGTCGTCAACAGAAACCGTCGCGGCAAAGGTTGTGACCAATGGGGCTCCTCCACGTGTCGAGCAGGGCAGGGTCGGGGAAGTCATTTTTTGAGGTTTCTATAAGTAGATGAGATTAGATAGTTATCCAAAAACTTACCTGTTGGGTGGACCCCAAACTAGTAGGCCGGCCCCACTTTATCCAAATTCTCGTTGCGTGAAGAGAGAGAGAGAGAGTCTCGTTATTTATTTATTTATTTAAAATATTTTCCTTGCTAACGTGGGAGGCATGCTATGTGTCACGTGCCTCCTTATGAATTTTAGGTGTGGGGCTTCCTCATTTAACTCGAGGCTGTCTTTATTTATTTTTCTAGAAGATAAGTGTAGAATTTCGGTCAATTTGCGTGCGTTCGCCTAGTAGTCGAAGGTTAAGCTTTGAAATTAAAAGTTTCGAATTTTAAGGGCCCGTTTGGCTAAGCTTATCTCAAAATGCTTATAAGCTCTAAGTGCTTATAAGATGTTTAAGAGCTTATAAGATGTATGAGGGTAAGAGCTTATAAGTTGTTGAAGTGTTTGGATAAGAGAGTTTATAAGCTTGAAGAGATAATAAAAAAATAAAATCTGAAAATTAAAAAAATAATAATTTTTTTGAAAATCATAATGTTGTAACATCAAATGGAAGTGTATATAATATAAATATAAAAATAAAATAGAATTATAGTGGTAGATAAGCAAAATTAAAAAAAATAAGTTGGGTTGGAGGAGCTTATTTTTTGGAAATAAAATAGAATTATAGTGGTAGATAAGCAAAATTAAAAAAAAATAAGTTGGGGTGGAGGAGCTTATTTTTTGGAGTGCTTATAAGCACTTTTTGCTTATTTTTGCATCTTATAAGCTCTTAAGTAGCTTATTTTGTCAAACACATTTAGAGTGCTTATAAGCAGTCAAACAACTTATAAGCAGTCAAATATCTTATAAGCTAGCTTATAAGCTTAGCCAAACACCCTCTAAGTCTTTCGTAATGCATCCTTTAAACTATTTGTTAATTGTTTCACAAAATGCAAAAGAAAACTCACCCCCTTATTAAACTTGAAAGATTTCAATAATTGCACAAGTTACTTCCATCTTTATTGTATTAGTATAATTTAAGTTGGTGTCTTAGGTTATTGCTTTATATTGATGATATAGACAAATGCAATTAATTTTTATGAGAGGATTTAAAACTTACATAGGTAGCAATTGTAATTATTTTGGCTGTCCTTTTTGGAGCAAAGTCATGTGAGAGGTTATCATAAATTCTGACCAATTATTCAATTTATGCAATCAAGCTTGAGGTATTTTTCCAACTACCATACTCGATTTGAACTTATATGTCTATATTCAAGCCTCTTAGGGTGGTTCGATGGTTAAGCGTTAGTCTGTGACCCGATACTTACGGGTTCCAACCCCTAAACAACTTAGGGTTTTGTCTTATAAAAAAAACGATAGTAATACACATCAGGACAATCGCATAAGTGACACGTGGCGGCGTACGCGTAGTAGGGCTGGGCGAAAGTCGCTATTTAGTGTAAGAGCGACTTTTGAATGGGATTATAAAATATCTTTATGTGGATTGGCGATTAGGGGAAACAACGCTTTCATTGCAATTGGGGAGATTTGGTTGGATATTATTGGGCCATCACCAAACTTATTAAATTTCTTATAATTAATTATCATTTCCTCTTTCTCAGGAAGTTGCTCCCCTCAGGGAAATTAAAAATATGACGAATGTGCATTGCATCCTTAATTTTATATGTATTTCTCTCGTAATGTTTTGTTTATCTCGTTCGTTGAATATATACGAGTTATAAATGATTAAAGTAAAGATATGGAAAACTTAGATCTGAATTAAAATCTTTTCGAAAGAGAGATATCACTTGCTTTGATGAATGAGTTTATTACAATTTGGAAAAGGGAGGAAAAAAATGGTACGAGATTGGAAGTCAAAACTTTATGATTTTATCAAATTGGTCCATTCTATTTTAAATAATACTATATAATATTCAAATTCGCATCAAATGCTTCTCATTGGCTGCTTTGAAGGCTTAACTTTCCTAGAAGATACAAATTCACAACAACTTTGCATACACCTTGTTTATTTCTCCCCAACTTCTTTATACTTTTCCGGAAATTCAAGACATGCTTTTAGGGACTTAGTTATGTGAGACGGAAGGAGTAATGCTAAATTATAGTGGACAGACGAAAATGGAAACCATGTCCACCTGTTCTCCCGGAGAGAGTAGTAATTTGTTCAACCTCCATTTCATTCTGACGATAATACCTCAACGCCACTATCAGATTCGCTAATGAATCACTCTGAACGAGACTAAAATGGCATATAAAACTAGATATGTCTATACACTATTGCTTTACAAATTGCATAATTGGTGGCAAAAGATAAAAGCAAAACAATTGGGATTGGACAAGGACTCGTAGCTTTAATAATTGAAAGCTATCTCAAGTTGAAAATGGAAAAGTTTAAACGAGATAAGATTTTATCTTTGTTTTTTTTATCCGATCGAGTTGCTGAGTAAGAATAAAATAAGGTACAAATCTTTTGTGATAGAGTTGGAGGCCTAGACGTTGCCCACATTCATGCACACCAAATCTTCACAATTTCCCTTCTTTTTTTTGTTCACCTTAAAAAATAAGCATAAATTCTACTCCCTCCCTCTGTCCCACTAATAAAGAGACCCTTCCCGTTTTGGAAACGTCCCATTGATATAGGGACCTTTCCCAAAATAAAAAATTTTAACCTAATAAAATTCAGACACATTACTTTAATCCACTACACATCATTTTAACACACTATTATCACTCCCGTCTTAATTATCGTGCCGAAATAAAAGGTCCATATCCCAGTGGGACGGAGGGAGTATATTATTCTCCTCCCAATTTGTTGTCGAAATAGTCAACTTTTGTTCTGATTATAAGCTTAGGTTGATTCTTGTTAACTTCTGTTTTGGCTTTTGTGATGTGCCCAATAATTATGGTAATTGCCAAATCTACCCAAACACATTATTATCCACTCCTTTTTTCTATTTTTTTCTTCTAAGAATTAGCAAAGGATTTTTTTTCCTTTCTTTAATCATTAATTTCGAATATTCTTTAACAAAGACAAAGGCCAACGAAATTACAAAAGAAGTCGAGCCTTTAGCAAAGTTTGTATACTTTTTTTTTTTTTTTTTTTTTTTAAGCCCAGAATCAAAGTTCTTAAAATTTGATTTGTGCATTGGGCTTACTTATGGCTTCAGATCAAAGTCTGGGCCCAATATATATTATATATCTTGGTTAATGATTATATATATAACAGCATTATTACAGTTTATTGAGTAAAAATTGACTTCGATTGTGTGCGAGTTAACCTAGCAGTAAGGGGTTGAGTATTAGGACTAAAAGTTTCGAATTTGTCTGTAACGTGACTTTTAAATTTATGTTATTAAACTTGAATTATTATTTTATTCATATGGATGTATGTTATGGTGGTTTAGTCACTAATATTACTTAATACGTATATTTTAGCTTATATTATCAATTATTCGAAATGGTCAACTAATCAATTTTTTCGAAATGGTCAACTGACCTTAACTTGTGTTACAGAAAACAAATGTTTTGAACGAGACGAAAATAATACAGTATTAAACAAGAATTTGTAAAGGCGGCAACCTAGTGTAGTGGAAACCCTGAAACTGCACCACCATTTGGCCGTGATCGTAGTACTCCCCGCATCGAAGGTAGTACACCGTGTACACCACATTCCAAAGAACGTTCGCCACCGAACGCAGTTCGCTGAGAACAATCCGTACACCACCAGATCCAACCTCACGTTCCACCAGAACGTCAGCGCGACCGCCACGAGCGCCGCGTTGAACGACACGTTCAACGCGACGCCGCTGAACCCTGCTTCTTCCCCCTCCGCCTCAAGTCCACATCCATCCTCCACCGCCGCAGCGCCGCCGACGAAGATAAAAACCGACACCACCAAAACCCCCGCGACCGCGATCGTGATTGGGCTTGGAATGAACATCGCAATTGGAGCAGCCACCGTGATCTCAGCCATCCAGAGGTACCAAAGCAGGCGTACCGGACTCTTCGAACGGCGGGGCCTGTTCAGGAACATGCCCCGCCATTTCGACTTGAACAAGGAGAAGAGATCGCACGGCGGCAGCGCGTTGTTCTCGTACGAGGCGGCGGTGGCTAGTACGGTTGCGGCGGTGGCTAGTACGGCGGTGGAGGAGAGGAGGAGAGAGAGAGTGGCTATTAGCACCATGGATGTTCCATTCTTGAAGAAAAAGTTTAATGGACATGCTCAAGATCTTGAACAAGCCTAGGGTTTGAGTTGCCATGGCGTTTGAGAACTGTGGGATTTTATATATGTTGTTGGCGGAAAAAGTCTTTGGTATAACGTTTCAATTTTTATTTTTTACGCGTTTGCTTGTCCTATTTTTCAAAATCGAAAATCGGAAATTGAGATAGAAGATCATACGTGATCAATCGGTAAATGTCGTTATTAAGATAAAGAATTATAAGGTTACCCACTCCATAAGAACAATAATTTAAATCTTAAGCAAATACAAAGAATTACACAAACATTGGTTCCATTTAATTAAGCAGTAGTTACTAAATTAGGGAATGCTACCATTTTCGAGTGAGGTGTAGTGGAAAATCCCAGGTACTTTCTCGCCGTGGTACTCTTTGCATTGGAAGTAGTACACCGTGTACACCACTCCCAAAAATACCGTCGTCGCCGTAGCCCAATTCATGAACACCAGTCCGTACACCGTTACGTTCAAGCTCCCTCTATCGCCCACAATCATCCAAAAACTCCACAAAACAATCAAACTGAGAACGTTAACCAACAGATTCACCATGAAGCCATGGATTCTCTGCCCCTCAACCAGCTTCTCAGCCTTCTCCGCCGCCTCCGCCGCCTCGCACCCGTCCTCCAGCACCGGAATCACGCCGGCGATGGCCAGAGCCACCGAGGCGTAGAGGTGGTAGACGAAGATCGAAACCCCGAGGACGCTCACGGCCGCTATCGTGATTGGATACGGATTCAAAACCACCGCCACGACCGCCGCCGTGGCGGCGGCGATCGACAGCAGGTGCATCGGATTCGCAGATCCGCGGCGGAGGCTCTTACTGAACGGGATCTTCGACTTCTTCGCTGCTCTCGCGCACAGATCTCGCACCGACAGCTCGGCGCCGGCGAGCGACGCGGCGGAGACGATCACCGTCGCGACGCCGGACGCGTGGGCGACTGCGATGTAGGAGATCATGAACACGAGATCGACGGCCAGGATGAAAGCGGAGTAGATCCCGATCTGTAGGAAGGGGACGCCGGAGGTGGAGCCGATGAAGGAGCTGGTCATGTAGGCGGTGGCGCATTCGTGGGAGAAGCTGAAGAGGAGGACGATGATCGACGTGAGGAGGAGAGAGAGAGCGGTGATCGGCGCTAACAGCTTCGCATTTTTGAAGAAAATTACGGAGGATTTGATCAGGATTTTGAGGAAGCCGAATACTTGAGAGGATTCCATGGCGATTTCGAGTGATCAAAGAATATGTGGATAGTGTTGAAGGCGGAGGATTTATATATGCGCCATGATTTTTTAAGAGTCTTTGAATAGTCAAACAAATGAGGCTGAAGAAGAGAAAAGTTTAAATGGTCGTGTTGAACGAGTAAAACGTTGATTTCTTCTAATATTTTATTTTAACTCAAATAAATTGTCGTCTTATTTTATGATCCCTCACAAATACGATATAGACTAATTTGCAAAAATAGTCTAAATTTCAATTTTTTGCAAGAAAATGTCCTAATGTTCATGGTCCAACTTCAAAAGATAATTCGACTCGTCATTAATTTACTGATTAAATATGAAATTGATATATTACTAGAAACTTTGTGTAAGTCCGTCGTATTGAGAGTTTATCGGAATCTATTCCAAAACTCGACCACATTAGCTCGGAATCTGTTTCGAAACCTGAACGTTACAGCATGGTTATTTTTTTAGTTTATGACTATATTGATGATTGGTTCTTTTAAATTCAAAAGTTTAATCGATTGTACACTTAAATGATTTTCAATGCTATGTTGTCATCTCGGTACGCTATGCAACACGACTTTTAAATTAAGATTGAAGCAGGAAAAATATTCAAAAATAGGATCAAAAGTTGCATAAACCATACTTTAGCCTTTATTTTGTAGTGGAAACTTACAACTTCGGTAATTCGAAAAAGTGAAATAAAGGGTATATTACTATAAACAACACATTTTCTGAAGCTCAAAATAGAAAGAACACAGATTCTCACACACCACATACTAAATCAAGGAACTACATCACTGCCACTGGGTAGTGCAGTGTAATTCCCAAGTGACTGAATCTCCTCGCCGTGGTACTCTCTGCATCGGAAGTAGTACACTGTGTACACCCCACTCAAACAGATCGTCATCGCCACAGCACAGTCGCCGAAGAACAGTCCGTACACCGTCAAATTCATCCCCCCTTTATCCCCAACAATCATCCAAAATCCCAAGCAAACGATCAAAGCCACAACGTACGAAAACAGGTTCGCCATGAAACCTTCGAGCCTCTGCCCCTCCACAAGCCTCTCTGCTCTCTCAACCGCCTCCGCCGCCTCACACCCGTCATCCACCACCGGGATCACGGCGGCGACGGCCGGAACGACTGATTCGTGGAGCATGTAGATGAAGATCGTAGCTACTAGGCCACTCACGATCGCGATCGTGAACGGATTACGGTGGTGCATCAGCACCGGAATGGCCACAATCGCCGCGAGGAGCCATAGGAAGTGAATCGGATTTCGAATTCGGCGGTATGGTTTGGTGAATGGATTCCTCCACTTCGATTTGACCGCGGAGAATAGATCTCGCAGTGATAAGCCGGCGCCGGTGTACGAATCGGCTGTAGCTATCACCGTCGCGATTACGGCGGCGCGGGTGATTGCGAGATAGGAGAAGAGGAAGGTGAGCTCGACTGAGAAGACGAGGGCGGAGTAGATCGCGATTTGTAGGTAGAAGAGGGCGGAGGAATCGGCGGTGGAATTGCTCAATTAAGTTATGGCGGATTGGACGGAGAAAGTGAATAGGAAGAGCAGAACCGATGAGAGGAGAAGAGAAAGCGCAGCGATCGATGCAATCAGTTTGAAATTTTTGAAGAAAGCTCTGATGCATTCGCTCCAAATTTTGAGGAAGCCGAAAATTCGAGAGAAATCCATGGCGTTTTTGAGTTGCAGAGGTTTAGGTGGAGAGATGAGTAAATACTAACGTTGAAGGTGTTTGATTGTGCTGATTTGTCTTCTGCAAAAAAGTCTGGGAAAAAAGAAAAAAATAAGAACAAGGCGTGTTGAATGGCTAATAACGGTTGAATTTTGTCGTTGGAGTTTGGTCTAGTAGTAACGCCCCCCTCCAATTAAGAGATCGGGGTTCGAGACACCTTGAATACACGCGTAATAAAGGTGAAATATGAACCACATGTACAGTATTTCTTCATTAATTTTACAGTGGAAACTTACAACTTCTATAATTCAACTTTCAAGCCAACAAGTAAAATAAAGGGAGTATAAAATTAACAACGGAATTCTCAAGGAATATTACTGGGTAGTGCAGTGTAATTTCCCGGTGACTGTACATCCTCGCCGTGGTACTCTCTGCATCGGAAATAGTACACCGTGTACACCCCACTCAAAAAGATCGCCATCGCCATAGCGCTGTCGACGAAGAACAGTCCGTACACCGTGAGGTTCAGTCTCCCTATATTCCCAACAATCATCCAAAATCCCAACCAAACAATCACACCCACAACGTACGTTAACAGGTGCGCTAGGAAACCATGGAGCCTCTGCCCCTCAACAAGCTTCTCAGCTCTCTCCGCCGCCTCACACCCGTCCTCCACCACCGGGATCAAGGCGGCGACCGCCGGAACGACCGATTCGTAGAGCAAGTACACGAAGATCGCGACCGCTAGAGCACTCACTATCGCAGTCGTGGCCGGATCCGGATAGTACACCGCCGCCGCAACGGCCACCGCCACCGCGGCGACGCACAGGAAGCGAGTCAGATTTCCAGATCGGCGGTAGGTATTGCGGAACGGATTCCTCCATTTCGATCTGACCTTGAAGAATAGATCTGACAGCGATAGTTCAGCGCCGGTGTAGGAGGCGGCTGTAGCTATCACCGTCGTGATCCAGGCGACGCGGGCGATTGCTACGTAAGATAATAGGAAAATGAGCTCGATGGAGAAGAAAAGCACGAAGAAGCTGGGGGCGGAATCGGCGGTGGAAGTGATTCTGTAACTGGTGATCGATCGGAAGGCGAAACTGAATAGCAGGAACAGAATCGTCGAGAGAAGAAGAAAGACTGCTGCGATTGACGCTATCAATTTTGCATTTTTGAGGAAATTTTTGATGGTTTCGCTCCAGATTTTCACGAAACCGAAAATTTCAGAGAATTCCATGTTTGGTTTTGAGTTGCAGGGGCGTTTGATTCCTGGCAATTTGTATTTAATTTAATTTTTTTTTTGGTGCAGAAGAAGTCTTTGAAAGCCTTGAATTTTATATTTTAATTCTGAATGATTTGACTTATTGTATAAAATAGTAGTAATAGGGATTGTTGAATGGCTAAACGCCTGTATGGTTGAATTTTTCTATAACTACATTTTTTACATTATCGGGAACTAGTGGTTATTAATAACTAATTTTCAAACCCAATTGAATCGTTTATACCTTACATACATTCAATACACGTTTCAATTAACGGGGAAAGCAAAACTGAATAAGATATTCCGATGAACATCCCTGCAGGAAAGCAAAACCCCGAATATAGCACCCCATTCATCGCTACGTATATAGTCCTGCAGTTTTTTTTTTTATTATGAAGAACTTTGATCATGGCGAGACATCAATTAATTAAACAATGTCCAAATAATTTCAAAATAATTAAAATGTTACGTTGACTTACTCCAATTAGTCGGAGGGTGATGAAAATTGAATATTCGATTGTGCATGTGCATGTGCAGGAAGAATCATGTAATCATTGACAATAACAAGCTGAATTTGCATAAACGAACGCTCTCAACAAAAGCACCAATGATGCAACTAAAAACTAGCTTATAAACGGAAGTTGACTCGACTTAAGTACCCGTCCATAATTGCTTGTCGATCTAATCTGGGATCGAATCATCTTCCCAGAACTAGAGCATGGATATCTCTTGGCCATGGTGCTTCTTACACTCGAAATACAAGACCGTATACGCTACTCCAAGGAAGTTCATCGCCGCAGTGAAGACGGCGAAAAATAGCAGCTGAGTTGCCGGCGAAACGTTAACGGAGTAGCAAAAATAAGCAATCAAAATCGACAAAAACACCAACAAGTTGAGCACGAAGCCTTGCAGCCTATGGCCCACAGCAAGCTCCCGCGCTTTCTCCTCCTCCGCCGCCGTCGCTGCCGCATCACCTCCTTCCTCCAACACCGCAATGACCCCACCCAAGATCCCTTCGACATATAGGGAACTTCCTTCGGATCGTGGCTACCAGATCCGGCAGCGTGGCTCTCTTCCCGGCGTACGAAACAACTGATACCCAAACCAGCGCCGTCGCGGATATCTTGAAAAGTACGGCGCCGGCGAGGGCGAGAGGGATTGCGGTGCCAAGTGAAAGGCGATGATCTGATTCGGGGTGTAGCCGTCGTCCGACCACAGTGAATCCTCGATAGCTCTGTCGACCTTGTCTGTGAGGAAGCCGTGGAAGGAGACGATTGCCTTGATAAGAAGTGAAGGGAGGAATGAGAATAAGGCTATTGATACCATGATTTTCCCATTTTGGGAATGAGTTTCATGGATTCCTTCATAATTTTGAACAAGGTTTCCATGGCGGCTTTGGATTCCGACATCTCTCTCTCTCTCTCTCTCATATGAATGTTATGTGTCATCTGAGAGGTGTTTATGTAATGGAATCATTTGCCATTTTAATTTGAGTGGAGAATACGAGTCTTTATTTTATTGAGTACAAGTTCAAATCATGGACAGAGTTTCAATAATTTTAAAATGGTTGACTTACTATTTTATTTCAGAATTTGTAATTTCTATTTCAATTGTCCTACTTTTTATATTGATGAAAAATTGTCCCTTTTTTTTAAAAGGAAACAATTATAAGCCCTTACATTTTATTACAGACTTTTTATTTTTTAATACTCCGTCTAAAATTTTATGTAAAAAAAAAAAACATGGCAGTCGAAGCAGGACGAATGGAATATTATAAAAGGCCCCGATCTTATTCAAATAAAGAGGCTAGCTATTACATGCAGTCCTCATAGCATAACTATGAGTATTTCGCCACAAATTAACATAGTATATCACTATATTATATCCTCCACAAATTAAAGGGAAATTTATTTATCCATGTATAAATTGGATATCTTATTCATTCCAAAGTTGTACGTATTTCTTCAACTCTTCAAACCCTGCAAATTAAGAGCACAACACATGAATCAACACTGTGAACTAATTAACGCAAGCAAATTAATTAATAAATGCATATATTTTATCCTCACCGGTTGTACTCGATCCGGATCCTTCCGGCTGCAGGGTCGGCGATGGTGGTGAAAGCTTGCTCGGAGAGATCGATCTGGTCGGCCCCGCAGCCGGGGCAGAGATCAACAATGGTGACGGTGATGGGCCCGTTGCGGCACGGTTGAGGGACGCCAGCGTTCGTTGGTCCGGTGCACTGCACCGTGTACCTCGTCCCGCATGCCGCCTTGTTGTTGTAGAGCGCCGGATTCGCAGCCGCCACGAACGTGCCTTTGTCTTCGTACCCGTAGCATGCCGACGCTGTACATGTTCATATATATGCATGTGACATAAATCATGAGAGAGAGAGAGAGAGAGAGAGAGAGAGAGAGGTGACTTACGGACGATGGGGCTGTAGTAAGTGGCGGTGCCGGCGATGGCGTAAGCCGAGGAAATCATGCAAGCTGCGGCGAGAGTGAAGATTATGATTCGGTTGAGAGCCATTTCTTTTGATTTTGAGTTAGGGTTTCTACTAAAGTAATAAAATATGAAATTTGGATGTTTATTAGTATTTTGTTATATAAAATGTGGGTGTATTTATAGAAGAAAATTAGGTGTATGTAGTTTGTTAGCAGTCGACGCACGTTAATGTCTTAATCTGTGAAGGGCCTTCTCGATTGGTCAATTGCTTAAATTTCTAAATTAATTAGCCTAATTTTAATTTTCGAGCACATGCATCATACTACCTCCTCCGTTCCGTTCAATTTTGCCTATATAGAAATTAGAATGTATGGATGTGAGATGTGAAATAATGCAGTAGGCCGAATGGAATGGAACAAATCAGAAAATTAATTACTAAACTCTCTACATAGAATTAGGAAATTTTATTAATTAATTAATTAATTAATAATTCGATGTTCATTCAATTGAACACGTCGTAGGGTGCATGCAGAAAATTCAGCATAGAATTTTATGCATAATTAATTAGGTTTGAATTGAAAGAGGAAGCAAATTTAAAAAAAATTAAAACTGTGTTACTTAAAATTCCATGGAAAATTAAATCATCCGTTGAATATTCAAGTGATATGAATTATTACTAGCTTACTATTAATGCCTAATCGGCCTAATTCCTAATCCTATAGTCATAATTTCTAACCTTTTTTGAAAATAAATTCGAGCTAAAGAGAAAAATAGAAAAATAATAATAATAAAAGTAATGCGATTGGGACTAAAGTTCCACGTTCGTACGATGATCTTCATAAATACTGGATAATTATCTTTGAAAAGTTGTCGCTCAGAATTCTATACAACAAAGTCCAAAGTCTTCTCATGACTAGAATACGTATACATCCTCCGTCCTCTAATAAATGTCTCCATATACACTACGGCATGAATGCTTATTCAGAGACGGAGGGAAATTTTTTTGTTCATTCTGCGTGAGTAGTTCCCTATCAATATTTTATACTACCTCATATGAGACGGAGACGGAAGGAGTAATTAAATATTATATTAGTGATTCAACAATTTATAAATTTAAAGATAAAATAATGATTTCAAAATTGGATATTTCCACCAAAGAGAAACAAGAAATTACAGTACTCCCTCCGTTTCATTCCATTTAACTTATTCTATTATATAATTTACACCTCATATCTGTCCACTCTATATGCCAAATGGAGTGGAACGGAGGTAGCATAAATCTTATTTCTCACGATGATCACATACAAAATACATTAATTGTGTGTAATCAAAAAGAGAAAGCTACGTGTAGTGATGAGTAAACAGCACTCAATTTCTCCATGGCCTTTATTATTGAGCATACATAATTTGCAACTAAATATTATATTTGACATAATATCATCACTCCAATTTGCAAAAAACACATAAAATCCGATTTTTCACCCATCAAATTTCAACTATAAAATGACCATGTAATTTTTTAACGAGTACACAACAACAAAAAGAATTATAGGAGTCTAATTAATCCCTTAATTATCTCAATTAAAAAAAACTAAAATAAAAATGGCATTCCAATTGAAGCTCACAGTTATTTTGGCTATTATTTCTTGTTTATTGTCGATTGCAGTGGCTGCACCAGGAACCGCCACTTTCTACACACAATATGTTCGTAAGTATAAAATAATGAATCGACTCAACTTGGTTGGAACCGATTGAAAAGCAATTAATTTTTTTATTTTTTTGGTTGCAGCATCTGCATGTTATGGGGGCAAAGACTCTGGAGTGATGATAGCTGCAGCTAGCGACCCTCTATGGCAAAATGGGGCGATTTGTGGGAAGGTGTTCAACGTTACGTGCACCGGGCCCACGAACCCGGTTCCCCATCCCTGCACGGGGCAGAGCGTGGTGGTGAAGATCGTCGACCACTGCCCCGGCTGCGGCGGAACCCTAGATCTCTCCAAGGAGGCCTTCTCCTCTATTGCTAATCCAGTGGCTGGGATTATCAAGATTGACTACAATCAGTAAGAAAACAAATCTTGGAACAATATATATTCTCAATTAATTTAATCATTTTTTTTTTATTATTTCGTAATTGGATTCCGATCGTAACTTGGTTTTTATGTGTGTTTTGTTCAATTTTTATGCAGGATTGGTTAAAGATTTAAGACGAGACGTGTTTAGTGCATGAGTTTTGAAAGTTTTAATATGTATCCATCACATTTGAATGGCAATAATAATAACATGTACTCTCATGTGAACATGACGTTTTCTTGAATAAAATTATCCAATTTTTCGATATTTATACATCCCTCGTTATATATTACATGTCGCAAACACACTTACTATACTCGTTGCTAATGTGTCAGTGCTACGCCAGACAATTTTTTAAGGCTCTCTTCTCTTCTCCATTTTATCTTGATTAGTTGATAAGACGAAGCACTAGTACTATTTATGTATGATATTTAAATCCATTAATTAATGATGAAATCCATACATAAATTTATCGTCTTCGTTGAAATTAAAATGGTCGCCACGCATAATTAAATATATGTTCGATGCTAATATTTTCAGCGAGAATTTTGATGGGCCAATCAAATTGCTACAGCGTCTAATTAGTTAATTAATTACACCATAATTAACTCAAATCAACGTATCAAAGTTTGACATAATCAATCAAATTTAACCCGTCTAAATCAAAGTAATTTAGTAGTAATTCAATCAAACTATTTTCCCCAACAAACTTTGGCATCATATGTTTTCTTTTTTTCCCGAAAGCTCTCGTTATTTTGCACTACTAGAAAATTGACCTATCGATACATTGAAAATGTTTAATTTAATACTACGTATAACAAGGCATAACATATAGTATTAGCATTATAACAAAATTTATCTCATACTTTCAACCAAACGAGACGAGACGGAAACAAAATCACCAATAATTTAGACATCCTAGTAAGCTACGTCGACTTAGGGGAAATCACAGCCAAAAACCTAAAGAGAGAATCCATTTTTTGATTTTGTCATTGTTTAAAGAGTATTTGCCTTTTTGTCGCGAGCTGCATTTTCTTTCTGTTACGAGCTATGACAAATTACGTAATTATTAATTATTAATTTTTTGAGAAAAATGACAAAGTAAAAATTTATAATAAGAAGCAACATAGTTCCACTTGATTAATAATGTGGACAAATAAATTAAATTTCCTAAGTATTAATTAATAAAGATGCGCTTCACTCGTTGCCTATATAAAGGCCACTACTTCTAAATATACTTCACAACTCAGATTTTCTTCCATAACTCAAAAAACTTAGTTTCTCAATTTGTTAAATAATATTTTAACAATTATTTAAAATGGCAATCCCTCGTTTTGTTATCGTGTTGATTATCGCTTCAGTTTTCATTCAAATGGTAGCTGCTGATTCTGGAAAGGCCACTTTCTACACCGAATATACCCGTAAGTAGCTGCTCTCGAACCGTTTCATTATTTTATATGTATTTAAGAACGATTCAACTTCGTTGGTACGTAGAGAGTATAATTCAGTAATTAACACAAATTATGTTCTTAATCTAAACATTATCCTAATTTTTATGTTTAAAAGCTTCGGCATGCTATGAGAACAAGAAAGAGGGGACGATGATAGCCGCGGCAAACCCTAGCTTGTACGACAACGGGAAAGCATGTGGCCAACGGTACACGATAAAGTGCACCGGCGGGACCAACAAAGGCGACAAGCCGTGCAAGAACGGCAAAGTCACCGTCAAGATCGTTGATCTTTGCCCCAGCCACTACTACAAAAACGCACATAGACAACACGTCTACGACAACGGTTCCGTGTAATTCCTGTTGTTATATCCCTGAAAAGTGTTGTCGTTTTAAAAACTGTTGTCTATGAGCGACTGAGTACGCTCATAGACAACAGTGTTTTATGAACCGTTGTTGTTTGGTGTTGTTGTATGTAAAAATCACAACAGTGTAGTTTAGTGTTGTCGTTTCGTGTTGTCGTAACTTATAACAACATATTCTTTTAACTGTTGTTGTATGTTTTTGTTGTTGTTTTATCAAAAAAATCGATTTCTTCAAATTTCCCCCAAATTTCCCCCAATTTTTTCCCCCAAATTTCCTAAGACCAGAAACCCCCTCTCTCTCTTTCTCTCTCTCTCTCTCAATTTCTCAATTTCTCAGAGCAAACCCAATCGTTCGCCCGCCTGTCGTGAGTCATTCGCCGGCGCCGTTTGAGAATTCCGGCTACAGGTTCCTGTGGGCGGTTAGGGCTCCGCCGGGGAAGGCGGATCTGGAGGCGCTGCTGCCGGAGGAGTCCAAGGAGTCGGAGGCGTATTGACGACGGCCCAAGATAAAGGCTGCGTGCGTCGGCCGGGAGTGGCGGCGGACGGCTTACGACGAGCGAATCTGGAGCAGATCTAGTCGGTTCCGCCGTTCTCTCTGCAATTCGGGGTTCTCTCTGCAAATCGCCGCCGTGAGGAGCTCGCCGTCGCCGGATTTTCGTCGCCCAGTACTCTCCTCCCCTCTCTCCTTCTCTCCCTCAATTTCTACCCCTCAATTTCTAATCGATTTTGGGGATTTAGGGTTCCGTCCCAACCTCGCCGTGAGGGAGCTCGCCGGCGCTGAATTCGTCTGTTTGTTGGTATGGAGGCTTCACCTGCTGTATTCTTAGTTCAAAAAGGCATTTCAAAGAATGAAACTTGTGTTTTGATGTCACTATCTCATTGTTAGGAAATTTATCGAACACCTCTTGTTTCCCTTCTATAACTAATCAATATCTACTTGTAGCACAAGTTGTACGGCTCATGTATGCCTGCTTGGCAATTATTTTCAAGTTTGTTTTGTGACACCCGAAAGGTGCAGCTGTGATGGATTGAAATATTCAGCTGAAGCAAGTACTACAAAATGATCAGCATGAAAATTGTACACAAAAATGTTCCCTGTCTTTATCTGCTTCTATGCATTTCTGATATTATGTTTTGTTTTTCATTCCCTTAGGATGACGAAGATGATAAAGCAGAGCAAGGAAAGTCGAAGAAGCTAAAGGTAGAGAGTTGTGCTATTGTTATCTGCAGTTGAATCAGTTGAGGATATGTTGAGGTGATATTCGAAAACATACAATCATGCTACCTTCTTACTATAACCTATACTGGTGCAATGGCATTTCCTGTCTTTGATTCAAATGTTTTGTTAAAATTATGTAAAGAGGATGCATATCTTCCTGCTCCACAATGTCGGGGAACTGAATCGATGTTCTGTTTCATCTTCCAGTAATTCAAAATTTAGTTGTGGATTTGCGAGATTGTGTTTTAGTTGGTTAAGATAGCATCAGATGTTGGTGGATTGGTTAACTTGAGGTTTGTGCATGCCCATAACATGTGCAGTCATGAATCTTTAAGTATGCTTGGTATGATTTAATTCTGCACTTACTATTGTATTTTAGTCCTGCATCTCATTTATGTCTCTTAGAAACTCTATGCTCTAATTTGTATTACCTTTAGCTAGGCTGCGGTGATCCGTCCAAACTTCACATCAGATGATCAATTCAATGTGATAGTTTCAATGTTATTTCCAAGAACTTCACCCTGAAATCAAATTGTGAGGCCAATTTGCTTATTGTTGTTCTTTAATGGCGAAATTCTGTAGTTGTCTACATCTGAGGAAGAGACAGAGCTTCAGCTGGACATAGCAATATCAGCTTCTGATGTTAAAGAAAAGTATAAGGTGCGATCTTTAGTGTTTCATTGAAGCATCAAATGATATCAAGAAACTAAGATTGGAGCATTGATACTTATTGAAGCTTGTGCTTCTCGACCAAGTGTGTCTTTGATAATATGTCTCTTTAGGCCTAATGGTTTCGCTTAATACATTTGAAACGACTCATTTAGTATTTCTTAGCTTTCAATTAAGTTCAAGCACAAGAAAGTCACATCGCATTATGTTTTGTCACTACAGATTTTGTGTTAAGTTATCATCTGGACTCAAGTTTTATGAATCCATCTCTGAATTTTCAGGATGCTACATTGTTGCCTAAGTGGAAGGCATTTCAGACTGTCATATTTCTTGAAAGGGTATGCGTATATTTCCATACTGATCTTTATTTGCTTACTGATTTAGGCTGATTGCACAGAACTTTGTTACCACTTGTAACGGTTAGTGTGTTGTTTTCACCAAATGGGCAATCTTGATCCCTTGCAAGTATTTTGGTTGTTGAGGCTCCTGTCCTTTTATGCTTGTAACCAGTGAGTTCTTTGATAGAAACAGCTGCCATATGTATTCTGTACTTTTGTAAACATTAGAGCTGTTCTATCTGTTGCTATATTTATCGTAGCTGTACTTACTTGGATTTCTGCTTTTATTTATATTCATCCAGTCGGCTGATTTATGGATGTTGGTTGATGACCTTTATTAAGGAACTCTGGCTTTCTTTTACTATTAGAAAAAATGGCCTTGTTGGTTCAGAGCCATATAATAAAAATGCCAATGAGATTTTGTCTGAATACTCTCTGTCTTTTACCGTAGCTGTTGCTCTGAGAACACCTGTATAGCCCATCCAGTTCCTATGCATGCCACAGCAATCTACAAACCCCATAGTTCATGTGGGTTTCAATTTGAAAAAGTTGAAAAGAAAAATCTTTTATCTGCGTGCTTGAATGGTTTCTTTCGAATACTATCTTCTGATTGGACCCTTTATTGCACTTTGGCCTGTGTAGTATGTTCCTTTTCACACTGCCCATTGCTTGAAATTGTCTATAGATGTTCTTGTGTGTAAGAGTTGTTCTATTGTTATGAAAACGTAGTCTGAATTTAACTTTCAATTTTCTACTCATGTAGGATGATGATCTTCGTGATTCAAGTAAAACTGCAGCCTTTGATTTTGATGGTTGTCTTGCAAATACTAATGTGAAAAGGTATCTAGTTGCAAAATTCTCTAGAGCATTTAATGATGATTTGGCATGTTTTTTTGACAATACTTACTTTCCAGGGCCACCAATCATTGATATTGAAGTTTAACAAAATTCACAATATACTGTTCCTTGATCTTTTATGTGATGAGCTTACCTAAAGGCTTCAACATGAATAGTAGAAATATCGGAAAGTGAATAACACAGTTGGCTTGTGAATCCTATCTGTAGATACCTTGACATAATTATCATAATGTTGCTGCTTGCCTGCTAAAAAAGGTCTTTTTACCCGCTGCTAGTTGGTGGCTGAGAATGATAAAAGTAATTTCTTTCCATGACACCATTTCTCCTTTTCTGGGGTTGGGGGGAGGGGAATGGAATATCATTATACGGTTTTTACTTGTAACCAACGTATGATGTATGAAGCTAAACCACGTGACATACTAATTGATCACAATTTTTACGTTCATATTTAGAGTAGGTGCAGATGCATGGTCTCTCATGTATCCTTCAATTCCAGAGAAGCTCCAGAATCTGTATAGAGATGGCTTCAAGCTGGTATGTTCAGTTAATCAGTTTTTGTTTAGATTCAAAGATTCCTATGGATTCATGCAGTGAATATTATTGGATATGATTGAACGGACAGGTTATATTTACCAACGAATCAAATATAGAGCGCTGGAAGAAAAAGAGACAGACTGCTGTAGATTCAAAAATTGGAAGACTTGAAAGTTTCATTAAGCTGGTGAAGGTCCCTATTCAGGTTTGTTAGTTATGTTTACACAGTCTTCATGATTAATCAGATTCTGCCATTTTGTTAATTTGTAAATAAGATAACTCGATCACACTTTAAAATATACAATCTGCATTCAATCTACCTTATTGCGCTCTCATTTGACTATTTTCACCTTGATCTAGCCAGAAGTGAAAAGTATTATGTTCCATAATGTACATGTCAATTTTGATTAATTTGTGAACTGAACACCTAATATCTTAATTGTGCCTAGCATTTTAGTACCTCAGTGCATGGATATCATAACTTTACGAGAAATATGCTGCTTCAATACTATTTTTATACTAGTTTTGAGCACAAAATGAAACAGTTCATGTTGGAACATTACTAGTTATTTTTTAGTGATTTAAATGAAGTGAAAACTTGCACTTTTATTAAGCAGTCAATTAGTGAAGACTTGTACCTAATACTACTACTAGCCATATGCAGGTTTTCATTGCTTGTGGATTGAGTAATGCTCAACCCGACGATTTGTTTCGCAAGCCAAAACCTGGGATGTGGAAGATCATGGAGAAAGAGTTCAATTCTGGTCTCCAAGTTGACATGGATCAGTTATTTATCTTGTTCAGCATCTTTTCTTTCCAAGTGTCTAGTTGACAAATCATGAAAGCTATTTCTGAGATCTACCCTAATTTTGGAAATAACTTTGCTAATCTTTTAAATTACAAAGAACCTCGATCGTTGTTTGTCTTACAATTCCACCTACTGAAGTGTGTACTTATAGGACAAGTACATCCATCCATGGGTGTTTGAAATATCAAAATTTGATACTATCCCCTTTTAAATATACCATTCCTCAAGGATTACTTTACTTAAGGATTACTGTATATCTTATGCTATTCTATGTGATTGATAATTATGTTAATTGACTTGAAAACATATAAATTGTTCGCTAACGTGTTCCTTGTTTCCCTCCTAGATCTTTCTACGTTGGTGATGCGGCTGGTAGACCAGGCGATCACAGTGATGCTGACATAAAATTTGCACAGGTTTATCTTTTACTCCAGGATTTCATATTGAATATATCTCTAGCTAACACTCCTGCATGCTAGTCAACATTCTGTACATTTTTATATGTGATTATAGATTTTATCATGAAATGCAGTTATGATAACAAACATAGGATGAAACTTATTATATCTTTGAATGTATGTTTTGAACACCCTTTTGCCAATATTATAATAGTAGTTACCTTGCTTTAATTTATGAAGTCCATGTAGCTTTCTTCCCGGTGTTTAAGGGAAATGACTTTTAGTTTTTATCAGAACTATAAATGGTTAAAACTGAATGCAAATTCTAGACTAAGTATTGTGAATCTTAAGAATGTGTGGAATCAATATAGGTGTTCGTTATTTGTTGCCCTTATTTCATTTTCAAGCTAAGCTGCAAGAATATAGGTTACTTTTTAATTTCTTGTAGTACAATAATTGTTTCTTAAGGGAGCATCTGACTTGAAATTTTGGGAATGAAGATATAATGATTTGAGAAGAGCTGCTTCAATTTGTTGAAGGAGCTATTACAGGGTTGAAAATCAATGCTGATATATTTCAATGTTAATTTGACTCCTACTCAATATTCACTCTTTTGCAGGGAACACCTTGTGAGCTTCTACAAAACAACTAAGCTGAAACCGCACAGGATCATATTTTACAGGTTGACTTGGAATGTGCACTCACTTTGCCATCATGTTGTCCCAAAGAGCAATGGAATGCAGGATGGCTGCATTTTATGCCTGTTTCCCTGGTACAAATCTGTCACTGGCATTTTTGTTATGTTTCCTTAGTGTAAGAATGTTATTGATTAATTTTGGTTTTCTTGAATGCAGAAACTGTACCTTGTAGAACCGTAAACAGGCAATGTTCATCGGGTCTTCAAGCTGTCGCTGATGTTGCTGCAGCTATTAAAGCTGGATTTTATGATATTGGTAAGACCTATCTGCCTTTGACATACCCCGAAAATGAGAGGCAATTATCACATTGTTTCTTATCTGGCTTTTTATTATGGATTAGGTATTGGTGCTGGTTTGGAGACGATTACCAGTAATCCTATGGCTTTTGAAGGATCAGTCAATCCAAGAGTAATCCTTTTTGTTATGTTTTTTTTTTTTTTTTTTTTTTTTAAATTGACTATGACTAAAACTTGGAGACCTTGTAATGAATGATTGTATTCATCTTACTTTTTATTTATAATATTTCAAATTTTATGTAATCTGATTTTATTTTATCTTAGATTTAATTGTTTTACTGAATTATATATATAAAAATATGTGTAATAATTAAATAAAATGACAATGTTAAATTTCACATATACGACAACAGTTTTTAAACTGTGGTCGATTCTGGTGTATACGACAACAAGCTTACAACTGATGTTAAATGGTGTTGTCATTCTAACAAACAACAACAGTCTACGACAACGGTTGAAACACTGTTGTCTTAATATATAACAACAACAGTTCAACATACTGTTGTCTATGAGCGCGTATCTACGACAACACAGCCTACGACAACGGTTCGAAATTGAGAAAGACAACGGGTATTAACTGTTGTCGAAGACCTTTTTTGTAGTAGTGAGCTGTGACGACGATCAGCTCGATCTCTCGAAAGAAGCCTTCAGAAAGATTGGGAATCTCGATGCCGGAGTCATTCGTATCGATTACGAACAGTAAGTCATGACACGTTCTTTAAATTCCATGTTAATGATTTGATAACTATTCAAATTCTAGCATTGTCTTTATGTTTTGTTTTCTATGCATGGATAAGACAAAACTAGGGTTTTTGATGTTGTGATTTTCACTTGCAGAGCATAAGTGGGCCCCTCGGATTCAAATAAGGTTGAGAGTTGAGCAAAAGAAACAAGATTTGGGATTTGTTGAATAAGAGAAAAGATTTCTTGGAATCACAAGTATTAATTCTCATTGGTTGAGAATACATTAGGATTTTCTAGTTACCAACAGTCTCTCTTTTATATGCATACTTCTCCTCTTTTAATTAGTAGTGTTAGTAAATAACGTGTAAAATCATTGTCATTTACATAAATAAGATCAGATGTACTATTACGGTTCGTAATTGCTCTGACGTCGCGTCGATAATAAGCCCACTTATATTCAAACGAGTTTTAAATATTTAGTGATCTCATTATCAATTACGAACGTACTTAGGAACAGTGATACATACATATTTCTGATTTATGCAAGCATAAATTAAAGTGATGGTTATTTATTAGATCCATCAACCCTCAGCCTTTATTATAAATCTTCTCACACTGTTTCAAACCCTGAAAAAAAGAAGAAGACGAGTTCAATATCAACGTTGAGCAATCAGACAGTTTGACACGAGTTTTTTGCGTTTGACTTACTGATGAAAATCAATTTTGACCTTGCCGGCGTCCGGGTGGGCAATCAGGGCAAACGCTTCCTGAGAGAGATCAATGGTGCCGCGGCAGCCGGCCGGGCAGTAGTCGACTATTTTGACCACCACGCTTCGGCCGGTGCAAGGGTGGGGGTCGCCTTGGTTAGTGGCGCCGGTGCACGTGACTTTGTACTTCCTATCGCACGCTGCCCGGTTGTTCCAGATCGCGTCGCTTGCCGCCGCGATCATCACTCCGTCATTGGAGTAGCCATGGCAGGATGAGGCTGAAATTGCCAAAGAACTACTTAATTATGTCTAATTAATAATTTGAATACATTTATAGTTTTTGTAGTTAGAAAATACTTACGAACATAAGGAGGTGTGTAGAAAGTAGCGGTTCCCTGGTCTGCATGGGCAAATGGAGCCGCCATTAGCACCACCGCCACCGCTGCCGCCGCCGCCATCGCAAAGACTCCCACGGCGTTAACCATTTTGTTTCCCTCTAGTTATTATGAATTTCTATATCTAGTAAGTGTGATTGATCTGTGTGTATGAACATGATAACAGAAACCCTATTTATAGATGGAAGTTTTAAAAGTTTTTGTCTCATCGCTACAAAAGCGCGCAAACAGAGACAATATCATACTAATAGAGTTCGATGATAGTGATTGGGAAATGGGAACCCTAAGATTAAGAAATTTAATTAAATCTTTAATCGGAAATATCATATTAATACGGTTTTGTAGTGGTGCCCATAAGCCCTAATATTATGAAATTTAATTGAACTTTTAATAGGAAATAGGTGACTCGACCCTTCTTTTAAAAATAATAGATCGAGAAAGAGAGAAGAAATAGATAAACAGAGTAACTCCCTCCGTCGCCTAATAAGTGTTTTCACTGTAGTGTAATTTACACACGTACAGTGTGAAAATGTTTGGCGCCAGAGATTGTTTGTCGGTTAGTGATCAAGAATAAGGAAAGAGACGAGTAAATCTAGTCACCTTGATTGTTCCATTAATTTAGATTTAATTACTACTAAACGCAATACACACTATTGTCTTTGAATTGATCGCATAGATTCACTATTCTACAAGTTGGGGAAATCACCGTCGATTAAATCGTTCTTCAAACGGTATAAGATCGAACGAGTGATATCAACATTAACCTAAGGGGGGTAAGCTTATAAGCTAGCTTACAAGATGTTTGACTGCTTATAAGCACTTTAAATGTGTTTGGCAAAATAAGCTCCTTAAGAGCTTATAAGATGCAAAAATAAGCAAAAGGTGCTTATAAGCACTCCAAAAAATAAGCTCCTCCACCCCAACTTTTTTTTTTTTTAAATTTTGCTTATCTACCACTATAATTCTATTTTATTTTTATATTTATAGTATATACACTTCCATTTGATGTTACAACATTATGATTTTCATAAAAAAAATTATTAATTTTTTTTATTTATTTTAAATTTTCAGATTTTATTTTTTTATTATCTCTTCAAGTTTATAAGCTCTTTTATCCAAACACTTCAACGACTTATAAGCTCTTATTCTCATACATCTTATAAGCTCTTAAACATCTTATAAGCACTTAGAGCTTATAAGCATTTTGAAATAAGCTTAGCCAAACGGGCCCTAAGTCTATACTTATTTCGAACCATTAATATACAACGACTTTAATTGTCGTAAATATATGTATTAGTTTGTTTTCCAAATTTATAATTTTATAGATCAAAATTTAATCTTAATACGAACACTCGATAAACATATGTCAAAGCAAATTAACCAATTCAGCACTTATGTTTTTAATTTTATTTTATTTTTATCAACAATTACAAGCACATTAAACATAAAATTTTGGACTATTTGGAAATCTGAGTCCATCCCCGTTAAAATATAGAAATGCTTTTCAATGGACAAAATCAATTTTTTTTTATAAAAAATATAAATTATGTTAGTGATTTGTCAATTACTAATTATAGTGGTTCCAAAACATTTAAATAGTAATAAAATCTAGGGATGGAAATTCGGGACGGGTCGGGTACCCTTCCCGAAATTTTCGGGTACGCGAACCCGAAATTTCATGAATTCACTTTCCGTTCCCAGACCCGAAAATGTTTTCGGGTATCCCGTTCGGATATTCGGGTACCCTAAAAAATCCCGATTTTTATTCAGAAATAAATTTTTCGATTCATTCAACATTAAAGAAAAATTGCACAAAATTTTCGCCAAATGTCAAGATAAATAAACATTGGAAACAAATAGTCACAATTCAAAAAGTTCAAAACAACAAAAACTACGAATTCAAAAATCAAAGTGTAAAATGCAAAACGTTCACTACCACGAATCAAAGCTTAATAAACACAAATAAGCAAATTCCTTTTATTCCCTCCAAGACGGTGACAACCGATGCACCAATGTCAGCCACCTTATGGTTCACAATTTTAGAAAAGCTGATGATTTTCTTGTGCAATCTCCAATATTTTCCAATGCAATGTGCAGTAACACAAATAAAATTGCCTTATGGCTCACAATTATTATTATTATTATTATTATTATTATTATTATTATTATTATTATTATTATTATTATTATTATTATTATTATTATTATTATTATTATTATTATTATTATTATTATTATTTTCGGGTATTCGGGAAATATTATTTCGGGTTCGGGAATTCCCGAAACCCAAAAATTTCAAAATTCTATTCCCGATCCCGAATCCGGACCCGAATTTTTCGGGTTCGGGTATCCGAAATTCCGATCGGGTTCGGGAATTTTAGTACCTACCCGAAATCTCGAATCCGAATTTTCATCCCTAATAAAATCATTAAATGAAAATGAGATTATTGTTTAATTATTATAAAATGGTAACCCTAAAATTAGAAGTATGTTGGCGGCGCCACCAATTGCATGTAGCAGCCAAAGAGTAAAGGCTAAAATATTTGATATATATGGTAACTACAATTAGCCAAGGTTTTGATTTTTCACTTGGATTATAGTATTTTTTTTATTTTAAACTTTGGATCGTATTATTTGGATTCGAAAATGTTGCTAATTCAAATGCAATCTCAGAATTTAATCAAATTAAAGATACTGACGCCGTTGGGGAATATTCCACCGGACCTGAGCAGGTACGGAGCCCGAGCCTGTATAACTGACCCTTAACCTGTGACATTCTCCCCCGTCTAATTTGGCGAAGTCCTTGTCAACTCGGAACTTGTCTCGAAACTCTGCCATAAGTCCTCCTCCGTTTGCAAGCCTTCTCCATGCATGATTGTCCCAGGTCGTTATGATTTTCCCACGATTTAGCCATTTTGGTAGCTCCGAGACTTCTACCTCGTCCTCTGTTATTGCCAACGTGTGTGGTGTTACCAGTCGTTGTCACGTCATTAGTTTGACTGAACTCCCTCTCGCAGCTTTGGCCTTGGCTTGCCTCCTCGTTGCCAATAATATTATTTATTTTCAATACAAGCTTTTAGTTATTGTGTTAAAAGTGAAAATTAAAAAAAATGAAAAATTAATTTCGATATAAGACTATAAAAGTGGGACGTTTTAATATAACATAAGTAATTATTAGAATGATAAAAAAAAAATTACAAATCAAAAAGTAAAATCAAAGTTTATAAAGGGGGCAAAAAATACAAATACTAAATTAAATGTGGGCCCGGCCGAGGTTCATGGGATGATGGGCCCGAGGTGGAGCTTTTCGAATTCGAAGCTCCCCTTCTCATTTCGCATCGAACACTCGAACCCTAATCCTCTCTCTCTCTCTCTCTCTCTCGCGACTCTCGATCTCGGCTGCGCCGTCGCCGCTTCTCGTTGCCGGCGACGAACGACGCCTCTCCTCTTCTTTTCCCCCTTCTCTCTCTCCCTCTCACTCCCTGTCTCATTCTCCCTCGCCTACAGTCGAACCCTAGCCCCCAAATTTCTCGCCTCTCTGCCCGCCGTTCACCTTAGCGACGGCGATTCGAGTTCCAACGAACGCGAAGCCGTTACTGGCTACAGATCCGCCGCCGTCGCCTCCGTCTGAGGCTGTCACCCCAAACATCCAGTGCTGCCGCGGTACAGGTACTGGAGTTCTGCCTCCACCGCTCAAACCCTCTCTGTTCTAATCTTCATTCTCTGTCTAAAAACCTTCCTTCTTACTCGCAGGTCGTGAAAGCCGGCGATGAGGACGCCGCTGCAGCCTCTTCCCCTCTGCCTACGAGGTCATCGTCGCCGCCGTCTATTCCGACAAGGCGGCTACTGCGGGGACTTCCCTGTTATCTTCAGACAGTTCTCACCCTTTGTTCCCTCAGGTACTCTCTTCCTTACCTCTCATTTTAATTCTATGCGATCCGTGTTCATGATTTCATTTTTTTGATTTGTATACTCAGTTGTTTTGATTCGTTGAGATTCTCGATTATTTCATTTGCTAGTGTTAGCAATGCACAGTAGACAAGTAGGATTATTTTCTTCTGTAGATCTTTTACTTTTTTTCCCCTCTCGTGTGGGTGTTAGGATTAATTCCCGTTTATCTACTTGTATCCATGTGGGTAGGAAAAAACCGTTTGTATTTGGTTCGAAAGTTTATTTTGTACATGGCAGGAGGTCTATTTTTCTTTTAATGGTAGTTGTGGGCGTCTGTTTATATAGTTCTACACCAGCTTTAAATTTTTAAATATTGGCTATACTCCGTGGGGTTTGGAGTTTGTTTATGGGTTTTTGATTATAATTATGATATCATACCTAGATTTGGAAATTCGTTGTCTAGTGTGCATTTGGTTAACTTCTGATTTTATTTAATCCCCCATTAAGGGCATGAAGAGTTCTAGATTAAGATTATTCAGATAATTTGGGGTCTATTTGTTTGGAGCAAGCTAAAAGTCTTGTGATGAGACGAAGAGCATGCTTATTAACTCTAAGGTTTGAAACCAGCATGCTTCTTTCTATGTTCTTTTAGAAATTGCTGAATGTGTTAGGGATTAGTTTGCTTATCTGATTGGTGTGCGAGGGCTGAGGTTTAAGGAAAGAAGAATGAAAGTGGGGCTGACACTGCTTTTTTAATGAATTTAATTTTTTCTGTGCATTGATGTCATTCCGTGTTCATTTAGAAGACTGCTGATTCATTTGTTCTCCTTATTATTGATTGATGTTCAAAACTACATGGCATCTGTTTATCCTTGTAATAAATAGGAGGCTCAACAACATTTTGACCGGACTTATACCTAGTTACCTACCATCGGTACACTTCAAGTCCTGTACATGGGAAAAGCCAATAAACCTTGTTTTGTCTGGTGCTCTGACATATCTTTAAAGCTTTCATTACTGATGTTTATTGTCATGTTCATGGTACACAGTGATCTATATATTTATGTATTTTTACATTACTCGTTAATGATTTGGGTAGTATTTCCGTATGTTGTTCTTTTTTCACTCTTCTTCGTTTTACCCCGGCTTGTCGACTATGTAATTTACTCTTCCCAAGCTCTTCCTGTTGTATATGCTAAATGTCATAACAGAATTGTAAATGCAAAATGTGTATTCGGAATATTCTCTTAAGATACTTGCTTCATTAGAGCATTAGGAACTTCTGCTGAAGTAATAAAGGGTAGAGAGATATCTGTCCGTATATGTTGTGGAGTATATTTCGTACATGCTGTATATATTTTGTTCATGTCAATTATACTGGTTATTGTGTTTGACAATTTTAGTTTAACTGATATGCTAAAGTAATGCCTGCACTAATTTTCTATTATTTGAAACTCCTTAACATAATATTTTAGTGTATGTGAGTAAATGGCTAAAGTATGTCCTTTTGTGAATATTTAACTGAATCATTCATTACTGACCTTTAAAAGTTTCCCTGACAGCGTATCTGATGTTAGTATAAAGAATTTCACTCTTAATATCTCTTCTCTCTTTGTCTCTTGGCAGGGAACTTTACTGCAATAATGTTAATGGAAAGGTTCCGCCGGAGCTCGGAAACTTGACCAACCTGGTTAGTTTGATCTTCGTCTAAATAATCTCAGTGGTCCGATCCCTGACACATTGTACAAGCTTCAGAAACTACGTTTCTTGTACGTGTTTCTCCTCTTACACTCCCTAATAATACGTTATCTCGTCTTTTATTCTATTTCAAGATGCTTTTACTCTATGGGATCTAGATTGTCCAATCTACATAGTAAAATATGTATCTTGAAGATTTTTCTCATATGCGTTTCCTTAATATCTTCTTCAGTATTCATTGATTTTGTAAGATATTTTCATACCAAATTATTTAAAGGCATGAAGAAAAGAATTGGGCTGACGCTGCTTTTTAAGGAGTTCAATTTTTTCTGTGCATTGATAGCATTCCATGTTCATTTAGAAGATTGCTGATTCATTTTGCTCTCCTTATTCTATATAGATGTTTAAACCTAAATGGCATCTGTTTATCCTTGCAATTAATGGGAAGCTCAACAACAACAGTCTGACTGGACTTATATTCTATTCACTGCCTACCATCGGTACACTTCAAGTCCTGTATGTGGGAAAAGGCAATAATTCTTCTTTTGTCTGGTGCTCTGACAATTCTTTTAAGCTTTCATTACTGATGTTTATTGTCATGTTTATGGTACACAGTGATCTATATATTTATGTATTTTTACATTACTTTTTTATGATTTCCAGGGTAATATTTCCATATGTTGTTCTTTTTACACACTTCCTCGTCTTACCCCGGCTCGTTGACTATGAATTTACTCTTACAAGCTCTTCGGGTTGTATATGCTAAATGTCTTAACAGAGTTGTAAATGCAAAATGTGTATTCAAAATATTTATTTAAGATAATTGCTTCGTTAGAGCGTTAGGAACTTCTGAAGTCATAAAGGGTAGAGAGATATCTGTCAGTATATGTTGTGGGGTTTATACATGCTGTATATATTTTGCGCATGTCAATTATACTAGTTATTCTGTTTGACAATTTTACTTTAACTGATATGCTAAAGTAATGCCCGCACTAATTTTCTATCATTTGAAACTCCTTAATAGAATATTCTAGTGTGTATGTGAGTAAATGGCTAAAGTATGTCCTTTTGTGAATATTTAACTGAATCTTTGATAACTGACCTTTAGAAAATTTCCCTCACAGCTTACCTGATGTTAGAGTATACAGAATTTCACTCTTAATCTCTCTTCTTTCTCGCTTTCTCTCTGGGCAGGGAGCTTTACAGCAATAATATTAGTGGAAAGGTTCCTCCTGAGCTTGGAAACTTGACCCACCTGGTTAGTTTGGATCTTTGTCTAGATAATCTGTGTGGTCCGATCCCTGAAACATTGTACAAGCTTCAGAAACTGCATTTCTTGTACATGTTTCTCCACACTCCCTAATCATATGTTATCTCGTCTTTTATTCTATTTCAAGATGCTTTTACTCTATTACTCTATTAGTAGGATGCTTACCATTCAAGATTTTTCTCATATGTGTTTCCTTTTTGTCTTTTTCAGTAGTCATTGATAATGTATGGCATTTTTTAATACCAAATTATTTAAAGGAATCAAGAACAGGCTGACGCTGCTTTTTAATGAGTTTAATATTTTTCTGTGATCGATCGCATTCCATGTTCATTTAGAAGACTGCTGATTCATTTTGCTCTCCTTGTTATATATTGTTGTTTAAACCTTAATGGCATCTGTTTATCCTTGCAATAAATAGGAGGCTCAACAACAGTCTGACTGGACTTATCCTGACAAATGGATCCTTTCAGCTTCTCACTTCTATCAGGTTTAATGAGCTCCCTCATGTTTCGAGTACCAAATATGAATCACTGGATATTCCTTATTAATGTTATTTTTGCTGTCTTTCAGTTTTCAAAATAATTCTGAATGGGAACCTCTTCCTCCCCCAACCTGCCGTTCCACCATTGATCCCAATCTCCTTCTGGAGATATGTGAACCTAAGCTTCATATCTGTTACTTTTCTGTATTGTCTTGATCTCTGTACTCTTTAAAATGAAAATGTGTTGATTTGTACAAGAACTCCTCTGAAATTCCAAGGGTTCTTTTGTTGCAGTTTATTCACCTGAATATTTTTCTTTCATTTATGTTTGTATTGATTCAAAGTTATATGCAGTTGGTTTACAGGGTAGATTGGTAGATGGTGTATCTCTGTACTCAAGGTTTAGAGCTACAGTTATAAACAGAGAAGCTGAAACAATTAGCATGGCTGTAGACAGGTAATTTACTCTGCCTGCGTGAATTTTGCGTGGCACCTACTGAAAGGCTACTTGTGTATCCTTACACGGCCAATGGCAGTGTTGCACTTCCGAGGTATTATTTATTCTGTTTTCATTGATGCATTACCTATTCCATACTTGGGTTTATATTAGACATTCCTATACATGCTTCATATTGGGTAGTTTGTATGGGAGTCTGTAGATTTAAAGTCTAATGTTGGTCTTTAGGATTATTCACCTACTAGCTTCTACCTTAAATTGATTTCATGCGCTTCCTAATTTTTTGAGGACTAATGTGAAGTTGCAAACTTAAAACGTTAACTTATCAAAGAAAATAGGTGATATGGGCCATATGGAACATTCATAGTATGATTTTCTATTGTTACTTGTTTTCTGAAAATATGATTCGTAAATACTGTGTGAGAGTTCTTGTGTGTACTTGATTAAATGCTCCAGAATCCAGGCCTCCGTATTGTTTTTAATTGGCATTATGTGGAGATAAGGTAAACTTTGTTACTGTCCCCGGTTTCGGATCACTCCCTCCAATATAAGATTAGAAAAACGACTTTCATTGCTGAGTTCATCTGATTTGTGAGGTTATATCTTTCTGTTGGTGGGGGTGGATCAAAATATGTTTGAAGCTAACTGTGTGATTCTAATATTGATGAACATGATAGCATGCGTGACGCAGATTCGCAAATTGATCAACATCCGATAGCATTTGTAATCGTAATGATATAAATTCAAGTGTTGCGTATGCATTAGAGCTGTGTATATAGATTCCAGGAAGTAGCATTTTATGCATTTTGTAGAGAACAAAATTATTTAATTTATGTTACTCAAGAAATTGTTTGTGCCGTTTTCTTTTTTTCGGTGAAATGATGTATCCTCAAAATTGTTGGAAAAAATCGTTTTATGATACTCCCTCTGTCCTCTATTTATTGACGGAGGGAATATGGGCACGGGTTTTTTCGCATTTTATGGTATAATAATAAATTAATGTGTTAAAGTGTTAAAGTGGAATAATTGTAGGTCCATTTGAATTGTTTAATAGTATTAAAATGATAAAATAGTAAAAAGTAGATGTATAAAGTGTTAAAGTGATTGTGGAGTCTACGTCCAAAAATGGAAATTGTTAATAAATGGAGGACGTTCCAATATAGTATTAACGTCAATAAATAGAGGACGGATGGAGTATATATTTTCCGAAGAAAATATGAAGTACGAGAGAAAATGGTTATAAAGATATTGGCCCAATACGCCTCAGTTAAGATAATAGGCCGATAAAATAGGATAATTAATTATATGCTCAACAACGAACTCAGAAGATATGGGCCTAGTCTATTGCGGGCCCAATAAACTTCCGACCAGTAAGGATGTGGAACAACGGTTTCGGCCCAACAAAAAACGAGGATACAAATTTTGGGCCCAATAAAGAAATCGAGGCCCAACATGAAGATCGTAATTGGGCCCAAAAAAAATTTCGGCCAAGTAAGAAAATCAAGGCCAACTATTTTGTCGTTATTGGGCCTAAACAAAAATTTTCGGGCCAATAAGGAAATCCAGGCCCATTATTAAGACCTTATTGGGCCTTAATAAAAATTTTAGGCCCAATAAAAAAATGAGGCCCACTATTTTGTCGTTATTGGGCCCAAACAAAAATTTTCGGCCCAACAAGGAAATCTAGGCCCATTATGATGACCTTATTGGGCCTTAATAAAAAATTTCAGCCCAATAAGAAAATCGAGGCCCACTATTTTGTCGTTATTGGGCCTGATCAAAAATTTTGGGCCAACAAGGAAATCCAGGCCCATTATGAAGACTTTATTGGGCCCAAACAAAAATTTTCGGCACTACAAGAAAATCTAGGCCCAATATGAAATCGATAATGGGTCACGCATTCATTATTGGGCCCGAAAAAATTCAGCCTAACAAGAGAATTATAGGGCAGTTTTTTTTACTGGATAGCTCTTTTATTTTATCGGGCCCTATTTCTTCAACTGGCCAACGTTTCATTTATTCGGCTTTTTTAATGGTCCTACAACAGATATTTCATTTAACCAAAATTACGGTGGGCCTGTGTTTTCGATATATAGCCTTAAATCTCAGTATCTGATGAATCTTCGATTTGCGGCCCAAATTTGTGTATGATTTATATGCGAATGTAAGGAAGAACACAAGAGGTTTACGTGGTTCGATCGATACGATCTACGTCCACGGGGAGGAAAATATAGCTTTATATTCAGAATAGCGTAAGTGTTTACAATACAAGTGATTCCTCTATTTATAATCGCCGTCGACGCCGGTTGTGGAGTGAAGGACGTGGAGTCATGGGTGGTTGTCCCGTTCCGGTTTCTCCTCCATCAACCCACGTTCTAGGTCTTTAGGGCTCAACTCCCTGGGCCTGCATTTAGCGTGGGCTGGGCCGATTGGGCTCGTGCCGATCTGGGCCCTCTGGGCTTACGCCGATCTGGGCTTGTTGGGCTTGTCTGTTCTGGGCCTGGGGAGGTGGGCCATTTCCTATCACATCCCCCCCCCAAAAAGCGTGGGGTGATGGAGTTGACGTCTCCTGCCTGTGCTTGGTGAGAGTTAGCTGATTTGAGTAACGTACTTGGTGCCCCCCTCCAAAATATGTGAGGAATCCCAAACTGACTGGTACCCTTAAAAATCTGCGCGGGGTAGGCCGAACTGAGTTTGGTACCCCCTCTGAACTGTGAGGGATACCGAACTGAACTTGGTACCTCTTCAAAATATGTGAGGATATCCGAACTGAGCTTGGTACCCCCTCTGAACTGTGAGAGATACCGAACTGAACTTTGTACCCCTCTGAACTGTGAGAGATACCGAACTGAACTTGGTACCTCCAAAATATGTGAGGAAATCCGAACTGATCTTGGTACCCCCTCTGAAATGTGTGAGGAAGTCCGAACTGATCTGGTACCCCCTCTGAGCTCGGTTTGGCTGGAGGTCGGATATGCCGATCTCATCTCCCGCCCAAAGTTAAAGTTGTCAGCCGCATTTAATGCGACGCTTGGGGTTCCGATAAAGCGCCGATTGGACGTGCGCGAAACGGCGTCGCATTGAATGAGGTATTCAATACGCGTTAACTCCTTCCCCCTTTAATGTCTTATGATTGTGAAAACATTCATTCTACATTTATTTTCAAAAACCAGAAACCCTAAATCTGCAATTTCTTTTTCCTGTTGTCCTCCAAACGGTTCCTCGCCAGATTGTTCAAGAACTGTACACAAGTAAGTTATGTCTTCCTCCATCTCGTTATCTACAACCCCCTCTGATTCGTCCGTTCGGGAGGTCGAATTCCCAGCTTTTTCGCATTCCCCTTCTAACTCTCCCTCGGTTCATTCTTGTGCGGCGGCGGAAGAAGACGCCGCCGCTTCTTCTTCGAACTCTCTTCCGGTTTATTATCCGGAGAATAGGCGTGCCTGCGTGCGGTCCGATTGTAAGGAGCCGTACGGGCACGAGGTTGAGTTACCCGAGTGTCCCGGAGTAGCTGGGAGTGTGGGGGATCTAGAGTCTACTATTTCCACTTCCACTCTCTACGATCTTGCTGTCAAATATGAATTTCCCCCTTCTGTCCTTCTTCTCCGGCCGAACGCCTACGATAGGGCTTATCGCCCCCCTCGTGGGTGTGTTACCGTCTACGAGGATCAGTTTAAGGCTGGTCTTCGTGTTCCCTTTCCGGCCATTTACGCTGACATCCACCGTATTTTTAACCTATCCCCTGCCCAGATAACTCCGAACAGCATCAGCCAAATTACCGGTCTGGGGATAGCCTGTTCTCGGTTGGGCATCCCGTACTCTATAGATCTTCTCGGGGGTATGATGTCATTTAAGTCCCGGACTGAGGGCTGGTACTATTCTTCATACCGGCATCAGGGTTTTTCCGTAAAGGTTCCCTCCAAGGTCCAAGACTGGCAGAAAAAGTTTTTTTACTGCCAGTTCGAGGGTGCCACCGAGGTCGGGTGGCACTCGGGTTCGGTTCGGCTTCTGCCGAGACAGAAAGACTTGGCTGAGGTGGTTCGGCGTCTTGCCAGTCTGGGCAAGATGCCGATGTCACTGGCCCAACTGGCAGTGGCGGTACCGAGCCCCGATGAACCTTCCACTTCGGTGGATCCGGGGAGGGGTGAGGTCCCTTCCCTTAGTTTTATGTACTGCCTTTCTTTTTTTTTTTTTTTTTTTTTTATGACATCGGTACTAACATTCTCCTTGCTTGCAGTGGATTTGGTGAGGGGTAAGAAGCCGATCTCACAGAAGAGGAAGGGTGAGTCTGCGAGCGCTCTTTCTGGGCAGAAGAGGCAGGCGACCGAGTCTTCCGAACAGACTCGGTCCGGTATTCCTACCCCCCGAGGTCGGGGTAACATTTCTGCAGCCGCGGAGGAGATCGATGCGGCGGCTGCTGGAAAGTTGGTTGCGGGTTCGGCGTCGTCCGAACCCGAGATGGTTGAGGTCCGCACTCCCGCTCCTGTATTCCCAGCGGTAAATATGATTCCTTTAGATCTCAGCTTTCCCCCTTTCCTTTTTTTTTTTTTTTTTTTGTTACTGATGGTAGTAACCCCATGCAGGGTGTGGATCCTCTTCTTGAGGAATATGACCGCGTGAATAGCGCGGTCAAAAGTTTCCTCAAGGGATCGGTGGGGAAGTACCACCGTATCTTGGAGAAGAACAAGGTCTTGGCCAATGATAAGGCCAAGATCTCAAAGGCGCTCGCCGAATCCACAGCTCGGGAAGCCGCTCTGCGGGAGCAGGTCGACCGTATGTCTGCCGAGCTCAACGCCACCAAGGAGAAAGTGGCGAAGAGCGAGGAGGACGCTGCAGCTGCCCGAGTTCGGGAGGCCGAGATCGCTGCCGCCCAGGGCGATGTTTTCCAGGCCCTTGCTGAGAGAATAATATTCAGCAAGGGTTTTGGTAAGTTGGTGTCTTCGTTGACGAAGACAATGGAGAAACGGGCGGTGGCCGAGGTGCTAGACCGGGTGGCCACCAACTTCCCCGATCTGGACAAGGGGAAGTTTGGATATGAGCCAGTCGAGGACGAAGAAGTGCTGCGGATATACTTCCGTCAGCTTATGAAGAAGGCTTCTCCGTTCCCCGTTGTGGGATATCTCGCGGAAGGGCAGGCCCTGCTGACAGCAGCCGATATCCAGGCCTGTAAGTTTGACAGGGATGCCGATTTTGAGGAACTCTGCAGTTCGTTCCGTGACGAGCTGGCGAGCCGCCCGCTATCCCCAAATACGCCGCCCCCCGCAGTTGAAGAGGACTTGGAGAAGGAGGCTGACGCCGAGGTGCGGGCCGAGGACACAACTGCCGAACCCACGGGCGGGGTCAGTTGAACCCTCCACTTCTTTTTTTTTTGTGTCGTTTTTGCTGGTGTCCGGTCTGAAACTGTACGATGTAATATTCTCTTCTTATGAATGAAAACCCTGTTCTGTTGCTTATTTTTTCTCTTACTTTCTGTAGAACGAATCCGGTACAGATAAGACTGCTTTGATAAACGAAATAAGACGTCTGAAAATCCTTATAGATCTTAAGGATGGTGAGATCGGTCGCCTTGACAAACTCGCGGAACACCTCCGAAACGAATTTGACGCCAAATATAACGCTCTGCAAATCACGGCTGACTTCAACGAAGCTCGATATTTGCAACTAAAAGAGGATTATGCGGATGCAAAGAGGATCGGCGACGAGCATGCCGAATACGAAAGGGTTATCCACGAGCTTGGCGGCAAGACGATATCCGAAGTCGAGGCTGCTGCGTTGGAGGCTGTGCGAGGTGTGGTGCGGGAGACCCAGAATCGCGGATCGGATTCATGGGAAGTTGCCGACTATATATCCGAGCTGCGATATTTGACAAACTTGTTCCCGTTGGTATTATCTCGCCACCCGATAATGAAGAAGTGGCTTGACCGGTACCCCGACGTGCAACCGTCTAAACAACATGCTCCCCGTTTCCGAGCTCTGAGTCCTACTGTACCATCTCGTCTGGTTAAGGACCGGTTGGACATGCTGATGCCTGTTCAGAACCGCAGACCGATACCGAACCGAGGGGATGGGAATTACCGAGCTCCGATAGTCCCCCGAGGTCGAAGTTCGTCCCGGTCTGTATCAAGCCGAACTGGGACGTCAGGCGGTGGTGGGCGCGGCGGTGGTCGCAGTTCGGGACAAAGCTCCCGAAAAAAGGAAGATATAAATATTGACTTTTTGATGAACCCGCCGACTAGCGGTTGGGCTAGTTACTTTAATTGTAGTAAGAGGCCGGATGAGGGCGGGCCTTCTAACGCGTGACTTGTAAAATTCTGCAAAATAATAAACACATTTTGTATAAACTCTGTTAGTGTAACTGTTGGCTTATTGCCTGTTTCGAATCGCATTTCTGCTTTTTTCGTTTTCGAACTGGCGCGTAGGTCATATTCGAATCTTCCGAAGTGGCTTGGGAGCCTGACATCGGCTTCCGACATGACACTTGGGTCTTCCCTCGGTTCGGGATGGCATATCGCCTATTATCCACTGCCGAGGTGACACTTGGGTCTAGTCGGGTTCCTGTTCTGCCGACTAAGTCGGTAGGGGTGGTCCCCTGGTTCGTACGATTTTATTTTACTAACACTTGTCCTCGTCAGGATAGCGTTTCGAGTTAGAGGTAGCATGCATATAAGTGGAGTAATGCAGAATGATGCGAACACAAGTAAGAGATACGGAAAAAAAAACTTAAACTTTCATTACTTAAAATAGTTTTTTGGAAAACAAGACCGGACTGAACAGTAAACCGAACTAAATAAGACCGAACTGACAAAAGACAAAGATGACCGAACTACTCGATATGATACTCCACTTCTATGCATAATACCTCTTCAGATGGATTATATTCCAAGGTCGCTGTATGGGCTCCCCGGACAGAGTGGAAAGCCTATAGGCGCCTTTACCAAGGACCTCGTCAACTCGGTATGGGCCTTCCCATGTGGCCTCCAGCTTGCCGAGCTTACAAGCCTTGCTGACCTCATTGTTTCGGAGAACTAAGTCCCCTACGCAATATTGCCGATCTCGAACTCGCCGATTGTAATATCGGGCTATGAGTTGTTTGTATCGGGCCTCTCTTATGTAAGCTGTATCCCTCTTTTCTTCTAGCAGATCGAGGTCCGTACGCCGGTTCTCATCATTTACTTCGGCTATGAAATGGGTCGTGCGTGGACTGGGGAGTCCGATCTCGACTGGGATTACAGCTTCTGTTCCGTATGCCAGGCTATACGGCGTTTCGCCATTTGCTGTTCGCGGCGTTGTTCTGTAGGACCATAGAACGTTCGGCAGGTTTTCTACCCATAACCCTTTAGCTTTCTCTAGCCGGGTTTTGAGGCCTTTGACAAGAGTTCGGTTCGTCACTTCGGCCTGACCATTTGCTTGAGGGTGGGCTACCGATGTGAAATGTTGTTGAATCTGCAGCTCGTCGCACCATTCCCTAAAAACCCTGTCCGTGAATTGGGTCCCATTATCGGATACGAGGACATGAGGTATGCCGAATCGACACACTATATTCTTCCATACAAAGTTCCGGGCGTTTTTGCTCGTGATCGCGGACAGGGGTTCTGCTTCTACCCACTTTGTAAAGTAGTCAATAGCAACTATGAGGTGCCTCAACTGACCTGGCGCTTTATCGAATGGTCCTACTATATCTATCCCCCACTGTGCGAACGGCCAAGGACTCTGCATCGCAATCAGCTCGGTCTGTGGCAGCCTTGTCACATTCGCGTGTAACTGGCACTTCTCACATTTCTGCACGAGTTCGGTGCAATCCTTGAGCATCGAAGGCCAAAAGTATCCCCATCTCATAATTTTCTTGGCCAAAGCCCGAGGTCCGATGTGGCTTCCACATGCCCCTTCATGCATTTCTCGCATGACGTAGTCCGCTGAGATCGGTCCGACGCACTTGAGCAAGGGCTGAAGGTACGATTTTTTGTAAAGGACATTGTCCAGAACAACATATCTTAATGACTTCAACAGTATCCTTCTAGCCTCCGTCTTGTCTTCAGGTAATTCTCCTCTCTTCAGATAGGCTAGGATCGGGGTCATCCACGTCGGCTGCGACTCATCTAGATCGTTGACCTCGGCTTCGTCGATGCTTCTATGCTGGACATCTTCCACCGGTGAAGTGCCAGGCGTTGCTGCTAATTTGCTGAGAGCATCAGCTCGGGAATTTTGAGTCCGGGGGATTCTCTCGAGCTGGAAGTATCTGAAAAAGCATTGCATGCCCCGTGCCTTAGCCAAATACTTCTTCATTCTCTCTCCCTTCGCCTCGTACTTGCCTAGCATATGATTCACGACTACCTGGGAGTCACAGTGTACTTTTATGGCCGCGACCTTCAGATCGGTGGCTATCCGGAGTCCGGCTAGCAGTGCTTCGTACTCCACCTCATTGTTGGTAGTCGCGAACTGGAAGCGAAGTGAGTATGTGATCTCTTTCTTTTCTGGGCTGACAAGGAGGATTCCAGCACCGCTCCCAGTTTTTCCCGAGGCCCCATCTACGTACATATGCCAACAGTCTTGAGGTTCCTCCCCCGTTGTGCGAACTGGCTCTGGCATCGAGTTCGGGACTTCAGGTATTGAGGTTTCAGCCAAGAAATCTGCTAAGGCTTGCCCTTTGATGGCCTGTCGGGGGGCATAAGAGATGTCATGCTCTCCTAGCTCTATCGCCCACTTCGCTATTCGTCCTGAGGCTTCGGGCTTCGTCAGCACCTGCCGAAGTGGGGAATCTGTTCGGACTTGAATTGAGTGCGCTTGAAAATATGGGCGCAATCGCCGAGCAGCATTGACAAGTGCAAGGGCTAGCTTTTCCAACGGCTGATATCTCACTTCGGGCCCCTTTAGTGACCGGCTTATGAAGTAAACTGGCAACTGGCGACCTGTCTCTTCGCGCACGAGAACTGCACTAATTGCTTCGTCCGAGGTGGCCAAGTAAAGTAAAAGCACCTCTCCCTTCTTCGGTACTGACAAGGTCGGTAGAATCCTGAGGTAGTCCTTTAGTTGGTGAAGGGCGTGATGATGCTCCGAACTCCAATCGAATTGGGGTGCTTTCTTTAAGATTTTGAAGAAGGGCAACTGCTTCTCTGCAGCTTTAGATAGGAATCTACTCAGTGCGGCGAGACACCCTGTAAGTCTGTGCACATCGTTGATTGATTTTGGATTCTTCATGTCTAACACGGCTTGAACCTTTGATGGATTCGCCCTCAGCCCTTCCTGGGTAATCCAACAACCTAAAAACTTCCCCGACGTCACAGCAAAGGTACATTTTTGGGGATTAAGTTTCAGATTGACCTTGCGAAGGATGGAGAGCACAGTTCGGAGATCGGCCACACTAGTGCTCTCTTCCTTGCTCTTCACCACTATGTCGTCGACATAGACCTCCACTTCCTTCCCGATATGCTCTTTAAATATTTTATCTACCATCCTCTGGTAGGTAGCTCCTGCATTCTTCAATCCAAATGGCATTTTGCGGTAAGCAAAGATGCCAAAGTCCGTAATGAATGCTGTCTTAGCCGCGTCTTCGGCATCCATTAGGACTTGGTGGTATCCCTTATACAGATCCAGGAAACTGAACATTCTGTGACCGACCAGCGAGTCCACCTTTTTGTCGATATCGGGCAAAGGGTAACAGTCTTTAGGGCAGTGCTTGTTGAGATCGGTATAATCAATGCACATGCGCCATCCTCCCCCAGCCTTCTTGACCATTACCGGGTTCGCTATCCAGGTCGGGTAAGTGACTTCGAATAGAATCCCAGCGTCCATCAGTTGGGTCACTTCGGTTTTTATGACCTGATTCCGCTCCGCTGCAAAGGAGCGCTGCTTTTGCTTGATCGGTCGCACTTCAGGGTCGATCTTTAGCCGATGTGTGATCAGATCGGGTGATACCCCTGTCATATCCAATGGGGACCACGCGAAGACGTCTTTGTACTCCTTTAGAAGCCGAATAACCTGTTCGCGAAGATGGGGGTTGTCGGCCAGCCCGACTTTGACGACCTTAGTGGGATCGTCATCGTACAAAGCCACCCCTCTCTCTTCGGCGGGCGACGTCTTCTTCGGCTCCTCGGAGTTCAGTAATTGCTATGCTTGGGGCAGTTCGGGAGTTGCCCCTAGCCCCTTGAGAGCCACATGCAGGCACTCCCTTGCCATCTTCTGATCACCACGGATAACGGCTACCCCTCCCTTAGTCGGGATCTTCACTGCTAGATGGTACGTGGAGCAGATCGCTCTCACTGTATTCATCCAAGTACGGCCTAGGATTATGTTGTATGGGGACTTGGCCTCCACCACCATGAATTCGGTCATGTTAGTGGTGCTTCTCGGCCCTTTCCCTACTGTGACGGGCAGCTCGATCGTCCCTAGGGGATGGGTTTCCTCCTGCGCGAAACTCCGCAGCGGCCGTGTGGTTGGAATGATTTTTGACTTCTCCAGCTCCATGTTATCAAAGCAATGTCTGAACATGATATTCACCGATGCCCCGGTGTCGATGTGAATCCTCTTGATCAGCATGTTAGCCACCACAGCCTCAACAACAATGGCATCGGAGTGCGGCATCATGGGGGGCACCGGGTCATCGGCCGAGAAAGTTACGGCTTCCTCCTTCTTGAACCTCTTGTTAGCGGGTTCGCTGCTCGGCAAGCTCCGAGCTCCGTTCTTGAGGGACGATTTAGTCTGTCCTTTGGCGAGAGCGGAGATCGTAGCAACTATTCCCTCGTATTGATAATCTCCGTCCTCGTCGGCATCGTCCTCATTGTGCTTTGCTTTCTTTTCAGCATCCGTGCTGCAATTCCCTCTATACTGTCTCTTCTTTTTTTGACTTCGGGGAGCATCCATTTGATTTACCCCCGAGCTCCGATCTTGATACTTTTTGAGCTGTCCGTTACGAACTAGATTCTCGATATCTTGAGCCAGGTTCCTGCAGTCTTCTGTATCATGTCCGTAGTCCTCATGAAACTGGCAGTACTTATTCTTCGACCTCGGCTTGCCGTCCTCCCGCATCGGCCTTGGTCTCTCGAACAGGCCAGCATGCAGCTCAAGGATCTCGGTCCTTGGTTTGTTCAACGGAGTGAACTGCGGAGCTGGCCGCTGTGCGGGCTGACTTGTAGGCGGACCTCGCTGTGCTGGATTCTGCCGAGGTCCGAGACGAGACTCAATCGGACCTCGCTGAATTCGCTCCATTACCCCTTTTCGGGGTGCATCATCTTTCTTCTTCGAGGTTTCACCTCGGTCAACCTCCTTTCGACGTCTGGTCGCCTCCTCTATCTTAGCGAATTTGTCCGCAATAGCCCACAGTTCGGTAGTGGTCTTTGGGTCCTTCGCCAGGATCTCCCTGTAGAGATGGTCCGAGATGATAGCATTTTGGAATGCCGAGATGATGAGAAGGTCGTTTGTGCACCGAGTCGATAAGCACTCTCTATCGAACCGGGTCATGAAGTCTTGTAGAGATTCACCCCGGCCTTGCTTGACGGTTAGCAGGTGTGCTGGGGTGTGTCTCACTTCGGCACGCTGGGAGAAACTCCTAGCGAACACATTCATCAGATCGGAATACGATCTGATCGACCCGGGGGGCAAACTGTCGAACCACTCCCGTGCATTGTCGATTAGCAGTTCAGGAAACAACTTGCACATGTGCACACTCCCCAGATTTTGGTTCAGCATGCTGTACTTGAACTGACTAAGGAAATTGCTTGGATTTCCGATTCCGTTGTACGCCTTGATCTTTGGCACCGTGTACCCGAAGGGCATTGGTGTGTTGAGGATCTCCTCCGAGAGCGGACTGATGATCCTACCAAGCGCGTCAAAGATCTGCGCTCCCCCAGTTAGGTGCCCTTGGTTGGGTGCGTTATAGGGCGGAGCAGTGACATAGTTGGGTTGGACTATATGGGAGTTCGGCTGCTGGCCTCCCTGGGTCTGTCCTCGGACTTGCTGAAGATAGTGTCGCAAGTCCTGTCCGGGTCTCAGTCCTTGACCGAACTGAGAGACTCCTTGTCCGGGCTGAGAGACTCCCTGTCCGAACTGGGGGACTCCCGTGTACTGGTTGAGGAACTCACGTCCGGATGCTGTGGTGAGGTAATTTCGCAATAGCTCCTCGATTCCGGGAGGCGGAGGCGGTGGGGCTGCCGAGTTCGGCTGAATGACTGGAGAGTGGTGGGCAGTTAGGTTCGGTCGGATAACTGGGGACAAGCGTAGGGTTGCCTCTGGACCAAATAGTTCACGCTCCCGATTGGCAGTGAGGTTCTCAACATGGCCCTCCGGTGTCGGGTGAGCCTGTGGTCCGAGGCGCGAACTCATGGGAGCCCGGTGTGGCTGGACCGGTTGGGCCTGGGAGGAAGGTGCCATTGTGCTTCCCGCTGCGCCCTGCTCGTCGGCGTTTGGGATCTCCGGGATTTCGTCGGCCTCGATCCGATTGTTGGCAAGGGCGTCATTGGGCTGTTCTGTGCCCATTGCCGAGGCTGGTTCCTCGGGCTGTCGGCGTCGGGTCCGTCGACGGCGAGGGGTACCCAGCAACGTTGTGGTTCCGTGCGGCATTGATGGTAATTCTGAGCAGCCAAAAGATCGAAAATTCAAGCACAAAATTTATCGATTCCCACAGACGGCGCCAGTGATGAATCTTCGATTTGCGGCCCAAATTTGTGTATGATTTATATGCGAATGTAAGGAAGAACACAAGAGGTTTACGTGGTTCGATCGATACGATCTACGTCCACGGGGAGGAAAATATAGCTTTATATTCAGAATAGCGTAAGTGTTTACAATACAAGTGATTCCTCTATTTATAATCGCCGTCGACGCCGGTTGTGGAGTGAAGGACGTGGAGTCATGGGTGGTTGTCCCGTTCCGGTTTCTCCTCCATCAACCCACGTTCTAGGTCTTTAGGGCTCAACTCCCTGGGCCTGCATTTAGCGTGGGCTGGGCCGATTGGGCTCGTGCCGATCTGGGCCCTCTGGGCTTACGCCGATCTGGGCTTGTTGGGCTTGTCTGTTCTGGGCCTGGGGAGGTGGGCCATTTCCTATCAGTATCCATGTTGGGCCAGATTTCTCGTAATTGATATAAGCAAACTTACTTCGACTGAGTTGTCAGTATTTTGTTGTTTTTTTAAAAACGATTATACTCGTCGTGTTTCTGAAAATTCTCAATCGCGCTAAATTGAAAGAATAATAAGCAATAAAACCAGTATCATCAGCAGAAGATGAAGATTTTAAATTATAAAGTATAGAAAACCAAAATCCCAAGAAAAACATCTAAATATCTCCTGGGCACACAGTTGTAGTAGTAAAGCGGAAAGCACATCAAGAAAGAATAGACCAACACAAAAAGCAGCATATGGTAGCAGGAAACGAACATGAACAACTTTCAAGTTAGAATCCCAAAAGAAGCACACTTGAGAGTTGAGAAGCACGTCTTAAGAAAGAAGGTTAAAATCTAAAGATGAAACTAAAAGATAATGAAAATGGTAGCAGCTGCAGAACCTATTAGAGCAAAAGTTTTAAGTCAACTTTGAATAAAATACGATAAAGCAAACCCCTATGGCAGCCTACATCCCCCAACCCCAAGGCCTAGACAGCATGTATATGTACCTAAACCATCCCAAGACAGCCCAAAACAAATCAGTCCCACGCTCTCATTCAAGCAATACACATGCAGAGATCACACAAGTAGAAGAAGAACAAAAGAGCTAGAGAAAAGGAGAGAAGTTGCAGCAAGACTTACAAAATCAATGACTACAGAAAAAGACAAGGAAACGCATATGAGAAAGATCTTCAAGAAATATATTCTACTATATGTTGAATGGACAATCTAGATCCCATATGCCACCTGATTTTGAATGGTAAACATCCTACCTGTAGAGTAAAAGCATCTTGAGATAGAATAAAAGACGAGATAACGTATGATTAGGGAGTGTGAAAGGAGAATCACGTACAAGAAATGTAGTTTCTGAAGCTTATACAATGTGTCAGGTAAGGTTATTTATAGATGAAGATCCAAACTAACCAAGTTAGTCAAGTTTCAAAGCTCGGGCAGAACCCAATCCTTCCGCTAATATTATTACCGTAAAGTTCCCTGCCAAGACAGAAAGCGAGAAAGAAGATAGATTAAGGGTGAAATTCTTTATACTCAGGTAGGCTTTCTAAAGGTCAGCAATCAAAGAATCGGTTAAATGGTTAAATATTCACAAAAGGACATTTTAGCCATTCACTCACATGTAAACCAAAATATTATGTTAAAGAACAGGTATTGCTTTAGTATATCAGTTAAAATATTATGTTAAAGTACACTTCCCACAGTATTTGCATATCATATTTTCATAAAATAACAAAAGTAACTACAGAAAATCATACTACATTCTTATTCTATGCATGTCCCATATGGCCCATATCATCTTTGATAACTTAGCGACTAAGTTTGCAACTTCAAATTAGTCCTCAGAAAATTAGATAGCACGTGAAATCAATTTTAAGGTAGAGGCTACCAGATATGAAGCATGTATAGGAATGTCTAATATAAACCCAAGTATAAATAAGTAATGAAACAATGAAAACAGAATAAATAATATACCTCAGAAGCACCATGTAACCGTGCCATTGGCCATGTAATACACATGTAGCCTTTCAGCAGGTGCCACACAAAATTCACGCAGGCGGAGTAAATTACCTGTGTACAGCCATGCTAATCGTTTCCACTTCTCTGTTTGAAACTGTAGCTCTCCACCTTGAGTATGCTCTTCTTTTAGTCTTATGATGGCCCCAAGACCACCATCCGCCAATCTACCCTTGTAAACCAACAGCATATAGCTTTGAATCAGTACAAACATAAATGGAAGAAAATTATTCAGGTGAATACACTGCAACAAAAGAACCCTTGAAATTTCAGAGGTGTTCTTGTACAAATCAACACATTTTCATTTTAATGAGTACGGAGATCAAGACAATACAAAAAAGTAACAGATATGGAGCTTCGGTTCACATACCTCCAGAAGGAGATGGGGATTGATGGTGGAACAGTAGGTGGGGGGGAGGAAGAGGTTCCAATTCAGGATTATTTTGAAAACTGAAAGACAGCAAAAATGACATTAATAATGAATACCCAGTGTGATTCATATTTGGTACTCAAAACATGAAGGAGCTCATTAAACCTGATAGCCGATAGGAATGAAAAAGCTGAAAGGATCCATTTATTGGAATTGGTCCAGAAAGATTGTTATTTGACAGATCACTGTGTACCATAACATGACAATAAACATAAGTAATGAAAGCTTAAAAGAATTGTCAAGAGCACCAGACTAAAGAAAATTTATTGGCTTTTCCCAATGGTACCGATGGTAGTCAGAGAATACGGTATAAGTCCAGTCAGACTGTTGTTGTTGAGCCTCCTATTTATTGCAAGGATAAACAGATGTCATTTAGGTTTAAATATCAATATATAATAAGGAGAGCAAAATGAATCAGCAGTCTTCTAAATGAACATGGAACACGATCGATGCACAGAAAAAATTAAACTCATTAAAAAGCAGTGTCAGCCTGTTCTTAATTCCTTTAAATAATTTGGTATAAAAAAATGTCATACAAAATCAATGACTACTGAAAAGACAAAAAGGAAGCACATGAAAAAAATCTACGAGAAACATATTCTACTATGTACATTGGACAATCAAGATCCCATATGCCCACTTGATTTTGAAATACTAATAGAGTTAAAACATCTTGAAATAGAATAAAAGACGAGATAACGTATGATTAGGGAGAGAAACACGTACAAGAAACATAGTTTCTGAAGCTCGTACAATGTTTCAGGGATTGGACCACACTGATTATCTAGACATAGATCCAAACTAACCAGGTTGGTCAAGTTTCCAAGCTCAGACGGAACTAATATTATTGCTGTAAAGTTCCCTGCCAAGAGAGAAAGAAGAGAGATTAAGAGTGAAATTCTTTATACTCTAGCATCAGGTAGGCTGTGAGGGAAACTTTCTAAAGGTCAGTAATAAAAGATTCAGTTAAATATTCACAAAAGGACATACTTTAGCCATTTACTCACATATACACTAAAATATTCTATTAAGGAGTTTCAAAAGATAGAAAATTAGTGCAGGCATTACTTTAGCATATCAGTTAACTAAAATGTCAAACACAATAACCAGTATAATTGACATGTGCAAAATATATATAGCATGTATGAAATAAACTCCACAACATATACGGACAGATATCTCTCTACCCTTTATGACTTCAGAAGTTCCTAATGCTCTAACGTAGCAAGTATCTTATGAGAATATTCAGAATACACATTTTGCATTTACAATTCTGTTAAGACATTTAGCATATACAACCCAAAGAGCTTGGAAGAGTAAATTCCATAGTCAACGAGCCGGGATAAGACGAGGAAGAGTGAAAAAATACAATATATGGAAATACTTCCCTGGAAATCATAAACGAGTAATGTAAAAATACATAAATATATAGATCAATTTATACCATAAACATGACAATAAACATCAGTAGTGGAAGCTTTAAAGATATGTCAAAGCACCAGACAAAACAAGATTTATTGGCTTATCCCATGTACAGGACTTGAAGTGTACCCATGGTATATATAAGTCCAGTCAGACTGTTTTAGTTGAACCTCCTATTTATTGCAAGGATAAACAGATGCCAATTAGTTTTAAACATCAATCAATAATTAGGAGAACAAATGAATCAGCAGTCTTCTAAATGAACACGGAATGCCATCGATGCACAGAAAAACTTAAACTCGTTAAAAAGGCAGTGTCAGCCCCTATTTCAAATTTAATGCTGGTGTAGAACTATATAAACAGACGCCCACAACTACCATTAAAAGAAAGATAGACCTCCTGCCGTGTTCAAAATAAACTTTCTAGCCAAATACAAACGGTTTTTCCTACCCACATGGATACAAGTAGATAACAGGGAATTAATCCTAACACCCACACGAGACAGAAGAAAATAATCCTACCGTACATTGCTAACATTAGGAAATGAAATAATCGAGAATCTAAACGAATCAAAACAACTGAGTATACAAATCAAAACATGAAATCTAGAAAACAGGATCGTATAGAATTAAAAAGAGAGGGAAAGGAAGAGAGTACCTGCCTTGTCGGAATCGACGGCAGCGACGATGACCTCGTAGGCAGAGGGGAAGAGGCTGCAGCGGCGTCCTCATCGCCGGCTTTCACGACCTGCGAGTAAGAAAGAAGGTTTTTAGACAGAGAATGAAGATTAGAACAGAGAGAGTTTGAGCGGTGAGGGAGGCAGAACTCCAGTACCTGTACCGCGGCAGCACTGGATGTTTGGGGTGACAGCCTCAGACGGAGGCGACGGCGACGGATCTGTAGCCAGTAACGGCTTCGCGTTCGGTGGAACTCGAATCGCCGTCGCTAAGGTGAACGGCGGGCAGAGAGGCGAGAAATCTGGGGGCTAGGGTTCGACTGAAATGTCAGTCGGAGAGAGAGGGAGGGATTCGGGGGAATTCGAGTGTGCGTGCGCAGTAGAAGTAGAGAGAATTTGAGAGGTGTGGAAAAGAAGAGGAGCGGCGGCGTTCGTCGCCGGCAACGAGAAGCGGCGACGGCGCAGCCGAGATCGAGAGTCGCGAGAGAGAGAGAGAGAGGGGATTAGGGTTCGAGTGTTCGACGCGAAATCAGAAGGGGAGGTTCGATTTCGAAAAGCTCAACCTCGGGCCCATCATCCCATGAACCCCATGGCCCACATTTAATTAAGTTTTTCCGCATTTGTTTTTTTGCCCATTAATTTAATGTCATAATATTTTTCAATACCCCTTTTCAAAACACCCATGCACAAAATACCCCTTAACAAAAAAGCATGCACAAAATACCCCTTTATTTATTTTACAATTAATTTTTATTACAATATCGATTTTTCAATTTTTTTTTTTTATTTCCACTAACTTCAATGTGATTGAAGTGACTAATGTGGCATATATGTTTTTCTCACTCAATGCGGATACAAATTATTGTACTGCATCTGAATTATTGTACAGTATTTGCCATCAATTTTGTTCAGTGATGAACAGTAAAAAAATGGTATCCTAAGTAAAATTTTTCAATATATAGTTGCAAATCGAAGCTGAATTCACAATCGAAAAAATTTCTTTGTTTCGACTTCACCGGAAAAAAAAAGCTCTATTTTCGTGGACGAGCAAATACAAGGAAAAGGCAATCAAAATCCGATATTAAAAGGTATGTCACAATGCTTAGAAAGGAAACAGTGTTAAAAATTTTCCGGGCGTGATAACGCCGGAGAAAGTTTGCCGGAAAATTCATCACGCCGGCAGCACATAACGCCGGCGTGATGCATTTTCCGGCCAACTTTCTCCGGCGGTATCTAAGCCATTTTTTTTTTTTTTTTTTTTGTTACATGTGTCATACTATATCTTTTCATATCATCAAGTTTCCGAGAGCTATGAATGAATGATATGTTATACGTATATTTTTTTTTAGTTTTTTATGTATATGAAGAGTGTTTTTTAATTTTTTTTTGCAATGTATGTGCGTAAATCAAATTAAAATATAGCATAATGTGAAGAAAAAAATATTAAGATTAATAACTGATTTCACGCCGGAGACATCACGCCGGAATGCACATACCGCCGGCGTAATGTTCACGCCGGCGTTATGTTCATTCCAGCGAGATGTCTCCGGCGTGATTTTTTTTTTCATGTATAATGAATTATTTTGTTTCATTTCGTATACTAAATTGTTTCATTTAATGATTTATTTGCAATGTACTAATTATTTACCGAGAATTATTGATTTTTTTAATGTATATTAAGAGTTCTTTTTATATTTGTATGTGGTATGTGAGTAAATTAAACCAAAATATAGCATATTAGGAATAAATGAAATGAAATAAGAAAATATGTTGATTTCACGCCGGAGATATGTGGCCGGAATAACCATACCGCCGGTGGGTGAACACGCCGGCGTGATGGATTTTTCCGGCCAACTTTTCCGGCGTGATTTTTTCCAGTACCCTTATTTTAGTATTCTCTATTGATTTTGACATTACTTGTTCTCATACATTGATTTAATTTCTCCGTATGATTAATTCGAGTTCATTTTATATTGTAGATGGATGTAAAAATCAAAGCGTATTACGGAGGTGAATGGGATGGAAGAAGGTACAAGAATGGCAACGAGGTCGATTTTGTGTGGAACGAAAGTGATCTCACACTTTATGGGTTGAGAGTTATGGTAGCTCAGAAGTGCTACCTAGTCGGTAGTGATTTCGATATGTACTATTTTACGATATCCGAGAGCACAGGACGTACGAGGAAATCGAAGTTGCAGTCGAAGGCGCAAGTGGTTGAGCTATGCACTAAACACCTCAGCCCAGAAGTGTACGTGATTATCAAAAACGGAGGGTCGTCTTCACATGTCGGTGGTTCGTCTTCACACGGCGGTGGTTCTTCTTCGTATATCCCACAATTCGACCCGTCGTACCAGCAACCGTCTTCGTTCGAATTCGGCAGCACATATGGCAACACGGATGATTTAAATTCACAGCTCGATGATATCGTACAGAACATCAATTCCGCACGTTGGGATGATGAACAGGTGTATCAAGTCCACAACCTCGGAGGCAGTTCGTCTCATCATGCCGCAAACGCTCGTGGCGATCAAATACCCGACCAGAATTATACATCAGGAAGGGGTGAGCAGGAGGATCCAAACGAAGATGATGTCTTGCGCGACGACGATGATGATGAGGATGAATATGAGCCGTCGCTTGACGTCTCCACCGAGGACAGCGATCAGTCGAACGTATTGAGAGAAGGAAGGCAAATTCCTAGGGCCCTAATGGCCGAGTGGACCGCCTGGATAGCTGAAGAAGGCGGGTTCAACAGATTGTTGGCTATGATGTTTCCAGACCTGCACGGTAGGAGCCAACCGCCTGTGGATACTGATACGGAGCACATGAGGAATTGGTTAGTGCCGGTGGCCCCACTTCAGCCTCTGGAATCTGCGGCGTTCAACGAGGAGGACCGGCATATCGTCGATCTGCGGCGTGGTGCATATTTCAAAATCAAGAAGGAACTGTATACCGCCGTCGGTTTGTGGCAGATGGAGAGCAATAAAAATTTCTACCCCAGGTGGTCGGATACGATTAGGCTGGTGTTCAGATGCACGTCGGACGAACGTTGCCTCTTCAACATTCGTGCCACAAGCAAGGGCGATAATTGGGTCATTTCAGTGTTTGAACCCGAACACTCATGCGGGCCCAATACTGGGACGGTCGAAAGAAAGAAGGTCCGATCTAAAGTCATCGCGGCGTACTTTGCGAAGAGGATCCTACGCGACTCCGCGATAATGAAGCCTAGGATCATTGAGCACGAGCTGCTCACGTCGTTCGGCATTAAGGCGAGTTACGACGTCTGCTTGAGGGCGAGGAATCAGGCCGTGGAGATTATCTACGGGAAATACAAAGAGTCGTTCCAAGATCTGCCCGCCTACCTCCATGCTCTCGAGACATCCAACGCCGGCACAGTCACCGATCTCGACATAGACGAGGAGTCCCAATTTCGAGGGGTGTTCGTTGCCCTCGCTGCCTCTATAGCGGCGTTCAAATACGGGTATATAAGGCCGGTTATATCCGTCGACGCCACGCACTTGAAGGGCAAGAACAGCGGCGTCATGTTCGTAGCTGTGGCGAAGGATGCGAACGAGCAACTATTTCCCTTGGCATACGGCGTGGGGGTCAAAGAGAATCACTACTGTTGGACTTGGTTCATGAGGGGTCTGAGGAGGGCTTATGGGAACTTGACTGACATGCTGATTGTCTCTGATCAGCACGGTTCGATTGAGTATGCCGTAGCTCAAGTGTTTCCGGAGGCGCACCATGGGTTGTGTTACTACCACCTGAGTCAGCACATGACATACGGCATGGTTATCGGTGCCATGTTCCAACAAGCTGCGTACACGTACGATCAGAGAGAATTCCACAGCATCATGGCATCGATGCTTAACACCAATCCCGACGCGTACAATAAGGCTATGGGGAACAATCCCGCTAGGTGGGCTCGCAGCATGTGCCCCGTTCGCCGATTCAGTACCCTCACGTCGAACGCCGCAGAGTCTTTCAACAATTCCCTCCTTTGGGCACGTCGACTGCCTGTAGTTGCTTGCCTCGATGCTGCAAAGCTCGTTATCGAGAAGTGGTTCGAGGAGAGAAGACTCAAGTGTCGCAACGACACACATCCCGTCTGTGAAGAGGCGCGGCGAAAGATCGGAGTCCAGATAGAACATTCGCAAAGGTACAAGGTCAAACGGGTCAGCCTCGACGTGCTGCATTTCAGAGTGCAGACACTAGATAACGTATACCACGTGGACTTGAAGACCATGTTGTGCGACTGCAACAGATGGCAATTCGATTGCATACCGTGTGCACACTCGATCGCAGCAATGACGTAAGTTATAATTTTTGAACTCAAGTATTAAATATTTCGTGTAAGGATTGACATTTATTTATTTCAACAGGGAAAATGGCCAGGCTGTAGATCAGTACATTTCACACTACTACAGGAGGGACAACTATGTCAAGATTTACAACCGGCAAATATTTCCAGTTCCCAAAAAGGAAGAGTGGACGGTGCCGAGTGCATGGGTTGGTGTACAAATTCTACCGAATCCGTACGAACGGCAACCAGGGAGACCACCGGAACGTAGACGGAGGGCGCCACACGAAAGGACAATCAGGCGTGCCCCTCGGAGATGTCGTCACTGCGGCGAACAACACCGTGCGAGACAACCCTGTGCTAACCAGCACGATTGATTAGCATCGAGAAGTGGATTGTTTAATTCAAAACTCGATTATCAAATGTTTATTCAATGTTTCTGTGCGTCGTTTTAGTCATTAAGTGATATTAACAGAATTATGTATCATAAAAAAAAAAAAAAACACCATGATTGATCCATTCCGGAAGTTCACGCCGGAGTAATGACGCCGGAAAAGCCATCACGCCGGCGTCATGTTTTCCCGGCGGTATTGTAGCTCCGGCGTTAAGTCTCCGGCGTGAAATTTTTCAATTAATTCGATTTATATATATTTTTTCATTTTTCGTTTATAATTAGAAATATAATGTACATGACTTAAACGATTATTCATTTCGGATTTAAAATATTCACCACGATTGAACGAAATTCGAAACGCGCATTCGAATTGTAAAAATTAGCAAACATTAAAATCAACGTCAAATATTCTTTTTGCATACAAATATTTAAGTATCCGTATCCGCATAACCAAATATTCTTGTTGCATACAACCTCTTATATTTGCAACAGTTATTAGTTGCGGCCTCTATGGAGGGACTCCCGCTGATTAGATGCTCCACGTTCAAGCAAGCAACCACTCCACTGCATCTTGGATGCTGACTCGTAATCATGTTCTCATTATACCGAAAGACCGCTGTAAAGCCCATGTCTTCAGGTTTGGGTTCAGTGATCCCGTGGACGTTGTTCTCATAATAACCGCCGGCAACTAACCAATAGGACATAAGAACAATCAACGGACCTAAATCCTTCTTCACAATGAGCTTTCCAGCCTTGTCCAAGGACCAGTACACTGGATCCATCACATGAAGTTGCCTGTCCTTCAACCACACATGAATCGAAATAAACCGATCTCCTTGAACAACCCACGGCAAAATAACCTAAACAGGGACGAACGAGACATAAATTAACATAGGAACAAAGAAGGTATGCAAAAAACCATAGTAATGAAAATAATTGTTGCGCGGAGTACCGTTTCTGCGTTCCACCAGTTCGTTGTTTCGAATGTCGGGTTTATGTTACGAGGCAGATTGCATAAGTATTCCGATGGATTCCAATTTTCCACTATCCAATCGTGCTTTATCAGCGGTGTGTTCTTACTCCGCCTCAAAACATCCCCGTGCATAACGCGTTCATATGAAGCCTTCAGATCCACCTAAAAAAACGAGAAACACGTTCAATCAATTTAATTGGGATGCATAAGTAACACTTTAATATCTTTAATCAGATCCTAGATACATGTTTAACGTAATATGCATCGAGATACAATTGAATATCGATTTCACGCCGGAGACATCACGGAGGAATCCGCATAACGCCGGCGTAATAAGTTCCCGGCGTGATCAATTTTTCCGGCGTGATTCTCCGGCGTGAAATTTGTCCCGACGATTTATAAACTACTTTGAATAACTTATTAAATTTCAGGCCATAATTCATATGATAAACACTCTAAGATGGGTTTGTACGAACATACCATTACGTGCGTGTTGAGTATCATGAGATGGCCATTCACGTATTGCGGAAAAACTCGCGTCCCTTCGTGGAGTTGTTTACGAAGAGTCATCAGGGCCAAATCCATTTGCTAGTACATGAATAAAAATTGATTAACCACACAGTACAATAGATCAAGCATATTTCAAAAAACACGTACCAGAGCGTCCCAAGGTACCCCGTCATTCACCATCTGCTTGAGGACTCCGATAGTAATTGGTGCTATCTGATCAGGTACATGCTTGAACTCGAAGCCGTAGGGTACTCTCTCGTACCAATAGTTGAATTTAGAGACCGTTTGTGACTTGGGCCATGCTGGTTCAGAAGTCGGTATATAATCAGACACAGCCTTCAGGACGACGTCCCCAAAACCTGATGACTAATTCATAAAAAGTTATCAGATTTCTACGCCACATAACAATAAATAAAAGCATTGGCGGATACAATACCTGACCACGTCCAATCCGCGAAGTCGATGAACGAGCTGGATCGCGAACAGTAACATTTGGCGCCGTAGAAGTAGTATAGTCGGCGCTAGAGATGTTTTCTGGAAGTGAAAATCGCCCCGGCTGAAAGTCTTGGTACGTGGAGTATTGCATGTACTGCGTGAAGGGGGGGATGTACGTCGACGACTGCAAAATAATGTTGAATACACATTTAACGTCAAATATCGAAATAAACTCGTAATATTAAATACACGTGTTGTTCAAAATGAGGCACACGAACATCGAAATAAAAGTAATAGAATATAGAATAAGATAAAAAACAATAATATAGAACAAACTGCCGAAATAACGCCGGAGAAATATGGCCGGAGAGTACATCACGCCGGCAGTGAATAACGCCGGCGTGATATAAATTCCGGCCATATTTTTCCGGCGGGAAAAAAAACTATGCATACCCAATCCAGTTTTTAATCTAATGGTACACAAATTAAACACAAAAAACAGTTTATATCACAAAATTATTCCCCAACCGATTTTACCTGTCCCGTAAAAGCATCCCATGCGGTCTCGAGCGAAGACGAAGCCTCCGGTAACGACCCTAGCGTGGTGTAGGGCTCTGAGGGTCCACTGTCTGTGTACAGCGGGAGGGTCGTGTCCCGACGGTCACCGACTTCGGCCGTCACGTACTCTATCCCGGAGCTCCTAGAACCTCCAGCTCCGGTAGTAGCAGCACCTGAAGGGCGTGCTGAAGAAGGCCGAGCCGATGAGACAATCGGAGGACGACCACCACGAGTGGATCCACGACCGCCTCGACTTGGTTGGGAGACCGAACGTGGAATGCTTGAAGACTTGCAGCTGAACAAGGCCTTCACCTCCTCGAAGTACGACTTCACCTTGTCCATGAAGCCGTTAAGCTTCCGGTCGATCTCCTGATTCTGCTCGGCTATCTCCTCCCTCATGATCGCCCTTACCTCATCGGGCGTCGCATATTGGGGGACGTCGTGACCCCTGCTGCCGCTAGAGGATGCCTCCCTCGGACGTTTTCCGGGATCGCGCCTGCTCTTAGATCCCCGGCCCGATGTGTGCTCGGCCTGGTCCTCACCCATGTATGCCCGGCTCTGGGTGCTCCTCCTCGGACGTCCTTCCGACGTATCAAGTATGTCGTCGGGGTCGTGCAACGGTCTCCGTGGGCGTGCCTCCGGTGGAAAATGAGCGGTGTCTCCGGTCACGTGGACCGGCACGTAGAAAGGTACGTCCGCCGGATTCGGGACCAGGGACGACACAAAGTACTCGAGCTGCTCCTCCCACGGGGTCGGCTGGATGTTACCGATCGTATAACGAGCATCGTCGACGACTGCGAAGAACTGTTCGGCGCTCATCTTAGCCCGCGGGCTCACGCGGAATTTCCACCTCAAACACCTCGGGTAGAGGTCCTCGTCCTCAAGTGTCCCCACGCAGTCAGCCATGCCTCCGATCACTTCGTATCCCCACACTATCAAGGCCCAAGCCGGCCCGTAAAAGTGGTAAGTAGGATTGTCTAAGGCGTGCTGGACGTAATACCTAAGGGTGATGTAACTGTATGCACCCCAAGGAAACCGTTTGAACTCCGCCGGATTATCTGCCAGATGCCACAGCCAAGGGAACGGGGCGGATTTGATATCGTGCCCCAGGACGAAGGTATTGGCAATCAACACATTTGCCAGTCCGAGCAGGGTATCATGATCGTCCTGAAAGTATTCGGGTTGTGTTTTGATCAGAGACAACAATTCCCCCCCCAAGCGCCTTCCTTTGCGACAAATCCTGTTGTGGAGTTTGGACTTCTTCGGAACCGTATGGTCATTCGGATCCCACGAGCTTTCGCCAAAACGCAGCCCTGTCACTAGGGCAAAGTCGGGGGGAGTAAGCTCGACTAAACCCCCTTTTATGGCGAAAAACATGCCTCCATCAATAGTAACAGCTCGACAGACGATGCTGTGAACCGTAAGGGCATACGTATTCCCCGGGCGCCACTCCAAAAAATGCCCGAAAGGGCCTTCTTCCTTGAATCGTGCGACCAGTGGTTCATCCCCTGCCGCTAGTAAAGCTGTCTCCACATGCTCGAGTATATTAGTTCTGTGGTACAGGTTCACGGTGCAGCGTTGGTCGAAATAGTCCGGACGACGTAGACGGGCGGCATTCGCGCCACTCGGGACAAGAGCCTGTTTAACGAAAACATAAAACGTTTAGTAATGAGAATCGACTCCAAATGCACATACGAAAACAAATACAAAATATAAAGGCACAAATATGTTGAATATTAGAATTAAAAAATTCGGGTGAAAATCACGCCGGAGAAACACTGCCGGAAAACGGATAACGCCGGCGTCACATCACGCCGGCGTTATCAATTTTCCGGCAGGGTTACTCCGGCGTAATTTTCACCCGAATTTTTTAAATATTATTTCCTTCTATATTTTGAGTCCGATAATTTTTAAAAACTAATACTACAATTTTTTTAAAAAACTATTTTCAAACATATACATATATAATTGTATCAACATAAATATACACAAATTTGCACACTAAAAATCATATTATAACATAATTAAGAAAATAAAAATCACTTAAACATAATAGATCCTATCACGCCGGAGAAAGTCGCCGGAAAACACATAACGCCGGCGAACAATAACGCCGGCGTTATGCTTAATTCCGGCGACTTTCTCCGGCGTTTGTTTTACACGTATTTTAAGAATAATAATTCCTCCTATATTTTGAGTCCTAATATTTTCTAAAACTAATGCTCAATTTTTAAAAAAACCTATTTTCAAACATATACATATATAATTGTATCAACATACATATAAACAAATTTGCATACTAAAAATTATATTATAACACAATTAAGAAAATAAATATCATTTAAACATGTTAGGGCCTATCACGCCGGAGAACGTCGCCGGAAAATACATAACGCCGGCTAACAATAACTCCGGCGTTATGCACTATTACGGCGACATTCTCCGGCGTTTTTTTTTTCACGTAATTTTATATTTTTTTTCCTACTCATTTATGTATTCATATATTTTTTTAAACATTCGATTATATTTTTTTTCTAAACAATTATTAAGATCATATATACTACATTATAACATGCACAAAGATTGGAATTAGGACATATATAACAATAAAAATTACAATTACAATTCATAATAATGGGGGAAACATACCATTTTTGTTAGTTAAGGAATTCGGTGTTCGAGGGGTGTTCGTCTCCGGCTTCGTCTCCGGTGTGAATACTATTGTTTCCGGCCAAGCTCCGGTCTACAAACCCTTCAAATAACATATTACGAATTAATTAGCAAATAAACCACATAATTATTGAATAATTCGAATTTAAATTTGAATTCGAATTAGATTAGAAAATTTTCGAATTAAATTTGAATTTAACATATAATATAAACTTGTAAATTTAAAATGAAAATACACTAAAATACGTAAAAAAAAAAATATGATTTTTTGGCCAAGTTCACGCCGGAGACATGTTGCCGGAAAATCCATCACGCCGGCGTGATGGATTTTCCGGCAACATGTCTCCGGCGTGAACTTGGCCAAAAAATCATATTTTTTTTTTTACGTAGACTAATGTACTTATTGAGTATTACCTAGTTGTTTTCGACCGTCGACCGGATTCGAAGACTTCTCCGGTGTCGGGACGGGTTGCCGGCGCGGTGGATGGTTGCCGGAAAAGAGAGAGAGATAGGAGAGACTTGAGAGAGATGGGAGAGAGACGGGAGAGATGCCGGAAAAAAAATTCCGGCCGGTGGGAGGTGGAGAGAGAGAGGGCCGAGAGAGAGAGTTGAGAGAGAGAGAGAGAGCTGAGAGAGAGAGAGAGTTGGGCGTGTTGGTGGTGTTGCTGCCGGCAACACCCTTATTAATAGGGGGGGTGGGGTATTTGGGTGGTGAATTATTAAAGTTTTTTTTGTCTTCTTCTTGTTTATTTGGGAATCAAATCCCCATTCCCCATGGAGTCAAAAAATACATCACAAACTCCCATATTTAATTTTCATTATTGATTTAAATTTATTTGAATAAGTGGGACCCACCTCAATTAAATAATAAAATGGGTATTTTGTACATCATTTGTAAGAAAGGGGTATTTTGTACATTGTTGATTTGAAAAGGGGTATTATAATTTTCTACCCTAATTTAATTTTACTTTTTGATTTGTAATTTGATTTTTTTTTAAATTATTTTAATAATTATTTATGCTATCAAAAGTCAAAACGTCCCACTTTTATACAGTAGTTTTTATATCGAAATTATTTTTTTTATTTTCACTTTTAACCCAATAACTAAAAGCTTGTATAACAATGTCGTGAAGTTAGATTCTTCAAGTAAATATCAGAAAGTGAAATTTGTACACAGTCATTGAGCATGGAGCCTAGAGGCGAGTCGGCATCGAGGACTATCCCGACGGGGAGGAATGAAGGCTGGGATCCTAATTCAGAATTGGAGTAGAAAGAGTTTGCTATCAACAAATATACAAGAATATGAATCCCGACGAACCGAATACACACGTTTTTTCATCGGTAAATACTCTTAAGTATAGTTAAATTTTGCAAGCACAATCGGTTTAGAATACTATATATAGTATTCTTGTAATCTGCCGGAAATTTAGTAGTCGTTTAATTTCTCTGGGGCCGGGGATTACGAAGCTTTTTTTCGTCCGAGTTCACGTGGCATGGAGCTATAATCTAGAATTTTGCAGTTTTGGAGCAAATAATAGACAATAATTAAACAACTAGAGTCATGGACTTGGATTTTAGCAGTTTGGTTCGGTTAATAACTGAACCGAGTCTATTAAAATTTATGGCAACAGAACGTAATCTAACAGTAATAAGACCACCTCTCTATATTTTATTACATGCCCCAGGAAAGCAAATGAAAATGAGATCAATGAGAACGTATTATATCAAAGAAAACGCAGCTAAAAACAATAAAAATAAAATGAATCATGCTCCAATTTAAGATGAATAGTGGAGTATTGATAGAACTAGGGTTGTTGGTGATGATCCACATCACCATCCTGTTCATGGCCTCCTCTCTCACCCATTCCAATTTCTGCATTTGGTACCTCTCTATTGTCCCCACCACCATCAGTTTCTCCAACATTTACATCATTCCTTTCTCCAGCATCGGGAGGAGGAGGAGGAGGATCGTTAGCTCGGTTGTTCCGATCATCACCTTCTCCAACCCCTACATCATTCCTTTCTCCATCAGCTGGAGGAGGAGGAGGAGGATCGTTTGCTCGGTCGTTCCGAGCATTACCTTCTCCAACCCCTACATCGTCTTGGTCGTTCCGAGCATTACCTGCAGCTGATGATGTAGCTGCAGGATCAACATCGTCTTGGCCGTTTCTTGCATTACCTGCAGCTGATGATGTAACTGCAGGATCAACATCGTCTTGGCCGTTTCTTGCATTTTTAGTTCTGTAGTAGACAATTATAGCCACAACAATAGCAAGTCCGGTAAGCCCTGTAAGAATGATGAAGAGGCCGGCGAAATCGTGTAAGGTAAGACCCGATACCCCCTCTGCCAACGCATTATGGAGCGGATCTTCCGAAGAATAACCCGGCCCGAAGTGTTTCTTCTCCAGGGCTACCATCTCCGGACCTTGAGTCACGTTCAACATCGCTCTTGAGAAATAAGCAACTAAAGGCGATCCAATACCAAACGCCTGCACGCACGTGTTGATGTGTTAAAGTGTTGTTTAACAGGTATAATTGTAATTTTCTTGTCCACTTTCTAAAAAGGTGTTTAAAGATCGTGGACGGAGAGAGTAATTACTAGCCAGTACTAGTCCACTTACAAAGCCTAGACCACCGGTCCTGTGAGTGGGACCGGCGATTCCATACCGGTTCTGGTATTGGTGGAGAAACAACTTCATGTAGGGGACCTCGTCGAAGATGGCGTCTATGCCGCCTCCCTTGCTACCTTTGCGCATAGCTTCGTGGTATTGTTGGGCAGATACATAGGCCCTGAGCCTTTTTGGGCTCATGTGCAGCTTGTCTATCAAGAAATCTCTCGTGAAGGAGCCGTTGTGGTAGCCGATGTAGTGGTCGCCGGAGAAGGCGAACTCGAGGTGGCTTAGTGTGAGCATTGCAGACAAACTGGCGGTGTAGCTTTGCATCAGTATGAATGCGAAGAACAACCAACACCCCAGCAAGAACAACGATGTTCTTCTTCCTACTAGGGCGGCTGTAACAATTAAACACACGAAATCAATCACCTACGTGAATAAATACATGATAGAATTCTGTCTCATCTAAAACAGCTCGTGAAATTTGTTCATCAAAAGCCTTACCGTCAGGGAAAGCCAGAGCTGCCAAAGGTACCAAAAACGCGATTATCTCTCGTTCATCTTCGTCTCTTATGTTCAGTCCTTGAGCACGAGCATGCTCACGAGCATTGTCAAGGGCACGGGCACGAGCACGACGTGTGGGTGCTTCTAACTTCCACACGACGACTCCCATGATTATAGAGGATACAAGTATTGCTAGCCACAAATACCCACTCAACGGCTTGGTAAATATCCACATATCTATTAGGGGCTTTTTATTTTTCACGACGAACACCAGTCCTGAATCCGAATAAGGCAACGAGAAATCAACGTACGAGGCTCGTGGCGCCCAAATCGTCGTATCCGCCACCACCATATCGTATTTCTGCTTCCACCCACACAGAGTTATAAAAAATTCCACTTCAAATCTAAAAAAACGTACTCACATATATTCAATAAACGCGATAAGCATATACCTCAGGGATCTCGTGAAGCATGCTGTCGTAACTCCAGTTAGTGCTCGTGCTCTCGTTGTAGATCAAAAACGTATAATTGATCGGAAACGGTATCTGCTTCAAAGCATACATGAATATATCAACGGCGAATCCGCTCGCAAGCGTCTCGTTCGTCACAGGATCCACCGCCGCATCCACAAACTCCGTGAAACCAGGCTTCCATGGAACCCCAACCCTAAGGTGACCTGAAGTAGGTATGTCCCAACCTTTAGGTATCACCATCGAATCACCGGGCCACACCACGTTCTTCAGCTCCCTGGTCAAACCATAATACCTCAAGCTCATATCCCTCGATATCCCTCTATGTGGGTTCCACCGCCCCACCCTTCTCTCTCCCGTTCCGATCAGGTTCACTATCTCGAAATCTGAGGGCTTCAACCTGCCGTCAACCAGTTCGAAGTTCCCGCTCAGCCCTCGGAACCTCGTGTTCGACAGCTCTCGAAGGAGTCGAGAGCCGTAGGACGAGGAGTCCGGAGGCGGAGGGCCGAGGCTCTCCGCTGCAACTGCTAGTGCGGTTATGGCATCGTAGGCCCATAGCCCGTAGATATTCAAGTCCATGCTTGCTCTACTACTGTTTCTCTCGAACCTATCTTGGAAATACCTAAGCTCCTTGGAGGGCGGCACGTACGGCCTCACCGCCAACACTCCCTCCATGGAATCACGGGCGGATGAATCCATGGAGCTCAAGAAGTTGGAAAAGCTGTCCGTGATTATCCACGCGGTCCCTTCTCTCATCATCCCGGCTTTCTTCGCGGCCTTGAATAGCCGGAATCCGAGAGAAGGGTTCGCGTGGACTATGAAAACCCTAGTTTCCTGCTCATTCAGGGGGGCAAGGAGTTTGACAAGGTGCTTCCGATCAGCAGAGAAAGGGATGGCGGTGTGGTGCACGAGCCCGATCCCGACGGCCCGAAAGGAATCAGTGAGGTGAGATTGGAACCGGTAGCCGTAGTCCGTATCCTCGTAGAGGAGCACGGCTTGCGGCCACTGGAATTCCTGACAGAGAGCTGCGAGAGCTCGAGATTGGATGACGTCATCCATCGAAACCCTAAGGGAGAAGCTGTTCAGTGCGGCGGCGGTGGAAGGAGATGAGCTTCTTGCGGTGGTTGATATCATCGGAACGTTAAACCTTTGTCCCAATTCCGAAAAGTATACATCCTCGGTCGACCCTTGAGGCCCGATGATGCATTTCACTTGTTCATGCTTCAACAAATCCTCAACTGCAATATTATCACAAATTCACTTCTTTTTTTGTTCAAAAAAAATATAAAAAAAATTCCATCAACCAATACCTGCAAAGTTGGAATCGATAACGCTTTGAGCATTTCTGGAGTGGAGGTGCAAGACTGTCGTGAAGTTTGGATTCTTCAAGTAAATATCAGAAAGTGAAATTTGTACGCAGTCATTGAGCATGGAGCCTAGAGGCGAGTCGGCATCGAGGACTATCCCAACGGGGACGAATGAAGGCTGAGATCCGAAATCTATAGAATTGGTTACGGATGTGATACTGTTGGAGTAGCAAGAATTTGCTATTAACTGATATACTAGAATATGAACGGCAGCGACGAACCGAATACACACGTTTTTCATCGGTAAATGCTCTCTTCAATCTAATTAAAATGCTGCAAATTAAGCGCAGTCTCTTGATAATTACTGCTGTATATATACTAGTAATACATAGCTAGGTGTTATACCGTCGGAAATTTCATGGTCACTTAATTAATTTCCCCGGGGATTACAAAGCTTTTCCCATCCGATCGAGTTCATGTTCGTGGCAGGGAGCTATAACTTAGAATTTTGCAGCTTCGGAGAAAATAATAGACAGTAATTAAATAACTAGTGTGAAATCACGACGAAAGTTGGTAAACAATATACTACTATGCATGGTTTAATTGGTTTTGGTTTGTCGTCATGTACTTGGATTTTAGCAGTTTGGTTCGGCTAGTCACTGAACCGAGTTTATTTCCATATCAACGGAGCACAATCTATGATAAGACGCTCTCTTTCAATTAAAAAATTGGGGATTCGAGACACTTAATTAGATGTATGGGTAGTGTGTGAATATATATATTTTTTTAATATAAAAAAAGTAACTGAACAGAGTCATGATAGGCTTCATCCTCTTAAAAATGAGTGTGTTTGAGTTGTAGCCAATTCTATAATTGACATGTATTCCTTTTAGGGTCATCCCACCCAGTTGACTCATTTCAGTTTTAGAAAAATAATTATATTCATATTACAAAATTATCATTTATTATTAAATGTGCATTTCAAACTCCATATTTTTATTGATCATACAATTTAAACTGAACAATCTCTCACGTTAATTCCCGTACTCAAAACAAACGAGTCAACTAAAGCCGGACGAAGGAAGTAAAAGGTAAAGATATTGGAGTTGGTCCATTTTAAAATACTTTGGGTATATGGTTCGGCCCAGTCCATATTGTTATAAAATTGGGCCTCTTTATTTTCAATACGAGCATCCGACAGAAAACATTAACTTAAATTTAAGCCCGTTAAAGTTAGCTCTCTCTCTCTCATGAGGTCACTGTTTGAAGAAAGAGTTGCAGAGTTACAGTCGGGTTCAAATGGTTAATTTAATTACTTTCCAAAACATAGATAAATTTAGAGAGAGAGAGAGAAAGAGAGAGTAGATGATAGCAACAGATGGGGGAGAGTAGTACAGATTTCCAGGGTGTAGGAAGAGAACATAAAGGACCCAGGTTGTGGGTGCTGCTGTGGGACTGGGACTACTCTCTCTCTCTCTCTCTCTACTCCATTTCACTTTCAAATTTCAATCAAGAGAGAGAGAGAAGGAGAGAGATATCAATGAATTTACTACTCTTTGTAGAAGTAGTAGTAGCATAATAAGCTTGGTATATTGATAGCAAACAAAACAGTACAAGTCCCAACTGTTATTAATTTGGTGCCTTTCCCTTCTCTTTATTTCCCTATGTGACTCAGCCTCCACACATTTCTATAACTATACCTTCTCCTCCCTCCTCATCCTCAATCACTTGTGTACTACTACTAGAGAGAGAGAGAGAGAGAGAGATGATGATGATGCATGGAATGGAATGGAATAAGGGTGAGATGAGATGAAGCCAATTTACACAAAACGAAATTCCCTTTTGTTTTCTTCCCATCGCTTTTTGCTGTGTTTCTTATCTCTTCAGATTTTTATTTTTATTTTTTTTTAAAAAATTATTTTGGTGCCCCATCAACACCTAGAGAGACACACAACACCTAATTTCCTTTGATTTCATAATTACGTATAGTATATATGAGAGAAATATGGATATACAGTACACATGCAGAGGTATTTTCTGCTCTACTTTCTGCAGATTTTGTCACGTATTTAATTTTCTGGCAAAATTATAGTAGCATAGTGTTATGTTGTGTGTTGGCCTGACGATAGCGATGAACGTTAAGTTTCAAAGTCAAAGGTTTCGAGATCGAGTCTATGTATGTTAGGACATGATTCTATGAAATTTGGATAAGGCTATTTCTATATTTGATTTAATTTGTAGATTATTTGGGCGATAATTTTTTTTTTTTATTTTTTTTTTTTATTTTTTTTTTTTTTTATCAGAAAAGGAGATTTTATTCAAAAAAAGGTACCAGAAGTACCCCAACAAACCAGATTACATAGAGCTTATCCAACTTTCCAACAAAGACCTCCGATTCCATTCTAAATAGCTTGTATTTGGGTCGGCATCTCCGTTCAGTACGCACCAAGACCAAAATCTACACCTAATCTCAATTTCAATCCTCCTAAATAGTAAAATTCCAATCCTCCCCTTCAAAAGTCACTTTGTTCCTCCACCTCCAAAGAACCCAAATAACACAAATCCACAACCCAGTTAATCTTTTCACCCCTTTACCTCTGCCAAGAAGGTTGGAAAAAGACTCAAAGATAAACACTCACAACTACTACTAGGGCTGGGGAAATATACCGAAAATTCGGTATACCGTTCATACCGTACCGAAAATTTATCGAAAATACCGTAATTAAGGTATACCGAAATTTTCGGTAAGGTATCATACCGTACCGGAAGACAAAGGTAAGGTAAAGGTATCAATTTTTGAATACCGGGGTATACCGTTACATACCGTTATCGAGGTATATACCGAAAATAAGGTATATATCGGTATCGCGGTATATACCACTATCGCAGTATATACCAAAAATAGGGTATATACCTTAAATTATGTATATACCTTAAATTATGGAGTGAGATTAGAAAGTTTTTTATGCTCTCGCTGTGTTTTGAATTTAGATGTTTTGGATTTGAATTTGATAATATGTTTTGTTTTGAAGAATGTTGGAGTTTAAATACTTGGGTGCTATTTATTGTATGGTAAGTTTCAAAGATATGAATTATACATATATTGATTTATTTATTTATAATTAATTTAAGGTATACCGTGGCATACCGGCTTAAGGTATGATATACCGAAAATAAGGTATGGTAAAGGTATGTAATTTACTTCATACCAAAATTAAGGTATACCGACAAGTAAGGTAAGGTAAAGGTATGAAAAAATAGCATATCGTCACTTAAGGTAAAGTATAAGGTATGATGAAAATACGATGGTATACCGTACCGACCCACCCCTAACTACTACCCTTATCAAAGTTATAAAATGACGATGTCACACTTTTAACTAACTACTACTCCTTTTGGAATAAGTGGTGTTAACATTAATTTTCAACTAATCCACGCCTCAAATTACCTTCATTTTGTACTAATTTATTTTTCTACATTACCGCTATCTCTAATTTCATTTTCGTCGATAATAGATTTAGAAACATTTTCATATTTTATACCTTACATATATTTAAAGACTCCTTTACTTCGGTAGGATGGAAGGATTATAAGAGACTAGTTTCGAGTACAAGTGAACTTAAAATCGATAATGCGCTATGCCAATTGCCAATAATGTTCCTCAATTTGGAAACAATGGATAGCTTCATATCACACTAGCTACCACTACCTATGGTATCTAAACGGATATTCTGCAATTTGCCTAAACAAACAAATCTAATTACCACTATATTATATCTCTTCATTATCTATCGACGTGATGAAAATTAAAAGTTAAATTGATTTGAAACCTTTTTGTTTACTTCAAAAATGTCGTAGTTTTCTTTAGCATAGCTCTTACTTTTTTTTTTTGTCTATAAATAAAGACCTTTAGCTTTTCTAAGGTAAATAGATTGATCTACATAATAGTAGTATGTCACAAAATGAAAAATGATATACTCCTATATTTTATTTTATTTTATTTTTTGAAAACTGTGGGTCCATATATACCAAATAAAGAAGATAGTGTAGCCATTGCCATCAAAAGAGTAGTTGGGGATATAAAACCTAGCTACACTAATCACATCGAAATTAAAGGCATCAATTCCACCTCATTACCCCCATCTAATTTCACATCTTTTAGATATTTTAACAGACTCGTGAAATAATCAAAATTGACGTAATCAGGCAGGGCGATGTCTAGAGCGGTGTGAGACATGCATGCCTTAATCTAATTGATGTTCTCTAGTAGTAGACTTATATATATACTTATTAATTAATTTGCCACACTTATTGTTAGTGAATTAATTTTATATAATTCAATCTCAATACCAATCATAGTAGTGATGTTGTGTGATTATTCACCTAATTTAAAGTTGCTTTTTATTTCTTCAATGAAAAGAGATAAGAAGTAGGAGCCTATTTAGCTAGGATTATATATAAAGAGAAACATTTGCTAAGGTTATTGCTCTTGTACCAATTTGTCCCAACATTATCCTAATCAAGTGTACTATAAGGTTTCACTACTTTAATTTTCATTAATTTATATGCATTAAGCTTCCATGGCAGAACTAATTAAGATTCCAAATTAAAGTACCCCTGCACCTTAAAGGCAAACAATTCTATAGTGCTTTCTCCACTACAATCCAATTAGTAATTACCCTCTTTACATTTTATTCTTTACAAAAATGATGCTTATTAAAATCCCGAGAAATGCTTCCCTACCCATCGTGGACATTCTTAATATGCATACATATAATGCGACTAACTATTAATGACTTGCTGATGAATACATTAAGAGTGTCGACTGTGGGCAGAAGCGCGTTTATGTTAAAAATCCCCATTACATGAAAGTAAAACCACATGGAAAAAAATAGTAGTAATTTAATCTAGATCTTGATTCAAGAATTTATTCAAGAAAATAACTTAAATAGGGTGATTAAATCAATAATAAAATGATAGTGTTTAAAATAATTATGGTGATGGACTATGGATTGATGCTAGGGAAAATGAGAGCACATCATTAATGGTGGTAACCCACTTAATTATAATTTCTTTAGAGCAATTAATTAATTAAATAATTAACTATATAAAGGTTAGTGGAGAACCCATTCCAATGGGTATTTTAAGCAGGCCTTATTACATGATTGAGATGGCTAATTAATTGATTAAGATGTATATTATTATTTAATGTTATCCATTCGGTAATTATTAAGTAGTTGTTTTAAAGGAAGTAGTAGTTGATTTGTAATTAGTTTAACTAATCATTTTTACTTGACTTATGGGAGCAAACAGTCAATCGTAATTCCACTTAACTTTCTTAATTAATTGTAGTTTACCTAAAACTACCACATAATTACTGTCTTGTTTTTCTTATGATTTAATTTTATAATATGCTTTATTATAATCAATTAATTGTCACATCATATCAATACTTTGAGTATATGGCTTAATTAATTAATCCCATCGATTAAGTGGGATTCGGTTTTTGATTTGTGTGTCAATTTTCCTATGGAAGCCCCTGATTATCTTGAAAAAATAATTTAATTATTCTTAAATAAGTTAATTAGTGTGAATTAATTATATAGTGGTGGGGTTCTTGAAAAAATGTTTTAAAAAAAAGAAGAAATTTCATGGGGTGCGAAGGTTGGACGTATCGTTTGAGAAAAGAATATGTAAATTGTCCTTAGCGTGTACGACGGTGCAGTAGTGGTGGCGGAGTGGTGGGGCGCCACCACAACACGGCGAGATCGAAGATGCTAAGATTCATAGTAATGTACACACACATAGTATAAGCCTATATTTTAATTCATACACTTATTATTTTAATTCAATTCTCAGATTTGGGAATTAATTATATTTATTGGTAATTATTTATTTTTTAATTTTAATAATACACTCTAGATTTCTTTCTTTACAATAATTTTCTCCTTTTTAAGTAGAGCTTAAATATAATGGGGTCTACTAATTGTTAACTAGATTGTTTGTTACGCTGGAAGCAGCTTAAATAATGTAAAATTCCTCTTCTTTTATGAGTTTTTTAAAAGACTAAATTATAATAATGTAGAAGTTGGGACATAAAAAAAAGCAAATTCCTAAAGTTAAAGAAAATGTCACGATTATTTTTTATTAGAGATAAATTCTTGTTATAGGCTTGAAGGAAACCGAAATTTCTAATTTAAAAAGGTGAAGGAAAAAAAAAACCTAGAACAAAACGACAAAACACAAAAGAAGAATAAATAGCAAAAAGGAGAAGTGGAAAATGCACTAAATTGAAACAACCAAAATTAACGTATTTTTTAATAAAAGAAATAAAAATAAATAAACATTACTAGTTTATCTACATCAGCTCGAAACCGTTTGGTGTCGTTTTATGCAATAATTTGTTACGTGTATGTCATAAAACGGCAACCAATCTTATGGTTGTTAGCAAGTGAAAATCCCAATAAAAACTAATACTCCTAATTCTATTAAATTCTTGACTAATGTTCAATTAATTAAAGCAAATTTTATATAAAATTACTATATATTTGTTATTTTTAGAAAAATAATATTATACTAATACTAATAAAACTAGTAATAATATTATTGGATGAAATTAAATAATAGGAAATCCTATCAAGATTCAAGAATGCAACATTAATTGGTTGAAAAAAAGTACTATAGTGTAAAGGATTGGAAAGATTGCGTCTAATTTTCAGCCTTGTAAAACAATGAGTCATCTACTTTACTCATTATGGGATTAATTATGCCTTTACACTAGCCAAACCCTTTTCAATCAAGACTTAATTTGAATCTAATTGGAAGGCACTTGATGAATATTATAGAATTGAACCATGATAGCTTCAAATCTTAATTGTGGTGGGAAATGAATTAGCCGTCTCCATCTAACTATTTCGATACTTACAGACAATAAAATCGACAATTTTCTTATCTTTTTATAAAGGTTCCCCGTTAGCAAATTACACATAACGAAACTAACTCTAGAAATTACTCCGTTAGCAAATTACACATAATTTCTGATAGCTAAAGACAATTTCTTATAGTACAATTCATTAATTGCATTTGAATAAATTTCTTATAGTACAATTCATTAATTACAATTTCTTTTATCCGTTATGTGGCTATTTATCCATAATTTCACCCAATTTCTAGAGTTCGAATATTCTTTGTTTAAGAAATTAATTAATATAAATAAAGTTGCTAATATTCCTTCATAATCCTAAAATTCACTAACTAATTATTCTTGCTTTGTAGGTATTACTCCATTTCTGATTAAAGTATCTTGAAAAAAATTAAATATTCTTCCAGTATCTAATACGTTATTATAGGGGTTTCTTGTGGTGATATAAAGCATGATACTTATAAGTCAATAAATATAGTAAATTTCATTTTATGCAAACTCCCAAAGTTTCTCCCTACTTTATTATCCACCAACATATACTTTATTAGTTTTCTTGTTAGACAAACACAATTCACACACGAATACATGCAAATAAGGTTTCGAACCTCGACCTCCTGATTAAAACGGAAGTGTCTTATCGGCTGCGCGCTGTTAACATCTACGTATGTTGATTTACATATATATATGAAAGAAGAAGGACCTAAATTTCACGTGATAGACCAAAGCTAGTTAGCTAAGATAGTGTGTAAAGTGACACAAAATTTACATATATACATAGAGTTGAATTAAATGCACTCACCGAGGACCCATTTTCCTCTCATGTCACAACATAAGTCCTTGCCACTATAAATATTTTGTTACAAATGGGTCCCACCTCCCCTCTTTTTTGCTAATGACGACATAATTATAAAAACTAACCCTAAATTTTATTGTAATAAATAAATTCCACCTCAGCTTCCAACTTCTCAAAATCCAATCCACCTTCTCCTCTCTCTCTCTCTCACCACCTTTTTTTCCCTCTATAAATTCCCCTTGTATTAACAAATCCATTCACCCACTCTACCACCACCGCTGCAACCACCGCCTCCACGGTCTCTCTCTCTATCTCTCTCTCTCTCTCTAACACATTACCTCACCTGAGAAAACAAACAATACTTCCAGAAACATGGCGGGTTACGACGCATCAGTAGCGCCGACGTCGGCGGTGCAGAGGTCGCCGTGGCACTCGCCGGTGCCGTACCTGTTCGGGGGGCTGGCGGCGATGCTGGGCCTCATTGCTTTCGCTCTCCTCATCCTGGCATGCTCCTACTGGAAGCTCTCTGGCTACCTCGACGACCGGAGCGGCGAAGAAGGCGAGAGGGACCTCGAGGCCGGCGGCGGCGACGACGCCGCCAAGCCGGCGCCGCCGGTGATGGAGGAGAAGTTCCTGGTGATCATGGCCGGGCAAGAGAAGCCGACGTTCCTGGCGACGCCGATGTCGAGTAGGGCGTCGTCGTTCGGGAGTAAGAGCAGCTGCAGCACGAGTAGTACCCTGAGCAGTGAGGGTAGTACCTTGTCCGAAGCAGATTTCGAAGAGAAAACCCAGCTCGAAAATGGCGGAAATGTTGAAATGGGAAACGCCGGTGCTCATGAACCAGCTGCACCAGATCAAGTCCATTGAGAAAAAAAATGAAAAAAAAAAAAAATCAAGAGTTTTGGTTTTGATAATTTCATGTAGAGTATATGGTAGGGTTTGGTTTTTGTTTAGGAAATTTCCGGAAATGTAAATAATTTTTGGAGGAATTGGAGCATCTCTCTCTCTCTCTCTCTCTCTCTCTCTCTCTCTCTATGTATATATATATATAGTATGTTCTAATAATTAATTTATATATATGTATGTTCTTGCATGTTGTTGATTGCATTTCTGCAATTTTCTGGAAAAAAAAAAAAATGAATCTTGAAAGGATTATTAATTAAAAGAGTAGTGTTTTCTCATTTCAATTCAAGTTTTACCCCACAAAATTAAAGAAGTAGTAGTTGCAAAATGAAGAAGAAGAAGGAAGAATTGAGGAAGAAGAAGAAGTGGTACAGTAGTACAGTAGAAGAGTGTTGGTCACGTGAGAGAATGGTGAGGGACACGTGGAAGAGAAGTTAGTTAATCCTTCGCGGCGAGCTGAAGCATTTGCCGCTAACAGATTTGCAAAATCAGGTAGCTGCTTTCAGATTTATATATTAATTAATTAATATATTATAGATTGATATAAGTATATAAACAATTATTACATCATAACATTCATTCCCACAATCTATTTTCCTATTTATTTTTTATTTTCTTATAGATAATGGAGGTGAAAACATTTATTATACTACTAGCCATACTTTTTTTGCTGATGTACTCTCATGGATCAAGTGATGATAAATTGGTGGAAACTTTAGGAAATTGAGTAGGGTATATCAACAATGAATAAAGTTTTTTGTGTTTAACTTTTTCATTTCTAATAAAAAGGTACACTATTATGTAGTAAGAAAAGAATGGAGATTGTTTCATGTAGACAAACAACATTCGGGATCTTATACTTTTATATCCCAATCGTGTACCGGATATTATTTTTGATCAGGTCAGCAAGCACCAGTTAATACTCGTATTGAATAAAGATTGATTATAGCTCACATATATTAATGTATATGGATCCACATATGGAAATAAGAGTAATGTAAAATGATGATGAAGCATGAGAAGAGACAAGCATGGAAATTATATAGGGTTAGTGAGGTACACAGCAGCATGCATATATATTGTGTTGCTGAGTGGACTACTACATTATTTTAGCCTCTCCACCTTCAAAAAAAAGAAAGAAAAGAGAAAGCCATTAATTTTGTTTATGGATTGTGCAACTAGTACCAGTTGCTGGGTGGCATGAATCAACTGCAAAAAGGGGTAAATGAACTGAGAGAGAATTATAATTGCCTCAATTGAATTGAGATTGTATTAGTTCCACACATATAAAGAGGTACAGAGCATGCGTAATAAATGTGGAGAGAATGATTCTCCAACTGTACAACAGTGCATTTATTTATCTAACTTATTTTCATTAACACCCCCCCGCAAGCAAAGCGTCGGATTAGGAGATACGCGAAGCTTGGATCGAAACAAGTCGAACAATGGACGCGCCAAACTCTTAGTAAAAATATCAGCAAGTTGTAGAGAAGATGGGACAAAACGAGTAGAAAGACGACCATTCTCTACCAGCTCGCGAATAAAATGATAGTCAATGTCGATATGTTTGGCGCGTTTATGTGCCACCGGATTTTGAGAGAGGAATAATGCACTCTTGTTGTCAGTAAATAGAATAGGAGCAGACGGAGGAAGAGCATGCAAATCCCGAAGCAAGTTGTACACCCAAACCAATTCAGAAGTTGTGCAGGCCATTGCGCGATACTCGGACTCACAGCTGGATCGAGAGACAGTGGGTTGCTTCTTTGAACTCCAAGATACAAGGTTAGGACCAAGGAAAATTGAGTACCCATAAGTAGACCGACGTGTATCGATACATCGAGCCCAATCAGCATCCGAGTAGCCAATCAAAGAGGGCCGCCCAGAAGAGAAAGACAAGCCAAAGGATAATGTGCCTTTCACATACCGAAGAATGCGCTTGACAGCCTGAAAGTGGTCCGTAGTAGGATTTTGCTGAAACTGACTCATTGTGTTAACGGAGTAAGCAAGGTCAGGACGAGTGATGGTGAGATATTGCAACGCGCCAACGAGGGATCTATACAAGGTAGGGTCCGAAAAAGGCTCGCCTGTAGTAGTAAATGAAGCACAAGGAGCAAGAGGAGTAGATACGGGTTTTGAATCCAACATTTCAGCACGAATTAAAATGTCCCGAGCATACTTGGACTGGCTTAGAAATAAACCGGAAGAAGGATATGACACTTCAAGACCTAAAAAATATCCCAAACGGCCTAGATCCTTGATAGCAAACTCACTCCGAATTTTTGATAACAAAGCCCGAATAGCAGCAGCATCGTTTCCGGTTACTATGATGTCATCTACATAGACGAGAAGGTATAAGAGAGTAGAGCGTCTCTTGAAAACAAAAAGAGATGTATCGGACATGCTGCAGCAAAAACCAAGATTGAGAAGAAAGGCGCGAAAACGTTGGTACCAAGCAAGAGGCGCTTGTCGAAGACCATATAACGCCTTTTTGAGACGACAAACATACGTCGGATGAAGAGGATCAACATAGCCCGGAGGTTGCTCCATATAAATCGGCTTAGATAAATTGTCGTTTAAGAAAGCGTTATTAACATCGAGTTGATGAAGAGGCCAAGATTGCATCGCAGCAAGAGATAGAACGATGCGAACTGTAGAGGCTTTAACAACCGGACTGAATGTATGTGTAAAGTCGAACCCAGGAAGTTGGCTGAAACCCTGAGCAACTAGACGCGCTTTGAAGCGATCAACGGTGCCATCAGCAAGTAATTTGGTACGATAGACCCACTTAGAACCGACTATATTTGTGTTTGGTGGTCGGGGTACAAGATCCCAAGTGTCGTTGGAACGTAGAGCTTCCATTTCCTCATTCATAGCAGAGACCCATTGAGGAGATTTTAAAGCAGATTTAATACCCTTCGGTTCGGATACGACTGTAAGAGCTGAATAAAGAGAGTTGGAATTAACTAGAGCAAGATCAGCAGGGTAACGTCGTTTGAAAATACCGGATTGGGCGCGTGTCCTCATTGTATGGGTGCGAGTAGGTGGAGGTGGAGAGGCTGAAGACGAAGAGCTGGGAGGTGACGAGTGTTGCAGCGTCGGTTCTTGAGTTATGGGAGCATCCTGTGGTGAAGGTGGAATATTTGAGCACAAGCGGCATGGTCCAGCGGAGTCCGAAACCGAAGTGTTTGGACTATGGGACAGCAGCTCCGACGTGTCACGAACAGGATTTGAGGATGATAACTCCGTAAATTCAGATATAGATAAGTCAGACATATGGTGTGAGGTGGAGTTCTTAGCATAGGGAAAGCAATCCTCATCAAAAATAGCATGGCGGCTAACATATACTCGAGAAGAGGTTGGATCAAGACACATGTAACCTTTGTGTTGAGTGCTGTAACCGAGAAAAACACACGGCACCCTACGAGGGGCAAGTTTGTTAGGAACATAGTCTCGAAGACATGGATAGACACGGCAGCCAAAAATGTGAAAGACATCATACGCCGGAACTCGACCATAAACAAGCTCAAATGGAGACTTTTGCCCAAGTAATGGAGTCGGCAATCGATTTATAATGTATACAGCTGTACTAAATGCAGCCACCCAAAAATGTAGAGGCACCGAAGAGTGAAACAATAATGCAAGGCCCGTCTCGGTAATGTGACGATGCTTACGCTCAGCGCGGCCATTTTGAGCTGGTGTATATGGACATGATATAAGATGACGGATACCACAATTAGAGAAATGAGATTGCAACCGACGATTCGTAAATTCTGTGCCACCGTCACTCTGAAATTGCTTCAGTTTGACAGAAAATTGAGTCTCCACAAAATTTTGAAATCGTACAAAGACATCAAAAAATTCTGACTTAGCACGCAAAGGATAAAACCATGTAAATCTGGTATGATCATCAATAAAAATAGCATAGTAGCGAAAACCAGAGTCAGACAAAATTGGCGCAGGGCCCCACAAATCACAGTGTACCAAATCTAAAATATGAGCAGCACGTCTATCACTATTAATAAAAGGCAGGCGTTTGCTTTTCGCCATTTGGCAAGAATTGCACAGATTAGGCGAAGGCAACAAAGAGGTAAGTGAGACCAGACCGAGTCTACTTAATAAAGAAACAGTAGAATGAGCAACATGCCCAAGACGAGAGTGCCACACATCAAAAGAAGCATGCAACTTTTTGTTGGTTGTTACAGCGGATAGAGCAGTTGTAGGCGAGTTGAGAATATACAACCCGCGATCAAGGCTGCCTGTTGCGAGCAGCTGACCTGTGTCCCGATTCTGTATGCGAAATTGAGATTTAGTGAATAAGACATGCACAAGATAATCATGTGTGAGCTTACTTATAGACAATAAATTTTTGGTAAGATCGGGCACCACAAGAACATCCTGCAATGTTAGATCACGAGTAATGGACAAAGATCCCTTATGAGAAATGGAGAGATTCTCACCATTACCCACTGTAACATGATCGGAACCCGCGTAAGAAGAGGATGTATCCAAATAGGTTGCATCAGGAGTCATGTGAGCGGAGGCTCCAGTGTCTAAATACCAGTCGGAAGCATTTGAAGGCGATAGGGAGCAGCCAGCAGAAAAGGCCTCTGCAAGATTTGCTGTAGTGGCTGGACGAGAAGCTCGATCATAATTGCGATCGTAGCGACGAGGGCAGTCAAAGCAATCATGATCGGTCTCTCTGCAAAACTGACATCGAGGAGTGAATTGTTGCCGACCACGGCCACGGCCTCGCCCACGATTGTTGTTGTTTCCGCGACCACGGGAAGAGGAAGATCGTCCCCTTCCTCTATTTACTGCAGTGAATGCAGCTTGTGCAGTAGGCGAGTCGTCAAGGGTTTTCTGAAATAGTTCATGACTTTGAGCTCGTGCCAACAAGGTTTGAAAATTAGGAAGAGGATGCTGGGCGAATTGAGCTGCTGCAAAACTGGAGAAAGAAGACCCGAGTCCACGCAAGAACCAATGAGATTTGTCGGACTCGTCAATGGGGCGTCCAATGGCGGCAAGCTGATCGCCAAGCGATTTGAAATGACGACCATAATCAGCAACGGATTGAGAGCCACGTTTCGCAGAGAGAAGATCATCTTTCAAACTGAGTTCTCGAGCTTTAGAGTCGTGACTATATGCTGCTGCGAGAGCCTGCCAAACATCGCGAGCAGTGCAGCAACCAATAACAACGGACATGGACTCTTCCGTCAACGTAGATACGAGAAAGAGTTTAAGAGTCTGGTCGCGGGAGAACCATGTGGCATATTCTGACCAGCGACATCTTTGATTGTCTCCGGTGGTGGAGGCGTTGATCCATCGACGAGGGACATGAGTTTCTGACTCGTGAGAAGAGGATGTAGTTGCGCGTGCCACAATAGATAGTTTGAAGAAGAAAGTTTGATGGTCACCATATGAATCATGGTGGAGAGAGGAAGAGTGGGCGTATCCGTCGCGGTGGCCATGGAGGGCAGGAACGGGCGGCTGGAATTGGGCAGAGATAGATCAAGGTGACGGCGCACAATTAGGGTTTCAGCCAATTAGGCTGATACCATGAGAGAGAATTATAATTGCCTCAATTGAATTGAGATTGTATTAGTTCCACACATATAAAGAGGTACAGAGCATGCGTAATAAATGTGGAGAGAATGATTCTCCAACTGTACAACAGTGCATTTATTTATCTAACTTATTTTCATTAACATGAACGTACGTGTGTTGGCCAAGCGATAGAAGGTTGAGTTTTGAGTCAAAGATCCTGAGTTCGAATCCTCCGTATTAAGAAATGCGGCAGCATGAAAATGCTTGGTGATGATCAATGTTGTACAGTACTACTACTGTAGGAAAGAGTGCAGAAATATTAGAATATAATTAATGTACAACAACTGTTGATAAATTTGATTTGATTTTTTTTTTTTCTTTTTCTTTTGTTTATGAAGAAAAGAAAGGAAAGAGGATTGACAAATGTACGAGGAGAATTCTTTTCTTTTCTTTTCTCCCAACACCTGACTGCCTTCCCTTTCCTCCAATCCCTAACAAACCACATTCTTTTCTCCATCTTTCACCAGTCTTACACTTGTGACCCCACCTAGAAATTCACGACCGACTCTCCGTCCCGTCTCGTTACGTCTATTTTTATCGATTCATAAAGTTAAACAGACAAAAGTTAATTTGAAACCAAGTTTGAAAGATTAATTACTCATCATCACATATTTGCTATCTGCATGCATATGAACAGCTCCAAAGCATGCCTTAAATAATTAAAAATTAATAATGCCACATTACATATGTACAGCAACATCCAATATATAGCAAACATATATTCCCCTAGTCCCTACAATAATTCACACCGGAGAGATACAATTCAGACCAATTACCTCATCACCGCTGCCCTACCACGAATTGACCTAACGTCCCCTTCTCTCTCGATGAAAGTAACAATTGATAATTCTTAGTTGAAAAATGCACGCGGAGATTAGTGTAAGTATCTGATGCAAGAAAGGTGAATAGTTCAGGAGTTAGGGTAATCGGTTTCTTGTGGTTAAGGATAGGCGTGAAAGAATTTGTGGAAAGAAATGAGATTTATTTTGTATGATTGATTGTAGCCTGCATTATTAATAATAGTATAGTAGTACTATTTGGTTTGACATCATATAATCATTAAACTTTGTTTTATTTTCAATGATAAGTTACGGTCATAACAAAGAAGCATATAATAGTGTTATTGATTTAAAAAGGTTTGAAAGCAACGAGACTTTAGTCTTTAGCTGGTTGAAAAATGCAATTATATACTGAAATCACAATTCAATACCGACTTCAATTCTATACATGTCTGCAGAGTTGTCGATAGAATTTTGTCTCGTTTAAAAACTCAATCTTCTAGAGATAGGTGAAATCTGCTGGTTTATATTATTATTTTCAATACTCCCCCTCACGTTTGAGAAAAACTCAAATTCTATAGGTGGATGCGATTTATATTATTATTTACAATACTCGCTATCACTTGTGAGCTCGATTTTCAACTTTACCTTTTCTGGGTAGGAGGCCCAACAAGTGTACACTTTTAATATTGATGAAGTTGTTATCAGCGGAAACTGAACACAAGACCTCGGCGTTGGCCAAAAACTCTGATACCATGATAGAGTTTAATGTGTACACTTTAGCACCGTAGCCTAAAATCCGGTGCCGAAATCAATTGTAGTGGGACGGACGAAGTACCGATCGTTGTGAGTCTTGTGACCAATTAAATTTAATAGAATTGAGTCATTGGGCTCTTACCCATACAAGAATATGGGCTCCCTTTGTATACAAGATAATAGTCCAACAGAAAACTACAGCCCAAAATACTAATTATATACTAATAAGTCTTAATTTAGAAATGTTGACGTCAACAAAAATTACTTAAAACTATAGTATAATTTTCCCGCGTCTTACCTTTTGAATTTCAAACGATAAAATAAGTTCAAAATAGTACATGAAGCCAAATGTCACCTTTTTAGCAAACTCTATTTATGCATTATTAATAGACTTTACCACATTTAGTAAACATTTTTAATATTAATTCCAAAGACTTTTTTGCCAAACCAACCTCCATTTAAACGGACCAGATTCAATGAACTAATAATTAACTCCTAATCACAATATTTGTACATCCCTAGTAAACGTCGAACTTATTTCCATTTAACTAATGCACCAATTTGGCTTCATTCCTTCACTAATCTAATCGTTTTATTCGAAATCGAGTTTGATACGTTACTTAAAATCAATACTAATCATATAGAATTAGCAATCTAAACATGATTAGCCGGCTCAGGACGGCAGTGCCACAACTGAAAGTGACAGACTTTTTCCATCTCAAATTCATCATTTAAGCAACATCTTCTTCTTCGTTAGATTCGCCGAAGAAACGCAGTTATCTCGAGAATCATGGGATCGTCCGTCAGTTGCTGCGGCCATGACAAAGTCGAAGAAGGGTAAGTAGATTAATTGTTCCGATCCAAACTCAGTTCGAATAATAACATTGTTCATTCTTCATGAGTTGAGAAATTCGTGTATTCAATGTTTTTATGTGCGAAGTTTGACGATGGGAGGAGGCGAGAACAACAATCCATGGCGGATTTTCACGTACAAGGAGCTCCACGCGGCCACAAACGGCTTCAGCGAGGATTACAAGCTCGGTGAAGGCGGTTTTGGGAGCGTTTACTGGGGAAGGACTTCGGATGGCCTTCAGGTAACCGATTCATCAGAGCTTCGATTGGTTACATGATCATAAAATATATTGTTTGTATTTAGAATTTGTGTGGATGTATAGATTGCAGTGAAGAAGCTGAAGTCGATGAACTCGAAGGCGGAGATGGAGTTCGCAGTCGAAGTAGAGGTTCTAGGGAGGGTTAGGCACAAGAATCTACTAGGGTTGAGAGGTTACTGCGCCGGCAACGATCAACGTCTCATCGTCTACGACTACATGCCTAATCTCAGCTTGCTCTCCCACTTGCACGGCCAGTTCGCCGGCGAAGTCCAGCTCGATTGGAAGAAGCGCATGAAAGTCATCATGGGCTCTGCTCAGGGCATACTGTACGTACACAACCCTATCTTTCTGAAATATGGTATCAGAGTCGGTCCAAGTCTGTCCAGTTTTAAACTGTACATACATAACTCTCTCTGTATATAATATAGTATCAGAGTCGGTCCAAGTCTGTCTAACAGACACTATATATAGATTGGATGATCGTTCCCACTGCATGTGCATGCAGGTACCTGCACCACGAGGTGACGCCGCACATAATCCACAGGGACATAAAGGCGAGCAACGTCCTCCTCGACTCGAACTTCGACCCGTTGGTGGCTGACTTCGGGTTCGCGAAGCTGATACCGGAGGGGGTGAGCCACATGACGACGCGCGTGAAGGGCACGCTCGGGTACCTGGCGCCGGAGTACGCGATGTGGGGGAAGGTGTCGGAGAGCTGCGACGTGTACAGCTTCGGCATCCTCCTGCTGGAGATCGTGACGGGGCGGAAGCCGATCGAGAAGCTGCCCGGCGGGATCAAGCGGACCATAACCGAGTGGGCCGAGCCGCACATAACCCGGGGCCGGTTCAAGGACCTGGTCGATCCGAAGCTGCGCGGGAACTTCGACGAGGGGCAGCTGATGCAGACGGTCAACGTGGCGGCGCTGTGCGTGCAGAGCGAGCCGGAGAAGCGGCCGACGATGAGGGAGGTGGTGGTGCTGCTGACGACGAAGGCGGCGGCGGCGAGGATCAAGAGCGTCAAGTATTCTGAGGATCTGATGGCGCGTGACCAGGACAGTGATGACGATGACGGCGGTGAGGGGAGGAGGAATGGGTATGAGGATGAGAGCAGCGTGTATGGAGTTTTTGGAGCGTTAGAGGCGCAGAAGATGGAGGATCCTTTCCGGCGCTACGGGGAGCGGCGATGAGAGAGAATGCTTAGTTAGAGTGAGAGAGAGAGGGAGATTATTGTTTTTGTTTTTGCTTTTGATAAATTGTGTATGTTTCTCTGTATACTTGAATTTTGGGACAGATTGAATTTGTGCCATTGCTGGGAAATCACCCCCTGAGGGCAGGGGATCATTGTGTTTGATTCTTTTCTCATTTCATTCAAAATTGAGACTAGAATTTGCAAAAATCGAGACAGAAGGTCTTATCCGCTCTTTAATTTTTAATTTTTCTCTTTTAAGATGTGCAAATAGTTGAATTAGCTATTCGAGTTGGGCTTGGAACCAACTCCGTTTTAATTTGGCCAATTCCTGATGCAATAAGATGGTACTCGTTGCTCCCTAATAAAATACTTTTTTCATCAAAAAAAAATGTGCAAAGATCTGCACAGGGATCAATTTTCCTGATATCTTTCAGCACGAAATTTTAGGAAGCACAACAATCGATATGGCACGGTCCGAATAGGAAAGTACTGTAGGATAGTTGATCCGAAGGGAGGTATTGTATTATTTTAGTTTCATCCAAACCTTAATATAACAAATGTAGGCCCAACTATAATATGGGTCCAAACTAGGAGCCCATCTATCTCCAAATAATGTTACAAACTAATTTTTTGGGCTGAAATTAAAATACGTATGTTACAAACTTATTTTCTTATTACAAATAAGTGAAAAATACTGATTTATGTATAGCAGTGACATATCTAGAGAAAGGTCTCACTTTCAAGCGTGTGTTACATATTATCCAAAAAATGCTTTTTATTACTACCTCCATCTCATATAAGTAGTCCTATTTGCCATTTTGGTCCGTCTCATCTATTAGTCCCATTTCCTAAAATGGTAAAAAATGATTGACTAAAATTAACTCTCTCTCTTCAGAATCAATTACAGCCACACATTTCCTCCTTTATTGGCTACTGTGCCCATTCCAAATGGGACTACTTATATGAGATGGAGGAAGTATTAATTGAGAAAAAGAAAATGTGTAACATTATTTGTAGCAAAGAATCTAGTGAGACTATTGGTTGATATTTGAAAAGAATTGATCATAAAAAGGAAAAATACATGAACAAGTGGGGAAGTCGACTGGGCTGGGCCCTACCGGGAGTGGATCAAGATAAATATGCGTGCTGTTTTGGGCCATTCCACACGTGAACTTCACGTGCTTCGGGACCATTTCTGTTGCCTTCTTGGGCCCCACTTCTTGTTAATGCTATTGTTCGTCGTTTTCTTGTTTTACTTTAATGTAATAGTCATGTAACGTAAGGAAATATAAAAGTTTATAATATTCACCGCTCCGTCGTTTACTTTGATGCATAACAAATTCGGGTAATCATCTTATATAGTACTCGTACCATGGTTCATAATCGAACATAATCGAAATAAGCCTGTTTAATTTACTTTATTACCAACTGAATCGAACCGAATCGATTATAAAAAAGAAAATTATCCAAAGTAACTGAATTCAATAGTACGGTCCGGATAACTGGTTCCTAGTCGATTATGAAGAGAGCATATCCTCAGGTGGTAAGATTCTGCACCTACATCTACTAACACGATGATTTCATCCGAAAGAAACATGACGTTATCTATGGGACGAATGGAGTTACAGTAAGAGTTGTGTGCATATTAGTATTCGTTCCGTTGCCAACCCGAATTTCCACTTATCCACACCAAAACAAGGAAACGCTTTACAACCCACAATCTAAAACTTGACACATATTTAGGCAGACAAGTTCTTAGGAAGAAATCCTAATTCTCCTTTCCCTTTGGGGTTATGGAGAGGAAAAATTGGGCCTAACTAGAAGCAGGTTAGGTGGTGTCTGATTGGTTCACAACTATTCTGAATTTTAACACCGGATTTTGATACAATCAATCACCACCAATCATCTCTCTGCCTAAACCTTTAAAATATCTATTTCCTCAATATTGAAAGCGACCCCTTAGCCAACCAGGATCCAGTTTTAGATCCACTTTCATTCACACCCAATCATAGATATTGGACACATCCATTAGTATGGACCGTCCGTATTTATACCTGCATAAATACCGAAAGTAGGGTTCGGTTCGGTCCGGTCCGGTCCGGTCTGGTTTCAAGTGTGAATATGTATAATAAGCCAGTATTCAAGTATATACACAAATCTCATACAAACTAATACCCCCTCCGTCCACTTATATAAGGATAGTTGACTGTCTTTTTGTGACGAGGCATCAAGGTTTGGGCAGCCGCTTTCTCTTGATATGGAGTTCTATGAAATGATCGTTGTAATAGTACTACGAGTCTAACATCATTCAAAATAAATACGATATATTGTTTTCCATATATCATATATAGAACATTTTATATTGAAGTAGTACATTAACAGGGCTAAAATGGCTTAATAGGGCTAGTTGAAATCGAATTTCAAAACATCAAATTTGAGGAATATATGAATAAAATACATATACACAATTTTAATAATTTTATTTATTTCCCTAAGAAAATATTTAGAAGGAAAGAGACAAAGCCCCTCGACAAAAAAGTAGCAGGGCTTTTCAGAGTGCAGATACAGATACAATTCTTACAAAGTACCGATTCGCTTCAAAGAGTAATCAGAAAAGGCTGTCATAAAATAAAATATAACCCACTAGAATTTAATTACTCCTTACTAATTTTAACTTATCACAATCAAATCTAGTTTATAATTAGGCTGAAAATTAACTAAAAAGGGATAATACAACAGTAATATCATTGTAGTAGTAATTCAGAACGAGGGGACGATGCCGAATCTAGCGTCGGCGATGAAATTAGCGGCGCCAGCACCGAAGATACGGTCGATATCCGATTCCGGTTCGGTTCGTTTAGCGAACCGGCCTTTGATCCTCGGCCGGGTTTCTGCATAAGCCTTTCGGGAAGCGTAGCGGATTGTTTTCTCGAATTTCCGGTTCTTTCTCTTCTCCTTGTACCTTAGCACCCTCGCTTCCCGGTCCATTCCCGCCACCTGCGGGACTTGGTTACCGGTCGGATCGACGGTTGAACCGATGCTTCGACCGAACGAGTACGATATTTCCGATAGGGAGCTCCCGTCCGGCACTACGCCCACGTCCATTGACGACGATGAAACCTGAGAAGAACATAATTTTTTTTTTCAGATTATTTGATAAATAAACCGGTGAGTTTTCAGAAGAAACGGAGGGAGCAGTAATTAATTACACTGTGGCTGAGAGAAGGTGGGGTGAAGCTGCTGCTGTTGTTGTAGTTGATGTTGGACCCACTGAAGTCGATCTCGAACCGGTTTTCCGGCGACTGGTCATGAGTTAACCGGGCCGGAAACGGCGGTTTGACGGTTGATTGGACCGGGACGACGCTGTCGCTGTACGGCTGCGACGAAATCGGGTAGGTGTCGAAGTCGAGGAACTGCTCGGAATCCTGAAAGAACAGCTCCATCGCCTTCAAATCAGGGGCGTCGGCCGGGATTTTGGCGGCGACGATCGGGCTCGCCGGCAGCCAGGGATCATGGATGTAATTACTCTGTCCGCCGCCGTGGGCGGCGGTGGCGAACAGAGCCGCGTCGGGCTCGTCGGCGGCGGACTTGATGACGACGGACTCCGCCGTGTCGTAGAACGGCACCACCGGCACCCGGTCGTGGCGGCTGGCGAGGGGGTTGGCGGAGTGGATGTCGCGGTCGCAGGTGACGCAGAGCGCGGCGGCGTCGGCCTTGCACGTGACGGCGGCGGGGGCCTGCTCGCAGACCTCGCACACCCACACCCGCTCGTGCTTAACGGCGGCGGCTGGGTGCACCTTGGCGTCGCAGGGTATGCACATGAAGGCCGACTCGCCGCGGCAGAAGAGCAGCGCCGCCGCCGACTTGCAGTAGTCGCAGGGCTTCGCCGCCGCGTTCAGCCCCGCCGCGAAGAACTTCGCCCTGGGGGCGCCGCCGCCGACGTGTGTCATCCCCGAATCTAAATCAGTCAAAACGGAAACTAGGAATTTTAAAATTTTTAAAAATAAATTTAGAAAAAGAAGCCAATAATTTCCTTCTTCTCTTCTCCTCCTCCTCTCCAATAGAATTGGTGACTAAGCTAAACTAGTGGCTTGAGAGAGAGAGAGAGAGAGGGGGTGCGGAAGCGCATCTTTATCTAAATTTTACAAGTAGCGAGAGTGGACATCCGGATGCTGACGAGTGCGGGGGCGACACGTGGAGGCCGTTTCAGCCACACATAAAAGGCCAAGTGATATTTTGTGTTGAGTAGTTGTCATTTGTCTGTGCCGACGTGGGGCCCGCGGGCAAAGTTTTGCATTGCTCATGAAATTAAGGTGGGACGAGGCTACTTGTATCGCAAAGGCTAAAAGAGGGCGTAATTTTCATCACGAGATTTTACTACTTCCATATAAAGTGTTCCTCCGATCTCTTCGTCCCCAATATTAGTCGGCCGAATTTTCCGATACGAATTTTATAGTGGTTTGTATGTCCTTTTTCGTATTGTATATTGAAATATTGAATATATTAACATTTGTCTTTTAAATGATAAATTAGGGTTGACGTTCCTAAATTAGTTGTGAAACAAACATCACGAGTAAAAAAAAAACAGTAAGAAAATTTGTTCAAAACTACCATGGATAAGGGACGCTAGCTCCTTCCTATCCTATGATCAAATCTACTACAATTTATATGGAATAAGGGTTTTCTTTTGTTGTTATCGATAACTTCATAGAGTTTGGTTGATGAACTAAAAATTGGGTAACCCTAAGGCCCCTAACTCCTTGTCAAGCAGTAGTTCTGATCCAGTGATCCTGATATTTCGATGACCCTTTACAAAAGTGAAAACGTAGGCCTCTTATGTAACTATATTCTATATACAAAGACATTCAATAAAATAAAATAAATATTAGAAGCAACTACTATGGGCCTTCTAAATATAAGCCTCATTATTTTCAATATAATATAGACAAGCATGCATTGATTCTAGAATATTTTGGGCCTTTTTGATCTGGGCCTAAACAGTTGCACTGTTTACTACCTACATCGAGCCCGTTAAGAAGCTTTATTCAAAGGGTTGCATAAAGAGTTCGATCATCGTGTTCCATAGAGAGAATGAGTTTGGATAAGATGGAGAAATTAACTAAGAGGCAAACGGTTTATGAACGATCCAGAGAAATTAGTTAGGCTTCTTTAATTTAATTTATTATAAACTTATTAGTTTGTTTGTCTAATTAATTTCTTTGTCGATAAGTTTTTCTTAATAACGAGTAATGTATGACGAAATACTAATAAACTTCTTTTCTAATTAATTGGAGCCGTACCCGTAATTCAAATACCAAGTACCTCAAGTCGCTAATCGACACGTACAGTTGACAAAAAAATAATTAAATAAAAACAAAATAAAAAGCCGACATTTGATTAGTTTAATGATGAGTTGATCATGGGCTGTATAAAATAATAAATTAAAGATTATGTTTAATCAATTAATTAAACTTAAATTATGCTAAGTTGGCGTAGGATTGGACCACGCGTCACGCCAAATTCTTGGGTTTTATTAGAAAGTTTTTTGTTTTTACTCTCTTCAAACAATCAAGAGATTCAATGTTCTATTCTTTGGATTTTGTATTATCCTAAATGGAAGCTAATTTGGACTACGCTAAATGAAAGTTTCAATGTTTATTAGTAATTATAGTATGTGTCGTTTCTCAATCCTACGCTGTTCTATGTGTACGGTTTTGGTTGAGTGGCGTTAGGAAAACACATGTACATGATCACGAAATACAGAAAAATATAGGGCTGGGAATTCGGGGCGGGGCGGGTACCCGAACCCGAAAATCACAAATTCTTAACCCCGAACCCGAACCCGAACTTCAATTCGGGTACCCGAAAACCCGAACGGGTTACCCGAACGGGTTTTTGGGTATCCGAAAAACCCGAAATTATTTTAAAATTTTATTTTATTCAAAAGTTAATTAATTATTGTGTAATTATATCTATTATCCACCTTCTTTATATGAACTAAAATACATACTGATTATTTAAATTAGTACCACCTTAAAATTTTAATGTACATCACATGATAAAATCGAATTCTTACAAATATTAAGAATTTAAGATGATTAGACGATCAATTAGTTAACATAAAGTATAGCAATTTTGGAATATTAATTTAATCAATATGAATACTACTACTACTACTTTTTCGATTTGGAAAAAAAATGGAACATATATTTAGCTTTTCTATAATTCTTTCTTTCTTTTCACAAATGAATAATCAAATATATGTATAATTAATAAATATTATTTAATTAATATATTAATATTTTCAGGTTTTTCGGGTACCCGAACTTCGGGTTCGGGTAACCCGATACCCGAATTTTTTCAAAATATTAAACCCGACCCCAACCCCGAACCCGAACTTTCGGGTTTCGAGTACCTGAAAACCCGATCGGGTTCAGGTATTTTAGTCCCGACCCGAAAACTCGAACCCGAATTCCCACCCCTAGAAAAATACGAGATTGTGTCCACCCATAAACCATTATCTAGTTTGACTTCTTTGTTGGGGTAGTAATTTAAGCATGGCATTCCCCAATTAAAGAATTTGGGAGGTCACGATCGACTAACCCAAATTAAGTATTGGTAATCATAAGTTTAAGGGAAAAGTCATGATAATCATAGATTATTTTGGACAAAAGTAGATGGATGTTGGTAGAAATAGTTAAATTAATATAATTAGTGCGATTATAAACATTTAATTAATATGAGCACTTGCATTAGAATATTACTACTATATACTCTAGAAGCTACTATATCATCCAACGTGGTGATTTTGTAGAATTTCAATAAACTTCATTAAATTCTAAATACTAACGGAGTTTTGTATTCTTTCCCCAATCGAGAAGAGATTTAACCGTATACAAAAACGTTCTCCTACCCTCCATATATATAGATAATAAAAATGGTTACAATGGATACGAGAGTGTTATGTTGCGACTATATAGGTTGTTTGTATAAATTCGGAACTTCAACAATTAAAGAGCAGTGCCTATAAAAATTAGGCGGCTCTATTTAACATTACTTTTCTCCACTAGGAGAGAAACGTGATGGTTTTTTATTTTCCTTTTATTTATTTTTTGTCGTTTATAAAACTTTTTTTTTTTTAAATAAAATAAAATAAAATTCATCAATTTATAGATATGGTTGTTCATTTCCCGCTGTATTTCGGTGTACAGTGAAATTACAAAAATGTCCTCGGGCGCTTGACAGCGGAGAAGGGGCAAGTTTTTCAATAGCGTGTTGACCGTGGGAGGGACATTTTGGGTAGTGTCGAGGAAAGTGTGGGTCCCGCAATGCTCGACGATATACGGCACACCAGATATGATATCACGTGCCCTTGATAGCGAACCGGAGAAGCTTCTAGACTTTTTTCCGGCTTGTGGGCCCACACTCGCCGATTCTTGCCTTCCCCATTATTTTCTTCAATTCTCTTTCTGCAACAACCAAATTGCCTTTTAAAAAAAGTATTGGGCCCTTTTACTGGGCCCGGCCCATTAGTAGGTCTGGTGCTGAGAAGCTTAGCTGTTTGCAAAATAGGCTATTTGGGCTTAATTGGGCCTATTTGGGATTTCACATATTAATATTTCGGCCTAATTGGGCTTATTTGGGATTTCACATATTGATGTTTGGGCCTTATTTGGGCAATTATACAAAAAAGGAGATTCAAGGCTTCCAATCAAGTTATCAATTTTGTTTTTGAATTTTGTGGTATGAGTTTCATTCAGTGTTTTCATTTTTTAAAGACGATCAGTAATGGTTTTCCTTTTTTTTTTCCCTTCACGGTGACTCGAATTCCCGACTTCATTGTTGGGAGAATCGTCTTAATTGCTAGTTTCGAAAATGTTTTGGATACATATCAATTGTCCGTCAATACAATGAAACTTAACACAAAAATACAACGAATGATCACGTTCACGTTAAATGGTGATTTAGGGAATCCAGCTATCACTAGAAGAGCTAAACCATAAAAATCATGTGACTGTTTAAGAATTTATAAATTGAAAATTTCCTCTCAGAAAGTGAATCTCCGCGTTCAGTTTACTACTCACTCATCATTCTCCAAACACGATTGTAATACAAACTTGGGGATAGAGAATCCGATTTGCATTTGTAGTTGCTACGAGTCTTAAAATTTGATATGAATATCTTTGAAGGACATTATGGTCAAATGAGGTCGGCTGGAGACTGCGCCAGCTTTGATTATATATTAACTATGTAGGAGTGTGTTTTTTCCTTGAATATTACTTCCAACTTGAACCATTGTTTTCTTTATCTCAGTCTTATCATCTCAATTCGCAAACATTTATTCAACACTAACTTTTCCACGCTCAAAAATAGTCGAAGTTATACTACATCCGCGCCGTCTCATTTTGTCTTTTCTAATAGACTCATAAAATAATAAAAAAGAGTATAATCTCAGACGGGATAAAATGAGTATAATATCGGAGAATATGACTGGTACCTGAAAGATGTATAGCGGTCAGTGGCATCCAACTCCGGTCAAACGTGTTTCTCATGATCTCGTGTAAGGTTACCCAACAATTTAAATAATTGTACCGATTTCGATTCAACGTATCGAAAATATTAACTTTTATTTAATTCTATAATGTTTTTTATAAAGATTAGTAGTATATATTATTTTAATTGAAAAATAATACTCAACGCCAATTTTCCAGTCAATTTAAGTGAGTTTTTTTTGGGTCTGGTCTTTTACAATTGCAATTGTTTTGACCGTGAATCAAATATCATGACTTGATTTTTATACATTGGAAGATTAAACTTTCATCAAGACTTTTTTTTTTTTTTTTTTTTTTTTTTTGGGGCAAGACTTTTAGGGTATTCAACTAGCAAATTTAATATTTCAATAAGTAGGGTGAGCTCAATGTACTTAGAGCGCCAAACCCTAATAAAGTAGTAATTAATTAAGCTGCCATATCAATTGGTTTTTATGCATTTTTTCAATGGTTTTAATTCATTGTGATTTAGTTTGAATTCGCAACTATTTTTTACGGCTCACTCATCGAATAAGGATTTATAATTGCTTTAACATTTAAATTTATAGTATATGTTTTACTACTTGTTAAATCTTGATTAATAATTCCAAACATAAGAATGGTAATTCCAACACAGAACAATCTATTCCAAGTCAAATAACACAACTACAAAATGTAAGAATGTGACAAATGAATTTTATTTCAATAATAAAAGTATGAAGTAATTATTTGAGCTTACAACATGTAAAAGAAAAGGTTGCTATCTCAACAAATTATTTAGAACAGCTCCCCCCATTTTCCCATAGGGTCAAGAGCCTTTGCAATTGCATGAGCAAACCCTTCCCCCATATTTACATCCTTCATGGGAGAAATCTTCCCATCTGCTCAAACTCGGACGCCATCTTCATCTTACGTTTAATTAAATTTTCGACGACGAAATTATTTTAACGATAATTTACAAATTATTAATGAAATGAAGACTCTCCTTTCCTCCTCCGATAAGTGACACAACGGTCCCTGCGATGTGCTTCGGACTCAACCCGGCTTCTTCGATCTGATCGCTCTGTGCTCCGTGGTCGATGTACCTATCGGGAAGAACCATTGGCCTCCACTGCAAGAACACATACAAAAATTCAAGATAATTAATTTAAAAAACCCTAATCATATTCTCAAACTCATAATGTAACCAAACGTTGTCGTTTCGTTTCGTACCTTGAGATTGCCATCTAGCAAGCCGTTGAGGGACAAGAAGTGAGAAATGTGAGCACTGAATCCTCCGATGGATCCCTCTTCGACGGTGATGAGAACCTCGTGCTCCTGCACCAGTTTCTTGATCAACTCGCCGTCGAGGGGCTTGCAGAATCTTGCATCGGCGACGGTGACGGAGATTCCGTGCTGTTCGAGGAGATTCGCCGCCGCCATGCAGTTCTGCACGATGGTTCCGAACCCTAGAATCGCCACCTTGCTCCCCTCCTTCAAGATTCTCCCCTTCCCAATCTCCAACGCAGTTCCCTTGTTGTTCGATGGGAGAGCGACGCCGATGCCGTTGCCTCTTGGGTACCGAACGCAGCTGGGGCGGTCGTCGATGATGGCGGCGGTGGCGATCATGTTCATGAGCTCGGCCTCGTCGGAGGGGGCCATGACCACCATGTTGGGGAGGCAGGCCATGTAGGTGGTGTCGAAGGCGCCGCAGTGTGTGGGGCCGTCGGCCCCCACTACTCCGGCCCGGTCCATCATGAACCGGACCGGGAGCTTCTGAAGGTCGACGTCATGGACAACCTGATCGTACCCTCTCTGGAGGAAGGAAGAGTAGATGGCGCAGAAGGGCTTCATCCCCTCCGCCGCCATGCCGGCGGCGAACGTCACCGCGTGCTGCTCCGCGATCCCGACGTCGAAGCACCGGTCGGGGAACCTCTTCTGGAAGATGTTGAGTCCCGTGCCGCCGCCCATGGCGGCGTGGATCGCCACGATCTTGTCGTCGTGCTCCGCCTCCGCCACCAGTGACTCGGCGAAGTATTGGGTGTAGGACTTCGTCTTGTTCTTCGTCTTCATCTGCTTCCCTGTCTTGGCATCAAATTTCACCACCCCTGCAAAATCGTAATCCTTAAATTAGTGATAAATTCATCATCTTCTTCAAGAATTCTTCTTTTTCCTTTTTTTATTTGATAATTACCATGCATTTTGTCGGCGGCGATTTCTGCAGGGGGATAGCCTTTGCCCTTTTCGGTGATGATATGGATAAGAACGGGGCCAGGCGCCGGCATTTCCTTAACTTTCTTGAATATGTAGACGAGATCTTCGATGTTATGGCCGTCGACCGGTCCGATGTAATAAATGCCCAGTTCTTCAAAGAGCGAAGCGCCTGGTTTCCCCATCATCCCTTTCACGTAGGTGTCGACCTTCGAAGCAATTTCATGTGCAGGCGGTCCCATCTGCTTCGTCATGCTCTGTTCATAAAAAAGATTGGATTTTTACTCAAATTAGATCGAAAAATGAGATGGGTTTGTAGTAATTGTTGTTTAAACGTGTAAAGATATCGAACCTTTGCTGCTTCGCGGAGTTGCCGGAATCTTCTGCTGGCTTGCAGTTTGGTCAGGGCTTTGCTCAGAGCTCCGACCGGCAGGGCAGGGCCGTCGACGGTGGCAGTGGGGAGAGATACTTGCTTGTTATCGTTTAAGACGATGATGAGGTTGGAATCGAGGAATCCGGCGTTGTTTAAGGCCTCGTAGGCTTGCCCGGCTGTCATGGCGCCGTCGCCGATCACTGATATCACGTGGTTGTTCTTCTGTTGTAGATCACGCGCCACCGCCATCCCTAAACCGGCGGAGATACTGGTGGAGCTGTGGCCGACGCCAAAGGCGTCGTGCGCGCTTTCGTCTCTTTTAGGGAAACCGGCTAGGCCGAAAGTCTGCCTGATTGTGTGCATTCTTGCTCTCCTCCCGGTCAAGATTTTGTGTGGGTAAGCCTATAATTATTCAACATTATAAGTATTTCAATAATTGATAAACGGTTGTCACGAGAGAAAGCACGATTATATATATATATGTACCTGGTGTCCGACGTCCCAGATGATTTTGTCATCGGGAGTGTTGAAGACGTGGTGGAGCGCGACGGTGAGCTCCGACACGCCTAGGCTCGAGCTCAGATGGCCGCCGGTTTTCGACACGGTGTACACTATCTCCTCCCTCAGTTCATCAGCTAGGTTTGCAAGTTCCTACACAAGAGCCAAAATTAATTGTTGAATTGATTCAATGCACGTGTTTTTGTTTAACGATGATGTTTCTTGATTTTGACAAGTCAAACCTTAACTAGTTGTGTAGGAAAGTCAAGAGTTTGAATATTGGAAACATTAATTTGAAATTTCTATGCATGCATAACTACTCCTATTTCCTATTTAGCATTTTTTTTTAAATTAATTAAGCAATTAATTAATAAAAATATAGTACCTCGGTGGAGAGATTTTTCATGTGATTAGGGTAGTTGATGGTGTCCAAGATAGGAGTGGTAGGCTTCTCTCCGGTGAAGCTGAGAGCTCTCGATTTCTGGCGGCTCAGACCCTCCCCGCTCGGAACGACGTCGTTCGAGCTATCCTGCTGGAGAGCAGCTACCACAGACAACTGAAACAAAAAAAAATAACACAAAATTATAAACATGTACAAACACAAACATGATATTTATATATTGCACGTGGAAGGAAATCGATCGAAGGCGAGAAACAACAAACCCTATGATTTTTGAGGGGAAGAGAAGCAGTGGCACGTGAGAGGAAGGTTGAATCCTCAGAATGGATCAATGGCAAGAAACTGCTCTTGATAACTCCACATGAAGAAGCCATCTCTCTTCTTTCTCTCTCTTTCTTTCTCGCTCTTCCTCGGAGTAAAGTAAAGCTAGGAAAGGAAGGAGAGAGGAGTTGAGAGAGAGAGGAGTTGAGAGAGAGAGAGAGAGAGAGGAGTGGTAGGTGGTTGAAGAAGGAGAAGGTGTAAGTGGTGGGAGATAAAATGGTGGATTGTTGGAGCATTTTATAGCAAGAGAGTTTAATGCAAAGACGTGACTTCTCATGAAGAAAGAGGCCAAATTAGCCAACCAAATTTGGCTTCCTTGGTCAAGAATTAGTAAATAGTCATTTTAAACACTTCCCCTTTGGACTGGAATTTTTATTATTCAACACTATATATGTATATCCATAATCATTAAAAAAGATTGATTAATAATCGTGAATGCCTAAAAATACTATTAAAAAAAAATGAAACTTGGATATTTTATTTATTTATTTATTTATTTAAATAATTAGTGTAGATATTTTATATAAAAAAAATGTCAAAATTTGAGAGCTGCATGCATGATTATGGTCAAGGGGGAAGAGGTGGGGTTATTTGTGTCGAGTCATAATCCATTAATTGTGCAGTGGAAATTAATTATAATTATTTGGCGTGTGTTGAGGTACCCATGTTGTTGCATATATCACAAATTTTCTTGATATATAATTAATTTGGCTGCTAGAATTAATTCATCAAATATAAGGGCCAATATTTCATGAAATATACAAGTGAATTAGGATGAGACGGATCGAGTGAGGTAATACTTATTAATAATCGCGTCAATTAGAGTGGGACGAAGGGAATACTTATTAACTAAGTGTAGTCAATTACGTAGATAAAATGAGAACTTAGTTAATTCAATTTTATAAGATTTTAATTCACGATAAATCTAAATCGTGCATGAGTAATTTTATTATTTTTTAACCCATAATTAATGTACAAGTATTTTATACGTATTAGTAGTATTTTAGTACGTGTATATTAGATGTATATATTGAGTAAATACAATACATACGGTGATATTTCAATGATAGGGTCCTCCATTCTGTCAAATTGTTTACTCAAGAGAGTTTGGCCAGGCTAATTAATTAATTAACTAATTAGTTAATTAATTAATTATTCCCAATCTAAATTAGTTTAAACTAACTCTAATTAAGTAAAATTAATTAATTAACGGCCACATTTAATACAAGCGCATCTTGTATGTTGACGTAATGCCTCTACGTTAATACGAGAGACGGAGGGATCATCGTATATTGATTTTTTTTTTGCCTTGCCTTATATAAATATTAGTTGCAGCAATGGATAGTCGCCAAGAAAAACCTCTAATACTAATTAATCAAAGTGTAGAGTAGGGGAAACTCGTGTCAAAATACTTGGTATTAATGTTATAAATGAGAAAGGCATGCTTTTCCCAAACTAGCTTTCATATAGTATATTTTTTTATTTGTAGCCAAATGTATATACTATGATCTCTTTTATTATTTTATAAAGTGCGTCATATATGAACATAAAATAGATCGTTTAGGAAAAGTCGGAGGTAATATTATTTTTGTTTTTTTGGTAACTATCTGAATATTTGTCATTGTCATGCATGTGCTATGTTTATAATAATTTTTCCTTATTTTTCCCGTGAGTTTATATTGTTCAGGAATAATATCCTGCTAAAATTCCAAATTTCAAATATACATAATTTACAAACATCTTCTAAAATAAAAAAGAAGAGATCTATTTCCTTGGATATATTCTATGTCCCCACCAACAATATTTAAAATCATTTAAAATGCTGTCATGCATTTTCGTTTCGAATATAGAATTTTATTTGGAAACAAGAAAATTATTAAATTTTGACCATTTTTTCTTCATAATTGAGGATAAGGGCAATCTCGACTTTTCGTCCCTTTAGAAACATTTAAATAAACGCCGGTCGTTAAAGACCGTTGAATTCCCCTTCGACGGTAGTAAATTATTGAATGGTTAAATTTTAAATTTATCCTCTCCAATTTTATTTTTTTGATGATTAAGAAATTGATATGAATAATGATGGAAGGCATGTTACGGAATTACTACTCTCGGCGTCCCATTTTTCTCGACACGTTTCTCGTCCTAATAATTCCATAAATAAGATGAAGTGGTACGATCTGAGTTACGGAATTACTACTCCCGTCATCCCATTTTGCTCGACATGTTTCTTGGGACGGGGGAGTATGAGGCTTTGGGGCATGCTATTGCTACGTGTAGGTACCAACAAATCTTTGCAAGTTCTTGTTCTCTACCAGAAACTCCCCACTCATTAATAAACACGATTTGTTAATTTACGATTTGTTAATTTCATGGTTTAATTTAGCTAAATATTAAATTAGACTGCAGTAGTACATTCGGCAGGGCAGAGATTGATAATCTATAATTTTAATTAAAGAGCGACAATTTCTTATGTTATAGTTAATTAAATGTAAGTTTGGTTAAGTTTGAATTTTTAATAATTAAACCACTACTTATAAAATACTACTCCTCCATTATTTAATGAACAAGATAGGCCCAATTTACGAAAGGGAATTGTGTGTGTGTTTTTTCTTCTCACAATTCCAAGTTCTTGTTTAATGCTCCCTCAGTTACGTCTGATTACGACGAGTCTGATTGCGACGGAGGGAGCAATTTGTTTATCACGACGGACGAATTAGTAATAGTATCGGCTCAAGTCAAAGTCTGAAACCTAATTTATAAAGTGTTCCGAATTAATAAGGCTAGAAGTAATGCCTTAATTGCAACAACCAAACCCTAAATATCAATGAAATTCATGTTTAACACATCATAAAATTTTATAGAAGATAATTATATCAAAAGTATTTAATTACACAGTTTTGCCATGAAATTATAAACTAAATTAAGTTTAAATTCTTTGATAGTTGTTACTTTAATCATGATCGAATTATACCAAATGATTTGGATAATCATTGCAATTAACGGTTGTTATTTTGGAGTATACCTAAATATTCGCCACTTATACAAATTTAGTCCTCAAATCTAAGTTTCAAGAAACCACAAGTTCGAAAAATTTCATCATTTTCGGTAATATAAAAAAGAGTGATAACCAAACAGATTTAATCATGTATGAAAGCATAGAAACGATATAGGAACAAGAGTTCTGAATAATGGAATGAGAAGAGACGGGAGGTCGTCGTGCAGGTAAAAACTTCGAGGTGTAATTTCGTATCAACTGTCCTGTTAACGACCCGGAGTAAGATAGCGATGTAGTATAACTAATGGAATCTTGATACAAAACCATACCATTATCTGGTCAAGACTCTCTCAAATCAGCACTTGTACAATCACAAAAAAATATCTGAAATCTTGTCTCACGATTCAGCTACCTCCGGATTTCAGCGTATTACTTAACCTACTCAGTTGGAAAGAGGGAGTGGAAGCAAGTTTAGTATATACTAGAGTAGGGGCAATAAGTCGATAGCATCAGCGCATCACCGGATACTATAGAACAGGAATCATGATGCTGCATTAGCATAATAAATCGTAAATAGATGTGTGATTGTGCTTACCAGTCCAGACCCTCGAAGAGACCTTCTCCCTTTATGGCAGAAGTTTTAAAAATGGACCATTGGCGGTTCTTGATTTTGTGCAACTCTAATGCTTCAGTAATGGCAGCATCATCGAGCGCCCCAGGAAGATCCTGTTAACCAGCCAGCAGGAGGGCACGGAATTTATATGCATGGTAACAATTCAAAAAGTTAATTCGATCTTCAAGGAATATATACCTGTTTGTTTGCAAATAAGAGGACTACAGCACCTTTTAGCTCTTCCTCCTGAAATGAGGCCATTATTTAATAAGTCAATAGTGAGAGCAGAGAAAAGCACAAGAGAGTATGTTCACGTTTGTAATCACTAAATAGAGAATGAATATGAATCGTGAATAAACCACTATATGACTCAAATGTAATGCAACAACAGGAACAGAATATCTGTCTATCCTTGGAAAAGTAACTACAGCCATATTGCACTTAGTGCAGAAGAAATTCTGAATATTGCCAAGGAGTTGATTCAGTTTACTGCAGCATAGTATTATCTAAAACAGCCAACAGAGCATGAAACATACTTGATACTGAATATTTAACTTCGTGTCCAATACATCAACGAAGATGGATAAAATATTCTCAGAATGTTGGAATTAGGTGGCCAGATGACAATTTGAGATTCCTTTATATAATAGTTTTCCATAGTTTCCATGACGAATGTGATTCAGACACGTAAACGAAAAGAAACGGAAATGAAAAATAAGAGAAAGAGCACCTCCAATATTGCATGAAATTCTTCTTTGGCTATCACCAGTCTATCAGTGTCACTTGAATCAACAACATATATTATAGCTTGAGTGTTAGGAAAGTAGCACCTCCAGTATGGCCTAATTAAGAAGAATTGAAATGTGTGATGAGTGACAGCTACGAAAAGCATCTAGAAAGATATTATCAAACTCATTCAAGTATTCCGCCCACATAAAAATGTAAACTCAACAAGGCCCATATTAAGTGCATATACAGAGTAAGCATAATCCCGGTTCCAGAAAATCAATTAGGAAGGGGCAAGAACTCCTGATAATTATATACTATGACATATTACATGTTACAGTTATTCCCTTTGTCAAAATCATAGCAAGGATTCCAATTGCAACAAAATTTAGTTTATTTCTTCTGTCAAGATGTATTAAAAATAGTCCTGCATTTCTCAAAATAGATAATTCTTATAACCTCATATCAAGGAAATATGTTATGTGCTACAAAATGAGAATCATAGAATATAAAGAGTTACCTGATACTAGTCTGTCCACCTGCATCAGCCAACAAAAAAATCTGTGTTAGAATACTGACCATGACTCACCAAACAAATCAAAGTATTTCTCATTCATCGAATACAACTCAACAACACTAGTTCTTCCTTTCCAATTTTAAGAAACTAATAAGGGTGACAGAAAAATTTTAAGTCCTTAAAATCCCCATGCAGTACTAACAAATTTCAACAAGTCAGTAAGAAATTTCACTTATTCTTGGATGAAAAAATGAAAAGCTTTTGCTACTTTGAGGAAAGAAAATGCTACACATCCAAATCGAATAGCATAAGCTCTACATGCAAACAAATTCAATAAATCATTTCAGTAAAGAAGTTTGAATCAACATACCTAAGTCCCACACTTGAAACTTTATGTTGTTGTATTGAACGGTTTCCACATTAAACCCGATCGCTGTAGAAAAAATACAGACACCGGTCACATACATACGAAGCTTATGCATCCATCTATACAAATCCCTCAATTCAAATTGAGGCCTTAAGTACGAAGCACGGAAACGCAGCAAACAATACGAATAATACAAGCTTAGGAGCAGACAGTAAGCTAAAATAACAATTGCTCAAAGAGAAAAATAACTTCAATCAACCGAATTCTACATTCATACATTCTCCTTCTATGTGCCACATTGTACAATACTCCAATAACGCAATTCTAAAAATCACCATAGCTTCAAAATAATGTAAGAAATCCGAAGCTGAAGATGCGATAACTCACTCGGTATAGTCGAGACCACTTCCCCCATCTGAAGCCGATCTGCAAAAACAGGATTTCAACATCAACAACAAAAACAGAAGATCAAAACCCTCACAAAACGCGAGTCAACAAAAATGCAACGCGCGAAAGCGCCAAATCCGTACAGAGAATGGTGGTTTTCCCGGCATTGTCGAGACCGAGAACGAGGATCCGAGCTTCCTTGTTCCCGAACAGCGAAGAAAACAGCCGCGTAAACACGATTCCCATCTCACGCTCTCTTCACCTTCCACCCCACTCGAGGAAAAATGAATTCGGAAATTCCAGATCGGATCGAGCTAGATTTCAGCACTCGATCATCGTTTACTCCGGAGATCGCAACCGAATTTCTCAACAATGCGATCGTAGGCTGCAATTTCGCAGCAGAAGTTTAAATACCGGAGGTAAAAAGGAGGACGATGTGCAGTGGAGGAGTGTGAATGGGAATGGAAGCAATGAGGGGCTGAATTGTTAATATCAGAAATTATGGGGGCGAGTTTCGCAGTTTCGAAGGAGATCGACTACTTGGAGCGAAATTTGCTGTTTAGAACCGACCCGACCCGATCATGGTCAAAAGTCTAAAGAAAGGCGTGACACTAGGCTTTGAATTTCATATCATCACATATTTAAGTAAATATTTCATCGTGGTGCTATAAGTTCACTATAGGGTCGGAGTTCGGATCAATTTTGTCATTGATAGGAAATGGCCCACCTCCCTAGGCCCAAAGGCCCAAAACAGAGACAAGCCCACGCTGTGAAGCCCAGATCGGTGAAGGCCCAGTAGGCCCAGATCGGTGAAGGCCCAATAGGCCCAGATCGGCAAGCCCAGCCCATGCCAAGTACAAGCCCAGGGAGTTGAGCCCTAAGCCCAGAACGTGGGGCTGATGGAGGAAAAACCGGAACAACCAACACCACCTCCATGACCTCCACGATTCCACCTCTGCAACTGCCATGAGTGACGTCTATAAATACGAGAACCAATTGTATTGTAACCTACTTACGCTATTCTGAATATAAAGCTATATTTTCCTCTCCGTGGACGTAGATCGTACCGATCGAACCACGTAAACCTCTCGTGTTCTTCCTTACATTCGCATATAAATCGTATACAAATTTGGGCCGCAAATCGAAGATTCATCACTGGCGCCGTCTGTGGGAATCGAAATTTGTGCTTGAATTTTCGATCTTTTTGCTGCTCAGAATTGCCAACAATGCCGCGCGGAACCACAACGTTGCTGGGCACCCCTCGCCGTCGACGGAGCCGACGCCGACAGCCCGACGAACCGGCCTCAACGGTGGGCGCGGAACAACCTCTCAACGACGTCCCGGTGGACAACCAGACTATCACTGGAGAGATCCCGGAGGTCCCAAACTCCGGCCAACAGAATACTGGAGAAAACACGGCAGCACACCCGTCCTCACAACCAACACAGTCACGCCGAGCTCCTGTGAGTTCGCGCTTAGGGCCACAAGCCACGCCAGAAGGCCATGTGGAGAACCTCACAGCGAGCAGGGATCGCGAGTTGTTCGGTCCGGAGGCGACATTACGCCAGTCCCCAGTAATTCGGCCGAGCTTAGCTGTTCGCCATTCTCCAGTCATTCAGCCGAACTCGGCAGCCCCACCGCCTCCACCGCTTCCGGGGATCGAGGAGTTATTGCGAAATTACCTTACCACAGCATCCGGGCGTGAGTTCCTCAACCAGTACACGGGAGTCCCTCAGTTCGGACAGGGAGTCTCTCAGCCCGGGCAAGGAATCTCTCAGTTCGGTCAAGGACAGAGGCCCGGACAGGACTTGCGACACTATCTTCAGCAAGCAAGAGGACAGACCCAGGGAGGCCAGCAGCCGAACTCCCATATAGTTCAACCGAACTATGTCACTGCTCCCCCCTTTAATGCACCCAACCAAGGACACCTAACTGGGGGAGCGCAGATCTTTGACGCGCTGGGTAGGATTATCAGTCCGCTCTCGGAGGAGATCCTCAATACACCTATGCCCTTCGGGTACACGGTGCCAAAGATCAAGGCGTACAACGGAATCGGAAATCCAAGCAATTTCCTTAGTCAGTTCAAGTACAGCATGCTGAACCAAAATTTGGGAAGTGTGCACATGTGCAAGCTGTTCCCTGAACTGCTAATCGACAATGCACGGGAGTGGTTCGACAGTTTGCCCCCTGGGTCGATCAGATCGTATTCCGATCTGATGAATGTGTTCGCTAGGAGTTTCTCCCAGCGTGCCGAAGTGAGACACACCCCGGCACATCTGCTGACCGTTAAGCAAGGCCGGGGTGAAACCCTACAAGACTTCATGACCCGGTTCGATAGAGAGTGCTTATCGACTCGGTGCACAAACGATCTTCTCATCATCTCGGCATTCCAAAATGCTATCATCTCGGATCATCTTTACAGGGAGATCCTGGCGAAGGACCCAAAGACCACCACCGAACTATGGGCTATTGCGGACAAGTTCGCTAAGATAGAGGAGGCGACCAGACGTCGAAAGGAGGTTGACCGAGGTGAAACCTCAAAGAAGAAAGATGATGCACCTCGGAAGGGGGTAATGGAGCGAATTCAGCGAGGTCCGATTGAGTCTCGTCTCGGACCTCGGCAGAATCCAACACAGCGAGGTCCGCCTACAAGTCAGCCCGCACAGCGGCCAGCCCCGCAGTTCACTCCGTTAAACAAACCAAGGACCGAGATCCTTGAATTGCACGCTGGCCTGTTCGAGAGACCACGGCCGATGCGGGAGGACGGCAAGCCGAGGTCGAAGAATAAGTACTGCCAGTTTCATGAGGACTACGGACATGATACAGAAGACTGCAGGAACCTGGCTCAAGATATCGAGAATCTAGTTCGTAACGGACAGCTCAAAAAGTATCAAGATCGGAGCTCGGGGGTAAATCAGGTGGACGCTCCCCGAAGTCAAAAAAAGAAAAGACAGTATAGAGGAGGGAATTGCAGCACAGATGCTGAGAAGAAAGCAAAGCACAATGAGGATGATGCCGACGAGGACGGAGATTACCAATACGAGGGGATAGTTGCTACGATCTCCGCTCTCGCCAAAGGACAGACTAAATCGTCCCTCAAGAACGGAGCTCGGAGATTGCCGAGCAGCGAACCCGCTAACAAGAGGTTTAAGAAGGAGGAAGCCGTAACTTTCTCGGCCGATGACCCGGTGCCCCCCATGATGCCGCACTCCGATGCCATTGTTGTTGAGGCTGTGGTTGCTAACATGCTGATCAAAAGGATTCACATCGACACCGGGGCATCGGTGAATATCATGTTCAGGCATTGCTTTGATAACATGGAGCTGGAGAAGTCAAAAATCATTCCAACCACACGGCCACTGCGGAGTTTCGCACAGGAGGAAACCCATCCCCTAGGGACGATCGAGCTGCCCGTCACAGTAGGGAAAGGGCCGAGAAGCACCACTAACATGACCGAATTCATGGTGGTGGAGGCCAAGTCCCCATACAACATAATCCTAGGCCGTACTTGGATGAATACAGTGAGAGCGATCTGCTCCACGTACCATCTAGCAGTGAAGATCCCGACTAAGGGAGGGGTAGCTGTTATCCGTGGTGATCAGAAGATGGCAAGGGAGTGCCTGCATGTGGCTCTCAAGGGGCTAGGGGCAACTCCCGAACTGCCCCAAGCATAGCAATTACTGAACTCCGAAGAGCCGAAGAAGACGTCGCCCGCCGAAGAGAGAGAGGTGGCTTTGTACGATGACGATCCCGCTAAGGTCGTCAAAGTCGGGCTGACCGACCACCCCCATCTTCGCGAACAGGTTATTCGGCTTCTAAAGGAGTATAGAGACGTCTTCGCGTGGTCCCCATTGGATATGACAGGGGTATCACCCGATCTGATCACACATCGGCTAAAGATCGACCCCGAAGTGCGACCGATCAAGCAAAAGCAGCGCTCCTTTGCAGCGGAGCGGAATCAGGTCATAAAGACCGAAGTGACCCAACTGCTGGACGCTGGGATTCTATTCGAGGTCACTTACCCGACCTGGATAGCGAACCCGGTAATGGTCAAGAAGGCTGGGGGAGGATGGCGCATGTGCATCGATTATACCGATCTCAACAAGCACTGCCCTAAAGACTGTTACCCTCTGCCCGATATTGACAAAAAGGTGGACTCGCTGGTCGGTCACAGGATGTTCAGTTTCCTGGATCTGTATAAGGGATACCACCAAGTCCTAATGGATGCCGAAGACGCGGCTAAGACAGCATTCATTACGGACTTTGGCATCTTTGCATACCGCAAAATGCCATTTGGGTTGAAGAATGCAGGAGCTACCTACCAGAGGATGGTAGATAAAATATTCAAAGAGCATATCGGAAAGGAAGTAGAGGTCTATGTCGATGACATAGTGGTGAAGAGCAAGGAAGAGAGCACCAGTGTGGCCGATCTCCGAACTGTGCTCTCCATCCTTCGCAAGGTCAATCTGAAACTTAATCCCCAAAAATGTACCTTTGCTGTGACATCGGGGAAGTTTTTAGGTTGTTGGATTACCCAGGAAGGGCTGAGGGCGAATCCATCAAAAGTTCAGGCCGTGTTAGACATGGAGAATCCAAAGTCAATCAACGATGTGCACAGACTTACAGGGTGTCTCGCCGCACTGAGTAGATTCCTATCTAAAGCTGCAGAGAGGCAGTTGCCCTTCTTCAAAATCTTAAAGAAAGCACCCCAATTTGATTGGAGTTCGGAGCATCATCACGCCCTAAACCAACTAAAGGGGTATCTCAGGGATCTACCGACCTTGTCAGTACCGAAGAAGGGAGAGGTGCTTTTTCTTTACTTGGCCACCTCGGACGAAGCAATTAGTGCAGTTCTCGTGCGCGAAGAGGCAGGTCGCCAGTTGCCAGTTTACTTCATAAGCCGGTCACTAAAAGGGCCCGAAATGAGATATCAACCGTTGGAAAAGCTGGCCTTAGCACTTGTCAATGCTGCTCGGCGACTGCGCCCATATTTTCACGCGCATCCAATTCAAGTCCGAACAGATTCCCCACTTCGGCAGGTACTGACGAAGCCCGAAGCCTCAGGACGAATAGCAAAGTGGGCGATAAGACTGGGGGAGCATGACATCTCTTATGTCCCCCGACAGGCCATCAAAGGGCAAGCCTTAGCAGATTTCTTGGCTGAAACCTCAATATCCGAAGTCCCGAACTCGATACCAGAGCCAGTTCGTACAACGGTGGAGGAACCTCAAGACTGTTGGCATATGTACGTAGATGGGGCCTCGGGAAAAACGGGGAGCGGTGCTGGAATCCTCCTTGTCAGCCCAGAAAAGAAAGAGATCACATACTCACTTCGCTTTCAGTTCGCGACTACCAACAATGAGGTGGAGTACGAAGCACTGCTAGCCGGACTCAGGATAGCCACCGATCTAAAGGTCGCGGCCATAAAAGTACACTGTGACTCCCAGGTAGTCGTGAATCATATGCTGGGCAAGTACGAGGCAAAGGGAGAAAGAATGAAGAAGTATTTGGCTAAGGCACGGGGCATGCAGGGCTTTTTCAGATACTTCCAGCTCGAGAGAATCCCCCGGACTCAAAACTCCCGAGCTGATGCTCTCAGCAAATTAGCAGCAACGCCTGGCACTTCACCGGTGGAAGATGTCCAGCATAGAAGCATAGACGAAGCCGAGGTCAACGATCTAGATGATGAGTCACAACCGACGTGGATGACCCCGATCCTAGCCTATCTGGAGAGAGGGGAATTACCTGAAGATAAGACAGAGGCTAGAAGGATACTGTTGAAGTCATTGAGATATGTTGTTCTGGACAATGTCCTTTACAAGAAATCGTACCTTCAGCCTTTGCTCAAGTGCGTCGGCCCGACCTCAGCAGACTACGTTATGCGAGAAATGCATGAAGGGGCATGTGGAAGTCACATCGGACCTCGGGCGTTAGCAAAGAAAATTATGAGATGGGGATACTTTTGGCCCTCAATGCTCAAGGATTGCACCGAACTCGTGCAGAGGTGCGAAAAGTGTCAGTTACATGCAAATGTGACAAGGATACCGCAAACCGAGCTGACTACGATGCAGAGTCCTTGGCCGTTCGCGCAGTGGGGGATAGATATAGTAGGCCCATTCGATAAAGCACCAGGTCAGTTGCGACACCTCATAGTGGCAATTGATTACTTTACGAAGTGGGTGGAAGCAGAACCCCTATCCGCGATCACGAGCAAGAACGCCCGGAACTTCGTATGGAAGAACATAGTATGCCGATTCGGCATACCTCATGTCCTCGTATCCGATAACGGAACTCAGTTCACGGACAGGGTTTTCAGGGAATGGTGTGACGAGCTGCAGATTCAACAACATTTCACATCGGTAGCCCACCCTCAAGCAAATGGTCAAGCCGAAGTGACGAACCGAACTCTCGTCAAAGGTCTCAAAACCCGGCTAGAGAAAGCTAAAGGGTTATGGGTAGAAAACCTTCCGAACGTTCTATGGTCCTACAGAACAACGCCGCGAACAGCAAATGGCGAAACGCCGTATAGCCTGGCATACGGAACAGAAGCTGTAATCCCAGTCGAGATCGGACTCCCCAGTCCGCGCACGACCCATTTCGTAGCCGAAATAAATGACGAGAACCGGCGTATGGACCTCGATCTTCTAGAAGAAAAGAGGGATGCAGCTTACATAAGAGAGGCCCGATACAAACAACTCATAGCCCGATATTACAATCGGCGAGTTCGAGATCGGCAGTATTGTGTAGGAGATTTAGTTCTCCGAAACAATGAGGTCAGCAAGGCTTGTAAGCTCGGCAAGCTGGAGGCCACATGGGAAGGCCCATACCGAGTAGACGAGGTCCTTGGTAAAGGCGCCTATAGGCTTTCCACTCTGTCCGGGGAGCCCATACAGCGACCTTGGAATATAATCCATCTGAAGAGGTATTATGCATAGATGTGGAGTATCATGTAGGATAGAGTCGTCAGTCAGTTAAGTCTTTGGTTCGGTTAAAACTCTTGTCAGTTCAGTCTTCTCAGTTCGTTGTTAAATTCAGTCCGGTCTTGCTTTTCAAAATTCTTTTGAGTAATGAAAGTTCAGATTTTCTCTCATTGTGTTATCATTTGCATCACTCTACTTATATGCATTTCACCTCTCCTCAAAACACTATCCTGACGAGGACAAGTGTTAGTAAAATAAATCGTACGAACCAGGGGACCACCCCTACCGACTTAGTCGGCAGAACAGGAACCCGACTAGACCCAAGTGTCACCTCGGCAGTGGATAATAGGCGATATGCCATCCCGAACCGAGGGAAGACCCAAGCGTCACGTCGGAAGCCGATGTCAGGCTCCCAAGCCACTTCGGAAGATTCGAATATGACCTACGCGTCAGTTCGAAAACGAAAAAAGCAGAAATGCGATTCGAAACAGGCAATAAGCCAACAGTTACACTAACAGAGTTTATACAAAATGTGTTTATTATCTTGCAGAATTTTACAAGTCACGTGTTAGAAGGCCCGCCCTCATCTGGCCTCTTACTACAATTAAAGTAACTAGCCCAACCGCTAGTCGGCGGGTTCATCAAAAAGTCAATATTTATATCTTCCTTTTTTCGGGAGCTTTGTCCCGAACTGCGACCACCACCGCGCCCACCACCGCCTGACGTCCCAGTTCGGCTTGATACAGACCGGGAAGAACTTCGACCTCGGGGGACTATCGGAGCTCGGTAATTCCCATCACCTCGGTTCGGTATCGGTCTGCGGTTCTGAACAGGCATCAGCATGTCCAACCGGTCCTTAACCAGACGAGATGGTACAGTAGGACTCAGAGCTCGGAAGCGGGGAGCATGTTGTTTAGACGGTTGCACGTCGGGGTACCGGTCAAGCCACTTCTTCATAATCGGGCGGCGAGATAATACCAACGGGAACAAGTTTGTCAAATATCGCAGCTCGGATATATAGTCGGCGACTTCCCATGAATCCGATCCGCGATTCTGGGTCTCCCGCACCACACCTCGCACAGCCTCGAGCGCATCAGCCTCGACTTCGGATATCGTCTTGCCACCGAGCTCGTGGATAACCCTTTCGTATTCGGCATGCTCGTCTGCGATCCTCTTTGCATCCGCATAATCCTCTTTTAGTTGCAAATATCGCGCTTCGTTGGAGTCAGCCGTGATTTGCAGAGCGTTATATTTGGCGTCAAATTCGTTTCGGAGGTGTTCCGCGAGTTTGTCAAGGCGACCGATCTCACCATCCTTAAGGTCAATAAGGATTTTCAGACGTTTTATTTCGTTTATCAAAGCAGTCTTATCTGTACCGGATTCGTTCTACAGAAAGTAAGAGAAGAAATAAGCAACAGAACAGGGTTTTCATTCATAAAGAGAGAATATTACATCATACAGTTTCAGACCGGACACCAGCAAAAACGACAAAAAAAAAAAAAAAAAGGTGGAGGGTTCAACTGACCCCGCCAGTGGGTTCGGCAGTTGTGTCCTCGGCCCGCACCTCGGCGTCAACCTCCTTCTCCAAGCCCTCTGCGGAGGGCGGTGTGTTTGGGGACAGCGGGCGACTCGCCAGCTCGTCACGGAACGAACTGCAGAGTTCCTCAAAATCGCCATCCCTGTCAAACTGACAGGCCTGGATATCGGCAGCTGTCAGCAAGGCCTGCCCTTCCGCAAGATATCCCACAACGGGGAACGGAGAGGCCTTCTTCAAAAGCTGACGGAAATATATCCGCAGCACTTCCTCGTCCTCGATGGGCTCATACCCAAACTTCCCCTTGTCCAGTTCGGGGAAGTTGGTTGCCACCCGGTCTAGCACCTCGGCCACCGCCCGTTTCTCCATCGTCTTCGTCAATGACGACACCAATTTACCAAAACCCTTGCTGAATATTATTCTTTCAGCAAGGGCCTGGAAAACATCGCCCTGGGCGGCAGCGATCTCGGCCTCCCGAACTCGGGCAGCTGCAGCGTCCTCCTCGCTCTTCGCCACTTTCTCCTTGGTGGCGTTGAGCTCGGCAGACATACGGTCGACCTGCTCCCGCAGAGCGGCTTCCCGAGCTGTGGATTCGGCGAGCGCCTTTGAGATCTTGGCCTTATCATTGGCCAAGACCTTGTTCTTCTCCAAGACACGGTGGTACTTCCCCACCGATCCCTTGAGGAAACTTTTGACCGCGCTATTCACACGGTCATATTCCTCAAGGAGAGGATCCACACCCTGCATAGGGTTACCACCATCAGTAAAAAAAAAAAAAAAAAAAAAAAGGGGGGAGCAGCTGAGACCTAAAGGAATCATATTTACCGCTGGGAATACAGGTGTGGAAGTGCGAACCTCAACCATCTCGGGTTCGGACGATGCCGAACCCGCAACCAACTTTCCTGCAGCCGCCGCATCGACCTCCTCCGCGGCTACAGAAGTGTTACCCCGACCTCGGGGGGTAGGAATACCGGACCGAGTCTGTTCGGAAGACTCGGTCGCCTGCCTCTTCTGCCCGGACGGCGGGCTAGTGGCCTCACTCCTCCTCTTCTGCGAGATCGGCTTCTTGCCCCTCACCAAATCCACTGCAAGCAAAGAGAAGTTAGTACCGATGTCAAAAAAAAAAAAAAAAAAAAAAAAAGAGAAAAATATATACAAAAGGGAAAAGGGACCTCACCCCTCCCCGGATCCACCGAAGTGGAAGGATCATCGGGGCTCGGTACCGCCACCGCCAATTGGGCCAGTGACATCGGCATCTTGCCCAGACTGGCAAGACGCCGAACCACCTCAGCCAAGTTTTTCTGTCTCGGCAGAAGCGGAACCGAACCAGAGTGCCACCCGACCTCGGTGGCACCCTCGAACTGGCAGTAAAAAAACTTTTTCTGCCAATCTTGGACTTTGGAGGGAACCTTTACAGAAAAACCCTGATGCCGGTATGAAGAGTAGTACCAGCCCTCAGTACGGGACTTAAATGACACCATCCCCCCGAGAAGATCTATCGAATACGGGATACCGACCCGAGAACAGGCTATCCCCAGACCGGTTATTTGGCTGATGCTGTTCGGGGTAATCTGGGCAGGGGATAGGTTAAAAATACGGTGGATGTCGGCGTAAATGGCCGGAAAGGGAACACGAAGACCAGCTTTAAACTGATCCTCGTAGACAGTGACACACCCCCGAGGGGGGCGATAAGCCCTATCGTAGGCGTTCGGCCGGAGAAGAAGGACAGAAGGGGGAAATTCAAATTTGACAGCAAGATCGTACAGAGTGGAAGTAGAAATAGTAGACTCTAAATCCCCTACACTCCCAGCTACTCCGGGACACTCGGGTAACTCGACTTCGTGCCCGTACGGCTCTTTACAGTCGGACCGTACGCAGGCACGCCTATCCTCCGGAAAATAAACAGGGAAAGAGTTCGAAGAAGAGGCGGCGGCGCCTTCTTCCGCCGCCGCACAAGAATGAACCGAGGGAGAGTTCGAAGGAGAATGAGAAAAGGCTGGGAATTCGACCTCCCGAACGGACGAATCAGAGAGAGACGTAGATAACGAGATGGAGGAAGACATAACTTACTTGTGTGGAATTCTTGAACAATCTGTGACGAGAAACCGTTTGGAGGACAAGAACAGCAGGAGAAATGGCAGATTTAGGGTTTCTGATTTTTTTGAAAATATGTAGAATGATTGATTTTACAATCATAAGGCATTAAAGGGGGAAGGAATTAGCGTGTATTGAATACCTCATTCAATGCGACGCCGTTTCGCGCACGTCCAATCGGCGCTTTATCGGAACCCCAAGCGTCGCATTAAATGCGGCTGACACCTTTAGTTTTGGGCGGGAGATGAGATCGGCATTACCGAACTCCGGCTGCAAGTCACTTCAGAGGGAGCATGCGTATTCAGTTCGGGTATCCTAACAGGCTTCAGAGAGGGTACGCACAATCAGTTCGGCTTTCCTCACAGACTTCAGAGAGGGTACGCACACTCAGTTCGGCCTTCCTCACACACTTCAGAGAGGGTACGCACACTCAGTTCGGCCTTCCTCACAGACTTCAGAGAGGGTACGCACACTCAGTTCAGCTTTCCTCACAGACTTCATAGAGGGTACGCACATTCAGTTCGGCCTTCCCAACACACCTTTAGTCCGAAAGAGGTACCCAATTCAGTTCGGACATCCTCGCACGTTTAAACGGACAAACTCAAGCAAATACTCATCAAGCCCAACGAAAGGAGCCAACACCACTCCATCACCCCACGCTTTTTGGGGGGGATGTGATAGGAAATGGCCCACCTCCCTAGGCCCAAAGGCCCAAAACAGAGACAAGCCCACGCTGTGAAGCCCAGATCGGTGAAGGCCCAGTAGGCCCAGATCGGTGAAGGCCCAATAGGCCCAGATCGGCAAGCCCAGCCCATGCCAAGTACAAGCCCAGGGAGTTGAGCCCTAAGCCCAGAACGTGGGGCTGATGGAGGAAAAACCGGAACAACCAACACCACCTCCATGACCTCCACGATTCCACCTCTGCAACTGCCATGAGTGACGTCTATAAATACGAGAACCAATTGTATTGTAACCTACTTACGCTATTCTGAATATAAAGCTATATTTTCCTCTCCGTGGACGTAGATCGTACCGATCGAACCACGTAAACCTCTCGTGTTCTTCCTTACATTCGCATATAAATCGTATACAAATTTGGGCCGCAAATCGAAGATTCATCAGTCATTTTTAGAAGCTCTACAATGCTAAAAAGAATTAAAGAAATTCAAGTGGATTCAGTCATTATATTAGACTCGTGCTAGATAAAAATAGTTCGTTTCGTTGTAAAATGGACGAAGTGACTACTATATAGTCGTGACAGTAAAATCGAGAGAAAGACCGAGAGAGAGATGAAAATGCATAATTCATAGCTGCCTAATTTATTACAGTTGAGTTTCCATGGAGCAAGATAAAGGGATAATAACAATCCTCTTCTCTCCTCTCTTATATAGCAGACTGGAACATCATCTCCGCCAATTCCTGCAAAAAAATCCCACAAATTTCAGAGATTTTCATAAACAAAAATGCAATCCACAGCTTGAATTCCATGGTTAAAACTCAAGTACCTGCTTAGCAGAGCCAACTTGGGGTTCTCCCCATTGAATAGTCTTCTTTTCGAGTAGATCGAAGTCAGCCTTTCCGGCCTCGATCTGAGCTCCCAATTCTGTGTCGAAACTTGCATACCTCTTTTGAACCAGTTCATCCAACGAACCATCCTACAGGAGGGCACGGTCACCACGTTTTCCAGTATTTGAATTAGTTATGCATAAGATGGAAGCTTCGGAAAGAAGATATGTACAAAAATGAAGAAATCTGCACCTCGATTATCTTGGCAGCATTTCGGAGTCCACGTGCAATAGTATCCATACCCGCGATGTGAGCTATGAAGAGGTCCTCAACATCTGTGCTCTCTCTCCGCCTGTCAAATATCACACCTTATTATGTCGTATTCACAATTCCGGAAAATTTATTGCATATAATTTCAAAACTATCAACTGCTAGCAGTTATTTTGAGGGTTACATGATCACGGAAAACTTACAGTTTAGCATCGAAGTTGAATCCTCCGGGTGCCAATCCTTTCTGTGGGGAAACAAGAAAACCACGATTATTTATAGCTGATATGAGCTTCTAAAAATAACTCAATATGTGCATTGAGAACTGTAAAATCGACATACGTTTTTAATAACGGAGAGCATGACTAGAGTTGCTTCTGATACGTCCATCATAAACTGGTCAGTATCCCAACCTGCAATAGCACCACTCTTGCATTATACCTTACTCGTATAAAATGAACACGTTGCATTCGATAATAATATTAGAAGAATAATGTATATGACATACCAACTTGAGGGTCACCAGTGTTTGCATCAATGTTCCCCAATATGCCATTGATCCTAGCAGTCTCAAGCTCGTGATGGCAACTGTAGTGTATGAAAGGGTTTTAGGGGCATAAAACTCAATTTATCATCAATGGTGGGAAATAACCAAATTTCTCGTCTTATTACGAGTAATAAACTGAGCATGGCCTACCTGTGACCAGAGAGAGTTGCGTGGTTGCACTCAATGTTAAGCTTAAATTCATCTGCAAAGAAGATAAGGAAGAAATAATAAATGTAAAAGATATTCAGTTGCATAGTGAAGTTAATTTTGTCACAGATAATTCATGGATAACTTTTCTGCAGGAACTATAGTAAATTTTTTCGTATACACCTCATTTCATCGATAATAAAGTTAGTTTTGTACAGAGAATTCATCAGGTTAGATTAGACGAATCGTCTCAGTAGGGGAAGCCTGAATATCCAACATCGATAAAACTCAAATATCTTACAGATTCTCTTGATGATATTCAGAAATTCCAGAATGCCACAACGGGTTACCTATCAATCCGTATTTACGGAGGAAATTCGCTGATGTTGCAGCATCCCAGTCATACTGGTGCTTCGTAGGCTCCTGGGGCTTAGGTTCAATGAGCAGTGTTCCTGAATACAATAGCCAACATCAGCAACTAGAGAGAAAATTTAGTTAGGAATGCTTTAAATTTCTGGCAAACTGAATTACGATTCACATTACTTTATACGTTACAGAGAAATATTCACAAAGTAGAACGTAAAAATACCATTGAATCCAATTTTCTTCTTGTAGGCAACAGCTGCTTCGAAAAAACGTGCCTGCAAGAATACAACAGCTATGTAATTCTACATCTAAGCAAATAAAAAGCATAATGCTAGAAGCAGACAGATGTTAGAGTTCATACTGTATATCTCATCGTAATCTAAGAATACAGAAATACTAGAAGGCACAAGAATATAAAACTATGAAGAGAGAAGCAGAAAGCAACGAACTTTGGTACCATAACATCGGAATCTTACCATGTGATTCAGCTCTCTTTCCATATCCGTGTTCAAAAGAGACTGATAACCTTCGCGACCACCCCAGAAAACATAATTTTCTCCGCCTAAGTAATGTGTAACCTATAGACACAGAAGGGAAAGATACTAATATAATAATGCAAAGAACGACATCCACGCATATACGTTTAGTATAAAATCGGACGAGAACCCACCTCAATCGCCTTCTTGACTTGTGCAGCTGCGTATGCGTACACTCCTAGTTCAGGACTGCATTAAAAAGGGCAGAATATAACTCCAACAGCATCCGATAATTAGTCATAAAAAATCAGGACAAATAATATACAGCCATGTACCTAGTTGCAGCTCCATGCATGTATCTAGGATGGAAGAACAACTGAGCTGTACCCCACAAAGGACGAATCTTCGTACCCTAGTGTTCACAGAGAGCAATATTGAAAACATAATCTGTCAGCATCCGAAGTTCATGAAATTTTCTTGAAAAAAACCTCCAAAATGAACTGAACAGATCTATTCGTCATCTTTTGAAAGCCAATAAACACTTCTCGAAATCGTAATTCAGCATTTCAACCATGTGACGTTACCTGAAGTTCTTTGGCCAGAGCTACCACTTCATCCAAGTTAGCATTAGATTCCTACGAAATTACAAACAACATAAGCAAACTCCACTATTCAAAATTTGAAGCTATCAATAGATTAGTGAGTTAACATCCAAACAGCAGAGGACTATAACTTCCTTTACGCACTAACCTCAATCGTTTTACCCTCGGGTGCAATATCCCGATCATGGAAGCACCATCTGTCCACTCCAAGCTTATCGATGAACTCAAAGTTCGCCCTCACTGAATATTCAAGTTGCACAAACTTTAGATCAACAAATTCAATCACACAACGAAATTATGTACATAAATAACTGCAGCATATTCAAATTACTTCTTCTCTTAGCCATAGCCACGGAATTAGTGCCATCTTCCCAAGGCCACATCTTTGTAGCTGCACCGAACGGATCACCTCCCGTCCCACGAAACGTATGCCAAAACGCAATGCTGAACCTCAACCAATCCTGCATCGAGTTCGAAATTCTAAGTCCCAAATCATCAACTCACATAAACATAATCCTCTAGAGTTTGCTATGATAAAAGTATACTACACAAACCCAATAAAACTCTCACCTTCATCTTTTTACCAAGAATTTCCTCTTCGGCATTGTACCACTTATACGAGAGAGGATTCTTACTGGTTGGACCCTACATTATCGAAAGCATAATCGTTTTCAACTGATTCAGTTAATCAAATTCACATTCTACACTAACTATAAAGTCTATAATTAGGAGAAAGAAATCAATGATACCTCGTATTTAATTTTAGAAATGCCTGGGAAGAACTCCCCTTCCCATTCACCGGAACCACAACTACTTGCAGCTTCGGCCGGACAAGTCGGCGGCGTCGCAGCCGTCTGCACTCATTTTTTCAATAATTAATCGTAAAATTAACACAAAACCCAAACGAAACATCACAATATTGGCAAAATTTATGTGAACTGAAAGAATTATTACCGCTATATACGACAAGGCCACATTCAGAGACAGTAGCAACAACAAGAACTTGACACTCTTCATTTTAATCTCTCATAAACAGAATCACTGCAACCAAATTCAACAGTTAGTAAACGAATCAATAGTCTCTGAATATTTTCCAACACCAAAAAAATGGATTAATCTTTAAAAAAATAAAAAATAAAATAAAAAATAGGAAGGATCAGAACAAACAATCAAACATGCAATTGTCTAAACACATAGATCAGTTCTTGAAAGTCAAAATTCAATCTTTTCACAACCCATCAACCCAACACTCTCTTCAGCTTCCCAGAAAAACAAGCACTAAACCAAAAACCTCTGTAAAACCTTTGCATATTCAAACACACAAACACGAAATAGTAACACCAAAAAGAAATAGACATGGGCCCTTTGAATTTTGATCGGAAATCGCCGGTAACAAAGAAAATTGAAGGAAAATTTACCGATAAATATGGGTTGTTGAGTAGTCGAGGTAGGGGCAATAGTATATACTGGGGAGAAGAAATTATCTGGGCCAAATACTAGCTCCTAAATTAAATCTTATTATTGGATAAAATGGGATTTTTTTCTTATAATTTATTTGTTTTGGATAAACAACCATTAATATTTATTATTATAGTATTTTTTATTTAGATGAAAATATATTAATTATTTTCTTCATACGTCTCCTGGCAGCTGTTTGACTTCCGTATTTGCCCATATCCTTAAACACGGATATTGCGGCACTGTCGTGATTATTGCGAGGGTAGATCAGTAATTTCGAAAATCATATAATTAATCATTTATCCTTTTAGATTAGTATTAATCAGGGGTAGAGATATAGTAGGCGTGATTTAATTGCTGATTATCTAATCATTGCCCTTATCCGTTACAAAGATTTGTTAGACAATCATGAGGCAGTGATGACGTGGAATTTATAATATGATTATCTAGTTCATGAGAAACGCTCACCTGCCCATCGTTTATCGAATGTTAACTTGATTACGAAAGACAAATCTGTCTACTGCTCGTTGATGTCAAGTCCGCTGAATACCTATAATAAGCTCGTTCTAATATACGAGAGCTCTCGGAGAGTATTTCCTAACAGAAGATGAATAGAGAGTCCTAAGTTTCTTTCACTTCCAAATAATATCAAAAAATGAAGATGAGTTTTACAGAGGATGTATAAATTATACATACAAATATGGAAAAAAAAAAAAAAAAAGGACTAGAACAACACATGCTAAGTAATTACAGCCATGAATACAGCTACAGAAGGAAGTTATCAATCATGTGCTGCACCACATCAGCACCATCAGAATTCAACCAGTAGCTCTTAACCTGAACCCATTGTTGCAAAATTAGTACAAACGAGCCAAGTGGAGTGGGACGGAGGGCGTAATTACTACCAGAATATGAAACATACCTGTATGGTATTATGTGCAACATATCTCTGCCTGCTTTTGTGAAAGCTAACATCAATTCTCTCCCAGGAAACTTGATTAAGACCTCTAATCATCTCCTCTACACACAGGCAGTTTGAAACACATCAAGTATATGTAAGAGAATGTGTTCCTATTCGTCATTTATGATGCTAGCGTAAGAGTCGAACCAACCTTCTAAGTCGAGAACCTGTGTTCCAACGGCAGAGGATGGTTTACTGTTTGCATCTTCGGTTACTCCGCGTTCTATATGGACTATGTGAGGATACTTCGTGTCATTTGTAAGAAGGCCTTCCTGTAGAAGGATCGGAATAAAAATGATTATTGTGCATTTTATGAAGTGTAAAAGAGAATGAGAAGTCGAATTGTGTGAAAAACCTGACCTTTGGTAGCTCGTTTTGGCGGCGGATTGAAGAGGTTCTCCATCCCACCATGTCTTAGATATCAATGAAGGCGAAACATAATCAAGAATGAAATTCTACGAGGATAAAAAAACGGGGATCATAATCTCTTTTCAAGGATACGATCATAGTTTGCATTGGCATATGCCACGCAACGCTTGAAAGATTGTAGTGCTGATCTGAATACAATATCAAATTCTTCAGAAGGTACATAAAGAAGAGACAGCATCGATATATAGAGAATAGGGTGGTGGAAAATATGAAATACTAACATGAAATGAAGGTCAGCGGAGTCGTTGACCATCTGAAGGAGGAGCGGAGGTTTCCCACCATCGTTATCGGTGAGGAAAAGATGCTTCCCTGATCTCCCAGCAACCAAGTGTGCCGTTTGTGATGCGCTCTTTTCCAAGAAAGGAAGCCCACAGAGAAGTGGCAGCTGAAAAATACTAGTGATGCTTTATGCTTTTTTATACTCAACTCTCCATTTACTATATAGTGCGAGGGCTAAATGGAAGAGGAACAGATCTTTACGAGTACCCATGTATTTAAATTGTCGAACAAAGATAAAAGGAAGTAAGGAAAGAGTAGGAGACAGAAGTTACAATCCCCTCCATATGAATTGAGTATTTGAAGCATTAGATTATCCAATGAGTTCAGAATTAATGTATGCATCAAAGTAGAGAGTAGATTAGCTTGTGTTATTTTATCTATCTACCCTGAAGAATTAAAAACTATACTCGTAAATCGTAACTATTCAAACTCCATATCCTTGGCTATAAGAAATATCAAATCAACTACATATGTCATAACCAATGACAGCCAAAGGGATCACTCAGAAACGAGCAACCTACAACAATTTTCAACGAAGTAAAATGATACACTTACTTGTTTATGCCCTCTTGAACCTAAATGTGGGGTTGCAAATGTCACAAAATTCACGGGTTCCAGTCCACCTATATTTGCTTCGTAATATTGGTCATTGACCCCACCATTCGAGCTATGTCCAGAAATGTCAGTCTTTGCTGAAAGTCTGTATAACCTGCCAATGGCATAGCGTGCAACAAGTCCACCTAAGGAATGAGCAACGAATGATATTTTGCGAACTCCATGCCACCGCCTTATTACATCCAAAACCTGTACAACTGCTCAATGTATTCACAAATTGATGGATCTGGATTTCCAAATACTGGGAAACAAGGATAATATGCTGTTACCGAAGTACCTCTTCAGCAAGCCTTTCCCCCATTTTATCAACACCATCAAAAGTCAACCTAGAAGGATTACACTCGCTACCTAATCACAACCATATAGTTAAAAGCAGATATTAATATAACACTATATAATAAGTTTTCTTGAGGAAAAGAAATAGGAGCAGAATCACAGAACCTGTAACGTGTCTTTTAAAGTGGAAGTTAAAGACAAACGGAGACATCTAGTTCTTACTGATTACTCAATTGAAAGCACACATGCAGGACTTTACTTTCTTGAAACTAAAATAATTTTTTTCTGCAAATATGTATTTCAGAAGTACTCAAGCTTTCTGCTAACAGAAAGTTAATTAATATCTACTTCTAGCAAATATAATCAACTCTATGCAGATATAGCCTTGTAGGAGTTGCGTTTAGACATTCTGCCCCTCCTATGCTAAATTTTTTCAATAAAGATCTTTTTCCCACATAGTAGTCATTGGAATGGAATTAGTAATACCCCTGGACCAGACAAGTATTGTGAACATACTTAGATTCTGATAGAAAGTGAAGATCTTAGCAACAGTTAAGCTTAAGATCTAACACAAAGTTCGCAGGAACGTCTCAGAGTCTGAACATATGAGAGCAGTAATTGGCTGTATGAAAAGAATCACTTGAACTGCAACATTATAGTATTATAAGAGCAACGCAGTAAGTTACAAGAAGAATATTTATCTATGTGATATTATACATTACATGGTAGTGTGAGACAAAGCAAACAAATACTTACGGTGAACAATGACTTTATCCGGAAGGTTCTTCACAAACTGATCAGCAGCATATCTCCAATCTGCAGCACTGCAGATAGCAAATTCTAAGTAAAACTTCTAGCAACAGATCAGAGGACTACATGAGAGCTGCATCACAACCCAACTTTCAAACCTAATGCCTATAAAATGAACTCATTTCAACTCTGCAACTGTTATCTTCTAAAGAAAACCTGACATTGACATTCCTCTCCGCTTGCCAGTCTACTAAAACAGTCGAAAGGCGACGACTACTGTAATACACTTCCAAGTTCATATATATTGAGTTGCATACATCAAGTGTTGGATCAACAAGAAAGAAGAAGCACAACAGTTGATTCGTTGCTACCATGGAAGAACTTTTGGGACTACCAGATATGGAATAAGAGAAAAAAGTAACCATCATTCATCAGAACTCAATAAGCTAAATCAATACACCATTTCTCAATTTCTCAGTACAGTAACAATCCTATTACATAATTCAGCAAAAAACACACACACAGAAACAGATTATGCCAAGAGAATATCGAATTCAACAAAATCAGAGAGCAATTTATACCTCCCAATGATACCATTAACCATGATAACAAGATGGTCGGGCTGCACTCTAGCCTCCGCCACCGCCGCATCGAAGAGATCCTCGCCGCCGTTGGCGGCCTCCACTTCGACCTTCCTCTCCTTCTTCAAGCAAAGCCCCTTGAAGCATCCCCTCCTCAACTGCTGTAAAAATCCCATTTCACCGCGCCCGTTCACCACCCACAATTCACCGCCCCCACCTCCACTTCTCGATCTTCTCGCAAATCCGAAGCTGAAGCTCAGCACCGCGCCGGAAAATCGAGAATCCGAAGTGAGTTTCCGGTTTGGAACAACAGATGCTTGCAAAGGGAACTTGGCGGTGGCGATCATGGAAAGTTGAATTTAAAATAGAGAGAGAATCTGGGAAGGGGAGCAAAAGGTGTAGAGAGAGAAAATGAGCAGGCGATGATGGAGTGTGGGTTACACTATACTACTACTGCACGGAGATTCTACCCAGAAAAATACATATGATTGATTAAAAAGGCAGTAAATGATGAGCTTAACTGCAGATTTTGGGTTGGAAATTTGAACAGAGTTGGGATTTCTTGTTCAAAAATAGAAAGATTCATCGAACTAGGAGAAGTGGTAGTATTTTCAAACGTGGTGACTTTCAAATTTCTCACGTGATGTTTTTACTGCCTTTTCATCTCTGTACCAAAACGAAGCGTTTATGAATATATACGAGGTATAAAATAACGAAACGTGAGTCAATGTTTACGGGAGATATTTTTGCCTCAATGTTTTTAATCGTTTGTTAAATCGTGCTGGGTCTTGTTATTGGGCTATGATTAAATAGTAACCAATTTTAATAAAGGCCCATTTCATGAAAGTGATATGGGCTTTTCCTGAATACAAGGCCCAATGGGCCGACTGTTAACCCCCAATTTGGTACAATGTTTCAGGTTTCTTATCATTTTTTCAGAGCCCAACCTATCATGTGTCGCTTGTTCTCGTTGTTGCAGACCCTCCTAAATAACGTCTCGTTTCATTTGTAGAGAATGCGTAAATATGAGAAAGTGGTACGGTAAGGGTTAACAATTTTTATTTTTTTTTTTTAAAATACGATCTCTAAATTAATAAACAATCCACCACTTACGAGACAGATGAAGTACGAACATCAATCAGGCAAACAAACCAAACAAGATAGTCCAAAACTTAGTAATGTCTAAACATTAGATTCCAAGAAACTTCCAAAAACTTTAGTAAATAAATAAATAAGGTATGGGTATAGATTCATAAGTTATTTCTGTCAAAATATTATATTATACTATAGATTATATTACAAATTCATAGGGTTTAATCATTAGTGCCTACCCTCTTAGCTAGCATAAACTAATTCAAACATAAATAATAATAATAATTATACTTATCTTAACCTTCATTCGTGGGAACAATCTTTGAAATTATACAATTTTGACTTCGAGTACGTATATTATATACTTTCACTTCATCTAGATACACGAACATATCAAACTATACATTATAAAATATTATTAATACAAATAAAATTATCATAAGCTTAAACCCATTCAACTTATACCGTATAATAATATTATTACCGAATAATTTAATATTTTGATTTTTGACATTGCATAGATGTGACAATCATTATCGAACATGGGTGCCACCCCATATTTCAAACTTTTATTTCCTTAATTTCAACTACTTTATTCCCCTCCCTTTTTCTTATAAATAAATATTATTTCATTTCTATATATACACTAAAAAAAATTATAATGCAAAAAAAAAAAAAAACGATAATCAACTCAATGCAATGCTAGTGAGAATGCTCTACTACGCGTTCTTCCTCGCGATCCTCGTCTCGACCGCGGGGGCCGCGGTCGGGGCGAGGCAGAGCGAGGCGCAGCAGTTCATGGGGGCGCAGAACGCGGCGCGGTCGGCGCTGCGGCTGCCGCCGCTGGTGTGGGACGCAAAGGTGGCGAGGTACGCGGCGTCGTACGCGGCGAGGAGGCGGTTCGACTGCGAGCTGGAGCACTCGAACGGGCCGTACGGGGAGAACATATTCTGGGGGAGCGGGAGCGGGTGGACGGCGGCGCAGGCGGCGGCGGCGTGGGTGTCGGAGCGGCGGGGGTACAACTACTGGTCCAACACGTGCGCCTACGGGGCCGACTGCGGGCATTACACGCAGATAGTGTGGCGGGGGACGAGGCGGGTCGGGTGCGCCCGCGTCGTCTGCTTCGGCGGCCGGGGCGTGTTCATGATCTGTAACTACGACCCGCCGGGGAACTACATGGGAGAGAAGCCGTACTGAGAGTCATGACGTATAAAATTTTAATTTATTAATTTTATTTTATTTTTTGTAAGCGACTCGAGTAACCCTTTTTACTAAAGCTGTATAAAATAAAACTCGAGTACGAGCGGAGATGAATGTTGTCTTTTATTTTTTGGGTGAGAGGGATGGAAATGACTTCAAGTTAATTATAAACTTTTCTTGTACTTATTAATCTCGATATAAGATTATGTACGAATTCTGACATACGTATAATTTTTCTCGCCAATTCCACTCGATTTTGAGCTTATTGATCTTCGTCCCATTTTACCGATTCTCCGATCCGTTCATGCCGACTTATTGAGTTATGTTAAATCGACGTCTCTAGTTCTTAATATACAAACTAGATACAACTGGCACCCTTTTTGATTTGCTTCTTTTGTGTTTGGTTGAAGAGACAGATTAGCCTATCTGCTTATCGAAAAGTATGTGGCTATGTTACTTGGGACAAAGTATAATGCAATTACAGGAGAAAACGACGTAGTTTGGGCCCATGCACATTCGCTGCTCCAAACTGCCAACCTGCAACTTTTTAAATTTACTTATTGAAGGATTTGGGCCATATGGCATCGTTTACTAGATACAAAATACTATCTCAATTCCTTTATAGACGTTACATTTCATTTGGAGAATGAGAATTACGAAAGAATTGATTTGTGTGTTAACGAGAAAAGTGCATACGTAAAAAGTGTTTTTCGTTTAGAACCTTTACCAAGTACGGAAACGTAACGTCTTATGCAGTAAGGTCTTCCGCAGGACAATACTAAAGAGGAAACCATGACGCCTATATAAGATAAAAGGATAAAGGGTTTAGAAATAGTACTCCTATTAGCTTTAATTTTGCGGGCCATCTTATTTGCTAAGAGCATGTACAATGGAGTGGTTCTTGTCTATGTGGCAAAAACAAGAACTCACACCTTAATTAGCACCTCCATTGGAGATCCCCTAAATAAGAACCCGAGTACTTATATAAGATACTGGTTCTTAAGAAAAAGTGGGGCCCACATTCCTTTTTATTTTTTTCCTCTCTCTTATTTTCACAAATAATGAAATTAGTGAGACCCTTTAATTATGATAAGAACCTTTATTAAGAACCTTACCTTTGTGATTTTTTAATATAAATGAGATCTTGTCTATGTGGCACCTTTAAGAACTCTATTTGAGGTTCTAGCATTGAACATGCCCTAATGGGCCAATCTGCATAACTTTAACAGAAATATTTTTTAGGGATTGCAAATTTATAACATTAACATAAATGGGCCTAAGAGTTACGAGGTGCCTATCCTTCAACCGAAATACGTATTATTATTATTATTATTATTATTATTATTATTATTATTATTATTATTATTATTATTATTATTATTATTATTATTATTATTATTATTATTATTTTTCTCTTTTTTTTTTTATTATTTTTTTTAATCTTAAAAATTCCAAGGCATACATACATGTATTGTTGGGGTTCATGGTCATAAATGTGGTGCTCACTAATATGTCCATCGTTTATGTGGTATTATCATGTCGTCAATATTTCCCTTTCGTATTTAGTTTTTATTGGGCATGGTTTAGTTTTTCAGGTAAGGTTTTTCCTCTATTTAGTTATTACCTCCGTCCCGCCAAAGACGTTACATTTATTTTTGTCAATTTCTGACACGTTTTTTCACGCTTCTTGATGATGCGTTTTAAAATAGATTTTTGAAGAATTTTTTCTATTACGGGATACTATGATAGTTGTATTATCCCGCAAAAGAAAAAATTCTTCAAAAATCTATTTTAAAACACTTCATCAAGAAGCGTGGAAAAACGTGTCAGAAATTGACAAAAAAAATGTAACGTCTTTGACGGGACGGAAGGGGTATAATTAATATACCTTCGTTTTAAAAAAAATATAACATCGTTACATCAACTATTAGCATATAAACCCAATTCCTATGTATAATTAATAAGCTTGCTGCATTGAAAGTAGGCACGAGGGTTGAAAGTTGGTTAGCGCGAGATGATGAATGGTGGTTGATGGACTAAACTCGAGTTGGAAATTCTGAGTTTCCTCCCTTAAATTCGAATCTCCCTAAACTCTAAGATGGTTAATCGTTGATGAAATTTGATTCTAAATTTTCGTAATTCGCGATTTATGCAAAATCTTAACTAACTAGAATTGTACCCCCGCGATGTAGGGATTTACTCGATCGAGAAAGAGTGTAGCAAATACTCCTAAGTCCTATCAACTACCTCCATTCCGTTTAAGTTGGGACGTATTCCATTTCGGGACGTCTCATTTATTAGACATGTTTCTATAAAAGGAAATAATTTAACATCACGTCACCATCTACATCACACTTAATTAGCCTAAATTAATTTTAATTAAAAATGGATGTGAGTAGTACTAATAATTTAAATTAAATTAAACTCTAATTTACCATCACATCTCCACACATCACCCTTTGATCCCATTTTCCTTGGCTCTTGTGCCATTTAGAAACGTCTCAACTTAAACGGGATGGAGGTAGTATTAAATCTATGTACTTTTTCTTGTTTTGGACAATTATTGGAGCCAAGCTCCCACAAACTCCTAGAAATTCTCTAAGCTCACCTTATATCTCCCACAAGGGATCGAACCCGGGTCACTTTTCACAAAGAGGAGCTCGGTGGTCAGGTGCGCTAAATCACCTGGTTATAAAAATACATCATTTATCATAAAATAAATTTTTAACACTACCATATTTCTCGTATTTTCAGTTGCCCTGTATAAATGAGTAGTAGTATGATTATAAATATAAGATGAAAATTAATTTTATAGTGGTATTAATGAAATACATTTGACTAAAATTAATAAACTAAGTTGTTATATGACTCTGAAAAATAAGTATAAGTTAAATAATTAATTTATAAAATAAAATTATTGAAGCACACATATCAAGAATGGGTATTTTGTTTTATATATATATATATATATATAGCGGAGAGATCACATACAAAAGACAGATTCCGTAAGAAATGAGAAGTGATCTGGACCATTGATCTGTGTGATCTACGGTGTAGATTAACTGGTGCATTATGATTTTACTGAAAATGCATTATGATTGTATAGATAATGCATATAATGCATTGTGCATTATAGTTATGTATATCATGCATTATAAATTATGCATAAAATGCATCATTTTTTATTTTTTACGATAAACATATTTTGTACGGGATCTCACCCCTATATATATATATATATATATATATATATATATATATATATATATTTGCTTTAGTATATATATTATCTCTCCAATTTGGTGTTGTAAATATTTTCTCCAATTTAAGAAGTAAAATCCTACTTCATTGTTAAAAGGTGAGAAAAATGGTGGAGTTTATAGTGTAATTTTCTCTTTTCTCTCTTTTTCTTTCGCAACAAAGAGAACGCAACCTAAGCATGTAGCAACTTCTACTCCCCATTGAAATCCAATGAAAGGTAAGTAGATCGCCACGAGTTAGTTAGTTGACTATTTCTTCCACACACAACAAAATTCTTGGTGGTTGTTAGTTCTTATTCCAATACACTATACACATATAAAACCACATTTTCAAACTACAATCTTTTACCCTTTCTCAATCATATCTCTACTCATAATTCAAGAAATCACGATCAAAATCATGGGTTTTCAATTGCACATTGGTGTTCTAGCGTTCCCGTTCGGAACACACGCTCCGCCTCTGCTTGCCCTGGTGCAGAGGCTCGCTGCCTCTGCACCGGGAGCTCTTTTCACTTTCTTCAATAGTGCGACTTCCAATGCTACGCTTTTCAATTCCGGTGTATTGGAGACGTTTAAGAATATACGAGCGCACGAAGTTTGGGACGGGACTCCAAGGGGAGAGGTTTTCACCGGGTCGCACTTTGAGGCGGTCGGGTTGTTCATTAAGGCCTCGCCGGGGAACTTCGAGAAGGTGCTGGATGAGGCGGAGGAGGAAAGTGGCCTCAAAGTCAGCTGCTTGATCACTGATGCTTTCTTGTGGTTTGCTTGTGACATGGCGGAGAAGAGAGGGGTGCCATGGGTGCCGTTCTGGACTGCTGCTTCGTGTTCTCTCTCCTCTCATATGTATACAGATCAAATCGTGAAAGCAATGCAGTCTGCAGGTAATTGATTTGAGTGAAAATGAAAATTTTGGTATTTTTTTTTGAGTATGCGAAGTGTTCGATGAAATGCCTGCGTTTTTGCAGAAGAGGGGAAGGAGAAAACGCTGTCGTTTATCCCAGGATTGGAAATGGCGACCACGAGCGATCTTCCGCCGGAGGTGTTCTTGGACAACAGTCCGTCGCCGCTGGCGATCACGATCAATAAAATGGTGGAGAAGCTCCCGAGATCCTCCGCCGTCGTATTGAATTCCTTCGAGGAAATCGACCCGATCATCGCCAAGGACCTGAAATCGAAATTCCGCCATTTCCTCAACGTCGGCCCCTCGATCCTCGCGTCCCCAGCACGCGCCGCCCCCGACGACAAATCAGGATGCCTATCGTGGCTGGGGAAGCAGAAGGTCCCCAATTCGGTGGTCTACATCAGCTTCGGCACCGTAATCACGCCGCCGGAACACGAGCTGGCGGCGCTAGCCGGAGCCCTAGAAGCCTGCCGATTCCCATACCTCTGGTCACTGAGAGGCGACGCGAAGGAATCCCTCCCCGCCGGATTCCTCGACCGCACGGCGGAGTTCGGGAAGATCGTGCCGTGGGCGCCGCAGCCGCAGGTCCTCGCGCACGAGAGCGTCGGCGTTTTCGTCACTCACTGCGGCTGGAACTCCATCCTCGAGAGCATCTCGAGCTGCGTGCCGCTGATTTGCCGGCCGTTCTTCGGAGATCAGAAGCTGAACAGCAGGATGGTGCAGGATTCGTGGAAGATCGGAGTTAGGGTTAAAGGCGGCGCGTTCACCAAGGGCGAAACGGCCGATTCCTTGCAGGAGTTGATGAAGACGGAGTTCGGGGCGAAATTGAGGGAGAACGTTACCCTGCTGAAGGAGAAGGCCATGGCCGCAGTGAAAGCGGAAGGGAGTTCGTCGAAGAATTTCGAGAAATTGCTGGAGATCATCGGAGCGGCGCCGGAAAAGCGCTGATCGGTTTTTAATTGCAGTTAGAAATCATTAATAATGGGGAGAAGATCAATAAGTACCATTTTTATCTATTTGAGTTATAGTATAGTCTTATAGAGAAGCTCGATATCAATTGCATTTTCGTATGATATTTTCCGTTACAACGAATGTTATAGCTGTTATTTATCGTTGTTGATTATCTAAAACGTAATAGAAGATGCTATGACGGATGCAATAGATAATACGAATCGTGAAAAATAAAATAAATGCAAGTTTGAGGAAATTGAGAATATATTAGTACATGTTATTGTTCAACAAATTAGGAAAAAAGTTTTTCAGCTGTTTGGGCCTTTAATGGGCCCAAGTGATTAAATCATGATTTATTCAGTTCATATTGGGCTTTAATAACCTTAATTGGGCTTTAAAGACTTTATATTATAATCAGCCTATATTAGAGAAAAATATCTACATGCCTATCCCTGGGCCTAAGCCCACAATTTTCTAGTTACTGATTGAAGCGTTTCAATATTGTTATACCACCTTATATATATTTAACCAACGTGTCGACTGAAAGGAACGAAGGTCAGGTTGAAAATGAATTCTTTTAACAACTTGAATCTCCATCGTTAATTAAAAAAATTAATTATCAAAATGACGTCTCTTATTCGAGTGAGAGTGATAGTATTTTATAAACATTGATGTAGAAACATTATTAAAAAATGTGGAGACAGTGGAGTGATTAGAAAATCGATACATCCTCTCGTATCAGTTCCTAGTCTCGAAATTTATTACTACCTCCATGCCATTGATAAGAAGGTTACTTTTTCGATGAAATTTGAATGAGCTTTTTATGAGATGGATGCAATATTAAGTAGTATGATTAAGATTACCAAAAAAGGCTCCTAGTGTAATTTCAATTTCAGAAAAGGGAAAAAAAGCATCCCATAAAAAAGAGGGTATAAATTAAAGTAGTAAAATTAATATAGTATTACCCACATTCAAAGTTTAGAATTAATTTGTAATACACATTGATAATTCATTAAAAGGTATATTCATGTATTTATTACATTCTTTGGAGCTCGAGGTGGAAAGAGGAACAAATTTAAAATCGTATCTTAACACTATAATCAATTAAATAGTATTAAAACAAGATATTCAAACTAAAAAAAGTAAAGCAAAAAGAAGACCAGAGATTCATACTAACAAAGCTTTTGAAGAAAGTACATCAACTCTATACAGATTGTACTGTTTTGATTTCTCCATGAAATAACAGCTATGATAATAAAAACACTACTTATAAATTATTTCTTGACAACGCGAGGTTACGATTCTAGTATTATTATGAAACACGAAACACGAAACGATTATAGATCCCAAACTCTAGGGAGCAGCCAGCATATTCCTAATTCTGATTCTATACATGGAAAATTAGTTGTAAACAATAACTACAAAATTTCTTGATGCTAAGAGCAGTGGAAAACTGGAATCTTGCATGTAAGAACTCATGCCAGCAGAAGAGTTTCAAGGAATCATAAATCACCACATAATTAAACAATTAATAGTGGGAGTTATTAAATTTGTACTACTAATCAGTACTCTTTCCGTTGCAAAAGGAGACGTTTCTTTTTGGGCACTAGATTTAAGAAAATAGTGAGTTTGTGCGTTTAAGTGGAAAATGCATGTGCAAAAAATGTTTTTCGTTTAGTCATTTTTTACTTATTAAGGAAACATATCTTTTTACGAGTTGTATCAAAAAAGAAAATGTATCATCTTGTGAGGGACGAAATGAGTAGTTTGTTGAAAAGGGGGTTAATAATTTAAGTAAATAAATTGGTGTCACTCTTAATTTTTGCAGATGGCTTCTCTGTAAATGTACGACTACTTGACATGCATGCACTGACTTTTCGTTTGGGAAGCATGTGCTAATTTAATTAGTGGACACCAATTTATGATGATTAAACTATTAGGCCAACTTTTGTTCTTCTTTGTGTATCATTTGGTGGAGCTATGATGCCTCTTTAATCATTGTTTATTAATCCCAGTGGCGTAGGGAGAAAAAATGAATGGACGGAGGGTGCTAAAATCAATTATTTTTAGGTTTAAAGGGTAAAAAAAATGAAAAAAAAATTTCTAAAAAATTTTATAGGGTAAAAAACACCATTTTTTGGGGGAGGAGGGTGCTTGAGCCCCCTCCAGCTCCCCCTTGTCTCCGCCACTGGTTAATCTTATTTTAATCATCTTCATCTTTTTAGGGTTTTATCGGAAGTCCGGAGTCCAACGGATTCAAACTGTGATTTAAGAGGAATGCTTGTCTATCCACCGTGGGTATATCATTAATGTGTTCACGTCTGGTGTGTTGATGATATGCTAAATGCCTAAAGTTTAATGAAAATTATCGATACAGCATGTCGTACGTATCAGCGTTTCCAAGTGATCTACTTACACATATATGTACTAATGATAATAGCTTAATATTGTAATTAAAGAGGACCCATATTTATTAATCAATTGAGTGGTTTTCGATATATAATTATGAGTATAAATATAGTATATAACATGCTAGTAGAGATCGACGTAGAAAGTTTGCACTTTGAGTTGGACTCCATCATTAATTCATACTTAATTGTCAAATTTCACATAGTAATTCACGCTAGAATTAACTAAATAAAGAGAAAAGAACACTACAAATTTGTTAGCTCAAATTTTCACCTAATTAAGTGAGTTAGGGTTTCTACTATAAACCAATATAATGAAAATGGTTGTATTAATTAATTAATCAAGTGGTGTAGATTAATTCTGTTTAAAGCGTCCATTGTTTTATTCAAAAAATTGAAACAACTTTTCGTATATACTACTATGGTCTATGAATAGGACAATTACACACAACTTTTGAATCGTTCCACTTGATCAATTGCTATCAAATATTTTTGTATTAATTCACCATGATAGCACCTTCCCATTTTTACTGTTTCTTTCCTCGAAATTCAATCAAATAATAATTATACTTGATTAATTAAGACTAAAATACTCAATAAAACTAAATTTGTCCACCATTTGAAAAGGACACCAACCATAATCAAGACTAAAATACTCAATAAAACTACGTACCTTTTTCATATGAATAGTAAGGCTCAACTACGTATATATATGGCTGATTCATAGTATTACGGCCCTACTATTATTTACTGTATATATTTCAATCCTCATACATTATGTTGCTCGAGTATATTGTACAGTCTACGTTCCATTTTAATCGGCATACTCATCTATTGGACTACTGACTTTTTAGCTAATTTCGAAGTTTTATAATCATAGATTTTAGAAATAAATTTTACGGAGTATGGTTTTTTCCATGCATGTGGTATGAGTAGTATAGTACTCTGTCGAAAAAACTATATTCCAAAAGTCTATTTAAAATCTATCGTTATATACCCTTAAAATCAACTAAAAGGCTAACATGTCCAAGAAAGTAGAATATATCAACTTAAACGAATCAGGAAAATAACAACAGACCGAGCTACGAAATTTCTCTGCCCGGCCTGATTATTAAATTCCACTGTGATACTGTATTCGATCGATTTTTCGAGCAGAGCCGGGCTACGAAAGCCTGAAACATTTTGGGCCGGGCCGGCCCAATTAGGTGACAATTGGCTGCCCTAGTGGGAGGAATTATTAGCATGCATTAGTACGTAATTTAATTGGTTGTGGTGAAAATACAGTGGAATCAATGATTGAACCGTAAATACATAATTAACACACTAATTAGTCTTTAATTTGACGATTTAATAAATTAAGTGAATCTAATGAACGAAGGAGAAGGTGCCACCTCATCACCTGCACACTTCCAAAACAACTACTCACCGTTGTAAAGAAAGTGAGTCTCCACCTACGAAAATGAATCCCAGACGTCGGCAGCGACACCAATCAATTAATGGCACCCAGTGAAAAAATCAATCATCAAAATTAAAAAAATTTATATTATTATTAAAAGATTTGATGTTTATTTTAATCTTAATAAAAAAATTGAGCCTAGCTCACACCTGCTACTATAAAAAAGTGGGATCTTGATTTATGCATGCCCACTACACTAGAGAGAGAGAGAGAGAGAGAGAAGCTTTTCTCCTTAATTAATTAATTCATTAGTTAATTAATTAAGAAAAAAAGAATGGCTTCTCCGGTCGAAAAATCCGATCTTGCGGCGCCGTTGATTCCGAAGGAGCTTGACTCCGATCCGTCGCAGTCGGAGTTCTCGAGGGATGACATCATCTCGGAAACCAAGCTGCAGTTGTACTTGGCTGGTCCGATGATGTTTGTCAACCTCTTGTTGTCTCTGATTCAGACGATTTCGGTTATGTTCGTCGGCCACGTCAGCGACCTCGCCCTCTCCGGCGCCTCCATGGCCACCTCCTTCGCCTCCGTCACCGGCTTCAGTCTCCTGGTAAATAACGAAACGCTACAAAACCCTAACTATGTAACTCCGTACATGCTTCATGAAACTACGTGCATGGAATGAAATTGTGTGACTCTAACGCTAGTGGCGAAGCTAGAAATTCATAGGGGATGGGGCTAATTAACATTTTTTTACAAAATATACAAAATATACACTTGAAAAAAAATAAAAATAAAAATTGAGGGGAGGCTTAAGCCTCCGCCAGCCACCCCTAAACGCGCCGTCTCTCTCTGTCTGAACTCAGGTGGGGATGGCGTGCGCGCTCGACACGTACTGCGGGCAGTCGTACGGCGCCAAGCAGTACCACATGCTGGGGATCCACATGCAGAAGGCCATGTTCGTCCTCCTCCTCGTCAGCATCCCCCTCGCCGGCATCTGGGCCACCGCCGGCGGCATTCTAGGTATCCTCGGCCAGGATCCGGCCATCGCGGCGGAGGCCGGGGTCTACGCCCGCTACATGATCCCTTCCATCTTCCCCTTCGCCCTCCTCCAGTGCCAGTTCCGGTTCCTCCAGACGCAGAACAACGTCGTCCCGATGATGCTGACGTCGGGGATCACCACGCTCTGCCACATCCCCATCTGCTGGCTCCTCATCAACAAGATGGGCCTCGGCAGCAAGGGCGCCGCCCTCGCCAACGGCGTCTCGTACTGGACTAATGACATCTTCTTGGCCCTCTACATTATGTTCTCCCCCGCGTGTAAGCACACGTGGAAGGGTTTCTCGACGGAGGCGCTGCAGAATGTTTCCAAGTTCATCTGGCTCGCCATTCCCTCTGCCATTATGGTCTGGTGAGTGTTCGAGCTTTTAAACGAGACGGAATAATTCTATCAGAATTTTATTAAATTTAATGAAATTAAATCATGTTGTTGCAGTTTGGAGATTTGGTCTTATGAGATTATGGTCATTGTTTCTGGGCTTCTACCAAATCCCACTTTGGAAACTTCAGTTCTTTCAATCAGGTAATTAATTTAAACCCTAATCATGTTAATTAGTATTTATTAATTGTTATTAATTTTTTTTAATGTGTTTGATGCAGTTTGAACACAAACAGCATGATTTACATGATTCCGCTTGGACTAGGGAGTGCAATAAGTGTGCGAGTTGCGAACGAGTTGGGGGCAGGCCGGCCGAAGGCGGCCCGTCTAGCGGTCCGGATGGCCACCATAATGGTGGCGATCGAGAGCGCGGTGGCGGTGGTGATAATAATATTGGGCCGGAAGGTCTGGGGTTACTGTTTCAGCAGCGAAGAAGACGTCGTCTCCTACGTTGCCGATATGATGATCTTGATCGCCGTCGCCAATTTGGCCGAGGGAGTCCTCTCCGTACTCAGCGGTACGTAAATATCTATTAAGTGTGCATTCTAACAAAATATCTAATCTCGTCGATTATACTTATTTTTTAATATATTGGTGGTGTAGGAATTGCAAGAGGGTGTGGATGGCAGAAAATAGGTGCCATAGTTAATTTGGCTTCCTTTTATATCATTGGAATCCCACTTGGAATTGTTTTGGCATTTGTATTCCACCTTGGAGGAAAGGTATTATAAATTTTTGTATACTAGTAATGATTTTTTTTAGTTATAATAAATTGATTTGTTAATTGTAATTAAATTAATTAATCATTTTGATTTATGTGTTTAATCAGGGACTGTGGGCTGGGATCATAGCTGCGATATTCGCGCAGACGTTCTTCCTTTCGATTATAGCTCTTCGAACCAATTGGGAGACGGAGGTATATATATGTTAATGTTGATATAGGTGTCGTTTTGGACGGGACGAAAATAGTATCAGAGAAATTTTGAAATCTAACTTTTGTTTTGTGTTTTAATTGCAGGCGAGGAAGGCTGTTGCTAGGGTTTTTGACTCGACTATCCCTGTCGTGGGGTAGGAATTAATTAAGAGGAGAATTGAAATCGAAATCGAAATTGAAATTGAAATTGAAATTGAAAATGGGTGTTTGAAAAAGCTAAGGGTCGATGGTGAAATCCAGATTCCTGGTGCAGTTGTTGGCCCAAATTGCACAAATATCTAAAGAAGAGATGTGTTTCTTCCATTTATTAGTTGCCTTGTTACATAGTTCACTTATGTGTTGTATACATGATTTGAGTTGTTTCTTTTTTTTTTTTGTTTAAAATCAAGTTTCAAAGCATTTTTCTTTGTTCCAAAAATAATCCTACTCAAAGACTATTGACGTCAGATCGAGCTTTACCTTACAAACAAACAAAAAACACAAACAAAAATACAACGAAGCACTCGAACTCGAGATATTCGGGCACACAATAGGGTACCTTCTTTCAATGTTCATAGAAGTGACTCACTTTCATACACGGAATAGACCTTTTGAAATAGTAACATATACCATTAAATTACTGTTTGAGAACAAACATTTGAAAAGTTTGTTATTGTTTTCTCTAAAGAAAGAACATTGATAAGTAGCGCCAATTATAATAATACACTACTAAAATTAAGTGGGTTCATCATTCATGAGGAAATTAAAGCTTAATTTAGTTAGTGCTCAACTTTATTTTGTATATATACTATGTTTTATTGGTCCTTTATTTCAATTATTGCATAAAAAGTATACGTCGCCATAATTACATCACTGTATAGTATATACTCGATAAGAAAGTATACAAATTGATGAACCTTCGATTCGCGGCCCAATTAAAGGAGGAGTTTGTTAGTGATTTGTATACGAGAATAAATGAACACAAGGAGTTTACGTGGTTCGATCAATGTGATCTACGTCCACGGGGAGAAAAAGGGTATCTTTTGTATTCAGAATAGCGTAAGTGTTTACAATACAATCAATTCTCCTATTTATAGATGAAATGAATGACGGTTGCAAGAGGTGGGAACGTGGAGGAGTGGACAGTTTCCTGGGTCCGGTTTCTTCTCCATCAACCCACGTTCTTCTCTTAGGGCTCAACTTCCTGGGCCTGCTGGGCTTGTACCGATCTGGGCCTACTGGGCTTGTGCCGAGCTGGGCCGACTGGGCTGGTACCGAACTGGGCCTAGGGAGATGGGTCATTTCCTATCACATCCCCCCCAAAAAGCGTGGGGTGATGGAGATGATTGTTGCGTTTTGTTGAGGGTCTGTTAGTCAAATTTCGTACCCCCTCGAAAAGTTGGAGTTCGGGAGATCCGAACTGAGCTTGGCGTACCCCCTCGAAAACTTGGAGTTCGGTTGATCCGAACTGAGCTTGGCGTACCCCCTCGAATATTTGGAGTTCGGGACATCCGAACTGAGCTTGGCGTACCCTCTCGAATATTTGGAGTTCGGGACATCCGAACTGAGCTTGGCATACCCCCCCGAAAACTTGGAGTTCCGGGGATCCGAACTGAGCTTGGCGTACCCCCTCGAAAACTTGGAGTTCGGGGGATCCGAACTGGCGTTCCCGCCCAAACTCATAAAGGTGTCAGTCGCATTTAATGCGACGTATGGGGTACCGATAAAGCACGGATTGGACGGGTTCGAAACGCCGTCGCATTAATTAGCGTATTGAATACGCGTTATTCTTCCCCCTTTTAATGTATATGATCTTTCTGTATTTTGCAAAACGAAACCCTAGTTTCAAATTTCCTCCGCTCTTCATCTTCACCAACTTTGTTTTCTCTGCGTATTATCCAAGAACACTTCCAAAAAGTAAGTTATGTCTTCTTCAGTTTCAATTTCGACCTCTTCTTCTAATTCTTCTTTTCGAGAAGCACATTCTCCGGTGTTTTCTTCTCCGGCGGCGACGGAAGAAGTCGTTGCTGCATCATCCAGCACTTCTGTTCCGATTTTTTTTTTCCTGAAAACACCCGCCCGTGCGTGAGGTCCAATTGCGAGGCCCCGTACGGGCAGGAGGTTGAGTTTCCCGACATTCCTGACGTTGTTGGGAGTGTGGGTACACTCGACTCGATAGTTTCCACCTCCACCCTTTATCAAATCGCCGTTAAATTTAACTTCCCCCCCTTCTGCCCTTCTCCTTCGGCCGAATTCCGGTGATAGGGCTTATCGCCCCCCACGGGTATTTGTGACCGTGTACGTGGACCAGCTTGAGGCTGGTCTGCGCGTTCCTTTTCCGGCCATTTATGCCGATATCCACCGTTTTTTCGATCTGTCCCCCGCCCAGATCTCTCCTAATAGCATCAGTCAAATAACCGGGCTGGGGATTGCCTGTTCTCGTTTGGATCTGGACTTCTCAATCGATATCGTGGGGGGGATGGTGTCCTTCAAGGATAGGAAGGAGGGGTGGTATTACTCCTCATATCGGCACAAGGGATTTTCTGTCCTTGTGCCCTAAAAAATTCAAGACTGGCAGAAAAAGTTTTTCTATTGCCAGTTCGAGGGTGCCACCGAGGTCGGGTGGCACTCAGGTCCTGTTACGCTTTTTCCAAAGCGGAAACGGTTTGGAGAAGTGGCAAAGCGTTTTGCCAGTCTCGGCAAAATGCCGATGTCCCTTGCCGCTCTCGCGACGGCAGTACCGAGCCCCGATGATCCTTCCACTTCGGTGGAGCCGGGGAGGGGTGAGGTCCCCTTCCCTTGATATTCTCCCCCCCCCCCCCCCCCCCTTTTTTTTTTTTTTTGTACTGACTTGTTCGCCGCTTTCTTTGCAGTGAACTTGATGCGAGGAAAGAAGGCTGCCCCGAACAAAAGAAAGTGCGAGGCCACCAGTTCGCCTGCCGATTCAAAGAGGCAGGCCACCGGGTCCTCCGAGCACACCCGGTCCGGGATCCCAACTCCGCGCTCCCGCGGAGTCTCTACTTTTGCCGCTGAAGAGGTTGGCGCGGCAGCTGTAGGGAAGGTAGTGATGGGTTCGGCCTCTTCCGAACCCGATCTCGCTATCACCGAGGTCCGAACATCCACGCCAGTCTTCCCGGCGGTAAGACTGCCTGTTCGTTTTTTTTTTTTTTTTTGGGCGTCCCTTTACTGACGTAAGTAATATAATGCAGGGGGTTGAGCCTACTTTGGAGAACTTTGACCATTTCTGTAACGCGGTCAAGGGTCTTCTTAGGGGTTCGGTGGCTAAGCATCAACGAGTCACCGAGAAGAACAAAACCTTGGCCGCTGATAAGGCCAAGATTACAAAGGAGTTTGCCGCCGCCGCTGCTCGGGAAGCCGAGCTGAGGGAACGGCTCGATGCTGTCTCCGCCGAGCTCACTGCCGCCAAGGAGAAAGCGGCGAAGAGCGAAGAGGAGGCAGCGGTTGCCCGGGCTCGCGAGGTCGAAATCGCCGCCGCCCAGGGTGAGGTGTTTCATGCCCTTGCTGAGAGAATAATATACAGCAAGGGCTTCAGCGCACTAGTCTCCTCTCTGACCAGGCCTATGGAGAGACGGGCAGTGGCCAGTACGCTTGATCGGGTGGCTGCTGACTTCCCCACACTGGACAAGGGGAAGTATGATTACCAGCCAGTTGAGGATGAGGAGCTGATGCGCATATATTTTCGCCAGCTCCTAAAGAAAGCCTCCCATTTTCCCGTGGTGGGACATTTGGCTGAGGGTCAGTCGCTCTGGTCGGCTGCCGAGGTGCAAGCCTGCCAGTTCGATCGGGACCTTGAGTTCGAGGAGCTGTGCGGTCCACTTCGCGATGAGCTAGAGACACGCCCGCTCTCTCCGAATACGCCTCCGCCCGCGGAAGAGGAGGATAATGGGGAGGTCAATGCCGACCTCACCGGAACGGTGGATGTCGAGGCGCAGCAGACGAACGCCGAGGCTGAATCGACTGGCGGGGTCAGTTGATCCCCCTCCCTTGTAAAAATTTCTTTTGCTTAATTTTCCTTTTGCCGATTGTAAATGTATCTTTGCTCCATCAATGAAATTTCGTTTCGGTACTTGCTTATTGCTGTCATTTTTATTTCTGTAGAATAAATCTGAACTGGATGCAACTCCGTACTTGAACGAAATTAAAAAACTCAAAATTCTAATTGATGTCAAAGATGGCGAGATCGGGCGGCTTGATAAATGCGCCGAACACCTTCGGAACGAGTTCGATGCTAAATACAGCGCACTGCAGATCAAAGCGGATGCCAATGAAGCCCGATATCTTCAACTGAAGGAAGATTACGCAGATGCGGAGAGGATCGAAGCCGAGCATACTGAATATGAAAGAGTTATTCACGAGCTCGGTGGAAAGACGATCTCCGAGGTTGAGGCGGAGGCTTTGGAGGCCGTCCGCGGTGTTGTACGCGAGTGTAAGAATCGGGGTTCAGGTTCTTGGGAGGTCGCTGAGAATATTTCCTAGCTGCGATACCTAACGAACTTATTCCCAATAATTCTGACACGGAATCCCATAATGAAGAAGTGGCTAGATCGATATCCCGACGTGCAGCCCGCGAAGCAGAATGTTAACCGGTTTCGGGCCTTAAGTCCAACTGTTCCTTCTCGGTTAATCAAGGATCGGCTAGACATGCTTCTTCCAGCTTCAAATCGTAGGCCGCCCATTCCAAACCGCGGTGATGGCAACTACGTTGCTCCCCGGATTACGTATAGGGGCCGAACTCCTGGTAACCGGGGTGGGAGTTCAAGCCGAACAGCAGGGTCGGGCCGAGGTGGAACAGGTGGCCGCAACTCGGGACAAAATTCCCGAAAGAAGGAAAATTTAAATATTGATGATTTGCTTAACCCGCCAACTAGTGGTTGGGCTAGTTACTTCAATTGTAGCAAGAGGCCGGATGAGGGCGGTCCTTCTAATATGTAAGCTGTAAAAACCTGTAAAAAATGTAAATATCTTTTTCGGACAGTGTCCTGTTAATACATTTTGTATTTGTTGTTGGCTGATAGCCTATTTCCGAATTAGCATATATGCTTTTATTCGTCATCCGAACTGACATAAGTCAAGGTTCAGGTCTTCCGAAGTGGCTCGGGGGGCGCACTTCGGCTGCCGACGTTACACTTGGGTCTTCCCTCAGTTAGGATGGCAATCGCCTATTATCCATGGCCGAGGTGACACTTGGGTATTGATCGGGTTCCTGTTCTGCCGACGAGGTCGGTAGGGGTGGTCCCCTGTTCGTACGATTTCTTTTTTTTTTTTTTTTTTTGTGTAACACTTATCCTCGTCAGGATAGTGTGTAGTGTTGAGGTAATGCGCATATAAGTGGAGTAATGCAAAATGACGTGAACGCAATAGAATAGAAACAGAACCTTCATTACTTGAAAACTACTTGGAGAACAATACCGAATCGAACAAATGACCGAACTGAATCAAAGGACCGAACTGAACAGAAGGACCGAACTGAATCAAAGGACCGAACTGAACAAAAGGACCGAACTGACACGTGACCGAATTGACAGATGACTCTACCCTACATGATACTCCACATCTATGCATAATACCTCTTCAGATGGATTATGTTCCACGGCCGCTGTATGGGCTCCCCGGACATAGTGGAAAGCCTGTAGGCACCTTTACCAAGGACCTCGTCCACTCGGTATGGCCCCTCCCACGTGGCTTCCAGCTTGCCGAGCTTGCAAGCCTTGCTGACCTCATTGTTTAAGGACTAGATCTCCTACACAATATTGTCGGTCTCGAACTCGCCGATTGTAATATTGGGCTATCAGTCGTTTGTACCGGGCTTCCTTGATGTAAGCTGCATCCCGCTTTTCCTCTAATAGATCGAGATCCGCACGTCGGTTCTCATCGTTCACCTCAGCGACGAAGTGAGTCGTGCGCGGACTGGGCAGTCCGATTTCGACCGGGATGACAGCTTCCGTTCCGTATGCTAGGCTGTACGGTGTCTCGCCATTCGCTGTTCGCGGAGTGGTTCTGTAGGACCATAGAACATTTGGAAGGTTCTCCACCCATAGCCCTTTGGCTTTCTCCAATCGGGTCTTAAGGCCTTTGACAATCGTCCGATTCGTCACTTCGGCCTGACCATTTGCCTGGGGGTTGGCTACCGATGTGAAGTGCTGCTGAATTCGCAGTTCGTCACACCACTCCCTGAAAATTCTGTCCGTGAACTGTGTCCCGTTGTCGGATACTAGAACGTGAGGTATGCCGAATCGGCACACTATGTTCTTCGGTTCTTCCAAACAAAATTTCGGGCATTCTTGCTTGTGATTGCAGCTAGGGGCTCCGCTTCTACCCACTTCGTAAAGTAATCAATTGCGACTATGAGATGTCACAACTGACCTGGTGCTTTATCAAATGGGCCTACTATATCTATGCCCCATTGTGCGAACGGCCAGGGACTTTGCATTGTCGCCAGCTCGGTCTGGGGCAGCCTTGGCACGTTGGCATGCAATTGGCACTTTTCACATCTTTGAACCAGCTCGGTGCAGTCTTTAAACATGGTGGGCCAGAAGTACCCCCATCTCATGATTTTCTTTGCAAGAGCCCGAGATCCGATGTGACTTCCGCAGGCTCCCTCATGCACCTCTCTCATGACATAATCTGCTGAGTTCCGGCCGACGCATTTGAGCAAGGGTTGAAGGTATGATTTCTTGTAAAGGGTATTGTCTAGAACAGTATATCTCAGTGACTTTGACAATATCCTTCTTGCCTCCGTCTTGTCTTCGGGCAACTCCCCCTTCATCAGATAAACTAGGATAGGCGTCATCCACGTCGGCTGCGGCTCATCATGCAAATCGTTGACCTCGGCCTCATCTATGCTCCTATGCTGGACATCCTCTACTGGCGAGTTGCCAGGGGTTGCAGCTAATTTGCTGAGAACGTCAGCTCGAGAGTTCTGAGCTCGGGGGATGCGTTCGAGCTGGAAGTATGCGAAAGCTTGTTGCATGCTCCGTGCCTTAGCTAGATACTTCTTCATCCTTTCCCCCTTTGCTTCGTACTTGCCAAGCATGTGATTCACCACTACTTGTGAGTCACTATGCACTTTGATGGCTGCAACTTTCAGATCTGCGGCTATTCGGAGTCCGGCCAGCAGCGCCTCGTATTCTACTTCGTTGTTGGTAGTTGCGAACTGGAAATGAAGCGAATAGGTGAATTCTTTCTTCTCCGGGCTGATGAGGAGGATTCCTGCTCCGCTTCCTGTTTTCCCTGAAGCCCCATCCACGTACATGTGCCAACATTCTGGTAGTTCTGCCACGGACTTGCGTGCTGGCCCTGGTGCCGAGGTTGGGACTTCGGCTATCGAGGTCTCCACCAAGAAGTCTGCTAACGCTTGTCCTTTGATGGCCTGGCGAGGGGCGTAAGTAATATCATGCTCTCCCAACTCAATAGCCCACTTCGCTATTCGCCCGGATGCTTCGGGCTTGGTCAGTACCTGCCGGAGTGGTGAGTCTGTTCGGACTTGTATAGGATGTGCATGAAAGTACGGACGTAAGCGCCGAGCAGCATTGACCAGTGCCAAAGCGAGCTTTTCCAATGGCTGATATCGCACCTCGGGCCCTTTGAGAGATCGGCTTATGAAGTATACGGGCAGCTGGCGCCCTGCCTCCTCGCGTACGAGCACCGCGCTGATAGCCTCCTCCGAGGTGGCTAGATACAAATACAGCACTTCCCCCCCTTTTGGCACTGACAAAGTTGGCAGATTATTGAGGTAATCCTTTAGTTGGCTTAGTGCTAGATGGTGTTCCGGACTCCAGTTGAATTCGGGTGCCTTTTTCAAAATCTTGAAAAAGGACAACTGCTTCTCCGCGGCCTTGGATAAGAATCTGCTCAGTGCGGCAAGACACCCAGTAAGTCTGTGCACGTCGTTGATTGACTTCGGCTCCTTCATTTCCAGCACAGCCTTAACTTTTGATGGGTTTGCCCTCAACCCTTCTTGAGAAATCCAACAACCTAAAAACTTCCCCGAAGTCACAGCAAAGGTGCATTTTTGAGGATTAAGTTTCAGGTTGACCTTGCGAAGAAGGGAGTGCACAGTTCGGAGATCGGCAACACTTGTGCTCTCTTCCTTACTTTTTACCACTATGTCATCGACATAAACTTCTACCTCCTTCCCAATATGTTCTTTAAATATCTTGTCTACCATCCTCTGGTAGGTAGCTCCTGCATTCTTCAATCCGAATGGCATTTTGCGGTAGGCAAAGATGCCGAAGTCTGTAATGAATGTCGTCTTGGCTGCATCTTCGGCATTCATTAGGACCTGGTGGTACCCCTTGTACAAGTCAAGGAAGCTGAAGATCCTATGGCCGACCAGGGAGTCCACTTTCTTATCGATGTCGGGTAGAGGGTAGCAGTCTTTGGGGCAGTGCTTGTTGAGATCGGTATAATCGATGCACATGCGCCAACCTCCCCCAGCCTTTTTGACCATTACCGGATTCGCTATCCAGGTCGGGTAAGTGACCTCGAATATGATTCCGGCATCCAGCAACTGGTTCACCTCAGTCTTTATAACCTGATTTCGCTCCGCGGCGAAAGAGCGCTGTTTTTGTCTTACTGGCCTGACTTCGGGGTCGATTTTGAGCTGATGTGTGATTAGCTCGGGTGATACTCCTGTCATGTCCAACGGGGACCATGCAAAGACGTCTCTATACTCCTTTAGAAACCGGATAACATGTTCGCGAAGTTGAGGGTGTTCGGTCAGTCCGACCTTGACGACCTTGGCGGGGTCGTCCTCATACAACGCCACCTCTCTCTTTCGGCTGGCGACGCCTTCTTCGGCTTCTCGGAGTTCGGTAATTGCTATGCCTGGGGCAATTGGGGTGGAGCCCCTTGCCCTTTGAGCGCCACATGCAGGCATTCTCTTGCCATTTTCTGATCGCCGCGGATCATAGCTACCCCTCCCTTAGTTGGAATTTTCACAGCTAGGTGGTACGTGGAGCAGATCGCTCTCACCGTATTCATCCAGGGACGGCCTAGGATTATGTTGTATGGAGACTTGGCTTCTACCACCATGAATTCGGTCACATTAGTGGTGCTCCTCGATCCCTTCCCTACTGTGACGGGCAGCTCGATCGTTCCTAAGGGATGGGTTTCTTCTTGTGCGAAACTCTGCAATGGCCGTGTGGTCGGAATGACCTTCGACTTCTCCAGCTCCATGTTATCAAAGCAATGTTTGAACATGATATTCACCGATGCCCCGGTGTCAATGTGAATTCTTTTGAATAGCATGTTGGCTACCACAGCCTCGATGACAATGGCGTCAGAGTGTGGCACCATGGGAGGCACCGGGTCCTCGGCCGAAAAAGTCACGGCTTCCTCCTTCTTGAACCTTTTATTAGCGGGCTCCCTACTCGGCAGGTTCCGCGCTCCCTTCTTGAGGGATGATTTAGTTTGCCCTTTGGCGAGAGCGGAGATCGTAGCGACTACCCCATCATGCTGGTAATCTCCATCCTCATCAGCATCGTCTTCATTGTGCTTTACTTTCTTCTCAGCTTCCGCGCTGCAACTTCCTCCTCTATACTGCCTTTTCTTCTTTTGACCTCTGGGGGCATCCACTTGATTAACCCCCGCGCTCCGATCTTGATACTTTTTAAGCTGACCGTTGCGAACTAGGCTCTCGATGTCTTGAGCCAAGTTCCTGCAATCTTCTGTCTCGTGTCCGTAGTCTTCATGGAATTGGCAATATTTGTTTTTCGACCTCGGCTTGCCGTCCTCCCGCATCGGCCTTGGTCTCTCGAACAAGCTAGCATGCAACTCGAGGATCTCGGTCCTCGGTTTGTTCAACGGGGTGAACTGTGGAGTTGGCCGTTGTGCGGACTGGGACGTCGGCGGGCCTCGCTGTGCTGGATTCTGCCGAGGTCCGAGACGAGACTCAATCGGACCTCGCTGAATCCGCTCCATTACCCCTTTCCGAGGTGCATCTTCTTTCTTCTTTGAGGTTTCACCTCGGTCCACTTCCTTTCGGCGTCTGGTCGCCTCCTCTATCTTGGCGAATTTGTCTGCTATAGCCCACAGTTCGGTAGTAGTCTGTGGTTCATTCGCCAGAATCTCCCTGTATAGATGGTCCGAGCTGATGGCATTTTGGAATGCCGAGATGATGAGGAGATCGTTTGTACATCGAGTCGACAAGCACTCTCTATCGAACCGGGTCATGAAGTCTTGTAGCGATTCACCCCGGCTCTGCTTCACGGTTAGCAGATGGGCCGGAGTATGTCTCACTTCAGCACGCTGGGAAAAGCTCCTAGCGAACACATTCATCAGATCGGAATACGATCTGATCGACCCGAGAGGCAGACTGTCGAACCACTCCCGCGCATTATTAATTAACAATTCGGGAAATAGCTTGCACATGTGAACACTTCCCAAATTTTGGTTCAGCATGCTGTATTTAAACTGGCTAAGGAAATTACTCGGATTTCCAACTCCATTGTACGCCTTAATCTTTGGCACCGTGTACCCAAAGGGCATGGGTGTGTTGAGGATCTCATCCGAGAGCGGACTGATGATCCTGCCGAGCGCGTCAAAGATCTGCGCTCCCCCAATTGGATGTCCTTGGTTAGGTGCGTTATAAGGTGGAGCGATGGCGTAGTTCGGCTGGACTATGTGGGAGTTCGGCTGCTGGCCTCCCTGGGTCTGTCCTCGGACTCGTTGGAGATAGTGTCGCAAGTCGGGTCCACCGGGTATTTGTGGAATCCCTTGACCGAGCTGGAGGACTCCCTGTCCGAACTGAGGGACTCCCTGCGCACCGGTGTATTGGCTGAGGAATTCGCGGCCCGGCACAGTAGTGAGGTTTATTCCTTAGCAACTCCTCGATCCCTGGAGGAGGAGGAGGAGGCGGGGCCGCTGAGTTCGGCTGTATGACCGGGGAGAGACGAGCGGCTAAGCTCGGTTGGGTGGTTGGAGACAAGCGTAGAGTTGCTCCCGGACCGAACAACTCGCGTTCTCGGTTGGCTGTGAGATTCTCCACATTGCCCTCCGGTGTCGGGTGAGCCTGTGGTCCTAGACGCGAACTCACGGGAGCTCGGTGTGGCTGGACCGGTTGAGCCTGTGAGGATGGTGCTGCCACTGTGTTTCCCGCAGTTCTCTGTTCGCCGGCATTTGGGACCTCCGGGATCCCGTCAGTCCCGGTCCGATCATTGGCGGGGTCGTCATTAGGTTGTCCTACGCCTATTGCCGAAGCTGGTTCCTCGGGCTGTCGCCGGCGGCTCCTTCGGCGGCGGGGGGTTCCCAACAGCAACTGATTTCCGTGCGGCATTGCTAGTGACTTTGAGCAGCAAGAATCGAAAATTCGAACACGAATTTGTTTCCCACAGACGGCGCCAGTGATGAACCTTCGATTCGCGGCCCAATTAAAGGAGGAGTTTGTTAGTGATTTGTATACGAGAATAAATGAACACAAGGAGTTTACGTGGTTCGATCAATGTGATCTACGTCCACGGGGAGAAAAATGGTATCTTTTGTATTCAGAATAGCGTAAGTGTTTACAATACAATCAATTCTCCTATTTATAGATGAAATGAATGACGGTTGCAAGAGGTGGGAACGTGGAGGAGTGGACAGTTTCCTGGGTCCGGTTTCTTCTCCATCAACCCACGTTCTTCTCTTAGGGCTCAACTTCCTGGGCCTGCTGGGCTTGTACCGATCTGGGCCTATTGGACTTGTGCCGAGCTGGGCTGGTACCGAACTGGGCCTAGGGAGATGGGCCATTTCCTATCACAAATACATAGTTGGAATGTCATTAAAGTTACATCGTAAACTTCTCAAATTCGAGTCGTATTTAAGTACATGATCCGATTTCAAGAACTAAGTGAAATATTTGATTACGATCCAATTAATTATTGATTTTATTTTTGTATAATTGCATCCATACAATCAAATCAAATCATCAATTGTACGTATAACACATGTTATTACATCGATTACAATTACATTTTTAAGTTTACAAATATTTTTAACGTGTGACGATAATCAGTCGATGGAATAGCACATGCAATACGAGAATTCAGTCAAACCATCATTATGCTTATAACCTAGCCTAGAGTACTAACAAAATGTCACATAGTATATGATTTAATTAATATAATCAAAGTCTTAAATCAAATCTAACGTGATTATAAAGATTCGCCGGCAAAATGTTGCTTACATCATACTATAAAATAATTTAATTAATTCTAGTGTAATAAATTCTTGAATTTTTGTCCATATCGACATTATTACTATGATTTTAATAAATATATTTCTATAGTAGTGTGACAGCTGACAAAACTCAACGGCTCATATTGAATTAGGTTATTATTTATTTTAATTTTCTAATCATTGCGACGGCTTAAATATCTCAAAAGCATATATTAGAAAATGATATTATGTTTGTTGTTGATGATCAAGATATTTATTTTATTTAAATCCCCACTTGGAATTAATTAATATTGAATATTAATCCCAGATGTTGCTACCTTCTTTCAATAGGTCGACAAAAAGTGTTCGTAGAAAATTCATTATAATTGAACGGTCTAAATTGAGTCTTCACACTGTCAGATTACTACTCGATGGTAGTAATTTTTTAAAGCAAAGTTTAATTGATCGGGACAACCTTCTTCGTTTCATTCTATTTGATAAGTTTCTGTTAATTTAAACGTGTCGTGAAAATAAAAACGGTAGATATTTATAACGTTGCGATTTCTATAAAATTTGAAACCAACATACATAATAGAAATTATATTTTCTTAATCACCACAAATTAAGCAAATATAAGTATATTTTAGTTGTGACGGGTTTAGAATTAAAGAGCAATATATAAATAGAAACGTAAAGAAAACACGGAATTACGTGGTTCACCAACGTTATGTTAGCTACGTTCAGGACTTGGAAATGAGAAATGATATTATTAGGCGGCTATGTTAGAGATTATAAAATAGATCTCTACAACTATATACTCCTTCTGTCCCATTCCAGCTGACACATTCGTTGAATATATGTGAGGTATGAAATAATGAAACACGTCAATTAGAATGAGACGGAGAAAGTATATAGCGAAAAGAACATAACAGATGGACTCAGCGGAATATCGAACCAGCTTTACATAACCGAATATAGATTTAAGGCATATGAACCATAAGAATAGGTGTGACAAGACATATTAAAGAAACGAACGGTAGTTCCTTGGTTGCATTTCACTATCAAAAATGGGCACACTTGATATATAAAATATCAGACTTAAATTAATGATGAAGTAAAGGACAATTTTTCTCTTGATATTAATTTGGGGTGTCACATTTAGAAAAATTGATGCACCAACCGGTCCTTCTTTTCCCTTATTTCCCTCTCTCCGAAGACAAAACTTACATGCTTTAACTTATCATTTTGTAACTTTGTAAGAGCTGTCTTTTTTTAGTGAGTCATGTCTCGTTTCATTTTACTCGACTCAGGGTATTAATAAAACCAATTATTCAGGACTTATGTAGGTGAAATAGAATTACAGAGTTACAAAAAACAACTGTTTAAACCGGTGTTAGACTGATTTTCTTCATTGCAGCACATTATGCCTCGTACACGAACTCGAGTCGGCTCGAAACTCTGTTGTCGGAGCTGGGTTTAGTTGTCATCATTGACTTTGAAAAGGAAAGTAAGGCTTTAGTATCACCCACAAATATCGGAGCTCACCTAATAGCCAGTTGTTTTAATCATCGATTTTGATGAGGTCATGATGACACGAACGTTATCGTACCTACTCTAGGTAAATCAGCGTGCCCAGAGTAAACATGACATTGTGACGTTAATAATTTCTATATTTAGAGTTTGACTTTTTTTAATTAAAGTTTAAATAGTTTGTAGAGTTAACTTTTAAGTCGTAGGTTTGTAAGAACTTTCTTATTATCGTCACATCAACCTTAAACACGTTTACGAGAATTTCATGCGATAATGATTGTCAGCTACGAATGGGCCAAGAGTAAGCCCACTTCGGAAAAAGAAAAACAAACTGCCATTTTTGTGCAACTACAAAACATAATAAAAGCCCATTACATCCTCAACATTGGGCTTGACTAATGGGCCTATAATTGGGCCGTAGCTGAGCCCATTAACCCAAAATTATAGCCCACATCCACATATAATGGGCCTATAATTGGGCCGTAGCTAAGCCCATTAACCCAAAATCATAGCCCGCATCTATTATATTTATACTTACCAAACCAACTCCATTAACAAACCAAATCCCACTCATATTTCCTAAAAAAAAAAAACAAATATAGTATCTAAACACCCAATTTATTTTTTTTAATTAAAAAAATAGAATGCAATAAATAAGAAGTTTAAGGTACAGAAATGCAACAAGTAGGAAAAAAAATGTAACGCTAGGCACATTTTAAAGAGGTAACGAGGAAAGGATAAGGGAGAATATTTGAATATTGGAAGGTAATGAGTTGGCCGGGAGTGATGATCCGGCCGTCGTAGAGGAGGCAGGTGTCCATGTCGAGGCGTCGGAAAATCTTGGGATCGATGAGAGCCGTGGATGCGAAGGCGGGGCAGGATAGTACGACGTCGTAGATTCCTCCGTTAGCGTTCCACGCCTCGTTGACGATCTGGACGGTGTACGTGGGGACGTGGAGGGCTGTGAAGCCTGATGGCCATTGGTATATCTTCAAGCAACCTGGGCTGCATCTCTCTGGATGCATCAACCAACCTGCATTTTTTTAAAAGAAATTAAAAAAAGAAAATAACAAAAATTATGAAACTAATATGAAACTAATATGCATACATGAGATAGTGAATGGGGAAATGAGGAAGATGGTGAGGATGCTAATGTGGGATTTCGCCATGAGAGAGAGAGAGAGAGAGAGAGGTTGTGATGGTGAGATTTCTTACACCTTAGAATTGGTTGTGTTTAAGTTTAATTATTTGAGTTTTGAGAGAGGGAATTTTGGAATTTTGGGATTAATTCCAACTGTGATGAATGAAATCCAACTAAAGTTTCCACAAAAGAAAAAACACACAATTTAATTCATCATCCAATTACCAACTAACATTAATTATCCAAACTTAATAAATAACAATATACTATAACATTAATAACAACATTTTAATCTTAATATTCAAGAAACATATATAGTATAATTTGTTCCCATGGTTTGATAATTATTTTCATAGCTTCCATTTTTCACTTCGGATCGAACATGCGACCTTCGTACTCACGTCTCGGGCATTAATCTCTTACTGTTCGACCTTACACGCACACCATTTAAATTTCACTCTTATAGTTATTATATATGGAAGAAAACTTGATAATCAAAAGTATGAAATGCAAAAACAAATTAATATCCGAATACATGAAAATCTCTGATAACAAAGTAAAAACACAACATTATTCACACAATTTACAACCTCTCTCTCTTCTCCCCCAATTGAATTAATCTTTTTATGAAGTAGTAGTAATAATAATCATACCAAATAATGTTTGCCCCCTACTTAAAAAACCCTCATCCAAATATCACATACTATCATATTATTGCATATTAAACCCTATCACATAATCCTGAAAACTCCCGGCAGATTGATCATGAACCATGCTTGACGTCGAGCCCCAAGAGCCGAAGCCGGAGTCCATCTCGTTAGGCCACCACGCCTCGTTGCCCTTGGCCACGTCCATTTCCTCCGCAGCAAAGCTCGAAGATCTGTTGTCATTAAGCAAGTCATCAAGCTCAGCTTGAGTAAACCCTGAATTCATCCGAATCTCCGGCTCGACAAGATCCCTCCCTCCACAGTTGTTCAACGCGAAAGATCCCTCCGAAGACGAAAACCCATTAACAACACAGACTTCATCTGATCCCTTCAAGTTGCTCAAAGGGCTGTTATATTCATGATCAGCAGCAGCAGGAGGAGGGAGGTGGGAGGCGATTAGGGTATTGTTCGGATTGATTTGGTTCGGAGCCGGATCGGATTGAAGGGCTTGGATCATTTTCTGCTGGAGAGGGTTGAGCTTAGGCCAGAGGGCTGGATTGTTGTAGAGAGAGAATGGATTCTGAAGCTGCATGTGAAGCTGAAGCCTTTCTAGGGCTGAGCTGCTCAAGTTCTGGAGATTGTACGAGCTTTCGTCTTCGTTCGAATCCTTCGTCTCTTGCCCTTGAATCCTCAATCTGTTCGAGTTAGACTGCTTCCTCCGCCCTAACAGCTTCTTCTTCAGTCTCGTGTTCCAGTAGTTCTTGATATCGTTGTCCGTTCTTCCCGGGAGCTGAGCAGCAATTATAGACCACCTATATTTTCAAGAAAATCATTAAATTTCTTCCGAACAAGAAAAAATTTCAAGATTCAAATTCATGGTGATTGATGGGGAGAGAGAGAGAGAGAGAATGGACGAAGAGAAAAATACAAAAGAAACCCTGAAATAAAGAAAAACTGGGGTGAAGATCGAGGCATGTGGATTTAAGGAAAGGAATAAGGGAAAAGCATAATTTACAAAGGGAAAAACGACAAGGGTGAAAAACTGATGATGATCCATTAATTATCCATGAAATTTTGTGCAGAATCTGAGTTTAGAAATCTATGCATGTGGAAAAGAGGGGAGAGAGAGAGAGAGAGAGAGAACAAAAGTAATTATACCTGCTTCCGATACTGATGTAGAGGCTGCAGATTATGTTGTCTTCTTCCTCAGTGAAACCTCCATGCTTGATGTTAGGCCTCAAGTAATTCAGCCATCTCAATCTGCAGCTTTTCCCACATCTCCTCAACCCTTCAAAAAAAAAAAAAACTCAATAAAAACATTCAAAAATGAAATTTTGGAGGTGATTCTATGTATGTATGTATGTACCGATTTTCTGGGGAAGGGCGATCCAGTTGCCACCGGTGCCGGAGCTCTCGATGTAGGCCTTGAGCTTCGCGTCCTCCTCCGGCGACCACGGCCCCTTCTTCACGTTGGCTTTGTCACAGCATGGAGCTCTTCCCATGGTGAATATATTCTTGATTTTTTTTTTTTTTTTTTTTGAAATTTGTTGAAATGAATTTCTGTTGGTGATTTGTTGGGGAAAGATGGTGGAGGGGGGAGACTTGGTTTTATAGGTAGGAAGGTGATGATGTGAAGCTTCAAAGACCTAAAAAAAGTCTTTGTATTTTTTCTAGGGTTTCTGCATTTTTTTTTTCCTAACCCTTAATTCCTCTCATACATTTGGATTAGTTCAGTCTGTATTATTTTAATTTTTGTTTAATTTGTTATTATTTTATGTAGAATGTGACAAACAACTGCATAATTTTCTCTGGATTAATTATATTAAATTCATTTGCTTTTAGGACTTGTAATTATTTAATTGTGGAGAGGGGATTGAAATATTGCCACACCAATAATCTTCTTTTTAATTAATTGAACCAATTTTTTTGGAGTATTTATCTATAATTATGCGTAGAACGAATTTGCTGTTGCGATACTCTATTGTATTTTGACGTGACATAAAAATATTTCGAAGTTGACATTTTGTTTATGAAAATATCGATTTTGGAAACCTTTTTAACGCGTAACGAGAATTCGAAATACCTGATTCACAAGAAGGTCATTAGTTACTTTCGGCAGATAATTATCTGAGATAAACAGTGAATTAAAGTATATTTTCACACATTATGTAAGGAGAGAAAATGAAGCTTCAAAAACACGTTATCTGATGTCAGGTTAATTTGATTAATTAAGAAGCTTCAGCAGCATTTCGCATGGCATAAAACAAGGGGAAAATTACATTAATTAACTCAAATTTCTTCATTTTTGTGTAATCAATTTGAATATTTAGAGTTGAGACAACAAAAGAGTAATACATTTCATCTTTCCACCACCCTTTGCTGCTGTAATATCTCTTGTCACTATTTGAATTTTTCAAAAGGAAAAAAATTATTAATTGGCCAAAATTGGACTACAATATTGACTTGACTGCTAAAATAATGGCCCCCAAATAAAAGAAGAAGAAGCCACCACAATAATGCCCCAAAAAAAAAAAGAAAAACCCTCGAAAGTATTGGTTTTGGAATTGGTGTGTTGTAAAAGGGGATGCGAATCCTTATTATAGTATTTCAGGCCAGGCGACGAATACATTGGTCAACATTTGAGAAGTATAATGTATCGTACCGGTACTCCTTGTACCACGTTTTAATAAATTCTCTTCTTAAAAAAAAAATTAAATGGATTGTTGGTTTATTTCAAAATTTTACTTTTATTTATTTATTGTTTGTATTATTTGATATATGAAACATTATGCAGTCACATCAATATATATATAATACCGTTACGGATCTTCGTCCTACGTGGCATCGCGTGTGATTTTTATGAATATTTTTCAATATTCTCATTGATTTGGCTCATTAAAGATTAAAATCATTATAATTAGGATTTTCGTCCCACATCGAATTTTTAAAAGAACTTAGCAACAATTTATCTTCAAATTTTATCCCTACAAACGAAAAATCAATATTCATTGATAATTTACTTCAATTATATTATAACAAGGATTCCCGTCCCACATCGAATTTTCACAAGAACTTAGTGACAAAGTACATATATAAATAGATTATATGTGTTAATCAAAATCATACTTGATTTGAGAAACTACATTATATTAATGTAGAAATCTCAAAAATGAAAATTTCTAAAAAGCCTCGAATGGGCTAACAGAAAAATTAACGGGTAGATTTGCACTAATTATGTTAACATTATGCTGAACAACAGGCTAACAGGATATTACAATATTACGCTTTAGCGTATTTTTTTTATTGTTACAAGTAACGGGCGGATTGCAATAATTAAATATAGATGCTAACGTTATATCGAACGGGCTAACGAAATTAACGGGCAGATTTGCACTATTTATGCTAACGTTACGTCGAATAACGGGCTAACATGAGATTATAATATTACGTTTTAACATTTTTTTTTATTGTTACAAGTAATGGGCGGATTACAATAATTAATATAGATAATTATGTATTTTAGATTAAAAATTTTATGCACGATTGCAAAATAAATTAAATCCCGTCGAAAATTGATATTAATTATGGAGATTCTTATTAAGTGATTCAAATCGAATTTTGACGTGACTTAAATCATATAGTTCTTTAAGAAATGTTAACCCTTTTTATTCCTTCAAAAAAGATCCATCTGAAGGTTGTTTAGATAAAATAAACAACGGGAGGTATAATATATTTTTATTTTATTATAAATTTTGTTTTAAAGTAACATTTTCATGTTAAAATTTGACGAGATAAAATATAAAACATATCTATCGTAAAAATGTTAATTTCTTAATCAATTTTCATATTTACTACGAGTAACGGGCTACTTGGAATAATTAATATAAAAAATTATTTAATTTTTATTAAAACTTTTATTTGTAATTACAAAATAATTTGAAACCCGTCGAATTTCGACGGGTACTGCACTAGTTAATTAATGATTCGGTGAGCTAATAATTGTTTAACTTTGACTCAATATCCAATCTAAGTAATGATATGACACTATAATTTTGAATAATATTTGAGATTGAGATTTTCAAATAAATTGATTAAAATCTAATTTATTTTTTGTAAACCTAATTGCTGGCATAATCCCTGTTCTTGCTAATAGACACCCTAAAAGCTAACAAGTGGCTAATCCTTTAAATTTTTTAATTATATTTAATGAGAAGTTAAGCAACAAAAAATTAAAAAAATGGAATAGGAAAAAGGTGGTGAAAAAAATTAATTAAATTAGTGTTAAAAAATTCAAAAGGTTATAGAGAGGGAGCAGCCCAATTGATTGACCTTGGTTCCCTACTTTAATATTTGATTAACAAATTAATTAATATAATAATTAGGACAAGGTGGTCCGCTACCGCACTTGAATGAAATTACAAGGGAAAACTGTCAAATTTTCAAAAAGATATATTCTACTTAATTCCATTTTAATATTCCTCTAAATCGATCTCAGATCTTTAGGAAGAAGATACATCCTTCTGTTTGTCTTTCTCTCTCCCTTTTATTCTCCCTCTCTCTCTCTCTCTCTCTCTCAACTGCATTTTATGCATCACCAAAGAAGACCAGCCATATGTTTGTGATATGTATGCATGAGTAGTATTTCTTCCGTTTTGTTCAAGATGACACATTTATTGATTATATATGATCAGACTCAAGAAACGTGTCGTCTTGGGACAAAGGGAGTAGTACATATATGTCTCTGCTATATATGCACCGCCCTGTTCAAGATGACACTGCACGTTTCTTAAATCTCATATATACTCAATAAACGTGTCGTCTTGATCGAGACAGAGAGAGTAGTACGTAAACCTCTGCTATATGTAAATTCTTTATCTACTTTAGATTCCCCTTCATATTTCTATATCATTCCCTTTCCATCTTTGAAGTGGAGCTAGTACTCCTCATTATCTCTACATATATATCCATAACTCTGCATGGTCAAACACATAATTAGTTAAAAGAACATAATTAATCAAGCAATGTTTAAAAAGTAAAATCCATCCAATCCCAGTTGGCCACGTGGCAAGCTCAAGAAACACAGACAAGAGTCTTCCCCCTAACAGGATTATGAGTTGACAAAGATACATACTTAGGGTTAGGGCACTGCAATCATATACCTGCTGCTGTAGCAAAACGTTTAGATTTAATTAATTTTATATTAATCCATGAAGGAGACTGTTATGACTTTTTGGCATTCATTTAATCTCTGATTAATTATAATGTAATCAAGGTGTTATTATCTCACTTCACTTTATGTTAAATAATAATAATAATTGCATAAAACAAGACATAGTAGCTGAGCTCAAATTGAGGCCTAATCCCTCAATCTATCAATTGTCAACCCCCTTCTATTCAAGAAACCCTATAATCTTTTTATTGGCATCCAAGGAATTGACTTGGCCCTTATCTTCTTCTTACATTTGTCCAATTATTGTGTTAGCTCGAATATCCGACTCCCTCCGTCCCACTTCAATTATTGTGTTTCTTTTCGACACAGAATTTTAGGCGTTATGTTAAAGGTGAAAAGTAAGCTAGGGACTAATTATCGTGTGGAACGGCTGACTAGAAAAACGTAACAATTAAAGTGGGACGGAGGGAGTGCTTAATTATTAAGTCATGAAATCGAGTGGCTCGTGTGAGGGTTGACTTCCAAAACCAATGTGTATTAGGTAGAATGCAAAGAACTAATTAAAGAGGGCATTAGATGAAATAGGATTTGATGATGGTGTCACACTATTTGACCTCAAATATTCGTTATACGAGTTGGTATGGACTTGATTGTCAAAAGCTTGCAAAACAATATCTAGAATAACAATGTACAAAACTCGAGCGCGTCTGATCCCCGATCTTTTGATTAGAGGAAAAACGTCTGAACACAAGACTTGAGTGCTTTAGTTAGGCCCTTTTGGAATGCATTATTTATTACGTTTGATATTGGAAAAGACACATCTGTAATTTTACAGAAATGTAACAAAAACCAATGTACGAAATTAAGCTTGAAATTCAACATATGATTTTTGTGTATTCAAGTAGTGTATACTAAACTTATTCTATCTCAAGTTGTGAATCTGAAATAATCCTCCAATGGAAAGTCTAGACATCTGAAAGGGCTTCCTTTATCATCGCACGTTGGGCTAATTGCTGCTCGTAAAGATCACGGAAGATACGGTACTTCGTGTCGTGGTACTTCCTCACTTTCAGGTCATGAGAGGGATATACCACCTGCGAAGTTGACAGGACGAAGAGAATGAATCTCGTGATGGAAATAATAATCTAACTAATGTAATCGATTCTTCGATGGGAAGAGATGTAACATATAAATTGATGAGTAGGTTCTTACCCTCCCAGGTGCATTTAGTGCTTTCATGGCCTCTCTTACAGTGAAATATTTCTTTGAAGCAACAGCACCAAGAATAGCAGCACCTAGAAGCACCGATTCATTTTCACGAGGAAGAGTTATGGGGTAACCTGTTCAAATTAATAAAGGGCATCCAGCACATTAGCTCTACTAGATCCAACAATAGAGGGAGGGAGATCAAACAAAAAAGTGGCCCAAAACACATTATAGCATTGAGAGAGAGAGAGAGAGAGAGAGAGAGAGAGAACCTGTAATATCTGCATGCTCTTGAATGAACAGGGGATTTTTGGTTAGTCCACCGCATGCAAGTAAGGTGTCAATCTAATGAAAAGACATCAATTAGAAAAGATCCAGGCTAACGATGATTAACAAAGATGAAGTTGCCATACAAGACTAAAACCAGTATACTGGTAACTGAAAACCTATAAACGTAACCAGTTTATAAAAAAAAAAAATCGACTGAAATAGACTTTCTCGTAGACATATATCTTAACTGGAAAACTCATTTCATACTACTCACAAAATTTCTCTGCCCTTTATGATACTGTCATTAATCTCCTCAATCATGTTTGAAAACAGAAGTTCCAGAAAATGTCATTTGAAATTAGTTGGGCTCGTTTTTATCCATTAGACATTATCACATTCTAAGATAGTATAAACAAACGAGCTACAGTTAGCAATAAGATATGCATAAGTTTCAGAATCTGTGCATATTTCACAAGTGTCACCTGAGGCCAATTGCAGATTTTGTCTATATCTCTCAAGCATAGAATCGCCAACAATACTGCAAAACTAGCTCACCTTGTGCCCCTTCTCATTACAATGCTCTATAATATGTCGTGTCCCATAAGCTAGACCTTGTATTGTGGCAAGGTATAAAAGAGCCAGCTGCTTCTCACTTGTATCAATAGTTAGGCCATACATCACCCCTTTGGATAATGGGTCTGCAATAGGAGATCTAAACTAAAAGCTTAGGAAGTTATATAAAAAAATTTACAATTTTCTGAAATAATTCTTATAATAATAAATAATTCCAGATAAAAATATTAAGCTCTCACCTGTTTCCATGGAAATCAGGAAGCATGTGAATGTCTTTCGTCAAAGCCGCAAGAAATGGAGAGCCTACTTCTTGCTTCATTGATTCCAGTATTTCATTCATTAGCATTTTTTCCAGTATCTCGTTCAGAAGCTCAAATAGTGACATACCTCATAAAAAAAAGTTTGTGGTAGATTCTAAGTAAAGGAAAATATATATGTGAGTGTATATGTAGAGAAACAATTTAAAAGGTTCAAGTCATCTCACTTCGAGAAGCTGCTCTGTTAACCAGGCCTTGAGAGGCAACATGGTTCTCTATGATGTAATCAAATAATGCCCCAGAAGCGCTCTGGCCTCCTTCCGTAAGCCAATACTCAGGCACCATAGCTTAACAAATTTGTGGAAGTGAAAAGAACCAGTCACTACTTGCATCCAATAAAAAAAAGAAATAAAATTGAAAGCCAAGCCTTCCACGGATAGGATTCATCCAAAGAATGTCGTATTCAATCATTGCAGTTTGCAGAAGTTGGCAAACTGCCCTGAGGCTACAAAGCTACAACAATCGACAACAAATCATGCTTTATATTACAAGATACCTGACCAGAATGGTCCCCAGACCCCTGGAATGAACAACTTGGTCTTAGATATTGCCATGTGACAATTGGAAGTTCCACATACTAACACCATGCGGTGACAAATTGACTCCTCATCTTCCTCTGTGCATTCCACATCAATCAATTGTAAAAAAATGTACGACAAAAAAATTGTTTGTTAGAAATGGCATACTCTTATGGGGAGATGAAAGAAACTAACCTGGTGATCCCGGTTCCACAGGCACACTTTCCATCACTCCCACACCACCAGCATGGGCATCTATTAAAGATGTACCAACTGGTGTCCCAGGCAGTAGACCCAATTCCTGGAAAAAGAATCATGTTCCTTAGCATAAAAAATATTTTAAGACACAAGCTAGAATGTGCTTTTTTCAGGTCAGGTGATTTGGAGACTGTACATCAATTGAGCAAAAATTGACAAGAAAGATTAGAGCATGTATGTCCAACATTATATCAGTAATGACCCATGCAAGCAAGTGATCTTTTCATGATTTTTCTTGCCTTTGCGGCATCAGGAGTCAGACCAGAGCCCAAATCGTGACCAGGAAAAGCTACACTGCGTCCTGTAAAAAGTTGTTTCCTATAAGCATCAAGAAAGAAATATACATATGAATGGAAATAACAAAATTCAAAGCAATAATTACTTTAGCTGAGGCAAAAAATTAGTGATTATGTTACAGGATGAAACTCAAGTGAATATCTAGCAGAATGCTTTTGAATGTTCCACCGATCCACGATTTATCGTAAATGACTGGGGGAAAAGAGTTACAGAAATTTCAATAATTAGGATGGCCAGAATATTAAACATACAGTTCACAGACAACCTTCTTTTCCAGTTCAAAGAAGCCAAAGATTCAATATGTTATTCTTGGAAACTAGAATCCATAACATGATCTGCAAAATTCTGTTCATTGCTAAAAAGAGGTAATTGAATCATAGCAAGATACTACTGCGCCCATTTTATCAAGGAACTCTGACCTTCGACGTTTGACGGACATAATGATCCAAGTAAACATAATGCTTCCTATTGTTAGAAAAGCATTTGCAAAGCACTTGACGTGTAAATGACCATACCGATTTCTATAGTTGAAAATGCATCAGAGGCGTATATGGATAACCAAAAACATACCAATCTTCGAATGATGGCTGTCAACCAGATCACCTAAACCGATTTCCTCCCAAAAGCCATCATCCCATCCAAGAGCTTCCATGTCCTTGGAATCTATTTCATTGACTTGTTGCATGTGTGCATGGCCCAAATAAGTCCATTTGCAGACTGTTGTGCACAGACTTCGAGTATCATCTCCAGTTGCTCTGTTGAAGCATCCAATATTAGGTATAATGTAATATTTATGTACTAATACAGTACCAGAAACATTCTTGGAGAGGAACCAAACACTTTACCTATACGATAACCAATCACTCAGATCCATCCATCTAAATGTCATTGACCAAGACATCTTCAAATTTTCTTTGACCCACAGAAGCTGCAAAAGCAGTATTTTCACATCAGACAATCCGTCAAACAAATCAACTAATTCATTGGGCTAAACTTTTAAGATAAGGAGGCACAATTTCAAGTAAGAAACACTACTGAACAAATTACAATAATGGATGGCTGTGATTTTATTTTTTTAAATATGCAAGATGTGGCAAACATGCTTGACCATCGAAAAATAATAAGATATCAGGGAAACTTGTTTCATTAAGCATAAATGCCCGTCACATTTATATGCATTCATCACTACATCTACATGACAGCCATCAATAACTACATCAACATGACACCCAACAATAACTACATCTACATGACTGCCAACAATAAGGTCAGTGAAGGTCTTAGTTACACATCCTAATGCCAATTCAGAAAACTGCTGAAAACTTACACAACAGAACATCCATCACTGGAAATGCTTCACTCACTACGCCACAAATTTCAAATATTACATCGAACTGACTATGCAGTTAACAGGACTATTCCCATTATAAGACATAAAGTGATGTTAAGGGCATCATATGTCACTCACTGAGCTAAGCCCAGAGCGTAGAGAATCATAAAATGAGTTCATCCAGTACAGAGAAAGGAAATACTTTATCAATCATATGAGAATTAATTGAGATAATCCAGTATGGGGGAAGGAATACTTTAACAATCATATGAGTAATAATACCTTTGGAGTCTGCATTTCAGGAGATACAGTTCCACCACAGTATTCCAGAACCGGCGACTTGGAGGAATTAATTTTATCAGCTTGCTTTACAGCTCTGTGGTCCATCCACACGATAACATTCCTCCTTGAATCACCAGTCAAAGAAACTGTAACAGGTTCTCCATCACAATCGATGGCAACTGCACACAAGACCAATTTCCCCTGGTAAATAGTAGGCCATAAGCTAAGTATTTTAAGAATTAGAAGAAAGAAGGAACTAGCAATGTACTAGTTAGAGTTCACATACCAAGTGAACAAGTAGCAGCAAAGCCCAAACCAGTCACTTGTTCCCCTTTAATTTGTGCATTAGAGCATGCTGATCTGACAGCTGTGCAAATAGCATGCCAGATATCGGTTGAAGATTGCTGGGTACAAATCATTATAGCTTCGAAATTATAATCTCTTCAGAGATGATCTCTACATGAAGCTGGTGTAAAAACAATGTTTTCAAAATTCACGCTACTAAACAGTCACCTCAACACAGTCACCATCTTTCCAGATTTGAATGGGGCTAGTAGCATGGCCGATAAGCCGCCCATTGTTGTTAAAAACGGCTGCATTAAACAACAAGGCAAAAAAACTTTCAGTTAACAGCTTATCGGATGCACAATAATCTGCAATCCTTCCATTCAACAGCTCACATCACAATCCATAAAAGTCCTAAGTAACTCCTTAAGCAAACTCATTCAATCGACAATCAAACATGAAAAATTCTCCAATCGGCCCATCGTATAATCAGAAGATACTCCTAAATGATAATTCTACATAAACACCACATCTCTAGTAAACATCGACAAGCCGCACTTGTAGATTAGCATTAACACAATCAATCGATTCAAAACAAACCTAGAGCCACCGATATCCTATCAACAGAGCAAACCAGCAAACAAATCTGAAAGGCAAAATCACTGAAATGCAGAATTCCGAGTGCTATAGTTACGATTCAATAAGGGAAGGGGGGAGAAAAGCGACCTGCACGTGCGCTAGCGGTGCCGACGTCGACGCCGAGGAAAAGAGGTCCGGTGCGGCTGCGCGGCGTGATAGGGATGGCGGTGGTCATCTCGATGGAGGAGGAGGAGCGGTGGCGTGGGCTACGTGAGTCGACAAACTCCGTTCTGTCTGTCATTCGATTTGCGCCATACATTATTTTAGCATTATTTGCCGCTATTTCTCAGGATTTCCGTTACTATTTTTACCTTTTCTTTTTTGTTGTTTTTTTGCCTCCCAATTTTTCAATTTTCTCTCTCTACACCAATTGATGAAATGGAACCGATTTAGCAAAGCGATTAAGCGAAGATGCTTACTCAGATCGTTGACTTTTTTAATTTCAAATTTACTGTAATTTCCCACTAAAAATTAAACTTAATAGGAGTAGATAAGTTCAAAGTCTTTGTCACTGTCGTGGGCCCAGGTAAATTCTAATTCCGGAATGAGTAATAATTATTTAAATTATCGTTGCTGTCTGTTAAATGATCTTTTGCTTGGGTATTTTTAGTATGGACAGTGAAAAAATCTTTACTGTGCTAGCTAATTGTGACTTTACCTTAAGGTTGTTTATATCTATAGTAAGTTTCAGATAATAACACAATTAATTAGTCTACTCATCAATGGAAAACACGCGGTAAAAAACTAATTATACACATTGTTTTTGAAGATTTTCCCGCCAGAATTAATATCAATCGCTATTTCATCAGCACACTGGGTATTGTATATGCTACCCCTTGGGGTAATGCCTCCCCTCACATAAGCAAGATAATATATATCAATATTTAATACATATTTGAGGGGTTGAGGCCGTAGGTATAGGTTACCGTACACTGCTTTAACACTAAGCAGTAATTATGTAATCATAGCATTGTACTGCAAAAGGAAAGGAGGAGAGAAAGAAAGTAAAACTAGCTCTCGGAAAGTACTGGAAAAAGCTGCAAACTGCTCCTCCTCGACATATGCATTTCCTTCAATGTATCCGATTCAAAGAATTTCACCAATCATCTACTGATAAATTCCTACTCAAGAAGAACACACAAGAATCCTAAGAAATTATCAACACAGAAAAGGATTTAACATGAACCCTACTACCATCAATCATCGTCCCCAAAGCCAAATTTCAAGTTCAATCGCCATCCGATGAGAGAGAAAAGCATCACGGCACGCGTACGTTACCTGGTCGGAGGTGAGTTCCTCAGCTTCCCAATTGCTGCGCAGCACCTTCTCATCCCCCTCCATCCCTTGAATCCCCAAAATCTCCTCCACCAGCTTCCCCATCGACGAGTTCCGGTCGCACCCCCGCAAATCGCGCGCCGCATCTCGCAGATCCACCAGCTGCCTCACGACCAGGCGGTGGCGCGATTCCCGGAGCATCGCGGCGTCCATGTAGTTCCACACGCCGACGAAGATGACTTCGGGGTCGACGAGGAAGTCGCGGAGTGCGCGGGGGGCCTTGGTGGTCGCCCGGTGGAGGTGGTATATGAGACAGCGGTCACCCGCGCAGAGCTGGAGAGTGGCGGCGCACTCGCCGCCGTAGGGGATCCACTGGACCCCGAGCCCCACCACGAGAGCGTCGCGGTCGAAGTGGACGCGCTCGCGTTCGGCGCGGGACACGGTCTCGTGGATCCATTTTTCGACGGCGGAGGGGCTGGTGGTGACGGTGGTGATAACGATCTGCGAACCGCACATGACCGAGTGGGACGTCGTCGTTGCCCTAGGCGTCGACGCCATCGAAACTGACTCTGGATTTTCAACTGGTGTGTGCGCTTTCCCGTTTTGGCTCTTTATATAACAGTATAGCAAGCTGAAATTGCGTGTTGCAGAAGACATCATCTCAGCCGTTGGTGAGCTCACTCCCTTACACGTGGCAGCATCTGGATAGCCGGGCTTCGATTCGGTTATTTCATAAACACTGGTTTTGCATTTTATTGGGAATTTTTTTGTGTTCTGATTCAATTTATTTGTAATTAAGTGATTATTTCATCTTTTTTGAACCATACTATCCAAAAATCATGATTAATCTCTTCACATTTTATACATAAACTTGAACAAGTCGAAATTAAACACTGCAATTTGGAAATAATCAATCGGAAAATAAATTAAGGGAAAATTAAATACTATCAAAATCATGATTTAGAGAAGATTAATCCACCGTAATTTCATCTTCATCAATCACAAGAAAAAAGCAGTAACGGTTATACACCAACACAGAAAGTGAAACCACCATTAGAATGGAAAATGTCCTATGCATAATAAACTGCAACAAAACTGCAAAAACGCAGAAACCAGAAACAATATATAGTTCCTTCAACATTTCACCAGAATCTGAAATCGTACTCCCCACAAAAAAAGGCCAACTACAAAACGCCCAAAACCATCATCGATCATATATCGCCTACCCATTTCCAAACCCTAAGATTCTTCGCCAACAGGAAGGCGATAAAAGCATCATGGCAAGCATAGGTTACCTGATCTGCGCTCAGGCGCTTGTTATCCCAGTTACTGCACCCAACAATATCATCCTTGTCCAGCCCATGCATCCCTAGAATCTCCGCCGCCAGCGTTCCCATCGACGCTCCCCGGTTGCACCCCCGGAGATCCCTCGCCACCTCCTTCACATCCACCAGCCGCGTCACTTTCAGGCCGAAGCGCGACTCCGAGAGCATACTCGCGTCCATGTAGTTCGCCAGTCCGACGAGAGTGACGCCGGGATCAACGAGGAAGCGGCGGAGAATGCGGGGGCAGTGGTTCGCGCGGTCCAGCTGAAATATGAGGCAGCTGCGACCGACGCAGAGTTGGAGGATTGCGGCGGAGTCGTCGTTGGGGACCCACTGGACTCCCAGGCCAGCAACGAAACAGCCGCGGCGGTAGAAATGGCGGCAGCGGTACTTGACGGAGGCGATCCATTTCCGCACGGCGGAGGCCCTGGCGGTGACGGTGGTGCGAACGTCGTAGGTGTCGCAGGGAACCGTGTAGGTCATCTCCATTTCCGCCAACAAGCTTTCACTCCGAGAGAGAAACTGCCAGTGGATTTTTTTTCTGAACGTGCAGGCGTAGTGGTGTGTGCGTTTTGCCGTTTTGGGCGCTTTTATCCATTCCCACTACAGTAAATTTAATTGCGTGTTGCAGAAGAGAGCATCTCAGCCGTCGCTGCGTTTTTTACCTTTACACGTGGCATCATCTGGGTTGGTGACATTTCGTCTTTTTCTTTTAAGGCCCCGATAGATTGGGTTAATATCAGTTCGGCCCCAATTCAATGTAACTGTAACCATAGTGGGCCTATGCTTGGGCTTGAGAAGGCCCATTGGAAGACCATTTTATAGGCCCATTTGCTAAAGTGGGCTGGGCCGGCCCATTTGACAATCTCGGTAAGCCATTTTCCAGGAGGAAGAATCTAGGGGCCGAACCTAGGTCAAAACCTGCGGCGGAACGGAGCACAAGTAGGTCTTGATACACCGGACCACAAAACGACGCTATCTTATTTTTCCTAACATTTTTATTTTTCTAGTAAAACAATAATACTCATATTGACTTGATAGCTTAAATTATAATCAAATGTTTTTTCTTTCCTTCTACTTCAAATAGTTATATAAATTATAGAAGTAGTACTCTTTTTTGTAGTTGAGGGGGTATAGTTTAGCATGATAATAAACACATTTTAGAATTTTAGGCTTCTTTTTCGAGAGGTCAGGAGTTTGAGTTATTTTAAGTCTGTGTGTATATAAGTATATCGTGTTTGTTTTAAATAAAATAAACTTATATGTTTTGAGATAAGTTTGCTTGGAAAAATTGACAAATAGTTTTCAAATTCTATACTAACTTCTAAGGCATGATTTGACATTGATAATTTCTTTTATTAGTATACACTTATACATGTACATATTCGAAATGATTCGAGACCATTATTTCGATTAAAAAGATAACATATTAACACGAGTGTGAGACATTAATAATCAAATCTCATTCCTAGTACAATTAAAGAAGTCACTTTGACATAAATTTAGACCCCAACTACTTCATTTCAATCATTTTGTCATCTATAATTAGAAAATCTAAATCAAAACACCATTGTGTACTTCAACGAAAAGCTTCGAATTCTATCATTGAACTCTTATCGGAACGAGATCATCTATCGTATTTCAACGTTACATTTTCTTTTTTATCGACATATCTCACTCAAATGGTATAATAAACATCAATTATCTGTCAATGCAGTATAATAATGCTAAACGATCTCATTTCAGATTCTTAATTGATTCATATTACAATCTATGCAACCAAGTACATGATCCAATTCTTATTTTAGTGGATATTGTTTGTTAATACAAAAATCTTGCTATAAAAGTAAAGTGTTAAAGGCAAATTACATAATAGCAAGGACAAAATCACAGAGATTCAATTGACAACATAGGGAGTAAGGGCTCATGTTCAATCAAGATTCACAAAAATCCAACTAATTTGAAGGGACCCTTTTAATATTAAAAGTGGGAAAAGGGGAAAAGGACAAATCTTGAGAGAAAATTTGGATGGATATGGCGTTAATTAGCACAATAAAAGCAGGAATAATCAAAAATCAATAGCAAAATCCAAAACAATTTCCCCTCTCTCTTCTTCCTCCACTCCACGCCGTATAGAGTTTCCGCGTCTTCATTCATAAATCATCCGAAGCTCGAGCTAACGCGCGCGTCACTCTCTCAGCTCATTGGTTGCTTCATCGCTCGCTAATCTGAGCCGCTGTTTGTAGGTGAGTTTTTTCCAGTTTTGATTATTGTTGTTACTGTAATTGTTTGTCGGAGATGGTTTACGTTGACTGATTTGGTTGGGGGATCTGGGGTTTTGAGGTGAAATTCGAAATGGGTTTTTGATATTTGGGCTGATTAATGTTTGCTTTTTCGTGTTTTCGGAGTTAGGGTTGTTTCTGCTTTTGGGAGATTATTAATTAGTTTGTTGTATTCCCTTTTTTGGGTGTGTGTGAAGTGGGAATGCAGACTAGGTATATGGAGAGAACAAATTCGATGAAAGGAAGGGGGAAAAGGAATTTGGAAGGTGGTGGAGATGAAGAGCAGGAGCCGGAGAGAAAGAGGCCGGCGTTAGCTAGGTATCGAGATTTCTACTCTTCCTTTATTTCTTTCCTCTTGTGTGTGTTTCATTCATTTCTGCCATGGAAATTAGTGTCTCGTTTCTGGGGAAAGTATGCGAAAATATGAGGCGTGGGGGATTGTTCCACTTCCTTGTTTTGCTGGTTAAGTGTTTTTCCTAGGTTTCTTGTGATTTCCTTGAAAGCTTTTGTAGGTTAGGTGGCGGCTGTAAATGCGAAAATCGATATGGAGGGGAACAATATGTGTCCCTTTTTACCATTAATACAATCTAAGGACCAGCTGACTTGGCATGAATATTATTGTCTTACACATACTTGTAGTCTGTAACTGGATCATTCTCTACTGGAAGTCATTTTTCGGGTTCTTCGTGTGTTCTTTCACCTATGTTATTCCATGTCATAGTGAACTATTTTCTCAAGACGGTAACGTGAATTGAATGTAATGATTGGTGAGGCATGTTTTCGTTGGTATAATGAATTCAAAGAGCACTTTATTGGGGCTAGTGATTATGCTTAGAATGAATTGCTACCATTGTTTCAGTGTTTGTTTCTTCACTCTTTCCCCCTCTTTACAAGACAGATTCACTAGTAAAATGCAATGATGCCACCCCACCCCATATTAGGGATTTGATATTTGCGGCGGACATAGATGTTGCATCATACTCCCATAAGTGTTGTGATGTGGATTATAAGTTTCAGAACAAATAAGTGAGGTTTTATTATGTGATACTGATAGCTAGAGGTTTTATTTTGCTGGCTAAAGCGTGATGTTGTCGTTCTTTCTTGTTTGGTAAAAATTTTCTGCTGATTAATTGTCTTAGGTTTTTTCTTCCACTTGCTAAGCAAGCAATGGCAGTGATTGTTAACAGATTAGTTTGTTTTATGCAGTGTTATTGTCGAAGCTCTAAAGGTGGATAGTCTCCAGAAACTCTGTTCATCCTTAGAACCAATCCTCCGTAGAGTGGTAAAGCAATTGCCCTTTCAATTCCGATGCAACCCTTTTCTATATAACTTTCCAATTGTCAATCGGGGCTTCTTGTCCAATTTAAGGTTGTCGACTGAGGACATACATCTGGGCATTTCTCCCTCTGTGGCCCCTATTATGTTTTCCCTTCTGTTAAGAAAGAATTCCACATTTCTTATATGATTAGCACTTAGGACTCTTAAGTATATGCACTCTTCGAATTATTCCCCTTTGATCACAGGTATTGGAATAAATAATGCTTACAACTTATCTTGAACAGGTTAGTGAAGAAGTGGAACGAGCTTTGGCCAAGCTGGGCCCCGCTATGCTGAATGGGAGGTTGGTTCTTTTTTTTGACCTTATAAAATACTAGTAATTCTTATCAAAATACAATGATCGAGTATAATTTTCTGACAAGATCTCATGTCAGTTGTTTGCTTGTCACAAATCTCTCTCTTATTTACTGAAGTCATATTAGTCAGCTTTTCCGTTCATATTTCTGCTGAACGTTGTGACTCCCTTCTGTATTGCTTTCCAGCATATTTCCGTAACATGTGCCATACATACAGAGAATGTTGTCATCCATTCTAAGGATAATATGCCTAGGAAGAAAGTTTAATGAATTTATTTGCAAATGGAGTCTTTTCATTGTTTAAGTGGGTCGTTTTCTGTTTACATCAGTAGTTAGGTTCCTCTACTCATTATTGAACTGCTTTATTCCTAGAAGTTCTTCCTAAGAGTTTGAGAGTTCAGGTCATCGCCTCCTAAACAGATCGAAGGGCCAGATGGGAGAAGTTTGCAGCTTCACTTTAAGTCGAGGCTCTCTCTTCCGCTGTTTACAGGGGCAAAAGTAGAGGGTGAGCAGGGTGCCGCTATTCATGTTGTACTGATCGATGCCAACACAGGCCATGTTGTAACATCTGGACCAGAATCTGCTGTGAAGCTTGACATTGTTGTGCTAGAAGGTGACTTCAATAATGAAAATGATCATGGCTGGACTAACGAAGAGTTTGAAAGCCACGTTGTGAAAGAACGAGAGGGGAAGAGACCACTTTTGACTGGAGATTTGCAAGTCACACTCAAGGAAGGTGTTGGAACTCTGGGAGATCTTACATTTACTGATAATTCAAGTTGGATAAGGAGCAGGAAATTTAGACTTGGTCTGAAAGTTGCATCAGGCTCTTCCGAGGGTGTACGCATTCGGGAAGCCAAGACAGAAGCATTTACTGTTAAAGATCATCGAGGAGAATGTATGCATTTTCTTTTACATACATGAGTCGTTTGTTTTATATGATATATTTTCCATAAGTTGATACCGATTCTAGACTACGATTCTTTCCCTTTTCGTGTTTATGCATGTACTGAAATGTTCTTTCTCACAGTGTACAAGAAACATTATCCACCTGCATTAACTGATGAGGTGTGGAGATTGGAGAAGATCGGTAAGGATGGATCTTTCCATAGAAGGCTCAATAATGCTGGGATATTTACTGTGGAGGACTTCCTCCGGCTTGTGGTCCGTGACTCTCAAAAGTTGAGGAATGTAAGTACTTGTAGATTTCTTTTCCCCTTTTGTCTTACGTACTTGATTTGGTAGAAGTGCTTATACAATAACTTAATTTTCGTTTTCTGGTTGAGCAGATACTTGGCAGTGGTATGTCAAATAAGATGTGGGATGCCCTCATAGAACATGCCAAGACTTGTGTTTTGAGTGGGAAACTTTATGTATTTTATCCTGACGAGACGAGAAGTGTGGGTGTTGTTTTTAACAATATCTACGAACTGAGTGGACTTATAGCCAACGATCAGTATTATACTGCCGATTCACTTTCTGACAGCCAGAAGGTTCGCTAATTCTCTCTTCGAATTGATATTACTATTGGATGCCATGAAATGTTCTCTAAACCCTATTCGCCTGCAGGTGTACGTGGATACTTGGGTGAAGAAGGCATATGATAACTGGAATCAAGTTGTGGAGTACGATGGAAAATCACTCTTGAATTTCAAGCAAATGAAGAAGTCAAGCACACTGACTGATCTTCCTTTAAGTCCAGTCGATTTCCCGAATACCTTAGACAATCAGCTTCCACAGCAGAGATTGCCGGTTGCAGTTCCCTCTGAACCGTCAGATCAGATGGTTTTATCTGGAGGTAAAATCCGATGATTTCACTTCCTGAATTTTGCTTCTATTGTGTTCGAATTAGTATATGCTACTTTGTATGAAACATTCGTTCTTGCAAAATTATTTCTTCTGTTCTGATATTTGCCTTTGTTGCCTGTGGAAATCAGGCTATCACGATGACATAGCTGCAAGATATCGAAACCCGCCTCAGCTTATGAACCCCAGCTCCCAGTCCCACTTCGACACAACATCATTCACCCCGAACCAGTTCCAACATGACACACACGCCCTGGCCCTCGGCCCTCCTCAATCAACTCCGTCCTTCCAAGAAGGTAACTCTTCTCTCCAGCAGCCAAACCCTTTCGGGGAATGGTCCACCACGCGGGAGAAGGGTGTCGATTTCTTGTCCGAAGAAGAAATCCGAATGAGAAGCCACGAAATGCTGGAAAACGAAGACATGCAGCATTTGCTTCGGATCTTCAGCATGGGTGGCCAAGCTCCCCCGGAAGACGGCTTCGGCTTCTCCTCTTACCTACCCTCGCCTTCTTCCTCTGATTTCACTTACAACGAGGACCGGTCGCGCTCTGGGAAGGCAGTTGTCGGCTGGTTGAAGATCAAAGCTGCTATGAGATGGGGGATATTCATTAGGAAGAAAGCTGCTGAAAGGAGAGCCCAGATTGTGGAGTTAGATGAAGAATAGTAGAATTTGTAATTCAAGTTGAAATTCAAACATAAAAATCCATCCCCCCTGTGTTAGTATGTAGTGTTTTCTTGTACAGTGGAAGTGATATTTGCTTGTATCACTTTTAGTAAATTTGCTTGTGTTTCAAATGACTGATTCAAATTCAATAGACTTTCAATATGATTGCTAAATACTTCATTGTTTACTACTCCTTGTCTCGTTTCATTTCAGCACGGGATTTTAGGCGCTGTGTTTAAAGTTGAAAATTAAAAGGTTCATATTGTAAAGCAAGGGTTACTTCTTTCCATTTTAAGAAACAAGCCAGTTGAAGTGGGACGTCCCGATTAAAAAAGAAAGCCAAGTGAAATGTGACGGAGGAAATACTCGAAATGACAACTATGCCCTCAATGCTATAAACACTAGCCAAGTTATAAACTATACTATAAATTGATCATCAGTCTTTATCATAGTAGGGGCCTCCTCCACTGCTTTTGGTTGCACATTAACCATATTTTTCTTTATTTTTATTAAACTCATACATCTCTTTTAATTGTGGAATTAAAGATGCATATATATAGTTGGAAGAAATTAATATGCATCTAAGTTCTAAAATTTAAATGTAATCACACCGTTATTAAAAGCTCATATTTACATAAGGATAAGATACAATTTCACCTCGAGAAAAACGGGAGAATTATAAGGCCACGCCACGAAGATTTCGAAAAAGTGAAAATCGGGATAAAAAAGTGTTCTTATTTTCTATTTCCAGTGATGAATCTTCGATTTGCGGCCCAAATTTATATATGGTTTGTACGCAAATATAAAGAGGAACACAAGGGATTTACGTGGTTCGATCGGTATGATCTACGTCCACGACGGAAAAGAGTATCGTTTTTATTCAGAATAGCGTAAGTAAGTACAATGTAATTAACTTCTCCTATTTATAGATAAAACTCATGGTGGTTGCAGAGGTGGGATCGTGGAGGTGTGGGTGGTTTTCCCAGCTCCGGTTTTTCCTCCATCAGCCCACGTTCTGGGTTTAGGGCTCAACTCCCTGGGCTTGTGCTTGGCGTGGACTGGGCTTGCCGATCTGGGCCTATTGGGCCTTCACCGATCTGGGCTTGTCTCTGTTTTGGGCCTTTGGGCCTAGGGAGGTGGGCCATTTCCTATCACATCCCCCCCCCCCCCCCCCCCAAAAAAAAAGCGTGGGGTGATGGAGTGATGTTTTCTGCCGTTGGTGAGTAGTGGCTTGATTCGCAGTAACGTATTTTCTTGGAATTTGTGAGGTGGGTCGAACCAAACTTGCGTACCCCCTCTGATAATTGAGGAAGTTCGAATTGAACTGGCGTACCCCCTCTGAAGTGTGTGATGGAGGCCGAACTGAACTGCCTTACCCCCTTTTGTAGTGTGTGAGAGATAGCCGAACTGAACTTGGTACCCCCTTTGAAATGTGTGAGGTAGGCCGAACTGAACTTAGTATCCCCTCTGGAATGTGTGAGGAAGGCCGAACTGAACTTGGTATCCCCTCTGGAATGTGTGAGGAAAGCCGAACTGAACTTGGTATCCCCTCTGGAATGTGTGAGGAAGGCCGAACTGAACTTGGTACCCCCTCTGAATTGTGTGAGGAAGGCCGAACTGAACTTGTTACCCCCTCTGAAATGTGTGAGGAAGGCCGAACTGAACTTGGTACCCCCTCTGAATTGTGTGAGGAAGGCCGAACTGAACTGGGTACACCCTCTGAATACGGTTTGGCTGGAGGTCGGATATGCCGATCTCATCTCCCGCCCAAAGTTAAAGTTGTCAGCCGCATTTAATGCGACGCTTGGGGTACCGATAAAGCACCGATTGGACGTTTTCTGAAACGTCGTCGCATTGAATGGCGTATTCAATAAGCGTAATTCCTTTCCCTTTAATGCCCTATGATTGTGATACAATCACTTACATTTCTTTTCAAAACTGAAACCCTAATTCTGTAAATCCTCCCTGCTGTTCATCTTCTCCAACTACTCTTCGCGGATATTCTACAATTATCAACAAGGAAAGAGTAAGTTATGTCTTCGTCTGTTTCAATTTCAAGTTCTTTCTCGGATTCCTCCGTTCAAGAAGCCCGTTCCCCCTTTCTTTCACATTCTCGGGGGCGACGGAAGAAGTCGCCGCCGCTTCCTCGTCTACTTCTATTCCGATCTATTTCCCCGAGGATAGGCGTGCGTGCATTCCGTCGGATTGTGAGGAACCATACGGGCAACAAGTTACGTTCCCCTAGGTTCCTGGAGTGTCTGGGATAGTGGGTGGTCTTGAGTCTACAGTTTCCACCTCAACCCTCTTTCAAATCGCTGTTAAATTTGATTTCCCCCCTTCTGTTCTTCTTCTCCGGCCAAATGCCGACGATAGGGCTCATCGTCCTCCTCATGGGTGTGTCACTGTCTATGTTGATCAGTTTAAGGCTGGTTTGCGTGTCCCTTTTCCGGCTATCTACGCCGATATCTTCCGTACCTTCGATCTATCTCCTGCCCAGATTACTCCGAATAGCATTAGCCAAATAACCGGTCTGGGGATTGCCTGTTCTCGCTTAGGTATTCCGTACTCCATAGATGTCCTTGGTGGGATGGTGTCCTTTAAGTCTAGGACTGAAGGGTGGTACTATTCTTCTTATCGGCAGAAAGGCTTCTCCGTCAAAGTGCCCTCCAAGGTTCAAGACTGGCAGAAGAAATTCTTCTACTGCCAGTTCGAGGGTGCCACCGAAGTCGGTGGCACTCCGGCCCCGTTAGGCTTCTGACGAAGCCGAAAAATTTTGCCATAGTGGCAAGGCGTTTTGCCAGTCTGGGCATAATGCCGATGTCGCTTGCTGCGCTTAGGACGGCGGTACCGAGCCCCGATGAACCTTCCACTTCGGTGGATCCGGGGAGGGGTGAGGTTCTTTTCCCCTTTTTTTTTTTTTTTTTTTTTTTTTTTTTTTTTTTTTTTTTTTTTTTTTTTAATATATCGGTACTAACGTTCTGTCTGCTTGCAGTGGATTTGGTGAGGGGTAAGAAGCCGATCTCGCAGAAGAGGAAGGGTGAGTCCACTAGTTCCCCGTCCGGGCAGAAGAGGCAGGCGACCGAGTCTTCCGAACAGACTCGGTCCGGTATTCCTACTCCCCGAGGTCGGGGTAATGTTGTCGTAGCCGCTGAGGTGGCTGACGCGGCGGCTGCGGGAAAGTTGGTTATGGGTTCGGCGTCGTCCGAACCCGAGCTGGCAATTACTGAAGTCCGCACTTCCGCCCCGGTATTCCCAGCGGTAAATTCAACTCTTTTCGATCTCAGTTGCCCCTTTTTTTTTTTTTTTTTTTTTTTTTTTTTTTTTTTTTTTTATGGTAGTAATCCAATGCAGGGTGTGGATCCTACTCTTGAGGAGTACGACCGTGTGAATGGCGCGGTCAGGAGTCTCCTCAAGGGAGTGGCGAAATACCACCGTATTTTGGAAAAGAACAAGGTCTTGGCCAATGATAAGGCCAAGATTTCAAAGGCGTTCGCCGAATCTACAGCTCGGGAAGCCGCTCTGCAGGAGCAGCTCGACCGTATGTCTGCCGAGCTCAATGCCACCAAGGAGAAAGTGGCGAAGAGCGAGGAGGAGGCTGCAGCTGCCCGAGTTCGGGAGGCCGAGATCGCCGCCGCCCAGGGCGACGTCTTCCATGCCCTTGCTGAAAGAATAATATACAGCAGGGGTTTTGGTAAGTTGGTGTCGTCTCTGACCAAGACGATGGAGAAGCGGGCGGTGGCCGAGGTGCTAGACCGGGTGGCCGTCAACTTCCCCGAACTCGACAAGGGGAAGTTTGGGTATGAGCCGATCGAGGACGAAGAAGTGCTGCGTATATACTTCCGGCAGCTTTTGAAGAAGGCTTCTCCGTTCCCCGTCGTGGGGTATCTTGCGGAAGGGCAGGCCTTGCTGACGGCTGCCGATATCCAGGCTTGTCAGTTCGACAGGGATGCCGATTTTGAAGAAACGTGCATCCCTTTCCGCGAAGAACTGGCGAAGTGCCCGCTGTCCCCAAATACACCGCCCCCCGTGCTGGAAGGGGAGGATATGGAGGAGGAGGCTGATGCCGAGGCGCGGACCGAGAACACAACTGCCGAACCTACGGGCGGGGTCAGTTGAACCCTTCCCCCCCCCCCCTTTTTTTTCTCTTGTTTTTGCTGATGTCCGTACTGAACCTGTAAGATGTATTCACTTTCTTATGAATGAAAGCTCGGTTCTGTTGCTTATTTTTCTCTTACTTTCTGTAGAACGAACCCGTAAGAGATAAAACTGCGCTGTTAAACGAAATAAAGCGACTGAAAATCCTTATTGATCTCAAGGATGGTGAGATCGGTCGCCTCGACAAACTTTCTGAACACCTTCGAAATGAATTTGACGCCAAATATAACGCTTTGCAAATCAAGGCTGATTCCAATGAAGCTCGATATTTGCAATTAAAAGAAGATTACGCGGATGCCAAGAGGATTGCAGACGAGCACGCCGAATATGAAAGGGTTATACATGAGCTCGGTGGCAAGACGATATCCGAAGTCGAGGCTGATGCGTTCGAGGCTTTGCGGGGGGTTGTGCGGGAGATCAAGAATCGTGGTTCGGATTCATGGGAAGTTGCTGACTATATATCCGAGCTGCGATATTTGACGAACTTATTCCCGTTGGTGCTATCTCGCCACACAATAATGAAGAAGTGGCTTGACCGGTACCCCGACGTGCAGCCTTCTAAACAACATGCCCCCCGGTTCCGCGCCCTAAGTCCTACCATACCTTCTCGTCTGGTTAAGGACCGGTTGGACATGCTGATGCCTGTTCAGAACCGCAGACCGATACCGAACCGAGGGGATGGGAATTACCGAGCTCCTATAGTCCCCCGAGGTCGGAGTTCTTCACGTTCCGCATCTAACCGAACTGGGGTGACAGGCGGTGGCGCTGGGCGCGGTGGTGGGCGCAGTTCGGGACAAAGCTCCCGAAAAAAGGAAGATGTAAATATTGATTTTTTGATGAACCCGCCGACTAGCGGTTGGGCTAGTTATTTTAACTGTAGCAAGAGGCCAGATGAGGGCGGGCCTTCTAATGCATGACTTGTAAAATTCTGCAAAATAAGAAACATCTTTTTGGATTAAATCTATGTTAGTGTAATTGTTGGCTTTTTGCCTGTTTTGAATTTGCATTTCTGCTCTATTCATTTCCAAACTGACGCATAGGTCAAATTTGATTTCCCGAAGTGGCTTGGGAGCCTAACTTCGGCTTCCGACGTGACTCTTGGGTCTTCCCTCGGTTCGGGATGGCATATCGCCTATTATCCCCTGCCGAGGTGACACTTGGGTCTAGTCGGGTTCCTGTTCTGCCGACTATGTCGGTAGGGGTGGTCCCCTGGTTCGTACGATTTTATTTTACTAACACTTGTCCTCGTCAGGATAGTGTTGGAGGTAGAGGCAACATGCATATAAGTGGAGTAATGCAATATGGTGTGAACACAATAAAAGATAGAAACAAAATCTTAAACTTCATTACTGAAAATAGTTTTTGAAAGACAAGACCTGACTGAACTGAATAAGAACGAACTGAAAAAAGACTAAAATGACCGAGCTACTCTACATGATACTCCACATCTATGCATAATACCTCTTCAGATGGATTATATTCCAAGGTCGCTGTATGGGCTCCCCGGACAGAGTGGAAAGCCTATAGGCGCCTTTACCAAGGACCTCGTCTACTCGGTATGGGCCTTCCCATGTGGCCTCCAGCTTGCCGAGCTTACAAGCCTTGCTGACCTCATTGTTTCGGAGAACTAAGTCTCCTACGCAATACTGCCGATCTCGAACTCGCCGATTGTAATATCGGGCTATGAGTTGTTTGTATCGGGCCTCTCTTATGTAAGCTGTATCTCTTTTTTCTTCTAGCAGATCGAGGTCCGCACGCCGGTTCTCATCATTAACTTCGGCTACGAAATGGGTCGTGCGCGGACTGGGGAGTCCGATCTCGACCGGGATTACAGCTTTTGTTCCGTATGCCAGACTGTATGGTGTTTCGCCGTTTGCTGTTCGCGGCGTTGTTCTGTAGGACCATAGAACATTCGGAAGGTTTTCTACCCATAACCCTTTAGCTTTCTCTAGCCGGGTTTTGAGGCCTTTGACGAGAGTTCGGTTCGTCACTTCGGCTTGTCCATTTGCTTGAGGGTGGGCTACCGATGTGAAATGTTGCTGAATCTGCAGCTCGTCACACCATTCCCTAAAAACCCTGTCCGTGAACTGGGTCCCGTTATCGGATACGAGGACATGAGGTATGCCGAATCGGCATACTATGTTCTTCCATACAAAGTTCCGGGCGTTCTTGCTTGTGATCGCGGATAGGGGTTCTGCTTCCACCCACTTCGTAAAGTAATCAATTGCAACTATGAGGTGTCGCAACTGACCTGGTGCTTTATCGAATGGGCCTACTATACCTATCCCCCACTGCGCGAACGGCCAAGGACTCTGCATTGCAGTCAGCTCGGTCTGTGGCAGCCTTGTCACATTTGCGTGTAACTGGCACTTCTCGCACCTCTACACGAGTTCGGTGCAATCTTTGAGCATCGAGGGCCAAAAGTATCCCCACCTCATAATTTTCTTGGCCAAAGCCCGGGGTCCGATGTGGCTTCCACATGCCCCTTCATGCATTTCTCGCATGACGTAGTCTGCTGAGTTCGGTCCGACGCACTTGAGTAAGGGTTGAAGGTATGATTTCTTATAAAGGACATTGTCCAGAATAGCATATCTTAATGACTTCAACAATACCCTTCTAGCCTCCGTCTTATCTTCGGGCAACTCCCCTCTCGCCAGATAGGCTAGAATGGGCGTCATCCACGTCGGCTGTGACTCATCGTCCAGGTCGTTAACCTCGGCTTCGTCTATGCTTCTATGCTGTACATCTTCCACTGGTGAAGTGCCAGGTGCCGCTGCCAATTTGCTGAGAACATCAGCTCGGGAATTCTGAGTCCGGGGGATTCGCTCGAGCTGGAAGTATTTGAAAACCCCTTGCATGCCCCGTGCCTTAGCCAAATACTTCTTCATTCTTTCTCCCTTCGCTTCATACTTTCCTAGCATATGATTCACGACTACCTGGGAATCGCTGTGTACCTTTATGGCCGTGATCTTCAGATCCGTGGCTATCCGGAGTCCGGCTAGCAGAGCTTCGTACTCTACCTCGTTATTGGTAGTTGTGAACTGAAAGCGAAGTGAGTAGGTGATCTCTTTCTTTTCCGGGCTGATAAAAAGGATTCCAGCACCGCTTCCCGCTTTTCCTGAGGCCCCATCCACTTACATGTGCCAACATTCTTGAGGCTCTCCCACCGTTGTGCGATCTGGATCTGGTATCGGGATTGGGACTTCGGATATCGAGGTTTCAACCAAGAAATCCGCCAAGGCTTGCCCTTTGATGGCCTGTCGGGGAACATAAGAGATGTCACGCTCTCCCAGTTCTATTGCCCACTTTGCTATCCGTCCTGATGCTTCTGGCTTCGTCAGCACCTGCCGAAGTGGGGAATCTGTTCGGACTCGGACTGGGTGCGCGTGAAAATATGGGCGTAATCGCCGAGCAGCGTTGACAAGTGCTAAGGCTAGCTTTTCTAACGGCTGATATCTCACTTCGGGCCCTTTTAGTGACCGGCTTATGAAATAAACTGGTAACTGGCGACCTGCCTCTTCTCGCACGAGCACTGCACTAATTGCTTCTTCAGAAGTAGCCAAGTACAGAAATAGCACCTCTCCCTCCTTCGGTACTGACAAGGTCGGTAGATCCTTGAGATACTCCCTTAGTTGGTTTAGGGCGTGATGATGCTCCGAACTCCAATCAAATTGGGGTGCTTTCTTTAAGACCTTGAAGAAGGGCAATTGCTTCTCCGCGGCTTTGGATAGGAATCTATTCAGTGCGGCGAGACACCCTGTAAGTCTGTGCACATCGTTGATTGACTTTGGATCCTTCATGTCTAACACGGCCTTAACTTTTGATGGATTCGCCCTCAGCCCTTCCTGGGAAATCCAACAACCTAAAAACCTCCCCGATGTCACAGCAAAGGTACATTTTTGGGGGTTAAGTTTCAGGTTGACCTTGCGAAGGATGGAGAGCACAGTTCGGAGATCGGCGACACTTGTGCTCTCTTCCTTACTCTTCACCACTATGTCATCGACATAGACCTCTACCTCCTTTCCAATATGTTCTTTAAATATTTTATCTACCATCCTCTGGTAGGTAGCTCCTGCATTCTTCAACCCGAATGGCATTTTGCGGTAGGCAAAGATGCCAAAGTCCGTAATGAATGCTGTCTTAGCCGCGTCTTCGGCATCCATTAGGACTTGGTGGTATCCCTTATACAGATCCAGGAAACTGAATATCCTATGACCGACCAGCGAGTCCACCTTTTTGTCGATATCGGGCAGAGGGTAACAGTCCTTAGGGCAGTGCTTGTTGAGATCGGTATAATCAATGCACATGCGCCATCCTCCCCCAGCCTTCTTGACCATTACCGGGTTCGCTATCCAGGTCGGGTAGGTGACTTCGAATAGAATCCCAGCATCCAGCAGTTGGGTCACTTCGGTCTTTATAACCTGATTCCGCTCTGCTGCAAATGAGCGTCGTTTCTGTCTTACCGGCCTCACCTCGGGGTCGATCTTGAGCCGATGTGTGATCAGATCGGGTGATACCCCTGCCATATCCAAAGGGGACCACGCGAAGACGTCTCTGTACTCCTTTAGAAGCCGAATAACCTGTTCGCGAAGGTGGGGACGGTCGGTCAGCCCGACTTTAACGACCTTAGCGGGGTCGTCCTTATACAAAGCCACCTCTCTCTCTTCGGCAGGCGACGTCTTATTCGGCTCTTCGGAGTTCGGTAATTGCTATGCTTGGGGCAGTTCGGGCGTTGCCCCTAGCCCCTTGAGCGCCACATGCAGGCACTCCCTTGCCATTTTCTGATCACCACGGATAACGGCTACCCCTCCCTTAGTCGGGATCTTCACAGCTAAATGGTACGTGGAGCAGATCGCTCTCACTGTATTCATCCAAGTACGGCCTAGGATTATGTTGTATGGGGACTTGGCCTCCACCACCATGAATTCGGTCATGTTAGTGGTGCTTCTCGGCCCTTTCCCTACTGTGACGGGCAACTCGATTGTCCCTAGGGGATGAGTTTCCTCCTGTGCGAAACTCCGCAGTGGCCGTGTGGTTGGAATGACCTTTGACTTCTCCAGCTCCATGTTATCAAAGCAATGCTTGAACATGATATTCACCGATGCCCCGGTGTCGATGTGAATCCTTTTGATCAGCATGTTGGCCACCACAGCCTCAACAACAATGGCATCGGAGTGCGGCATCATGGGGGGCACCGGGTCCTCGGCCGAGAAAGTCACGGCTTCCTCCTTCTTGAACCTCTTGTTAGCGGATTCCCTGCTCGGCAAGCTCCGAGCTCCGTTTTTGAGGGACGATTTAGTCTGTCCTTTGGCGAGAGCGGAGATCGTGGTGACTATTCCATCGTATTGGTAATCTCCGTCCTCGTCGGCATCATCCTCATTGTGTTTTGTTTTTTTCTCAGCCTCCGTGCTGCAACTTCCTCCTCTATACTGTCTTTTCTTCTTTTGACTTCGGGGGGTATCCACTTGATTGACCCCCGTGCTCCGATCTTGATACTTTTTAAGCGGACCATTGCGAACTAGGCTCTCAATGTCCTGAGCCAAGTTCCTGCAATCCTCCGTCTCATGCCCATAATCTTCATGGAATTGGCAATATTTGTTCTTTGACCTCGGCTTGCCATCCTCCCGCATCGGCCTTGGTCTCTCGAACAGAATAGCGTGTAATTCCAGGATCTCGGTCCTTGGTTTGTTTAACGGGGTAAGCTGCAGAGCTGACCGCTGTGCGGGTTGAGTTGTTGGTGGACCGCGCTGTGCTGGACTCTGCCGAGGTCCGAGACGAGACTCAATCGGACCTCGCTGAATTCGCTCCATTACCCCTTTCCGAGGTGCGTCATCTTTCTTCTTCGAGGTTTCACCTCGGTCAACCTCCTTTCGACGTCTGGTCGCCTCCTCTATCTTAGCGAACTTGTCCGCAATAGCCCACAGTTCGGTAGTGGTCTGGGGCTCCTTTGCCAAAATCTCCCTGTAGAGATGGTCCGAGCTGATGGCATTTTGGAATGCCGAGATGATAAGGAGATCGTTGGTGCATCGGGTCGACAAGCACTCCCTATCGAACCGGGTCATAAAATCTTGCAGTGATTCACCTCGGCTCTGCTTCACGGTTAACAGATGAGCCGGAGTGTGCCGTATTTCAGTACGCTGGGAAAAACTCCGGGCGAACACATTCATCAGATCGGAATACGATCTGATCGACCCGGGAGGCAGACTGTCGAACCACTCCCGTGCATTATCAATAAGCAACTCAGGGAACAGCTTGCACATGTGCACACTCCCCAGATTTTGGTTTAGCATGCTATATTTGAACTGGCTAAGGAAATTACTCGGATTCCCGACCCCATTGTACGCCTTGATCTTCGGCACCGTATATCCAAAGGGCATAGGTGTGTTGAGGATCTCCTCCGAGAGCGGACTGATGATCCTTCCAAGGGCGTCGAAGATCTGCGCTCCTCCAACTGGGTGTCCTTGGTTGGGTACATTATAGGGTGGAGCAGTGGCGTAGTTCGGTTGGATCATATGGGAGTTCGGCTGCTGGCTTCCCTGCACCTGTCCTCGGACTTGCTGGAGATAGTGCCGCAAGTCCTGTCCCGGTCTCTGAGGGATTCCTTGGCCGATCTGAGGGGCTCCCTGTCCGACTTGATGGACCCCTTGTCCGGTCTGGGGAACTCCCTGCGCACCGGTGTATTGGTTGAGGAACTCGCGCCCCGATGCCGTAGTGAGATAGTTCCTTAACAACTCCTCGATTCCAGGAAGCGGAGGAGGTGGCGCGGCTGCCGAGTTCGGCTGGATAACTGGAGAAAGACGAGCAGCTAAGCTCGGCCGAATGACTGGGGACTGGCGTAATATTGCCCCCGGACCGAACAACTCGCGATCCCTGCTCGCTGTGAGGACGGGTGTGCTGCCGTGTTATCTCCAGTATTCTGTTGACCGGAGTTTGGGACCTCCGGGATCTCTTCGGTAATGGTCTGGTCGTCCACCGGGACGTCGTTGTGAGGTTGTTCTACACCCACCGTCGAGGCCGGTTCGTCGGGTTGCCGGCATCGGCTCCGTCGACGGCGAGGGGTCCCCAGCAGCGTTGTAGCTCCGCGCGGCATTGATGGTGATTTTGAGCAGCAAGAAATCGAAAACTCAAGCACAAATCAGAGTTCCCACAGACGGCGCCAGTGATGAATCTTCGATTTGCGGCCCAAATTTATATATGGTTTGTACGCAAATATAAAGAGGAACACAAGGGATTTACGTGGTTCGATCGGTATGATCTACGTCCACGACGGAAAAGAGTATCGTTTTTATTCAGAATAGCGTAAGTAAGTACAATGTAATTAACTTCTCCTATTTATAGATAAAACTCATGGTGGTTGCAGAGGTGGGATCGTGGAGGTGTGGGTGGTTTTCCCAGCTCCGGTTTTTCCTCCATCAGCCCACGTTCTGGGTTTAGGGCTCAACTCCCTGGGCTTGTGCTTGGCGTGGACTGGGCTTGCCGATCTGGGCCTATTGGGCCTTCACCGATCTGGGCTTGTCTCTGTTTTGGGCCTTTGGGCCTAGGGAGGTGGGTCATTTCCTATCACCCCTCTTTTGAAATAGATCAAAGCTCAAGAGTTGTAATACATATAATTAGCTATAAATGTTAAACATAAGAAAATATCGTTAATTCAATTGTTATGGGAAAAATAATATTACCAAAAAAGAAAAAAAAAAAAAAAAAAAAAATGCGTCGGCAGAAATGAATTATAGGGTTAGTTTAGATGAAAGGGACAATAGTAGTCCTTGGCTTAAAATTAAATTTTCTAAAATGACAACTCCATGTATTGCTCTTGTCGCATTTTCAATTTTACAAGAGACGTAAATCCGTACCACCGGGAACGTCTTGTTTTCCTAGTTGGACTGTCGTCTCGTGTTTTTGTTGTTGGTTAACGCTAACTCTACCGTCTATTCACATTTTAATTACACTTTATCTTTAATGTTGAAAATAAACTTGACGCTATCAGTGGAACGAAGGAGTAAAAGGTAGGTACGTGAAGTCGAGAGAGAGGTAAGAGGTAGATACAAAAATCCAAGAGAGGACATGGATAAATGATGTAGAAAAGGAATGGTTGTGATGAATTTCCCTCCCTAACAAGTGAAGCAAAATGCAAGGCATGGCATTGAAAGAGACCTAGCCTTAATAATAATGAGCTTCATTTTGAAGGTGCACAATTATAATATATACTCTAGAACTATTTATTACCATTGCCATTAATTATCATTGTTTCATTTCTCTCTTCTTCTTCTTCTTCTTCTTCTTCTTGATGTCGTTGAAGAAAGCAACCACCGCTCTCATGTCCTCGAGAAACTTCCACCACTCCCGTTCCCACAAGCTCCTCCCGTACTTTGCTTTTCTTCTCTTCTGCATCTTCGTTTTCAAGGTCCCTCACCATCAAATTATTCTTACATACATATATACACTAACATGTAGTATATGTTTGTGTATTTCAACTATTTTTTTTTACATGGACTTATGTGTGTTTTGTTGCAGGTGGACGTCATCATCTCTCAAACAGCCTTTGCAACTCGACGAGACCTAGATAGCACAACAAGGTATTCCGTCTCAACAAAGTCGAGTCGTACGTTTCAGTATTTTTATCTCGTATATATTCAACCGAGCTGCATGAACATATTTTTCTCTACTTGCGTCTCTTTGCTGTAACAATTAAAGACAAGATTGTCCGAATGGAAGAAACAATTAGCTACACAGATTTCCACTCCACGTGGAACCTCATTAATCTGTGTCTGTGTTCAAATAGGAAAGGTAGGAAGAAACTCAACTACATGAAAAATAAAAGAGATGAAAGTAATTAAAAAACAAGAAAATGAGAATATAATGGCTGAGGAGATAAGTGGTACAGATTCTTATCTCACAACTGTACTCCAACCCTCTCAACTGGGGAAATGCAAGGACCACCTTAATAAATCATGAAAACAACAACATCAATATTGAATACTTGCTTTACTTCATGTGATCTAGGCCGACTTTCTTGATCGGAAACGGCACGTTCCACCGGCACTTCATCGTGTCGTGGGGCGAGGGCCGGGCCCGGATGCTCGAGGAAGGCGAGAAGCTAGCGCTGACCCTCGATAAAGGGTCGGGGTCGGGGTTCGAGTCCAAGAAGGAGTTCTTGTTTGCTAGGGTTGATATGCAGATCAAGCTAGTTCCTGGGAATTCTGCTGGAACTGTCACAACTTATTATGTAAGATTTCTTTTATTCACATCCATATATATATTTGCCTTCATTATGAATATCAAATTATTTGGTATCAAGTTTTTGTATTTGGTGAAAGATTAGTAAATGAAAATCAAATACAAGGGTAAGTTGCTATTGAATTGCATTAAATGTTAAGGAACATTTAGAAGAAAAAAAAAACTTGTCACATATCAAACGTGATGCAAGTAAATTTATTCCCCCATGTTCAATTATTTATTGCCTTTCAATTGTGTATACGTGTAGCTAGATGACTTAACTTTCGTATAATGTATCCTACCTTCGTCTCATTGATAATGAACAACTGAAACAGACGAATCATTTTAAACGGGACAGACAAAGTAGTATAATGTATCCTACCTTCGTCTCGTTGATAATGAACCACTGAAACAGACGAATCATTTTAAACGGAACCGACGAAGTAGTATAGTTGCTCTATAACCAATTGTTTTGATGTTTCGCTTTCGAACTTTTCATGCACTCGTACCTCGTGAGCTGTAATCGGAAGCATCTAGTTTAATTAATTAAGCATTTTAATTAATGCTAATCAGGCACTTTTACTTCATTGATTTGTCGCTCTCAAAGCGGTTAATCAAAATTAACCGGATTAATTAATTATCAGTAATTGATAAAATTTTGAAAAATGACAGCTGTCATCGGAGGGGGACCACCACGACGAAATCGACTTCGAATTTCTGGGGAATTCGAGCGGCGAGCCCTACACGCTCCACACCAACGTCTTCACCCAGGGAAAGGGCGAAAGGGAGCAGCAGTTCTTCCTCTGGTTCGATCCGACCCTCGATTTCCACACCTACTCCATCCTCTGGAATCCGAAGTGCATCGTGTAAGTATTCCACCGATCAATTTCTCCGATCCGCCGTTTGAAATCGATCGAACTGATTTTTTCCGATTTTTTACCAGATTCTACGTCGACGGAGTTCCGATCCGGGAGTACAGGAACGCGGAGGAGCTCGGCGTTCCGTTCCCCAAGGATCAGGCGATGAGGCTCTACTCGAGCCTCTGGAACGCCGACGATTGGGCGACGCAGGGCGGGCGGGTGAAGACCGACTGGACGGCGGCGCCGTTCACCGCGACGTACCGGAATTACTCGGTGGACGGGTGCGTGTGGTCGTTCAGGGGGAGGAGATCCTCGTGCGACGGCGAGGATTTCGCGAGGAAGGAGGTGCTGAGGATGGAGCTGGACGAGGGGAGTAGGGAGAGGATGAAGAGGATGCAGAGGGAGTATATGGTTTATGATTATTGCAGGGATCACCGGAGGTTTCCTAATGGGCCTGCACCTGAATGCTCCATTAATTAGATTCTTCTTTCTTCTTCTTCCTTCTTCTTCTCTGTGTAAAATTTGTGTGTGGGAAAATAGAGTGAGGATTTTTAGTAGGGTTGAAAACAAAAGAGATGCATGTGGGAATTGAATAAAAGAGAATGTCTATTTGTTGGTTGGCATGATTATTAAGAGACAATATAGTAGGATTGGGCCAATTGGCTACATTGTCCCACAAGAATAGTGGTTGTGTATCGAATTTTGTGCCCGTTTAAGATGACGCGTCTTGAATATATGTGATGCGTCTTGGAGTATAAACTTGCTATCTGTGAAGGGATTGTTGCTCGCGTTACCGAACCACGCTACTGTATATTTTGGGCCGAGTTTGTGCAATTTTGCTATTGGGCTTCTTTCAAAAATAAGTCAAACGGGTGTAGTGATGCTCCTGTTATATATGAGTATATAAAATGTATCTCTCTTATATGTTCAATGTCGGACTTATTGTTTGTATTCAACGATCTTAAACGACTGAGGACATATAATATGTAGAGTTCAATATGGGCTTTGGTCAAAATCTAAGCCCAAATTCTGGGCCTGTTAAGTTATTAAAGCCCAACCCATAATATGAATTTGCATTTGAATTCATTTATTAGTGTTACTATTTTTAAGAATAAATACATCCAACGTATATTCAAATAAATGAGAAAAGACAAAAATCCCCCTGCTCGAATTCATTCACTCACAAAATAACATACGAAAACTTTTCTTATTACATGAATCAATATTTTTCATTTATTATATTTTATTCCCCAATAGTTTTGATTTGATCAAAAGTTAAGCGGCATCTCGAAAAGCGTAAAAACGAGACCCAATAATTGCATATAATCACATGAATATTTAACAATGTCGCCACGTATGCATGCACTTTCTTCAACAGCACTCTGTTTCTCATTCATGCGTTCATCAATGGTGATCAAATGTTTGCGCTTAGCTGTTTCCAACTCTGCCTCAACCCCTTCTTCCACATGTCATCTCCCATCTAAACCCAAACCCCACGTAGTTTTTGTCTCTTTTTTCTTTCTGCATGCAAATCTTTTTCCTTTTCTTTATATATATCGGACGAAAGGAGCAGAGAGAGAGAGAGAGAGTAATCAACAATACAATGGGATTCTTCCACTGCTCGACATTCCTCTTGGCCTCCTTCTTCGCCGCCTCTTCTATAGCTTCCGCCGCCGATTTCTACAAGGATTTCGACATCACGTGGGGCGACGGCCGCGGCAAGATCCTCAACAACGGCGACACCCTCACTCTCTCTCTAGACTCCTACTCCGGCTCCGGTTTCCAGTCTAAGAACCAGTATCTGTTCGGCAAGATCGACATGCAGCTCAAGCTCGTCCCCGGAAACTCCGCCGGCACCGTCACCGCCCTCTACGTCCGTTCCCTCCACCACCACCTCCGATCATATATTCTTTTCTCTTTTCTTTTTCTTTTTCTTTTTTCAGAAGAAATTGAAGATGATTCGGTTCTTGCAGTTGTCCTCCGACGGATCGAATCACGACGAAATCGATTTCGAGTTCCTCGGAAACCTAAGCGGCGACCCTTACACCGTTCATACAAATGTTTACAGTCAAGGAAAAGGAGAGAGAGAGCAGCAGTTCCGCCTCTGGTTCGACCCCACCGCCGATTTCCATACCTACTCCATCCTTTGGAATCCTCAAACTATCATGTAACAAACATATTAATTTTATATTATTTCATTTACATAGAAATAGTTGACTGCTGATAAAAAAACAGTCAACTATCTCGATACTAGTGAAGTGGGACGGAGGGCTGACGTCCGTCTTCTTGTACAGACTCTCGGTAGACGGCATGCCTCTGAGGGAGTTCAAGAACCTGGAGAAGGCCGGCGTTCCGTTCCCGAGGCAGCAGCCGATGCGGCTGTACTCGAGCATATGGAACGCCGACGAGTGGGCGACGAGAGGCGGGGCGGTGAAGACGGACTGGAGCCAGGCGCCGTTCACGGCGGCCTACAAGGGGTTCGCTGCCGACGCTTGCGCCGCCGGCGGCGGGTGCGAGGAGAAGGGGTGGGGGTGGGAGATGATGGACGAGTACGGCGAGGATAAGCTGCGGTGGGTGCAGGAGAATTACATGATCTATAATTACTGTAATGATGCGAAGCGCTTTCCTCAAGGCTTTCCTAAAGAATGCTATGCTTAACTTCTCTTTTATATAAATAAAAATATAAAATTTACTTCTTATGGAAATGGACCCATTGGTATATGGGCCGAGCCTTATGGAAATTTTACAATCTTGAACGATGGCAAGGCCCAATAAGTATGTAATGGGCCGAACCTATTTCACAATCTTGAACGAATGATCAAGCCCAAAAGGTACGTAATCGGCCGATGTACTGTTTTGTATAAGGAGCCATGTAGATTTTATACGGATGGGATCCTCTGTCTCCAAATTGGTGTACCAATGGTGTACCCGATACAAAATTAGGAAGTTTTGAATTCTCTTTCTTAGTTGTCATTTTAAGTTTGGTTATTAGTGTATGTCAAAACTTCCTAACACCATTGGTACACCAATTTGGGGACAGAGGATCCTATCCGGATTTTACATCTTCTATTGTATCGTGAGATGTTCGACACACGCTAAAAGCATTTTTAAATCAACGATAAAAAGAATACCCACAAAGAAAAATGCTAATTTCGAAAAAGATTTTAAAACGAGTTAAACATTCAACGGGTGCAATAGAAAAGGAGATATCACACCAAAACGTAATAGAAGATCTCGTAAGGTGAGCTCGTCAGAGGGAGTACTATTTTAAGTACTTAATACGAGTAGTTAGTTTAGTGCATGTTAAGAGCCAGCTGAGTTGTCGCAACTCACCTAACAACTCTCCTCAAAATTCAATTCTCGAACGAATTCGAAAACGATGCCGATGAAGTTTACACATTCTTAACTTCTATCCATTAATTTAGGTTTCCATACTTTTCCAATTATCAATCCATTGCCATTTTTTGCACGTTGTTCTTTAAATTTAGGTGCGTGAGTTATACTGCACTTGGATTTCGATATTAAAATTAAATATATACTATCCCCTCCGTCGTTTTTATAAAGATGAGTCACTTGGACATTATACTCGACCCAGTTTCAATATGCAGACTTTTATGAATGGGATCGAGAGAGTATACAGTATCACTATATGGTGCCATTTAATTTTAGTTTCACTTCTTTTCTTTTAGGTGAGGGAAAAGTGCATGCTCCATATATTTAATGCTTGGGACACTCCCTAGCAAACTCATTAATCCCCCATCTCTCTCTCTCTCTCTCTCTCTCTCGCATGATCAGCCGGCCACGACAGAAGCAAGCATATATAGGCCAAGGTACAGTGCCACCAGATCCATATAGATAAAAACTGGTGTGTGGTTGAGATTAACAAGTATAGAAGAATGAACACCTCAAAAGCAGAATGTTTGATGAGAATTATATCTACGGTTCTGTTACTTTTAACTGCATTTCTCGTCGGTTTCGACTCCCAAACAAAGGTCCTCTTCTACACCTACAGAAAAACAGCCCGCATCCAAGATTTGAAGGCTCTCTAGTAAGTCTCTCGTCTTTCTTCCTCGATCAATTGACCGATCTTTTCCTACTTTCTCGCCTCGATTTCTATCTATGCTGTGCTAACTAACTTGTTTCGTTGATAATGGTAGTGTTCTAGTGTGGATCGACAGTGGTGCAGCTGTTTATAACCTGCTTCAGATCTTCAGAAGTTATAAACTCCGGCATCTCACTAAGGATTTCCCACCTTCGTATCGATACGTGGCTTGGGGAATTTACTTGTTAGACCAGGTAATTGTTACGGACTTTCGTTTCTAAACTCTCGTCGTCTCTGTTTTGCTCGAATCTTCGTAAATAGTTTGTTTGACGGTACCTGCTGCCAGTTACTTAGATAGTCTTAGTAATTTTAGAGTTAAAAAAAATTGATTTAATGAGTGACGTGCTATGTATGCATGTTTGATGTTTCTAGTTAACAGTTGGAATAAATGCTATGTCACAACAATTATTGATTACTATTGATGATTAAATAAACGCAAGTTGTTATAATAATAAATTGTTGCTAAAAATTGTTAGGGGATAAAGTATATTAAATGGCAATTAATAAATAAAGAAGTCAAATATAATAGTTGGGCCTCCAATCTAGGGCCTAGTAAGCATGTTTTCAACCATTGTTGGGCTTATAACATGGGTTAATGTCCGATACCAAATGTCTCGATCGATTTGATTATTCATTAGCGTGCAGTCTTTAAGCTTTTGTCGATTGTTTAAAAAGAATTAGTGGAACCAAATGTATGTGGTGCAGGTGGCCGCGTACGTGGTGTTTGGCGCTAGCACCGCGGCGCTGCAAGAGTCGGCACTGGCGATCACCGGCGAGAAGAGCTTCCAGTGGATGAAGCTGTGCAATAGGTTTACGAGATTCTGCTTCCAGATCGGCGGGGCTTTGGTTTGTGGGTATATTGCAGCGGTTTTAATGGCGATTACTGCTTCACTATCTGCATTTTCCCTTTTCAGAATCTATTCACCCAAACAGTTCCTTGTGCCCGAGGCCAAGTGATCGATGCGAACGTCGTTTCAACAAAATATATTACACAAGCGTAAGTACAATTAAAGTTCGATGTATAAGAGATTTATGTATAAAAGGAGTTTTTTCCTTTTCCTTTTTTTATTTTTACTAAAGTTGGCGTTGAAAAGAAGTTGAATTGTTTAATTAGGGTAATTATTGAAGGTATGTGTTGAACGTAGTGAGGTAGGAATAGAACTATACTTTCCTATATATGTTTGAGATGTACTATATTTATTTACTGCACCAGATTATATACGTTCCAAACTAAGTGTAACGCTCTACTAAAAAGTTAAGCTCTTATAAATTGCAAATGAGTATTATCCATGATTTGGAACGAAAAAAGTATTATTATATTTGTGACATGATGGATCGAAATAATAAAGATTTTCGTAAAGCGCTGAAAGTGAGAGATAAAACAAACTTGAGCGTTTGGTTTACGAAAACAAGCCATCAATCAAGAATGAAAAACGATCATTTCATAGATCTTTATTGAGGTTGAGTGATAAAAACAATTTATAAATCGACAAAAATGAAAGAACTATCAAATTGAATGGACCAACACTTCTTGAATTTTTTATGAAACTTAAATTTATAAATATTTTAGATTTTTTTTATAATTATTATAAAAAAAAGATTCTTGAAACAATTTTATGGTTAATAAACAGCCTTCAGATTTATGACTAGTCTAAAATGGGAGTATAAAAGTGAGACATTATCTCAAGAGTAAAGTAGCTATGATTAGCCTAAAAATGAAAAAAATTATAGTGATTTCACAGCATCCAAATATAGCTTACATAATTCAAATTTGCAACTAATTATTTATTCTTTTGCAAATTCAAAAAAAAAAATAATAATAATACTATACAAAATCGTGTTTAAATCGGTATATATATTGATGCTTACAACACCATTATATATGTTTTTTATATGTAGAATTTCATACTTATGATAGCTTATAATTATGTTTAAATCAGTTACAGTTATAGATCAAACTAAAATTAATGGATCAGATATTCAGATCTAATTCTATTTCTTACGTCAGGACTTATTTCTTTATAATCGATCCTCGGTCTTAAAGTGCATATGCAAAAATTGATAATTTGTAGAAATTACTAGTTTAATTTATAGAAAGAGTATTCACCAAGCATAATATTTTTTTTATTTATTAAAATAGCTTTCTATAAATAATAAATCCTTTGAGAATGCGCAGTGGAATTGCAATATTCTATATAGAAGAATGGGCGTGCATTTTCAAAAATGTCAATTATTTAGGCCCAATTTTAGATCCAACAACGATATCACCTAATTCAAGACTTACTATAGATTAGGAAATAATTACATGGATTAGGCGTATATTATGCTTATACAAAGATTCTAAAATTAATAAGATTATTGCCCTAAAGGGTTCCGGATAAAGAACAAACCGTAGCCGATCCGTATCGACGAAAACTCAGACTTAGCTAGCAAGACGTTTTTCCTTTGATTAAAAGATCGAAAATTGTGAAATCATAATTATTATTGATAATTCTTTAGAAAAGAGTATTAACGAAACATTTTGGGTAGGAGCCCAAAACTAAAACCATGCAGTAGTCTTAGTCCAAAACAGATAATATCATACTAATGTGGTTCGGTGGCTCGTCGTCTGACGATCCATAACAGATGTAGTGAGATCCTAGTCATACTGTGTTGTTTTCGTAAAATTAGAATGACAATAGAAGTAAACCATTTATATTTGCAAGAAATTATCATATATCGTTGTGGATGTGTGATCGAACGATAGGTGCTAATGTTTGAGAACAAATGTTTCATATTCGAACTTTCGATGCTAATTGTTTAAAAAATAATTTCTTTTATAATTTTTCATTCAGATTATGTAGCTTCTTCTGTTAATACATGCATGGAGAAAAATAAAAAACATGAGCAAACAATATTAAATTAAAAAAATTTCTTCGAAATGTTAATCATAATTAAGCAAGTGAACTAATATATTTCCATCAATAATGCTATTTGGCCATAATGTGGCCGACTACACAACAATATTTTTCATATTTTTTGTAATTTTAAAAATTGTAAATGATAACAATAATTTATTAATTTCATATTTTAATTTAAAAATATTTTCCCCCAAAAATTACATATTTTTTTTCGTTTTTTAGGTAAAAAAGGTAAAAAAATACTTTAAAATAGTAAAAATTATCAAATAATTAAAGGATTAATTTTAAAATACGTAAAAAATACGGAGTATCACTTTTTGAGTATTTTATAATCTAAAAAAGTTTGGCATAAATATATAAATTATTTGATATTATAAAAAATAAAACAAGTTAAATTATGGCCGGCCACATTATGGCCGAATAGCATCACTCTATTTCCATTCATAAAATTTTCCTAAACCCAGAAATAGCAGAAATAATCATTTCTCGACGTGAAATTACAATAATACCCGATCGTAATTTCCACGCTGTGGATAAAAAAAAAAAATTAAACCGTACCAAATAATTAATAACCGCCCCGTTAATATAAAATAAAATAAAATAAAATAAAATAAAACTCAGAGCCTCAAAGACAAGTCGAGGTGGCCAAACTCCTCATGGCGATGATCGACGCTCTCCTCGTTCATGCTCCACCCGGCAATCCCGAAACCCGAATCCCCACCCCTAAACCGGCCGTGCCCGGGGCTGACGTGCTGAGGTGTCGAGGCCGGGTCCGCCCTCGCCATCTCTCTGCTCTTCTTGGCTAAGGTTCTCTCCAGCTTGTGGGCGTTCTGGTGGCCGCCTAGGGCTTGCGAGCTGTAGAACTTCCTCCGGCAGTAGTTGCACGAGAACACCCGCTGGTCTCCGGGGCTCAGCGGCGGCGACAGCGACGGCGACAGCGACAGCGGGGAGGTGGGGTCCAGCACTAGGTCAAGGTTGATTAGGGAGTTTCTCCTCGAGGAGAAGCCCAGGTTGAGGGAGGTGTTACCGTCGTAGTTCATGGCCTTTGATCGAGTTTCTTCTTCCCTTTTTTTGGTTGAGAAAATTGAGGAGAGAGAGAGAGAGGAGTGCAGTGAGAGGGAGTGAGGTAGATTTTTAGAGGACTAGGTTTGCTTATATATACTCAAGAATACACACACAAACTACACACAGTGATGGTGAAGATTGAGAGAGTAGAATCCCCAGTTGATGAATTATATAGTTTCCCTTGCATTATCAAGAGAGAGAGAGAGAGAGAGAGAGAGAGAGAGAGAGAGAGAGAGAATCAAATGGCTGCCACCTCTAATAAAGGCAGCAAAGAGCACCTTGTCGGTTCATAAATAATTTTTTCAGTACATTTCATTCACCCTGAAATAATTAATTAATTAAAAGAGAGAGTTGATTATAATATGAACATTAGTATTTTAACATGGTTTTTGATTAGGGTTTGAATTAATTAAACGATCGAGGGGGCATGAGAGAGAGAGAGAGAGAGAGAGATCTTTCTAATTAAAGGAGAAGATGGAGATTGAAGATAAGCCTTCTTGACTATATCAATTACGTAAACTAATAATAGACTCTTTCTTCTAAACAAACAAACAACGTCAATTGCACTACTTCCCTTTCCACTCATTCCATCACTCTTTACATTCACCCCTTTTTTTCCAAACCACTTTCATTTCCTTTCATTCACACATCACCCCCCTCTCTCTCTCTAGATATTATGTATTCGTAGATAATGTTGTGATGGATCAGGGTTAAAGAGCGATAAACAGACCGAAACGTAAATAAGACACATAACCACGTAGTTCATCAACGTGGTGCTGGCTACGTCCATATTACAAATTACAGATTTGTTCCCTAAACCAGATAAGCTCAACCAGATGACCCACGGCCAACTTTGCGTATTCGAATATCGGGAGAGAGAGAGATGAAACATGGGTGTAGTATACGTAATCCATGATGAAGAATACAAGGATGTTAGCTTGCTTTGATTTTCTTTAGATCAAAAGAGACATAATCTGATAAAGCGATTTTGCAATATTATCTTTTCATTAGTTTTGTCAAAAGAAAAAAAAGTATACATACGTACTATACTATAAAATCATTCATTTCATTCATCCATTCCGTACCACATTCAAAAAATAATGGAGTTTCATGTATGGTGTCCAATCACTCCCTTTACATATACACATACATCACCTATGTGAATGCATTTGGAACTAAAAACACGACCTTTCACCATCGAACGGAAGTTCGAAAAACTCGAACTCCCGACTCATCGATCAGTAAAGCGTCCTACCGACTGAGTTCCGTTTCGTAGTAAGTAATAATATAATGGCGGCAGTGAAAGCAAGGGCACATGGGGCCAATGCTTTTAAAATTGAAGGGAAACAGTCTGCTAATTAAGAAGCCCATTTCATGCGACAGAAGTGGCACTATTATAATATTTAGAGAGAGAAATGGGCTTCACTAACATGCATGGGAAAATATATATTACTACTATTATTATTTTATTTAATGATTAATTTTAATTAATTTTGAGGGATCCCAAAGATTTTGAATGTCGGCAATAATTAGGGTTGATTAGTGTCTCTCACCTCAATTAAGGGACACAACATAATCTTGTACACAAGTAATGCATAGTTTGTGTAGGAATGTACCTAGTCCTAAGATTCCTAATAAAACATTAATTAATTCCTAATTATAATTTTTCATCATGGTTCAATGCTTCTTTGGGATTTTGGAACATCATCATAATGTGGATCAATCCACTTGCAATCCCCAAGACTATGGAATAGCATTGAAACGAGATGGACGATATACCATTGAAAAGCTAGATATCCAGTCGATTCCAGAACGATCAGCTGAACTTTGGATTCTCTTCTAATTGGCCACTCGAAGTAATTGTCCTGGCTTCACGCTATTTTTAGTTTTGAAAATTAATTAAGGTTACAAAAATTAATTAAATTAAAATAAAGAGTATGATAATTTTGCTAATCAAAATAAAATTCAACATTCATTTTGCCAAAGATTGCAATTATGTGCAAAATGAAAAATATGAAATCGCATCATGGAAGACTTAAACTCGGAATATTTTGTATTAGATAATCGAGAATGCAATAAGTGATGAGCTTGGGAAAACGCGAGGTTTGGGTGGGGGGATTTAAATATAAGGAGTAGGAATTTTCCCAGAAACTTGAAGGGAGAGAGGAGGTCGGAATTCTTGCAGAAAACATGTTTATTTGCTGTCGGAAATCATACTACTTCACTATAAATAATTCATTTTATTTAATTATTTTATGGCTTGTGGGAAGAAGAAGAACACAATCTGACTACTCCATTTCTGCTTCATCGCTGCTTCGTCTCTCTGCTCTGCTAACACGTGGATATATGTAGTAACGGGTTCTGTCGATGCTAGGTCGACTGCTTTTGCATTTCTCGTTCCTTATCAAAGAAACATTAGTAAAACCACATGCATAAATAGGGTCCGTGGAATCCTAATCCTATCTCCTAACGAAATTTCATTATTAATTATCCCATTGAATTTTCATTATTTATTAAGATAGTGATTGAAGTAGAATTAATTTGGATTAAAACACGAACCCAATTGATTATGACCTAAATACACATAATTAATTCCACTATTTCTATCAAATGTCGCAATTTATCAACTTTTTTAATTTCCACCATAAGTTTAGGGATTAGACCCTATTTTAGTTTCGTACTAGATTGGTAGACAACGAATAATTAGTGTCCCATAATTTTAAATCACCACCCAATTAATTAACTATGGGGCTTTAATTAATTACAATTAAGGGTCAATTAAAGAAAATCACTAGATCAAGTTGAAAAAGCCAATTTCAATTTAGTGGCAACATTAATCCAGCAAGAGTTGACCCCAAGAAACCAATCGAGCCACGTGTCGTCGTCTGATTGGGAATTAGAATTCAATATGTGTTTGACTTGACAAATTACGTGACAAGTGAAAATTCATTCGTATGTAATGCTTTGCCTAATTGGTAAGCGATTTCATTGTTTTATTACATATAGTAATTTCGGAGTTTTGTCACGTATCTCAGTATAATGTAAGTCGTAAGACTGTTGAATTAGCATAATTTGCTCATTCGTTCTTCAGTTTTTGCAATTTCATATCAAATTAAAGATCAATCGGCTATCTTTCATCTAAGGTCGATTTCCAATGTAATTTTTATTAATCTATAATCCTTCGATTTTATGAAAATATAACATTTTTGTCTCCAATTAAAATTCGTCTAAATTCTTGTATCGAAATAATTGGGCTCTTACGAATAGGGACATTAATTTAGGTAAAGCCCAAGCCCAATTTTATTCAATTATAATCCACTTAAGCCCAACACTAAAATTGAATTTCTATTGGGCTCGAATATAATTATTACAATCCATTACTCAATATAGTACTGGTATAAATTGATGGTTGAATAACCATTTCATAAGAGGAAAGCGTTCAATTTCAGGACCAGATGTTACGAGTTCGATTCTTCGACTTTCCGTCGTTAAAACTTTAAAAAATCAAACAAACACACACATACACAATCAAAGAAGCCCCCTCTCTTTGCAGCATTCAGTTGCCCCATCATACAGGGTTCAGTTTCAGGACCAGATGTTACGAGTTCGATTCTTCGAATTTCGTCGTTAAAACTTTAAAAAACCAAACAAACACACACACATACACAATCAAAGAAGCCCCCTCTCTTTGCAGCACTCAATTGCCCCATCATACATCTCCTCAAGCCCATACTCAAACCTGAATCCGGCATCCACCAGCTTCGTCGAAGAGATTCCGTTGAACTTGATCGCCCCGTTGCACAACGACCTGCAAGAAATCGAGCCCTCGATCCATAACACAAGCACACATTTGGAACAACTAACAGAACATATCGAGAAACAAACCGTTAAAACTCCAGCAACTTACTCCGGATTCAGCATCTCGAACTGAGGGTACCTCCTCCTCAGAAACTCACACAAATCTTCATACTTCACCTCCAAAGCAGAGCAAAGGTACCTCCCTTTCGCCTCGGTGCTTTCGAAGAGAAACACGTGAGCACTCGCCACATCGTCGACATGTACCATGGGAATGATGTTCTGGTACTTTATGTGCTTCTCATTTCCTGCACATCAACAATTAAACACCAATCTTAACTCAAAAACCATCCATGCTAGTTAATCACATTCCAACGAGACGAAATCCGACACATCACCGAGGAACAAGGCCAGAGACGAATGAACCGATCCGGGCAAGTTAGGACAGAGGAAGGGGCCATGAATCCAGCTCGGGACCAAAGTGACCAACTCTATAGGATTCTTCTCCGCAAATTCAAGAGCAGCTCGTTCGGTTATCGTCTTTGAAATGCCGTAAGACCTCCCGACGAAGCTCAATTTCTTCAGAAAATCCACATCGCTCCAAACATCCTCGTCTAGAGAAGGCGGAACCGTCTCCCTGGCCATGACTGCAGATAGGCTAGAAGTGTACACAACTTTCTTCACCGTCTTCGATTGAATGGAGATTCTTAGTATGGATAGAGTTGCTTCGACGCATTTTTTGGTGACAGTTTCGACACTCTCTTCGTCATTCAAGTCTATGGGATGAGCTACGTGGAAAACCCCGACACATCCTTCGATCGCTGGCTCGAAACTCTCCGGATTTTCGAAGTCGGCTTCGAAAATCCGGAGCCTGCCGCTCGCACCGGGAAGGTTTGTGAGGAAGCTTAGGTCCTTTTTGATGCCTGAAAATTCATTACAGTGTTTCAGAATCATAACATATGCCAGAAATTTACTTAGAGATCATTCATCAAATGCAAAAAACATACACAAATTAACAGTCGATTCTCCAGAAAAGTTCAAGAGAGAGAGAGAGAGTGGTTAATTACCGGAACGCTGGGGCCTGACCGTAGCATTGACTGAATAGCCACGTTGAAGAAGCTTCTTTATGAGCCATGACGCCACGTAGCCTGTGCCTCCGGTCACGCATACTCTCCCCTTCTCCATCTCTCTCACCCTCTCCCTCTCTCTCACCCTCTCCCTCTCTCTCTCTCCCTCTCCCTCTCTCTCTCTCTCTCTCTCTCTCTCAAACTCTCACCAAACAAGTACCAAACAGAAAAGGTATCGAAAACAAGTCTTCATTTTTAATTCATACTTGTACATCATCATTGGAAAACAAGTTGAAAAACATTATAAAATGGAACTTTTTTTTCAGTGTTTTGTCCACTCTCCACTTTTACGGTGAGACGTCTATTTTCTCTCTTTCACGTGTCAAAATCTTATACGCTGCTACGATAGATTATCTAGATCAAATGGATTGGAACGGAGGGAATAGTATGTGATAAAATTCGAAACATAAATATATAAAAAAAATACTGCTACAATACAATAGTTTCGAAATATTGTTGTATTCATTTCACTTTGCTCTCTGTTCTTGTTCTTGGCATTGGAATCAAAGTCTAGCCCGTAGATCTTTCCTCAGAATTTTACCCGTGGGGGCTTTCGGGATTTGATCCGTAAAGAATATACGGCTGATCCGCTTGTACGGAGCCACCTGCAAACATCACGAGAATTTAGATTCTCTATTGCATTTTGGTATGATTTTCGAACTATTTGTAACACAAGATGAGCCTCCAACAAAACAGCAGTACCTGCTCCGCGATATATTTCTTGATCTCGAGCTCATGAATGTTAGCACCATTCGTACGGACTACAAAGGCAACCGGAACTTCTCCAGCAGCCTCATCGGCCATCCTGCAGGGGATCGAGATATATATGAATTAGGGAAATCAAACTGAAGATATGAATAGTGAATGATTACAGAAATCGACTCACGGCACAACAGCAGCATCGGATATGGAAGGGTGAGCCACGAGCAAAGCTTCGAGTTCAGCAGGAGCAATATGAAACCCTTTAAACTTGATCAGTTCCTTCAACCTATCCACAATGAACACTTCACCGTCATCGTCTACGTACCCCATGTCCCCCGTGTGCAGCCATCCCTCCTTGTCTATGTTCTCCTTCGTCGCCTCCGGATTGTTATAATAGCCTTCCCCAACATCCATACAAAGTTAGTAAAATCAACATTTTTCTCTCTTCAAGAAATGCATTGAGATCATAACTTGCTTGAGTAATAGGTTACCTTTCATCACAGAGTCCCCTTTGATGCAGATCTCCCCTGTCTGGTTCCGAGGAAGAGAAGCGCCCGTGGCCGGGTCCACGACCTTCATCCGTGCATTCCTGATAACGGTTCCACACGAACCGGCCTTGAACTTGAACGGAATCTTGGCGAATCCTAAGCACATGGATAGGACTCCAGCTTCTGTCATACCATAACCCTGTGCATTTTACCAACATTTCTGATTTTCACATTGATTTCTTTGAGTTATCAACAAATTAAGTATAATCATGAAGAAATAAGAATACACAAATATCATATACAGTTATGTAACGCCATCTTTCCCTTGGATTTCAAATCTCAGAAGTAAAAACGGAAATAACAGTATGATCCAATCATCTAAACGAGGAAATAATACTCCCTCCGTCCGTTAGTGTAGAGGCATTTCGATATTTCTACTTTACGTCTTTAGTTCGGTGGAACGAAGGTAAGTAATCAGAAAAAGACCTATTGATTTTGAGTCGTAATTGACTACTAATAATTGATTTATAGGGCCGGCCTATCAAGTCACTTTAATAAGGATTTTTCTACAGATTTTCTTGGTTGGGCTGGACTCATTTGGACCCCATATAAAAAAGCATTATCGCTACAGTCCAAAACAAATTATTTACACAATTAGAACCAAATAATTCTTCAGAAATCTTTGAAACAGTAAATTGTTTAATGTCAAATTAAGAAAATATCAAGAAGGTTCCACAGAATCTCACCCTAGATATAGGAGTATAATATACATGTAACCCTGAACATCATAAACGTGATCCACGCTATTTCGGGTCACATCCCCAAACCTCTTTCTAACTCCCTCCGTCCATATTTTACTTTTTGGTACGTCGTTACATTTCTTTCAATTACAATTCCTTAATTCTCGTGTTCGAAAAAAACGAGCATATTCTAAAGTGAATGTAAAAAGAAAGTCAATCAATCTCAGATTTTCCAGAATTTATATGAACATGTGGTAGTATTTAATTAGCTGTGATGGTGGTGAGGGCTGACATAGATCCATTTTTAATCCTTGCTTAACATTCTACGCAACAAATTTAAAGTCAGCCCACAAATAATAGGAAGAGAAAGTAAAAAGAAATAGTAATAGTAATACTGGGGAAAGGAAATATAATTTACTGTAAATAATAAATTACCTGACCAATAATGGCGTTGGGGAGCTTCGATTTCAGGGCTAGCTCGAGTTCTCGGTCCATCGGCGCCGCGCCGCACACGACTCTCCTCACCGACGACAGGTCGTACTTCGCCGCCGACGGACTCTTCGCGATGCCTAGCAATATCGGCGGCACCACCGGCGCAATCGTTACTCTGTATTTCTCAATTACCTCCATCAACTGATTGATCTCGAATTTAGGCATAACCACCACGGCGGCGCCGGCGCGCAAGCAGCAGAGCACCACGGAAATCATGCTGTATACGTGGAACATCGGCAGCACGCAGAGAATCCGATCCGAACAATCGGTGTGGACCGCCGGATTCTCGCCGTCCAATTGCTGCGATACGCACGCGATCAGGTTTCTATGGCTCAGCATTACCCCCTTCGGCAGACCGGTGGTGCCGGAGGAGAATGGCAGCGCCGCGATGTCTTCGGCGTCGATTTCGATCGGAGCGGACAGCTCCCCGCCGGATCTCATCAGTTCCGCGAACTGGAAGATCTCCGGCGACGGTGGGGGATCGATCGTGGCGATTTTCGCGCCGGATTCAGAGGCGTAGAGCTTCGCCTTCTCCGCGTAGCAAGCGTGCGTGATTATCAGCTTCGGCCTCGAGATCCTCGCTTGCAGCGCGATTTCGGAGGCGGTGTAGAGAGGATTCGCGGTGGTGGCGACCGCGCCGGCAATAGAGGCGGCGAGGAACCCGACGGCGAACTCCGGCGAGTTATGGAGGAGAAGCATGACGCCGTCGGATTTACGGATCCCCAGGCTGTGAAATCCACCGGCGACTCTGCGCGCGGCGAGCTCGAACTCACCATGGCTGATGGTTTCGCCGGTGACGGCATTGATCAGATACGGCCGCGCGCGGTGGCTGGAGAGATTCTGGAAGCAGTAATCGTGCAGAGGAAGATGGTTGGGTATGGAAATATCCGGTAGCTTTGAACGGAAAATGTATTCCTTTTTCTGCTTCGACTCCATTTTTGAGTTTCTTAACTACCAATTTCACTGTTTTTTATTTCCCTTTCTTTTCAATTTATGCTATCCTGTATATTCAAGACGAGATCCTCTGTCCCAAATTTATATGTCGAGCGTGTAATAAAAGGTCAAAATTACGTAATTTTATTATTGTAATCGTTCAAAATATCATATCAAAATTATATAGGTTCGATTTATGTACACGATTAACACAAATATAGAGACCGAGGATTTCGTCGGTCATATTCACTGTGAAATTGTTATGAAGCGTTGAATCAACAGTATATATGTAATCAGTGATGTTGTTATAATTTAAATAAATTTTGTATAGATTGATGTGAGAGGTAACAAAATCACAGATTTCGTGTTGCCTCTTGGTCTTTTTGCTTGTTAAAAATTTTCAACAGATCTTATTGGATTATTTATTCATTTATGTTATAGTCAAATCAGTTTGGTCAAAAACTAAATTATAGAGAATTGTAATAAAGTGTAACAACCCTTTTATTACATCGTCATCAGATAATATAAAGTTTTAATTACGATTAGAATTAAAAAAAATTGTAGAGAGGGAAAGGTTTCATAAATGCATGCCTTATTGGGCTCATTTCTAGAGTTGGTATTACTTTAATGACTTGGATCTCCATTCACCAAGTAAAATCGAGTAATCGTTTCGTCTCACTTTAATTGTTCTGCTTTTAAATCAAATTATTTTATATGAACAAGAAGGAGACCTTATGTGAATTAGGAATAAGTAACACAAAAGTACTGGAATGTCGTTTGCATGCTAAGATATCAGAAGTTATATGTCTTTAAGTATTTCACATCAACCTATACACAGAAACTTAAAAGCTCATATCTCATTTAAAATTCCACTGAAATTAGAGTGTATTGAGTATGATATAATGTCTAAAAATCAATCTTAGCTTTCCAACATGCTTTTAGACTACACATAATTGCAATCTCACACTATCTTTAGTAGAAATATATATTACATGATGGAGACACAATGTCTTTAGTTATCTCCCTCTTCATCCATTCATCTGCTTCCTTATTGATCTTATCGAATTGGTCGTGCTCCTATAACAATAAAGACAAACATTCAATCAAAACAGAAACTCAAAATGGAATTTCTGCAACATAACCCTGATAGTAAAAAAAACAGGTGTCCATGTATAAACGTTATGACAACAAAAAATTCAGAATGGCAGCGAGAGCACAATGTTCATGTTACCTTAACAGCTCTCATGAGCCAATCTTCACTCTCTCTGACAAAGATATTGAGTACCAGCTTTTTCCCCTTGATTTCTCGCATTGGATTCAACATTCCTCTCTAAAGAACATATACTTGCAAAATCCAACATTTCGATAATGACTCAAATGATAAGGAACATGTTCAAGAGAATGTTGTAGTGCGGAAGCATAAACAAATTAAAGACATAAAACATGGCAACACTGTTGTTCATGCCTGCACAATATATATATAGTGAAAGAGGATAGTGAGCTAAGGTAGCTTAAATCAAATCCAATTTCATTACAACGTACATAAACAAAGTGCAATCCCATTTCGACACCATTTTAATTCCTGAAGCAATACTATTTTTTATCTAAGACAGAAGATACTCGCATATCAACCTACAATCCGAAAAAAATAGCAAAAAAAGCAAAATTTAAATAACAATCAGGATTGTTCCTAATATCAAATTAGGCACAAACTGCAAATCCCAAAAGTCCAATAGAAGCAATTAAGCAAAAGGAAGAAAACTTTATCAATATTTTCCACAAAAATTAAATCGGTTCATAAGTTCTTAAAACCTCTCAGAATCATTCATCCCAAACCTCCTCAAAACCTCTCAATTTGAGAACAAAAACACATAATACAATCTCAATGCTCTGTTACAGAATGATTCGATAAGAAAAAAAGAGGAGAAAGGATATCTCACTATATATACCTGAAAGTTTCACAAATATTGTTAAATTTGTGCCCCGCATATTTTGAATTGTGTATGTTCCGACAATTTCTTTTTGATTGAAAATTTCATTTTTCTCCGTTGTCTCTCTTCTTCCATCTCTTTTGTGCTTCGTTTTCCGCAAAATCTGATAGAGAGACCGATCAAATTTGGATTTTTGAAAAATTGGGATTTAGGAGAGGTATAGTTTTTCGAACTTTTGGCTTTCTTTTGTGTTGTGCATTTCATTTGAAGAATGAATATGTTTTATTGAAACTGATGCGAATTGAAAAACTGCTTTCTCCATCGTGCATGCGATAGATGGGGAAAAAAAAAAAAAAAAAAGCAGAATGGAAAAACTGACCGAAAATTACGGGAAAAAATAACCGCTATTTTCGTTTTGTTTTAATATATTATAGATTGTCTTATTTTTATATATTGAAAAGAATTAGTCTTTGATTTTTAATATGAATCATCACGTTTCAAGTGGAGAATTAGTCTTTGATTTTTCATACTGAAATGAAACAGAACGACTGAAATGGAACGAAGAACGAGTGGAGAATAAAGTTTGGGGTTGTGAATTAGCGTGCACTCTATTGGCTATTCGGCAAAGGTAGTAGCTGTATTTCAAAGCAATTAGACATACAATAAAGTTAGTTACTTGCCAACTCATTCGCTACATATATTAATTTAGTAATTACTGAGAAAAAACAGATTAATTAAAGTGATATTAAGACTAACAATTTCAAATATTATTTAAAATTGGGTTGGGCTTTTAAACTGAGCGGCCCAATAGTGTTGGTCCTAACTAATTAGTGCATTACTAGAGTTCAATAACATAAAAAATAATTGCAATGAATTTTACTCCGGCCCGGTTGATTCAATGGATCGGCCCGTTTGAGAGAATTAAAGCCCAATCAAGTTAAGGCCCGATCAAGTTTTGGGTTAAATTTGTTTCGGCTAGGTATGCATGCGGATTGAATAGTCGTCTTTAGGAATGAAGATTGAATATAGACTCGAGTATTATTATAATAGACTCGTTTGAACAGATGATGAAACGATTGGTTGGATTCCGAATATGATCTCCTCGTACTACTTTATTAGCCGCCAAAAGGGAATATTAATCTTTGCAAGCCTAACATATACATTCAACTTCGTCCTTTATTCCTTCAAACATTACATCAAATTTGCTACAATATACATTTGTATAACTATATTCAAAAACCATACACTAAAAATCAAATCCCTTCACATTTCATCACGAGATTCATTAAATCAATAAAAAAAAAAATCCACACCCAAAAAAAAATAAAATTAAAGAATGAACAAAAAATATACAAGACTCCCTTCATAAAAATCGAAAGCCTCCACCAAAAAAAAAAAAAAAGAAGAAAAAGAAAAAAGAAAAAAGAAAATTCAATTCAAAAGTTGTGGAATTTTCAATTCTCACGGCGACTTTGCTGAACTGAAGCTGTCGCCTCTGATGTACCGGAGCTCCGACGAGATTTGGCGCTCGATTTGAAGCTGCCTGTAAAAGTTGGCGATGAAAGCTTCGGCCTTCTTGTCCACGTCATCTTCCGACGGGTAGCTGATCGTCCGTTGCAGGCTCCTAGCCGATCCCGGGCCTTCGGATTCCGTAACGTCGAGGCATGCGCTGATCCCCGGCCGGTCGGTGAAGCTCAGCCGTCGATTACTAGGCGATGCTCCGAGAAGTGACGTCAGCTTCCACCGGTTCATGCTGAAGTTGAGGAGAAATGTGATCTTCTTCACCGCCCGCTTCAGCCGCCCCACCAATGTCCACCCCTTCGCCTCGGCCATCTAGAGAGAGAGAGAGAGAGAGAGTTTAAGGATGAAGAATTGATGAAGAGGGGGGTGGTTTGTGGTATATAAATAAGGTGTGGGTTAAGAAATTGCTAGGTAGGAAAGCAAACGTGTATAGAATAATAATTAATTAATTAATTATTAACATTTTGTGTAATTGAGTGTATTTTTTATAGTCAAAATGGTTGGGTTGAAATGCATAATTCGATTAATTTATGCATAGTATAAACATAAAGATTTCACCCTTTTTAAAAGTTCGAGTTTTAAAACGAGACGAAATGCTATCCGATGGCGTGAAGATTCATGAGAGGAGCAGGTTGCGATATGCGTATATTTCCAGGAAGAAAAATCCATGGAGTCGACGGCTTCCGCCACAAGGTTTCAAATTAATTCCGCCTCCTATTTCAACAAATTTTGAGTCAATTCAAGGTTAAACTCTTCTTTATCTAATTACGTATGATTCTAGTATTTCCTTTTCTTTGTAAACTGTACACTCAATCTTGCACCACAAGCACCCCTCATGTCCGATCCGCTATTCTATAAATCCTCGCCTAGTCCCCATCTGACGGTAAACCATCGTCTTATTAATATTTTTTTCCGTCGCATTTGAAATAATAATTCTAATAATGGACTATATATAGGTCTCTCGATTAATAAAAATAAGAATGAATCATTAATCTCACCATACGTCTGCTATTGATATAAACATGATTACGATACACGATTAGAGTATAAAAAATACTTTAAGTATCAAATTACATACGAAAATGTATGACAATAATTAAATTAAACACTATCAGCCCCTTATGGGTCGCCCAGTGGTTGAGGGGTTAGCCCATGATCCGATAGACCAAGCGTTCAACATACCATGTGAAATGACTATAAAACCTTACAACCAAAACCAACCACTCCATTTATGAAAAAAGAATCAATAATCACCTCAAATAGTATATATATAAAAAGTTACAAAAAAACATCAATGTATATGATAAAGCTTAGAGGGCTTCAAATCCTTGGTGACGTTGAAATAACTCAACGTCCTAATCCACTTCTCCTGCGTCTTGAGCAGGTGCACCGCCACCGTCTCCGGCCACAGCTCGTGCGTGCACCTCGTCGGCGGCTCCGGGAAGTTGTACATCGCCCATTTGGCGTTGTACCTATTCCTCCCCCGCCGCCCCTCCCTCATCCACTCCCCGAACACCTTGTCCTCCGGCCCTTCTAGATGCTTCCTCGGCACCTCCGACTCCCTTATCCACTCCACTATGTCCCACGACACCAGGTACCCCATCCCCGACATGTAGTGCACGAACGGGTCCATGCTCGGGCACGGGATCACGTACCCGTAGTAGAGGTCGTCCCGCGGCAGCGGCGTTAGGGAGTCGACGAGGTTCTGTAGCCGGAAGTAGAACGACACTACAAAAAAATCGTGTTTTAGGTACACATGCATGTGTGGATAAATATATCATTATGTGTGACGATTGGGAGTTACGTACACTTCACGTAAGTGTCATCATGTGTAACTATTTACCCGTGGAGGAAGTGTATTAGGTACACATATGTGTATGTGTGAGTAAATTATAGCTACACATATATGTGTCACAAAAGACATGTTATATGTGTAAGCAAATATATTTTATTAAAAATAATTATGATGTGGAAATGACGTGGAAATGCCATGTGGCAGATGACGTGGAAATTCCACATGGCAGTGACGTGGAAATGCCATGTGGAGGTGACTTGGAAATGTCCGATGACGTGGAAATGCCACGTGGCAACTATGATGCGTGGGTATATGTAGAATTTATGTGTGGTTAATATTTAAAAATATTATTTATTTTATTTATAATTATATTTAAGTGTGGGTAAAATATGTATTATGTGTAGAGAAAAATATATTTTGTGTTTCATATATCAATTTAATATTAAATTTATATTATACGTTTAAATAGCGAAATATGAAATAATAATATTTATTTTAGAGAACTATAAATACAAAAAAATAAAGGCAAACTTGTAATAAAATGCAAAAATCATAATATTAGTATTTTTACAATTAAGATCTAAAAAGCAAACCAATTTATATGCTGAGTATTAAAAAAAATCTAAAGAATTGCACTATCTACCCATTTCGCTTTCTTTCGTCGGGCTCTTGTTCCAATCGATATATTCTTGGTACGATAATAAGCCCATAATAGCTTCATTGGACATTCCTAACTGCAAAAACATCATCTTCCACATGTAAAAAATACTAATAGATAAGAAGTCACAAAATAGGCAAGAAGAGTTCCTTAGAAAAATGTTGCTTACAATTTTTAATTTTTCTTGTAAATACCAAAGAGATCAAAAATATATAAAGACAACGGTAAATGTAACTCATTCTTAAGAGCAAAACGCAGTATAAAGGCCTGGCTAAATAAATTCGCAGTACATAAAAGCACAAAAACAGTTAATTTAATGTAATCTATCATTTTCATTTCTCATAACGAGTCATCATCTACAACAATCTTAATAAAAACGCACCTTAATCTTAGAGAGAGAATAACCCAGTTTAAGTTGCAAATAATATGTAATACCTTCACCACTTGGTCCTTGGAACTATGCTCCATGTTTATATAAAACATGGATTTCTCTTTAACAAGAGAATGCAGCTGCAAAAATGAAATTTGTGTCATTAGAGATAATGGCTAACGAATATGGATAGGGATCATGTCAGATGATATTTTGTGAAAAATGAATAACCTTACAATCATACGAGAGTAATGGACCTCCAATGACTTATACTACATATCCCATAAAGAAACCATATGATTCAACATTCAACAATGGTTTGCTGCCAAAGTTTTGACTAAAACTTGCGCTAACACAACAGCGAGCAGACTTGCCACTCTGACTTCGACAGGCTATAACTTTTTCGTTTGGACTCCAAATGCAAATCCGAAAGTAGCTTCGGAAAGCCAAGGAACAGAGGTTTCTGATGGTACCTATTTTGCTACGTTTTAACTGGAAGAAACGCCCAGAATCAGGCCTGAAAGTTGCTGACTTTGCATAGAATTTTTCTGGTACAACAACACATATATGAATACATTACTAGGTTGATTTTTCCTCAAATTTTCTGAAACTAAAGCCCACGAAAATACAACCTACAGCTCTAATTAATAAACCCCCATAGATTTCATTTCCAATAAGAGAAGGTAAACTTTTAGGAAGAAAAGCAGTTCAAAATAATTATACAGACAACTTCTTATAGTCACTACAGATAGACAAACTTAAGATTCCAGAGGAATTCACAAGTTGAAGAGTCAGTTAAATATGTAAGACCAGCACACTTGTTCACCTGAAGGACAACAAAAGTTGAGGCTAACGCAAGGCCAGGCCATTCCCGGAAACAATGGCAGCAATCCAGCCAAATCACCAACATGATGAGCAAGCAAGCCAATAACTACAACAATTACCAGCACTTATATTTTATAATACAAATGAGAAACATGTTTAAAATACAAAGTTTAAGCCATGCTGACAATACCACTTTAATTGACATAATTAGAACAATTATGCATTTGTAGTCACCTGAACCCAAACCAAACTCATGTTTCTTCATAGAACATAGTCTTTCAACTGAGAGCTGTCACAAAATACCGATTAGATGTCACAAAAAGTGCAAAAATCTGGAAGGTGAATGAATGAATTCTATCGAAGACCGAATTTGACATGTATCTAAATTAAGGATAATATTAAATAGTAAGAAGACAACCCCAAACTCAGCAATCACTTTAGTTCCATGCACATTGAAAATAATACCGAGAGAATAAGGTCCAATGACTGCCTACACTTTCCAGCAGATAATAGTATAAATCAGCAACTACTCTCGTGACACATTATCATAACAAACTAAATATTTCTACAAGAATGAATAGGGTAGTAAGTGTACAGTGTAAACTCAACCTAAGCGTACAAGATAATGAAGATTCGGAACAAGATAGAGTCATCAGATTATAAGAAATCTACAAAACCATGTCGAGAAACACTCGTTAATAAGGTAAGGTGATAAAAAAAATGTTTGTAATAAGAAAATGGAAAGGTGAATCGAAACCTCTGTTTCTCCGTTCTTGGAAAGTTGATTCATACGTTCACCCGGCTGCCATTCAACAATTCCCTCGAAAGAAGTTAGGAATGGAAGAGCCCTTGTAGAAAATTGAATGAAACTGAAATGGTAAAGCCCCGAAAATGGAAAATTAAAATTTAAAAAGTGAGAGGTTGGTAAAGATCTTTTTTAGTCTTTTCGTCGAACAGTTGGCCTGCACTTCCAGCAATAGAATCTCGTATTGACAAAATTCCTTAACTCTGGGTACTGAGCAGCTTGCTATATCCATCGTGGTACTGAGCAGAACTATCAACTCTACTCTGGGAAACATGATATACACAAATTTATCAAAAAAAACAAGCACCTTTAACTAGGAACGGACACTATACTTCAATTTTTCTTCCAAAAATTCAACAGATCTCAATGGCAATACAACGAAAGACTATAAACGTAATCAAGGCAGCAACCAATTAACAATTATAAGCTAAAAAGTCCCAGCGGAAATCCGAACACCAGCTCAGGAAAACACATAGACACTAAACCGCTAACAGAGTGTTATATTCACAAAAGATAACTTAAATTCTGTAGAACTGGAAGAAGGTGGGAAAAATCGGTTCTCACTTGGAAAAGGAGAGGATTTGCTTGGCAATAGGAGGCCTTGCGGTGCAACTGCTTCTCTTTCTGAAATGCGAGGCCAGCTTTTGTGAAACCCCTCTTCTCCAAGTAACAGGAAACCACCTTATCGATCTCTTCTGGGTCCATTCTCTCTCTCTCCTCTCTCTCTGTAATAAATCTGTTGAATGTAATAAACCCTATCATAGATTTAAGATAAGAGAGAAATCTCTGATCTAGCGGCGTTAGAGCTATCTGTCGGCACCCACATCTATTCAATTAGCTCGTCTTCCTTCACCAATTGTGCAGGTCACAACGACGAGATGATGATGGTAATTGAAGCTTACAGAATCTGATTGGTGCAAAATAAATTCGGGGAAGAAGACTTGAATTGCTGTAGAGAAAGGGATATTGATTGAGTTGAGTGTTGGAGTTGAAGAACGAAGAAAAGTTTTTTTTTTTTTTTTTCCCCCTTCAGATTTTGAAGAAACGGCTCGACGTGAAGTCGTGTGAAGTAAGGCGCGGGAATCAATTGTTTTTCATTTTTTTTTGTTCATTCTCGGAGGGAACTATTTTTGGGATTGAGGGAAGGCTGATAGTATTTTGAATCCATTTTTTTTATTTATTGTTACCTTTTTTACAAATTGGAAAATTACCTTGCAAAGATAATTTATTTTTACGATAATATGAAATACTATTTGCTAATGATATGCAATTTCAAAACCCAAAAACATACGAGTAAGGGCATTTTATATACTACTTCCATTTTGTCAAATAAGACCCCTTTATGTTTATTAGAAAAAGTAACGTGCATCCGCACGTAGAAAGCATCAGTATATATATAACAACGTTATAAATCTCGATCCTACGTGTCATCACTTATGATTTATATGAATATTTTCCTATATTCTCATTGATTTGACTTATTAACCTATAAATCAATAATATAATCTAATTAATTAATATATAACAATGATTTTCATCCCAAATCGATTTTTAATAAAACTCTCTTATATATCCATTTTCATAGAAAGTTGGTATAAAAAATATAACCATTTTTTGTTAAATATCATGAATACACATCAAGCAATAACACAATATTGACACACACTCTCTTATATATCCACATTCACATGCTTATTTCCGGCTATTTGGATTGACGCGATCAATTCGAGCTAAAGCTAACTTTCATAAATGACGGATTGCATATATATGCAAATTTCCTTTATTTATCTTAATTTCTCTATTATATATTCGTTATTCACTTATATAGATAAGTGAAATTGTTCCATATTCAGTGTATTAATTATCTCCCGGTCATACTTTTTATTAAATTTATAATATATTTATAAACATATAAATTACTACAATAATATTATAGATCATATATACAATTAATTAAAAATTAAATATTAAAATCTTTAAATTTATATATTCTATAGTTTTGAATATTACAACCCTAATATAACTATTGTTATACATTCGTATTGTTTTCAAATGTTTTTTTTTTTTTTTCCCATGTGTATAGTAAAAATAAAATGTATATTAGAAATAGTTTTTTTCTATAATTTTTGTGTTTAGCATAACAATTTTTTTAGTCATGATTAGCAAGTACAGTAAAACCTCTATAAATTAATAATCCCGGGATCATGAAATTATATTAATTTAGAGAGGTATAAATATATCGATAAATTAATAATTGATTAATTAAAGGAGAGATTTTTTAATTTCAACAAATTTAGTACATATGTATTGAAAATAAATGAATTCATACATATTCCATTGATTATATTCACGCATCAACCAATTATTTATAACTAATGAAACATACTCTTGTATAATATCAAGTCATTGTATAGTACAACCAGCTATTATATTTATGGATGCATGTAGCAATTCATTCGAATTACTTAAACATGCATGTTTACATTAATTCGTTGCACTTAAATACATCTAGCTCATGATTTTGGCACCTTTTTATTATTTTATACCTTACATATAAATAAAAAAGGTGTCAGAAATCATGAGCAATGGGGAGTAACTATTATAACCAATTAAATATATTCATGTATGGTGAATGAAACATATTTTACATAAATCTCAATATTTCATAAGTCATGACACTCAACCATGTATTCATATCTCAAAGACATCGCAAAATAGTCTATGGATAATCAAACGTGTAGTGCATTATGTGAGTATAAAAGAGATCGTCTCACATGCACTTCAAAGATTTACTAGAGTGAATTGATGAAAATATCGTTTGAAAGTTAGTCAAGGTACACTATCAAACACTCTCAATAGATAATCAAAGTATCTTTCAGCCAACTTTGCGAAGTGTGGGATATTTATAATTGTAATATTTATGAATTATTAATTTAGAGTTTTAACGGGACCTAATATCTATAAAGGGATTTTTCGAAAATGTATTATTTTATTATCTTATCGAATCTGATGATTTTTTACAAAGACCCAAGTCGGGACCGGAAGATTTTTTTATTTTAAAGAGGTTATTAATTTATAGAGTATTAATTTATAGAGGTTTTACTGTACCTGTTCGAAATTTCATAAACAGGGATCACATAATTATGATCATAAATTGTGGAGCTCAAATTCTTGAATGCAATTGAAACCTGCACGAGTAATTGGCTAAAATATAGTACAACGAATAAACAGGCAAATCCATGATGAAATCAAATTCTAAAGCAGGACATGTATTAAACCATGTATATGTGAACATAACCTAAATTCTAAAGATAAAATATTCTACGCAAATTTTAGAAATACAACGCAAAACACAACTAAGTAGAAATCTACATATAGATTTATTACGAATACTAAAAGCATTTATCAAATTTCGGATCGTTAGACGGAGATTGATGCACCTAGGTCCATAATCGCCATCCACTAGAATTTGCAACTCTGCTACCGTCCATTCACTAGCTTGCACAACTTCCATAAAAATTTAATCCAAGAAGCTTTCATCTATATAACCAAAATAAAATACAACATATTTAATTCAAATAACAAAACATAAAAATATTTAAAATAATAAATGAAATAAATTTGTATTGATCGATCTTACCTTAATCACAAAAATCAGCAACAAATTTTGCCCACTCTTTACGGACTTCATCAATTTTGAATAAGATCTTTCATATACCGCATTACATAGAATCCACATTGACTTCCATCGGGTTGTTGGGGACACTATCAAAGGACATCAAAATAAATCAACATTAGTGAATCATATAATATTTAATTTGTGTTGAAACTATAGAGTAACTTACTTCAATGCTTTCCCATTGTAATTGTCTCCCCCGCTTCATTATTGTGGAGTTGAATATTTTTATAGCCCTATAAAGAATAAAATCGAAACTAAATATATAGGCAAAACCTTAAAAAATAAAATAAAATAAAATAAAATATCTTACGTATCCATGATGTTCTTCCACTCTCCAACATGACTCTCAACACGCAATGAATCCAACAAATATACAGTCTCCTTATGTGCATCAATGACCATAAGAATCCAATGGTATCTACATACATATACATAAATCTTTATCCAAACAATACCATAAACTCATGAAAAATAGATCGATTCTAATCGAAGAATAACACTGATGGTCCTCGATGAATGAGTTGTTGGCCCTTTGTTTAGGTATACTTAGATAAGATGTTTTAAGTAAGTTTGAAAGGTAATTACATGATTCTTGAAGCTTGGAACCCTATAATTATTTTAGGAGAACTTCACATTGAAACTATAACACATATAAACATAATAGTGCCATTCTAAGAAATCAAAATTCTCATTTAGAGAGGTTAGGCAACTCACTCTACATCTTAAAGTTTTGACAGCAACTTATGACATTGATTCCACTGCCTATCCAATCATCGGATTTTGAGAACACAACAACAAATCAACCCCCAATGACTTAATACTACATATTCCATAAGAAAACTATATGATTCAACAACGATTTGCTGCCAAAGTTTAAACTAAAACTCGCGCTAACACAACAGCGAGCAGACCTGCCACTCTGGCTTCGACAGCCTATAACTTTTTCGTTTGAACTCCAAATAAAAATCCGAAACTAGCTTCGGAAAGCCAAGGAACAGAGGTTTCCAATGGTACCTATTTTGTTAGATTTTGACTTGAAGAAACGCCCAGAAACGGTCCTGAAAGTTGCTGACTTTGCATAGAATTTTCTGGTACAGCAATACATATAATAACACATTACTACACTGATTTTTCCTCAAATTTTCTGCAACTAAAGCCCACGGAAATACATCCTAAAGCTCTAATTAGTAAACCCCCATAGATTCCTTTACCAAGAATTCGTGAATCACAACAACACATAAGTAAATACAATCGAAACCTAGAAATATATACTCAATTATTAATTAAAATTTCACTAACAATATCAGAGACAGTAGAAACTAGAAAGCATACTAACCTCAAATCATGAAGAACTGAATAAAGCCCCTTGTATCTTGACTCAATATTTCTCAACGGATGAGCGAATTGATGCTGATTTTACAATTAGGGAGAATCCATCAGTTTTAGAGAGACGCAACATAAATCTTTATCAAAACAATACCATAGACTCATGAAAAATAGATCGATTTTAATCGAAGTTTTATCGATGGTGCTCGCGGTTACACGGGTACAAAGGTCCCCGATGAATGAGTTGTTAGCACTTTGTTTGGATATAGTATTAGATAAGATGTTTCAAGTAAGTTTGAAAGGAAATTACATGCTATAATGTTTTTAGGAGAACTTCACAAAGAAACTATAACACATATAAACATAATAGACCAGTTCTAAGAAGTCAAAATTCTCAATTAGAGGTTAGGCAACTCCTTCTACATCTTAAATTTTTCACAACAACTTGTGACATTGATTCCTCTGCCTATCCCATCATCGGATTTTGAGAATGCAACAACAAATCAACCTCCAATGACTTATACTACATATCCCATAAAAAAATCATATGATTCAACAGCGATTTGCTGCCTCAGTTTTGACGAAAACTCGCTCTAACACAACAGCGAGCAGACCTGCCACTCTGGCTTCAACAGCCTATAACTTTTTCGTTTGGACTCCAAATGAAAATCCGAAAGTAGCTTCGGAAAGCCAAGGAACAGAGGTTTCCAATGCTACCTATTTCGTTAGTTTTTGACTGGAAGAAACGCCCAAAATCGGGCCTGAAAGTTGCTGACTTTGCATAGAATTTTCTGGTACAGCAACACATATATGAAAACATTACTAGACTGATTTTTCCTCAAAATTTCTGCAACTAAAGCCCACGAAAAAACATCCTAAAGCTCTAATTAGTAAACCCCCATAGATTCCTTTACTAAGAATTCGTGAATCACAACACAGAAGTATATACACTCGTAACCTAGAAGTATATGCTCAATTATTCATTGATTTTTTCAAGAAGATGATAGAAATCTACCTTAATTGTCGAAGAACTTGTGAAGAGGAAGAGAAGAGTGTTCGGCTTCGGCGTTGTAGAAGGACTTTGGAGGTAGTAATGTGCATACGTGGTGCAGCTGGAGGAAGAGAAAGGAGTAAAAAGTGAAGAAGCAGAAGAGGAAGAAGTCGCGGTGGGATAGAAAATTTAGTTGTTTATTATTTTCTGATATTATTTACTGCCACGTAGGATAGAAAATTTAGTTGTTTATTAAAATACGGTTTTCTCTTCCTCCGTAATTCAGTTTCTTCGTTTCTGATTTACACGGAAATTATTTATCTCTACGCAAATTCCTTCTCTATTTTAAATTTTCCTTTTCCTTTTTTTTTTAAAAAAAAATGATTTTATATTTGTATTAGACTTTTACCTTTTTAAAATGTGTATAAACTTTTTCCAAAAATCATATAACTTTTAACAAGTCACGTAATGTTACAAAATAATTTAATAAATAATTGAAATTGATTAACAATTTCAGAGAATTAAAAAAGTAGCAAATTATCTCCAAGTAATTCTCTTCTAAACTATATTGACGTGTCATCCTTATTTTTATTTTTTAATTTTAATAATTTTTTTAGAGACATTGGCGGAAGATATATTGAATTAATTAATTAATTAGTTGTAGAATATAGTAATTGAGAAACTTTTACAAGGAGTACATTTTTTTTTGAGAATTTTTTGCAGAAGAGATGCACATAATATTGACTCCAAAAATAATTGGTGAGAAAATTCAAAAATAATATGATAAATCAAATACTCCTTCCGTCGCACTACACTAGTCATATTTGTTATTTTAAACTATCTCACTTCACTAATCTTATTTTTTTTAATAGCAACTAATTATAATATTTTGGTACACGCACCTTGCACATTTTTAATTTCGTATTTACCTACACATTTTTTTTGAGTATGTGTCCCTAAAATAACCACTCATACATATGTGTAGCTAATATGTGTACCAAAAACATTACCTACACATTTTTTAATTATGTGTGGCTAAGTTAACCACGCATAATTATGTGTACCTGAGTATGTGTAGTTAAAATTCCAGTTTCTTGTAGTGCGTCGTCGTCGCCTTTGATCACGTAGTGGTACGGCGGGTAGGGTTCCGTCGAGTTGTTGCGGCCGCCGTCGTCGAGGAGCATGCCGGGGAGGCTCGAGAAGTATGTGTAGGTCTTGCCTTTGTTCATGTTCTCGGCGCAGTCGAGGATGATGATGTCGTCGTACTGCATGATCTCGAGGGCGACCAGGATTCTCTGGTCGTCCTTGGTGAGGTTGCAGAAGACGAACTTGACGTCGACGCGGGCCCCGGTGGTGTTTTGCGTGCCGTAAACGAGGCGGAGGAAGTGGCGCTTGTGGTAGTGGTCCGGTAGGGTTAGGATTCCGATCAGGATCCGAATTTCTTCGCTTCGATTTTGACTTTGACTTTGATTTTGACCTAGTGCCAGTCGGCCGTCATCGTCGACGGGGGCTTGGGAGTTGATGGCGCATTTCCCGAAGTTCACAAGGCTCTCGAAACGGAGTTCGTTGATGGAGGCGATGATGCAGAGGAGGAGGATGAGGACGAAGCACGAGGCGACGAAGCGGCGGCCGTCGAGTAGCGAGCTCGGCTTCATTGTTGTGGAAACATGAATTTTGTGGGGGTGAAAGAAAGAAAATGAAATGAACGTGAAGAGGATTGTGATTGAATTAAAGTGTGGAGGGTTTTTTGCTTGAATTTAAAGATTTTGGTGGGAGAAAATCGTGTTATGGAAAGGGAAAAAAGAGCAAAGATAATGTATAAGTGGAATTTAAGCCTAGAGTAATGGTCACTCAAATGTAACGTTACCATGTTAATTGATTTATGTAATTCTTGATTGAATTTCAAGTCATTGACTTCCCAATAGTATAATTAAATTAATTTGTGCTTTTTAGTGATCCAAGAAATAAAAGGGGGTGACACTCCAATTCTCATATCGGCCCAATTCAAGATCTCAATCGACCAAACCCAACCCATCTGGTCTCGGCTCAATCATTACATATATCGAAATGTCTCGTAAAAGATTTTAAATTTTAAGTTGATCTGTTCGGCGTGAACACTAGTCTGGTATTAAGATGGTATAAGCTTAAGAAATGAAGACTCAAGCCAGTTTTAGGCTTGAACAGACTCGATCGACCTGAAAAATTACACTATGACTTTCACTTTAACTCGACTTTTATCTTGGTCGAATGGGCTTGAGCCGGGTCGTCCCGAGATTGTAAGTTTGAAAGCTCCATGTTTGGCTACAAGGAAGTCGTATTATTATTTTAATTGAGTATTTACTAAAAGTATTGTCCGAATATTTCCAATAAGATTCATTACATGTGAGGGGTAAAATAGACATTTCGGTCGTAGGCTCAGTTAAAAGTAGTCCATCACGACTTCCTTGCTTCCTCCTTAAAGAGTAATAAATGAAAAGGGAAAATTAAATTCTCAGCCGAGAAAAAACAGTAAAATTCCGCATCACGCTCCGCCTCCTCGCGCGGCACCACCACCGACAACCACCGCCGCCGCCGCGATTCAGCTGAAAAAAGCACCGCCGCAATGTCGTACAGCGATACGGTGCCGCTGCATCCGAGCTCTCAGTCGGACATCGACGAGATCGAGAACCTCATCCACTCCAACCCCTCGCCCGTCCTCCCCGCTCGCCCCCCGTCTCCTCCACGCGCCTCCATCCCGGTCTCCTCCGCTCCGCCACCCCCACCCGCCTTCATCCCCTCCAATCTCCCCCCGCCGACCGCCCCCAAACCAACTCCAGTTCCCTCAGTTGCTTCCACAGTTTCTAAACCCCCAGTCCTGCCGCCGATCGGATCCGCCAGCAGCAGCGGCGGAATCGCTTCGTCCGGGTTCGGTTCGCCCCAGAATACGCTGACGGAGCCTGTTTGGGACACTGTGAAGAGGGATTTGTCGAGGATCGTTAGCAATTTGAAGCTGGTCGTTTTCCCCAATCCGTACAGGGAGGATCCGGGGAAGGCGTTGAGGGATTGGGATCTTTGGGGACCGTTTTTCTTCATTGTTTTCCTCGGCCTTACTCTCTCGTGGTCTGCTTCCGTTAAGAAGGTAAGCTTGTATCGCTTGATTTCGGAGTTATTTTGGTTCTGCAGTGACTGATAATTTATGGATTTTTTTATCTGAGTGCCTTCGATTATGAAAACAAAAGATGTGCGTCTAGCATGAGAGATTTCGCAGATTACGTTTCTAATGTTTGAGGCGGATTTTGCATAGATCGGGTATTGTTTCAATTTCATACACGAGTACTCGTGTTTTCTGAGCGCTCTGTTGCAGGAAATAGTTATTTCAAAACAGAATAACTAGCTAATTAGGGCTTCTGGTGAGTCTGGGAGTAGTATAAAACAGCTATCAATCTTCATTGTATGGAAATTTTGGATGGAGCCTTATCCATTTTTAGACAGGAATAGCAAAACCTGCAGTAGTATAGAATGGGAAAAATGTATGATCGAGTTGTTGGTTTGTACACCTTTTCTTATGCCTTGAAGCATAATCTTATCTGTAGCACGTTGTTAGGTGGTAACTGAGTTAAGCAACAGAAAAACCTTAGTTGTCAATCTAAACGATTCCTGAATCTACTTACGTGACTCAAACTCAAAAGTAATTTAAGAGTGGCTGCTCAATGTTTCAATTCGGTGATTAATCTATGCTGTGTTAGAGGATCAATCAGACGTGTCCCATCACTATATTACTTCAATTCCAATATATGCTGATCATACAGAGCTACTTCCATCAGCATGCTTATAACAGATACATGTCTTCAACGATGTTCCTGGGCTTGATCCTTTTGTAATCCATCTGAATCACAACCCAATTCACTTCTTCTTGATGATTACCCTATGAATTGAGGCACTACGGAAGCCTAGAATATATTAATATCTGCCTTTTTACTTTCATCTAGCATGTGATTGATATCACTGACTTAAATGGAAAGCTGGTGCTCTTTGCAAAGGTGCCCTTACGGATTATTGGCACTCAGATTACTGAAGCAATGGTTTTAACCTTGTACACATGCTAACATGAGGTTTTAAAGACAATAATATTTGGCACTAGTTAGTTTAGAGGCCTTTGAAGAGCTATTAAAATTGGTTAAAATTGAATTGACAGATTTTGAATCGAAATGAGTTTTGAGGACTTCTTCATTTTGGTCCCTCTGGATTTTTTATTAAAGTTTCATTGGAATGGGTTATGTGTTTTTCGACTGGGCTATAATTATTAGACTATATATGTTACATTGACATTTTTTTAAAAGCTGTCCTCTATAAGTTGTACAAAAGGTAGCTCATTTGCGCGCATATTCTGACAGAGAAGTGTTCAGTAAGTTGTGAGTATGAAGTTCACCCAACCACAGGAGTAAATTAGTATATGCCTTGTATCTGTATCATGTGTCACCACTGGTCAAATTAGCATTATTGGCTCATTGCTAATTGCAAGAGAGAAGGTTCATTCATCTTGATCTTGTAATTCTCAATGTGGCATTTACTGCACTGTTGGCACTCGATATAAGTTCCAGTTTGTTCTTTCTTGCCTTTAAGGTCCTGGAGTACATTTTTCTGTCTCTTATTCAGAACATGCCTATATACTGATTATTTGCAGAGTTATTTTTGGCTAAGTCATCACAAAAAAAAAAAAAAGAAAAAAGAAAAAAAAAAAAAAAAAGAAAAGAAGGAAACCAGCTCACAAACATTTTCCTGCATTGTGCAAGATATATTGGTGGCTGCTTGATCATTAAGCTATTATTCTCTTTCGATACATAATAAAAAAACTCCAATTTTTTTGATATTCTTCTTACTTCTCTTTTTATTCTCATTAGTCATTACTTCAAAATGAGGACTAGTCATGTAACCTCTTTTTATGCATATTGATTTATTTCCTTGTCATGCTATCCTTCTACCATCAAATGTCATTTCCAACTTATATCTTCAATTTCTTCAGAGTTTCTCTTTGTTTGCTAGTTGCTACTATTATAAAAACAATTCCACAGGCCTCAACCCCAACACTTGCTGTCCAAAGCAATGTGGCTTGCTTCAAAGATAGAACGATGAGTCATAAAGCACATAGGGTGTACCTTTAAAACCAAGAAGTAAATAACTAAATGTTCTGGAGCTGCATTAAAAACCTGTTTTTGTAAGTTGTATTTGTATGGCTAACTTTGATAATTGAGTAGGTGAAATGGATGTTGGATGAGTTTCAGCTTCTTGTTTTGGTCTTTGTCTTGCTAGGTACCACGCTGCTTCTTGGGTAGAAATTAGAATATGGAATCTATTATCAACTATAGATGTTAGAAGCAGGGAACAGAAGTACTACATGTTTGGCAAAGTTCTCCTAATGATTAACTCGAACATAATTTGCAAATATGGTTGATTTAGAGTAGTGATATTCTTTCACTATTTATAACTGTTTTAGATATTGTTTTAATGAATTCATTCAATTTTTGATTGTTTTCCAGTCTGAAGTTTTTGCTGTTGCATTTGCACTTCTCGCGGCTGGCGCTGTTATTCTGACCCTAAATGTGTTGCTGCTGGTAGCTCTCTCTCTCTCTCTCTCTCTCTCAAACACGCACACACACACACATGCCCACACACACGCGCACACACGCTCGAGGATAGAGTAACTAAATGCTCTGAGATGCAATGTATGTTTGTACCTTTAGCATCAGACACAGCTTGTAAAGACCAAACATGTGCAAATTCTAGTGGAGTAAGTAAAGCCTGCATTCTAATTTTTCTTGTGTTTATCGTGTCGTTTCAGGGGGGCCACATCATCTTCTTTCAGAGCCTCAGTCTTCTTGGTTACTGCCTATTCCCTCTGGATATCGGTGCTCTGATCTGCATGTTGAAGGACAACGTTATAATCAAAGTCGTGGTTGTGGCTGTGACACTGGCATGGAGCTCGTGGGCTGCATATCCCTTCATGAGCAGCGCTGTGGGGCCTAGGAGGAAAGCCCTCGCACTTTATCCAGTCCTACTCATGTATGTTTCTGTGGGCTTCCTCATCATCGCCATCGACTGATTCAACGATGCTGCTCACAGTCACACTTTCATTAACCGGTTAGACTCTTTGATCTCATTTGATTCCAATTCAAGTTTTGCCCTTTCCCGGATTTTCTGCAGAACTCCTTAATTGTGCTTGTACGTAGTATTCTTTTATGGATTTGTTGGAATCATATGCTATATCAAGATATATATATACATATGTTTGGACGATTTATTTGCTCTCGGTTCTATTTACTAATTGTGGAATATATTTGTGAAAATCCTAGCTAGTTTATTAACTGCAAGTCCTAGCTACTTACTAGGATATAACCGCCCCTTGTATCATGACATGTAGGGACAGATTTGCCTTGAGATATATGTTGAAATATGCGTACATACATACCAAGTGTTTGGTTGAGAAAATTCAGGAGAATATAAACAATTTATTTTCAACAAAATTACGTAGCAGTAAAAATTAGTAATTTTGTCCCGAACAAGTAATTAGTGAAAACGGAAATAGATTGAAGTAAAAAACATAAAAAGTTGACAACTCCTAGCTAGAAGTTGAGTTGGGATTTCCAAATGAAAGAGTAAGGACAGATAGGAACGGATCTTGGAATAAAACCAAATAGATAAAAATCTTGAGTAAATCTTGACACAGGTAAGTATGAACACCTGGTTTGTGGTTTGGCAAAACTACTGAATTGTTGGAAAATTCAAAATTGTGAGAGGTGATTAATTGCAGAAGTGTAGTACTCCTATATGACAAAAGAATTGAAGACTTGTGCAATTGGCTCTTAAAAGTCAGGGGTCAGAACTGAAATAAATGTACTATTTACTACTCCCTCTCTATCCCTCCTATTAGTGTGAGTATTTCTTGACCTTATAGTGTGCAAAATGACCCTTTTACCCTTAATATACAGGATAATTTGTCTTAATCTTCATAGAGTATGATCCTTATTCCACTACTCTATGAAGAAAAAAACGGAGTAGTACTTTTCTTCAGCTTTATCCGTTTTTTCCTTAAAACTTGTGCCGTTTCCCGTTCATGTTAGGAGTATAATGTAGGAATATTCAAGGTAATTGATTGATATGCCACTCGTGATGCATGTGGGGTGGGGGTGACACATTTTAATTATATGTAATTGGTAAATATAGAAAAAACAAGTTACTACTTACAGCTCTTTTCCCTTTGGACATGATTTTTTTCTTTTGTTGTTGAAAGAGTATATAGGAATTTCAAGTTTTGTTATTTCTAGTTAAAGATTGTTGTGGCTTTAGAAACCTTTTTCTTAATTTCAATAATATAATGTATTACTCCCTATTAGAAGAGTTGAGAGGTGAATTTTGGGAAATGGGGAAAAGTTTGTACAGTATATTAGGGTTTTAAAAGGAAAAAGAAAAGGTGAAATAGAGCATTTATGAGTAGTAGTAGTAAATGATGAAAAGGAAAAGGCACACGTGTTCGAAAAAATTTCCAGAAGGTTGTGGTTAGGGGTAAGTTGTATAGGATATAGTTAACCCATTTCCACAGCTGTCATTTTTCTGCTGTTTTGCCTGAAGTTTTTAATGAGACTTGTACGCCATTTCCAAATTTATGTCACAAGAGAGGGTTAGAGAGAGAGAGAGAGAGTCACAGGCATACTTTGAAAAATAATAATAATATATTTAAAATGATATTTTCACTCCCTTAAAACAAATTAATGGTATGTGTATTGGCCTAGCGATAGACGGTTAAAGTCGAGACTAAAAGTTCGGATTTCGAGTCCTTCGTAATGCAGCGGGATTTCATTAATGGAAAAAACTGGTTCTGATTGACCTTTTGAAGAACAGTGACCCAAAATTAGGGAGACCAATAGATGGAGTCCCATGTTAATAGTATATATACTCTTATTGGATTGATATTTCGCTGTTCATCATTAGTATTATACTGTAGAAAGAATGGGAAGGTAAGAGAGTGTGTAGTCGCTTTTTGGTTTCACTACTCGAAATCCTTATAAATTCTACCAGCATCACTTTCATCAATATAAAAATATTTCACCTGCACCTCCAAACATTTTTCCTTTTTACGTTTGGGTTCACCCCCTCTAAAAGTTTAAATAAAAGTTTTGGTCGCGCTTGATGTCGTGTGTCGTGTACTCTATGCTTATCGGGAGTACTACACTACATCAGACGGGACTAGACATTTATCGTAACCAGTGTTCTAAAAGACGTCGCCTAGGCGCTAGTCAGTACCTCGCCGCCCGACTAATATGTAATCCGCCTAGGCTCTATGCAATACCCAACGAGCCGCTCTTGAAGCTTAATCAATAGTCTATATGTGTTAATTAATCGATGTTTAGGCAAACTATGTTACTCTATGTATGATTTAGAATTTATAATTATGAAACTAACCTATCAATTGTCATAGTAAGAATAGTAAGAATAGTAAAAATAAGCATTATAGACCGAACCCGTCTAGGCCCCGTCTAGGCTCCCGTCTAGCGTTTTTTAGAACATTGATCATAACATTCGCTATTCGTCAGATTAGAATGCGTGCCGATGATACTAGTGCGCAGTCATCACAAGAGGAGGGAGTAGCATAATACTCTCTCCGTCACAATTAGATTTGTGGGTCCTTTTACTTTATACTGTTAGCATTGCGTCTAAAATCTCATTATGTCGAAATGAAACATGACGCTTAAAGTAGGACGGCTTAAAGTAGGACGGAGGAGTACTAGACTGTGTCCCTGCATGAATACATATTATGTTACACCCTCCGGCCCCTAATAAGTGTCCCCGATGTAGTGTAAATTACACTACACCGGGGACACTTATTAGGGGACGGAGGGTGTAGATGTTATATAGGGGGGGTGCATATTATAATGAGTCACAGATGTTTAGACAGAAACTGAAACAAAAATAATAATGGACGTACGTAGTAGTAATCGATTAATTGATGAATAAAGAAAAATGCAGTCAAAGAAGAGGACTGAATCAAGGGGGCCGGGGTCTTCTGCTACTTCTTGTTTGTATAAAACGAGGCAAAAAGAAGATGGGGGCAATCTCTGTAGCATCATTCATTTATGCATTTCTGTATGTAAAACCCAAATAAATATGTTTTGTCACCTTTTCTTAGTGTTCTTTGTTTATTGGATTAAGTGAGGACTTACTCCGGACCTTTAAAATCGGACAACGAGAACCGGTTATGGTTTCGATTTCTTGCAATTTTACCGGTTTTTTTCGATTTTGGCCTGTTCACTTGCAGTCAAATCGAAAAAACCAGGACCCGGAGGTTTCGTGCCTGCAGTTTGGTTTTTGAAACATTAATTTACTCCCTTCATCCCCCACTCTATTATGTGCCGAAGAATACGCTTTAAGTTAAATGTGAGACTCGCTTTTTATATTATAGTTCTAACAGGATTTATTTTATTATTTTATACCATCTATATAATAAATAAACGAGTTATGTTAGAAAAAACAGAGAGGTTATTTAATATCACTCCGTTCTTTTCAATCTGAGTCATTTATTTTTGACAATTCTAGTACGTTTTTCCACGCTTGTTGATGATGGGTTTTAAAATAGATTTTTGAAGAATTTTTTTCTTTTCAACATAATATGACAGTTGTAGTATCTCATAAATGAAAAAATTTCCTAAAAATCTATTTTAAGCCCTGTCATCAACGAGCGTGGAAAAACGTGTCAGAATTGTCAAAAATAAATGACTCATGTTGAAAAGAACGGAGGGAGTATAAAATACACTATGATAATCATAGTAGTTTTTTCTTTTTTTTGCACAATCTTCAAACTCGATGACTGTTGTGCCTATTTTAGTAGGCAGCAATATCAAAAAAGATTATAGTCAGAAATCATTTAATGTATTTCCGTTGAATTCAAATTTATATACTCGTACATATTCATATTTGTTGCTACTCCCTCCGTCCCGTCCGATTTGGCCTAGTTCTTTTCGGCACGATTTTTAAGGAGGAGTAAATTACATTAATTAATAACCTTGAATTTGTGTTCCCAATAAAGGAAAATTAAAATTAGCCAATCAAATTCATTCTTAACAATTTAAAAGTATTAAACTAAAAAAGTGAAAGTGTAATGTTGGTCCCAAAAAGGAAATATGCCAAGTCAGCCGGGACACCCCGATTTGGAAAACGGGCCAAATCGGGCGGGACGGAGGGAGTACTTCTTTCCCAGGTTGGTAGATTTTTTCTCCACTGCCTGAAGTAATTGTTGAATTACAATAACTTCCCAGGTTGGTAGATTTTTTCTCCACTGCCTGAAGTAATTGTTGAATTACAATAACTTTTCTATAAACCTGAATTCTGATTCAGGTCAAGACCACAACCAATCAATGCTCCCTTTTCCTTCCCTTATTATTAAATAATTATACTCTACTTTTCATTAAATTATTATTATTTTGTTTTTTCAAGAATTCATGAAATATGAATTCACCAAAAAAGTTTGTCCCAAATGGACCCATTCTGACATTTGCTCTAAAATAGAATTTATTCAAAATTCAGAGCTCTTTTATTTTACTTTCCAACATTTGATATAAAGTATATCAAATATTGATTCATTATTATATAGTACTACCTCCATCCCATTTAAGTAGGTTGATATTCCTTTTTGGGACATCTCGTATATTAGACTCGTTTTCATAAAAGGAAATAATTTAACATCACATCACCATCTACATCACACTTAATTAACTTTAATTACAAATGCATGTGAGTAGGTTTCATATTTTAAATTAAATTAAACTCTAATTTACCATCACATCTCCATCACATCACCCTTTATACCCACTTTACTTGGTTGTTGTTCCATTTATAAATCAACCAACTAAAATGGGTTGGAGGTAGTAGTATATATAAAAAAAAAAAATGAAATAAGTATGTAGTATGAGATATAGAATCTAAAATGTAATAAAAAGTTAATGTGGTACTACTAAAAATCCAACCAGGAACCAACTCTATCACACTAAATTCCAATTCTTACAACTCAGATTGAGGCCCCATTTCTGAAGCCACTTTCACACCCTTTTTTGTGAAAATTATGCATTTACTATTATAGTATTAATTTAACACCCCTCTTTATCATCACTCAATCTTCCTCAAATCTTCCACTTCTTCCTTTCCATCCATCCCCACTCTCGCTGTTACATTTTCGATCGACACATTTTTTAAGAAAAAAGAACCCGATAAGATTATTTTACGTGAAAGATTGGTCATTTTCTATATATTTGAAAAAATAAATATTTTGGAGGACGTCGTTAAGGGAAAATTTTCGCGAGGAAACAATATTTCAAAGAAGAATATTCAAATGTATGACTTTGAATTTTAATTTCATGTGTATTTCTCTTCCACACGTGGCTATTTTACAATTTAATACTCCCTCCGTCCACCTATTTCTGACACGTTTTCCTTTTTGGGCCGTCCACCTATTTCTGACACGTTTCCTTTTTTGGAAAGAATTAGCCACTAAGTAGTACAATTAGTAAATCCCTTATTACACTTAACATTCCATACTTAAATCTCATCCACTCATTTTTTCTGCACGTAGTTCAATATAATTTAAATTTCGAAAGTTTAAATTATTATAACTTGCTCGTTTGTTATCGGATTTTTATGATTTTTATATCAAATTAAAGGTCTTTATACGATCTTTCATTTAAGATCAGACAAGAACATGTTTTTATGCATATATGATGCTCTATTTCTAAAATATGTTTATTCCTTACAAAATACACTTTATACACTACATCCATAAGCACAATACACTTTACACACTAACCACTCCCGTCTTAAAACCCGTGCAAAAAGCAAACGTGTCAGAAATAGGTGGACGGAGGGAGTATTAGTAAAAAGGAAGGGGGAAAAAAAAAAAACACTTGCTTAATTAAATAGTACTAGTACTATATATGTATATATCCATTCTCTCTCTATATAGTCACCTTTTTCATTTCCCACAAATTAAATAATTACAGAATGACCCATGAAGTTTCCATAATAGTAAAAGCAGTCCCTCTCTCTTCAATCTCCCTCCAATATTCCTGCTATATTAATACTGAGATTGCATTATTTCATTTTCCCATTTCAAGATTCCATAATCTCTATAAATCTCCCTCAAATACCATCGTCTTCCTCCTCTCTCTCTCTCTCTCTCTAGAAAGATGAAGGAGATATGGACAACCATGGCGTCCATAATGGGGGTGTGGGCGTTCGGGCAGAGCCTCCTCCACACGGTGTTTCCGCCGGAGCTCCGTTTCGCCTCCCTGAAGCTGTTCCACCGCCTCTTCAGCTACTTCTCCACCTACTGCTACTACGATATAACGGAGATCGACGGCGTCAACACGAACGAGCTGTACAACGCCGTCCAGCTGTACCTGAGCTCCTCCGCCTCCATCGCCGGCACCCGCCTCAGCCTCACGCGCGGCCTCAACTCCTCCTCCATCACCTTCGGCCTCTCCAACAACGACCGCCTCATCGACTCGTTTAAGGGCGCCACCGTCGAGTGGGAGCACATCGTGACGCAGCGCCAGTCGCAGACCTTCTCGTGGCGGCCGCTGCCGGAGGAGAAGCGGGGGTTCACTCTCCGGGTGAGGAAAAAACACAAACACCTGGTGCTCACTTCGTACCTGGATTATGTGATGGAACGGGCGAACGAACTCCGCCGGAAAAACCAGGACCGCCTCCTCTACACCAACTCCCGCGGCGGATCCCTCGATTCGAGGGGACACCCGTGGGAGTCGGTGCCGTTCAAGCACCCTTCCACCTTCGACACCTTGGCCATGGATCCGGCGAAGAAGGCGGAAATCATGGCGGATCTCCTCGATTTCGCCAACGGCGAGGCGTTTTACCAGAAAACCGGCCGGGCGTGGAAGAGGGGGTACCTCCTCTACGGCCCTCCCGGCACCGGGAAATCGAGCATGATCGCCGCCATGGCTAACTACCTCGGCTACGACATCTACGATCTGGAGCTGACGGAGGTCAACACCAACTCCGAGCTAAGGAAGCTTCTGATGAAGACGAACTCCAAATCGATTATCGTAATCGAGGACATCGACTGCTCGATTAACCTCACGAATCGCAACAATGGCGGCGGCGGAGGAGGAAGGAAGAGCGGCGGGTACGACGTGGCGGCGGCGGCGCCGCCGGGGACGAACGGCGGAGGAGGCGGCGATGACGGTCCGAACACGATTACGCTCTCCGGCCTGCTGAACTTCACCGACGGTCTCTGGTCGTGCTGCGGGAGCGAGAGGATCTTCGTGTTCACGACGAACCATATCGAGAAGCTGGATCCGGCGCTGCTGAGGAGCGGGAGGATGGACATGCACATCCACATGAGCTACTGCTCCTTCCCGGCGCTCAGGATCCTCCTCAGGAACTACCTCGGCTACGAGGAGGCCGATCTGCAGAAGGAAGCGGCGGAGGAGCTCGCCGCCGTCATCGACGCGGCGGCGATGACGCCGGCCGACATCAGCGAGGTCCTGATCAAAAACCGCCGCAACAAGGCCAAAGCCGTCTCCGAATTGCTCGATGCCCTCCGAATTCGGGCGGGGAAGAACCGGTCGAAATCGAAGGAAGGGAATGTGGAGGAGGAGGAGCAGGAGAAAAGAGCTTTGGAGTTGCAGGAAAATTGCAGCAAATGCGTCGGAGAAGACGAAGAAGAAGAAGGGAAAATGCAAGAAATTTGAAGGAATTTTGGTAAGAAAAAAAAATTAAAAAAATGTGAGACAAAATTCGATGGAATTATTGTTTTTTTGCTGCTTATAATGAAATATTTATTTAGTTAGTACCAAAATCCAATCTTTTTCATATTTATTTATTCTCTTTTTTCTTATTTATCCTAACTTATTTTCATTTTTGCATGTGGGTTTGTTCTACTACTTTAGCTCACTAATGTCCCCTATTCCATCATAAATAAAATCAAATAAATACATAAAATGTGACGATCTGATGCTCGTTGCCGTTTCTTGAATATATACGGGATCTAACTCGTTGGCCTATTTGACATGTTAGTGTTGTATACTTGTATGTGGCACCTATTTATTGGTGATTATATGATTTTTGTTAGCTGTGTGAGTTGAGATTTTGCACCTATTGCTATTGGCACATGGGGTTTGTACTTTCTTGATTTGGAGATATTTGAAAATTTATTTTTTTAGATAGTATGTTACACAAAATTATTTAGAATTATTGTGACAATGACTCTAGGGTTGGGGAATTTCGTTTGCAATCAATTTTTTCCATTTGTTGTTATACTATTATTTGTACTTCCCTAAATTGACATCACCCTTCTTCAAAATTATTGAGACGTGTATGTATCACATCTATTGAAATTAATCGAAAGAAACCCTTAATCGTAGGATCATGCTTCATTTATGAGTGATTGATGTTTTATCTGAATATTTCGTTAGGCCTTTCGTACTCGAGTCGAGCCTGTTATGCAATATTCTTTCGAATAGAGACTTTATAGTTGAAAGTAATGGTGAATAATATTGAGTTGTATGAGTTTTTAAGAGTATTAAATGAAAATGAAGAAATTGTTCAAATGGACAATGCAAAGAGTTTAAAAGCAAAAGAAAATGCAAAATGTGAGAGGGGAAACAACTCAACAATGAAAAGATTTTATGTTGAAATAAAGAAAGATTTTATGAAAAAAGGTGACACTTTTTTTTTTTTTAAATTGCTTTTGTGTTGATTTTGATTTTATTACTGAGTTGAAGATTTGGGCCTTTCTTGCATTGTGGCCCAGAAATTAAAAAAGCAGATTAGTTCTTATCCTACGTGGAGACACCAACCACAACATTTGTCAATGCTTTATTTTTATATTACTAATAATTTATCGTTCCACTGTATTACCCGTTTTTCGTTTTGAAACGTCACGATAAGTCGATAACTCACTTCTATTTTAAGGAATAATTATATTCATATACAACTCTTTAATCTAACAATAATCGTACATTTTAAACTTAACATTTCCCACTTAAGTCTCGTATCGAAGATAATTCAGTCGTTAGAACGGAAAGAGTACTAATTCCATGCACCATTCAGATTGTCTGTGTGTGGCGCTTCGTAAAAGGTAACCTTTTTTCTCTTTTTTAATTATAAATAAAGTTGGTTATTTGTTATTATTAATAAAGTAATTAGAATTGTTGAGTGGTGTGGTTGTGGGCAATGGATTTTTGTGGGTTTATTAAATTAGATTTAGGTCAGTAATTTGTTTTGTAGTTGGTTTGAACTTCTTGTTTTGGTGCAGTTTTCCACTTCAGACATCAATTTAGATCCATGACATACTTATTTATTTAATTAATTTTTTATTTTTTGGATATGGACAAAATTAATTTAATCACGTTGTGATAGGGATCCCATTTAGATAAGTGCAGTAACTAATTTAAATTATTTGACTTTTTGGTCACGATTTCATGTCTCGTACTGATGTTGTCGAGTACTTTGCGTATCTGCTGTTTCGAAATGAATTCCGTTTCTTTTTGCATATACAACAATAGAATGATACTTACTTGATAATGGAGATCACATGAAATCAAGTATCAATTGATGAAAATATGAAATATGATTAATTGCATTAAACTAATATTGAAGGGGAGTGATTTCTTGGGATCCCTTCATGAGATTTATTTTTAATTTTTAGGGAATCCAATATGGCAATATACATTGATTTATTGAGTGGCTCAAAGTTGATTTATTTAGGTATATATAATATTGGATTTTTTTTTAATCAATAATTTTCAATTGTCTAGTCATTGCCTCCTTATTTATTGATAAAATAATACTAGTATTTTCAAGAAATTCATTTAATTTCATGTATATAGTCCAAAATCTCTCTAATTTGATGTGATATATATTCTTCATGATCACTAGTAAGAACATGGTGTATGTGTTTCTATATTTATTTTTTCAATTATCTCTTTCATTGATAGTTGAATGAATTTATATGGGTGATGGCTATGAATTCAGATTATAAAGTTTATATAATTTAAAATATAAAAGGGGGCTTTGAGTGTATGTTGAATTGAGCTCAAATATTAATTAAATAAACCCCGTTTGTTTCAGTCTATTAGGATTTCTCTAAGCTTGTTGTCAACACATATTTTAATTGGTATGTATATAATATTTGTTTTAGAAAGTTTAGGGCACCTCAAATATTGCTTTGGATCTTTTCTTTGGCCAATTTCGGCTACTTTTTGTATACTTTGAGTGGATTAGAAAGTGATTAATGATCAAATTTCTCAAAATTGTGTGTGTTTGGCTGAACGGTAAGATTTATACCCGGTCGAGTTCAAACTTCCTGAGTTTCAGCCTTTTGAGATCCGATTCTTAATTTTCCGGTCACTATTTATCATTAGAAACTAAATATCCGGGACTGATCAAGTATATATCCGAGTATTATTTTTTAGAAACTAAACAAAATAAATGGAGTAGCTTTTGAAGTGTGTGTGACTAGTTGGGAAGTCACTTCTTGCTTTTTAACAACTGGCTTATTTATACTCATGCATCTATATAGGTTTGCTATACAAAGACAAATTAATACCAACCCTAGAACACCTCTCTCTCTCTCTCTCTCTCTCTCTGGGTTTGGGGCTTTCCATAAAGCTATTATCAATCACAATCTTTTCTATTGGACTTGTTTAAACATTTTAACTTCTTCCCCTTTGATTTGGGGTTGGGGTCTTAAGCTATGGACTGTAAAAATAATGTTTCCCACTATATTCCAACATGAAATTATTGAACCATGTATATATTTCATGGATCTTTTCAAAAGTAGTAATTTCAAGAATGCATACAAAATATGTAGGTTATTGATTAGTGAAAACGATTGTGCACCAGCTCTTAGCTAGCTCACTGTTAATGTAGCAATGTCATACATGCATAATTAAAATTTTCTTAATAGAAGCTCAAATTATCGACCGTCGAAATATGTGGTAATGATACGTCGATAATAATAATGAGCGGGTCACATGGTATAGCATAAAATTATCTCATCACCATTTAGTTGCCTAACTTAATTTAATTAAGAATAAAACTTTCATTCCAAATTAGTTTAGTCCAACCAATAGAGACCTGTCATCAACTCTAGATAGTGATTGTTATATGATAGTAGATGTTCCGATACGTCTTAATCAAACGTTATGTTCTTTTTTACTCGTTACACTATTATTTACAAGCTGGGAGTTAAAATTATGAAGCACGATTCAGTTAATAAATCGAAAGTATTATCCACTCGATACATCCATAAAAATCACTCCTAACAAACTATAAAGTTAGTACATTATAATATAGAGGCGGTGGCCGTAGTCAATACCCTTAATCACAAATGCATTGAACATTTGAAAAAGTTCCCAAGTCTACTCTTTTCCTTTATTTATTTAGCTAATACAGTATATGTCAAAACATGACCACATCAATCATTAAATTATACTACTTCTCATCAATTATTGCCATTACTTTTTATATATGTCCTATAAACGCTTAATTAGTACTATTCGGGGTGTCAATAGGCGGGTAATACACAGGTTCCATAATACTTATTACCCGTTATTTTACTATAGTGCAGTTCCGATTCTGATTCTGAACCTGGCCCACTAAAACTCGGAACCTAACGGGTGGATTGTAAGATAACTTGGTATTGGATGTACCATTATCCCTTTGAAGGGGCATAATTTGACGATTCTTAGTATTAACCTTTTTAATTAATTTCTTTTTCAAATTAATAACAATTCTTTAAAGTATTATTCATGGAGAATCAACAACAAGTTGTCTACTTTTGTTAAAAATCCTAGTTAGTATAATGAATAATGGCCATGGGTTTTGCCTATTGATAAGAATCTTGGACTAATTTCTCAACTATAATACTTAAATTTTGGTCCAAAGTAAGACTTTTTTTTTTAATGGACTTTGACCATATAATAAATTGATTAAAGCATCTACTATACGAATTGTACAATTTTTGTTAACGAATAATCTTTATACTTTTTCTTAGACCGTTCAAATATTTTTTCAAACTTCAACGGGCATCTACTATATTCGCATCCATTTTTTTAAAAAAAATTTTTAATTGTTGAAGAAAAACATCATAAAAAATATTGTTATTTCATGATAATTGGGCCTTTGTATGAGAGTTTTTTTTTTTTTTTTTTTTTTTTTTTTTTTTTTTTTTTAAGTGAAGAGCTGTTTCTTAATGGGCCCAGGCCCATATATTATATCAAAATTAAAAGTGATTGGTCCTTAACTTCAACTTTGCTATTAAATATTAACACATACGGCCCAGGCCCAACAAGGCAACAACTCCTATGGGTTAATTAATTTTTTATGTAAAAAAACACTAAATATCGTATACGATTACTCCTTTTGTCCTGTTTAAAGTGTTTGATTTTTCTTTTTATTACTGAAAGAAGTGAGACATTTATGAATGAGACGAAGAGTATCGTTTTTTTAGATTAAGGTGAGAGGCGATACTCTTGCAGGTCAGTTTGGTGTTAACTTGAAATTTACGTTAGATGTTGTAAGGTGGTTTCGGAAATATTATTTTAATTTATGATAAGGCCATGGCTTCAAACTCTAATTAGACTAGTTTTATTATAATGGAAATATATTTCCATCGCCGCAGATCTTAATTTATAATAACATTTCTCTATATTTTAGCAGTAATATATAGTTGAGACTTTTCAATCTTGATTAGAGTTAATAAATTCAATCATCATTGAGGAAAAAAATAAATATTTTATTGCAACATGACTAGATTTCCACAAATAAATCAGAATCAAATTCTACATGTAGAATACACCATACTTTTTTTTTTTTTTTTAATTCACACATATTGCACCATTAATTCTCGTGGGAATAATGTGGTAAAATAAAGTATTAAATCCAATTAAATAGTGAGTGATTGAATAATAAATAAATAAATAAATGGTTGGTTGTCATGATTCATGAGTGTATGAGTAGATAAATTGGGTTAGAATGACTCATCATCCAATAATACATACTCCCTCCGTCCCGCCCGATTTGGCCCATTTCGTTTGGGCACACTTTTTAAGGAGGAGTAAATTACATTAATTAATAACCTTGAATTTGTGTTCCCAATAAAGAAAAATTAAAACTAGCCAATCAAATTAATTCTTAACAATTTAAAAGTATTAAACTAAAAAAGTGAAAGTGTAATGTTGGTCCCAAAAAGGAAATAGGCCAAGTCGGCCGGAACACCCCGATTTGGAAAACGGGCCAAATCGGGCGGGACGGAGGGAGTAGTATATATAAATCAAGTCAACCAACAAACTTACCTAAAGATTCCAACTATTCAACTCGTCCAAGTGATAATGTAAATGCAGGCTCGTTATAAACTCGTTATGAACGGGATTGAGGAAGTAGTATATAATTATGATCGTCTCTGATTAATATTAGCATGTCAAATAGGAAGAGGATGTTTGACGTCAGCATAAATAATTTAATCCCGTGGTGGGACCCACTGGGTGTAGACGGCGCAGCCAGTGGGTTCGAGTCCAGCAACGCGTGTGCTCACACCCAACTCACCATCTCTCTCTCTCTCTCTAGCCGACACTTTCTCTCTCTCCCCCCTGACCTTTTGATAATTGGCAAAACAGCCCTCCAACTCTACGGAAATTGCTAAAAGAACCTGTCTACTCGACTTTTCTCTTTGTTAATACTCTCTCCGTCCCACTCTATCAGTCTCATTTGCATTTTTATTTATCCCATTTATTAGTCTTATTTTCTAAAATGGTAAAAAATATTTGGTCACATCCACTCTCTCTCCTCAGATTAAATACAACCACATATTCTCCACTCACTTGGTCTATATGCCGAAAGCAAATGAGACTAATAAAGTGAGACGGAACAATATTTCCTTAATTGAAGAAATGAAAAACTTGTGACAAAATTAATTTGCATTTAAGGACTTGAAAATAGGCTTAATTATTTATGTAGAATACTGTGAAACGAGTAGTTGAGTGCAGATTGGACACCTAAGCCTGCCCACACCTAATCATAACTCATTATTGCACCCAACTGAAAAAACACACACACACAAAATATGGAAGGAAAAAAAAATCCACTAAAACAAAACATACCACAAGCATAAAATTTGTAGCTAAAAAGAAAAAGGAAAAAAAAAAAAAAAAAAAAAAAGAAGCTACAAATAATTCACAAGATTCGTTCCTACGTCGCCTTCTTCTCTTTCTCTGCTTTCCCCCTCAATTCATCCTTCTCTCCTCCCTTCTTTGCTTCCCCTCGCCAAAGGGGAGAAGGGCTTAACGAATTCCCATTCAGAAATTGAGGCAATTTTCGCAATCGCGTGTTCTTGAGAGAGATATTTTTCACTCTTGATCGTGTTGGAGTTGTGCTGTTTCTGTTGAGAGGAGAGAGAGAGAGAAGGAAGGAAGGATGTTGGTCGCGAACAGCTTTGATTTATGGCAGAAAGATACCTTCTTTTCTGCAGCTGAGGAAGTTCAGCAATCTGCCGATATGTGAGTGTTTGTGTGTTCCTCTGTGCGCCGCTCGATTTTTTCATCCTTTTTTTTTACTGATTTGATTCTTTGTAGTGTTTGATGATTGGGATCTTCTCCAATTTGTGGTTTTTTCTCCAGATTTTTTGGTGATTTACTGAATTCTGAGCTGTACTTTGTTGTTCAAGTGTTTAATTATTTGGGTTGTGATATTCTGCAATTGGATTTGGGGTTTTTTCAGCTAGTTTATGTTTCTATGAATTCTTGGTTGTGAACTGTTGCTCATAGCTATGGAATTTTGAGGTGGTGTTTCAAAATTATTAGCTGCTGAAAATAGTGTTCTGTTTTGCATTTTTTGCAGAATGGAATCGTCGTACAGGACATGGCTTAGAGCGAGGAGAGAGAAGTGGAAGCAGGAGGATTTGGATGAGCTAAGTAGGGAGCTGCAGATGGCTTTAGGCACTGCTAAATGGCAGGTTGATACTTCATTACAAGTCGTATTTTCGTATTCTTCGTCTGGTTTATGGTTTCATAAGTCTGTTTCAGATTTTTCGCGGTTTGAATCTGTGTTTTTCATGATATGTAGTTGGAAGAGTTTGAAAAGGCAGTTCGAATGAGCTACAGAAGTCATCGAGATGATGGTACTGTTAGTCGTCATAGCCAGTTTGTTTCTGCTCTGGAAGGCCAAATTTGTCGTGTTGAAGCAGCGTTGAAGGAATCGTTTCAAGTGGATGGGAAGAAAGCATTTCACTGGGTGAATTTGGAAGAGGAGGAATGTGATGACTTGGCTCTTTTTCTTTCTGGAACTTCTTCACAGAGGATGGGTGATGAAGAAGAGGTCGGAACGAGCTTACTCGTTGACAAGAAAATGAGTAGGAAAGAAGGTAGCAATCTCAGTTCTCAAGTTAGTTCCACAATCCAAAGCTCGGATGAGGGGAAGAGTCCTCAAAAAGTTGATACAGTTGCTAGTAATCGAAGGACATGGAGCCCATCTCAGATGAGCGCTCTGGAGATTGTTATTGATAAAGACGATAGACTACAGAGTGCTGAAGTTGAAGCAACACCGAAAGAGAAGGGTACAAAACCTTTCTTTTGGAATTCGAGGGGCGGTGAAGTAGTTAAAGGAGGAGTGTCGAGCCCTCCCCATTTAAACATGATCAATTGGATCAATCAGGTTAGTTTTCATGATAGATCAAATGATTATACAACTCTTATAAGAGCTAGAAGCACCTTTAACTTTAGTCGATGACTATTGCAATCATGAGTTTACCCTATGGAGAAATTGACACTCGGATAGTTTATTTTCATCGACATTGCTTCTTGAATGATAACACAGTTTCTGAATGGTACTTAACTTGTGGGGATTCTATGATTTTCGATTGTTCTGAATGTGTTTTCATTGTTTGCAGCGCTTGAGAGGATGCCATAGGATTCAGAGACAACAACAGATGTTGCAAGTCTTGCCTTCCAATTCTCTACGCTTAGTGCTTGCTTTACTGCTAACCATTTTTTTAGTGGGTATGATCTTTCTCCGATAATTAAATTCACAATTCACAGTTAAGATGTATGCTGAAATACGAACTTACTGTAATTGTTTCCTAATGTGGGCATGTCGTCTCTTTCGAGTCTGCAACTTGTTTTGCAACATAAATGGTCTACTCTTACTGTGTTTCTAAATATTATCTCTTGCTTCTGCAGTGCCGTTTTTGGTGTTTTCAACTTGAGCTACGAGTGAACTCCCTCAACGAAGAAGAGGTATTTGTCTTTCAGTGTATATGCATATTTGCTGTAGTCTGGTACAAAAGTTACACTTATACACTTTCTATTTGGATACGTATTAAGAATATTAACTATTAATAGTCATCAATGAATGTTCGTATGAACTGAAAGGCTTGTATAATAGGATCAAACCAACTTACGGTCCTGCTCTCGTGTTTCAGTTTGATGCGATTATGGATGATGGAGTCTTGGAAGTAGCATTGTATCGTAGCTTCGAGTATTGATATTATCCTCCATTTAAGGACAGACCTCTGTTATCTCAAGCTGAATCCAACAGCATGAAGAATTAATGGTGGATGCATTCAGTTAGCATAGGACTCAGAAACAGAAAATGTTTATCCTTTCCTGCAATTGCAAATAAGGTTTATGCTTGTTGGGCATTTTCCTTGAAATGTGTGTATGTAAAGAGTGTTTATCATACTTCTCTTTTCTTCCTATTAATATATAGCAAGTATTCATAATTCTATTCTCTCTGGTAAATTCATGAATATATACATACATATCCCTCTGGACATGGGAAGTATGAAGAGTCTCGTCTCTCGTGAAATCTTCTCACACGAGGAGGCGTGATTCTTCAAGCTTCAGATTATACTGCAGATACAAAGTGTGGAATCAACAGAGGAACGAGAACGAGAACCAAGAGTTCGGGTTTCAGGTTAAAATCTGCAAATAAAATTGGCCAGCACATAACATAACTAATCTTCCTTTAAGAAAAATATTCACCATGATGAATGCATAATCTTGGCTATCAAAAGGTGCTACTGATGCTCTGCAACGAGCACAGCTTGCATTCTATCGTCTGTGCCGGGTTCATCCTCGTTGAGACGCGTTAACTTAACACATTCTGGGATTCAGACCCTGCATCTCGGAAGTGAATCGAGACATGGCAAATGTAATCACAGAGTTTATCTCACTTAAAAGTATCGATTCCATCTCCAAGGATCGATCTTTGTACAAGAACGAAGCCATTTCAAGCCGATCATCACTCATTATCAAACTCCGAAAAGCCCTTCTCTTCTAATTAGGAATTCACAGGAAGAATCTGGCAAATGAGGTGCAAACACAACCCGCATGAATCTCCTAACCTGCACATTTTCATCAACTCCACTCCCACCTCCCTCTCTCTCCTCCTCTCTCCACATGAACAGTCTGGTATTCACGCAGTTCGCCCACGATAGCCCCAAAGCCGCGTTAACCATCCTCCCGGACGTGAACAGAGACGCAGGATTCCCGATCCTCAGATTATTCGAAGACTCCATCACATCCACCACTTGATTCGTAAGCACAACGGCCAATCCGAATTTGCTTGCGTACATCTTCAATTTCGATGATATCTTGAAAAAGATGCTCGATCTCCGCTTCAGCTCAACCGGAGTGTTCTCGAACTCTCCCCGGAACAACGCAGCTATGGAGTCGATGACTATGAGCTTGATATTCAGCTTGGGAATGAGAAGATCCAAGCGAGGCATTACGTCGAGCAGGTCATCGATAGAATGTAGCGGCTCGATAAAAATCCGATCAAAGGAGTCGGGAGGGAGGTGGGGCCTGTGGAAGGATAGCTGGTGGAGGCGGCGGAAGGCGAGGGGGAATTCGGAGTGGAAATAGAGGGAGGCGGCGGAGAGTCCGCCCTGAGAAAGTGGAAGCTGCGCGGTGAGGAGCAGCTGCAAGGCTAGCTGCGTCTTTCCGGTGCCGCTCTCGGCGACGATTTCGGTGATGCTCTCGCAGGGAACGCCGCCGCCGAGGAGGCGGTCGAGGATGGGGCAGCCGAGAGTGAGGGTGGCGGTTCGAGCGGCGAGCGGGCGGCGGAGGAGATCTTCCGCCTTCATTTCCGAAATTTGAATTCGTTCGTTGCGCAAATCGAAATGTATCTCTCTTTTTCCCCCCAAATTATACAGCAACCCTAATTTGAAATCATGAAATTGAAATTAATTTAATAATAAACGCCATGATTGTAGAAGGTAGAATCGCATTCGACACTAATTTGTTACGCTAAAAATGGAACGGCCATCATCGGATGAGATCTGCAGAAATATACTGAAACAGGAATTGCAGAATTGGATTCTCCATTTGTAGAGAGAGAGAGGAGAGAGAGAGAGAAGAAACCATGTCGTGTTTGGCGCTGTCGCTGCAGCCGACGAACGGGCCCGACATCATGCTCCAGACGCGGGAGTGGTTCCCGCCGTCGCGCGCGTTGATGGCACTCTCCTCCTTCCGCCACACGCGCTTCTCCTTCGCGAAGAACCAGCCGCAGTTCGACTCCGGCGGCCGCACCCCGGCCGATCTCCTCGGCGACGACCCGCTCGCCGCCTCCTCCGGGCAGGTTGTCGTCGGAGTCGAGTCGCGGTACCGCGTCGTCTACCGCCTCGTAAACTCCATCTACGTCCTCGCCGTCACCACCATCGACGACTCCAACAACAACGTCTTCGAGTGCATCCACGTCGTCAACCAGGCCGTCGCCGTCGTCGTCACCGCCTGCCGCGGCGTCGACGTCACGCCGGAGAAGGTGGGGAAGAAGTACGCCGAGATCTACATGGCCCTCGACATCATCCTCCGGGGCGCCACCGGCATCCGCCTCGCCGCCATGCTCGCCTCGATGCACGGCGAAAGCATCGCCAAGATGGTGCACTCCGCCGCCCAGACCGAGAGCAAGATCCGCGGCGCCAACACCTGGTCCCACGTCGAGTCCGACGCCGCCCACCACGAAGGGAGCACCGTCACATTCTCCCGCGCTCTCTTCGAGCTGCCGTCGGAGACTCTCCAAGCCGGCGATGAGGCCGCCGCCGCCGCATTAGGCCTCTCCCAGCAGGGAGAAGAGAAGGAAACTACCAAAACCGACGAAACAGAGGGAGAGAAGGATCCTTTCGCAGCTAGCGACAGAATCAACAAGCCTGATGAAATGCTGATCGAAGGATTCAAGAAGGATAAAGATGGAGGCGTCTCAGACGTGAGCAAGGCCCTCGCCGGGCTCGAGGTGACCGCACTTCCTCCAGCAGCAGCCGCAGAGTCCACGCATATAGGCGTGGAAGGATTCGAAGGTGACTACGGTGGAGTCGAGTTCAGCAACGATGGCTCGACTCTTCCCGAAGACTTCGAAGGCATCAATGATGCTTGGGGAGGTGGATTGGATGCATCTGAGTATGTCGGATCGAAGAAAATCACTAAAGATCAAGGCCTTGGCGGCTTGGAACTCCTCGTCACCAGCCAGCCTCCGCCTGCAGCCGGAGCCGGAGCTTCCAAGATCGAAGATTCATCGGTAACGAAGACTGAAATGCAGGGGCCAGAAATGTGGATTGTGGAAGAGATAAGTGCAGAATTTAGGGAGTCTGTTCTTGCTAGAGTTGGATTGAAGGGCATTATCTACCTCAAAACACTCCCCCCAAAATCCTCAGATAACAAAGAAACCGAGTTCTCATTCAAGGTTGAAGGCACAGAATGTGTGAAGAGATTTGTGGTGCAGAGTTCCAAAATCAGCAGCTTAGGAAATGGCCTTTTCCACGCAAGAACTCCCCTATCGGACGAAGCTATACTGGTTATGAAGTACAGTTTACTCCCCCACCGTACTCCGTTGCCTATAAGGATTCGCCTCGTGAAACGTCTCGTTGGATCCCTGCTCTCCGTCATGATACAATACGTTTCAAATCCAGAACTGCCGGCATCCCTTAAGGATGTGACTTTTATAATGAAACTGCCCGTGGATCCGACACTCTTGAAGGTTTCTCCGAAAGCAGTGTTGGACAGGGAGAAGAGGGAGTTGAAGTGGCACGTTGATGAGATTCCGGTGAAGGGCAGTGTTGGGAGACTGAGGGCAAGAATGCCAGTGGATATCGGTGAAGACAACGATGGATCGGAGCTTGAGATCTCCGGCCGCGTCGAGTTTGCTGCTAAAGGGAGTAGGCCTTTGTCTGGGATCTCTCTGAAGGCTGCTTCTGAGGGGAGGAGTGATTTCTATGAGGTTGAACACAGGTATGCTAGTGGTGAGTATACTTGCAACTGAGCAGTGTGAAAAACTTAGCCTTTTTAGCATAGAATTCATGCCATTGATTAGTTCTTTACTTAGGATTGATTCAATTCTTTTAAATCCATTCATTCTTTTGGGAATGTTCTTCTGGAATGCTTAATATGAATAAAGATCAAATTTTTTTCTTACATCATTCAACATCTGTGCACACAATGTTGGAAGGGACAACAAGGGAAGAAAAGGGTTTTATTTTCTCTTTGCTTTTTTGTCATCAAACATCATCAACAGCAACAACTAGTATATAATTTGCAGTTTTTTCAATGAATATTATACACTATGTCTTTGCTTTAATTTGGAGAATCCAAAGTGGGGTCTTGGATTGAGAAATTTGAACAACTCTCAATTTGCTTGATTAATATTTGAAAATCCATGGTGGATTCTTGCTGAAACTTCTATTGATGCTTCCATCATACATTCCAATTAGTATGATTTGGACCATTTGGTTCTTTTTTCCATTTTCCTTGTCAGTACGACACAATATAAAAAGTCGTAGAAATCTCGAGTCGGATGATACATGTTTATAGATTACTTTCTTTTGTTAGCAATCCTCCTAATTGAACATTGCTAAGTTTGCTTTGGGAGTAGTGACGTGGCATTAGGAGTGGTCACTTTCCTAACATAATTTACTAAGTATGAAACGTAAGAATCGTATACTACAAAATAATAACAAAATTAGGTCAAGTGATGACACAAACCATGTTTCTTGTTTTCAATAGCTTGTCTATCTCTACGCTAAGGTATCTATTATTGCTTTAATAGCGTATACTCTACTTGTCCACGATGACGTCATTATTCACTCGATCAAATAAAATATTAATTATGGAAAAAAAATTAAAAAAAAAATCTATGGGGTTTGCAAAAATAAATGAAGATCAAAATGGGGTTTAGTAGAATAGAATTATGTCGGATGTGGTGCCTACGAGGTACATGCATATATATTCACAAATTAACATAATGTACGTTAATATTAAGATCTGCTAATTAATTAAATAATAACATGTCACACCTATTACAACTGGATTGAAAGGTGTACTTGCCTTTTATTTGTTTAGCCCCTGGCCACCACGGATAACATAAACGCATGCATGGTAGATAGTCGAGCGTTTCCGACAAGAAAAATATATGCAACTTCGACAATTCGACAAGAAAAAAGTAAAAATATATTTTACTAAGTTTAATATATCACGAAAGATCCATCTCTTGCACCTTTAATATATAGTTACACGTTTTTATTATAATCATTTTTAATGATAATAATTTTTTTTTAAAAAAAATATTGCAAAGTGTGGGAAGTGAAAATGAAAATAAACTAACTGCTATACCTAAATTGCCCCACGTGGCACTCACGTGATCGGAGTTGCGGCACGAGCGCAGTCGATGCCGTAACCGCCACACTGCTTGGGTGGTTTTTGCAGCTCAGAACGCTCAGCAAATCATGGCCCCAAGAGCTCGCCCGCTCGCTCCGGTTCGCCGGAGTTCCGTCCCCGCCGTCCTCCGCGGCGAACATACTGCCAGGGTTCCGGCGAATCTGCCGGTTTTTCATGTCGCGGAGGTCGATCTCCGGCGGGAATTTCACCGATCCGAACATCAGATCGTACCACCGAGGCTTCCACCCTCTCGGAGGCGCCTCGGATTTCGCCGCCCCTTCCGAGAAGCTCCGGTGAATCTCCGACGCCTCCGATTTCATAACGAGGCTCGAATTCCGGCGCAGCTTTTGCCGATTCAAGGATCGGCTGCTCCGAGTGAGCCTCATGGCGGCGTAGCCGTTCGTCCTCGGCGGCAGCGAGTCGCAGTGCCTCCGCGAGAAGTCGGCTGAATCGCAATCCTCCGGCGGCGCGAAGATCCGGTCGTCGGAAAGAGGCTTTTGCTCCGATTGCTGTCTGTAGGGCTTGAGCTTCCCGCAGTGTATGATGTCCTCTGCATGAGACATGTCGCCGGCGTCGAGATCGTTGAAAAATTCGAAGGAATCCGACGGCTGCGACGATCGCCGCCGGTGGTGAGCCTTCAAAGCTTCGTCGTTTCCCCTCTCCCCCTCGCCGGAATTTTGGGCGAAATCGCAGAGAGAGAGCGCGTCTTCCTCTTCATCTTCTCCTCGATCCTTGTCCTCTCGATTGATCGGTGAATTACTCATGATTTGGGGTTGGGGCTAGGGTTTTGGGGGTGATTCAGAAATTTTCGAAGAAGGAGGGAGTGAAGAACAATGGTCGGATTCTAGAGAGAGAGAGAGAGAAAGTTTATTAGATATGTTTGTTTAAGATTTGAAAAAATAATATTAGTATTTAAATAGTAAACTAGAGGGTGGAGTTTTTAATGAGAAAATGACAAGATATACATTCAAATAAAGGGGGAAAGTTGCTTATTATTACTAATTAATTAGTAATTTAATAATTTGATTTTGTACATGTGTTCTTGTCACCTTCTTAATCGTGATACTCCCTTTTGTCTAATACATATACCTTACAACAGTATTAAGAAATTAAGCATGCGCATGCCCGATCTGACGATAGAAGGTTAAATTTTAAGATTTAATATTTCGATTTCGAATCTTTCGAGACGACTGGAGAATTATTAATAAACTGAATATATAAAGTGAAGATAAATAAAAATGTTGTGGTTGCCAACTTGCCACCGTATTAAATATAATTAGAAGGGTCGATTTCTCGTGGAAATGACAATTCATAGAACATGCAAATTTGAGGAGCATAAGGCAATTGAGGGTGTTTGGCTATATAATAGGCAAACTCTAATCTGTAAAGGGTTGGCAAAAGGGATGGTTCCCTTTGTTAAAGGGTCGTTGCGAGAGAGGGCAATAGACTACTTAGGGTCCATTTGATTGCTACCCTTATCTTTCATGAAACTTTTAAGTCGGTGGAAACGGGTACTACTGATATTTCAGTGATGTTTACGTATATGATTATATGCCGATCACCGACTATGAATATCGGTAAATCTAAATCGTAGATTTACCGGTAATTCATTTTTTTAATAAAATCAATACTTTGTGAACTTGTATTTTTTAAAAATATGAGGCCCAACATACCCTTTTAACAAAATAAATATATACTGTATGTGTGAGGCCCACCAATCTAACATAAGATTTGAATTTTAAAATCTTGTATAAAGCCCAATGGGCTTGAAACTCCAACTAGAATTGAAAGCAGGTAGAATAATTGGGCCCGGCCCAACTTTTATTCAAGTGATATTCCGGCCCTACCTTTTGTTAGAGCACGGGCCTCAAGGGAATCCTTGAATCCTCCAATGAGGGTGCATTTTCTTTGATGCGAAAGAAAATAAGAGAACATAGATAATCGCCCTTTAAATTTCACATTTTTGTCACATTTTCTCACCTTTTATCCAGGGGCAAGGATAAAATTAGCCACTTTCATAATAAAAAGTCTTTTTTAGCCACTAATAATAAAAAGGTCTTTTCTAGCCACTTTGGACCTAAACTACCCATTATACCCTTACTACTTAAAAAATACTACCCCAACTAGGGATGTCAAAAAAGCTCGAGCCCCACGGGCCGATCCGATTAGCCCCAAAAAAATAGTGGGTTAGGGTCAAAAAATAATAACCCGAAAGTAAAAAAACCCGATAGGGCTGGACCGAAAAAAGCCCCAGCCCGATAGGGCTGGCCCGAAAGCCCGGTGGGTTGGCCCGGTGGGTTACCATAAATTATGAATTCATGACATATTTCATTACTCTACTTATAAATTTGATAATTTAGGTTGTGTTTTTAATTTGTTTTAATAAAAATATAACCTTCATTTTAAATTCTATACGTTTTTTACTTCGCCGCTTGGTGAAAAGTAAAATAAAGATTAACATTCGAAAATATTTTTTGTTAAATTCACAATATTTAATAATTTATTTAATTTTTTTATACAAGTATGTGCTAAAATAATAATTATTTTTATATTTATACGATGTCAATTTTATTTTTTATAAACTTAATGACCCGGTGGGCTATCTCGAAACCCGGTGGGTTAGGGTTAGGATCAAAAAATAATAGCCCGAAAGAAAAAAAAGCCCGATTAACCCGATCCGAAAAGCCCGCAACCCGATAGGGCTAGCCCGAAACCCGGTGGGTTGGCCCGTTTGACATCCCTAACCCCAACCCAGCAACTGCACGCACGCACGCACTCTCTCCCTCTTCTCGTCGCCGCCGCCGCCGCCACTGTCGTCGCCGTCGCCGCCGCCACCGTTGCTGCCACCGAGCACACCATCGTCGGCGTTGTTGTGCTCTCTCTCTCTCCCTCCTCCCTCCTCTCTTGATCTCTCCCTCTCCCTCCTCCCTACTCTCTCGATCTCTCCCTCTCCCTCCCCTCTCGATCTCTCTCACCATCCTTCTGTATATACACCGACGATGAGTTCGGCAAAAAACTCGGAAATCTGGAGAAGATCGAGAGAACTACTACGATTGGGGAAAATGTGGAAGGCGAGTTCAGTTTCACGGAGAATGGGATGGGGATGGGGATGATTGAGGAGGAAGACGAAGAGGAAGAGAAGGTGCCGAGCAGATTCAGAGATCTGAGAATTGAGACCAGAGGCGCACGGAATAGCCCTCCGATTCATCAGGAGAAAGAGGGAGATGGAGGTGCGGCTGCTCGACAGCAAATCGGAGAAGACGACACGACACGAGCGAAACAGTCGTGAATACTCGATCGTGCACACGAACACGAACAAAAATGTCGTGAATATCTGTTCGTGCACACGAACACGAACAAAATTGTCGTGAATATCCGTTCGTGCACACGAACACGAGTAATCCTGAATTCGTGTAACCCTCAACTTATTATTTCAGATTTTAATTTTAATTTTGTCAATATTTCATTAAGGGTATAAATGTCATAAAATATGTAAAGTGGCTAGAAAAAGACATTTTTATTATTAGTGGCTAAAAAAGACTTTTATATTATGAAATTGGCTACTTTTGGGTATTCTCCCTTTTATTATCAATGATGAATTATTTTACTCCTTCAATAAGAAAATATTTACAATACGTGAGATAATATTTTCTCTCCATTATAGTACAAATGAATGGTAAAAAAAGCAAACATGAGAAAAATATGAGATAAAGAAGATTTAAATGGTGAATATTCATTTTCATTGGCATAAAAGAAAGCGCACCCTAACAAAAATACTCTTCTTGTCCTTCATATTAGCGTGGAGAGAGAAACGATACAAGTTTAAAGAAAAATGTAGGGAAAATGAAGAAAAATAGGTAGCAGTGAAATAAGGGTCCCACCCCATGAATAGTATGACAAGTTTTATAGTAGGATTTTAAGGGCAAAAACTTTATTTTACTGAGACAATCTTTCCATTAATCAGACTAATACAAGCAACGTCCCAAACAGAAAATACTCACATTAATACAGAAAACGGAAGGAGTAATTAACTATAGCAAAAGTTGTAACTTAGTATCTTGATGTAATATGATATGATTATTATCTTATCATATGCTAATTAAGTTGAAGTTAATTGAAACGTGCACTTTTTTTTTTTTTTTCTTGAAATTATAGCATAACTTCCACAAGTCTTCAACTAAATCCCAACAACCACAACATAATTCCAATTACTTCTACCTGAAATGACGGCCAACTCATTCACTCCAACAATTATGGGTGAATGCTATGCCGTACTATACCCTCTCATCTCTTCCGATTACGCGACGTCCCGACATCAACACTTGCTCATAACTTCGTTCGGTTTTAAATCAGTGAAACTTGTTACTATTACAACTACATATTGCACCGTAATTAGTACAAAATGCAGAATTAGGAGGTGTGTTAGCTGTGGAAATTACTGCACTAGATCCATATAATTCCCAATACCTACTAATTAGCCTTCAAAGATTTGATTTTTTTCCGTGGCAGGGGCAAAAGCGTAATTTCGACGGAGGAACCCGGTCTGCTGACGTGGCATAGACCGGTTTTTCGAAACGGCGGCTAAGATTCAATCTCGAAGGCGGAGATGCAGTAGTAGTGCATGATATACAAATGAGGGAGGGACAAGAGTCACTCTCTCTCTCTCTCCTCTCTCTCTCTTCAGAGAAACAACAGTAAAAGACCAAGAACCAGTTAGCACCGGCGCTTTGACGTGCATTTCCATCATTGCATGCGCTCATCTGCGCCAGTGATAAAAAAGAGGGGAGTGGGGGTTTTTTCTTTTGTTTTGCATCGGGATTTCCATCAATCTCTCTCTATTCAATCTCCGGAAAACCCCAAGCAAAGATCCCTCGTTCTTTCCGCCCGCCTCCAGTTCTTTCGATTCGGACTCCATTGTTTCCTTGCTTCGAATTAGCCCCAAATAGTTTGTATAAATAAAGCTCGGAGATTCAGCTTCGTTCGTTACTCTGTTGTATTTGATTGTATTTGAATTTGATTTCCCCTTTTTGATTGATTGATTGATTGATTAATTGATGGCGAATGCATCTGGGCTGTTTACTCCGGCGGCGCCCAGTGCGGGGAGGAGGTGCTCGCCGTGTGTAGGCATTTATCGATCTGGGTTTTGGCTCGCTGAGGGCGGGACCAGGAGAGTAGTGTGCTCCAGCTCTACTCAGGGCGCGGAGAAGCTTTCGCCTTCTGAATCTAGAGCTTCAAGGTGATTGATTTATTTATTCGAGAAGTTTCGATTTTGTTAGGTGCTTGTTCGTTTTGCCTTTTGTGGGGTTTGGTTTGAGTTTGGTTGTGCTCCATGATTTTGAGTGTTTGGAACTTGTGATTACTAACTGTAAATGGGATTTTTTGTGGAGAAATGCATTGATTTTCTGAATTTGGATTGAGGTGTTTATTTTATCATTTTCTTGTGATTCTTGTGTAAGAGATGTGATGAGAAGGGGATTTTTGGTTGCTGAAATGTGGGCATTGAATTCGTCCCGATTTATCGATCTTTAGAGGCGATTGACTCCTTGAACGATTAATGCTCATCGTAGTTTTTTCAATAGCAGTGGATATCTATGGGTTTGGATGAAATTTTAGATGATTAGTTTCTAGGCTGTTCCTCTGTTGGTAGAGCTATTATGCATTGAGTGAATACAGTGATCATTGTAGATGGTGTTTTCCGAAGTTCGGAATAGGTTTCCTTATGAAACATTTCTTTAGCCCGAGCTTTCGACCAATGATTAATAATTTCAAGTATCTTTGCACGAGAGACAAAATTGTACTAATTGACATTTTGGTTTTTGCTGTCGTCTTGATCAATTTTTCGTGTTCAGCTAGATGTTGTATTCCTTCAGCATAACTTGGAACTTTTTGCTTATGTGGGTTGGTGGTGCAATTCGTTGTTTCTTTTACTCAGCTTCATCTAACTTATAAGCCGATGACGATGCTGTGTTTACTGTCTACCATCTTCAGATTTCCCTGTTGTCTATGCAACTTAGTCTAAATATCCTGAATTGAATTGATATGCTATTTTACCTGTCTTGAAAAATCTGTTGTACACGGTTGTTAAACTTGAATTGTTTATAATAAAAAAAATTAGATTGGTATAGGCTTGTTAGCAGTGGCTGCAAGTTAGTTGGATGTGGGTCTGCAGTACCGAGTCTTCAGATATCCAATGATGATCTATCCAAGTTTATTGATACTAATGATGAGTGGATATCACAGCGAACTGGAATACGGAATCGAAGAATACTTTCTGGTGAGTTTTTCCCCCGACTTTGTTCTGTCGTTTGATTATGTAAGTTGCGTGTAACGTTTGGTGCACTCTAATTTGATGTGAATGCTAGCTCTATACTAGCCATGCTTAAAACTATTAATGGGATCAGCTTTGTGATTGTATATCTATTTCTTTGGAATTCTTCACCTAATGTCAGATTTCGAATTCGTTTTTTCTCTTTATAGACTTCAATATTATTTTCTTTGGTATGGTTTTAAGTTGTTATACAATATAGTTCTACACTAATGGAGGTGGAGTGTCATCAAAACTTTTGTAATTTTTGATATCGAACTTGGCTCGTGTTAAGTTATGTTAATGGTGCAGGGAAAGATAGTTTAACAGATCTGGCTGTAGAGGCTGCAAGGAAAGCTCTCGAGATGGCAGAAGTTGAACCTGATGAGGTGGACCTTGTGCTAATGTGTACTTCTACTCCGGAGGATTTATTTGGTAGTGCTCCGCAGGTATACTCGCGATAGTATTCCATCGTAATTTCACTGTTAATTATTGCTGTTGGTAGGATGGATTTTCATCATCGTCTCTGGTGAATGGGGTTTTTCATTCTGAAGGACTTGTCTTATTTTTCGCTATGTTGTCTGTTCCAACAATCAAATCTCTACGAAGTTCATAATAAGTTATACCTTACCAAATAATGCAAAAAGATTATTTTTTTTATTGAATTTTGACTGGAATTCAATTAAATTTTCTGTTACTGTTCCAGATTCAGAAAGCCCTTGGATGCAAGAACAATCCATTAGCTTATGACATAACTGCTGCCTGTAGTGGTTTTGTGTTGGGCCTCGTTTCAGCTGCTTGCTACATTAGAGGTAAATACATATTACTCAATTGTACTTAAGAGAACATTTAACAAGAAGTCCTTGCAATTAGCTCTATTCGAGCTTAAACTGAAGTACTGATGTTTTTTAGGGGGTGGATTCAAAAATGTTCTGGTGATCGGGGCTGATGCCCTGTCTCGTTATGTTGATTGGACTGACAGAGGATCCTGCATTCTCTTTGGTGATGCCGCAGGTGCTGTTTTAGTACAGGTATTGTATTTTACATTCAAAAGTAGTCCTTGCAACTCCTAGTTTTATTTTTATATAGTTGGTTATTTGATTGGCCAGAATAACATCAGATAATCGACCGAATCAGTTCTGGGTTGATGAAGATGAATTTGTTAACAGTGAATTGCTTTTATTGCTTTATCAACCAAAATCCTTATTCTGTTAGATATTTCAGTATCAACATCGTCTGTGGTTTTGCACAACTTGAGCATTGACATGACGATAAATTTCTAAACAAAATATGCAAAGAAGGGAGACCCATTGTTAATGTAGATTAGGAGACTCTGATTTGGGCCATGTGAAAACTGGATTCGAAGATATGAAACTCAATGTGAAGTTCATCAAATAGAGTTTAATCAGCATACATGATCACTCCTCGATAACTACAGATGAATATTTTTTTCTTGTAACTATCGTCTTATATTGTTTACTCTGCTGTAGGCCTGCGATAGTGATGAGGATGGCTTATTTGCTTTTGACATGCATAGTGATGGCGATGGACAAAGGTAAAGCTCCAATCATCTAATCGAGTAGCTAACACGTTTTTCACAGAGACTAACTATAGTTTTCCACGCTCCCAGACACTTAAACGCCACCATGAAGGAGAACGAGAAGAAAGAAGACGAAGTAGGTACAAACGGTTCTCTCCTGGGACTCCTACCAAAAGGCAGCTCCTACTCATGCATCCAGATGAACGGTAAAGAGGTGTTCCGTTTCGCTGTCCGTGTCGTCCCACAGTCAATCGAGTTAGCCCTGGCCAAGGCCGGTCTAACCAGCTCCAACATAGACTGGTTACTCCTTCATCAGGTACTCAAAAAACACCAGCTCGTACTCAAACACAAAGCACTCGAAATTCACGTATTTACAGAGTCGGTCGGTGATGAATGATTGCAGGCGAACCAGAGGATCATCGATGCAGTGGCGACCCGGCTAGACCTGTCATCGGAGAGGGTGATATCGAACTTGGCGAACTACGGGAACACGAGCGCGGCTTCGATCCCGTTGGCGCTGGACGAGGCGGTGAGAAGCGGGAAGGTGCAGAAGGGGCAGACCATAGCTGCTGCTGGGTTCGGAGCTGGGCTTACATGGGGCTCTGCCATTATCAGATGGGGATGAGTGATGAATGTATGCATTTTGTTATGCAATTTTGTGACTCTGTAATTTCAACCTAGCTTTCTTTTTATTTTCCCAGTTGTGTAACCACACAATCTTCTTTCTCCTTTCTATTTTTCTCTTGTGTTTAATTAACTGATAGATTTCAACGAAATCAATAATATTTATTCTTTATTTCAGAGTCTGGTTAAACTCTATTTCTAGAGAGAGAGTGTTATGTATGGAAAGATTTAAGAACCATAATCGAACGAAAGGCCAAGGTCGAATGTTTGTATAATCTCCATTTCCGAAAAAGGTTAATCATTTCAAGAAAGGATGCCATTTTTTCCATCTCGGCAAATAATAATTTAATTAAATTAATCTCATTCTTTTCAATTTCTTCATAAATTTTCACCTCTCTCTCTCTCTCTCTCTCTCTCTCTCTACATTGGTACAAATACAGAAATACACTGAGTTACTTGGCTTTGCAGAAGCGGAAGCAGATCGCTCCATCGCGCACTAAAGCTCTCAGATCTCTCAATGGCAAGTGTTAGGCCTTCAATCACTCACGTCATTTTCGATATGGACGGACTTCTCATAGGTAAATTAATTCTCTACATTTCCAATACTCAACTCAAATCAATTGCACATTCGTTTGATTATTCGCGTAGTTATTGGACTTTTTACTTGGAATTTTTTTCCGTTGATTCTGTAATATGCTTTCTTTGCTCAAGGATTTGTTTCCAGCTACAGTTTCAGTTGCAGGAACTGGTTGATGTTGTTGTTTAGTTGGGTTTTTTTTTTAAAAAAAATCATGAAGAAGATGATCCGTTTTATTCTAGGGTCTGTATTGATATTTGGTAATGTATCAATTTAAATATAAAAATGAATTCTAGATTAGCCCTAAATATAGCTGTAGTTGCTGGTTGTGCAACCATAGTCTCAATCATGGTTTATAGCAAAAACAAAGTATCTAAACAGGCATTTCTGAATGAAGATGAAGAGTTATTTTACTAATCTGAGTATCCGAACTCGAAATTAGGTTGTGCTAATATACTGATATGCTTACGTAGTCCTGAAGTGGAGTCCCAGAGTGATGGAGTGGTAATGTGTTGCAATTGCCATATGTTTTCAGAAACATACTTTGAAAGTCGAGCAGTCCTAAAATCTCCATGTTCTCTGCTTCGAAAGTAAATCTAGTTTTGGTTGTAGCTCTATCGAATATGTGAGAGTTCCCAATGTTGGCTGTGCAGTTTTCACGCATGATTTCTGAAACTGTATTGCAAAATTGGCATGGTTATTCAACACTTTGATCACTATTAATACGGCATGAGAGTTATATTTTCTGTCTTTGTGAGACATATGTATCTTGGTTATATGTAATCATGACAGTAGGCAATTGAAAGTACGCTGGAATTACACTTCAATTTTCCTTTTTAGATATGAGAGTTTTGTATCTTCCTTATGCTTTTACCCAGTGAGGTGTTCTTCACGTATTCGATGTTTTCTTTCTCGACCCCTCAGACACAGAGAAGTTCTACACCGAAGTCCAAGAGAAAATCCTTGCTAGATTCAACAAAACTTTTGATTGGTCTCTCAAGGCTAAAATGATGGGCAAGAAGGCAATAGAAGCTGCTCGAGTTTTTGTTGAAGAGACTGGAATCAGTGATTCACTCTCAGCTGAAGATTTTCTTGTAGAAAGAGAGGATATGCTGAGAGCTATGTTCCCAACATGTGAACTCATGCCAGGTTGTTAACTGATGGCAGACTGCATAGGAGTGGTTCCTTCACTTCTCTGATTCTTTCCACCCGGAATAAAATATTTTTGCAACTCTCTTAGCTATACAATATAAGAAGCGGCAGATAATGCCTCTGCTATTAATTTCTTACCTTCGATCATGGTTTTGTATTACAGGGGCGATGTGCTTAGTTCAGCACCTCCATTCTACCGGAGTACCTATTTGTGTTGCAACAGGGTATGCGCGTTTTTTCTTTTCTTTTCTTCTCATTTTTTTTTTTTTTTTGGTTCCTTTTACTTTGAGGGAACATGTTCTCTGCTTTTGTTTCTGAAGTAAGGGCGTCTACTGCCAAAATTGATTGGAAGTGTTGCATGGAAACTCATGAAATACGTCTTACAGTTCACACCGAAGGCATTTTGAATTGAAAACACAAAGCCATGGTGAACTTTTTTCACTGATGCATCATGTTGTTCTTGGTGATGATCCAGAAGTTAAACAAGGGAAACCTTCACCAGATGTGTTCCTTGCTGCAGCCAAAAGATTTGAGGTATTAGTTTCTTCGAGCAGTTACAAGTAGTTATCTGACATTTCAAATACCTGATCTCAATCATGAAGCTCTCATAAGATTAATATGAATTATAATTCAATTCCGTCTTCATAATTTACGTACTTGTTTCCAGGGTGGACCGATTGATCCATCAAAGATACTTGTTTTTGAAGATGCACCATCTGGCGTCCTAGCAGCCAAGAACGCTGGCATGTAAGTACTTCGTCATCTCTTCATTTGTGTCTCTCTTCTATGTCATGTTAATTCAGACAAATAAGTTGCAAGTTATTGGTTGTTAATATGCACAGAAGAATTAACATCTTACTTAGATACGGGTGGAAAGTTGCATCAAATTTTAAAAAATTGGTTTTTTTTTTTTCTCAAAAAAAACTTTAACTTATTCACTTAAAAGGGGTTTTTAATGATACTGTGCCCCTACCTGAAGCGTGAGATAGAGACTAAAACTAACTGTGATGTTGAATGCACATAGCTTTTCCCCAGTTTGGGCCATACTTTGTACACAATTAAAATGCTCCTTCAGAAAGGTAATCGGAGAACGGTACAATTCTTAATTGCTCGTGAAGGAAAAAGTAGATATCACCTTCGGTTAACTTTGGTCAGAGTATAATTCGTTACTATGCTCTTTCTATGCAGGTCAGCGGTTATGGTTCCAGATCCAAGGTTGGATACCTCATTCCATGAAACTGCAGATCAAGTTCTAAACTCCTTATTAGACTTCAATCCAAGTGAATGGGGCCTGCCTCCATTTGAAAAGGCAGCAACTTAATCCATTCACAACTTTGCGAGGAGAGCCCTATTTACGTTTCGTGTTGCAAATTTATCGGATATAAAACTATCATGAACTGTATATCTGTCATGGATAAGAGGTTCTAGTTGTGATATGGCCTCTTTCCATGACCAAATCCAGAAATAGAAGTACTTCAATGAGACGGTGATATTATCGTCGTCGTTCACCAGGTATCTTTGACAGCCCGACTTTACTGATCTTGTTACCAAGTCTGTCTCTATCAAACTGAGGCCTGCTTGCCATAAAGAAGGGGCATGACTTGTCCAAATCACAGAGATAGGCAAGTTCCATCTACATTTGTCTAATCATTTTCTGCTTCTATCTGTCTCTTGACTTGAGTGTGTGTGTGTGTGTGTTTTGATTTGAATTGCAAATGTTGTGGAATTAGTGTATGGTTTTAGAGAGGGAGAGAGAGAGGGGGGAAATTAAAAGGGCATTAATGAGGTATAAGTAGTGTAATTGCAGTGTAGTTGTAACAGTGAGTGTAGTTATAGTTTGGGCCAAGTTGTTAATCAAACTCATACCTGTTACACTACAGTCTTTTTTTGTCTATAAATATCTGTGGTCACCCCCTTTTTTGGAAAATTTAAAACATGTAGTACTACTTTTCTTGAAATTTCATAACTTTATTTCATGCTTACATAAAACCACCTTTTTTTTTTTTTTTTGTATAAATTTCATAATTAGTGAATTTCGTTTAAAAAATAGAATTAAAAGACTATTAATATGAGGGAAAGAAGCACTAATTTGAGAATTGATTTAATTTAACTTTTTTTTTTAATAGTAAGGTATGATTGTGTGATAATAACCAATGTTTTAAAATCGAACCGGAGGTCGAGCCGGCGAGGCCATTGGTTCATAATTTTTCTGTTCAACCAATCAGAATCGAAGATAATCCGGAAAAACCATGAACCGAAACTATAATGGTTCATGGTTCAACCGGGTTTAACTGGCGGTTCGGTTCGATTCGGTTTTTAAAACACTGATAATAACAGAAATGTGAGTGACGTGAGAAATGACATTGAGAAAATTGATTCCGACAAGGAACATTGATTGGACTGTCACTTATTTACATCCAAAAATAAAAACAATGGGCCATTTTTTTTTAATTTAACAGAAAAAATTAGAGCCATTTATTAACCCAAAACCCAGCTCTGAAATGGACCACGTTCTTAATTCCCATTAAATTTTATTTAAGTTTTTAAAGTGAAAAGGACCACTTTTATCAAAAATTATAACGTGGTATGTCGATTAGCCATTAATCCTAATCGTGACGTCTACTTTTAATAGTCATGTTTACTAAATTGAAAAGAATTATTATTCGATGGGAACATTTTACTTTTCAATTTTAACACTCGTGTATGCATATAATCTCGTATAGAAAAGAAACGTGATTAGTGAATTGGAACGGGAAGAGTATAAAACAGCCCCAATATAAAACATTTGATTCTACCATTAAATTGAGTGTTTTTTGTCGGGTTTTTTTTAATAGAAGTAGGATTCTATTAGCATTTTGAAACTTTAATGTTGTTATATGTATAAATATTAATTTTAATAAACTTAATTAATAATGTATAATAAACTATACATCCCGACAATACTGACCCTAGATTTATTTGTCTTTCTTCTAAATTGCTGAAATTAATTAAATTCTTGTTCTCCCTTTTATATACATTTTCACTTTATTTTAATTTTATTTTATGGTATCAATACATGCACATTTATATTATTATTTTATATGTCATTGAACACTCGAACCTAAATCTTTAATTTTGGGTATTAATCATTTATTTCGTTCAGATAAATACATGCGCACACTTTGAATTTGAGAACTACGAACTATAATCACTTTTCTGATATACGGTATACGGACGTCTGTGTGTTTTTTTAAATAAAAAACGGCAGATTGAGATTCTTCTAATCGAACCCCCCTTGATAAACGTTACATAGCTGTCTACTAATCTAATGTTTAGGTGATTTAATTAATTAATCTGTTAATTGATTTATTAATTGTTGTTAACGCCTACCTATGATTTCACTGTAGTGTAACGTACTCTAGCTGTTTTTACCTCTTAATTATACTCCACTTAATTACTATTTACTTCATCAACTTGAAAAAGTGGTGATTATTATGTATACGTACCTTAAAATATCTGTAGTTGCTTAGTAACACTAAATCAATAGTTTAATTATCAACTACGTGAATGAGAATCTGAATCTAAAACTACTTTTTTCAATGCTTTTCGGTTTTGCATCTCTTGTTGCACCGACGACATATGATTACGATATCTATGCATCATAAACATTTCCGAAAGCAGATGCATTTTTTTTAGTTATCGATGGTTTCAGAAAATAATTTCACAATGTGGCAATCATGCATTGATTCGTCGGTGCAAATAGGAAATGCAACAACGAAGTACAGTACAATAAGCAAACGAGGAAGAATATTATATCGTTAGGGCAACACAAGAGAAGAATATCTTTACTTCAATTAAGGTTTTTCTCCCATAAGATTGAAATCATGACAGATTTATCTAAGAGAATTAAACACCAAAAAAACTTCCCAAAAAATCATTTTTCATGAAATTTCTGGTAACAGAAGCTGCAAATTAAGCATCTAATAATTCATTGAATAAAAATACCAGATAAAATCAAAACAGTACGAAACTCTAATAATTAATTTTAAAAAAACATGGGATTAATACTTATATATATATATATATTAATTTCAAAAATACATACACTCCTCAATTAATTAGTCAGCTTCCTCGATTTAGCCTTTACTGGCAATATCCTGATTCTCTTTGCAACTCTAACAAAATCCCTGCAATTAATCCAACATAAGCATATCAATATGACAATATCTGTGTCTGACTCCGTCCCAAACGAAACGCAACCCTTTTTTGAAAAAGCTCGTTCAGATAAGGTGTGTGTTTCGTTCGGAACGAAATGAGTAATAAAATACTATAGTAAGGCTTACTTCCAATCAAGGTCACCAACTAAAAGGAGGTCATTTTCCATGTCTTCGTACGCAACGAGGTGGCCGGGGACGGCGTTCGAGAGGTCGAGGCCAGTTTGATCCGGGCCGTCGGACGAGGACGAGGAGGAGGAGTTGTGATCGGGTGTGGGGGCGAGGTCCACGAACATCTGCCGGAGGGCGAGGGCGAGGCTCTGGTAGCTGCTGTGCTTGTGGAGGCTGATGCGCTGGCAGATGGATCTCCCCTCCAGAACCACCGTCACCGCCGGCACCACCCCCGCCACCAGCTCTGCGTCGAACCCGCCGGAGAAGGCGGGGCGACTGCTTCTAGGGTTTGCTGAAGGAGCTACCTTGTAATGCTTGAAGCTCTCCTCCATGCCTGTCGCTCTCCACATCCTTTTTAGGGATTCTTGCCTCTGTGGATCGAAACTGCTCATTCTCTCTCTCTCTCTCTCTCTCTCTCTAGGAAGATCGATGTGTATATATGGGGGTATCAAAGTTGTGATTTTATGCTATATGGAGCATAAGAAAGAGAGAGAGAGAGAGTGTTTGTGTGTGTGAGGAAGAAGGAGATCGATTAATGAGATGTTTTTAGAGAGAGAGAGCACGAATGTCGGGTGACGGTGAGGATGGTGTCTGAACTACAACTTTTCAAAGTTGAAAGCAGCCATTAATTGGGTATAGAGAAACTTCACTTCACTCCTCTAGCTACCATCACCCTCTCTTCAATTCCTTCCTATATAACACGTTTTAATACTATTTTATATCTCGTATCTATATATTCAACCGACGTACCATATATCAAATTCGATCAGACGGAGACGGAGCGAGTATTTATATAAATACTAGTATGTTATAATTAGTACTCTACTTATTTATGTAAAACCCTTTCAACATTCCAATTCCATCTAACAATTCTAAACTATTAAAATCCTCTAAATTAAGTTGCAATTTAATGTATGGATAAGTATATAAAGACAAAAAGCCGTTATGTATTCATTACAATATACATATGAACAGTTAATAATGTTGTTATGAATATCAGAATATTCTGTATAATTCTGTGTTTAAATTATATATAAATCCAAAGTTTTTTTCATGAAAACTATATAGCATTAAATTATAGTGAAGTTATTTTGCATGAGCTTTGACAACATATGTAAGCTTTAATAAATGTTTTCTGAATTATTATTATTTTTAAATTGAGGAGTTTATATAATTATAGATTTTAAATTTGTTGTAAGAAATTTTATCCAAGCTAGATAAAGGTCTTTTAATTAGCCATTACTTTTCATTATTTTCAAACATAGATTTCAAGTAGAGTGTTATTCACTCAAGAATGTGTCCATTCCAAAAGTTTTTGTGAAATTAAATTCCCTCATTAATTGCAATCTTTTAAACTTCTTGACAAAAGGAAAATACAAGAGAAAGTTTATAATACTCTCGTCTCACTTCAACGGGTTTGTTTTATTTCGGCACGAGATTTTAGACGTAATGTTAAAGTGAAAAGTAAGATTAATACTTTTAATTTTAAGAAACAAGTCAATTGAAATGAGACGTTCCGATTAGGAAAGAAAGCCAAGTAAAGTGAAACGGATGAAGTAAAATGGAAGAGGCACTAGAATGAGCTATATAGTAAGTACAAACCCTATACATACTTCTTAATTTCTTGAGAAATTAAAATTGGTACTCCAAGTTTGACTATTTATATGTAATTCTATATACATTATTACAACATCTTGGCGATATTAACTATGTAGGAAAGGGTTTCATAATAAATTTCAAAAGCATTCCTAGTTGAACACGCTATGGGCGTACGTGTAATATTTTCTTCGTCTCATTTTAAACGACTCAATTATCTAAATTCAGTGGACCGATTCAAAATAATAAACGGGAACGGATGGATGAAGTATTACGTTCCAAGATCCAAATCCAAAGGAGCAAAAGCAATTAAATAATGATAAAGCAAGTAGTAGTAGTAGTAGTAAAATGGGTACAAATTCAAGATCTAGGGTTAGCAACCCTAATTGTACGATTGAGAGATAATTAATTCAATTGAAATTAAAAAGAAGTGGGATGTTTGCTTGAGACTGAAAAAGGTAGGGGGTTCGCCTTTTCCCACTAGTAATTAATTAATTAATTAATTAATTAATAAAATAAAATTTCATTTTTATTTAATTTTAATTTAATTGATTATTATGTTATTAATGGGGTGATGTTATTACCAAACCAGGAGCTGTACGTGTGTAGAGGTAGAATCTACAATTACGGTTGGCCGGACGATTCGGTCGATCCGGTCGAATAGGGCACTAGCAACCTGTAACCAACATAACGGACACGTTAGAGCCCTACGAAGAATACCGGAGGGGGTGTCGGTCGTAGGACCTCCGACGTTCAAGTTAGTACGGTATACGAATAAGATAATGTAAACGTAAACAATAATGAAAGCAAACAGTAAAGCAATGGTGATGGTCGCGGACGACTGTGAGCGTTCGGTCGGAGGGGGGTGACGTGAGAGATGGATCGACGACGGAGAGAGCTTGTACGGCTGACTCCGGCGGCGGTGGACGCGAGGTGATTGCAAAGAACGCGGTGAGAGCAGTTGAGAGCGTAGTGGAGAGTATGAGCGTGTGAGATTGGATGTGTGTTTGACCTAGTCGGCCGATATTATGACGGCCTTAGGGTTTAGGGTTTTCCCCCATGCAGCCGTATTGACCGTTGCCTCCTTCCGCGTTCGTTGTTATCTTTTCGGCCGTCATCATTATCCTTGACTTAGTCTCCCAACAGAGAGGTGAGTCAAGTTGTTGGCCACGTCGGCCGTATTGGCCGTAACGGCCAATTTTGCTGACGTCCGTATAAGGTTTGTGGCCCAATAACGTTGTTGGGCCTTTTCGGCCGTGTTGGGCCTTTTCGGCCGTATTGGGCCGATTTCGGCTGATTTGTCTTTACTGTTGGGCCGTTTCGGCCGTCTTAACCGGGCTTATTAGGCTCTTGGACTAAGTTTATTGGGCTTACGAATTTTACCCACTACAACGTGTGTATTTAAATGGGTGTTTTTCATTGGGATTGTGGAAAATTATGCGTAAAGGTGAAGGAAATTTTGCCCAAAACCCATAAATTTATTAATTAAAAAACAGTGATTATAATAAAATGGTCCTTGTAAATTGGAATAATTCGCGTCGCAGGAGGCGATGGGTTCGCTACTTTGACTCCGAGGCGGTCGGGCCTATACTTTACACCGGCACTCGACTCGATTTTTAATGCTCTCCTCCGTCTCAACTTATAAGAGTCAGTCAAATTAAAAAAAAAAAAAAAAAAAATGCAGTCAGCTAGCTATAGTAAATTGGGATGAAAGAAGTCGTAATTACTAAATTTATTTATTTTACCTTTAAATTATTCAATTCTTGGTGCAGCAAATTTGGGCTATTTGAGGTATAGATTGGGCTGAAGTATTGATGGGCTAAAATAATTTAGGCCCAATATTAAGCCCATCTAAAATAATTAATTCTTAGATTAATGAGAAAATGTGCATCAAACCCAAATTCACTCTAATAATTATGCAATTTAAAATTTGACTCACGGTTATCGGGGTTTGAACTCGTGACTTATCGAATCACATGATAACCCCTCAATTACTGAGCGCCCCTTAAAAGACATAGTTATTCTAAGCCTATGTTTGCTAATTTCAAGAACAAATAATTTGATGTGATAAAAAAATTTTCTTTACAATAAAAGAGAAATTTAATCATTAAAATGGAATATTATGCTAATTTAATTTTCTATAAACGGTAAGAAGGGTCGAATATTTTGCCATTCAAACTCGATTATTGAATCGCTAAGAAATACGCAATGCTAACATTCTAATAATATTAAATACGTAGAGCAGTAAGAGTTAATATCGAAAAATTAAAAGTTACATACAGTATTCGAGTTCTTCGTAATACCATCTTCAAATTTTATATTAACTATTTATCGACATTTTTTTTTTTTTTTTGCTCATTTCTAAGGATTTGTAAATAGAAAACTAAAAATAGGAGCCAATTAGTCTTAATCCAATTAGGCAGAATAATTAATTATGCGACTAATTCCACTTAATAAAATAAGTGGCCATTATTAGAGCACGTGGAATTTGTCTCGATATTTTTGCTACTTTTATTTTCAAGAATTTTCGAACCATATTAATAGGCTATGACGTCAAAAATTCAAATGCATTAATAACTAGCATCAATTTTTTCGGTTTTTAGGTGCTTTATTTTAGGTGTAAGTTGAGAGAATTAATTATAGAAATTAATATCGTGATGCTACTCCCTATAGGCTTCTTCTCTTGCCGAAATTTGTACCTTTTTAATCGAGTCGTTTTCCTCTCGTTCCATCTGATTACGCATTTGTTTTATTGTTTTCGTTAATAATAATAATAATAATAAATTTGTGATAGTCCTTTCTTATTTATGTGAGTAATTATCACTATTTATCTATTTTATTTTCTATTTTTTTTTCTACATTTTAATATTTGATGGAGGAGAAGTGATATGCTACTCACCTTATGCTACTCACCTTCGTGGGCACCTTCGCGTTTGACATTATTTTATTCGATTTTTTCAATTGTAATATATTCTAATACCTTATAAATTAATATTGAAATCATTAGATCCAAAAAAAATATAAATATCAAAGCTCGATTTATTTTATTATACATTTTTTGAACTTAGAAGAAAAAACGAACAAATCGAGCATAGATATTTATATTTTTTTTAGATTTAGTGATTTCAATATTAATTTATAAGGTATTAGAATATATTACAATTGAAAAATTCGAACAAAGTAATGTCGAAATGATAAAATGACGAAGGTGCCCACGAAGGTGAGTAGCATAAGGTGAGTAGCATATCACTTCTCTTTGATGGAGATGTTTTTGTAACTAAAATACAAAAAAGGCAAAATACATCATTGGGTCCTTGTACTTTAATATTTTATTTCAATAGGTCCTTATACAATTTTTTGGTTTTAAAGAGTCCTTCTACTTCTATTTTTGATTTTAAGAGGTCCTTATTTAACGTAATGTTAACTTTACCGTTATCTTTATTACACGTCATTATTTAATTTTTAAATATTTTCCCATGTCATTAGAAATAATTATTATCGCTAAAAATAGAGAAGAAGAAGTAGTCTACCTGTTGGCTAATTAGTGCCCATATATGTCAAGTCAATCACCTTGAGCCACGAAGCGTGTTCCTGGTGAGATGCTAGTTCCAGTTCGACTTGTTTTGCTTTTCTTCGTTCTGAGTGGAAGGGTATTTACTTGAAATAACTGAGTAAAGGGCAGCTGAAGGAGGTATTTCCCTAGCTATGTAGACCCATAGATCATGGAACAAATAGGGTGGGTAGGCCCAAGCACCACGCTACACGTATAGATGCGAACCCCCCTCGTTACCGTATGTGCGATTCTCACGGCATACGGCTCGCACAAAGACTCCTAAATCCATCCCGAGCCTTTTCTTCCACCTCTCCTGCCTCCAATCCTCGATCAAACTTGCGTTCCCCAGGCGCTATGAAATGGGGGGTCTTTCCTTCGCCTATCGAAGAAGAAGAAGAAGAAGAAGAAGAAGAAGAAGAAGAAGAAGAAGAAGTGCCTTATCACTGATCTAATTATTTAGAGAACCAAATGGTAATATTCTACACCAAATCTGAGAAACGTGCATTCAAGAATGAATGATTGTAGAAGAAGAAGAAGTGCCTTATCAAATGACATTTTAATTGCATAATATATGACGTGGACAAATTGTTAAAATCTAAAATAATGACGTGTAATAAAGTTAACGATAAAGTTAACATCCGCTAAATAAGGACCTCTTAAAATCAAAAATAGAAGTAGAAGGACTCTTTAAAACCAAAAAATTGTATAAGGACCTATCGAAATAAAATACTAAAGTACAAGGACCTAATGATGTATTAAGCCTACAAAAAACTATACCGTAAAAAAATAATATTGTCCCCAATTTGTAGCACCCGTTTATTTATAGAAATGTTAGCCCAAAATTCGATACAAAATCTATCACCATCTTTACCATAAATATGCGTTTAAATGTTGCAATTTTTGAAGTTAAAAATAATAAATAAAATTTGTCAATTGCACCACACACGTGTAAACATAGTATTTCACCCACGTGTGAAGGAATCAGATTTTGTTTTATGAATTAATTTTATTAGATCTGCCAACTTAGGCACATGATTAGATTCTAGAGTTATTGGCTCTTGTTAGTTGAGATGAGTGGTCACCTACTTCCCATCAATCATCTTAATTTCGTCTCGTTACATTTAGCTCGTTTGCTGAATATATATTGATGACATAAAGTAATAAAACGGACCTAATGATACGAAACGAAGGGAGCATTACGGTTCGGAAAAAATAAAATGATAATTATACATAAGTGCAAAATTCCAAGTCAAGAACCATATTTTCAGGCTCAATTACGATTACAATGTACCTTAACCTACCACCACAAAATTCAGTAATTATTGGTATATAATACATACATACATATATATATTTATAATTATATAACCAAAAAAAATCCCTTAATAAACTAGTTGTTGAAAAAAAGAATGACAAAATAAGTGTAAGATTACAACACTGGGGAACCCATTCCTTCTGCTTTCTGGTAGTAAAAATTCACAAAGACGTTGTCGTCTTCTTCGTCGTCTACTATCTTAAAACACGAGCAAATGAAAGCCGTTCGGTATAATAGCCTCCCGACTTTTTATTCCGTCTTCTTCGTTGAGGTAGATTACCAGACATCACGCAAGTATCTTCCGCTCATTTGCAGGTTCTTTACGAAGCTCTCGGTTTTCGAGCTGTCCAAAGATCCCTGAGAGATACAATTTTTTTCCATATTAAGAACAGTGGTCACAATGTGAAGTCTATCTCAAGAGAGCCAAGAAAGTCTTCTTTCTTTCTTTTTTTTTTTTTTTTTTTTTTTTTTTTTCTTTTTTCTTTTTTTGAAATAGATGGTCCATGAATGGAAAGAGGATTCAAGAAGATGTGTCGATATTTCAACCGCAAAAAGAGAAGTGAAATGAAATTAATGAAAATGAAATCTTGTCATGTTTCATTCATTTATAGAGGGACAAACCTGTTCTTGAACAATGGTGTGGAGAGTACGGTGGACATCACGTGCCATCCCCTTAGCGTCACCACATACGTAAACATAGCCTCCTTCGGAGATCATATTCCATAGTTCCGAGGCCTGTTGTTTGTATTAGCAGAAAGATTTAGATACAGATAAGTATAATGGATGGCATAGATTCACTGGTGTGATTTAGTTCGATTCATACCTTCTGCGCCATCTTATGCTGGACATATTCCTTGGTAGGCCCGTCGCGTGAGAATGCAAGGTCGAGCTCAGAGATGACTCCTTCTTTAAGGAATTTGTTCAATTCATCTTCATAAATGAAGTCCTGAGAAAGGGGGAAAACATTTTACTAAAGTTGGCAAAAAATTTAAGGTTTCGATGTATTTATATAAGCAGTGACGCGATTGCTAACCATTTTGCTGTTCCTGCAACCGAAGAACAATACAGCAGGACCAAGTTCTGCACCAGATTCCTTCAGAGCTAATCTTTCCTGAAATATAAGCCGGAATTTGCTATCTCATCATCTAGACATAAATCCACACGGGTAAAAGAGGTAAATACATGATCGATAGAAACGAACCTGAAGGAAACCCCTGAATGGGGCCAATCCAGTTCCGGGGCCAATCATTATAATCGGAACTTTAGGATCTGAAGGAAGTCTGAAGTTTGAGGTCCGAACAAAGATCGGAGCAGAAGAACAGTTGGGACTCTCCTCCAATGGAATGGCATTCTGTTAAAGAGGTAGAAGTTGAGACTTCGACAAATCAACAAAATGGATTAAAATTGAGTTGTGAAACAAATTGTAGCTGAAAATACCTTCATCCATGTGGAGCAGACACCCTTGTGGATTCTTCCTGCTGGGGTCTTCTCATACACTAATGCACAAGTAACGTGAATTCTTGAAGGTGCAATCCTGAAGTAGAAATTGTATAACATCGAGAGTTAAGATGAGGAACATGATAGAGAATGAAGTATACAAGAAAAGGGAAGCTAAAATGGACATAGACACTCACTTTGGGGAGGATGAAATAGAATAAAACCGAGGCTGCAGGCGAGGAGCAATTCCAGCAAAGAAAACACCAAGAGGGGGCTTGGTAGATGGGAAATCAGCCATGACCTCGAGCAGGCTTCTTTGTCCAGCAACGACATACTGTGCGTATTCCTCCTGAAATACCGGTGTATATACTCATAAGTAACATGGAAAACAATTTCAGAAATTAAAGAAGATAAGATATTCACATTTGAACACATTAATTCTTAAAACATGTTCGAACCTTTCCAGCAGGGGAAGCAAGATGTTTGAGGCGATCAGCTTCAGCAGGATCAGAAGCATAGGCAGCCAATGCCGTCAAAGCAGACTGAGAATAAACAAAATAAATTGTTCATTATCTGAGTATCAAACAAGAAAATTTTAGTGAATAATAGAATGACGTAACAGCAATAAACCTTTTTGGGAGCATTCAAAAGATCTGCATATAAGCTTAGAGCTGTTCTCAAAGTGCAAGGTGGGAATGGAGGAGGCAGGGCACTTCCACCGGCGTCCTCATTATCAGTGTGAATTGAGAAGAATGTTTGTGGAGACACACCGAGCAATCTTTCAGCTTCCTCTACAGTCTCTATCAAGTTCTCACAGAAAACTCCCACGTGATCCCCTGTCTCATACCTGAGGAATCGAAGAATAAGTTAAAACGATTCACTCTTAACCAATTATAAGCTAAATGTCAAATAGGGAAAAGCAGACTCACTCTAATCCAGTGCCAGCTATGTCAAATTCCAAGTGAGTGCAAGAGCGATCAGATAGAGGAGTGTGAAGCTCTTTCTTTACAGCAACATTTGCTCTAGAAGAAAAGAAAAAAATAAACACCGTTAGGCGAAAGGAAAATAATATACAATCCACAAAGATGCAAATGTGGAACCCTTCATCACCTGCATGGATGCTGAGCGTCATAGGAAGCATTGCCGTTGGCATGGCCATTAGCTAGGCCATTCTCTGAGGTAAGCTCCTCTGGTTGATCATGGAACTCAACACGGTACTCCAAAACTGCAGCAGTGTATGGAGTAGTTGCGGTTGTTGCATCGTCCTCATCATGGAGCAAACTATCCAACTCAGGCCACACATTCTCACGCCTAGTTTGACAAGTCCAAAACTAATTATTTTAAAAAATTATGATACATGGAAAACGGAGAGACTTCATTGAGTGAAGAATGATAAATACCATGCGGAGAAATCATCTTCAATGCATTGGTCATCATCTCCAAGACCCACAGGGACAAGCCTCTTACCACCTGGAGTGATTACGGAACAGGTAAGTAAACCGGGACAGATCAATGAGAACAAGGAATCATCTCACTTAACAACTTTTCACCTGATAATCCTATTTAAGTTCACTACTACACATACTGAATTCATCAAGTACAGAATTCAATTTGATAACAACATTACACCACAGATGCCATGGAATTCCATTAACAGAGTAAAACTTTCAAACGAAAAACTACTCCTCGGAATCAGCATACCTTGCTCATGAAGAAGATCATCCACCACTATAGCAATCTGTTATCAAATAAAATCAAAACAAATAGCACGTAACTACGAAATTCTGCAGAAATTGCACATTCACAGCGAACATATACTTATACCGATATACAAACCTTGTTGAAATGCTCGTACTGCCTGTTTCCAAGGCCAAATACACCATAATGAAGATCCTTGAACATGTCCCCCCTATCTTTTCCCTGCACCATCAAACACCATTAAAATCAAAAACCCGAACCTCAGAAACCAAAGGTAAAACAAAAAAGCTTTAACTTTTTTACCTCAGCAAACCATTTGTAAAATCTGGCAGCATTGTCGGTAGGCTCACCATCTCCGTATCTGCAACCAAACAACCCCCAACCAACTCAATTAATTTACATGTTGAAAAAGTAAGACTACTTTACCCACACGCGCATAGACATAAACAGTTTCATCCATAACCGGAAAAAAAGGTGCAACTTTATGCAATTGAGAGTCATGATCCAATAATTGAGAAACCTACGTTGCCAAGAAAAAGAAGGCATAAGTTTCCTTCCGCAACTTCTCCTCATACTCCTCATCATCAGCTGCATAATCATCCTACACCGATCGAAAAAGGCGATTACAAAAAATGTAAAAATGAATAAATCTACTGAAACTGGAGAGGTAAAAAACAATTCTTACCATGTCAACTACTCTGAATTTGACCTGTGGGTATCTAGCTTTGGCTTCTTCGGCAAGTGCCTATTATACAGCAGCAAAATCAAAAATCAAAAATCAAAATCAAAATCAATTAATCTGAAATTTCCAAGAAGAAATTGAAAGAGAGTAGATCAAATAACAAAATTGCCCCTCATGATTATCAAATTTATGATCAGACCCCATGATTAGCTGCTTCGTTCCCAATGATTAACAAGATCAATCAGTAATTTCGAATTTCAGATGCAGCTACTACCTTGAATCACAGTTCTTAGAGGAGAATCTCGATGTAATTTCAACTTTTCAAAAGGAATTTCATTCTCAGTTAAAAGTAAACAAACTTCCTTCCTCAATTTTTGTACCTTCGCAAAACCTTCAGCAGTACCAGTCTGCGTTCCGAAGAAGATGGTAACCCTCTTCTTCCCATCGTCGGCCTCGTCCGCCTCCGACATCGACTTCGGAACCACCAGCTTCGGCAGCTCCACCGGCTTGTTCGCCGATCCGGCTCCCCGCCGCCACATCAGGTACACGACGCACCCCAGGAGCACCGCCACCGATGTGGTGAGTATCATCATGAGATCCTTGTTCTCCATCAGCATCGCCACCACCGCCGGCTGCGCCGCCTCCGCCGAGCCGTTCGAGTTGTCGAGCTTCACTCCCTTGAAGATCGCAGCCATCAAATCGAACGTCGACAGCTTCTCGGAAGCAGAATCCATGGCGCCCGTGAAGTATAAATAAACAGAGAGAAATCCGATTCAATTCGAACAAGAACACCTCTGCTTTTCTCCCGATATTCAAAATCAGAGCCTCTCCGCGTCTGTGGATTCCGATGTTGAGCTCTGAAGAACTCTGCTCAGACAGCGTAGGTGAGTTTGGAGAGACTCTGACTTCTACGGAATGAGAGAGAGAGAGAGATGAATTGTTGGGAGTTTATAAGCAGAGGGGAGAGAGAGAGAGAGAGAGAGAGAGAGCCGATGCAAACGCCTACCAAACCAGACCGGTCAAAAACCCCACCTAACCTAAACACTAACCTTGGTTAGATCGGTAAATTCTCATTAATATCGTTTTCCCTATTAATTATTGTTTTTTAATATTATTATAGGGATAAGGTGCAAAAATGCCCTTAAACTTTACATGGAAGAGCAAAAATGCCCTTAATGTATGTTTTGGTGTAAAAATACCCTTAAACTTCACATGGAAGAGCAAAAATGCCCTCAATATATGTTTTTGTGCAAAAATGCCCAACTTTCACTATTAAATGGTGCAAATATACCATTAACTTATAAAAAAATTATCAGTCGTCATTTAATACACTCTATATGCACAAAATAAAAATCCATGTTGAAACGTTTATTCTCATACTTCCATCAGTAGGTTATGTTACTTGTGAATTTCCATAATTTTCAAAAAAAAAATAAAATAATACTCCCTCCGTCCACCTATTTCTGACACGCTTTCCTTTTTGGGCCGTCCACCTATTTCTGACACGTTTCCTTATTCGGAAATAATTAGCCACTAAGTAGGTTGATTAGTAAATCCCTTATTACACTTAACATTCCATACTTAAATCTCATCCACTCATTTTTCTGCACGTAGTTCAATATAATTTAAATTTCGAAAGTTTAAATTATTATAACTTGCTCGTTTGTTATCGAAATTTTATGATTTTTATATCAAATTAAAGGTCTTTATACGATCTTTCATTTAAGATCAGACAAGAACATGTTTTTATGCATATATGATGCTCTGTTTCTAAAATATGTTTATTCCCTACAAAATACACTTTATACACTACACCCCAAAACACTATACACTTAACACACTAACCACTCCCGTCTTAAAACCCGTGCAAAAAGCAAACGTGTCAGAAATAGGTGGACGGAGGGAGTAATTTAATACAGTAAAGAACAACACTTTGATGTTAATCCTACCAACTCCACTATATATATCAAACGTTGCTACTATTTTGACTTCCAATTTATCTAAAAGAAGAACATTCTAACCATGTACATTTATTGTAACCAAGTACAAAACTAGCACTACAAAATCAGATATTTGAAAAACTAATTTCATTTTCTTCCTTTCTGATTCCTTGTAATTTCCCGCCATCTTTTACAAGTTTTTTTTTCATACATATGTGTTTAGTATTGGGTTTTTGGATTCATGTTTTTCAATCTAGTTGTGCAATATGATAAGATACCAAGATTGAAATTGCATTCATTGTCTTCTTGATGTTTAGATTTGAAGGTGGAGGCAAAATAAAAATTATAAGTTGATGGAGTTACAAAGTTAATGAAAGAAAAAAATATACTACGTATATATATATATATATATATGTTGTGTTGGAGCCTCGATCCATATCTAGTTGTCAAATACATTAAAATCGAACAACATTTTTTTTTTTCTTGTAAAAAGTAATATTTTAATTTTTTTTGAGATAAGAAATCGGAAGAGTGAGAAATGAAGAAATCATAAAGTAATGATTTTAATTTCTAACAAAGTTAATGGTGTATTTGTACCATTTAATAATGAAGTTGGACATTTTTTGCACCAAAACATACATTGAGGGCAATTTTGCTCCTTCATGTAAAGTGTAAGGGCATTTTTGCACGAAAACATACATTAAGGGTATTTTTGCTCCTCCATATCAAGTTTGAGGGTATTTTTGCACTTTATCCCTATTATTATATGGAAAATTAGGGATTTCAGTTACTACTAATTAAATAATCTTCTTATTTTCCGGTTGGCTCTTGATTTAATTGCTAAGAAAATAGTCTATTTCTATTCTTTAAAGCCTATTATATAGATCAAAATGCATTAATGACTTGCAAATATAATAATGTTATTATATCGAGATAACACATTCCAATATTTTACGTTACACGTCCGTATAATTTTTGAATCTGATTCGAGTAAACGTGAACAAATTAATTTTATAATAATCTCGATCAAACAAAATTTTAAAAAAATAAAAATAAAAAAAGGAAAGGAAATAAAGAAAATAGAATGCCTACTTTCTTTAGCCTAGGGTGAAAATTAATTACTTAATTAGCATATGTTTAATACGCATACTTTGAACATAACCTTGATTACAATTAACCGCATAACAGCGGTCATTGCTATTAACGGCCGTTAAGTATTAAATATAATAATGTGACTAAATTGCCCCTCTGGAATTGGTTGGAAAATACTGAGTAGATTTTTTCTAAGAAAAGGAATAAAAATGATTTTGGATTTAGTGAATCCCCGAAATGCCCTTTCTTGTTGTGTAGTGGAAAGAAGCTTGAGGGGAAATAATACCCTCGTGCGTCGCGTGTAAACATCTCCTCCCTGTGTTGTGGCTACACCACTCATTTTACTCCACGTGGTTTTTTATTTTGAGAAGAAATTTTATGTGATTGTGACTAATTTCCGGTTTATTTGCCGCCTAATTATTAAATTTATACAGATATAAGTCGAATTGCATTATTGATCTCGGTATGATTTACGACTATTATTAACAACGTAAGTGTTAATGTAGCACAACTAGCAAGACATTGAAGAATATTCATGCTCGAAAGATCGATGGTCCAAATTTATTTGTATTTTTTACTCAAATTTTGATTTGATGTGAAATCGTCGATAATTCGTGTATACGGGTTCTGCCATGGGCCTAAATAAGGAGTACAGTTGTCTAGACCCAAAATCGAAAAAGGCCCAATGTAGTGCTAATAATACATGTCCATGTTATATTAAAAATTAACCAAAGCCCATAATTTGAACAATATAAGACTTGAAAATAAAAATTAATACGCATTAGAATTATGAAAGCGCATACCTTTTTGTACAGCTAATATTCAAACACGTATATTGGATATTAATAGCTTCGTTGACTTATATAGAGACATTTAAATATTATTAAACTTTTATTTATTTATTGTGCAATCGTCATAAATTTTACAATTACATAATTACGTGTATATGTTAATAAATCTATATATATGAATAAAATTTAATATTAATCTGCGTAGAAGAATCATGCACCACAAATTAATATAATCATGCATTGCCCACTTTAATAATTGCCTCCAACCTAATATAAATAAATTCAAAATGTCCCATATATATTAATTATTTTGTTCACTTTTGAAATTTTTAGATTTTGTTTTGTCCTTCTATATAGTCCTTGTTATAGATTTTTTTATGTCACGATTCAAATGTTTTTCTCGAGCTCCAAACAAATGAGACACACCGTAAAAAGATTACTCCCTCCGTCTCATATATATTATCTCACTTTATTATCATGATACATTCGATTAAATATAAAGTGAGACGATATAAATTGGACAGAGAGTATAATTTTACTTATTACTACCTCCATCTCACTAAATTGGCCTCATTTATTTTATTGACTTTTTCGGCACGCGTTTCCACCGAAACTTAGTACGAGGTTTAAAATATAATTTCGAAATATTTTTTCGTTTACGGGATACATCGACACTCATAGTATCCCGTAAACAAAAAAATACTTCGAAATTATATTTTAAAACTTGTACTAGGTTTCGGTGGAAACGCGTGCCGAAAAAGTCAATAAAGCAAATGAGGCTAATTTAGTGAGATGGAGGTAGTACTATATTACTACTTTATATTGTCCAAAATTTACATCAAAATCGAGCTTGATAAGAATATTTGGACATAAAAGTCAATTGAATCCTTTTTGTTCCTATATTTCAAAAGAGGTAATAATTAATTAATTAAATGGGAATCGGTTATGAATTCGGTGATAAGGTGATTTTCCAATCTCCCCTCTCAACTGCAAATCTGCGGATGAAGAAAAGTGCAATTTTTTTTTTTAATTATCGTAACAATTTCATCGCTTATATTCAAGTAACGCGTGAAATTGAATGCAACAATTACAATTGATTTTTTTCGTCTCGTGTAATTTTGAGTACACTGAATGATCAGACATAAGAACAAGAAAATCCATAAGGAAGTGCCAAAAACAAAATATATAGGAGTTTATTAATTGATGTGGTTGATAAAACAGCCGGATTAACTAACTACTGATTCAAACATGGATAGTTGAGACAAAAGAAAACAAACAAATAATTCCATTAAATTAAAAGTAAAATACACATATTTTATGCATAGTGTATTTATTTATATTAAATAATTAAATGAATTTCGTGATAATCAATCGTGCTGGATGTGATCTGTGAAATCCCTCGAACCGCAGATATTGCATGTGCATTCTTAACTACAATAAATCCATTTTTATATAATAAAGTCTTCGATCATGTTTTGTAATATAACATCGATTGTCAACTTAAGTATCATTAAAAACTGCTCCCTCCGTCTTTTTCATAACTGTCCTCGATCATCAAATTACACATACGAATAACATCGTAGAATTTTTTATTTTATGTTTGAGCAATGAAAAGTGGGAGCAGTAGTAGTTTACTAGTGTGTAATTAATAAGTAAAGTAAAAATAGGAGCGTGACAGTAGATTAATTAGTGGCACTATTATTTAATTTCTGAAATGCACCACTGTTTCACGTGCGATATTATTTGCTTGTTGAATAAAATTATAATATATGGTTGTGAAAAGATGGATTCACATTATTAATTTATGTCAGATTTTTTGTGGTAGATATTCAAACACCAGTATCTTTGATGGTTAGGTTTGTACCCTTCAACTAACTAACCCATTTGTGGAATTGTACATTTAATAATTAATTAACTCTTAAGCAGCCTAATTATCTCTTGTAACACATTTCTCGTTTTTTATAGCTGTCTCGTTCAAAACGTCGCGTGTCTATACTTTTTTACATACGGCGGCAATAAATTTAAACTAGTAAATGCCAATGTATTTGAATTGAATTCAGAATACATTCAAAAAATCTTCGTGATTAATAATTTTCGTGATCGCGAAGTATTTGTTATTTCTTCATTTACCGATTTTTTAGAATATACTTTAATACTATTTTGTTATTCGTCTTTCCTTTTCGGAATTTTCAAAAGAAATAATAGCGAGAAAACTAATTATAATAACTTTTCCTTTTCGGGTCGTCCTCGTCTTGGCCGACCTTCCACTGTAATGTTTGCCTGCAACTGATATATAGTAACAGTCGCATAACAGCAAAATAAATTCTTCACCGCCAAAGTCAACGTTAACTATTCCGACGACTATCCACCTCCAATGCCTTCGCATTTCATTTATTATTAAATAATAATATCAATATATAATACTACTTTTTTTCTGAATATTTCGTCAAAGTTGGCATGAATACTTGTGTGTTGACCGAATCGACGTTTGACCACATTTGTTTTACTTTCCATTATATTGCATGCATGGCACTGCATGTATTCGACCAAATTTATTTATTTTATTAAGGTTATGGCCCTTTTTCACGATGCTCAGTTGATTATATACTACACGACATTTGGTAGGGCTGACAACTTTTGACACGTCACGATAATTCGACACGAATACACACGAAATTAATGTGTTCGTGTCTAGGTTTATTGGGTTCGTGTCACTAACAGGTCGACACAATAAGGACCTGAAAATTTCGTGTCGGGTTCGGGTTGGGTTCGTGTCGGGTTCAAGTAACCTGCTAATATAAATATTTAATCATTTTATTTTTTTGACTAATAAATTACTTCTAATTCGGGTAACTTCACAATCTTCTCACTTGCCCGTATTCCTTATTTTATAACTTGATTTCGTGTTGGGTTCGGGTTGGTTCGTGTCAGTATTGTGTTCGTGTTGAGTTCGAGTCGTGTTCAGGTTTTTCAGGTCGTGTTCGTGTTCAGGTTTTAAAAAAAAATAACGGATCGTGTTCAGGCTTGGGCTTAACAGGTTCGTGTCACTATCAGGTCGATACGATAACAACCCGACACGCACGAATTGTCAGCCCTAATATTGTGAAGAAGCGGTTTTCGATAAATCAATGGTCGAGTCGACCCAATGTTAGTAGCCTGAGACAGAGAGAGTCGAGAGAGCTTGAATAATTTTAATTAGCTTTCCAAAGAAGGAGGCGAGCTTAATAGTTAATTAATCGAGACGGAATGGGTATATGACGTATGAAATATGAAAGTGGGAAAAAGATTAGTATATGATTAAAAGTAAAATGAAAATATTAAAATAATGAAAAGTCACAGTTGGCGAACTGCATACAAAATTTTCTGTCAATTATATTGAATTATAGTCGATGGGAAAACGAAGTGGAAAAGGAAAAGGTGAAAATTCACCTTTATAAGGTACGGAGTATGTAATATGTATACATGCACTTTTTCCACAACATTAATTAGTTTAATTAGAGATAAATTGACCGTTGTTTTTCCTTCTAATTATTTCGGAACAAAATAAATTGACGTAAAAAATATATTCAGTCGAAAATGCACTAATAAGAAGTCCAATCATGGAGGAATCAATATCAATATCAATATATATATAATAGCGTTATGGATCTTGATCCTACGTGGCATCGCGTATGATTTTTATGAATATTTTCGAATATTCTCATTGATTTGGCTTATTAATGAATTCTGTCCCACATCGATTTTTTACAAAAACTTAACAATGGATTACCTATATAAATAGATCCATATATTTCTAACAAAATTCATCTTTAATTTGAGAAACTACATAATCAATCACTACAAGAAAAAAGGTAAAAGACAACAGCAAAAACCCGTTGTCTATAACAAATTCTTCTGTTGTCTATCTTCTGCTTGTCTATTAGGGGGCGGCGATAGACAACAGGTGTCTATTAGGGGGCGGCGATAGACAACAGGCGAGGGCATGTTGTCTATAAGCATATAGACAACAGGCAAGAACCTGTTGTCTTTCAGCGAACGTTTAATTGTCTATAAGCCTATAGACAACAGGCGAGACCTGTTGTCTTTCAGCGAATGTTTTGATTGTTATAGACAACACATGTTGTTGACCATTGTCTATATTCTTATAGACAACACTAAATTCGACTGTTGTTTATTATTATTATTATTATTATTATTATTATTATTATTATTATTATTATTATTATTATTATTATTATTATTATTATTATTATTATTATTATTATTATTATTATTATTATTATTATTATTATTATTATTATTATTATTATTATTATTATTATTATTATTATTATTATTATTATTATTATTATTATTATTATTATTATTATTATTATTATTATTATTATTATTATTATTATTATTATTATTATTATTATTATTATTATTATTATTATTATTATTATTATTATTATTATTATTATTATTATTATTATTATTATTATTATTATTATTATTATTATTATTATTATTATTATTATTATTATTATTATTATTATTATTATTATTATTATTATTATTATTATTATTATTATTATTATTATTATTATTATTATTATTATTATTATTATTATTATTATTATTATTATTATTATTATTATTATTATTATTATTATTATTATTATTATTATTATTATTATTATTATTATTATTATTATTATTATTATTATTATTATTATTATTATTATTATTATTATTATTATTATTATTATTATTATTATTATTATTATTATTATTATTATTATTATTATTATTATTATTATTATTATTATTATTATTATTATTATTATTATTATTATTATTATTATTATTATTATTATTATTATTATTATTATTATTATTATTATTATTATTATTATTATTATTATTATTATTATTATTATTATTATTATTATTATTATTATTATTATTATTATTATTATTATTATTATTATTATTATTATTATTATTATTATTATTATTATTATTATTATTATTATTATTATTATTATTATTATTATTATTATTATTATTATTATTATTATTATTATTATTATTATTATTATTATTATTATTATTATTATTATTATTATTATTATTATTATTATTATTATTATTATTATTATTATTATTATTATTATTATTATTATTATTATTATTATTATTATTATTATTATTATTATTATTATTATTATTATTATTATTATTATTATTATTATTATTATTATTATTATTATTATTATTATTATTATTATTATTATTATTATTATTATTGTTATTATTATTATTTTTTAATTATTATTATTATTTTTTTATTTATTTATTTTTTACCTTGAATTTGTTTTATCAAATTTCTATTCAAACAATATCTAAAAGTAACTATAGATTTAAATCCAAAAATTTTTCATATATTCAACATAAAAAAAAAGTACAATCTTCTCACAATGTATATGATCATAACATATACAGTATTCTCTAACTAAATACTAGACTTTTCTTCAAAATAATACTACAATATCCAACTAACTAATACCTTCTTTCTTCCATCCACGAGCATAATTCGGCAAAAATTCATCGAAGAAGCTTTCATCTATATAGAACAAAAATAATATACAACATATTAAAAAACTCAAACTAATCAAACTTATAAATATTCAAATCCAAAAAGAACTTCGATTATATTGAACTCACCATAATCATCACTTGGTAAAATCGGATACGAACTCCGCCCATTCTTTACGGACTTCATCGATTTCCTCTTTAGAATAAAAACCTTCAGAAATCGGATACGAACTCCGCCCATTCTTTACGGATATCTATTTCCTCACTACAAGAAAATGTGTTATAGACAACAGGATATAGACAACAGATTTAGTAGTTGTATTGTCTATATTGATATAGACAACAGTTTTAATCTAAACTGTTGTCTTTAATTTTAATTTTGTGTTGTTTTTATTGACAACAGCAGAAAACGTGTTGTCTATATCGTTGTAGACAACGGGTAAAATAAGCCGTTGTCTATTACCGCTACAGTTTTATATAGACAATGGATGTCTGAGCTGTTGTCTTTAACCGTGTTTTTCATTTATTTGACAACGGACAATACTCTTGAAGACAACGGAATCCTCCACCGTTGTCTATACGTTTAAGAAATCCCTAATTTTTGAAAAACCCCTCTTTTGATTTAGTGCAAATCCGCCATTGTTGAAGCTTCACTGAGTGCCCCTCCCTCCCGTGGCCGTTCGAGACGTCGCCCAAATCTTCCTTGAGCAGGTCATCGACGCCGAAATCCTTCCACCATTTCAGCGTGTTCTTCAGCATCGAGAGGGATTTCAGCGCTGGCACGCACCTTCAAGTCTCGGGCGCGGAGGAATTTCAGCAAAACGACCTCTGAATCAGTCTTCATCTCTTCGCCTTAGCGCACTGCGTCTCCGTCTGAATCTCGGAAAAATACAGCAGGTAGAAACCGATCTGAAACCGATCTCGCTGAATTTTGCTTTTGCTTTTTCATTCCCTTTGGATTAATGTTTGCCCAACAGCTTTGCTACACTTAAATCTTCGAATATGGAGCTTCCACCTTCGATTGATGCCCACCTCCAGCGCTGCAGAGATTATGGAGTTTCCACCTTCGATTATTAGGAAATATTTTTCTCCACTTTCTACACTTAAATCGAAATTTTATTTAGTGATTGAACTCTAATTTTTTGATTTAATTCGATTTTTCACAGAAGGTGCTACCGCCGCATTGAAGCACAGAAACAATCTGTGTGACTGATTCTACTCTTCTTTCCCCGAATCTTCGCCTTCGCCTTCTTTCTTGAACTTCGGCTCAGCCTCCTCGCCTGCATTAGCTACCTCCGTTACGGACCAACGGCGCCACTGCGTTGTAATTTTGCAAAGAGTTCTCTCCGGCATATTCTGCTTCTTTCGATTCAAAGGTACGATCTGTTCGAAGAAGTTTTCTTTTATTGTTTGTTTGATTTATTCTGCTTATCAATCTCGTGGGATTTTGCAACTGTATATATGTGTCTCTCTGTTAGTAATCATGAAGTATGGGATTTTGGTTTTGTATTCCGTGATTTTGGTTCTGTGTTTGCAGTGGCTCCGTAACGATTCAGCTGAGTTTTAGAGATTAGATTGCTTTAAGCTGCTTATCATGCCTGTAGCTGGTTTCCTTCTTTTTTTTTTTTTTGGTTCTTTTGTTCTCGTTCTCTCTCTCTCTCTTTGGGAAGTATGAGCCGTTATTTAGTTTTGAAGTATTGTATTATGGACATCATACATTTGATTCAGTTTAATTTTTACATTTGTCTTCTGACTTGTGTGTGCTGTTTTCAGTTTGTATATTCAGTTTGGAAAAACTCTTTTGCAAATAAAATTGGACTGACGTAGACTTCGAAGTTGATTCTAAGATGGACTGAATTTAGTTCTCTGCTTATGCCCCCCATTTGCTCACTCAAAAGAACACACAAAGGAAATTGGACTGAATTTAGTTCTCTCATTTATTATTTTCTTTTACTTGCCACTGCTGTCAGTTTCTGTATATGCTTAGACTAGACAAGAAGCTAATGCCTAATAATAAAAAAACTTGACATGGAATATAAAAATACTCCACTTTGTTGAATGAAAGGGTTCTCAGCTCACTTATGATTGTGCTAAAAGTAAAAGTCTTAGTTTTAACAAATGAAAGTGTTTTATTGTATTTCAGAAAATGCTTGAAAGTAAAGGATATTTAGAATGCACTTTGCCTTTTTGCAAATGTAGTGTTATTCTTTTACCTTCTGGACAGCTGGAATGTAAAAACTTGCTTAAACTACCTGATCTGGGCAAACATTAATTTCTTTTCCCATTTCATTTCTTTTTCTTTTTCCAAGTTTAGATTCTCAAATTTAGGATTGGTGCTCAACTCTCAGAAATATAGACTTAATTGTAGTGCTTCTAGATTGTTACCGGAAGGATTGTGGCTCCCTCTCAAAGGATGAGTTTGTACGGAGTAATAAATATGCTTGAATTTTAGGTAAAGACATGCTGATGAATGACATGTTTCATGAGTTTTCTTTTATCTTTCTAGCAGCTGCATCACAACACAAATCCTACAAAATTGAAACCTAGGCTATGCACAAGGAAAAGTAAACAAGATAAAAGAAATAAAGAATAGTTAGTAGTGTTGATTAGTAGTGTCTGTGGTAAAAATGAATTTTAATAGTCAACTAGCTAGGAGTATGTATGTATTTATTATAGGAGGAAATTAAAGTGCATGTATATATATGCATGCATGTTGAATTACCACAACTAATTAACTATTAGTCACTAGCTGCTTCGATTAATGCTACTGTATAATTACTTCACTCTTTAGTTTGTGCCTGCATTAATTGACCTTGTATCTCTCAATATATGTTCAACTCCACCATAAAGAAACGATCGAGAAATTTTATATTTTGGGAAGAAATTAGTGTACGAAACTCTTTCTTGTTTTTAACATTTTATTTAAAAGTATACGATAAGTATTTGTGTTGATGCAAGATGTTTTTGATCACTAGTGCCAACAACAACCAGATGGAAAGCGGTGTGGATTTTATGTTATGCAATATATGAAAGACCTTATTGAAAATTGTGGATCGAAAAGACTTATCCCAATATCATCGCTGGTAAGTTGAATAAAATTTTAAATTTGATTGTTTTACTCGATCAAAAATTAAATTCATTTTTGTTTATTTGCTAGTTTTCTGGAGGTTTTTATTCTAAGGAGGAAATTGATGAAGTTCGTACAAAGTGGGCTGAGTTCGTATCTGATTTTGCTGAATCTTGACTATGGTGAGTTAATTACTAATGATATTTTCTCAGTACTATTTTAAAATACTTATATGTTTATTGTTTTGAATATGTTGAAATTTCTTTTTGTTGTGTAGGTGAAAGTTTGTTCGATGACTTCTCTCTAAGAGATTGCAAAATTTAGTAGTTGATAAGTATAGACGGATAATTATGCTAGCATTGTTTAGAAATACTTTAGTATTTGGTTTGAACATATATGTCATGGATACATACAACATTATGACATATTGTTATCTTTTTTTGTTGTAAAATAGTGAGATATTATTTATGGAATTCAATAGTTTATTTAACTTTTAGTATTTGGTTAAAATAGTATTTTCAATATTGGTATTTATAAAATATAGCAAATTTACAGGAAAAAAAAAAAGAAAAAAAAAAGACAACGGTTTAAGTTGCTGTTGTCTATAACTATATAGACAACGGCTAACATTTGTGTCATCTATAGTATAATAGACCACATGAATGGTCAAGCTAATAGACCACACGTTTTGTCCGTTGTCTATACATTTATAGACAATAGGTATTTAGCTGTTGTCTATAACCGCCCCTAATAGACAACACAGCCATAGACAACACCAAAATTCATTATAGACAACAGGTTTTTGGTGTTGTCTATTAGTGAAATTCTTGTAGTGCCTCTTTATATTTTCAAACTATCTTCTCTTGCAGCTTTATCTTTGCTCTCTAACTGTGATACTAAGGGGCTCTTTAACTTTGTTCTGAATCATGTAGGAGTTTATAACAAAGGAATCATACAAGCTTCAAATGATACATGTGAGATGTTTAGCAGAATTGGAATTGAAAAGTTGATCAACACTGACCTCACTAGTTCATTCTGCTTCCTCTGTTGTAGCTGGTTCAATTTGTGCACTGATTTCAGGAACTTGGGCTCTTTTCATCCATAAAAGCTACGCAACAGAAGTTTCTCTCTACACGTTCTTAGCCGGTTACTTAGTGGTATGAACTCATAACCTACAGACAAAAATCATAATTGTGATGACTGAAAATTACTTTAACTTTTTACAAAATGCAGACTAGAGTGGCCATGGCATGGGTGCAGCATATTACGTTGCTTATGCAGAAAATCCACAAAACCAGCAATTTGATGGTACGATTCCATATTACATTCAGGCCCTACAGAGATTACAGGCATAAGTTTGGAACTGCAAATAGATTACATGCATTCGTTCTCCTTAATTCATCTCCTTGTACAGAGAAGAGCCATTCACTATCTTCAAAGAGTTCATTGGTTCATGTTTGTGGAACACATTAGTTCGAATTCTTTGTATTAAATATTTTGTACTACTACTTTTCATAAGGTAAGAAGACATATTAGTGGAAAACATAAATTCTAGAAATGCAATGAACTCCAACGTGCAGCTGTACTACTGCAGAAAATATTATTATCATATGTTAATGTTCTCAACTCAACCAAAACCCATTTTGTATGTATACCTTAACCATACATGTATACTGAACCTGCATAATTTCTTTCAAGAATTCAATATAAATGGAACATGTAAACCCAGTGATTCTAGACACATGGCATAATATTCAAACAATGTCTCTAACAATTAGTTAGTTTTGCACAACACAAATCAAAGCATCATGAATCCGTTAACAGACTACTGAGAATTTGCCATCAATAGACAGAACAAGACAGCCTAGAAAATTGGTAAGCTGCAACAACATTAAGCAGGCAAAGTTCAGTCCATATGTTTACAATGGTATGAAAATGAATAAAATAAATAAATAAATAAGAGAGATGCAATTAGTGGATGGATTCTCGAGTTAACAGAGTCGGATCAAGCCACTAGAAATCATTAAAACCAAAATAAAAGGTCAAAGATAGTGCACTCCAGTTACATAAGGAATTCAAAGGCTTTCACCTTTCATGTTCTCTACACGAGCCATAGATTAGTTAGTTAATTTAATGACTCAATTTAGTTAGTTAATTTAATGACTCAGTACAGATTATGTTCTTTTCTTAAAGTCTACTACAAATTATGTTATTTTCTTTAAGTACTGTAGAACTCACCTTGATAATGTGAGAGATCAGTCCAGGAACAAGATGCATCTGAAAACAGAACGAAACAATGCAAGCAGACGTTAAAGTTTATACCTAGCAAAAAGCAAATTATAGAGAAAATAAGTTTGGACAACGATCAAGAAGGAAATATTAATTGCTATTCATTTAAAATACCAACCAGGAACATAACAGACATATCTTAGGTATTCTTCTATTTCACATCTACCACCTATTTTTGTGTCTTGAAAACACACTAAAACAATCACCACAAAAATCTGCAATAAAATAGTCTATCTTAGGTATTCTTAGACTTTCAGAATCCTACTTCATAACTAATATTACATAATTCATAAGCACATTCCCACTCACTCCAGACAACTAGAAGTTTTTTCGCTGAAAGCAACACACTTATCTTAAGTAGCGGGAGTGAAACACAAAACATAGGTCCAAACCTCCATGTAAATATTGTAACAAGATTATTCTATATACGTTCAATTTCGCTCATGCAATAATAAAAGCAAAATCAGAAAATCAGTTTCTTTGTGGACTTTTATCGAGCAGGTAGGAGAACATTGGACAATATTATTCTATCTGCATTCAATTTCGCTCCTACGAGTCCATCGGACATACAAGAAATTGACTTGCGATGAGGGTAGGGGAGGTTGGCTGGAACAACGAGCGGCGCCTGGAACGGTGACTAGCGCGGCAGGGCAGTGCGACAGTGTTGGTCTTCCCGAATGGAAGAAGTTTTCAAGCAGGAGAGAAGGGCTTCTTTATTCCGTCCGGTTGCAGTGAGGGCAGTGACGGCTGGCTGGAGCGAAGAGTGGCCCGGCACGGCGGCAGTGTTGGATCGTTCGGCGAAAGGGAAGAAGTTATTCAGATTCAAATGGGAGATAAGGTGTGGTTGTGTTGGCGCTGAGTTTGAAAATTTTCAATTCAATCGGGTGGGTCTAGTATTGAAAAGATATGGAAAGATTAATTAAGTGAATAAAATATTTAAAATGGCTATAGACAACATGCCATATCATGTTGTCTAATTTAATTAAAGTAACAGCTATACACAACAAACCTAAAGTACGTTGTCTAAATAATTTAAAATATACGGCTATAGACAACAGTCGACAACCCTGTTGTCTATTATAAGTAATGCGGCGATAGACAACACATTTAATAACCCGTGGTCTATGTGTTGATAGACAACAGAATTTTCATCCGTTGTAAACTAAAACAACACGAAACAAAAATTAAAGACAACAGTTTTTGTATGGGCCGTTGTCAATATTGTTATACACAACAGAAGTATTAAAATCTGTTGTCTATTTCCTCTTGTCTATTACCACTCCGGTCCTAGCTTCTTGACTCATATTCCTTTTTGGGACGTCCCATGTTTGTTGACTCATTTCCTTTTTTGGAAAGAATTAGAGTATAATTAGTACAATTAGTAAACCCCTTATTACACTTAACATTCCATACTTAAATCTCATCCACTCATTTTTCTGCACGTAGTTCAATATAATTTAAATTTCGAAAGTTTAAATTATTATAACTTGCTCGTTTGTTATCGGATTTTTATGATTTTTATATCAAATTAAAGGTCTTTATACGATCTTTCATTTAAGATCAGACAATAACATGTTTTTATGCATATATGATGCTCTGTTTCTAAAATATGTTTAAATACATAAACCACATTACATTCCCTACAAAATACACTTTATACACTAAACATTTTCGTCTTAATTCCCGTGCAAAAAGCAAATGAGTCAAGAAGCTAGGACCGGAGTGGTAGCATTTTTCTTGTAGTGAATGTAAAAAATCTCAAAAACAAAAATCAAACAATTTTTTAATTGTGAAAAATTACCCTAATTTTTTATTACCACAAGTGCGTTAAGGATCTCGATCCTACGTGACATCACAAATGATTTTTTTGAATATTTTCAAATATTCTCATTGATTTGGCTTATTATATATATTTAATCCAATTATATCACATTAATGAATTATGTCCCACATCGTTTTTTTACAAAAACTTAACAATGGATTACTAATATAAATAGATCCATTTACATCTCCGTCCTTAACATGTTTTTTCACTAAAAAGATAACGCAACTTGGCATATTGATCATGTACAATTGTACATGTATCTAAAAAATAGGAAACTTCTTTAATCTACTAAGAATTTGTAATAATTTATTTTGGATTAATAATCATTAAATCTATTCACTATCAATTGTCCCATATAGAATTTTTACAAAAAATTAGTGACCATGTAATAATCATTAAATCTATTCACTATCAATTGTCTCACGTTGATTGTATAGAATTTTTACAAGAAATTAGTGACAAAGTACATATATAAATAGGTCATGTATCTTCATCAAAATTCATATTTGATGTGAGGAAATGCATTACTAATTTATGCTAACGTTATATCGAACAGCGGGCTAACGGAAAATTTAACGGGCAGATCTGCACTATTCATGCTAACGTTATATCGAACAACGGGCTAACAGAAAAATTAACGGGCAAATTTACACTATTCATGCTAACGTGATATCGATCAATGAGCTAATCGAAAAATTGTGATATTACGTCTTAACGAGTTAATTGAAAAATTATAATATTACGTCTTTTTATGCTAACGTTATATCAACTGGCTAACAGAAAAATTAATGAGCAAATTTACACTATTCATGCTAACATTTTATCGAGTAACGAGCTAATTGAAAAATTATAATATTACGTCTTAACATATTTATTTTTTTATCTTCACACGTAACGGGCAGAATAAAATAATTTATATAGATAATTATGTACTCCCTCCGTCTCGGGAGATCCCGTAAAACGAATAATATTTCAAAATTATATCGTAAAACCCAAACTACGTCTCGATGGAAACGGGTGCCGGAAAAAGCCAAAAAGTAAATGGGACATTATAAATGGGACGAAGGGAGTATTTTATATTAAAATTTTATGTAAAATCACAAAATAAATTGAATCCCGTCGAATTTCGACGGGCACTGCACTAGTTAACCAAAATAAAGCGATTGTTTGAACGAGTCCAATATATACAAATTAATTAAACAATGCACTCAATTATACTAATTAATTATACTGTGATTAAGGGTTAAGATCCATTTTCATTTTTTACATTAAAAACATATTTTATATTAATCAAACTATATTTGATGTATTATAAACATTTACACACGATACATGTTAATAGTAACATATAGTTATATAATAATTGTTACTCGACTTATTCGATCTAGTAGTATAGTACGTAACACTTTCTTTCCGACACCATTACAAAACAAAGATACCATAATATTCACCAGTTGACGAAAACGCCGCCGTACTTCTCCGCCGCCGTTTTGCTGTCGATGGCGGACCTTCGGTCAGGCGCCGGAGGCGCATACTGCGGCTGCGCGTTGGCGTACTGCCTCCGCGCCTCCGCGCTGTCTATCGTCTCCGGTCTTCCTTGACTCCCCCTTTTAGGCGATTCGGCGAACGGCGTCCAGTGCGCCACGGCGGAGACGGGCGAGCTCCTGCCGTTGTCTCTGCCGTCATGGCGGTCTGGCCTCGTCTTGATCGGGGCCGGAACCGCGTAGGGCTCGTTTTCCGAGTTGTAGTAGCCTCCGGTCGTAGGCTTTGTGTGTGCGGGCGCGTTGTAGGGCTGTGAGCCGTAGGTGTTGTTTCCTTCCGGCTGCTTGTAGTGATCCTGACCGTCCGATTTCCGATGGTACGGATCTCTCGTCGGGTATTGATCGGTCGTGCGCTGCACGGGATAATTACCCGCAGCTTCGTGCCCTTTTCCTTTCTTCGTCTTTTCCTTGTCGTGGCTGGAGCCCTGCCTCCCGCCGGAGCCGTATTTCGGCTCCGAGTAGCAGACCCCGTCGCGGCAGTACTCGCCGTCTTCGTCACTGCTGTCGTCTTCATTACTGCTGGACCCGCCCCGATTGTCCCGGAAGTTTTTCCGGGGCGAGTCGTGGGGACTGTTCCCATACTTGCCCGAATAGTGCCCTCCTGGAGGGCTGTAGTGCCCTGCAGGAGGGCTATTATTGACCCCGTGGAAAGTTACCTTACGTGGCGAGTCCCCGTTGGCGTGGTTGAACTTGGGAGATCGGGGCGGGTCATGCGGGTTGACGAGGTGGGCCCCGTACTGCCTCGGGTACTGCGGCCCCTTACGCGGTGAGCCGTGAGGGGAACCACCGGCGTTGGCGTACTTCGGAGAGCGGCTGTACTCGTCACTTAGCCTAGGCTGAAGATGAGTCGGCCCGCGAGGCCAGACCTGGTCGTGCAGGTCTGGCCTCGCGGGGTAGCTGCTCATCGTGACGACCTCCTCGGAGGACGCCACGTAGCTCTCAGACGATGCGGAGTAGCCTACGACGTAGCCGTCGTAGCCTCGATTTCCGTAAGGGTGGTAGTGTGCCATGAGTGGTTATGGGAAGCTCTCTTCGATCTTTTGTAGTGTACTAGGGTTTGTAGCATGGCTGTGTTTATATAGGGAAAGTTTTTACCACTGTTCGAGGAAAAATCTGGGGTAGTGGAGGCTGTTTTCTGTTCTCAAATTCACTAAAAAGCTTCTTCCATTACAAGATTTCAAGGAATCCAATTCTTTGGAGATTTATATATATATGTCGTGAAATTGGCGCCAAGACTCCACGAATATATTTATTTTTATTTTTTTCCTTTTTCTTTTTTAGGGTTAGATAGGTATGAATAATTTTATCCAGATTGGGGAGGCAGGAATAATATTTGCATGAGTGTGGCCTTTTTTGTGATTCACGACTCACTCCTTTTTTGTGATTCACGACTCAGTGAGTCGATCAACGAAAGATTCGTGACTTGACTTAGTGATAACGGATTAAAATTGTAGGACGATAACTCCAAGTTCGAATCTTGATACACATATATGTTATATTTAATTATTCTTAATCATGAAACAAATGGAGTAAGATAAGAATCTTGGAACAAGAATTGGGCACCCTAAATCCTTCCCTAATCTTCTCAAACCTACTTAATTAGCTACTTACAAGTGGTAGATGCCGGTATTAGGCCGTTAATTATTGTTAATGTTTCCTATATAAACCGCATCAAGGCACGTTTAACACGTGCTTAATTAATTGTACGTGAATCACACACGCGCGAGTACGTATATACGCGTATAAAAGTCTTATACAAAGTTGTGACGTGTATATTTTATTTTATAAATCTTTTATTATTTATAATAATAGTTGGTACTTGGTGGTAGATGTATTAATATTCCTACAATTAATAGGCAACACGATCTTGAAAAATAGTATACTATAGTTAGGTTTCTGTTCTTCTGTTGGTAGAAGTTGCTGTGGAAATTAAATTATTCAAAGCATTTAATTGTATATATTTATTAAAGTGCTTCAGAGTTTTTAATAAAAATAATAGAAACCAAAAAATATCGTGGGCTAGTTTTTGTGATTTGGGCTGAAATTTATAATCACGGCCCAAGTCCAAAACATATAAGCCCAGTAGGGTATTTTCATTTTGTATGTAATACCAAGTAGTACTACTATTATAATTCTCGTTCCATTTTATTTGGCTTGTTTGTTGATGTGCGAGAAGTAGAGTGATAGAACGAGTTATATGAATTGAGAGTAGTAAAGTATACTACCTTCGTCCCACTAGGCCACTAATAAAAAGCTCAATTTATTTAAATTGAATATACTATAATATTCAACTAGCTCTTTATCGACGGGATGGAGGAATTACAAAAATTTCAAAACTATTATGGCTGGCTATAAGTAATTAAGTATAACTCATAAATACTCATCTCCCTCTTGCTTTTCCTTGAATACTCATCACTCACTAGCCCTCGTGATCATGAGAAATGAAAGCTCATAATTATTTTTCACAACTTTCTCAATGGCTATGTTGTTAGATTGCTTTTGCTAATTCTTTTTCATTACTCACTCTGCCTCGTTTCAGTAGTCATATTTCTTTTTTGCACGAGATTTTTTATATCGTAAGTGTTAAAAGTGGAAAGTAAAGGATCCACGTTTAAAGTGATTGATTATTATCTATTATATATATATAATAACAGAATCATTCCTCACAATTATTTTCCAGCCAAAACTGCACCCATATTTTTTATATTATTTTAATAATTAATAATTAAAATACTGTAATAATTACTTTTCAAATTCACTTTTCTACTTTTACTTTTTAATATAATTATATTTTTCCATTTGAAATTGGCCTATAGCTGCTTGCAGATTCTTCAGTTCATATACCTATGCAATTTTTATTCTCTCGCCTCAGTTTATTCATTTGATATTTGTATTATTACGTATTACGGTACATATTACTACTATAAAGTTGGAAGATAGATTGTTTCAAATCTATAAAAGTTGGGGATTTTTAATTAATAGCTTTTATAAAAAATTAAAAATAATTTTTATAAACGGTTTTTATTTCAAGTGTTCTATATGTCATAAAGAGATAGATGTACTTCTATATTTTTCTTTGTGCAAATTCATTTACTCATACTGAAATTTTGTAGAAAAAAATTATTAAAAATGTACATTTACTCATACTGTAATTTTCATATTGTTTTGTCTTAAAAATTTAACCATTTTATTAATATCTTGAAATTGTCTTAAAATTTTAACCATTTTATTTTAGTTTGAAATGTGGGGTTGTTAATAAATTAGTTTTGAAATGTGTAGTTGGCAATAAGTGAGAGAGTGGTTACAAATATAATAATTTCTAAAAAAACAAAATTAATCATATAGGGTGGGACGTTCTAAAAAAACATGTAACAAAGAGTAGTTTAGAATATAACTTTTCGTGCATCGCACGGGGCACAAACTAGTTTTTCTATATAGGAAACAAGACTGGTAAAATGTGACGACTTAAAATAACAAACATGACTAATGCAACGAGACCGAATATATATTTGTACATTCTGTTGAGATGTATCACACGTTAGGCAAGGACCAAGTATTTTGTTAGTGGAAAGCACAATTATTTTTAGCTATTGCTTAATAATACATTAAATAAAATTTGCAAAAGAGGTAATCTAAAACTGTAAACACTACATGTACATTGATATTTTGACTTGCATATTTAAATCTAGAGCTATTTCTATGTTTTAACTTTTAAATACTGCACAACTACCATAACTAACTCACAAAAATCAAGTTGCCCAATATTACACTCTAGCTAGAGGAGTATCTGTAAAGCTTTTAAACGAGGGGTGCGTTTCGATTGGAACGAACGAGTATCGTGTAAAAAAAAAATGTATTTAAAAAAAAAAAAAAAAAAAAAAAAGGCGAAATAACAAAGTCCAAAACAAGCTCTTTTCTTTCGGATTAAAATATCCCAAAAAAGAAAAATCTGCAACTTTTTTATCTCCTTTCGTTTTTACCCCTTTTCTCCTTCTCCTAAAATTTCAATTTCAATTTCAATTTCAATTTCGATTTCAAAAATCGCTTGTTTCCAGATCTACACTCCTCAACCCTGCAAATGCCTCCGACTGACTCCGCCTCCGATCACAGAGTACTCTCTCTCTCTCCTCTCTCTAGTTTGGGAACAATGCGAAGTGTTTCAGCTACTGCATTTGCCTCTTAACTTACTGTAAATCCGTTCCTGTTCTTATTATTGCAGAGATCATCAATTAATCCGGCTACTCTAGGTATGAGGTAAGCTTTCAGCAGTATTTCGGAACTTTCTGTATTTAATGTTTCACTGTACAATGTGGAGGCGGAAGATATGGAGACAGACATGTGCAGGAATAAATTAGAAATCTGCGTTTTTTCCCCAATTTTTTGCGCTCATTAATTTAGAAGGCATTTGTGTTGTCAGTGGCGAGTATGCGTTCGCGGATCTCAATAACTTGGAGCACTGCGCGAAGTATTTGAACAATTCTCTCGTCACCTTTGGCTTCCCTGCTTCACTCGATCTCTTCTCTAATGACCCCGTGAGTTGGTTTTTTGTGGATTTTTTGAAAATTTTCTGGAGTTTGGAATCGTTTTGCTCTGTTTTGTGAATAATGTGGATTGCGAATTTCGGAATAGGTATCGATAGCGAGGACTTGCAATTGTATAAATGCTTTGTTGCAGCAGAGGCAGAGGGATGTTGAGTTTAGGGAGTCTGCTAATGAGCAGAGGCAACGGTACTCCTTCGTTTTTTAGTATCATTGTAGATTTTATATGAATGTTAACTACTTACTATGTTTGAATCATAAGGATTTGTGCATGGTTTGTTTGAGAAAGTTCTCGGGGATATTAAGGATTGCTTGTTTTTTGAATAATTAGGCTGAGCTTGTAAATATTTGATTGAGGGGTGATTTGTGTTTTTCATTCCTTGCGGCTTGAGAAGTTTTATAGTGAATGCATTTAATATATGGAAGTTTTGAAGATGGGAAGTAACTTTAGGCTGTGATTGAATAGGTTTCATTGTTTTCAGTTTAATGTAGTTTAATGAAACAATTCGAATTCTGGACTGCCGGATAATGCTCTTTTGGTGTGTTGCCAATTTTAAGTGGATCATAGATGCTAACATGTAGTACTTATTTTGAAGAGAGCTGAGGCATCAAATGGTGTTTAAAAGTATAATTTAGGGATATTTAAACTGACTACTCTTGTCTAGTCTGATGGCATAATGCATTCGATGTTTGTTAACAGGCTCTTATCAGACATTTCAAGATTGGAAGCCAAAGTCGAGAGGCTGGAAGCCCAGTTAACTGCTAAAGATAGAGAGATAGCTACTATGACGAGAACGGTTGGTCCAGTGTATTCATTTTTGAAATATTAACTGAATAAACATTAAGTAGTATTTTTCTCTGGTTTTTATACGAATTCCACTGACAGGAAGCGAAAGCTACAGCAGCTTTCAAAACCCAGATAGATAAGTTGCAGCAGGAGCGTGATGAATTTCAGAAGATGGTTTTGGGTAACCAGGTTTACACTTAACCTTCTTCTTGTCATACCAATATACTCATCCCCTTCTTCTAAATAACAACATGGTACTTGGTATCAGCAAGTGAGAACTCAACAGATTCATGAGATGAAGAAGAAAGAAAAGGAGTATGTAAAGTTGCAGGTAAGGTGTTGTAATGTCTTATTAGCCTCTTGAATGAATCACATTATCTGATGTTTGAAGGTCATGCAAATTCCATAAAAGACTAGGGGAATGCATATCTAGGTAATCAAAATGTCATTTCTTGCAGGAGCGTCTTAATCAAGTAGTGATGGAAAAAAAGAAGGAATCCAGATCAGGCATGGAAATTATGAATTTATTACAGGTAAATCTGCTGTTAGTATATTCTGTTACTTTAAAATTTCTTTTAATTTCCTCTCATGCATCTGTATTATTCTGACAGAAAGAAGGCAGGCAGCGTGGGACATGGACAGGGAAGAAGGCTGACACTGACTTATATAAAAAGATTGTAAGTAATTCGATTGACATGTTTTAAGTTTCTACCCAGAACATTCCATTGATGTTTGCTGCTTGTAGGTTGATACTTATGAATCCAAAAATCAAGAATTGGTGGCAGAAAATGCAGATTTGAGGGCATTATTACGCTCGATGCAGGTACCTTTTTATCGCCTAGGTTGATGGTGATTAGTAAGTCTTATACTGTGTGTTATGGGTTCCCCAAAGGATCAACTTCCGGGGTAGAGACATGATTTTTTGTTCTGCGGTGGTGATAATTTTCTGTATAAGTTTTTAGCCATGTTTGAGTATCTGGGGAGTACAGTATTTATGGATGATTAGAACAGAATATATGACTGTCATTAAGTACATCATATATCTACTGAACTTGGTAGGAGTCTATAGTTCTATGAAGGTAATTATTTCTAAAGTATTCCTGGATCCAGGCTGACATGCGCGAATTCTTAAATGCTCCGAACGGGAAACACTCTTCTCCTGTCAATACTAGGTCAGATGCTGACCTGTTGCAGTCTCCTTTGGGTGGGAGGACGGTATGTGAAAGAGATGAAACAATTCATTGCAATGCTAAAGTCCCGTCCCGTTTGGTAGAATAAGGTTCATTTTTGTACATTACAGGACATGTTTGATCTGCCTCTTCACTTGGCCAGAGATCAAATTGAAGAAAGTCTGCGAACAAAGATGAGTTCAATAAAGGTATATTTAAGTGATTAGAGAAGGAATTCTGTCTTATTTTTTCCGCTTTGAGCGTGATTATCATTTCTGTTCTAATATACTAATATTCTACGATATAAAATGAAGGAGCGCATGGTTCAACTTCAAGATGTGCAAAAGGGTGCAGAATTCACTTCTGATGTGTCAGAGAGAGAACTTGAGCTTGAAGCTCAGCTTGTTGAGGCAAGAAGCATTATCCAAGAGCAGGTATCATACTCTTTCTCGAACCACAAAACAGAAATTACATTTGAAAGTTAGCTGTATCTCATATTTATCTGTACATTGCATTGTACAGTCACTTTGTAACACCTAGACTGAGTTTCGGCATCATTTAATGCAGGCATCCATAATGTCTAAACATATCCCTAAATCTGATAAGCCAAGGTACGTTCTTGACAATTGACACACTTGTGAATGTGTTATGATATGGAATAAAGGGAGGAGAAATATAACCTTCGGATTGATTGATGTTTCATGCAGGCGATTGAGCGGCCATATGAACTCTGAGAGGGATTCAATCTTGTGATCACCACATGGTATGTTGATCAAGTATGCTACGTTCCTACCAAAGATGAACATTCTGCAAATATTCATGTTTTGTTTCAGCGTCGCTTACAGATCCATTTTGCTGCGCAGGAGCAACAATCTCCAAAATCACTCGATCCGTTGATAATGTATTCTTAGTTTTAGTTTCCATGAAGCCAGCTTATTGCACATCGCTGAGAAGCAGTCACTGATAATTATGCTCACGTCATTTGTTCGGAGGCTCCCAAACGACTGCAAACTCTCGACAAAGCTGGGGCTTAGTTTGAGTAATAGCTTGTTGCCTCTTAGTAAGAGTATTGTACATAGGTAATCACTCTCTGCTTAAAATTAACTTTAGACTTAGGTATTATCCCTTTCATCATTTCTGTTTGTATTAATCCTGTACCATAACTTATGACTCTATTATTCGTTGCAGTGACAGTTCCTTTGCTTCACTATTTCTGTAAGTTTGATTATGGCATAACTTATTGGACTAATTTCCGAAACTTTGTTCGTTGACTTGTATCGATAGATGATTGACATACGCCTACGAATTTAGTGAAAATGTATATTCATTGCCGTAAAGTCAATCCCTATATCATCGCTTGAATTGAATGAAGAATCATACGTTTGCTTCACTATTCCGCTTTAAGAAAGTTGACGAGTGACGTGAATCTTAACTCTTTGACTTGGTTTCATTTCTTGAACATTACCCAAAAAAAAAAAAAAAAAACTAAATTAAAAAAATAATTTAAATGTTTATTCGAAAAATGTATATGGTGTTGTTACGGTTCCGTTTAAACTACCCGACGCACTAGGGAACTAACAGCAACCGATGAATCATATTCATCGTCAATAACGGGTCATGACTCGATTACTCCCGTTTCTGCTGAGTATGCACATTTTTTTTTCTTTTCGTGTTGCCTCGTTTTTAAACACTATCTCACTGTTATTTTTTCATTATATGATAAAGCGTGTCCATTTCTCGACTAATAATGTTCGTTTGAAATGTGCATACTGATTGGCAGAGATGAAACGAGTATCATTGCTTTTAAGTTGTAAGAAAGACTCCATTAGAGCAAGAGGCCTACTAAGCTAGTTGTAGCTTAAGTGAGAGGCAAGTGCACATGAAGAATTGGTGGTGACCAATTTCCATTGACGTGACCTTGAAAGCAAAGGTGGCCTTCTTTGCTTCCTTATGTGAAAAAGAAAAATGAATTACTCACACCATTAAATAAAATATACTGTAATTCCCACCAATCATACCCTAATTATCAGCCTTCGTACAATCCCCTCAATCACGTGCCCTTTTGACTCTCATCCTCTTTAATCACACACCACTCTTCCCTCTAATATTTATACACTATTACACATCCCATTTTCAAACACAAAAATCAAGAAGTATGGATGATCAAGAGCAAGAGAAAAGGCCAGTTTCGGTGTTCCAAGGTGATGGGGTTTGCATCAACAGGATCCTCGCGAGATCGGAATCTTCTGTCGGAAAATCGTCGCGTGTTTTTTACCGATCCAACGAGGGCGTCCCGTTCCGGTGGGAGATGGAGCCGGGGACCGCCAAGAAGCCTCAAGAAGAGGAGATCATACCTCCGATATGCCCTTCTCCTCTCATGCAGAGCTTGGGCCTCCCCCTCCCTAACCTCGACTTCGACGTCGAGCCGCCGTTGAAGACGACCTCCAAGCTTTGGAGATTGAGAGAGATGGTGAAGAAGAGGTTCAACAACAATCACATGATCAAGAAAGTGTATGTGTTTAGTAAGAGAAACAAGAAGCAAGAGAGCTCTAGGTTTTCCTCAGTTTGTGATGTTTCCATGGTTGTTGATGGCCCTTTCTGCTGCAGCCCTTGGAACATTCCTCCCATACTGGTTAGTCCTTCCCATGCATCTTCGTAATTATTCGAATATAAGTGGACTCGTTATCGACGAGACGAGGGTATTAACTATTATTGTTTAAAAATGATTAGGACGAAGGGAACACGAGGATATACTACTGCAGCCACCACAAGAAAGCCTTCGCCGTGGAACAAGACGACCTATTCCTAAGCAGAATCCTCTCCGAGGTTTCGGCCTCGTCGGAGAATTCCTCCGGCCCGTTCCACAGCGAGGCTTCTCCGGCGAGCGTGCCGTTCGGGTGGGAGATGCAGCCGGGGACGCCGAAGTCTGCGCCGAAGAATGAGGCCATCCCACCGCCAAGCCCTCCCCCGGCAGCGCAGAGCGGCCTGACCCTGCGGCGGCCGCCGGAGGGGGGGGAGAGGACGAGGAAGCCGACGTGGAAGAAGGCGTGGTTTTGGATGAGGCGTTACGGCAAAAAGAAGAAGGAAAGCAAGAAAAGTGATAACGAAGTTAGCTTTAGGTATGAGGAGGGTTTTAACGCCGTTTCTTTTCGGAAAACGGCGTCGGTTTCGTCGTCGTCGTCGATATCTCCGATGACGAGGGGCGGCGGAGGGAGAGTGAGGAGGAGTTTGGAGGGGAGTTTGATGAGGTGTGGTGGGCCGTGGAGCAGGAGATCGGAGATGCTTGTTTTTGCAAGAAAAAGGTGGAAAAAATCGTTGCCATCTTAATAATATTATTACTATTATAGTCTTCTTCTTTTTTTTTTTTTAAATATATGGTGCAATGGATGTATAAATAATTGATGATTATTGGATGAATACTTAGCTGGTATATTCTATATTTTCTTTTATAAGCAATATTATTATATTCTACTCGTATTGTATTTATTCCAATTTAGTGTAAAAATAAATGCAACGTGCATTGTTTCATGAAATATATTCTAGGGCATGCACTTGCAAAAAATGAGTTGTCTTATCTCTCCTTTTTTACTTCTATATATGTTCTATCACAAGCTACTATAAATCCATGCCCCCTCATTTAAATACATTGAATCTCATTCAACATTAAAATATCCGACTCAGTATGAATGTGTTGTCCTGACGGTAAGATTAAGTTTTGAGATATCAAAAGTTTTAAATTCGAGTTTTCTTTAATTCCCTTTGAATATTTCTATTTTAAAACTCGCATCGTCCCACAAGCAGATTATAAAAATAGTCGATCATCGTCAACTTTTGATACCGAAATGAAAGTACGAAAATACCCTTTTACATAGAAGCTATAAATAGCGACAATTTTGATACCATGCACCAATTCCCACTAATAAAAACACACAAACGTGACCAAAAAAAAATAAACGACTAAATTAGTCACAAGAAAAAGATGACAAATTCGGAAAAATTCTCATCCTACCCTCCCTTCTTCCGCCCAAACCACCACCCCACCGGAAACTCACCCGAACCCGACCCGAAACCCGATTCGTTGACTCGTACCCGTTCCGCGGCCCTTCCGGTAATCGATTTCGAAGCCCTGAACCCGGAAAACCTGAGCCGGGTATGTAAAGAGTGGGGGATGTTCAGGTTGGCCAACCACGGAGTTCCGACCGAGTTGCTGAGTCAACTCAACGACCATTGCAACAAACTTTTTTCGCTAGATTTTGAATCCAAACAGTCCCTCCCCACAGCTCCGATGCTCTACTTCTGGGGAACTGCTGCTATTGCCACGGCTGCAGATTCTGATAAACAAACAGCCCTTTATGCACAGAACGTCAACTGGTTGGAAGGCTTCAACGTTCCTCTCTCAAAGATTTCTCACTCCCACTATGAAGATCCAGTTCTTGAATCTTTCAGGTTCGGATCTTTTGTTTTCTGTCGAAAGATGTGATTTTTTTTAGTGGGTTCTTCTCCGATTTGGTGTTGGAAAAGAAAATCTGGAAAAATTGTTAGTTAGTTAAATCAGGTGGATTCGATTGCTTTTTATGTGTTTTGAGAATCATCGGCCATGAATGATTTCTGCAGAGAGAGAGAGAGAGAGAAGATCAGTTTCTTGTTATGATGTTTAATGGAATCCAAAACGGCCATTTGTACCACTCAAATTCTGCCATTCAATCTTGATTTTGACAGCAAGATTGAATTTTTCTAACAAATTTGCATTTACTGCGTCAAAAGACAGTGTCCCACATCAAGATTTGTTGATTTTCTTGAAAATTGGGGCTAAAGAACAATTTGCAGGTGTTTACTAGAAGCCTATGGTGGGCACCAAACAAGGCTAGCGAAAGCCATATTCGCCGCCATGGCTGAGGACCTCAACTTCCCTCCAAAGAAGCAAGAACCCTACCTTTCTCCGGCCACCGGAATGTTGCGCGTCTACCGCTACCTCCGTTGCCCCGTCCCGGACCGGCAATGGGGCATCCCGGAGCACACGGACAGCTCGGTGCTGTCCATCGTTCATCAAGATCAAGTTGGGGGCCTTCAGGTGCTCAAGAACAATCAATGGCTGGATGTGGAGCCCATTCATGACACCTTTATAGTGAATCTTGGTGACATGATGCAGGTCTATTCAAGATTGGCTTTTGAAATTTTCCTTGGTATTTTATTGTGGGATTCGAACTCGAAACTAATTTGACATTGTTTATTTGTGGTGTGTTTTAGGCCATGAGTGACGACGAGTACTTGAGCGCGATGCATAGAGTGAAGGTGAATCAGGCGAAGGAGAGGGTGTCGATAGGGTACTTTGTGTTCCCGAGCAACGATGCGGCGATCGAGAGCTCGAAGTATAAGCCTTTTACGTATGCCGACTTTCAAGCCGAGAAGGAGCTCGATTTGAAGAAAGTCGGGAAGAAGATTGGCCTCCCGAGATTCAGGAAGGAACAACCTTTTTCCCAAGGCCCCGTTTGAGGTCATTTCTTGCTCATAATCATGTTTGTGTCGTGTTCGAGTAATTCTGGTCAAGTGGGAGGAAAGACTAGAGTTTTGTTTTTGATACTAACACGTTTCATCTTCCTATATTTGTAGCAAATTCAGAAATCTGTCCCACATCGATATAATTCAACTTTGGCTTAATAAATTGCTCAAGGTTCATCGAATAGAGAAAATTAATGTTTAGATTGAGAAGAATTATTAGTTTTGTAATTATTATTTGTGATAATGCGTTTACTTAATTAATCCTTATGTTGAATTTTCAACATAGGAGTAATTATTTGGGTTTTATGGCCCACTTTTTAAGGATTCGAATTATTTAAATTAAAATAATGTCATTTATATTCTAAACTAAAGTTTGTTGGGTTTAATGGAAGGGTACTGTATCCTTCAATGTGCTAACCACTGTAGTAGGTACAATGCTGGATACAGAGAGATAACTTGTCAGGGGCGAAAACTACTATTCTAAACAAAATAGAACTATTACAACTCAAATCGGAAATAACAACTGAATACAACGAAACTAAGAAAAAGGGAATGAAATAGCCGAGTCGAGGAAAGCCCTCTTTCCGCAAGACGAGATACGCCCCGGTAGTGCTCTCGGTTTTGGCGTATCGTCCCCAAAGATAAAACGGCTTCGTCTCCTCGGTAATAGCACCACAAGACCTCGGAGCTCCGGCGAACTAGAGTGAGGCGAGGACTGAACTCGTGAAGGGAAATGATGCAAAAGAGAGATGCTAGTGTATGCAAAACCTATGAATGAACTTATGTCAATGAATGCTCTCTCATGCTCCTATATATAGGCACATCAAACTCTAGGGTTTTTGGAGTCTTGGCCGTCAAAGGCCCATTAGGTGGAGTAAGAGACGTTCAAAAACGTATCTCCTAAATTAGTGGATTGATACACCCGAGATTCTAGGGATTACACCCGAGAGTAAGAGACGTTCAAAAACGTATCTCCTAAATTAGTGGATTGATACACCCGAGATTCTAGGGATTACACCCGAGATTCGCGGGATGTTGCCGTTACAGCGCCTGTCACTGCGGCGATCACAACGGCTGGATCATTGGGCTGCCTGCTCGGCCCAATAACATTTTGCTTCCTTGGCCCAAAACGAATGAGACTCAAGGCAAGGCCCAAGCACGCGAGGGCCTGTCTTTATTCACTTAACCCACTTATTAATAAGCCCACTTGTTTAGTTACCTTTAAACAAGATTGGAGAGTGTTAATTATCCAATGTGGGACAACACCACTTCATAATGAAGTCACTCCACCATCACTTTGATATAATATATCTCACTCACCATATATATATTGGATTTGAGCATATAATTATATCACATTAATCTACTCCTCGAGAAGATTAATACTACGACATTTAACCTCACAATCGAGTTAAATATCCACTCCATATTATTGATCAAATGCCAATAATATCCAACAATCCCCCACATGAGTGAGATAGCCATTGTGCAAATGCATGCAATGCATAAGCTCAGTCCTCAAGAGGTATTAAAGTATTAGGATAGGTAGTTTGTGGCTTTGAACCTTCCATAGTCAACATCATCGGGTACACAGGCGGACTAGTAGCGCGATGCTTTGAACTATTCCTCCACGGCGTGCACCGAGACAACGATGTTAACACTAGAACACCTCAACCTCATCTGTTCTCACGTTTTGTATCCTTTTCGGCCTTGGATACCCCTTTGGATTCATAAGTGTATTTTCTTGAAGCGGCCACACTTCACACTTACATAGGTGATTCTTTACCGAGTATCTTGCCATACTCAACCTCCTCGAGGTCTTTAGGAATCATTAAAAGTCAAAGACTTAACCTCACCACTTGGCAAGTTAACAACACTCGACTGCACTGTAGAAGGAACATTGATGATGAGTGTTCTACACGAATTCTCATAGCTCAGTTTTCACATTGAACCAAGTTCTCGGGATCTCCGGTCATCATGGTTGGGTTACCACTATGATCATTCTTAATTTGTGGATTTCAAACCCATTCCTTCTAGCAACTTACACATTTGATCACGGTTTAACCCTTTGGTTAGCGGATCCGCTAGATTATCAAGTGACCTTACGTAGTCAATTGAGATAATCCCCGATGTGATCAATTGTCTCACGGTATTGTGTCGTCGACGTATATGTCGAGACTTACCATTGTACAAACCACTCTTTGCTCTACCAATAGCAGCTTGACTATCACAGTGAATCATCACCGGCGGCAGTGGTTTAGACCAACATGGAATGTCATCTAGGAAGTCTCTTAGCCACTCGGCTTCTTCCCCAGCTTTATCCAAAGCTATAAACTCGGATTCCATGGTGGACCGGGCTATACACGTTTGTTTCGTGGACTTCCACGAGACAGCACCACCTCCAATGGTAAACACATATCCACTTGTTGAAAGCGAATCTTTATTGTCAGATATCCAATTCGCATCACAGTACCCTTCAAGTACTGGGGGGTATTTCGAATAATGTAGCCCATACTGTTGAGTATACTTTAAGTACCTCAATACACGGATCAGAGCTGTCCAATGTTCCTTGCTCGGATTGCTCGTATACCGACTCAATTTGTTCACAGCACATGCTATGTCGGGTCTAGTGCAATTTGTAAGATACATTAAGCATCCAATCACCCGTGCATAGTCTCCTTGAGCAATAGGCTCACCACGATTTTTACTTAAGTGAACATTGAGTTCTATCGGGGTTTTAGCGGGCACACTCTCAAAAGCATTGAACTTCTTGAGAACTTTCTCAACATAGTGAGATTGTGACAATACTATCCCATCGGATCTTCTTAGAATCTTGATTCCAAGGATAACGTCCGCTAATCCCATGTCTTTCATGTCAAAATTTCTCTTTAACATGCTCTTTGTTTCGTTAATCACTTGGGTATTGCATCCCATGATTAACATATCATCTACATATAGACACACTATAACATACCCGTTATTAGTGTTCTTGATGTAGATACACTTATCACTTTCGTTTATACGAAAGCCATTTGATAACATCACATCATCAAACTTCAAGTGCCATTGTAGTGGCGCTTGTTTCAATCCGTATAGAGACTTAACCAGCTTACAGACATTTTTCTCTTGTCCGGGTTCCACAAACCCTTCTGGTTGCTGCATATAGATTTCATCCTCAAGATCACCATTCAGGAACGCAGTCTTAACGTCCATTTGGTGTATCTCAAGATCATACAAAGCAGCAATGGCTATAAGCACACGAATGGATGTAATCCTCGTAACTGGTGAATAGGTATCGAAGAAATCGTACCCTTCTTTTTGCTTAAAGCCTTTGACCACTAACCGGGCCTTGTATTTGTCAATTGAACCATCTGCTTTGTATTTTCTTTTAAGGATCCACTTGTATCCTAAGGGCTTACAACCTTCTGGCAAATCAACCAACACCCATGTGTGGTTTTGTTTGATGGAGTCAATTTCACTTTGAATTGCTTCTCTCCAAAGTGATCCATCCGATCTTGCCAATGCAGCCTTCATTGTGGTTGGCTCATCGTCCAGCACAAACGCTACATATTCTGGGCCAAAGGACTTTTGAGTCCTTGCTCTACTACCACGTCTCAGTTCTACATTTTCCGAGTTGGACCGCCGTCGCTTGCGCGATTTTGGCTCCTCACTCGTGGATTTGGAACTAGTGGTTTCACCTTCAATTCTCTCACTAGAATTGGTATCAACTACATCCTTCTTTTTATAAGGATAAACATTTTTAAAGAATACTGCATTCCTTGACTCTATTGTGGTACCCACATTCATGTCCGGTACGTCGGACTTGTGGATAACAAACCGGTAGGCACTACTATTAAGTGCATAACCTATAAAGACACAATCGACCGTTTTAGGACCAATTGTAACTTGTTTAGGTAGAGGCACCTCAACCTTCGCCAAACACCCCCACACTTTGAGATATTTGTACGATGGTCTCCTACCTTTCCACAACTCGTAAGGTGTAATGTCCTTACCTTTGAGCGGGACTTTGTTCAGTATATAGTTGGCTGTCAACACAGCTTCCCCCCACATGCATTGGGGCAACCCTGAACTGATCAACAAAGCGTTCATCATGTCTTTAAGAGTTCGATTCTTGCGTTCTGTGACGCCATTCGATTGGGGTGAGTACGGAGCTGTCGTTTGATGAATTATACCACTTTCGTTGCACAATTCCTCAAACGGAGCGACATATTCTCCACCTCTATCACTTCGAACCATCTTAATTCGACAACTTAGTTGATTTTCGGCTTCATTCTTGAAGTTCTTAAAAGCTTCAATAGCCTCATCTTTACCTCTTAAAAGATAAAGGTAACAATACTTTGTGCAATCATCGATGAAAGTGATAAAGTACTTCTTACCACCTCTAGTTTGCACAAACTTTAAATCACACACATCCGTGTGAATTAACTCAAGGGGTTTCGTGCTCCGCTCTACCGAAGGGAACGGTAACTTTGTCATTTTTGCCTCAGCACAAATTTCACATTTGTTTGTGGTCTTTACATCATCAACCTTTAGTAAATTCATTTTTACTAATCGTTTTATAGCATTGTGGATCACATGACCCAATCTACAATGCCATAAATCGGAGCACTCAATCAAGTAAGAGGAAGTACTTGCTTTTTCATTAATAGCAGAACACTTGGTTACACGGCGCACGGCCAATACATTAAGTTTAAAAAGTCCCCCGGTAAGGTAACCCTTACCAAGAAACTTTCCGAACTTCAACAAAGTAAACTTATCGGACTCAAACACTAGTCTAAACCCCTTATTAACTAGTACAGAGCCCGACACCAAGTTCTTACGTATGTCGGGAACATGAAGGACATTCTTCAACGTAAGTGAGAGGCCAGATGTGAGCTTGAGCTCCACCTCTCCAACTCCGACCACATCGGACGAAGCTTTGTTCCCCATGTTGAGCTTCCCCCCCTCAACGACTTGAAAGGTAATGAACTTGCTCCTATCAGCACACACGTGGGCTGTAGCACCCGTGTCGATGTACCACCCTCCAGTGTTCTCGACTGTGTTTACCTCTGAGGTAACCTCTGTGCTAACCTCTTCGGTTACCACTGCAGCTAGGTCATCTCTGTCCCACTCGCCGAAGTCCTTCTCGGCGATGTTGGCGACCTTGCGCTTCTTCTTGTTCTTCGGTTTACGGCAGTCCTTCGCCGCATGACCATGCTTACCACAATTGAAGCAGTCACCGTTGAACTTCTTGACAGACACATTGTCTTTGCCATTGTCTTTGGCACCTGGACGAGGTTGTTTCACTAAAAAGTGTTCGCAATAGACGAAATCTATCGTAGCACTAGCAAGTAAAACCTAAGTATCGAATCTCAAGGAAAACTTTGCAGGGCAATTAATTATGTAGTAAACCTAATCTAGCCTAAATCTAGGAAAGCAAGTAAAGAAGAATTTGGGTTTTGGTTTTAAAATCCTAGGCAATAAAATAAATCAAAGCAATAAAGAAAAGCAAGTAAATCTAATCTAGAAAGCTGGAAATAAATTGAACTAAATAAACTAGAGAATTAAACTAAAGTAAAACGATTAATCTACCTAGGAAAGAATCGAAAAGAAAGCAATAAAGAAAGCAACGAAGAAAGCATAAACTACTCTAGACATAATGAATAAAATCTGGAAATTTAAAGACAAATAAATCTAACTACGAAAGCTTTAAAAACGAGAGAATTGAAATCGAAGGAAAACGAAACTAAACTAGAACTTGAAAATTGAAAGAACGGAATTAAACTAAGGAACTTAAACGAAGCAATTAAGAAAACGAATCTAAAACTAACGCAAGTAATTAAAGCAAATAAACGAAAGCAATAAAAGAACTTACGAAGTTAAGACGAAGAACGAAGAACGAAGAACTTGAATTAAACGAACTAAACGAGGAATTCGGATCCGAACAAAGTAAAACTAATCTAGAGTATTTGAATGCTGAAAACTAAGCTAAAACTAATGTAAAAGGGTGTAGAATTAGTGCACAAGGGATAGTATATATAATAGGTATGAAAACCTAATTATACAAGGAAATAACAGCTGGCCGGAACGTTGGACGGTCGTCCAATGTACGCTGGACGCTCGTCCAACGTCGCACTCGCATTTTTCTTCAATTCTTCCCTGGACGGTCGTCCAACGTAAGTTGGACGCTCGTCCAACGCTGGACGATTGCGCGCCTTTCTTGTTTCGGTCGTATCTTCCTCGTCCGAACTCCAAATTGACCTCCGTTTTCGCCTATGCGCTCCTATCGAACCCCTCTTCGATATAATGCTTTCATTACATCCAAAATGAATCTTCAATAAAACCATGAGAGGTTAGAACTCGAGGTCAATGATTACTTTTCTTCTCGTTTCCGCCCTTTTTATCCTACAAGTACCAAAAACTCCAAACAACCAAATCATAGCCAAAGACACACGAAAAGACACAAAAACACAACGAAAAAGGACACGAAAACACAACGAAAAACCTAACATCTAGACACCAATCAGAGGTCTTTTGTTGGAGGGACCGCCTCGCTCCATTAAGTTCACCTTTGCATCGATCGGGACCCTAGGCTTTGGGTCTTGCTTTCGCACGTCCGACTCGATGCGCAATTTCACAATGAGGTCTTCAAGAGTCATCTCCTTTCGCTTATGCTTAAGGTAGCTCTTGAATTCCTTCCAGCTTGGGGGCAACTTTTCGATCACGGTTGCAACCGTGAACGCATCCGGCAAGGGCATCCCCTCGGCATGGACATCGTGCACAATGAGTTGGAACTCTTGCACTTGCTCCATAATCGGTCGTGAATCGACCATCTTGTAGTCCAAGTACTTTGCGACTACGAACTTCTTCGTACCAGCATCATCGCTTCGGTACTTCTTCTCCAAAGCATCCCACACTGCCTTGGAGGTTTCCACAGTGGAGTACACATTGTACAGAGCATCATCCAGAGCATTCAGAATGAAGTTCTTACAAAGGTAGTCTCCGTTACGCCAATTGTCGTAAGCAGCGCAAACGACAAAGCTTGCCTCTTGCTCACTTGGCTTAGAGGGCTCTTCTTCCTTTAGGAAGTTTGCAAATCCCAATGTTGTCAAATAGAACAACATTTTCTGCTGCCACCTCTTGAAGTCGGTTCCTCCGAACGTCGGTGGCTTCTCGGCGGGCGGCATAACCCGTTGCGCCGAGACCGCTCCCAAATGGGAACCACTGTTGAGCCCAGTGTGCCCAACACCAGATCCGTTCATGGATCCAACGCTACCACTAAAAGTGGAGCCCACGGTGCCGCAAGATGCGGATCCGGCCACCAGTCAACCCGAAAGGGTTATTGAACACCCAGGAGGTAGAAGAACCTCCAGAGGTAGGCATAGTGCTCGCCATTGTTCCTGACGCCGTAGGGTGGCTGGACAGCAACGGATTGGACATCGTCGAAGCCATGGTGGTTGCGCCAGTGCTGGAGTCAATGGATGCGAATGCAGTCGTCATCTCCTTGGATTGGCAAGTGAATATCTCGTCTTGCGATTGTTGGGTTTAATGGAAGTACTGTATCCTTCAATGTGCTAACCACTGTAGTAGGTACAATGCTGGATACAGAGAGATAACTTGCCAGGGGCGAAAACTACTATTCTAAACAAAATAGAACTATTACAACTCAAATCGGAAATAACAACTGAATACAACGAAACTAAGAACAAGGGAATGAAATAGCCGAGTCGAGGAAAGCCCTCTTTCCGCAAGACGAGATACGCCCCGGTAGTGCTCTCGGTTTTGGCATATCGTCCCCAAAGATAAAACGGCTTCGTCTCCTCGGTAGTAGCACCACAAGACCTCGGAGCTCCGGCGAACTAGAGTGAGGCGAGGACTGAACTCGTGAAGGGAAATGATGCAAAAGAGAGATGCTAGTGTATGCAAAACCTATGAATGAACTTATGTCAATGAATGCTCTCTCATGCTCCTATATATAGGCACATCAAACTCTAGGGTTTTTGGAGTCTTGGCCGTCAAAGGCCCATTAGGTGGAGTAAGAGACGTTCAAAAACGTATCTCCTAAATTAGTGGATTGATACACCCGAGATTCTAGGGATTACACCCGAGATTCGCGCGGCGATCACAACGGCTGGATCATTGGGCTTCCTGCTCGGCCCAATAACATTTTGCTTCCTTGGCCCAAAACGAATGAGACTCAAGGCAAGACCCAAGCACGCGAGAGCCTGTCTTTATTCACTTAACCCACTTATTAATAAGCCCACTTGTTTAGTTACCTTTAAACAAGATTGGAGAATGTTAATTCTCCAATGTGGGACAACACCACTTCATAATGAAGTCACTCCACCATCACTTTGATATAATATATCTCACTCACCATGTATATATTGGATTTGAGCATATAATTATATCACATTAATCTACTCCTCGAGAAGATTAATACTACGACATTTAACCTCACAATCGAGTTAAATGTCCACTCCATATTATTGATCAAATGCCAATAATATCCAACAAAGTTCAACCTTCACCTACTACTCTACCGATTTCGTTTTTCGAATCGAAACGACGTCGTTTCCCCTTTTACAGTCTCCCTAACATTTAGCTACAAACTTTGATTTATCATTTTATGTTACGTATATTCAATTAGTTTGTCGTTCGATCGAGGACGGAGGGAATAATATATATTGACCCATGAAGTGAAGGTGATGGGAAATAAATTAGACAAAAGGGGGTGGGGCTGTTTTCGAAACAGACACGTTTGTCCCTTCCATTTTTGTTTGCAATCAAACATTTAACATTAGTGCCAAACCTTTTGTGGGTGAAGGCATATGATATGTCACCCACCAATCATGATTCATGAATGCCGGATTTAATCTTCTGCCCTTCGGTAGTGTGACGAACCACAGTTCAGTTCGTAAGATGCTTCCGATTCAAACCATTCAGTTGCATGCACGAGGAGGATGTGAAAACGAAGCACACAAGAGAAATTTAAATGTGAAACTATCTCTCGCCCGAATTAAAAAGAGTGTACACTTTTCGTATTGATTATTGGGAGCACGACTATATATGAGTTGAGTGGAAAAGGATTGATTGAAATCTGAAAAATCTTGTTGAGTGAACTATCGAAGGGTGTGATTGATGAGATGGAAACCGAACGTGCAACGAAGTGAAATTTGATTTCCGAGCAAAACTATAGTGGTGATTATTGTCCCACACCGGTGGGATAAAGAATACCGTGTGCTCTTCGCAAACAAGCGGCATACACCAAATTTTGGGAGGGTTTTAGGCCGAAAGGGCTAAAGCTCTATAAATTAGTTCAAATTAATTAATTAGTACACTATTAATTAATTTAAAATTTTATTGATTAAATATTAGAATAGTAAAATAAAATAAATACGGAGTATTACAGTATAATAAATTTTGATTATTAAATTAAGCTATTAAGGCAAGTACATAGTTTTTGTGTTTGATTTTCATATTTAATTGGGCCTTTGTACTTGTGAAACTTAAGGGGTCGAATTGTGATTAAAGGCAAATACAAGGATAATTGAATATATGAAAATCTATTTTAATTTGTTTTTGAAGTGAAGAAAGGGAATGGGGGAAGTGGGCTAAAAATGGCGGCAAACATCTCCAAAAAGGCGCGAAAACCTTGGAACAATTTTGGAACCCTTCGATTAATTCCCCCTCTCTCTCTGCACTTCGAACATTTTCAAACGAAGTCAGAACTGCAGGCAGCCCTATAGAGAGAAAATGATGTTCGAGAGCAGCCAATTCGATTCGTCGCCCGGCTTCATCTCTACTCATACCGCCGATCCGTCTCCCTCCTCTGCCAAGGTAAACCTCACACTGAAATTCAACCTGAATCAGCCTGCTATACCTTATTTTTTCCGATTTGTATTCATTGGTTTTACTCTAGAGTCGGGATGCGCAACCGATGTACCCGGTGACGGTGAAACAAATAGCGGAAGCGAGCCCGTCGGCCGACGACAAGTCGAATACTGTCATCGACGGCGTTAGCGTCTACAATGTGCGTATCCCTAGCTATTTTATGATTATTCCTCTGCGAATTGTGTGTTTCAGTTTTGTTAATAGATGTATTTGCTTTCTTAGGGTTAAATTTTGATTACGCTTTCCTTCTATGAACACGCATATCGTGATAAGCAACGCACCATTCCATTTTCGTAATAAAGTAAAGCCTCTGATTCACAAATATATGCTGTGGGATGGATATGAGCCTGAAATTCTATTTCCCAATTTTGAGCTAGAAATCATAATCCTAGCCTATAAATTATAGTCTACTGTTACTTTTCCTGATAAAAGAGCGAGAAACTTTTCCTGATAAAAGAGCGAGAAATACCCATTATATTTTCGATTAATCGGATTAGGGGATGGTATTTAAGGTGGATTTTACATCTCACTTTTGCAAGTAGAGAATCGAACCCCGGGAACATAATTGTATATATATGTAGATTATTTTCTGCTTATTAACCAGTAATTTTTGTCCAGCATTCTGAATGTAATTATAAATATGATACTGCATATTCCAGTTAGTTTGTCCAGGTTTGCTTCTGAGGGAATATACCTTTTGCAGGTCAAAATTGTTGGTATGGTATTTGAGAAATCAACAAGGGTCACTGATGTCTCGTTCGTGATTGATGATGGCACAGGGCGTATTGGTTGCAACAGATGGTAGTGTTTTGTTACATGTTTTCACATGGATAATGATCTCTCTATGAAATACCGAAATTTTGGTTATGATTAGGCTTGATTTGGTATGCTAATCCTGATGGTTGTTATTCTTTTTGGCAGGACTAATGATCCACTGGACACACAGGAAGCAGAAGAATTAACGTAAATTTCCACACTGACAACTATAATCCTTTTGTTGCGATTGAGCTTTTCTTTTTGTTTGATTGAACTACTCTTATGATCTGTACCAGGGAGGGGACCTACGTGCGAGTTCATGGTCATTTGAAGAGTTATCAAGGCAAAAATCAAGTGGTGGTTTATGCAATCAGGTGATTGGCTGTTTAACTGTATATAGCAAGTTTATACAATCTTTGAGTGGAGACTCTTGAATTGATTATCTACGATTTGCTTCCAGCGTACAGTAGTATTGGGAACTTCATGCAACATGGATTATTTTGATATCAATTCTATGCATAGTTTGTAGGTAGTATTCTGGTGTTCTACCAATCTCAATAAGCTATAAGAAAGAATATCAAAAGGGCCTTCCAGAATTGTAGATACTACTAAAATTTTTAATCATCTCCAACAATGTACCAAGTCTTCATTCGTATTTGCTCTATTGTTTTATTCAGGCCTGTGAAAGACCACAATGAGATAGCAAACCATTTTATTGAGTGTGTTCATGCCCACTGTTGCAACACTAGATTACAGGTAATTAGTACTATTACCCATCTTTCTCATGCAGATGTATTCAAGGGTTCATACAGTTTCCTGCTTCTACAAGTAATGATTTATGATTTGCTTAACCAATTCTTGTGGCAAAAACAGAAGAATGGCTCTGCTACTTCAACTTCCACAACTACCACTACCCCCAATGTTATGAATCAAGCCATCTCCTCTAGTCAAGTTTGTTACTCTAAACTTTGTTTCTGTTTTTTTGTATGTTCTGGAATACCTTATGCAACAAACTCATGGCATCTTTTTCCTCTTTGTTATTGTTTAGGTCTCTCAAGAATACAATGTGGATGGACTCGGGAGCATCGACAAGATGGTTTTGGACTATCTCCAGCTACCATCTTCCATGTAATTCATTTACATTACTGCTCGTTGTTCGTATAGGATAGTCTTTCTCTGTTTAAGATCAAGTTTATTGGATAGAAGGTTCATCACATAATTACTTGATGGCTGAAAAACTCAAATATTAACTCTAACAACTGGATATAGAGGAAAAATCTACAATATTACCTTAGAATAGACTTGAGTTATACCCTAGATATCATGACAGAAAATACCGAACTGCAGCCAATTTTTTTTGCACATTATTTGAAAATTTTGCTTATTCATAGACTTGTCTATAATAAGTGGTCAAAACTTGGACATTGGTGATCTGATTCTTGGTGTGCTGTTACTGCTTTAGGATAAAGATGTGTATGTTATGTGATCTTTGGATCTGTGCTTATTTTGTAATCTTGGAAGTATGCTATGGTAAACAGTTGTGCATTCTGCATATACTGACATCTATAATCGATTTTATGTGTTTGTGGTCCTGTTAACAAGTTAGCTGTTAGAGTGTTTTTGTTTGAAGAGTGAAACCCTCACACCTCTGTTGTATTTTCAGTGCTCAGGAAACGGGTATCCATCGGAATGAAATTGCGCAGAAGCTCAAAATCTCCCAGGACAAGATCATGTATATATGCTCTCTCTCTCTCTCTCTCTCTCTCTCTCTCTCTCTCTCTCTCTCTCTCTCATATGTTTGTTTACTGAAACGGGTGTGGTTTGTATGTTTTATTATAAAACAGAGAAGCAATGGAATCTCTTGAATCAGAAGGGCTGGTGTATTCAACCATCGATGAGTTTCACTACAAGTCTACTTCATCCTAACTCGGGATTCGCCCTAAGAGAACTCATTTTGCTAGTGAGCTTAATCATCCTAATATTAATATATTATCTAAATCTCGCATCTCATTTATTCTAAACCATAACATAAATTATCCTAAATTTTTATTTTGTCGTGTTTGCGTGTGAGGGAGGTAGGAAACAGTTGGTAAAGTGAAGAGGTAGCTATATAAATCCTCAACTAGTGCTTGTGTTTGTGTTGGTGACACTTGTCACTGCCTCAATGAATCGGTGCTTGCATGCATCGCCATTCTGCACATTTGTCACCACAGGGGAAAACTCGCCACATGCACCTTTGCGTTAAGTACGGACTTCTCCTTTTCTTCAACACTTTCTCTTGCTATTATTTCGTTACATGGAATTCTCTATTTTTAAACTTACGTTTTAATCGTATACTTAAATTAAAATTAAGTAGTTTTTTTGATATCAACTGTTACCAAAGGATAAAAAATGACATCCGTTATTTTATTTCAGTTTCATACTAAAAATACTATATTATCAGAATATAATGCATATGGGTACAAATTGCAATCAATTTCATGCTTAAAAGTGGAGAAGATGAGCCGATGACCCCTTGGCCTAGTGGCAAGGGTGAGGTACTCAGGACTCTCCTCTTTAGGAGGTCCTGGGTTCGATTCCCACTACCAACGTGTTGGTATGTGGAGTAGCTTTCCCACCTTTGGGTGGTGTAGGTGTCCCACCTCTGTGTGGGTAGATATATATGAGTAGATATTGGGCTATAAATTGTAATATAATCCCACCATCGGGTGTGGTGTCAGATTTCTCATGTATATGAGTTGTATATATATAGTTGTAAACTTTGATGTAATATTCAAAAAAAAAAAAAAAAAAAGTGGAGAAGATGATGGAAATGATTATCTAGTCTAGGCAACGTGTGAAATCGATTTACTCTTTGACCAGAGACCCTTAAATTATGACTTTCATCGGCATTACTTTTTTAACTTTTTACTTTTATTATTAAAAGATAAATTTCGTTATGAATAATATTGTGTCAATGTCGAACATCTTGACATAGTTTTATACGCAAATGAGTATATAAAAAAATGGGAAGGGGGCTCTCTCTATTAATTACGATGAAGTTATTTTAATTTAGTGTGAAAATAAAGTTGGTATTTAATTCAACGGTGAAGGATAGATGCAAAACAGCGCGGCGCCGAATTCCTTTCCAATCCCCCCCTTTTCTTCTCACGTTCGGCTGTTTCCTGTTTTCGTAGATAAGATCTCTGAAAGTCGCAAAAATTATTATCGAAACGAATATAAAGAGTACTCGAATCCCTTAAATCGGAGAAATTCCGAGGGAGGCCCGTCAACGTAATAAATATGTGGAGGGAAGGATCTATTTGTGTTGAATAAAAAATGGCGGGAGAGGAAGTGAGGAATGACACGTGTACAACGCAGCTTCGACTCATTCCCTTTTTGCATCCTCACAAAGAGACAAGGCTTTGTGTGGAGGTCCTTTGTAATTGCAAATGAAGGCCCTCTAGGAATGGAGTATTTAGACTTTGGCCCCTGGATGCGGAAATTGGATGGGATCCTCTGTTCCCAAACTGGTGTACCAATTGTGTACCCGATATAAATTAAAAAGTTTTAACATATACTAAGAACCAAACTCAAAATGACAACTAAGAGAGAGAATTTAAAACTACCTAATTTTATATCGGGTACACGATTGATATATCAATTTGGGGACAGAGGATCTCATCCGGACGGAAATGGGGAAGTAGTGGTGACTAGACAGGTAGAAGGAGACCGCCACAGTTATCCCATAATAACCAAACACTTGCCTTCTTCTTCTGCTCTTTCTCTCTCTCTGCTTTCTCCATTACTCCCTATTCCTATTCTTGTCTTTTCATTTTGATTCGTTTTCTTTTTTCCTTCTTCTTTGCTTTTTTAAATGAAAAATTAAATACAATAATTGATTTTTTTAATTCATTTATCTAAAGTGTCTCTCTAATTCTATTTGTCATGGATTATTTATTACAGTTATTATAGCATTCACTACAAAAAAACTGGCCGAACAACGACGGAACCGACGACGGACATGATTCCGTCATTAATTAACGACGGAATAACGACTCTATAAAGACGGAACGGAACTCCGGCCAATGACGACGGATGTTACGACTGAACAAAGTCGGAATAACCCGGGAAAGTTTGGCGCTCGAAAAGGACGACGGAATGGTGAGGGACTAGTGATGGACATTTAATGAGGGAATTATTCCGTCGTTATTCGGTCTTAATGTAGTTTTAAGTAATGTATTTTTCCCCAAATTTCATTATCGAGCCCTAAGTCCACCGCCGTTCCCACTCGCCGTCTCCGACCCACTCGGTAAGAACTCTCACTCTCACTCTCTCTCTCTCTCTCTCTCTCTCTCTCTACCACTCCTCTTCTTCCTCTGCTCTCAAAATCTATCCATGGAAAAAAAAAATTATTGTTTTTCTTCACGCTCGTACAGCCTTGGTCGGAGATTTTGCTGTTGCGCCGTCGACGGTGGCTGCTCGCCATTTCAACCAAATTTCATTGTCGAGCCCTAAGTCCACCGCCGTTCCCACTCGCCATCTCCGACCCTCTCTCGGTAAGAACTCTCTCTCTCTCTCTCTCTCTCGCTCTCTCTCTCTCTCTCTCTCTCTCTACCACTCCTCTTCGTCTCCTATCCATGGGAAAACAAATTTTTTATTGTTTTTCTTCACGCTCGTACAGCCTTGGTCGGAGATTTTGCTATTGCGCCGTCGACGGTGGCTGCTCGCCATCTTTCAAACCTAGGTTTTAAAGCAGGTCTCGACAGTGGCTGCTCGCCACGAAATTTTTTCCACCCTAATATGTTTTTGCTTTCGATTTGATTTGATTTCCTATTTGTGAGAGTTTGTTTTGCTTACGAAATTTTATGTTTTCTTTGGAATCCCAGTTTTGGCTGCTGAAGCTTGGGGATAGCTCAGTTTTCTCGATCGGCGGTTTTAATTATTCAGATAATCACAATTCTCACGTAAGTATTCGATCTCGGTTGTTGTGTATATGCTGATTTTCTTTCGGCTAATCTCCAGTATGCTATCATTTCTTCCTTCTTCTGCCATTAATTAGCCTCATTCTATGGTGTATGTGTCTGTGTTCAATCAGTACATGGAGTTCAAGAGTGTGGATGCGAGCTTCATGAGCGGCGCCGGGGGTAAACTGGAGAGCGTGCCTGATTCTCGGAGTGCGATTTTTAAGAACCGGAGCTTGTCGTTGACGGAGAAGAATCAGTTGATGAAGTTCTTCAAGCTCGTGCAGGGGCATCTTGGGAACGGGAGTGAGGAGGAGAAGCTATCCGACCAGGATTTGGAGACTCCATTCTTGACCAAAATGGGTTTGTCGCAGAAACTAAAATCATATATATCAATTCCTCACCGTTTTGTTTTTTACTTTTTATGTGTTGCTAAGAGTTTCTCTATTATGATTCTGTTTGATTGATCGTTTCTCTTACGTGTTTGGGATGCATTTCGAGATTGTTGTATTTTAAATCACTTAGAACGTATTACATTCGATCAAAGAGTTTAGTCATATAGGTAGCAGATTGTAGTCTCCGAGTATCAAATCAGTTCTGGTGTAACATAATATGGATAGTGGTGATTGTATCTGTGGAAACTTGATTCTGATTTCGTTACCCATTTTACCTAGAAGCAGGATTATCAGCGCTATTTGACTGTTAAATCTTTATTAGCAGTACTGACATCGTCGCGATGATTACTGATCATTCAGTTGTTTCTTGGCATTTCATAGATATCTTTACTATCCATTGGTTTGTAGTCTTTCTGAGTTGCCTTATTTTTTATACAGGATTATATTGTACACTATAGTGTTGGCCGATTATGATCAAGAAAAGTTGGAAGTATGTAAAGATGTCATCTGTACTAAAAGTGGGATAAATCGGTTGGCACTTTACCACTCTTCTATTGGAAGGTCAGTTTTTGGTTTTTGTCCCTTCACTTTCAAGAGTTATCCTGCTTGTGCAGTATTAAACTCCGCTGATTGTAATCCTTGCATACTTTTTGATAGCCAGCATGAAAATTGGTCAGAATTCATGACATGGATATCAAGATTAATGTGATTTATAAAGCAGATCTCATGTAGTGTGGTCACGACCTAGTTGGTGAACTAGTTTCGGTAGCACACCCAAAAAACTTTATTCGTATGAAAATTCTAAAATGTAGAGAATTTGGGATCTGCAGAGTGCAGTCTATATAGTTATATGTGCGCTGGCTAATTTTCCTTGTTAGACATTCCTGAGAACATATGTCAATGATTTTTTCCCATCAAGCAAACGTTTGCTTATGTAAAACTATTGTTTGAAGGCTAATGTCTCCTTTGAAAATTGTAATTACGTTTCCCAGTTTACTAGTTTTTGTATTGCTGGTTAACACCATCTGTCAAGTTGAATAACTGAAGAAAGTGAATTATTATCCACTTACAGACTTATTATTTATTCTGATGTGTGTAACTAATTATCATGGTAAAGTCATGATATAATTGAAATAGTTATAAACTCAAATAATCAAATACATGGAGGCTTTAATCGACTCTTCTTGCTCAACTCTTGTCTAGTCAGTGGCCTATGCCAGTCTTTTATGTCATCTTATACTTTTTGGATAGTCCCTGAACTTTCTCCATCTCTTAAATTTATTGTACAGGTTTTAAGGATGCCTGTAGTCGCTCTGCTCATGGAAGAAGCTCTTCAAAACCAACGTCAAATTGAAAAGCTGATGTCGCAGTCTGGGACACCTTCACACACATCTTCTCCATGATTCACCTTAGTTTTTACTTTGTTGAACAAACTTGTTGAATACTACTTCTAACCTCTATACACTTTGCAAACTTGAAACGTTTTTTGTCTATGTTATATGAATATTATCAGTAGTAATGAATTAAAACATTTATGTTGGCAATATAATGTGATTTTGAAGACTTAAAACAGGTGATTTAGTCGTAACTCGGGAATAATCAGGTGCAATAAAATAAGACACTGGTCTAACAAATAACGACGGAATAGTGAGGGAACAACGACGGAAATCGTCTTGATAAACTCCGTCAAAAATTTCGTCGTTAAATTTTGTGAGGGAAAATTCCGTCGTTATTCCATCGTGGAAATTAACGACGGAATTACGACGGAATAATCCGTTTTTATTAATCTCCGGCGACCGGCGCCGGAGGTAGGATTGGCGACGATATTTCCGTTACAAATCCGTCGTTAAATTTAACAACGGAATACATTTCCGTCGTTGACTATTTAGCGACGCTCATTTTGAAAACGGATGGTGTCCGTCGTTATTCCGTCGTTATATGCAGATAGCGACGGAAATTTTCAATTTAGCAACGGAAAATTCCGTCGTTATTTCGGCCAGTTTTTGTAGTGATTAGCATATTATGTGCAAATGTGTTAAAAAATGAAGGAAAAAGATATAAAGTTTTCTATATACTACTCCCTCCGTCCATAATATTTAAGGTTCATAGAGATCGATATTGAATTTAATGTATTGTGATGGGCATGTTAAAATGATGATCAAATTATATGAATTTCTTATATGAACATACTAAAACAGTATAAACGATCAAGATGGTAGAGAGGTCGTGTATAACAATTACCTATATTTGGCCTGTTGTCAAATTCCACATGCAGAAATGGACGATTACACAAGGCCAATTGTCTAAATACCTATGTATAGCAAAAAATATATTGCTTCTTTTAAGACTGATAATTCATCCATAATTATATTAGCATTTTGGCTAAGTGATGTGTAATTCCAATATTAAGGTTAATTGAGACAAAAAGAGGAGAAATCATTAGCATAAATAGAGCTAGGTTTAATTGAGCCTCCCTCGTTAACCGTGCGCATTTCCTTTTCCTTTTCATTTTCACCACCCTGGTTTGGATCCACTTCTTCTATCTTCTTCATATTTTCTGCACTTTTCACACACCATATTTTAACCCCCGCTCTCTCTCTCTCTCTCTCTCAATAAACTGAGAGTCTTGCGCTGTTTCCCAAAGACATCATCAGCAGCACTGCGTCTAAAATTTCACGCTCACCGACGATCCGATCGATACATGGATATGGATTCTTCTTCTTCCCATCCCAACTGGCTCGTCTTCTCGCTTTCCAACAACTCCCTCTTCCAACCCTCTTTCTCCCCTTCCCCTTCCAGTATGCTCTCTCTCTCTCTCCTCTTTTTCTTCACCCTCCTTAATCTTTTCAATTTTAATAACAGATTCATAATTGCTCCTCCTTCAACTGTTTGTCTCCACATGCAACCCTACTTACTATATCATGTCTTCTTGTTTCATCGTTTTCTCTCTGTTTGATTCTTTGAAGGCAGCTCTGCGCCGGCGGATCAAGACAATGGAGGCGCCGGCCCACCGCCGACGGAACACCGCCACCATCTCCCCATTCTCGACGGCAGCGGGGGAGGAGGACCCAAGCTGGAGGATTTCTTGGGTGGCCCAGCCGCCGGAGTCATGCCGGAGATGGAGATGTACGATGACTCGGGGCTCAAAACCATAGCTGCTAGCTTCCTGAGAGGCTTCTCCGCCGCCGGCCAAAGCGACGCGGCACATAAGCGGGTGGCGGCTGCGCCGCCTCCTGAGCCGCCGGCGAAGAAGGCCGCCGAGAGCTTCGGGCAGCGCACCTCAATCTTCCGAGGCGTGACTAGACATAGGTGGACTGGACGGTATGAAGCTCATTTGTGGGATAATAGTTGCAGAAGAGAAGGCCAAAGTCGGAAAGGAAGGCAAGGTTTGTCTCTCTCTCTCTCTCTCTCTCCCTCTCTGTGTGTGTAAATTATTACTATTAGGGTTTCTTTCTTTCTTTGTAGATAGATATGACTTTTTATTTTATTTTTATCTATATACATATATTTCAAATTAACTGACGATAATGTTTCTGTTTATGGAAATTGAACGTGGCTTATGATTGTTCATCAATTTGCAAATAATCCAGTTTATTTGGGTAAGTCTACTCATTCACCATTTCTCTATCTTTTCACCTTTTTTCATCAATTTCACGTTAATATTTGTATACATAAGATAAAATGGTGTAGAGTTAATTAATTTGTGAATGATTTAAAATTGAAAAAGGTGGATATGATAAAGAAGAGAAAGCAGCTCGTGCCTATGACCTCGCCGCCCTCAAGTACTGGGGTCCGACCACCACCACCAATTTTCCGGCGAGTTCTCTTTTTATTTAATTTTAATTTAAACTTGCTATTTTTTTTTTATCTTATTAATAAAAAATAATTCTATACATGCAAGCAGGTATCTGATTATGAGAGGGAAATGGAGGAAATGAAGCACATGACGAGGCAGGAATTTGTTGCTTCACTTCGAAGGTGCCGCAATTTTTCACTACAAAAAATCTAATACTACTACTATTATTTTTCTTTATTTTAGTTTTTTTTTTAATTATAATTGCAGAAGAAGTAGTGGTTTTTCTAGAGGAGCCTCCATTTACAGAGGTGTAACAAGGTTTGTACATACTCCAAATCTCATTCCTTTTTATTTTATTTTATTTTTCATTCACCGGAAGGAAAATGACGTGTGCAGGCATCACCAACACGGCCGGTGGCAAGCAAGGATCGGAAGAGTCGCCGGAAATAAAGATCTCTATCTCGGCACCTTCAGTCAGTTCTTCTCCTTCTCCTTCTTTTTTTTATTTATGATTTTTAATTATAATATAGAAAAATGGCAAACAACAAAACCAATTTCAATGCATACTATGTTATTATTGGTCCGAAAATCGGTGGCTGTCTAAAAATAAATGTGCTACGTCGCGATTCGTATTTGGTCCAAAAAAACGGTGTCGAGATTAAACAATTATTTCATCCTTCTTCATTTTTATTATTTTCTAAATTCATTGAATTTAATTATAAAAAACATTATTTTATATTAAAAAGGCACACAAGAAGAAGCGGCGGAGGCTTACGACATCGCCGCCATCAAATTCCGGGGACTTAACGCCGTCACCAACTTCGACATGAGCCGTTACGACGTTCGGAGCATCGCCACCAGCAATCTTCCCATCGGCGGCGCCGCCACCAAGCCCAAAACGACGTCGGAATCACTATCCGACATCAAGGCACTCGAGGGGCCGCCGTCGGAGGAGCTCTCCCCCACCGCCGCTGCGCTCCCTTTCCCGGCGCAGAGCTCCGCCGCCACCATTAACTTCGCCCTCCCGATCAAGCAAGACCATTCATCACGCCTGTTGGCGGCCTTGAGCTACCCGAGCTCAGCTATGGTGGTGAACGGCATCAGAAACCCTAACAACGCCGCCTTCGAAAACAGCAATGGTACAACTCCCTACAGCGTGGAGTTCCAGCAGAATAGTACCGAGGGATTCTACAGCGGGTGCGGGTACAGCTTCCAGCAGCTTGAAGGCGGCGCCGCCGCGCGCGGTGCGGTTTTGCAGAATGGTACAAGTCATGAAGCGGCGGGTACCATCGGCGGGTGGATTCAGCCGGGGAAGAGCAATCTAGCGTCGTTTTAGACGGCGATATTTGGAGTGGAGTGAAAAGACGAAAAAGGGCACGGATGATGTAGGTGGTGTTGTGTAGGAAACAAGGGGAGGTGGAGTGGTCAAAAAAGGAGAGTTATGGAACTTTTGCTTTTTTGCATGGGATTATTGGAACAAACACACACACTTTGCACAGTGGGGTTGACAATCATTTCACACCAACTATTACCCAAAATATGTTGTACTAGTAGTAGTACCTCTCTCTCTCTCTCTCTCTCTCTAGAGAAGAAGCAAGAATGGATTCAAAAATTAGGAGTTTTTAACAATTATGTTGATGTATGTTTTGTAAAAGTGTTCTAAAGAAGGCTAGGCCATCAAAAAAGAAAGTCGAGTAATAAAGTGATAATTTTTTCGTAAGTAGTAGAAAGACGGGTTTAAGGTTCGTGTATTAAAATGGAAGTATCGAACTCTTTGTTCACATTCAAAACGAAAAGAGTGTCGAACTAAGTATGCATGTCTAGAATTTTAGCTCTACGTTTTTTCGGCGCTCTCTTTATTTCCTTCGACAGTTTGTGGCCTCAAATTAATCCAATACTCAATACTCTAAAATTTTACCTTAAATTTACTGGGCCGGTTCTGAATTGGGCCGTATTTTGGGCCACGGCCCAGCCCAAAAGATTGAAGTATCTATAGTAATTGGGCCACGGCCCAACTTTATAAACTGATACAGACTAAACTTTTCTTGTTATTACACAAGGCTATATTTGTAGTCAAAGCCCAAGCACCTACATCTTTATTACAAATATATTAATTCAATACTACATCTGTTACATCGAATAGTATGCGTTTTTATATGTTGTACTTCACATTCAAGAAACGTTCATTGTTCGTTGGGACGGAGGGAGTATATTTGACGATGCAAATAATGCTATTCCTTTCTCATACTCCTATTGCTATATATAATCGGACCAACTCCCATGTGTTGACAAAAGTTTTCATTATAAAGTCGGTGACCAATCACGGGCCTCACTCTATCTCCTATTTTTTAAAAAATATATATATAATTTATTAGTTGGATTTGTTAGGGAAACGTAGCTTTCCATCATCTCACGAATAATAGCACAAAAAAAATGAAAAAATAGCATCAACCTATTTATAATAATAGTAGTATAGCATTCTAATTTACCAATCATATTCCTCCACTCACTTGTGAATAGAATATTAGCCCAACAAACAAAGGCAATTGGCTCAATAGCAATCATAATATAAAAATAAATAAAAATAAAATGCGTCGTACTTCACTTAAGAAAGTGGTTTAAATATATTTATCACTTTATTATTCCATGAATATTGCATGTCAAATCTTTAATAACTCCTCGTGTACTCTTTCCGTCTCGTTTTAATAGAACTCGTTGGTTGTTGGCGTCTTTTATATGGTAGTAATGAGCAAGGTACAACAACATAATGTTAGTTGCCAAGCTTAGAAGTGAAGTTGGGACAATAATATATGTGCATGTAATAAAACAAATAATCGTGTCACGACGTGGTCCGAGCACTTTTATCGTAAAATGTTTGGAAAATCTGGGACCCATTTATTATTATTTTTTTTTTTAATTTTTATTGGCTGTTGTTTGTGATAATATAAATATGCACACATACCACAAGTGGTATGGACCCCCTTCAATATTGGAATAAATTTTTTTTTTTTTTAAGATTGAATTTTTATTTTTATTTTGAAATCGAATTTTATATATTATATCAGTTGTAAAAAAGTTCGAAAATATGTTAGGAATTTATTATTTGGTGACCAAATCACGAAATTCATTAATTGGGTGATTAGGGTTTCCCAATGTGGGCTTTTCCCAATCCAAGGTTTTCATATTAAATAAATTTAACTCAAGTAGGGAAGTGGAATTTTATTATGCTATTAATTGAGTTTGGTAATAGATTAATCTTAGAAAAGTAATTAGTATGATAACAAAAAAGAATCCACTTAATAATACTCTACATGTACCAACGAATATTATGTGTTCTATATTTTATAGTCAAAAAACATACTATGAATTGTTGTATTTCTTGGTGTATATTTCTTTCGTCCTTCTTCATCAGTCTTGTTTGCTATTTTGAATTGTCTCATTTCACTAGTCTTGTTTTCCTAAAACGAAAAAATTAACTTTTACTCTTTAATATGGACTCCGTACTTTCTACTTTTAACACTTGCACATAAATTCTCGTGACAAAAAAGAAACATGACTAATAAAGTGAGAATAAAGGAATAAAGAATTAGCCATTAGTTTCAATGTAAATCCCTTACTTTTCATTGTTAAAATTTAACATAACGTCGAAAATTTCATATTAAAATAAAACAAAATCGATTGAAGTGAGACGAAGATCGCGAGACTCCAATGGGTCATACTCCCTCCGGTCTTTTACAGTTGAGTCACTTTCCCGATTGGGCCGGTCTCTTCTAGTTGAGTCGTTTCCTTTTTGGGTAAAAATTAAGTATTAAACACACAACTAATTGTACCCCTTATTTTACTTAATTAACATACTAATTACTCCCCAATTTCTCAGTTTCTCCATTATCGTCATTGCCGTCTCTCTCGAAATAATTTTAAATTAATTTAAAATAAATCCAGAAAAGTTTTAATTTTATAAAAAAAAAAAATTCAGAAAAGTTTTTTATTTTAATTTTAAACATCAACAATAATTTTATAAAAAAAAATCAGAAAATTTTAAATTAATTTAAAATAAATCCAGAAAAGTTTAATTTTATAAAAAAAAAATCCAGAAAAGTTTTTTATTTTAATTTTAAACATCAACAATAATTTTATTAAAAAAAAATCCAGAAAATTTTAAATTAATTTAAAATAAATCCAGAAAAGTTTTAATTTTATAAAAAAAAATCCAGAAAATTTTAAATTAATTTAAAATAAACTGAAAAACAAAAAAAATATTAATTAATAAAAAACATTTTTTATATTAATTAAAATAAAATACAGTACTTAGTAATTATAAACATAATCTCATTCTCTTCTCAATTACCAAACATACTTAAACTACTAAACAACTCTTCTTAATTCCCGTGTCGAAAAGTTTCGACTCAACTGTAAAAGACCGGAGGGAGTAGTATCAATTACTACTGCAATTCAATAGTCCTTTAATAATAATGTGTAGTACAACTAAGGCCAATGATTTCTGGACCTCCTGCCAAAATTAAAAAGCCTATATTTTTCTTCACTTACCCCCCACCCCACCCCCACCCCATCCCACAAATAAAATAAAAGATATACATAAAAATGGAAATAAGCAATAAAAGTTTGGGGGCTAAGTTATTGGTGGTTGTTGGTTCAATTTTGCCTTAAAATATTAGTATGTATGTGTCACAATAAATTTCTAGTGATGGGGTAAATAAATATTGGAGCAATTTGCAATTCTTTACAAGGTAAAGTTGTTATGAAAGGACTTGTCCAAATGTATTGGCTTCAAATGCATAATATTAAATTCTTCACCACTTTCATTTCATGAACTCACACCCCCATTGACTTTCATATAAATTGTGTGCTTAAATGTTAATTAGTCAACTTTATTTTGTTCACGTATTCATCGTGGACATAATAATACACGACATCTAACATGTACGTGCAAAACCATTTTAAAAAGTATTTCAACAAATTTATCAAAATAATAAAACTTTTGTTCTCAGCAGAATCAGAAGTTAATATCAGTGTATCACCCACACCAGTTACTACTTCGGGTCCATTTACCTTTTACATTATCGTCGAATTTTCAAATATTACTATTGGACCACTTGCATCTGTATTTTTCCGAAATTCTTAATTTTTGTAATTATTTTCGTGACGCCATTAACTAAAATTAAAGATATTTAGCGTAATCTATATCGTATCTATTTTTTGTCACATTATACATGCATGATAAATTCATACCGAATTTCGAGAATCAATATATATATAATACCGTTACGGATCTTCGTCCTACGTGGCATCGCGTGTGATTTTTATGAATATTTTTCAATATTCTCATTGATTTGGCCTATTAAAGATTAAAATCATTATAATTAGGATTTTCGTCCCACATCGAATTTTTAAAAGAACTTAGCAACAAAATTCCTATATAAATAGATCATGTATCTCCATCAAAATCCATATTTTATTTGAGTAAATATACCAGTTAATTTTTATTTTTTAACATTTAATCACGTATGATTTTTATGAATATTTTCCAATATTCTTATTGATTTGGCTTATTAACGATTAAAATTTAATTAAACATATCACATACATTAATTGATATACATTAACATTACGATTATTCTATATGCCCTCAAATAAATAAAAATATATATTTTATCTTCAAATTTTATCCCTACAAACGAAAAATCAGTATTCATCAATAATTTACTTCAATTATATTATAACAAGGATTCCCATCCCACATCGAATTTTCACAAGAACTTAGTGACAAAGTACATATATAAATAGATTATATGTGTTAATCAAAATCATACTTGATTTGAGGAACTACATTATATTAATGTAGAAATCTAAAAAATGAAAAATTCTAAAAAGCGTCGAACGGGCTAACAGAAAAAATTAACAGGTAGATTTGCACTAATTATGTTAACGTTATGCTGAACAACGGGCTAACAGGATATTATAATATTACGCTTTAGCGTATTTTTTTTTGTTACAAGTAACGGGCGGATTGCAATAATTAAATATAGATGTTAACGTTATATCGAACGAGCTAACGAAATTAACGGGCAGATTTGCACTATTTATGCTAACGTTACGTCGAATAACGGGCTAACATGAGATTATAATATTACGTTTTAACATTTTTTTTATTGTTACAAGTAACGGGCGGATTACAATAATTAATATAGATAATTATGTATTTTTGATTAAAAATTTTATGCACGATTGCAAAAGAAATTAAATCCCGTCGAAAATTGATATTAATTATGGAGATTCTTATTAAGTGATTCAAAATTCTCATTGATTTGGCTTATTAAAGATTAAAATCATTATAATTAGGATTTTCGTCCCACATCGAATTTTTAAAAGAACTTAGCAACAAAATTCCTATATAAATAGATCATGTATCTCCATCAAAATCCATATTTTATTTGAGTAAATACACCCGTTAATTTTTATTTTTAAACATTTAATCACGTATGATTTTTTATGAATATTTCTAATATTCTCATTGATTTGGCTTATTAACGATTAAAATTTAATTAAACATATCACATACATTAATTGATATACATTAACATTACGATTATTCTATATGCCCTCAAATAAATAAAAATATATATTTTATCTTCAAATTTTATCCCTACAAACGAAAAATCAATATTCATCGATAATTTACTTCAATTATATTATAACAAGGATTCCCGTCCCACATCGAATTTTCACAAGAACTTAGTGACAAAGTACATATATAAATAGATTATATGTGTTAATCAAAATCATACTTGATTTGAGGAACTACATTATATTAATGTAGAAATCTCAAAAATGAAAAATTCTAAAAAGGATTGCAATAATTAAATATATATCGAACGGGCTAACGAAATTAACGGGCAGATTTGCACTATTTATGCTAACGTTACGTCGAATAACGGGCTAACATGAGATTATAATATTACGTTTTAACATTTTTTTTATTGTTACAAGTAACGGGCGGATTACAATAATTAATATAGATAATTATGTATTTTAGATAAAAAAAATTTATGCATGATTGCAAAATAAATTAAATCCCGTCGAAAATTGATATTTACTATGGACATTCCTATTAAGTGATTCAAATCGAATTTTGACGTGACTTAAATCGTATAGTTCTTTAAGAAATGTTAACCCTTTTTATTCCTTCAAAAAAGATCCATCTGAAGGGTGTTTAGATAAAATAAACAACGGGAGACATAATATATTTTTATTTTATTATAAATTTTGTTTTAAAATAACATTTTCATGTTAGAATTTGACGGGATAAAATATAAAACATATCTATCGTAAAAATGTTAATTTCTTAACCCATTTTCATATTTACTACGAGTAACGGACTACTTGAAATAATTTAATATAAAAAATTATTTAATTTTTATTAAAACTTTTATTTGTAATTACAAAATAATTTGAAACCCGTCGAATTTCGACGGGTACTGCACTAGTATGTTTATATAGCGATAACTAACCTATAATCCACGTTAATAATCTCATTATTCATTAATCAAGATTGGGGTTAACCAAGAAGAAGATAAAGTAGCAATTTATCACACGCATATTCACACAATCTACGTGTACTATTATAGGTTATTAATTACTATTAAATAAATAAATAAATGAAAGTGCTAGTTTGTGCAAAAACTAAAAACGATCTTAATTCTGTTCTTAGATGCAATAACAGAAAGCAGTAAAGAACACAAGAACTTTGGTAACCCAGTTCGGTGATAACGCACCTACGTCTGGGGGACAATATCCGAGAGATTCAATCCACTATAAGCAGTAGAGAGACTTACAGGACTTTACACCAAGGACTCCACCTTATGTCACCTATTCGTCTCGATTACAACTCCCTTACAATGAGATCGAATACAACCACGAGATAAACTCGCAAAGTGATAAAACACTAATATGGTTCTAAGCAACACGCCTAGACAAAAACTGAACAAAGCCAGGGAAGCTTGTCCAGAAACGCACGCTCGCTCAACAAACAAACTTGCACAACACACGTTGCAAGAACACCAAAACTCACGAACAATAATCTTGCAAAACACACGTTGCAAGAACACCAAAACTCACGAACAATAATCTTGCAAAACACACGTTGCAAGAAGAACAATAACTCACGAATAATAATCTCTGGAGCGGCAGCATGTATTAGGGTTTTCCTTAGAATATATAGTCAGCACAGGAAACCCTAGAAGATCTTCAGGCTGATCTTCTGTGCATGGAAACTTTCCATGCAGAATAATCTTCCTTCTACGAATAATAATATATATAATAATATATATATATATATCTTTAAATACTTGATTCATGCATTTATCCAGTCAGCAAACGCAGCAGAAGACTTAAGAAGAAAATCGCCAATACAAATCTGAGATGCATGCACTAACAATCTCCCCCTTTGGCATTTTCGAACACAGCATGAATTGCATGAATCAACTCACAGCAGAAGATCAGCAAACAGGAGCAGATAGAAGTACTCACACAGCAACACAGTACTTCATAAAGCATCAGACCAGAAACATGCTCCCCCTCAAACCAAAAACCATATCTTGAAGAGAACAGTGGCAAGGAGCTCACCCACACTACCAAACTGTTCACAAGATACACACACAAAACAGATTTTGAAAAATGGTGGCAAGGAGCTCACCCACACTACCAAACCATATTCAAAATCACATAACCAACTGCAAACAAATAGATCACATATAGCAGCAAAAACTCCATATTCCATATCAGAACATCAACAGAGCAAACCAGCAGAACCAGAACCAAACAGCAGGAACCATCTTCCTACCATTACTATTACAGGCCAGAAATCCAGAATTCCATCAATCAGATTCAAGAAGACCAGAAATCCAGAATACCATAGTATCAATCTATTTACTCTTACACACCAGCAAATAGAATCAAAACCACAAAATGAAGAGAGAGCAAAACAATCTTCTGCCTTGTTACTCCCCCTCAATTCATGCCAGATGCCAAAGGATTACTGAGTTGGTTTGCTGGATATCTCCTCACCAGCATCAATACCACCATTCACCTCCTCAGTGCGCTCAACCTCCACAGTGCGTTCTTCAGCATCTTCATTGGCTGACATAAAAACAGAGTCCTCCTTAGCAGACTCAGTAGCAGCAGCAGGAACTTCTCCACCAGTTTGCACGGCTGGCTCTTCATCATCAATGTGGATGGATTCATCCACTTCCTCACTCACATCCTCAACAACAGGAGGAGGAGCATCAGCGGCCTTTTCTGCAGGAGACAGACCGGAGGGACCTGCAATGTCAACATCAGCAGCAGGAGTAGGAAGATCATCACCCTCTACATCTGGCAGTGCATCAAGCATAAACTGCACCAACTGCCTTTGGAGGCTGATGTGTTTCATCATCTTGTGGAGGGATTTCAATTGAACTTTCAGCCCATCCCTCTGCTTCTTGACAACCGCAGCATCAAAACCAGTCACAAACTTCTTTGAGGATTTGGCAGGGCCTTTCTTGGTTTGCTTAGCAGGACCCTTCTTGGTATGCTTAGCAGCAGATTTTGAAGCACCTTTAGAATGCTTCCTTGTATACTTCTTGGAGAACCTTGCAGCTGGCCTCCCTTCACCATCAAGATCATCATTATGATCACCACAACCCCCAACAGTATCAACATCAGACAGGTTCAACTCATGCTCAGACTCACTGTCCTCAGCAAAATCATCATCTAAATTCACTCCATGGACAGGCTTGAGGAGCTTTGAACTGAAACGCATAGCCTTAAGCTTCACAGGCTTGGAGTCAGAGGGTCTAGATGGAACCCCTTGAGTCTTCAGAATTTTCCCAATAAGGCCAGGAAAATATAGCCTCTTTGTTGGTCCCGGTTTGCTATAGGAAAAATACGTAGAGGGGGGGGGGGGGTGAATACGTATTTTGAAGTTTTTCAACTTCAATTCCTTAACTCAGAGTATAAAGTAAAGTGCTCTTGAAAATACTAAGACCTAGCTGAGAGCTAGATCTACAGCAATCACGAATCTCTTGACCTAAGCTTAGAGCTTGATCAAGAGTGAGACTTTACTCTTTGTGCGGAATTTGGTGAGCTAAAATCTATCCTAAGTAATTGAAAATCCAAGTTAAGTTTGTTTATATGCACATGCAATGGATAATCGAATACTGTAAAAGATTAAGGTAAGAGAGATACGACACAGAGATTTATAGTGGTTCGGAGATAACGCTCCTACGTCCACTTTGTTGCACGACGGCAACTGTTCTTTTCACTCAAGAACTTGAAGGTTACGGGTCCTTCAAAAACCTGGTCGGGATCGGGCTTCACTTGCCTAGATCAAACGACAGACGTAGTGATTGCGGGTTCACTACACAGACCTAACAAAGACTGGAAGCTTCACTTGCTTCAGTCAGACAGACAGGGAGATTACGGGCTCTCCTTACAGCCTAGCTTCGATCGAGCTTTACACAAACGATGTAAGTGTAAGCTTGGATCTCAACTCTACGATCGAGGCTTCTTCAATCGATGAAAGAAGGGCCTTAGATCTGAACAACCTAACGACGACTCAAAAACCTAACAGACAACAGTTTAGGGTTTTTGGTTGACGAACACACTAATGAAGAACTCTTTACAGTGAATGCAAAGATTGGCTAGAGTTCTTCTTCTAAGCTAGGATATATGAAGTGGGCTTAGAATCTAAGTGTGAAGGTTGTGAAGACGAGTTCCGATGGACTGGAAACTCGGAGAACACTTGAAACAAAGACTCGAAGATTTGCTCGAAGGCTTGGGAGTGTTTGTTTGCAGTAGGCTCGAATGCGCAAGTAGTGTTCTACTTCTTCACGTCTTCATCCTTCACTATTTATAGGCGGAGGGTTGGCTAAGATCCGTTGCTTGGTTGGTGGCCTTGTCCCTCCTCCTCTCGACAGTACTTGCGCAGGCAGTAGCTTTTGCAGACGCGCAGTTTTGGCATTTTGCCAAAATTGGCTAACTTCCAAGTTTAACAGTAACTGGAGCGACCCAGTACTGTAGCGGCGTCTTTGTCGGCCTGGCAGTCAACTCCGCTGCTCCTCTCCTCGTTCGACACGTGGAGATCTCGCAATTAATGCAAAGATCTCTAGTTGACTGAAATTCAAATTCGGAGCGGGAATTTGTGCTGTCGCTTTTTGGTAGGTATTGGCTCGCTTCGCTTTGAAGTTGTAGCGGCCGTTCCAAAGTGAGTCGCTTTAGGATCATATTATAGCGGGTCGCTTTGCTTTGCTTGCAGCGTTTGCTTCGCTTCGCTTTACAGCATTCGCTTCGCTTTGCTTCGCTTCGCTTCGGTAGACTTGCTTCGCTTGCCTTGAACTGTAGCGCTCGCTTCGCTTTACTTTGGCATACTCACTTAGAATCTACTGTAGCGATCGCTTCGCTTCAATATTCTTCGGCACGCTTCACTTCAGTTTGCTTGACTTGCTTCGCTTTGGAAGAACACACTCAAGCGAGTGGCCTTCACTTGAATTCCTGCAGTCTAAAGCTAAGCAAAAATAAAGCCATCCTAACAGATTTAGGCTTAGAAAAATTCTAACCTATTATCTACATCAAAATGGGTCGCTGGGAAAAGGACGCTTGGGGTTTTGGGATCTAATCAAAACAAGTGACTTTATTTAACAAATGTCCCATATAGTTCCCCCTTAACATTTTAGTCCTTAACAATTCCCAACAATTTCCCCCTTTTTGATGATGCCAAAACCCATACGACTTAGATAAAAAAAATCTAGTCTATCTAACCGTGAGGGGAACTCCAAGCGGCTGCTTCCTTTGCAGTTTCGTTTGTAATTTTCTTTTAAGTTCCTTCCTTTTTTTTTTTTTTTTTTTTCGGTTAAATTAATGAGTTTGTAGCAAAAAGTAAAGTCATTCACAAAGCGAGTAAATGACACAAGAAGAGACAGAAATTTAAAGATAGGATATATGAACAAGATGTTCACACAAAATGAAGCATGTAATTTCAATGGTTTCCTGCCGCTTTATCCTACTCCTGTTTCTCTTCCTCCTTCTTCTCTTCTTCTACATCTGCCTCCAAATCCTTATCAATCATGTCTTCAGGTATGATGTATGCACTGAAAATCCTTTCTTCCATCGACTCAGCACTGTGGATACTTGGCCTCCTCCAAGTCTCTTCCAATTGGAAGGCTTCATCCACCTCAGCGTCGATGATGCTGCGATTGAGGATGCTGGTGCCAGGTAGGAATGGCATGATGAATTCTTCCTTGGCTGGTACCTTGATGATTAACGGTGCAGGCTCTGCAAACTGTGCAAGAGCGAAGACTTCTTGTCTAAACTTCTCATCATAGATACTAAGGAAGTTGTTGAGCGCAGTGACCCTTGAGCATTCAGTCTGCAATGGCACTACCTCCCAGTAATAGTACGCTTTGATGAACAAGTCCTTGTAGTATAGCCACTGCTCGAGCAGATCCCTCGGAATGAAGTCCTCGATCTCTCTTGCGTCAAGATGCTCGTTCCTCCTCTTGGCTAATTCCTCCTCTGTTCTTCTTGACAGTTTAGTCATTATATCAGTGAATCTCTTCCCTGATTCGCCACTCCACAGAGGACGCCTTTCGTTGAGTCGCTTCCTAATATAGTTTTGCTCTTCCTTTTTAGGGTAGCGACCCGACTCTATCATTTCCTTCGTAGTCACGTCGCATGCATCTTTTATGGCTTGGGCTTCACATGCTTCGGACTCATCAGGCATGAGGGGAACGAACGCACTGCGAACCAAAGAGGACTGAATAAGCAGTACTTCGCTGAACTGCTCCTCGATTCGTGCGTCAATCACTTGAAGACGCCTGGCGTTCACTGTCTTCGATCTCTCCGCTTCGCTCCTTCCTCCTTCTCTCTCCTTTCTCCTCTTTTCTTCCTTTTCAGTTCTTGAAGCGACTGCATGTTTAGACTTTTGGCGCTTAGCCGTAGAGTCATCGACTTTAGATTCTGGTGCAGCTCGCTTCAAGGGCAGCTTCGGTGGTGGGGGAGGTGGCATATCCTTCTTGGCAGCACTTGGAGGGACGACTGCTGACGAAGTGAGTGCAGCAGTGGTCGTAGTGAGTGCGGCTGTCGAAGTTGGCGCGGCGTCTGAAGTGGGCACTTTGGGAGTAGCGGCCACTTGGGAGCTAGATGAGGCATCTGCAGCAATAGAATTTTTTGTTAGCTTAAACACTTGCTCCAACTCCCACGCCATGGCAGCATCCTGCTCCACCTGCCTCAGCTTCTCCTCCTTCGTTATCACGGTCACTGGGGGATGCCGTGCAATGGAAGCACTTAGCACTTTATCCTGAAGCGGCCTGCTAGGCTCTTCGAGCTCTTTCAACAACTCCTCCTCCGTGAGTTTTGTTTTGCCCTTTACTTCGCCCAGAGCCCACGCTTCATCCTCCTTTTCACCGGCACCACTACCTCCTTCCAACATCCTCTCAACTCCAATTATTCTTTCCCCTGAACCTCCTACTCCTCCTAGCTCCATCTGTCCTTCCCCCTTTTTGGCATCATCACTGCCAGGGGTTAGGATTACTGATTTCCCGGAGAGGGATTGGTGTAGAGAGTTGACCGTGTTGAAGATGGCCTGAAGCATCTTCTCAGTTTTTCCTATGGAGGGCGCCACCAGGTCAGCTGTTTTGATGGAAATTTCTTCGAGCAGATATTTACATTGTTGGCCTGAAGCTTAGAGCCAGATATTTACATTGTTTCTCTCTCTCCACAACTGATGCCATCATCCTCTCCAATGGCTCTACTTCCCTGAAGCGAGCCTCCAGCTCCGCTTCAATCTCCTTCCTTATATCTGCCTTCTCCTCCTGCAAATTGAAGTACCAGAATTCCTGAGCCGCTAGGAGTTCAGCTTGCATCGTCTCAAGGCTCCTCTCTCTCTGGCTTAGAGAGAGATGGAATTCGGCACTTGCAGCCATCTTTTCCGTGTACGCTTCACCCAGCTCCTTGACCTTTTGCAGTAATATGGAAAAGTCTGCTCGCTTCAAGTCAAGGTCATGGGCATCTTTCCTCCGGCTCTCCAGTTCTTTCTTATCTAACTCACTTTCTTCCTTTAGCAGCTTCATTTCAGTCTGAAGTGAGTCGAGAGACTTTTTCGTGCTTATTAGTTCACTCCCCTTCCTGATCAGCTCCTCCTCACTCTTTTCAAGCTTCTCCTTCAGCTTCTTCACCTCCTTCTCCAACATCTTCTTTTCTTTCTCAGCGGCGATCAGATTGGCATTCACCTCCCTCAAGCGGCTACGTTCTGCACCAAGTGAGTCCTTGAGTTCGGTGAAAGATGTTGTTTGATCTTCCACTAGCTTCGCCTGCACCTCCAGCGCCTTCTCCTTCTCTACCAACAGTCTATCCTTCTTCTCCACCGTTCCCTCCAACTCCTTCCTCCTCTTGTCGAAGTCTTCTCGAAGACTGACAAACTCTCCAGCCTTCTTTTCCATCTCTTCACTCTTCTTGGTGATTTCACTGTGAAGGCTAGCAATTTCAGCCTCCTTCATTTCCACCTCCTCCTTATGTTCCCAGATCAGTTTCCTCTCATGGAAAGAGAGCACTCGCTTTGGTACGACGGTGAGCGGATAAGCCTCCTTCACTTTGGCATCCAGCTTCTCCCAAAAGCTGGTCCCGTCAAGGAATTCATGGAAGCCGTTTGCGCCAATGAAGTTCAGCAACTTGGCCTCCAGATTGATCAGTTCTTCCTTCTTGAAGGCTTTGAGGAGTCTGAATATTTTGTAGTACTCCGTTCCTCTGTACGTGATGTACGTCAGAAAGTCGACTACATTCGTGTAGAACACGTCGCTCCATTCAACGCTCGCGGAGCTGAGATTGTAGCGAAGGTTGATTGTCTCCGCGGCTTGCTCTCTGTCCCGAACATAGCGATCGAGAGCTTGTTTATGTTCGGTGAGGGCAGGTGGTATGAATTCTGGAATGATAGAAACTTCACCGATAGTTTGGGCGGTATCGGCTGTAGCTGCCGATGTAGAGGGGGATTGAGAGGGTGATGAGGTTTCTTGTGTTTCGGATATTTGTATGGGTTCAGTGGGTGGTGGTTGTGTTTGAAGGGATTGGAGTGGTTTGAAGGTTGTGTAGGCTTCAATGGGGTCGACATGGAGTAGGGGGATTTCTGGGATCTTGAAAGAAGAACCAGTGTCTTCTTCGTGTGGGGATTTATGAGTTTGAAGCTGAGCAGTGGAGGATATTTCGGTTAGGGTTTGAATTTGAAGTTGGGGAGTTTGGACTTTTAAAGGCTGGGTTTGGGTTTGGGTAGCTTGGGTTTGGGGTTGGGTAGCTTGGGTTTGGGGTTGAGTCACTTCAGTGTCCTCAAGCGGCTTCTCCAACGCCTCGCTTTCTTGGACAAGTGAAGCGACTCGCTTCAACTTCTTGCCTCGCTTTGGCGCGGCTCGCTTCCCGGGTGAAGCGACCTGCCTCGCTTGGCTCACTTCGGCTTGCCTTTCGGCAACCGGTCTCGCTACGGGTACTGCTACCTCAAGTAGTCCCAGATCCATCAATCTTTTCGTCTTTCTCCACTTGTCGTAGTAGATGGACTGTTTGTTGTAGGCAATGACGTCGGATTCCGGCCAGACTTTGCCGGGATATTTCATCTCCAGGGCAACGGATAACCTTGAGAAGAATTTTAGTTTCCCCTTGCGGAGAATCTGATCGGTGCTTCCCTTCACAAATGCAAAGTCACCGGCAGCTTCGTGGATCTGCTTGAGAAACCAGCCATGCCAGTTGAAGCTGGTTCCGGTGAGGCTGTCAACAATAATTGCAGTAGCAATCAGTTTGGTCGCGGAGAGGGTCTCCAGGTTTCCGACGTAGCATGCGATACTCTTCGTAAAAAGCTCGCAAATAAGGTTGAAAGGAGCCTTCAAACTTGTGCGTATACTGGCCTTCTTGAAGTTTGGCTCGGCCCCGTCGACGGCGAATCGGCCATATTGCACTCCGGCCGAATAGCCTAAATCTAGCAGTGAATCTCCGCCATCCTTTGGCAAATCGAACTCGTCGATTAGATCACTCAGATCCACTTCCACCGGCTCTCCATTCTGTGGATCGGAGAAGGATGACGTATTCTGCCCTTTCCTTAGATTCAACAGAAGCTCTCCGACTGGTTTGGCCAGAATTTTCGTCGGCATAAGCGTTACAAATTTCCATAGGCCGGCCGTGGTCACGGCCCTACGGAGAAAACCTTCTCTTTCGATGATTGTTGGGTCGAGATGAGACTCGACATTGATGAATTTGTCTACTTCCTCGAGAAACTCCTCCATCGTCTCGGTGTTCTTCTTCTTTCCCATGGTGGATTTGAAGAAATTTGAAGAAAAATTTTAACAATGAAATAGAAGGGGTTGAGACTCGTGAGTTGCAGAGTAATTGCAGATCTAACACAAGAATGGCAAATTTAGAAGGCTGTGAAAGGTTTGCAGTTCTGCTTCGTCCCATATATATAGAAATAGGTTATGGCTGACGTGGTAGGGGTAGAATGGTAATAACGCCGAAAATCCTGTAGGTAGGCGGCGGACGTGCGGTGATGGATTCTGACGTGTCCGGCGTCATCACAGTAAAAGTGAACCGCCACTTGCTCGGCGTCGCCACGTGGCCTTCTATGGTTGGCTTGTTGTATACGGCGTTGATCGAACGGTTCCAGATTGGGGCCTGTTGGGATTCGACGGCTGGATCTTCTCCGCCTTTTCCCGCTTCAAATTCAAGCGTGTGAACACGCGCCCGTTATTTCCGTCGTTCCTGCACCTGCATTAAATGCACAGCAGAAAGTAAAATTGCACTCGAGTGCAGACAGCTCATACTCGCTTCATGCCCGCTCGCTTCGAGTTGGGCCGCTACGCCGTGACTCGCTTGAGAGGCATTCGCTTGAGTGACTGTTCTGCACTCGCTTGCGATGGCTAGCTTTGAGTGACGAAGCACTCGCTTGGCCATCTGAAGCGACTGGAATAAGAAATTGAATTTCTTTGCTTAATTTAAAATGTTTCTGACTTACATACTTCGAGGATAAACAAGAGTGTTTTCCTCTTTGTATTTGTGTCAGATTCATTTCATATTTTCCACGTAGTGAGTGAAGGTTTCTAGCACGCTTCGGCTCACTTAGTGTACTTAAAATTGAAACACTTACCAGTCAATCTCACTTCGTAGGAGATTGATACCACAAATTGAAGACTTCATTTGAATTAGATACCACATGTTGAATGCTACACGTTGAGTTAGATCTTCATGGCATTCATCTTCATGGCATTCATCTTCCTCTACGAATTAGAGAGTCCTCCATCGAAGTGAATGAGGGAGAAAATGAATAAAGTACACAAGCTTACTGCAACCCGAAGGGAGCATCACGTAAGTGTACTTATTCACGACGAATGGGGGATGAGTACAAGTCCTTATCTCAGAGCAGAAATGGACAGGATGACAATGAGAATGCTCTGACAAGACAATCTCGTATTTTACGCAGAAACATGTCACCAGTCCTGCAACCTTTTGTATAAAAAGGTAAACCTTCAAGCTTTCCTACATTCTAGAAAATGAATCTGCTGTTGGTTCGCTTTGACCCAAGTTAGGGCAAATTGAAGCAACGCAGAATTCAAGATAGCAGCATTCTTAGCTCGCTTTGGAAGTAGCTTGCTCCGAGAGAAGCATTAGTTCCCCCTTAACCATATACTTAACAATTCCAATAAGTTGGTAGGGAACTCCTTCCAATACTCCACCTTTCTCCACCTAACTTCAGTTTCTTCAAGCGAGTGAGATTTGAAGTGGCTCGCTTGAGTTGGTGAAGATCCGAAGCGAGTGATGCTCAAGAGAAAAAGCGAACACTCCTTCGTGCATCCTGGAACTAGCATTCTTCACCAGGGTCTAATAACCCTAATTCCATGCATAGCTGGTTGAATCGAGACTCAGCTAGAGGCTTGGTGAGAATATCTGCTCGCTGGAGATCGGTGTGAATCTTCTCGAGCTTGATATCCTTCTTTTCGACATGATCACGAATGAAGTGATGTCGAATTTCCACGTGCTTGCATCTGGTGTGAAGCACTGGATTCTGCGAGATACATATGGCACTGTTGTTGTCGCAGAAGATCGGAATTTCATTCGCTTCAACTTTGTAGTCCTTCAACTGTTGACGAAGCCATAGGATTTGAGAACAGCAGCTTCCTGCGGCCATATATTCAGCTTCCGTTGTTGAAGTGGCTACACTTGTTTGCTTCTTTGAGAACCACGAGATTAGCTTGCTCCCCAAGAACTGACATGTGCCCGACGTTGATTTCCTATCAACTCGGCAACCTCCATAGTCAGCATCGGAATATCCAGTGAGCTCCAAATTGTCCTCCGCTGGATACCACAGACCCATGTTGACAGTGCCCTTCAAATATCGAAGAATCCTTTTGGCAGCTTCAAGATGGCTGTGTTTGGGATTGCTTTGGAAGCGAGCGCAGACACCGACTGCAAAAGCTATATCTGGCCTGCTTGCAGTGAGATAGAGAAGTGACCCAATTAGGGCACGATAATCTGTAGGATCTACAGATTTTCCTCCTTCGTCTGGCTCCATCTTCCAGTTGGTATTCATAGGAATCTTCACAGCTTTAGCATGTTGAACACCAAACTTCGCAAGCATATCTCGAGTGTACTTGGCCTGGTTGATGAAAATTCCATTATCCTGCTGCTTCACTTGAAGACCTAGAAAGCAGCTCATCAAGCCAATCATCGACATCTCATACTTGGTCTTCATTAGCTCTCCAAACTTCTCGCTAAGCGACTGATTTGGTGATCCAAATATGATGTCGTCCACGTAGATCTGGACCCATAGCATATCATCTCCATGATTGATGGTGAAGAGAGTCCGATCTATCTTTCCCTTTTGGAATCCATTTTCCACTAGGAATTGAGATAATGTATCATACCAAGCTCTGGGAGCTTGTTTCAACCCATACAGAGCTTTCTTCAAGCGATACACTCTGTCTCCCTGCTCGAAACCCGGTGGCTGCTCCACATACACTTCTTCCTTGAGTTCACCGTTGAGGAATGCGCTCTTTACATCCATTTGGTACACTTTGAATTTCTTGGCCGCTGCATAGGCTAGAAATAAACGGATTGCTTCAAGACGTGCCACTGGAGCGAAGGTCTCGTCAAAGTCGATTCCTTCCTCTTGGCAGTAGCCTTTGGCAACTAGTCGCGCCTTGTTCCTCACTACGTTGTGGTCCTCGTCCGTCTTGTTCTTGAACACCCACTTGGTGCCAATAACATGCTGAAACTTGGGACGATCCACGAGGTACCATACGTCGTTCCTGGTGAACTGATTCAGCTCTTCTTGCATGGCGATCACCCAGTTAGAATCGGCTAGAGCTTCCTCCACGCTTGATGGCTCAATGTTTGAGAGAAAGCAACTGAACATGGCACTTTCTTCAAACACTTGACTTCTGGTCACTACACCCTTGGATGGATCTCCAATGATTTGGCTAGGTGAGTGATCCTTGAGCCACGCTCGCTTTGATCCGCCAGCTTCATCTTCATCGGCTTCCTTGTTGCTCGCTTCACCGTCCGAAGCGACAGGATTGGGTGCTTGGCCAGCACTAGCTTCAGGAATCTTGGGGGCAGCTTCGACTTCTCCTTTGGGATCCTGCTCGCTTGATTCTTTGATCTCATCATCTTCATCAAGCACGTCCCAAGTGAGTTGATTTGAGGGTTCCTTGCTTTGATCCTTTTCATTCGCTTTGGCCTGTTCCTGTGGAAGACTTAAAGAAGATTCATCAAATACGACATGGGGTGATTCTTCCACAATTAGGGTTTTACAGTTGAATACTCTGTAGGCTTTGCTAGATGTAGAGTATCCTAAGAATACTCCTTCATCTGCTTTGCTTTCAAAGGCTTTCAACTGTGACTTCCCATTGTTGTGAATGAAGACCCTACAACCAAAAATATGGAAATAAGATATGTTTGGAATTCTCCCTGTCCATATTTCATATGGTGTTTTGTCGTGCCGTTTGTTGAGAAGCGTCCGATTCTGTGTGTAGCATGCTGTGTTGGCAGCTTCAGCCCAATACTTCATCGGAAGCTTCGAGTCAGCAATCATGGTGCGAACGGCTTCTTTGATGATTCGATTCCTTCTTTCAGCAACTCCATTCTGCTGAGGAGTGCGTGCTGAAGAGGTTTGATGTGCTATGCCATGCTCCGTGCAGTATGCTTCAATTGTAGAGTTCAGGAACTCTGTGCCTTTGTCGGAGCGAATGGTCACGATAGCTTGATTCTTTTCCACCGCCAATCGCTTGAGTAGTTGTGGCAGTTTGGTCAGTGTTTCCTTCTTGCTGAATAGAAATACAACCCAAGTGTAGCGAGAGAAATCGTCGACTACAACTAGAGTGTACTTTCTTCCATTTACACTAACTGGAGTAACTGGACCAAACAGATCCATGTGAAGCAGCTCGAGCACTCGCTTTGATGAGGTTTCTTCGAGACTGGCGAAGTGCTTCTTCGTCTGCTTCCCTCGTTGGCATGGTGAGCATGGATGGTCTTTGATGAAGACTTCATTCGGTATGCCTTGCACCAAACCTTTTCGAGCTAAGCGATTGATAGCTTTGAAATTGAGGTGGTTCAAGCGTCTGTGCCATAGCCATCCAATTTCTGTAGCACTTCTTGCAACTAGACAAGTTTCCTCCTTGCAGCTGTCCCATTGTGCTATGTAGACATTCCTTTGTCTAACTCCAGTGAGCACAATCTGGGATGTGAGTTTGTTCTTCACAATGCACTTGTTGGAGATGAACTCCACCCTGTACCCTTTATCACAAAACTGTGAAATAGATAACAGGTTGTGCTTGAGTCCTTCCACGTAGGAAACTTCTTCAATTTTGAGCTTTCCAACTTTCAGTGCGCCGTATCCCCTGGTGCTTCCTCGAGAGTTGTCACCGAAGGTTACGTGTGGACCCTTCTTCTCTATGTAGTTGTGAAGTAGAGCTTTCATGCCGGTCATGTGTCTTGAACATCCACTGTCCAAGTACCAAACTGGTTGACCCTCACTTGGCATGGGATCCACGGCGCTCACCTGCAATTAGACAGATTTTGGTACCCAAATCAGTTTGGGTCCTTGCAGGTTAGTTCCCTTAGGTACCCACACTTGCTTCACTCTCTTTTGAGATGAAGCTTGTGTCTTGGGCTTCTCGACCTTCGAAAACTTGGTGTACTGCCTATAGGCAGCTTCACACGTGCAACAGTGTGTGCAAGAGGGGTAGCGGCTCGCTTCAGACCTACCTACGCTCTTCCCATTTTGCTTATATCCTGAAGCGACTCGCTTCGGATTAGCTTTGGGTTTAGAGACTGACTTAGGGTTTCTAGTCTGTTGAAGTGGCTCACTTGGTTTCCTCGAAGCGGTCCAACTAGGGTTTTGACCCCGACTCGCTTGAGTAACCTTGGAAGTTTGAAGCGGCCTCTTGGTTGCTTCAAGTTTTTCCCCCTCAACGTTAGTCCGGTTGGACCATCTCCAGTCCGGATAACGTGACACATAGACATTACTCCTCTTTTTAGGAGGTAGATCCTTTGTCTCTCGTGTCTTGGCTTGAGACTTAGAGGCTTCAACAGTTCTTCCTTTACCCTTGGATTGGTAAGACTTAGCAGGTTGAGTGCTAGTGACTGTTGAACTTTGCTTGCCCTTAGGGTCTGCCCTTAAAGATATAGACATCTTCATAGGCTTCTTCTTAGGGTTCTTAGCCATTTTGCCTTTGTCCTTGTTGGTGGTCGCTTTGGATGCAGTGGGCAGTTCCAAAGTGACTGATGGTAAAGTGTGTGATGCACCAACAAAGACAGTCGGCTTGGGAGGTCCACCCTCATATCCAAGTCCTCCCTTTCTACCAAAAGGTAGAAGAGAACTCTCTAGTGCCTGTCTAGCGTATGATGCTTTATTTAAGTTGGCAACTAGAGTGGATTGGGTTTCATACCTTCCCTCCAAGCTTTGATGTCTAGCGAAGAGATCCTCGAACTTACTAGTCATAGCCCTTAGATTAAGTTTGACTTGGTCAAGCTCAGTGGCTAGCTTTCGGTTCTCCTTCTCGCTTCGAGACAGAGCTTGTTTTACCATTTCGTGGTCGCTTGACAGTTTCTGGTGTTTGTCAAACAACTCACTCCATGTCGAGGATTGCTCTTCCTCATTGACAGTGTGTGCTAGTGTAATTGAAGTGATTGAAGGATAGAAGAATACCTCCCCAGTTTCTTCATCGGTGAGCGCCATGAGTCCCAGATCCTCTCCCTCGCTTGAGTTGGGATCTGTGAATGCATCTGAGTCGCTTGAGAGATCTTCAGTTGAAGCGACCGGCATTTCACTCGCTACGAGCGCTCGCCTTGGGGCATCCCTCTTGGCCTTCAATTCTTCGCGCTCTTTGGCACTTAGCTTTGGGCAATCGGATTTGTAGTGGCCCATCTTGTGGCAGTGGTAACACTCCACTTCCATCATGTCGCGCGGGATCGGCTTGGTCGTCTCTTCTCTCTTTCCTTTTCCTTCTCGAGCATCAGTGCTCCTCCCTTTGTACTGTTTGTAGAATCTTTTATACTTGCCCACTCGAGAGTTCATCTTGTTGAAGTTCTTTGATAAGAACGCAATGTGTTCTTCCAACTCTTCCCTTGTCATTTTGGCAAGCGACTGCTCGCTTGGCCCTTCGGCAGCTTTGAATGCTACTCCTTTTGACGTAGTGGGCGCTTCATCCTCGTCGTCGAGGCTCATTCGATTCAGATCAAACTCGTGGGCTTTGAGCTCAGAGAACAGCACTTCTGGCGTGAGCTTCGTTAGATCCTTGGTAGCTAGATATAGCTCCTTCATAGTCTGCCACTTCCTTGTGAGAGCACGGACTATTTTCAGATTTACTTCCTTGTCTGTGAGTTCCTTCCCAAGCGAGTTGAGAGTTGCAGTAATGTTGGTAACTCTCAGCTCGAAGGCGTCGATGGACTCTCCTGACTTCATCACCAAATTTTCAAACTCCCGCATCTGAACGGCGAGCTTGTTCTCCTTGATCTTGTCTGTGCCTTGAGAAATGAGGGCTAGGGTTTCCCACATTTCCTTTGCCGTTGCACATTTCCTTATTCGTGGTAGATAGGCATCCGACACGGTGCTCTGCATCGTGTGGCGTGCAATCTTGTCGAGGTTGGCAACTTTGAAGTCATTTGGAGTATACTCGTCCTTATCCTTCTCCACGTACTGTTGTCGAACATGGGCTGGACGACCTTCAGCGGCTGGAACCTCCACAGATATGGCTTTCTTAATTTCGATTGGTCCGTCTTCAATGACTTCCCACATCCGGTCGTGGATTGAGCATAGGAAGCTCTCGACTCGGAAACTCCATATCTCGTATCCTTCGATCGAGAACTGTGGAAGATTTGATGCACTGTATGTAGACATAGCAAACTATCAGCAGTAAATGCAATATGCGTGGGTGAGGTTTTGATGCACTTAGGAAATAGGATCCGGTTCAGTGAGACAACGTGAAGTGAGTGGGGACTCACTTCGGATATGCAAAGCAGAGGCTCGAAAGAACCGCTGCTCTGATACCACTTGTTGGTCCCGGTTTGCTATAGGAAAAATACGTAGAGGGGGGGGGGTGAATACGTATTTTGAAGTTTTTCAACTTCAATTCCTTAACTCAGAGTATAAAGTAAAGTGCTCTTGAAAATACTAAGACCTAGCTGAGAGCTAGATCTACAGCAATCACGAATCTCTTGACCTAAGCTTAGAGCTTGATCAAGAGTGAGACTTTACTCTTTGTGCGGAATTTGGTGAGCTAAAATCTATCCTAAGTAATTGAAAATCCAAGTTAAGTTTGTTTATATGCACATGCAATGGATAATCGAATACTGTAAAAGATTAAGGTAAGAGAGATACGACACAGAGATTTATAGTGGTTCGGAGATAACGCTCCTACGTCCACTTTGTTGCACGACGGCAACTGTTCTTTTCACTCAAGAACTTGAAGGTTACGGGTCCTTCAAAAACCTGGTCGGGATCGGGCTTCACTTGCCTAGATCAAACGACAGACGTAGTGATTGCGGGTTCACTACACAGACCTAACAAAGACTGGAAGCTTCACTTGCTTCAGTCAGACAGACAGGGAGATTACGGGCTCTCCTTACAGCCTAGCTTCGATCGAGCTTTACACAAACGATGTAAGTGTAAGCTTGGATCTCAACTCTACGATCGAGGCTTCTTCAATCGATGAAAGAAGGGCCTTAGATCTGAACAACCTAACGACGACTCAAAAACCTAACAGACAACAGTTTAGGGTTTTTGGTTGACGAACACACTAATGAAGAACTCTTTACAGTGAATGCAAAGATTGGCTAGAGTTCTTCTTCTAAGCTAGGATATATGAAGTGGGCTTAGAATCTAAGTGTGAAGGTTGTGAAGACGAGTTCCGATGGACTGGAAACTCGGAGAACACTTGAAACAAAGACTCGAAGATTTGCTCGAAGGCTTGGGAGTGTTTGTTTGCAGTAGGCTCGAATGCGCAAGTAGTGTTCTACTTCTTCACGTCTTCATCCTTCACTATTTATAGGCGGAGGGTTGGCTAAGATCCGTTGCTTGGTTGGTGGCCTTGTCCCTCCTCCTCTCGACAGTACTTGCGCAGGCAGTAGCTTTTGCAGACGCGCAGTTTTGGCATTTTGCCAAAATTGGCTAACTTCCAAGTTTAACAGTAACTGGAGCGACCCAGTACTGTAGCGGCGTCTTTGTCGGCCTGGCAGTCAACTCCGCTGCTCCTCTCCTCGTTCGACACGTGGAGATCTCGCAATTAATGCAAAGATCTCTAGTTGACTGAAATTCAAATTCGGAGCGGGAATTTGTGCTGTCGCTTTTTGGTAGGTATTGGCTCGCTTCGCTTTGAAGTTGTAGCGGCCGTTCCAAAGTGAGTCGCTTTAGGATCATATTATAGCGGGTCGCTTTGCTTTGCTTGCAGCGTTTGCTTCGCTTCGCTTTACAGCATTCGCTTCGCTTTGCTTCGCTTCGCTTCGGTAGACTTGCTTCGCTTGCCTTGAACTGTAGCGCTCGCTTCGCTTTACTTTGGCATACTCACTTAGAATCTACTGTAGCGATCGCTTCGCTTCGCTATTCTTCGGCACGCTTCACTTCAGTTTGCTTGACTTGCTTCGCTTTGGAAGAACACACTCAAGCGAGTGGCCTTCACTTGAATTCCTGCAGTCTAAAGCTAAGCAAAAATAAAGCCATCCTAACAGATTTAGGCTTAGAAAAATTCTAACCTATTATCTACATCAAAATGGGTCGCTGGGAAAAGGACGCTTGGGGTTTTGGGATCTAATCAAAACAAGTGACTTTATTTAACAAATGTCCCATATAGTTCCCCCTTAACATTTTAGTCCTTAACAATTCCCAACACTCTTCATCTTGCCAAGATACTTGATGAAAGAACAGATCTTCTCAAAGATCAGCTGACCCATATCAATGTCCAACCCCTTGCCAATAGCATAGAGCAAGGTGCCCTCTCTTCTACTCACTGAATCTCTATGACAAGTAGGGGTCCAGTTTCTCACAGCAATGCTATGCAAATTTGCATACTGGGACTGCAGCTTGATGGCATGGTTCAAGTGTTGATCATTTGGCCATTTCACAATCTGGCCTTGAGTCAACTCGGCAGCAACTTCATCAAAATTTAAATCCCACAAAGCATCTTCAATCACAGGCTCTCTCCCAAGAGCCCTTTCAATCACATCAGGACTGAAGTCAATCATCCTCCCTCGCATAAACACTTTTTGAAAATTTGGGGACTTCTCATCTATAACATGATCCCCTAAGTTTGCATAGAACTCCCTGACCATCTCAGGAATGTAGGTATGCCCTCTCAAGACCGCCTGCAACAAATTTGCATTCCTCAACCAATCATAAACTTCAGCTCTATGCAGATAGTGTTCAGTAACAAATCTGTCATCAAGAAAACCTCTGTGCTGAAACAACTCCCATCTCATGTATTCTTGGATGGACATGTGGGTGTTTGGATCAAAAGTACCAACCATATCTGCTTCGAAAGCACCTTCAGAGTCAGAGGGGGTAGGGATATCATACCCATCAGCACGAGCTTCGTTAAGAGCCTTCCTTTGAGCGGCAGTAAGTCTCGTACGAACTGCAGGGGCTTTCAATCTTCCCTTGCCCTTTGTAGTGGCAGCAGCAGCTCCCTTCACACCAGCCTTCACATTAGCAGGAGCTTTTGATGGAGCACGAGCCCTAGCTGCTTTCATAGAATCGGCTAGCAGCTTTTCAGTAGCAGCCCTTGTGCGAGGTCTTTTTGCAGTGACCTCCACCTTTCTTTTACCTCTGGCCACTCTCTTGGCTATCTGAACCTCATCCTCTTCGGGCTCTTCAGTGGGCTCCTCAGAATGAGCCTCAATTTCATCATCAATGTCTTCACTATCATCATTCACAGCATCCATTCTCTTCGTAGCAGCAGATTTAACAGATACAGCTTTTCTAGGGTTAGAAACCTTACGCACATTTCTAGAAGCCAGTTGAATGGGGGGAACCGCAACGAACGTGCGCTTGCTCCTAATGCAACGGCCACCCTTGTTGCTCTTGTCATCGTCACTGGAGAAATCTCCCAATTCAGAATCGATTTCTCTGATCCTGTCCTCTGCAGAGTTTCCACCGCGCTTCCTTTTGGATACACCACCACCTCTTCTTTGACTGTAAGAGAACAACGGACATAGCTTCTCTCCCAAAGGGTCTTGAGAAGATTCACTAGAGGTGTTGTTGGAAGACATTTTCACAGTAGCAAGAGTCTCGACAACACACAGATAAACAGAGAGAGAGCTAGGGCTACAAGGACGAAGAGGAATGAGAGAAATAAACTCCCTCCTCACACCATTTGAATATATAACTGTCAGAATCCACTTATTTTCTGACAATTGTAACTGATCAATACGCCATGCTTCAGTAGCCCATTCAAGATCCAAAAACAAGAGCAGATGCTCTTTATGCACAAGATCATCACTAATAACCAGCATATAATACTGCCAATTGCAGTATGACCAGAAAACCAAGATGAATATCTCACCATCCACAATCTCCCAGATGAGCACCAACTCATCATCCTTCAAAATCAGACAAGAAATCCAAGAAAACCAGAAAATAAAAATAAGGTACATATATACACTAACCTTCCATGGCACAAGAACGGTTAGTCACAAGATGCAGAGCCCAAGAGAGGCTCTCAAAAGCTCGAATCTGGCAGTGTCAAGAGCTTTAGTGAAGATATCAGCTAGCTGGTGTTCAGTATGAACATGCTCAATCTTCAACGTACCCTCTTCAACCAATTCTCTCAAATAGTGATATCTGACATCTATATGCTTAGTTTTGGAGAGCTGAACTGGATTCCCAAATATATTGATAGCACTCTCATTGTCACATAGAATATGAATGATATCTTGCTTATAGCCATAGTCTGCCAGCATCTTCTTCATCCACACAAGCTGAGTGCAGCAACTACTGGCTGCAATATATTCTGCCTCTGCAGTAGACAATGAAACTCCAACTTGTTTCTTGCTGTACCAAGAAATGAGATTGCTTCCAAGATGGAAGCATCCACCAGAGGTGCTTTTCCTATCCACCAAGGCACCAACATAATCTGCATCACAGTAACCATGCAGCTGAATAGATGTATTGATGGAGAACCAAAGACCAATATCAGTTGTCCCTTTGATGTATTTGATAATATTCTTGACAGCATTCAAGTGACTCTCCTTTGAATCAGCCTGAAACCTAGCACAAACGCCAACACTGTAACAGATATCAGGTCTTCTGGAGGTGAGATACAGCAGACTCCCTATCATACTCCTATAGAGAGTATGATCAACAGAAGCACCTTCTGGGTCCTTGTGCAGTTTCACAGTAGTACTCATTGGAGTTCTTTTGGGCTTAGCATTCTCCAGCCCAAACCTCTTAACCAGATTTCTGGCATAGGTACTTTGAGTAACAAAGAACCCTTCCTTTGATTGCTTAACCTGAAGACCAAGGAACAGATTCACATCACCAAACATACTCATGTCGAACTCTTCCTTCATTAGCTTCACAAACTCATTCACCAGCTTCTCTGATTTAGACCCAAATAGAAGATCATCAACATAGATCTGCACTAGGAGCACATCAGAATTTTCCATCTTCACAAATAGAGTTTTATCTGCACTGTCTCTCTTATAGACTTTCAGTAGCAGATATTCAGACAATCTGTCATACCAAGCATGAGGTGCTTGCTTCGGACCATACAAAGCCCTTTGCAGTCTGTACACATGGTTTGGAAATTCAGGATTTTCAAAACCTTTTGGCTGCCTTACATATACCTCCTCCTTGAGAACACCATTCAAGAAGGCACTCTTAACATCCATCTGATATAGCTTGAAATTTAGATAACAAGCAATTCCAGGCAACAGCCTGACATACTCCATCCTTGCCACAGGGGCAAAAGTCTTATCAAAATCCACTCTTGTCTTCATACCATCATTCAGACTTCCAATGACATCATTTACTGAATGATTTCTGTGAACTTGAGTTACTCTCTTAGCATCAGAACGGTTCACATCAGACTCTTCTCCAGTGACTAATTCTTCTGCAGGTTCTGGCTCACCTTCAAGATCAGTTCTGGGAGCATTCTCAGAAATACCAGCAGCACCAACTTCAGTATCACCAATCGTGGATATGTCGAAGCCTCTTTCATCATCAAACCTAACATTCACAGATTCAATGACAGTCACAGATTCAACTTGAGTGGCATGAATCTGCTTCCCACTCATACAGGGACCACACTGCCCTTCATGATCCATATTCAGCTTAGGCAATCCAACAGTAGCATCATTCCTCATCAGCGTCTTCATATGCCTGAAGCTAGGATGTCCCAGTCTTTGATGCCATATCTGGAACTCACTCATAGTAGCACTGAAATTCTTGAGATTGCTCTCAACCTGATAGCAGCTGTCAGCAGATCTCCTACCAATCAAGTGCACCTTCTGATTCTCATATACAATGCATGTGCCTTTGTCAAATCTGACATCCATTCCTTGGTCACAAAGCTGACTTATACTCACCAGATTTGCCTTGAGTTGATCCACCAGAAACACATTCTTAAGCATGGGCATCCCAGGAACAGCCAAATCTCCAACTCCAAGCACTGGAACTTTAACACCATCAGCGAAGATAACTGTTTGACCATTGACAGACTTGATGTTAGTCAAACTTCCTCTTTTTCCAGTCATATGTCTGGAGCAGCCACTGTCAAAATACCATGTATCTTCAGTCTCAGCTAGAAGAGCAGTATGAGCTGCATATCCTCTGTAAGGACCTCTGTAAGGTCCTCTTCCTCCATAGACTCCAGGAGCATTTCCATAAATTCCTGGCACTCTGTGATATGAGTTGTATCCAGGATGATTAGGAAAAGGTCTTCTAGCCATATTGAGCTCATCTGCTTGCAGCTTCTTGCAGTGGGGCTTGATATGCCCAGGAATCCAGCAATAATGACATATTTGAGAACTGACTTGCTGAGAAGATCTTGTATCTGCTCCCCAATCTCCATGCTGATATCCTTGAGGAACAGAAGGATAGGCTTTAGCTCGAGTTCGAGGCTGCTTCTGTTTACCTTTGCCTCCATGAAAACCAAGACCAGACTTGTCCTTGCTGGATTTTCCACCAATTTTGAGAATCTCATCGAGCTTTGCAGATCCAGCAGTCATCATTTTCATCAATTTAGCCAAATGATCCATGTCACTTGGTTGTTCAGTTTCTTCCACTTGAGTAGAAACTGCTTGCTTCTCTAGCTGTTCAAGCCTCAAGACCAGTTTATCTCTTTCTTCCTTTACTTGCATCAGCTCATCACTGAGGGATTGATTCATCTCAGCAACTAGAAGGCACTTGTCATACATTTCCTTGTATGCTTCCTCAATCTGAACTTCAGCATTTGCTTCTGTGCCTTCCTCGTCATCTCCACCAAACAGATTATCAACATTCTCATCAGATTGATTACCATCAACTTTGGCAACATAGGCTTTGCTGGGACCCTCAGGAAACACATTGTCTTCAACTCCCGAGTCATCACACTCTTCATTGTCACTATGTGTGGCAGCATAAGATTTCCCAGCTTTCTTCTTCAAATTTGCACATTCTGGCTTGATGTGCCCCTTTCCACCACACTCATGGCAGATAATAGGTGCCTTGTTTCCACTTCCATCAGCACTGTTTCCACCTCCAGCAGTGCTCTCCCCTTGACTCTTTTTTCCTCTGAACCTTTTCATAGCTTTGTTAAACTTCCTTGTGAGAAGGGCATATGACTCCAGAAGTTCTGCCTCATCACTAACACCTTTCTGAGAACCTTGATTAGCAGCAGCAACAAAAGCTATCTCCTTCTTCTTAGGAGCATCTTCATCACGCATTCCCATTTCAAACGTTCGGAGAGAACCAATCAACTCATCAAGAGTCATAGAGGAAAGATCTCTGGCTTCCTCAATAGCAGCAACTTTGAAGTCAAACCTTCTCGGGAGAGATCTCAAAACCTTAGCACACAGCTTCTCCTGAGACATCTTCTCACCAAGCATAAAGCATTCATTTGAGATGTTCTTCAGTTTTGCATGAAACTCAGATATAGTCTCATCCTCTCCCATCCTCAACGCCTCAAACTTAGAGATCAGTTGCTGGAGTCTTTGAGCCTTCACTCTGCTGTTCCCTTCATAAGCATTCTGCAGAGTATCCCAAGCTTCCTTGGCTGAAGTACATGTAGAAATCAGGTTGAAATTTTCCATATCAACCGATGCCAGAATAGCATTTAGGGCCTTCTGATTCAATCCAGACAAGAGGACATCATTTTCATCCCACTTCTCTCTGGGCTTCTTATCACCTTCATCATTTACAGGATCAGTCCAGCCACTTAGCACAGTACCCCACGCCTTCTCATCAACAGATCGGATGTACGAGGTGACTCTGACTTTCCAGTAGCTGTAATTTTTGCCATCCAACACAGGGGGTCTGTTCACAGAGCCTCCATCCTTCAGAAGGTCCATCTTAGTTTGCACAGCTTTAGCACACGAATCTCAGGATCTCCACCAATCCAAACCTGCTCTGGTGCCAATTGAAAGTGCTAGTTTGTGCAAAAACTAAAAACGATCTTAATTCTGTTCTTAGATGCAATAACAGAAAGCAGTAAAGAACACAAGAACTTTGGTAACCCAGTTCGGTGATAACGCACCTACGTCTGGGGGACAATATCCGAGAGATTCAATCCACTATAAGCAGTAGAGAGACTTACAGGACTTTACACCAAGGACTCCACCTTATGTCACCTATTCGTCTCGATTACAACTCCCTTACAATGAGATCGAATACAACCACGAGATAAACTCGCAAAGTGATAAAACACTAATATGGTTCTAAGCAACACGCCTAGACAAAAACTGAACAAAGCCAGGGAAGCTTGTCCAGAAACGCACGCTCGCTCAACAAACAAACTTGCACAACACACGTTGCAAGAACACCAAAACTCACGAACAATAATCTTGCAAAACACACGTTGCAAGAACACCAAAACTCACGAACAATAATCTTGCAAAACACACGTTGCAAGAAGAACAATAACTCACGAATAATAATCTCTGGAGCGGCAGCATGTATTAGGGTTTTCCTTAGAATATATAGTCAGCACAGGAAACCCTAGAAGATCTTCAGGCTGATCTTCTGTGCATGGAAACTTTCCATGCAGAATAATCTTCCTTCTACGAATAATAATATATATAATAATATATATATATATCTTTAAATACTTGATTCATGCATTTATCCAGTCAGCAAACGCAGCAGAAGACTTAAGAAGAAAATCGCCAATACAAATCTGAGATGCATGCACTAACAATAAACAAATAGGATAAGTTATTACCAAGAAGGAAAAAAAAAAAGAGTAGGGAGCGTGAGGTGCACGCGCGCATGGTACAAGAAGAATGCAAAGGAGGAGATGCAGGAGTAGCAGCAGCAGCGTATAGCTGGGCGAAGAGAAAAGGTCAAAAGGGGTTTCTCTCTCTCTCTCTCTCTCTATATTCAGCCGCTTTTTTTTCCGTGTACTACAGCCTCTCATATACTATTATTCGTTTCCTCTCTACTACCCTTCTCTCATCTCCTCTCTCTCTCTCTCTCTCCCCCTCTGAAAAGCTATAGCATATAAGCCTGTGTTTATTTTATTTATCTGTATGTAAATATACAATAAATTGTTCTTGGGTTTGTGAGAAGGCACATGTTGAGACCCATCTTTCATGGATTTCTTCTCCTATTCTTGGTACTTGTTTTCTCTCTCTCTTTCTCTCTCCACCCCCTCCTCTGCAGAAAAATATAGTATTAATAAATAAATAAATAAAAAAAGATAACCTTTTCTAATTTTTTATATTGTTATGATTGTGTTTGTGGAGATGAAAACTGTGTCTTTCAGGTGTAGGGAAAAAACCGGGCTTCTGTTGCTAATGTGGGCGTAGCTTTTAGAAACAAGCATTAGCTATGGATGCTTCGTCCTTGGAGGGTAGAGATTCTTGCCTTTTTTCTTTTCTGTAATTATTTTGATTTTTTCCGGCGAAAGTTCGTATCTTGGTTCTTTTCCATGTGAAAAGATTTGATCTTTGGTTTTCGAGAATATTTTGTGAATAATGGGATGTTGAGTTTCGTATTCGATCTGTTCGTGATTTAGTGTTTCTTGGATTGATCTTATTTTATTATTATTTTTTTTTAATTCGAAGAAAATTGATATCACTACGCATGCTCACACACTCACTCACAGTAGACTCCATTGTTGCTCTTTTTCCCTGTTTTATTTGACCTTTATTTTTAATCTCAGTAAATTATGCCATAGTTCAGAAGCATCATCTGCGTATGGTTGTTTTTGTATGTGCTTATGGTGAAAAGAAGTGATAGATTGATGATGGTGATGGTGGCCTGCTGTTAGCCGCATTCGCTATTCGATTCTGTATCGTTTTGATTCGAAGATGGTTGTTGTGATCACTTAGCTAATGTGTGTTTATAAGTTGGTGAACTTTAGTGCCTATAGCATTGCAATGGTTATCTAGTTTTTGGATCTCTTAACGAAGATGAAAGGAGAGAATGATCTTCAATCTATATGTATTGCTTGATTGAATGTTTTATATGACGGATCAAAATCCGTCGTCTACTGTCCTTTAGGCCTTGGTTTTGTGCTATGAGATTGTGTTCTACCTACATTGCTGCAGTCTATGCAAATGCCAATCTATATCTGCACATTTTACCCTTTTTTTTTGTTCATTAGTTTCTTTGAAATCCAACGTTATATGTGCCTCGAATGAAAAATGGTTTCCGTTTCTCTTCTATGAGTACTGTATGATTTCAGCCACATAATACAATTGTGATGACCTTTTGAAGTTTCTGTATGAACCCAGCCTTGGGGATTGATCCATCAAAGGGCAGCAAGTTGAGTATGGAACAAAAGAGGGAACTAGTTTACGAAGTGTCCGAATGGTCGGACGGTGCCACAGAGATTCTCCACTCTTGGAGTCGCCATGAGATATTGCAGGTGCTCTGTGCGGAGCTCGGAAAAGAAAGGAAGTACACTGGCTTGACGAAGTCGAAAATAATAGAGAATCTTCTAAAGATTGTATACGAGAAGAAATCTCAAGGTGCAAATGTTTCCGAGGCAAGTCCAACATCAGAAAACGGAGAGAGGACCCCGAAAAGGCTAAGGAAGTCCGACCCTCCAAGCCGTCCCCCTATTACAGCTGCTAGTGGTCCGGATGTTGAGGCGGGTAATATTGTGTACTGCAAGAATTCGGCTTGTAAGGCTAAAATGAATAGAGAGGATGTATTCTGCAAAAGGTGTTCATGCTGCATTTGTCGACAGTATGATGACAACAAGGATCCTAGTCTGTGGTTAAATTGCAATTCGGACCCTCCCTTCAACGGAATGTCATGTGGCATGTCGTGCCACCTTGAATGCGCCTTACGCCATGAAAAATCTGGGATATCGAAAGGTTGGAATGATAAAGGCCTTGATGGGAGCTTCTCTTGTGTGTCATGTGGGAAATCGAATGATTTGTTAAGGTAATATCTTGTTTTTGCTCATAAAACTTGCTTTCATACATTAATCTGGCACCAGGTCCTTAAATTATGACAGCGTTCTTTTCTCGTGTTTTCGTTTCCTACGCCATACGAAGTATTGACTTTGAACTTGTGGCTCAACTGTGAACTGGCTCCTTGACTGCTTGATAATAATGTTATCTTGTGATGTTGGTCAAAGTATTACTTCATTTTGATGGCAATCTAGGAAACTAAGCTCGATTTCTTCTTGCTCGAGGCACGTAAGCTAAACTAAGTATTTGGAAGATCCATCTAGATTGCTTATGCCGTATGCTGTTGATAATTTTTCTTTGAAAACTCAAAAGTTTTAATGAATAATGCAGCTCATGGAGGAAGCAACTGATAGTGGCGAGGGATACAAGGCGCGTTGATATACTGGGCTATAGGCTTTCGTTATGCCAAAAGATTCTTGCCGGTACTAAACTCTACCAAAATCAGTGTAAATGCGTTGACGAAGCAGTATCAAAGCTCGAAGAAGATGTGGGGCCTCTAACCGGTTTACCAGTAAAGAAGGCCCGTGGTATTGTTAACAGGCTCTCTTCGGGCCTGGAAATCCAGAGGCTTTGTTCTTCAGCTATGGATTCTCTCGATGTGATGCTTTCTGAACGAGCATCTGTTACACCTCCTAGTATGCTCTCACTCTCTCTCGGTCTCTCCCTCACACACATTTTGCACAATATTTACTCACATTAGTGTGATTTGAACTGGCTAGATTGCAATGCGCTTGCTGGGAAATTCTTGCAGTTTCAAGAAACGCGGGCTTCATCCGTTACGTTGGTACTGAATTCTGATGATTCAAACATGGGAAATGTAATCGGTTATATGCTGTGGCATCGAAAAGTAGATGATAAGGACTATCCTTCAGAACCTACATGCAGATTATTTTCCCCGGATACCAAGGTGTTGCTTTCAAATCTATCTCCATCTACAGATTATCTCCTCAAGGTTGCTGTTCTTGATAAAAATCGAGAAATCGGTTCACGAGAATTTCAGTTCAGAACTGAAGCCTCTGAAGAAGAGGTGCAGAATCTGAATTCCAAGATGGAAGAGAGAAGTGAAAGTCCAGCCACCAACTGCAGCAGTCTCTCCAATCCTTCTTCTGTCGAAGATGAAAACAACACTGCGGACAAAAATGTCCCTTTGAATGTACCTGTAAATGGCAACGGCTCCTCAAATCCCTCCAAGAACGAAGGTAACAACGGAAGTGGAGATGTGATCTCTTTATTGGACGAAGAGCAACACACCATAGAAAAATCAAGCTCCCGGAACAATGAAAAGGCAGAAACGAGCAACGATCATGGGCCCCGGGCCGAGTTGGAGTGCGTACCCTACGAAGCTCGACCTCATATTGAGACAAACAACAATGTGCAGGAGGGCGGGGGAAGGAAGAAGAGATGCAAGAACAACGATAAGGGTATCATCGACATTTCCCCTAGAGATGAGGAGCCGCAAGCTGGGAGCTCGTCGAAGAAGAGGAGTGGAGAGAGAGGGGAAGAGGGCTGTTTGGGAATCGGAGACAAGGATTTTGAGTATTACGTGAAGGTGGTGAGATGGTTGGAGTGTGAAGGTCACATCGATGCTGCTTTCAGGCAGAAGTTCTTGACATGGTACAGCCTGAGAGCTTCACCTCAGGAGGTAAGAATCGTGAAAGTTTTCATCGACACCTTTATCGAAGATCCTTCATCACTTGCCGGGCAGCTCGAGGACACGTTCAACGACATCGTGTCGAATAAGAGTTGCTCGAGGGTGCGATCTGGGTTTTGCCTGAAGCTCTGGCACTGAGAGATTCGAGGAGTTTGGAGTTGGGATTGATTCTCATGCAGCCTCATTTGTTGAATTTGGGATTTGATTGATTGATCAAAATCTCCATTGAAATAGCTTCATTATTTATGAATGAATGAACTCTACAGTTTAGGATTCTGTTTCTTTTATTTACAAGCGTAGTAGCTTTGGACTAGTCTTTTCATGCTACAAGTGTATATTGTTCTTGCTATGTATACATTTATTTACGAATCAGATAATTGCTCCCTCCGTCCCATCAATAAAGAACCGGCCAACGCGAAGCAAATATTTCAAACTAGGAATAGCATTTCAAGATTTTAGCAACAAAAGCAACTGCCGAAAATGAATTATGGATAGAAACATCCACAGCTAAGAACGAAGCATGCAGCATTTCTGGTAACATCTACTGAACTCAATTCTCATAAATCAACTCAATAAAGCTTGTGGGAAAATGGCAATAACAAATCCTGTGCTCAACCTAATGGAAGTTTGGATATACCACAAATCGTCTCTCCTAACGTGATCAAGGACCGTTTGGAAAGCAGTTCTTCTGTCCGCATAGTTTCAAGAACGCTCAGAAACGTCATGACTCAATCGGAATGCTTTAGCCACTGGTGTTGCAGGAATACCGAAACTAACAACATGAAAAACATTATGAACACAAACAACTTCTGAAATAGAGTGGTGAAAAACTGACATGTGAGCATTTCATGATATAGCCCTCTTACCAGTAACAGTATATGTAGGAGGCCGAAGGTTACAGAAATTCATCGTTGGCGTACACAGCACAGAGAAATCGCAATCGAACTAGAATCAGAAATAGTGAAAATGGCACAAAGGCATTCTCCATTATACAACCTAATGGCAGTCTTGCACATTCTGCAGTAGCTCGATCTAATCCAAGGGGACATCTTCACGTTCAACGAATGACACACACGCTTGTATCTGCATTCAAAACCGAGTATCTTTAAACAATTGTTCTAGTGAAAGCTTGCACCAATTTGTCATACACAACAAATTTCCAGAAACAAATGCATAAACAAATCGATTTTCGCCTTAATTTCAAGATATGAAACAGAGAAACAATAGCTCACTCAAAATTCCCCAAGTAAAGTATATGTATATGCATCAAAGATGAAAGAAACAAACTACCACACAAGAATTTCATAAGTAAATCAAAATTACGAGCTAAAAAATTACCCCCAATCACGATATGAGTAACCCTAACCCTAACCCTAACCTGAAAGGAATGGAAAATCAATCGCCCTTCAACGATTGATTTCGGGAGGCAGGGGGCGATTGAACCCGCCGCGGCGGTTCATGTATTGGCGCGGCTGCCGCTTCGTGACCTTCCTCACCGCACCGACGTCGTTGCCCTGCACCGGCTTACCCTTGGTCGAATCGAACCCCACCGGAATCCCGAACTTCTTCATCATCTCCATCTCGTCCTCGTCCATCAAATCCCCATCCTTAGCGCCGTCGTCAATCGCAGCATCGGCATTCTCCTTCGGCTTCTTATCCTTCGAAACGGCGTCGTCCTTGCGCTTCTCCTTATCCTTGGGGACCGCCTCCTCCTTGTGGTGTCTCTTGCGAGCAGGCGAAGCAGAGCGCGAGCGGGAGCGATGGGGGCGGTGACGGTGGCGGTCCCTTTCTTCCGGCGAACGAGTGCGTGAACGCGTGTGGCGGGATCTATTGCGGTCGGGGGTACGAGAGTGGGAGCGTTTCCTCCGGTCACGGTCTCGGTCGCGCTCACGGTCACGTTCGCGGTCGCGATCGAGATCTCGGTCGTCGCGGTTTCTTTTCCGGTCACGATCTCTGTCCCTATCGCGGTGGTCGCGGCGGTCGCTCATGGCGGAGGGGGGCGGAGATTTTGGAAGGGAAAGGTTTTGGGTTTTACAGCTCCTTATTCAATTATCCCTTTGCACTATATATACTAATGAAATCCGATTTGAATTTGACCGTTCGTTCGTGAATAGTTTAACGAATTCCAATCTAATACTAATATTTATAACGATCATATTTTCATTTTTCTTATTCTAAACAAACAATATATTTTGAATATTTGATTAAAAGATAAATCATAATATTTTAATGGAGTTCAAATCGAAACAAAATTCTTTGATTTATATACAATCCCAATCTCAATCGTCAATATGCTCACTTAAGTAGTATTTTAGTAGTGGTAGTAGTATACAAGTATTAAAGTATACCATACAATTCCCCTAAAAATAAGCATACTTACATACACTTGTTTTAGGAGGAATGCTCCCTTACTCACCACGGACATTCTTAACGTGTCCACATATGACGTGACATTCCGTTTATAAATAACATAATTAATATATATATATATATACCCTAACTCACTTTTTAAAAAAAACTCTAGCACTGTCATATCAGCGGTGGGCGCGTTAAGCGTGCCCACGGTGGGTATGGGAACGTTTGTTTTACTGCAATCTCCATAAGCAAAAAATAAAACACACATACAATGGGCCTTTATTGGGTCATCATAGATCATATCTTAATTTTCAAGAAAATTGTTCTAGTGAAGTGTTATTAATTGGCCCAATAAAGTTAGAAACCTCCTATATACTGTATTATTCTACGAGCCCAATTGTCATTTGATATTTTTAAATGAGATGATTTAACATACTTTCATAAAGTGTAATTCACCATGTGAGGGAGAAAAGAAAAGGACCACTTTCTCAAAAAAAAAAAAAATCACGTGATGTGCATAAATATTCCTCGTGTTAAACTATACCATAATATATTTTATTTACTTATGAAGTTTTAATTATATTGTTACGAAAATTAAAAAAAATAAAAATAAAATAGTGATAATTGATGACGTAAGCAAAATTCAGACCCCCTTATTTCCTTCCACATTTCCATCCCATGTTTCCACATGAAACGGTTTCATTTCACCGTATATTAATATTATTATTAAAAAAAAATATTACAAAAATAGTAAATTGATAGAGATTAAAAAATTATTACGTAAAAATTTGTTGAAGAAAATATTTTATTCTCAACAAAAAAGCTTGCATTGGAAACAAGAAATTAAAAGGCGTTAAAGCATGGGCCTCCTTTCGCGCTAATCCAAAAATTAGGATCTTTCCTTTTTTGCGAATTAAGTATTAACTAATACTCCTATCAACATCTCAAATCTTGAGCCAAGAACAGATCAAAACTGTCCTAAATTATTAAATGAAAAGCTTTATCATACACAAAATTTGTGGGTATGCCTTCATCAAACCCCAGCTGCCCCCATGCATCCACATGCTCCCTTTCCTCCCACCCTAATCCCCCCTTAAAAAAGCTCGATCCGATCGGTCAGCTCAGACGTTTGAGTCATCTCGAGCACATGTGTTCGATCAAATTATACTCAAAGAAGTCTTATAGAAGCTCAACCCGACCAGTCCGATCAGAAGTTTGAATTCAATCATCTCGAGTATGTGTGTTCGATCAGATTATATATACTCAAAGAAGCCTTAAAAGAGCTCAACATGATTGGTCCGATCAGAAGTTCGAGTCATCTCGAACATGTGTATTCAATCAGATTTTACTCAAAGAAGCCTTATATATTAGAAGTTTGAATCATCTCGAGCACATCTGCTCGACCTGATTATACTCCGAGAAGCGGGTTTCTTGATTTCTTGAAAAAGTGCAACCTACCACTCTAGCTAGTCAATAAAAAGTATAATCTTATGGTTAGTACTAACATTCAAGAATTAGTGAAGCATGGTTGTGATTAAAGATTGTTTATAAATTTCCAAACCATAACTCACCAATAAACCATCTTCATTAAACCAAACAATTGAATTTAATGCAGAAAACGTGAATTGCCATATGGCTCCATTGAGAATTCGTATTCAACACAACTGTAAATGGGATTTTTTTTTTTAAAATTTCTACATTTAATTTTTTTAAAAAATCTCAAAAGCTTATAGTTTTATTTGGCCAACCACTCCAATCATTTCATGTTGGGTTCAAGAAACACCTGTGTTCTTCGTTACTACTAATTTATGCCACTGTTACAATTCATTTTGCTTAATTTAATTCAAGAAATCTGAATATATAGACACAGACTCACATTTGACTCTTTCTCCAAATATTGTCCCCTTCACTGCGTGTCTATGTGTTTCTAGAGAGAGAGAGAGAGAGAGAGCCATCTCATCACATACTACAAGTACTTGAACTCGTATTCTATTCTGTCTTATGCTAATGAGTGTGGAGTGGAGTTCAATTCTGTACTTTCGATTCTGTTTCGCCTCTGAGCACAGAATCATTACTACACCATAAGCTTAGTTTCTTGATTCTCTCTCTCTACAAAGCATGAGGTACATTCGGACAGCTAGCTTGAAGCGCCTCTTCTCCCTCAAGCGCCACTCTTTCGACGAGGAACCGCCCAAAGACTCCGACTTTACCTCCGACCAGAAAAGGGCCTCCGCCGCTTCCGCCGCCGCCGAGCCGTCGGAGAGCTTCCAGAAGCCCACGTGGAAATGCTACTCCTACGGCGAACTCTCCGCCGCCACCAACGGCTTCTCCGCAGGTGGGCCCCTCTCCCTCGACGATTATCGCTCTAAAAATGTAATCTTTTTCCATTCTACGCTGAGATCCCAACTTTTTTCTCTCTCTCTCTCTCTCTAAAATTTTCAGACAATATGGTCGGAAGAGGCGGGTATGCCGAGGTTTACAGAGGCGTCCTCGAAGACGGGCAAGCGATTGCCGTAAAACGGCTGACGAAAGCGGAGAACGACGAGAGGAAGGAGAAGGAATTCTTGACGGAAATCGGAACGTTGGGACACGTGTCGCACCCCAATGCGACGTCGCTTCTTGGCTGCTGCGTCGACAATGGCCTCTACCTCATTTTCCAGTTCTCATCCAAAGGCTCTGTCGCCTCTGTTCTTCATGGTAAAGAAAAAAGATAAAATCTTGAAAAAAAATAAAAAAATCAGCATTTAATTTCAAGAAAATTGAGTGGGATTTTGCTCTTGTTTTTAGATGAGAAGTTGCCCACATTAGATTGGAAAACAAGGTACAAAATTGCAGTTGGAACTGCAAAAGGAGTACACTATTTGCACAAGAATTGCCCCAGAAGAATTATTCATAGGGATATTAAATCTTCAAACGTTCTACTTGCTGCAGATTTTGAACCCCAGGTAGTAATTAACATGAACATTTCTTGTTTCTTGAAAAAGAAAAATGCACCCTTAATTTTGCTTTCTAATGATTTTGATTCTCTGTTTTCAGATATCTGATTTTGGTTTAGCAAAATGGCTTCCTTCACAATGGAGCCATCATTCAATTGCTCCAATAGAAGGAACATTTGGGTAAGAAAAACACTCATTCTTGAAGTCACTAGAATTATCAAAATCGGGTACGATTAACGTCGTTGTTGGTTGATTCGATTCTGCAGGCATTTAGCACCGGAGTATTTTATGCACGGGGTGGTAGACGAGAAGACGGATGTATTTGCATTCGGTGTGTTTTTGCTAGAGCTTGTTTCTGGGAAGAAACCTGTTGATAGTTCTCATCAAAGCTTGCATAGCTGGGTAATTATCACTTCCTAAACCTCAGTTAATCTGTATAAGTATCTCGTTCGTTTTACTTATTTGTTACTCCTTGATGGGAAAAGGCGAAGCCTATACTAAACCGAGGAGATATAAAAGAGGTGATTGATCCGAGGCTCGGAGAAGATTACAGCATAATCCAGCTCAAAAGGCTTGCATTCGCAGCCTCTCTCTGCATTCGAGCTTCTCCCATTTGGCGCCCTACTATGAGTGAGGTAGCGTTCGTTTTCTCTTTTCTTCAAGAACTCGTGCTAATATTCGAGATTACATAGATTTTCACTATAGTCTACGTTAAACGACACAAGATTTCTTGGCCTAACATATAAAATTGGACAATCACTAAGCATGTTGAGACAAGATAAGTTTTTTTTAATGGTTGTTGCATCATCCTATGTTGATATATGGTAAAAAAATTGCTCCTTGCCCTTGAATCCTTGACAAGTATGTTTTCGTTTTACGTATTTTATTCGTTGCAGTGATTACTTTAAGCAAGACTTGATAAAAATCCAATCTTGATGAGGGTGAGAATTCTAGTGACAGATGGGATATATTATTAGCATAATTTATCATTTTCTGGGTGAGATTTAGTCTAATCCTACGCCATTTACATGCGGTGATTCACCTAAACTTCGAAGTCTTTCACTAATCGGTGATTATCTGGCTGAGCTTAGTGATAACGACGTTCGTAACAAGCTGGCACGCCTGCTTAATATAAAAGTTAATCGTGTTAAACTCTGCTTAAGAGAGGCAGTGTTCATGTTCATGTATGTTGACCTACCGACTATGCAAATTTGGTATATACAATCAAGAAAACTGTTATATTCTCTCAATCCCATCCAAAGATTATCTTGATTATATAATACTTAGGCTAATAGTAAAGTTTAACCTCTTGTCACTAATAATCCATGCCTCTCTCTCTCTCTCTCTCTCTCTCTCTCTCTCTCTCTCTCTCTCTCTCTCTCTCTCGATGTGGTGTTTAGTTTGATGTATATGCCTCACCTAACTGCAATCTTCATGCTTTAATTTGCATAGTAAAAAGAAAAGCCATGATTTAAGACAAGAAGAATTCCATTTACAGTAAAGACAACCTTACTTGCTTCCTATAGTTAATACATTGATGAAATAATGAATAAAAAAATTGAAGATTAAAAACATTTGTCCAAATTTTTATTAATGTTTCTGCTCCCACTTGATACAGTCCAGCAAATCCAGCAAATGCCTTCACCTTTGTCTTTTCCTTTGGTTTTTTTTATATGTGTTTGGTTTTCGTTTTCGTCCAAGATACCGTCTACGATGAGAATATGTTCTCGATTCTTGCGTTGAAAATGTCAGTAGTGACAATCTTGGAGCTGTTCTTGGCAGGTGGTTGAGGTGATCACGTCGGAGGAAGAGATAGACGCGGAGAAGTGGAAGGTCCCGGAGGAAGACGAGGAGCACGAAGAGTTCTTCGGGTTCGAAGATCTCGAGTGCGAATGTGAGTACGACTACAACACCTCCTCGTCTACAGACTCCCAGCTCGACTCGATCTCGACTGGGGGCTCGTACGAGAAGAGGAACGAGGAGTAGGCTCGGTTTTGTATATATGGGAATAATGTAAGATACTAGGGGTGTTAAATGTAACAAGATTTGATTTTTTTTTTTTTTTCTTTTCTTGTAGACATTATAAGTCTATATATAATGTAGCCAATTTTGATCACTCGTCTCGCTTCACTTGACTTTTTTTTCCTAATCGGGACGTCTCACTTAAACCGGAATCGTAAAATGATTGGGAACAAGCCAACTAATGTGTTTTAGATTGAGGATAAGATGTAAGAATGGAAACAGGGACAACCAGTTCCAGCATGAATAGAGGTAAAGGTGTCGGAATTTTAAATGAAAATGAAAAAAATAAATAATAAATTGAAATAATATTAATAAGAATAATATTAATTTATAATTATTAAATATGGCTTGAAAAATACTCATTGGGGAAGAGAAGAATAATTTTGGAATGCACATAAATCAGAAACGTGATAAGAGATTGCCTGAATCTATAAAGCTTTGTTCTATTTATTATTATCAAATTAATTATCATTGGTTTGTGTAATCAAGTGGGGTTTAACTATTCACTTTATCTTCAATTTTTTTGGCTTGTTCCTAATGTTTAATCGTTAATTCCTTCATTTCATTTCACTTTAATTGTTTTGATTTTTCGATACGAGATTTAGTCGAAGTGTTAAAAGTAAGGACAATTGATATACGACGATTCGATTAGTAAATCAAGACAATTTAAGTGAGAATGATGAAGTTTATTCTATGCCTAAAATATTATACAATAAATAAAATTCCACAACTGAAATCCACGAGTAAAATTAATTTTGGGGTAGAAATGAGAGTTCTTTTTCATTGGTTACAATTTATTTCTTGAAATGTTGAGTTCTAATCATTACGAAAATCTTTATTTATTTCAAAATTTGACTATTGAGCCCTAAAATAATTAAATTTCCCTAACCCAAAATAAAACCTAATTCAAGCTCTTAAATTCAGTTCGCTTTCCTAATTAAAGAGACTAGTACGAATTTTCAAACCTTCTCAAATCCTAATCGAAAAAGAAAAAATTGATTTTGATGGTCTTCGGTACATTAGTGCTCATATTTTCGGGATCAAAGATCCCGCGTTCGAGTTCTCCGTAATACAATCTTTAAATTTATACCATTAAAGCTTGATTTTGACACGAATTGAAATATCAAAGTACTATCTTGAATTTAATTGTTTTTTTTTCCCAACACTATACACTTTTTTGTGATTAGACTAAAGTTTAATGCGGGTGGTAATGAAACGACGTAGTGTTAACTATAAAGGTGACAAAATAGTGTACACAATTAAATACTTCACGCTTTCATATTCATAGCACGGGTATTTTATTTATTTATTTATGTAGTTTGTTTTATTTTATTTATTTTTAATCAAACATTTGCCGACTTTCAAATCTCAAAATAATTACTTACTCATTTGTGGTTTGTGCTCATTAAAGTTTATTTATGCATATAACTAATCAGATAATGCTAATATCTAACAAACCAAAACTCAATTAGTACTGCTACCTTTCCGTCCCGTCCGATTATACATTTTTTATTACGAATTTATTGTGAATAAAAAGAGACGTAACTAGTCGAGACGAAACGATTTAGTGACTCAGAAAAAGATCAATCTTGGGGAGAAGCATGCAGTGTGAACAGCTGTCCCTTTATAGAGTTGAAAATGGAGTTTCAACTACCAGTTTTCCATAGATAGTGAGCTTACTCAACAATATTGATTGGCCCTAAACAATATGCAAGAAAATTGTACAATGTATATAAATTTAAATAAAATTATACATGTCGTTCTCTACACATGCACATATACACTAACGTGTAGATAACTATTCCATGATTGAAACCCATCTTTCAATGAAACTATCTTCGTTCCATTATTAACAAGCACATTGATTATCAACGAGACTGGTAGAGTTGGATTATCGATAACTGGAGCTAATTGAAACATATTAATAATGTTTGAGGATCAAATTGATTAAAACAAAATTTTGAAGGGCCCAAGAGCAAATAATGTAAAGTTGAAGGGCCTACTTATGTGGTAATTAATCAATAATTAAAAGAGGAGGCATTAGAGTGGTAGTTAACAAAAAAAACAAATAAGTGAGTGAAGTGGGCTTTTAATCATAGGACTATTAGTTGTTAATTAATGCACCAAATGCCACTCATAACAGAATCAATAAAGAAGAGTTGGGTTTTTCCTCACAGACAAATTACATAAAAACAAAAAACAATTTTTTTTTTTTTTTAAATACTAATAATAATAAGAGTGGAGTTAGTTGAACCCCTAAATGATCCTTAATTAATTAACCCTCCCTTCAAGGCTTCAAAAATAATATTGCAGTTAGGTTATCTATGCCACCTCAGTTCTTGAATCTTGATCAAAATTTTCCTTTTTTTTGGTAATTAATTACAACAAAATAATCAATGTTGCGTTAAATCTGGTTGATGGTTGTTCACCACAATTATCTCCCAAAATAATTGTTGTTTCGAAACAATGAATACGAAAAAGCCAAGTTACGGCTTGCTCGAACTCGGAATCTTTGATCTAGAAATTTAACTCCCTGTTACAACTATCAACTTATTAGTAGTACTGAATTATTCTCAACACTCTACATTCTGTAGCAAATTCATTGGAGCTCCCAATTTTTAATTGTGGAAAAATTAATAAATGGGATATTTATTGATGATGAAGCAAATCCAACAACAATTGACAATAATTCAAGTAGACGGCAACACAAAGTTTTAAGATTCTTGTTTTTTTTTTTTTTTTTTTTTTTTTTTTAGAAAAAGATGCATACATACATAAATTGTTGGATGAGTTTGATTACCTCAACTAATCCACACACAAAACTGACAAATGTCTCTCTCTCTCTCTCTCTCTCTCTCCCCCTCTCTAGGAAAAAAACCCAACTCTTATTTTTAATTTATGCTTTTGACTTCACTTGTACTCCTACTCAATATCCATTGTTTAACAAATAAATAAAATTAAGAGAATGGCTGGGAATCTCAGTAGCTCAAGGCCAGGTGGAAGAAGCTAATTCATGGAAAAAAGAAATTTACATCACAGGAAAGGGGAGAGAGAGAAGAGAGACCCTATACAAAAGTATGATTTTTTTTTTTTAATTTTTTTTTTTGGTGGATTATTTATTTCTGTATTCAGTTTATACAAGGTTTAGGTATATTTGACTTTGAATGATGATGATGTTGGGCAGAAAAAAATAAAATAAACGTAACTTAGAAGTATATAGGCAACTCTATAATTGCAATTATTTACAACCATTGATCACACCAGCCCTACACTTGCTTTTCCCACATAACTAGAGTTTACTATCGACTCTACCCTCTAAAATGGACAACTATTTACGTAAACCGGCTTGTTTAATTAACGAGTTTGCTGAATATACATGAGGATATAAGATAATCGAAACGTGTCGAGAAAAACGCGATGCATTGAGTATAATACTATTTTTAAGCTTATTGTGAAACTATGACACCTATGTTTCTTTCTTTCCCATTTTTCCTTAAATTTTGCTCTTTGCTTTTAGCTTCTCAATTTCAAGAAAATAAATGGGCCAAATGGGCCAAAATTCGGCCCATATTAAATGTTTGAAAATATTACAAAGGCCCAATGGGCTTGAGGCGAAGGAAGAGTAAGAACTGATTGGGGCATTTCCACAAACAGTTGGCCACCATTTTCCCTCTCATATTTCCTGCATGATGCCCAAGCCTCCATTGAATCCAAACTACAGAGCCTCCTTCTTCGCGAACGGAGCCTCGCGCCTCCAGCGGCGATGGATGACTTCCAGCAAGAGGGTGCAGGACCGGAGCAGGTACAAGCGGGTTCGCGACCTCGAAGTGGCGGCGGAGAAGCACAAGCTAGTTTCGAAGGTCCTGCACATGTTCGAGATCCTCAAGGGGGAGCGAGAGAACATCATCACCTTGAGGAACCTCGACCGGCACCGGCAGCAGGTGAATCTACCCAAGCCTAACAAGTTCTCCGATTTCCTCCGCAAGGTTCCGAAGCTTTTCGAGATGTACAAGGATCACAAGGGCGTGATCTGGTGCGGGATGACGCCGGCGGCCGAGGAGCTGGTGAAGGAGGAGGAGGAAATCATCGAGAGGAACGGCGATCAAGCCGCCGAGCACGTGACGAGGATGCTGATGATGTCGGCGGAGAAGCGGCTGCGCCTCGACAAGGTTGCGCCGTTCCGGCGGGATTTCGGGTTTCCGATGGAGTTCAGGAAGAATTGGGTCCACAACTACCCAGAAAATTTTAGAGTCGTTCAGCCCTTCAAGCCTTTCGATGATACCGAATATTTGGAGCTCGTCTCTTGGAACCCTAATTTCGCAATCACCGAGCTGGAGAAGACGGTTTTGGGCATCAAGGAAGGGCAGGATTGCAGCGATCATGTCCCCGGATTGCTGTCTTTACCTTTCCCGTTGAAATTTCCAGATTCTTACAAGAAATTGTACCGATTTGGCGGGAAAATCGCCCATTTCCAGAAAAGGGAGTATCTCTCTCCTTACGCTGATGGTAGGGATTTGAAGGCAGGTTCCCTCGAGTTCGACAAGAGGGCGGTGGCGATCATGCACGAATTGCTTAGCTTCAGCATTGAGAAAAGATTAGTAACCGATCACTTCACTTATTTTAGGAGGGAATTCAACATGCCACAGAAATTGATGAGGCTTTTGCTGAAGCATTGTGGGATTTTCTACGTCTCCGATAGGGGGAGAAGGTTTAGTGCGTTCTTGATCGAAGCTTACAATGGCTCTGAGTTGATTAAGAATCATCCCTTGGTTGTCTGGAGACAGAAGGTATTGAGTCTAGCTGGTTTTAGGGGGAAGAGGAAGATGAAGATTGATAGTTTTGCAGATGTTTCGGACACTGATGACAAGTCTTTGGTCGGGAGTGATTCCGAAGATGATGAAGAAGAAATGGAGGTGCAGCTAGGGGAGGACGAGCCGATGCATTGCTTAGAGGATGCTTCTGATGTGGACGAGTCGGAAATGGATGTAGAGGGTGTTTTCGGGGAATACAAGGATTGAGCTCAGTTAGGTCAGTCTCTGTTCTTGGCTTGCTAGATTAGTTATCTATGCTGGAATGTGTTACTTTTTCGTTCATGTGGGTGAAGATATGCCATTTTTGCATTCTGTAGAGATCAATTTGTGACTGATATGTTGTTATCACCATTGGTTTATTTGATAAGGCCCCCCTCCTGCTAATATAAACCTAGGACTCGTCTAAACTGCAATGATTCGTGGTTGTGTTATTCGTTACTTCGCATGTGACTGTATAAGCAGTGTTTATTTGATGTTGAAGCCTCATTTCTTGGATGAAGACATGCTCTGCAGAATATCATGTTTAAGAGTTTTGAATGCCGGTTTTTGTATCCAAAATCGCGAGGGGATGCCATGTAGATGTAGGGTATATTGGCTTGTATGGATGAAAGTTGAAGTTATTGAGTGGGATAGAAGAGTTGTGTTACTTGGTTTCTGATATTGAAGGTCTTGAAATAGAGGCTATTTGCTCAATTTAGACTACTTTCACCTCTGGAGCTTAGTTTTATGTTTATGTAACTAATTCTTGATTCAGTCTTGATGCTGTGAAATGTAACAATGCTCTCTCTCTCTCTCTCTCTCTCTCTCTCTCTCTCATGAGGTAATATACTTTTGATGTGGAAGTCAACATGAAGTTTAATTGATTACACATGTTTGTATTACTTGTTAAGATCTGGATTTGTTTAATAAATGAGCAGATGTGAAGCTTAATTATTAGATATGAGATCTATCCCCTATTTCAACTCTCCCCCCTTTTGTGCTTCAGCATCTTTTCTCTCTCCTTTTGAAAGGGAGGTTTTTTGCTTCATCTTTACCCTGAAAAACATGCAGCTTTATCCTTAATCTGATAGGTGAATCTCCCAGGTTGCTGGATGCCAAGTTGGATAATCGTACTACTCACTTTGTTCCAACGAACTTGACTTGTTTCTTATTATTATATACTTCACATATATTTAAAAAACGTTCTATTTCGTTAGAACTCACAATTGTAACTATAGTGTGCGTGTGTTGGTCAAGCGATAAAGATTAAGTTTTGAGTCTAATGTCTCGAGTTCGATTTCGAGTTCGAGTTCTTCGAGGTGCTATCTTGTGACTGGATTCTAAATCTGAACTTTTGTATATTAGGAAATTAAATAAGCCTGCTAAAGTATGATCTCATTCAAATCTATATGTACATTAAAGAATCTAAAGCCCCTTCACATTGAAATTAGTGCAAACCCATTGTTGAGTGAGTGAAGATTTCAATAAAACAGTAAAAGTTTTCATTTCTTCTCAATCCGAAAAAGGAAGGTAGTTACAAATATATATGGCTGCTACCACAAAACCTAGACAAAAACGTGAAAGAAATAAATGTGCGATTACAAACTCGCAATTAGGGAAAGGAAAAGATCTAGCCGTTGGATCCAAAAGTGATCCAACGGCTCACGACAAAAACTACCAGATCGAAACCCAATGGGAACAATAATAAACCACAAAAAACAGAAATAAGATAATCTCTTCTTCTTCAACCTCCAGTAGCATCCTCATCCTCCTGCATCTTCGCATCTTTTAATTCCATATCTCTACACCCCCCCTCAAGCTGAAGGTGGTGAAGATCAATCACTTTCAGCTTGCACAACAGAGTACGAAAACGAGGACCAAAATGCGGCTTAGTGAAGAAATCCGCAAGTTGATCAAGAGAGGCAACAACAGTGGGCGAAACAAAGCCTTCCAAGAATTTCTCACGAACCACATGACAGTCAATGTCAATGTGCTTCGTGCGTTCATGAAACACAGGGTTTTTGGTAATTTGGATCACAGCTTTACTATCACAGAATAGTGGAATAGGAACTGAAGAATGGACAAGAAACACACCAAGTAATCGATGAAGCCACATCAAATCTCTGGTTGTAGTAGCCAATGCCCTGTACTCTGCTTCCGCAGAGCTGGAAGAAACTGTAGATTGCTTTTTGCATTTCCATGAAATAAGAGAAGTACCCATAAAAACACAGAAACCTGTAATTGACCTCCTAGAATCAGAACATGTAGCCCAGTCTGCATCAGAATATGCAAGAAGATCAAATGTATTATGAGCAGGGTAGAATACACCAAGAGAAGGGCAGCCCTTTAGGTATTTCAGCACATGAGTGGCTGCATGCCAATGAACCAAAGTGGGTGTTGCCACAAACTGACTAAGTTGTTGTGTTGCATGAGCAAGATCAGGGCGAGTAAGATTGAGATAGAGAAGCTGACCAACTAGCTTTCTGTACCTCAAAGGATCAGGTAATAAATCTTCAATTCCTTGAGAAAGGATAAGTCCTGGTGGAAGTGGGGTTGCAGTAGGCTTGCAACACAACATACCATGAACAGACAACAAATCCAAAACATATTTTCTTTGATTCAAAACAGTACCATCTGAACCTCTGGCAATTTCCATACCAAGGAAAAATCTTGCAATACCAAGGTCCTTGATGGTAAAAGCTGCATCAAGGGATCCTTTCAAAGTATTAATGAGATCCAAATCAGGACTAGTCACAATAACATCATCCACGTATACCAAAAGGGCAACAAAAGAAGCACCAGAGCCCTTTGTAAATAGATAGGGATCATACACAGAAGAGACAAATCCAAGAGAAGCCAAGAATTTAGAAAATTCAGCATTCCATTCTCTAGAGGCTTGTTTCAAGCCATATAAGCTTCTTTGAAGTTTGCAAACCTGACCTCTTTTAAATCCAGTAAGACCAAGTGGTATAGACATGTAAATCTCATCAGTTAAGTGACCATGTAGGAAAGCATTATTAACATCCAATTGATGAATGGGCCAAGAATGTGCTGTGGCATGGCAAAGAAGACTCTTACAGTCACAAGGTTAGCAACAGGGGAAAAAACTTCATTATAATCAACCCCCAACTCCTGAGTATATCCCTTGGCTACAAGCCTTGCTTTATACCTCTCTACACTGCCATCAGCATTCAATTTCACCTTAAAGATCCATTTGCAACCTATAGGTGTCTTTCCTGCAGGTAAGTCAGTAATAACCCAAGTGGCATTATCAGTTAAAGCCAGAAGTTCCTTATTGATGGCATCTACCCAGACTTTACTCTGCACAGCCTCCTTGAAAGAGGTAGGTTCTCTAACCATTGATAGATTAAACAGATAGTTGGTATAAGGGGAAGTAAGAGATGGACTGATATAATAGGGAAATGTAGGTGGAGTGATGGTAATAGGATGAGTGAAAAGTTGAGTGGTTTTCACAGTACCAGTGTAATCCTTCATCCACACAGGAGGCACCCTTCTTCTATCTCCTCTTCTAAGAACAGGCTCCTCAATGTGTGGTGTAGATGTAGATGATGAGTGTGGAAGAGGTGAAGGTGGAGTACCAAACACCTCTGGAGATTCAAATTCAACAATTGGTGACTGCAAGTCAAAGCTTGGATCATCAATGGTGGTAATAGGTGGAATATCCAAGTGTGGGTGATCTGACACTGCAGGATATGGGAGATGAGGTTCATTAGGAATATTATTAGCTTGTAGAAAAGGGAAAACATCAGTCACAAACTTCACATCCCTTGATATTAAGGATTTGTTGTTATCAAGATCAAATAACAAGAATCCCTTATGAAACAGATCATAGCCAAGAAATACACATTTCAAGCTTCTAGTGTCAAATTTACCTCTATTTGGCATCAAATTGGCTGCATAAGCCAAGCAACCAAATGGGCGAAGGATAGAGTAATCTGGATCTTTGCCAAACAGAATATGATGTGGAGATTTCCATTCTAGAACTCTACTTGGAAGCCTATTGATTAGCCAAGTAGCAGTTAGAATAGCATATGGCCAAAATCTAATAGGTAATCCACTTTGGAACATCAAAGCACGAGCTGTGGCTAAAAGATGTCTGTGCCTTCTCTCTACTATCCCATTTTGTTGGGGTGTGTAGACACAGGATTTTTGATGAAAAATACCATGCTGAGAGAAAAGCTGAGCAACATTCCTATTGAGGAATTCTGTTCCATGATCAGTTCTAAAGGCTTTGATCTTCTTGTCAAACTGATTGTGTATGAGTTGAACATAGCTAACCAATACTTGATGCACTTGTTCCTTGGACTGCAGCAAGAATGTCCAGATAGTTCTGCTGAAATCCTCAACCAATGTGAGAACATAAGTTGCATTACATATAGGGCTGCAAACGAGCCGAACCTGATCGAGTATTGGTCTGCTCGGGTTCGGCTCGTTTAGTATTTGACAGGCTCGGGCTCGGGTTCGAGTTCGATTCGAGCTTTAAATCCGGGCTCGAGCTCGACTCGGATTAAAATTTTTGAGCTCGAATTCGGCTCGAGTTCGGCTCGTGCCCGGTTCGGATTTGAGCTCGAATTTGGCTCATGAAAAGCTCGAGTCCGAGCTCGTTTAAAAAACATGATATAAACATATTTAATTTTGTCTTTTAAAACTTCAAATGAACTTAAATTAAAATGAATTTCATCAAATAAAAATCCACCTAATGAAATTCATCCAAAACACAAAATATAATCCAAAAAGAACAAAGCATATATACATATTTTTTTAATTTTAATTATGGTATAGTCCTTAATTAGTTTTGGTTGTAATTTGAAATTAATTTTAACTCATTAACAATTGACGATAATTCAAATTCTCTTACCTACAATTTTTTACACATAAATGCTAAAGCTCATTTACAGGCTCGATTAGAGGTTCGATTAAGAGTTCGCGAGCAGGCTCGCGAACATGTTCGATTAACATACGAGCCGAACACGTTCGCGAGCAAAACGAGCCGAACACCTTACTGCTCGGGTTCGGCTCGTTAAGTTAACCGAGCTCGAATTCGGGCTCGAAGCTCGGCTCGTTTGTTAACGAGTTCGAGCTTGAACGAGCTTTTACCGAATCGAGCACCGAATAAGTCCCGAGTAGCTCGGCTCGTTTGCAGCCCTAATTACATATGTTCTCTTGGGTGTAAGGTCCCCAAATATCTCCATGAATCAGTTCAAACAACTCTGTAGTTCTCCTATTCAACACTGGAAAATTATCCCTTGACTGTTTAGCCTTTATACAGATTTCACAATTTTCCAAGACCTTAACAGCCTCATCAAAGAGCTTCCCCTTTGGAAGATTCATGTGATGCATCACAGCAACAGAAGGATGCCCCATGAAGATATGCCAATCCTTTATGCTCAAATCTCTGGGGTTAAAGAAACTGATGTAGTGTTTCTCAGTGTAGGTATCCAAAACATAAAGGTTTCCCTTCAGCTTCCCAATCCCTACCAAGTGATCAGTACCTATTTTCTGGAAAACACAATGACTTGCAAAAAAATGTGCACTTAATATCCAAGTGTTCAACTAACTTAGCAACTGATAGGAAGTGGCCCACCTCCCTAGGCCCAAAGGCCCAAAAGCAGACAAGCCCACATCGCGGAGCCCAGACCGGTTAGGCCCAGATCGGCAAGCCCAATCCATGCTAAGCCCAGGCCCAGGGAGTTGAGCCCTAAACCCAGAACGTGGGCTGATGGAGGAAAAACCGGAGCAACCAACCACACCTCCATGACCTCCACGATTCCACCTCTGCAACTGCCGTGAGCTGTGTCTATAAATACGAGAACCCTTTGTATTGTAACTTACTTACGCTATTCTGAATATAAACGCATACTTTTCCTCCCCGTGGACGTAGATCGTACCGATCGAACCACGTAAATCCCGTCTCTTTTCTCTACTTGCGCACACTAAACACACACGAACTTGGGCCGCGAATCGAAGGTTCATCACTGGCGCCGTCTGTGGGAACATAAATTCGTGCTTGAATTTTCGATTTTTGCTGTCCAAAATCATCAACGATGCCGAATGGAATGACAACGCTGCTGGGAACTCCCCGCCGTCGACGGAGTCACCGACGACAACCGGAGGAACCAGCCGTGACGGTGGGCACGGAGCAACCCCAAAACAACATTCCCGAGGGCAATCAGATCACCACTGAAGAAATCCCGGAGGCCCCTAACTCCGGTGTGCGGAACGCCACTGTGGAAACGGCACAGCCATCTTCACAGTTAGCCCAGCCACACCGAGCTCCCATAAGCTCGCGCCTGGGACCACAGGCTCACCCGACACCGGAGGGCCATGTCGAGAATCTCACTGCCAATCGGGAGCGTGAACTGTTTGGTCCGGAGGCAACCCTACGTTTGTCCCCAGTTCTCCGACCGAGCCTAGCAGATCGCCTCTCGCCAGTCGTCCAGCCGAACTCGGCAGCTCCGCCAGCTCCGCCGCCTCCAGGGATCGAGGAGTTATTGCGAAATTATCTCACGACAGCATCAGGGCGAGAGTTTCTCAACCAGTACACGGGAGTCCCCCAGTTCGGACTGGGAGTCTCTCAGCCCGGACAGGGAATGTCTCAGTTCGGTCAAGGACAGAGGCCCGGACAGGACTTGCGACACCATCTTCAGCAAGTCCGAGGACAGACCCAGGGAGGCCAGCCGCCGAACTCCCATATAGTTCAACCGAACTATGTCACCGCTCCGCCCTATAATGCACCTAACCAAGGGCACCTAACTGGAGGAGCGCAGATCTTTGACGCGCTTGGTAGGATTATCAGTCCGCTCTCGGAGGAGATCCTCAACACACCTATGCCCTTCGGGTACACGGTGCCAAAGATCAAGGCGTACAACGGAATCGGGAATCCAAGCAACTTCCTTAGTCAGTTCAAGTACAGCATGCTGAACCAAAATCTGGGGAGTGTGCACATGTGCAAGCTGTTCCCTGAACTGCTAATTGACAATGCACGGGAGTGGTTCGACAGTTTGCCCCCCGGGTCGATCAGATCGTATTCCGATCTGATGAATGTTTTCGCCAGGAGTTTCTCCCAGCGTGCCGAGGTGAGGCACACCCCAGCACATCTGCTAACCGTTAAACAAGGCCGGGGAGAGTCACTACAAGATTTCATGACCCGATTCGATAGAGAGTGCCTGTCAACTCGATGCACAAACGATCTCCTCATCATCTCAGCGTTCCAAAATGCTATCATCTCGGACCATCTCTACAGAGAGATCCTGGCGAAGGATCCAAAGACTACTACCGAACTGTGGGCCATAGCGGACAAGTTCGCCAAGATAGAGGAGGCCACCAGACGCAGGAAAGAAGTGGACCGAGGTGAAGCCTCAAAGAAGAAAGAGGATACTCCCCGGAAAGGGGTAATGGAACGGATTCAACGAGGTCCGATCGAGTCTCGTCTCGGACCTCGGCAAAATCCGGTGCAGCGGGGCCCGCCGACGTCCCAGATAGGACAACGGCCAGCTTCACAGTTCACACCGTTGAACAAACCGAGGACTGAAATCCTCGAGCTGCACGCTGGCTTGTTTGACAGACCAAGGCCGATGCGGGAGGACGGCAAGCCGAGGTCGAAGAATAAGTACTGCCAGTTTCATGAGGACTACGGACATGACACAGAAGACTGTAGGAACTTGGCTCAGGACATTGAGAGCTTAGTTCGCAGCGGACAACTGAAGAAGTATCAAGATCGGACCTCAGGGGTAAATCAAGTGGATGTTCCCCGAAGTCAAAAAAAGAAAAGACAGTATAGAGGAGGGAATTGCAGCACGGATGCTGAAAAGAAAACAAAGCACAATGAGGATGATGCTGATGAGGACGGAGATTATCAATACGAGGGGATAGTCGCTACAATCTCCGCTCTCGCCAAAGGACAGACTAAATCGTCCCTCAAAAACGGAGCTCGTAGCTTGCCGAACAGCGAACCCGCAAACAAGAGGTTCAAGAAGGAGGAAGCTGTGACTTTTTCGGCCGAGGACCCGGTCCCCCCCATGGTGCCGCACTCCGATGCCATTGTTGTTGAGGCTGTAGTGTCCAACATGCTGATCAAAAGAATTCACATCGACACCGGGGCATCGGTGAATATCATGTTCAAGCATTGCTTTGATAACATGGAGCTGGAGAAGTCAAAAATCATTCCAACCACACGACCCCTGCGGAGTTTCGCACAGGAGGAAACCCACCCCCTAGGGACGATCGAGCTGCCCGTCACAGTAGGGAAAGGGCCGAGAAGCACCACTAACATGACCGAATTCATGGTGGTAGAGGCCAAGTCCCCATACAACATAATCCTAGGCCGTACTTGGATGAATACAGTGAGAGCGATCTGCTCCACGTACCATTTAGCTGTGAAGATCCCGACTAAGGGAGGGGTAGCCGTTATCCGTGGTGATCAGAAAATGGCGAGGGAGTGCCTGCATGTAGCTCTCAAGGGGCTAGGGGCAACGCCCGAACTGCCCCAAGCATAGCAATTACTGAACTCCGAAGAGCCGAAGAAGACGTCGCCCACCGAAGAGAGAGAGGTGGCTTTGTACGATGACGATCCCTCTAAGGTTGTCAAAGTCGGGCTGACCGATCACCCCCATCTTCGAAAACAGGTTATTCGGCTCTTAAAGGAGTACAGAGACGTCTTCGCGTGGTCCCCATTGGATATGACAGGGGTATCACCCGATCTGATCACACATCGGCTAAAGATCGACCCCGAAGTGCGACCGATCAAGCAAAAACAGCGCTCCTTCGCAGCAGAGCGGAGTCAGGTCATAAGGACCGAAGTGACCCAACTGCTGGATGCTGGGATTCTATTCGAGGTCACTTACCCGACCTGGATAGCGAACCCGGTAATGGTCAAGAAGGCTGGGGGAGGATGGCGCATGTGCATCGATTATACCGATCTCAACAAGCACTGCCCTAAGGACTGTTACCCTCTGCCCGATATCGACAAAAAGGTGGACTCGCTGGTCGGTCATAGGATATTCAGCTTCCTTGATCTGTATAAAGGGTACCACCAAGTCCTAATGGATGCCGAAGACGCGGCAAAAACGGCGTTCATTACGGACTTCGGCATTTTCGCATATCGCAAAATGCCATTTGGCTTGAAAAATGCAGGAGCCACCTATCAGCGGATGGTAGATAAAATATTTAAAGAGCATATTGGAAAGGAAGTGGAGGTATATGTCGATGACATAGTAGTGAAGAGTAAGGAAGAGAGCACAAGTATATCCGATCTCCGAACTGTGCTCTCCATTCTTCGCAGGGTCAACCTGAAACTTAACCCTCAAAAATGCGACTTTGCTGTGACATCGGGGAAGTTTTTAGGATGTTGGATTTCCCAAGAAGGGCTAAGGGCAAATCCGTCAAAGGTTAAGGCCGTGTTAAACATGCGGGATCCGAAGTCAATCAACGATGTGCACAGACTTACGGGGTGTCTCGCCGCACTGAGTAGATTCCTATCTAAAGCCGCGGAGAAGCAGTTGCCCTTCTTCAAAATCTTAAAGAGGGCACCCCAATTTGATTGGAGTTCGGAGCATCATCACGCCCTAAACCAACTAAAGGAGTATCTCAGGGATCTACCGACCATGTCAGTACCAAAAGAGGGAGAGGTGCTCTTTTTGTACTTGGCCACTTCGGATGAAGCAATCAGTGCGGTTCTCGTACGAGAAGAAGCAGGTCGCCAATTGCCAGTTTACTTCATAAGCCGGTCACTAAAAGGGCCCGAAGTGAGATATCAGCCGTTGGAAAAGCTAGCTTTAGCGCTTGTCAATGCTGCTCGGCGGCTGCGCCCGTATTTTCAAGCGCACTCAATTCAAGTCCGAACAGATTCCCCACTTCGGCAGGTGCTGACGAAGCCCGAAGCCTCGGGACGAATAGCGAAGTGGGCGATAGAACTGGGAGAGCATGACATCTCTTATATCCCCCGACAGGCCATCAAAGGGCAAGCCTTAGCAGATTTCTTAGTTGAAACTTCAATATCCGAGGTCCCGATACCAACCCCAGAGCCAGCTCGCACAACGGTGGAGGAACCTCAAGACTGTTGGCATATGTACGTAGATGGGGCCTCGGGAAAGACGGGGAGCGGTGCCGGAATCCTCCTTGTCAGCCCAGAAAAGAAAGAGATCACATACTCACTTCGCTTTCAGTTCGCAACTACCAACAACGAAGTGGAGTACGAAGCGCTGCTTGCCGGACTCCGGATAGCCACGGATCTGAAGGTCGCGGCCATAAAAGTACACTGTGACTCCCAGGTGGTCGTGAATCACATGCTAGGCAAATACGAGGCGAAGGGTGAAAGAATGAAGAAGTATTTGGCTAAGGCACGAGGCATGCAGGGCTTTTTCAAATACTTCCAGCTCGAGAGAATCCCCCGGACTCAAAATTCCCGAGCTGACGCTCTCAGCAAATTGGCAGCAACACCTGGCACATCACCGGTGGAGGATGTCCAGCATAGAAGTATAGACGAAGCCGAGGTCAACGATCTAGATGATGAGTCACAGCCGACGTGGATGACCCCGATATTAGCCTATCTGAAGAGAGGGGAATTACCTGAAGATAAGTTGGAGGCTAGAAGAATACTGTTGAAGTCATTGAGATATGTTGTCCAGGACAATGTGCTTTACAAGAAGTCATACCTTCAACCCCTACTCAAATGCGTCGGACCGATTTCAGCGGACTACATCATGCGAGAAATGCATGAAGGGGCATGTGGAAGCCACATCGGACCTCGGGCTTTGGCCAAGAAAATTATGAGATGGGGATACTTTTGGCCATCAATGCTCAAGGATTGCACCGAACTCGTGCAAAAATGTGAGAAGTGCCAGTTACACGCTAATGTGACAAGGCTGCCACAAACCGAGCTGACTGCGATGCAGAGTCCTTGGCCGTTCGCGCAGTGGGGGATAGATATAGTAGGCCCATTCGACAGAGCGCCAGGTCAGTTGAGGCACCTCATAGTTGCTATCGACTACTTTACGAAGTGGGTGGAAGCAGAACCCCTGTCCGCGATAACAAGTAAGAACGCCCGGAACTTTGTATGGAAGAATATAGTATGCCGGTTCGGCATACCTCATGTCCTCGTATCCGACAACGGGACCCAGTTCACGGACAGGGTTTTTAGGGAATGGTGTGACGAGCTGCAGATCCAACAACGTTTCACATCGGTAGCCCACCCTCAAGCAAATGGTCAAGCCGAAGTGACGAACCGAACTCTCGTCAAAGGTCTCAAAACCCGGCTGGAGAAAGCTAAAGGGTTATGGGTAGAAAACCTTCCAAATGTCCTATGGTCCTACAGAACAACGCCGCGAACAGCAAATGGCGAAACACCGTATAGTCTAGCATACGGGACAGAAGCTGTAATCCCGGTCGAGATCGGACTCCCTAGTCCGCGCACGACCCATTTCATAGCCGAAGTAAATGATGAAAACCGGCGTGCGGACCTCGATCTGCTAGAAGAAAAAAGGGATACAGCTTACATAAGAGAGGCCCGATACAAGCAACTCATAGCCCGATATTACAATCGGCGAGTCCGACATCGGCAGTATTGTGTAGGAGATTTAGTTCTCCGAAACAATGAGGTCAGCAAAGCTTGTAAGCTCGGCAAGCTGGAGGCCACATGGGAAGGCCCATACCGAGTAGACGAGGTCCTTGGTAAAGGCGCCTATAGGCTTTCCACTCTGTCCGGGGAGCCCATACAGCGACCTTGGAATGTAATCCATCTGAAGAGGTACTATGCATAGAGGTGGAGTATCATGTAGGATAGAGTCGTCAGTTAGTCAAATCTTTTGTTTGGTTCAAGCTCTTGTCAGTTCAGTCTTTTCAGTTCGTCTTTATGTTCAGTCCGGTCTTGTTTTTCAAAATTCTTTTAAGTAATGAAAGTTAAGATTGTCTCTCATTATGTTCTCATTTGCATCACTCTACCTATATGCATTTTACCTCTCCTCCAAACACTATCCTGACGAGGACAAGTGTTAGTAAAATAAAATCGTACGAACCAGGGGACCACCCCTACCGACCTAGTCGGCAGAACAGGAACCCGATCTGACCCAAGCGTCACCTTGGCAGTGGATAATAGGCTATATGCCATCCCGAACCAAGGGAAGACCCAAGTGTCACATCGGAAGCCGAAGTTAGGCTCCCAAGCCACTTCGGAAACTCGAATATGACCACGTCAGTTCGAAAACGAAAAAAGCAGAAATGCGATTCGAAACAGGCAATAAGCCAAAGATTACACTAACACAGTTTATACAAATATGTTTCTTATCTTGCAGAATTTTACAAGTCACGCGTTAGAAGGCCCGCCCTCATCTGGCCTCTTACTACAATTAAAGTAACTAGCCCAACCGCTAGTCGGCGGGTTCATCAAAAAGTCAATATTTACATCTTCCTTTTTTCGGGAACTTTGTCCCGAGCTGCGACCACCGCCGCGCCCACCACCGCCTGACGTCCCAGTTCGGCTAGATACTGACCGGGACGAACTTCGACCTCGGGGGACTACCGGAGCTCGGTAGTTCCCATCCCCTCGGTTCGGTATCGGTCTGCGGTTCTGAACAGGCATCAGCATGTCCAACCGGTCCTTAACCAGACGAGATGGTACAGTAGGACTCAGAGCTCGGAAGCGTTGGGCATGTTGTTTAGATGGTTGCACGTCGGGGTACCGGTCAAGCCACTTCTTCATTATCGGGTGGCGAGATAATACCAACGGGAACAAGTTTGTCAAATATCGCAGCTCGGATATATTGTCGGCAACTTCCCACGAACCCGATCCGCGATTCTGGGTCTCCCGCACCACACCTCGCACAGCCTCCAACGCAGCATCCTCGACTTCGGATATTGTCTTGCCGCCGAGCTCGTGGATAACCCTTTCGTATTCGGCATGCTCGTCGGCGATCCTCTTTGCATCCGCATAATCCTCTTTTAGTTGCAAATATCGAGCTTCGTTGGAGTCAGCCGTGATTTGCAGAGCGTTATACTTAGCATCGAATTCATTCCGGAGATGTTCAGCCAGTTTGTCGAGGCGACCGATCTCACCATCCTTGAGATCAATAAGGATTTTGAGTTGTTTGATTTCGTTTATCAGACCAGTTTTATCTGTTACGGGTTCGTTCTACAGAAAGCAAGAGAGAAATAAGCAACGGAATCGAACTTTCATTCAAAAGAAGGAGAATACATTGTACAAGTTCAGAGCAGACATCATCAAAAAAAAAAAAAAAAAAAAAAAAAGAAAAACAAGGGGGGGAAGGGATCAACTGACCCCGCCCGTAGGATCGGCGGTTGTGTTATCAGTCCGCGCATCGGCATCAGCCTCTTCCCAACCTTCACCTTCCAGCACGGGGGGCGGCGTATCTGGGGACAGCGGGCACGTCGCCAGTTCCTCACGGAAAGGGATGCACGCTTCTTCGAAATCGGCATCCCTGTCGAACTGACAGGCCTGGATATCGGCAGCCGTCAGCAGGGCTTGCCCTTCCGCCAGATATCCCACGACGGGGAATGGAGAGGCCTTCTTCAAAATCTTTCGAAAATATATGCGAAGAACCTCTTCGTCCTCAACCGGCTCATACCCGAACTCGCCCTTGTCGAGATCGGGATATTTGGCCGCCACCCGATCAAGCACTTCGGCCACCGCCCGTTTCTCGATCGTCTTGCTCAAGGACGATACCAGTTTACCAAAACCCTTGCTAAATGTTATTCTCTCAGCAAGGGCATGGAAAACATCGCCCTGGGCGGCGGCGATCTCGGACTCCCGAACTCGGGCGGCTGCAGCCTCTTCCTCGCTCTTCGCCACTTTCTCCTTGGTGGCGTTGAGCTCGGTAGAGAGACGATCGACCTGCTCCTGGAGTGCGGCTTCCCGAGCCGTGGCTTCGGCAAGTGCCTTTGAAATCTTGGCCTTATCGTGGGCCAATACCTTGTTCTTCTCCAAGATACGGTGGTATTTCCCCACCGATCCCTTGAGAAGACTCCTGACCGCGCTGCTCACACGGTCATACTCCTCCAGAGTAGGATCCACACCCTGCATTGGATTACTATCATTAGAAAAAAAATAATAAACAATCAAGGGGAAGAGGTAGATATCGACTGCGAACTTACCGCCGGAAACACCGGAGCAGAAGTGCGGACATCAGTTATTGCCAGATCGGGTTCGGACGAGGCCGAACCCATAACCAGCTTTCCAACAGCAGCCGCGTCGAACTCTTCCCCGGCAACAGAAGTGTGACCCCGACCTCGGGGAGTAGGAATACCAGACCGAGTCTGTTCAGATGACTCGGTCGCCTGCTTCTTCTGCCCGGACGGGGAAGAAGTGGCTTCACTCTTCCTCTTCTGCGACAGCGGCTTCTTGCCCCTCATCAAATCCACTGAGCAGACAGAGAGTCAGTACCGATGTCAAAAAAAAAAAAAAAAAAAAAAAAGGGGGAAAGGGACCTCACCCCTCCCCGGATCCACCGAAGTGGAAGGATCATCGGGGCTCGGTACCGCCACTGCCAGATCGGCCAGTGATATCGGCATCACGCCCAGACTGGCAAAACGCCGTACCACCTTGGCCAAATCTTTCTGCCTCGGCAGAAGCTGAACCGAACCAGAGTGCCACCCGACTTCGGTGGCACCTTCGAACTGGCAAAAAAAGAACTTTTTTTGCCAGTCCTGGACTTTGGATGGCACCTTCACCGAAAAACCCTTGTGCCGGTACGAAGAATAGTACCAGCCCTCAGTCCGGGATTTAAAACACAACATCCCCCCAAGAAAATCTATAGAGAACGGCATGCCAAACCGAGAACAGGCAAGCTCAAGCCCAGCTATTTGGCTGATACTATTTGGGGTAATCTGAGCAGGGGAGAGGTCAAAATGGCGGTGGATATCGGCGTAGATAGCCGGAAACGGGACACGCAACCCAGCCTTAAACTGGTCAACATAAACAGTGGCACACCCGCGAGGAGGACGATAAGCCCTATCGCAGGCGTTCGGCCGTAAAAGAAGAACGGAGGGAGGGAAGTTATACTTAACGGCAATTTTATACAAGGTGGAGGTGGACACTACAGACTCTACACCACCCACACTACCCCTAACCCCACCAACAAATTCGGGAAATTCCACCTTCTGCCCGTATGGTTCCTCGCAATCGGAACGCACACACGCCCGTTCATCCTCTAAAAAGGTGAACGGGATGGAATCAGATGAAGACGCGGCGGAGACTTCTTCCGTCGCCGCCGAAGAATGAGAAAGCACGGGGGAACGAACTTCTTGAACGGAAGAATCGGAAAAAGAGGTTGGGATCGAGAGAGAGGAAGACATAACTTACTTTTTTCAAGGTTGATAATCACACAAGATTCGCGGAGTGCAGTGGTTGAAGACGATGAACAGTACAGAGGATTTGCAGATTTAGGGTTTTAGTTTTTGAAATGAAGATAGAATGATTGTCTTTACAATCATAAGGCATTAAAGGGGGAAGAATTACAAGCGTATTCAATACCTCATTCAATACGACGCCGTTTCGCGCAAGTCCAATCGGTACTTTATCGGAACCCCAAGCGTCGCATTAAATGCGGCTGACAACTTTCCATTTTGGGCGGGAGACCAGTTCGGCATCTCCCGATATCCGACCTTACGATTTCAGAGGAGGTACCAAGTTCAGTTCGGTCTTCCTCACAATTCGGAGGGGATACCAAGTTCAGTTCGGTCTTCCCCACAATTCAGAGGGGATACCAAGTTCAGTTCGGTCTTCCCCACAATTCAGAGGGGATACCAAGTTCAGTTCGGTCTTCCCCACAATTCAGAGGGGATACCAAGTTCAGTTCGGTCTTACCCCAAAAATTAAGAGGGGATACCAAGTTCAGTTCGGCCTTCCTCACAATTCGGAGGGGATACCAAGTTCAGTTCGGCCTTCCTCACAATTCGGAGGGGATACCAAGTTCAGTTCGACCTTCCTCACAATTTTCGGAGGGGTACCAAGTTCAATTCAGTTTCCCTCACGCATTTTAACGAGTATGTTACTACTATCCATACGTACGCAAACACCACGGCAGAAAACAACAACTCCATCACCCCACGCTTTTTGGGGGGGGATGTGATAGGAAGTGGCCCACCTCCCTAGGCCCAAAGGCCCAAAAGCAGACAAGCCCACATCGCGGAGCCCAGACCGGTTAGGCCCAGATCGGCAAGCCCAATCCATGCTAAGCCCAGGCCCAGGGAGTTGAGCCCTAAACCCAGAACGTGGGCTGATGGAGGAAAAACCGGAGCAACCAACCACACCTCCATGACCTCCACGATTCCACCTCTGCAACTGCCGTGAGCTGTGTCTATAAATACGAGAACCCTTTGTATTGTAACTTACTTACGCTATTCTGAATATAAACGCATACTTTTCCTCCCCGTGGACGTAGATCGTACCGATCGAACCACGTAAATCCCGTCTCTTTTCTCTACTTGCGCACACTAAACACACACGAACTTGGGCCGCGAATCGAAGGTTCATCAGCAACTGAAATCAAATTGCTAGTGAAGCCTGGTACAAACAGAACATGCTCTAGGACTATATCCTTGTTGATTCGAGCTTTACCTGCATAAGCAACTGTTCTAGAAGTCCCATCTGGCAAGAAGATGGAGGTAGGTGAATCCAGCTTATAAGTAGTGTAGAGTAGCTCAGGGTCAGCACAAATGTGAACTGTGGCCCCTGAATCTACTATCCAGTTATTCTCCACTGTGCTAGGCAGAATAGAGAAGGCAAAATGTCCGTCAAATGGATTGGATCTCTTGACCGAATCCTGTACCATATTTGCATCTGGTTTACTAGGAGTGGTATTTGATTGTTGATGGAGAAACTGACCCATACACTTAGCAATTTCAGCTTGAATAAGCTTACTCATTTCAAGTCCAGTGTGGTCTCTTTGATTACCTCTGTCTTGTGGCACATTCACCTCAGAATTACCCTCTGCATAATTGGCTCTGTTTTGTGACTGATTTTCCTTGAGTTTCTTGTACCATTCAGGGATACCATGGAGTTTAAAGCACTCATCCACTTCATGTCCAGATTCATGGCAGTGTGTACACTTGAGTTTCCTTCTTTCTTCCTTGCTCAATTTCTTCTTGTATGGTCCACCTTGCTTCTGATATGGTGCTTTATTTCCACCAAAATTAGACTGAGTTCCATACTGTTGTTGGGCAGTATAGGTAGTCTTCTGAACATTCATAGCCATCATCTTGGTGGCATCACCCTGTTGGTCTGTCATCCTTTTCTGATCTTCCACTTGCACCACCATGGAATAAGCCTGATCAAGACTGGGGAGAGGCTTAAGTAACATAATCTGAGTCTTAGTTGAATCATACATCTCATTTAATCCAACCAAAAAGGCTACCAAACGGATCTGCTCTTCTCTCTGCACTGATTTCCTCTTAGCATGACAAACACAATCCAAGGGAGGCAATAACATATCCATATCGTCCCACATCGCATTTAGTTGATTAAAATAAGAGGATACAGATAAATTCCCTTGCCTGAAGGCATAAATATCCCTCTGTAATTTGAGAATTTTGGGACCATTACTTCCACCAAATCTTTGAGTGAGAGCACTCCACAATTTATAAGTGCTTTCAATATGTGAAAAAGCATCAACCAACTCTTTCGAGATAGAATTGCATATCCAGGTAGAAACTATATAATCTGTCTTCATCCATCGTTTATAGAATTGTGAATCTGCACTCGGTTCAGGAAACGTACCATCAAGGAACTCGAGCTTGCTCCTAGCTGCCAAGGCACGCTTGATCGATTTGCTCCAATTCAAAAAATTTGAACTCGTGAGTTGGGCTGCAATAAGCTGCATCCCTGAGTGATCAGTAGCAGGTATGTTTAAGATCTCATCGATTTGGGGTATTGTGAGTCCAGATTCATCATCAATTTCCACCTCCAGATCTTTCTCCTTCTTTGGTTTCTTCGTCTTCTCCGGCTTAACTGGTTCCTCAAAATCCTCGCCGTCTTCTTCGTTCGCCATTTCAACGTAGTTTGGTTTAACGAGTTTGACCATTAATGTCGAGAATCAGAGCAACCTCGCTCTAGATACCATGTTGAGTGAGTGAAGATTTCAATAAAACAGTAAAAGTTTTCATTTCTTCTCAATCCGAAAAAGGAAGGTAGTTACAAATATATATGGCTGCTACCACAAAACCTAGACAAAAACGTGAAAGAAATAAACGTGCGATTACAAACTCGCAATTAGGGAAAGGAAAAGATCTAGCCGTTGGATCCAAAAGTGATCCAACGGCTCACGACAAAAACTACCAGATCGAAACCCAATGGGAACAATAATAAACCACAAAAAACAGAAATAAGATAATCTCTTCTTCTTCAACCTCCAGTAGCATCCTCATCCTCCTGCATCTTCGCATCTTTTAATTCCATATCTCTACACCCATCAATAATAAATAAATTAAACTAGGCATTATTTTACATTAAGCTATTATTTTCACCCTTCCACCATAACTTCATTCAACCTCAAATTTACTCGATAATTATCATTATATTTTTCTAATTAATCATATAATTAATTATTGCACCACCCTTTTATCATAGTTTTATCATAGAGGAACATCCACACACACCCAAGAAAGATTTGGCCATTAATGGGGCCGTATCCATTTCTTGATATTAGGATCATCGATTAAGCCACCTCCATCTTCGTATGGTGGGAGTTAAGTTTCGACGTCAATCTGAGTTCGAATTCTTTGTAACGTTATTTAAACGATTATAATATAAAATATGATAAAAAATGTGTTCCAACTTCCAAGCATGTGAAGGAGCATGAAGCGTGATATTTATTCAATTGATTTAAATTTAAATAAAAAGCGAATTTTTGTTTTTAATAATATTAGAGGGACAGATATGATTTGGAGCTTTAGCTTTTGGAGGAAAGTGGATGAGTGGGAAGTTTCTCATCCCTTAATCTCAAATCTCGATGTTAATTATTTAATTAATTATTCTTTTAATCCATTTTTTAATTAATTAATTCTTCCCTATCTCCAATCACTCTCTTAATCATTTCTCATGATTCCATTATCTCTTCTGTCTTAGTACTATTTATTTAATCACCAACGATTTCTCTTAATTGGAGGTGATTTAATTAATTAATTAATTATTTAATTAATTGGTACTACAAGACGAAATAAGTTGCCTGCATCATAGTATTATTTTAATTTGGGGTTATTTTATTATATTTTATTTTACACGATTATACATCAAAATATACGTTACAATTCAACTTATGTCATTTTCAATGACTACGCACTTTCCCTTTAATATAATAATTTAGTGTGTTTGATTTCACTCTAATAATTATAAATAAAATCGGTCTTATTTAGGTGAATTTTTTGTTTTCTTTTTTTAGTTTATTGTTGAATTATTGTTCTTTGTAATGTTATTTCCTGTTACAAAATCTAGAAATGTACGAAGAAATTCCAAATTATAATATGATTAAACAATGATTTATACACAGCAACAAAAGCTGCACCCAGATTATCCCACCAGTGAAGAAAGTAATAAAAAAAAAATTAAAAAAAATTAAAAATAGAAAGGGATTTATACTGTCTACAAAAAGAAAAACCAACTTTCCTTTTTCTTTAATTCAATAATATTCAACCTTTTTAATTATTTATTATTATTATCTTGTTTAAAATTCTTAGAGCAGCTTTTTCTCCTACACCATATTCTCTTCATTCTGCAAAAGAATATTTAGTTCATAGCCCTACATTACCTACATCAATATATGTTGATGCGTCTCGTTTATCTAGGGATAAATTTTGATATATGGATATTACTAAATAGTAACAAAATGTTGGCTCACTAGAACTCATTCACACTACTTTATTTATTGCTATCACTCTCGTTTTAATTTTCGTGTCAAAGAAAAATTATCCTTAAAGAATGGGACGGAAGGAGTATATATATATATATAATGTGTGTGCAATGTATATGCAATGCAGCCATTACATATTCCATTTGATTCTAAAGTGGGGTCCCTCTCTCTGTAGTGATCTTCCTAAAACACAACACTCCTAAATACAATGCACAGATTAAACTAAACACAATATTATAACTAGGCAACAGCTACTCAACTTCTTTCTTTTTCATACACAACACATGCTCATACACAATAACAGCCTGTCCCCCTCTCCTTAATTATTTTTTTGTTAAAATCCCATGATTTGTTTTCTCATAGTTTATTTGCAAGATTGAGAGAGAGAGAGAGAGGCTATATAGGACTTTGTGTGTTCTGGCCTTGTAAGAGATTGGATTATTCAAAGACCACATACATTACTACAAATCTTGTCATAAGCATTAGCTAGATTCATTCTTTTCTTTTCTTTCGCCTTCCGTTGTATGGTCCGAAAAAAGAACGTGGGCGCGCCATTTGGATGAATTCTGTGGCATGCTGAGAAGCTGGCTGGTTTGTTGGCTAGTGGGATTTGGTTTTGGTTTTCTTGAGAGAAAAATCTCTTGTTGTGTTCTTGAAGGTGGAGATGAGAGTTTGAAGATTTCCAATGAGATTCTCAAGGTATGAAAATGGCTTTCTCTTATTATATGCTTTCTTTGAAAAACTCAAGTTCTTTAGTCTCAATGTTATGAAATCAAGAAATGCTGGGGTTTCTTGATCTTGCTGAGCTCCTCTCTCTCTCTCTCTCTAGAGCTATATTAGGAGAAGCAGACAGATCCACTTTAGAAAAATGTTATCTTGATTCAAGAGTTCTAAACTTGAGACAAAATGGCTATGGAATGGAATGGAAGGGAGGGAGATAGATAGATAGATCACACTATTAATGGAATCCCATAAAAAGAAATTATGGGCCTCTTTTTTTGACTTTTTTTTCCATGGACAACAACTTCAAAAGGTGTCTAATTCTTGAGATAAACCACTTGTTTTAATACATTATCTTCACCATTTTGAAATAAATCAAGAATTTGATTAGACTAATTAAGGATAATAACAACCGTAGTTAGGCGAATCCCTTCTTGAAAAGACACCAACAAAAGTCGTTTTCCCAGTGTTCTAAAAGACGCCGCCTAGGCGCTAGTCAGTACATCGCCACCCGACTAATATGTAATCCGCCTAGGCTCTATGCGATACCCAACGAGCCGCTCTTGAAGCTTAATCAATAGTCTAAATGTGTTAATTAATCTACGTTTAGGCACACTATGCTACTCTATGTATAATTTTAGATTTATAATTATGAAATTAACCTATCAGTTATCATAGTATGCGTATTTATTATAAATTTGGCAACAATATTGTAAAAATAGTAAAAATAAGCATTATAGTTCGAATCCGCCTAGGCCCCGCCTAGGCTAGTCACCCCTCCACCGCCCGACTAGCGCCTAGCACTTTTTAGAACATTGCGTTTTCCCTTGTTTACTGCATGAGTTTTCTAATTACTGTTTATTACTATAAACAATCTTTATCAAAGGATCATGATTTAATAATTAGCCTCTCTCTCTCTCTCTCTCTAGTTTTTCTCCCTTTTCCCACAAGCTTAACACCACCTTTACTTCAAGTCTCTCTCTCTTTTGACAATAGGTAGACATGTTGCTAGCACTAATGATGAGGTTTTAATTAATTTTTTGATATAGTTTGTTGATTCTTTCTATTTTTCACCATCTTTTTTTCATATGTTGAAATCTAAGTGGCCACAATCTTTTGTCCTTCAGGAATGACAACCAAATTTGAGCATTCGATAATAAATCAGTTGACTAAGAACAAGAAGAATAGCTTGATCATTCATCACTGCTATCAAAACCCAGAAACCATGGAAAGAATCCTCAAATCCCAGAAAATCGAGTCGATGAAGACGATGATGCTTATGCAGGAACAAGTCTTCAAGCAGCAGGTACAAGCCTGTAAATTTTTTTTACCAGCACCCTTTTGGGAAATCATGAAAAGGGATGCTCCAAAATCAAATCTTTTTAATTCCCGCATTTTTAATTTTTCGAATTAATTTTTATTTCAGGTTGAGGAGATGCACAGGCTGTACAATCTGCAGAAGAAGCTGATGCAAGAAACCGAAAAAAGCGGGCTTAAACAAGTCAATCTCAAACAGAATCTTCAAGAATCCAGCTCAAGAAACGAAGCAACAACAAATGAGGCTAGCGGAAGCAATTCAGCAGAAAATACGCAGCGGGCAGCTCCGGTCCATCCATTCGAAGAGGCGAAGAACACGGAGGACGGAGTCGAAGGCGTTGACGTGGAGGTGGAACTGACACTGAGCATAGGGCGACATTGTACGAGGAAGAAGCAAAGATCCAAAAGCAACGACCAGATTAGGAAGTTGAAAGAATCCGATGATCGAACGAAGGACGATCAAGAAATTAATGCTTCGAATTCTTCTTCGTCGAGTGTTTACCAAGAAAATAGGAGGCCGCATTGGTTGATGCAAGATCTAAGCTTGAATAGAACATGATCGTATTCAAGAATTCATACTTTTTAATCAAAGATTTTTAATTTTTTTTAACTTTAACATGTTGAATTTGTTTATGGTTGGAGATGTAATAAGCTTATAAAGGATCTAACACTTAGTTTTTGTAGTTAAAAGTGTTTAGATTTTCACCACTCATTTATTAACTACTAAAATAAATGAGTGGTGAAAATCTATTGGTCAAAATAAAAATCGTATTTAAATATCATAATATTTCATTATTTTCTATTTTGCACAAATGAAATGACAAATGTCACAAATCAATAAATCATTCATTTAATATTTAAATTTTAAACTTCGTATTATATAAAAAAAAATTAATTAATTAAAAAATTGCGGTTAGCGGTTATTTACCGAACGGTTATCGGGTAACCGATAACCGTTTCGAATGTCATACCCGTACCGTTTACCGAACCGCTAACCGCAATTGCGGTTAGCGGTTAACCGCTAACCGCGCGGTTAGCGGTTCGGTTCGGTTATAACCGAATTTGTCGGAACCGATTCCCAGCCCTAAAAAAAATATCCTCTATATATAATAATAACGCGGATTTGGAGCACCATATTCATTCACACGCCTACGTGGCGACAATTCTAGAATTCTACCACGTCATTAGCTTTATTAGACTCCGTCCCGGAGCTTGCCTCCTCGCTACCAATAATATTATTTATTTGTAGTACAAGCTTTTAGTAGTATTTTGTTAAAAGGGAAAATTAAAAAGAGATTAAAATTTTAATTTCGATATAAAACTATAGAAGTGGAACGTTTTAATATACTCCATCCGTCCTCCATTTAGTGATATTATTACTATATTGGGACGTCCTCCATTTACTGACAATTTCCGTTTTTGGACGTAGATCCCACAATCACTTTAACACTTTAACACTTTATATATATACTTTTTATTATTTTAACATTTTAATATTATTAAAAAATTCAAATGGACCCACAATTATTCCACTTTAAAACACATTAATTTATTATTATACCATAAAAATGCAAAAAAACCTGTGCCAAAAAAACAATGTTACTAAATGGAGGACGAAGGGAGTAACATAATTAATTATTAGAATGATAAAAAAAAAAAGTACAAATCAAAAAGTAAAATTAGAGTTTATAAAAGGGCGGGCAAAAAATACAAATTCGGAAAAACTCAATTAAATGTGGGCCATGGGCCGAGGTTCATGGGATGATGGGCCCGAGCCCCGAGGTGGAGCTTTTCGATTCGAAGCTCCCCTTCTCATTTCGCGTCGAACACTCGAACCCTAGAGCCCTCCCCCCCCCCTCTCTCTCGACTCTCGATCTCGGCTGCGTCGTCGCCGCTTCTCGTTGCCGGCGACGAACGCCGCCGCTCCTCTTCTTTTCCCCCTTCCCCCTTCTCTCTCTCCCTCTCACTCCCTGTCTCATTCTCCCTGTCGAACCCTAGCCCCCAAATTTCTCGCCTCTCTGCCCGCCGTTCACCTTAGCGGCGGCGATTCGAGTTCCACCGAACGCGAAGCCGTTACTGGCTACAGATCCGCCGCCGTCGCCTCCGTCTGAGGCTGTCACCCCAAACATCCAGTGCTGCCGCGGTACAGGTACAGGAGTTCTGCCTCACCGCTCAAATCCTCTCTGTTCTAATCTTAATTCTCTGTCTATAAACCTTCTTTCTTACTAGGTCGTGAAAGCCGGCGATGAGGACGCCGCTGCAGCCACTTCCCCTGGAAAATACATGTATGCCTCTCTCTTTCTCTCTCTCTCTCTCTCTCAAACCGCCGATCCGTCTCCCTCTTCTGCCAAGGTAAACCTCACAGTGAAAAATTCAACCTGCAATACCTTATTTTTTGTGTTTGATTCGTTGATTTTATACTAGAGTCGAGATGCGCAACCGATGTACCCAGTGACGGTGAAACAAATAGCGGAAGCGAGCCTGTCGGCCGGTGACAAGTCGAGTACTGTCATCGAAGGTGTTAGCGTTTACAATGTGTGTTTCCCTAGCCATTTTATGATTATTCTTCTGCGAATTGTGTGTTTCAGTTTTGTTAATAGCTGTATTTGCTTTTTTAGGGTTAAATTTTGATTACGCTTTCCTTCTATGAACACGTATAACCATTTTCGATAGTATCAAAGCTGCTGATTCACAATGATATGCTGCAGAACGGATATAAGCCTGCAATACTGTTTCCAAGTTGTCTTTGTTTTTAAATTTGAGCCAGAGATTATAGTTGCCTATAAATTATAGTCTACTAAACTTTTCGTAATAGATAGAGCTAGAAATTCCTGTTATATTTTGTATAAATCAAGAGTAGGGGATGGGATTAATGGTTGATTTTACATTTCACTTTTGTAAACAGAGAACCGAAGCCCAGGAACATAATTGAATATATATGTAGAAAATAATTGGGTTATTAAGTCCAGCATTCTGAATGTGATGCTGCATATTCCAGTTAGTTTGTCCTGGTTTGCTTCTAAGGGAATATACCTTTTGCAGGTCAAAATTGTTGGTATGGTATTTGAGAAATCGACAAGGGTCACTGATGTCTCGTTCGTGATTGATGATGGCACAGGGCGTATTGGTTGCAACAGATGGTAGGGTTTCTTGCATGTTTTCATATGGATAATGATCTCTATATGAAATGCTGAAATTTTGGTTATGATTGAGACTTGATTTGGTGTGCTAATCTTGATGTTTGTTATTCTTTTTGGCAGGATAAATGATCCACAGGACACACAGGAAGCAGAAGAATTAATGTAAATTTCAATACTGGCAAATCTAATCCTTTTGTTGCGATTGAGCTTTTCTTTTTGTTTGATAAAACTACTCTTACGATCTGTACCAGAGACGGGACCTACGTGCGAGTTCATGGCCATTTGAAGAGTTATCAAGGCAAAAATCAAGTGGTGGTTTATGCAATCAGGTGATTGGCTGTTTAACTGTATATATAACATGTTTATACAATCTTTGAGTGGAGACTCTTGAATTGATTATCTATGATATGCTTCCAGCATACAATAGTATTGGGAATTTCATTCAATGGATTATTTTGATATCAATTATATGCATAGTTTGTAGGTAGTATTCTGGTGTTCTACCAATCTCAATAAGCTATAAGAAAGAATATCAAAAGGGCCTTCCAGAATTGTAGATACTACAAATGTCTTCATTCGTTCTATTGTTTTATTCAGGCCTATGAAAGATCACAACGAGATAGCAAACCATTTTATTGAGTGTTCTTGCCCACTGTTGCAACACTAGATTACAGGTTTGTAGTTCTATTCTATTACCCATCTTTCTCATTTAGGATGTATCCTAGAATTCTTATAGTTCCCTACTTCTAGAAGTAATTATTTATGATTCGCTTAACCAATTCTTGTGGCAAAAACAGAAGAATGGCTCTGCTACTTCAGCTTCCAATACTACTACTACTGCCAACGTTGTGAATCAAGCCATTTCCTCTAGTCAAGTTTGTTACTCTAAACCTTATTCTTTTTTTGTATGTCCTGGATTACCTTAAGCAACAAACTCATGACGTCTTTTACCTGTTATTGTCATCGTTTAGGTCTCTCAAGAATACAATGTGGATGGACTCGGAAGCATCGATAAGATGGTTTTGGACTATCTCCAGCTACCTTCTTCCATGTAATTCATTTACATTACTGCTCGTTCATATAGGATAGTCTTTCTCTGTTTAAGATCAAGTTTATTGGAGTGTCAGTCCAACTGCATAGAAGGTTCATCACATAATTACTTGATGGCTGAAAAACTCTAACTGGATATAGAGGAAAAATCTACAATATTACCTTTAGATTAGACTTGAGTTATACCATACCCTAGATATCATGACATAAAAGATCTGACTTGCAGCCAATTTTTGCACTTAATTCAAAAAATTTTCTTTTTAATTGACTTGTCTATTCTAAGTGGTCAAAACTCAAACTTGATATTGGTGATCTGATTCTTGGTGTACTGTTACTGCGTTAAGATAAAGATGTGTTTGTTATCTGATCTTTGGATCAGTGCTTATTTTCTAATCTTGGAAGTATGCTATGATAAACTGATGGTAAGCAGTTCTGCATTCTGCATATACTGACATCTATAATCGATTTTATGTGTTTGTGGTCCTGTTAACTAGTTAGCTGTTAGTGTTTTTGTTTGAAGAGTGAAACCCTCACACCTCTGTTGTATTTTCAGTGCCCAGGAAACGGGTATCCACAGGAATAAAATTGCCCAAAAACTCAAAATCTGCCAGGACAAGATCATGTATGCTCTCTCTCTCTCTCTAAATCTCCCAGGACAAGATCATGTATGCTCTCTCTCTCTCTCTCTCTCTCTCTCTCTCTCTCTCTCTCTGTGTGTGTCTGTGTGTGTGTGTGGGTTTGTGCGTGTACCCGCGCATGTCTTGTTGTGATGTTTAATTTGATGTTTATGCCTTGCCTAGCTGCAATCTTTATGATTTATTTGGCAATAATGTGATTAATTTGCATAGTAATGAGTCTAAATTGATTTCATAAGTATTGAGTATTTTCATTCATAAAATGAAATACTGTGATTTTAGACAAGGAAAATACCATTTAAGTATGACAGCCTTTATTTGCTTCCTCTTGTTAATACATATTGAGGAAATAATAAAAAATTGAAGATTAAAATTTTTTTCCAACTTTTTCTTTAATGTCAGCTCCCACTTTATTTGCTTCCATTATGTTTTAGGCAACCAAGCCGTCCTTTGTGAATTTTTGCAATTTGTGCCCATCTTAGTGTTTTTGTTCTCTTCCTACACAATCGAAATGCTTGCTTGGAAGAGGACCCTAAAAGGAAGTTCCATTGTGTTTGTGTCTATGCTTAGTTTTGGATCTTTTAGAAATTTGTTTCTATCGTACTAGTTATTATTGATGACTAGCAAAACAGCTTTGGAATTCTTTGTTTCTCAGTGAAATGAAGTTTAGTTTTAGCAAAAAAGTTCAGTGTATATGTGTGATGTGCTTCTCAATGTGCTTGTTTTGGGATTTTATCTCGAAAGTTATACTTTTCATGTTCATTTCCTGCTTCCATATGCTTTGAATATCCTTTTAATAATGATCCTAGGTATTTCACTATTTTTTTTGGGGAGAACCTTCTTGTTTTACTCCTTTGGTGCCATCTATAACTAACTTGTTTGATTGTGAATTACTTGAATGATTAATACCATCTGTCTTGGCCTGAAGAGTCCTCGTTTTGAAATTTTAGAATTCATGAATCGTTGACTTATGCTTATCTAGGTTCAAAATGTCTCCTAATTTTAAGGTATTGTCTACAAGAAAAACTATATCCATCAGAATGTGCAAGTTAAAGAAGAATGCATGTCTCTAAATGCCTTTTTAGTCTATTTTGCCTTTATGTGCTTAGCCGTCGCTTATGCTTTACTTCTTTAATTGGAGTATGAAATTTGTACTCTTTTTTTTTTTTTTTTTTTTTAATCTTTCATCTTCTGCTCATTCCATGACTCACTTAGAGTCTGTCAGTGTTTAGTGCTTTTTGTTTTTGGATAATTTTTATTGACAACCGTCGTGATTTTCAATCTTATGCATCATGTGTCTCTCATTGATGTATTTGCATACTTGTGTGCAATGACATAACTTTTAACACTTTCTGCAACATAAACTAGTATTATTCTCTATTTATTTTCTGGTAATATTAGGGATAGATAAAAATATGTTGGTTTAGGTTTTTTCAATGAATTTTTTTTAAAGAGGATAAAGTTGGAGACTAATTTTTTTTTCTCTTTTTAATATTTGCCATTTATCAAATCTTTTAGCATTATAACGTGTTTTCTCAGGACTGAGATTATTTATTCATGAAGTTGCCTTCATTTTTTTTTTTTTTTTTTTTTTTTTTTTTTTTTTTTTTGTCATTTGAGATTCTTTCTATTTGATTGTTTTATATGCTCAAGCACAATGTACTGTTACTATCCAAGCATGAAATTTTGCCTCACTCAAATCGCTTTAAAAAATGTGTTAAATATTCAATCTTCTAAAATTTATGGAACTCGAATAATCGGTATGATTGAGAAAAAAATATTGTACACAATACCGTTTTATTACATTACAAAACCTCAAAGTATCAACGAAATAATGTTAAATGACCGAAAGGTGTCTTTTTACATATTAAAATCCGGCAGAACGATGACAATCAGGGTTCCGCACGTGCATACAATTGCAAAGCAAGCGGTGCAGTTAAGTGACAACAGGCCCAGATACAAAAGTTCAGGACCCATAAATAAGTCCTATTACAGAAGTGTACGGCCCATTTACGGCCCCTTAAAAAATATTGGCCCATTAACAGAAGATTGCAGCACTTTTTCGGCCCAATATGTATTTAAGTCAACGGCACATTAAGAAAATAGCGGCCCATTAAGAAAATATATCGGCCCATTTATAAAGTCAACGGACCATTAAGAAAATAAATGGGCCCGTATAAAAAGTCAACGGCCAATTTAGAAAATAAATGGCTCTTTTATAAAGTCAACGGCCTATTAAGAATATAAATGGGCACATTTATAAAGTCAACGGCCCATTAAGAAAAATTTCTGCCCGTTAAGGAAATATATGGGCCCATTAAGCAAATTTCGGCTGACTAACAAAAAATCGAGGCCCATTACTCGGCCCAATATGTATAATCAGGCCCATTAAGAAAAAAAATGGGCCTAATAACAAATAATTTCGGCCCGTTAAGAAATCTTTGGCCCCAGCAAGTATTCCTAAAGACCATTACTTAAAAACATGAGTCCATTTTTTTACACCCATGGAGAAAGTGTTGGGCCCAACTTTTACTAAAGTATTTTTGTGGAATACTGCCAAATATTTTTGTGGAGTATTTTTTTAGCTCCAAATATTATTTTTTTTCTCTCTTTAATTTATCGATGGCAAGGCCAATATTTTCTTAACAATTTTGATCTTTTGTTGGGCTCTACGAGTTTTTACAAAAATGTTGCAGAAAGCATTTTGTCTTTTAACCCAAACAATTTCTCGAATAAGATTAATTTATTTATTTTTGTTCCGCTATGAAATGCATAAAATGTCAGTTTCTAGAATCTGTATATGCAACTCTTATGTTTGCCCGGATATATTGAAGATTTTAAAATCTAAAACTTCAAGCTTTTGTACGAAACACAACAGTTCAACTTCACAAATCATGGATACATATGGCCTCAATAGTTGCTGACCACCCCACCCCACCAACGGAATATGACAGCCGCACAAATTCGAAACACTTGCAATAGAAATCGTTTTCTTATCTTATATTGTTGGAAAGGTTCCAAATGCAGAGAGTAACAAAGTTTACCTTATCTCCACATACGCCATTAAAAATCGGAATGTGGAGACCCAGACCTTATCTCCACATATGCCATTAAAAATCGAAATGTGGAGACCCAGATTCCAGAACATTCATTCAAGTATGCAAAGAACACTCCCACATTATTTACAAATCATATTTTCTAATTACAAAAGAAACTAGAGAAAACCACACCACATTCTTATTCTAAGCATGTTTCATGTTTGGCCCATATCAAGTAATGTTGTCTAAGTTTGCAATTTCACATTAATCCTAACTTAGAAAATTAGATAATAAAACAGATGAGTTAAATAACATACTATCGAAATTCCAGTTCAAATTCACTTCTAAAATAAAAGAGAATTTCCTAGTGATCGACAAGGTTTAAAATCCTATCAAAACTAACATATCATGCCTAATCGTGTAGTTTCTTAATTTTCAATTTCACCACAAGTAAGTTCAATACAAGCCAAAACTAAAATAAGATGACTTCACAATAAGTGTATATAAACAAATCCAAAAAATATAACCAACACAGAAAGCACTCACACATCATCGGCATATAGTCAACCATACACACACACAAGATGCAAGTTATTAAATTACAAAATCAGCCAATGAATGGTACCCCCGCACCCAACCCAAAAAAAGGGGAAGGAGATTAACATAAAAGAGAAGAAAATCAAGAACTCACCAAAATAATTATAAAGCCAGCATCCAGCATCCAAACTTCTCCAGGGAATTTAGTCCTCCGGAAAAACCAAACCAAAAATCAGGCATATATGGAAACCCCTAGGTACATAATAACTAAAGCATAAACAACAAAAAGTAAAGTAGACCAAGAAATAATTTAGAAAGGATAAGAAACAAAATAAAGGGATAATAATCTCCGCCAACTCCTACAAAATATCCTACAAAATGCAATCTGCAACTTGAATTCCATGGTTATTACCTGCTTAGCAGAACTAACTTTGCCCATTCGATAGTCTTCTTTTCGAGTTGATCGAAATCAGCCTTTCCAGCCTCGATCTGGGCACCCAATTCCGTGTCGAAACATTCATACCTCTTTCGAATCAGTTCATCAAACAAACCATCCTACAGGAGCAAATGATCACCGCATTTTTTTCAGTACAAGTTCAAATTTAAATTAGTTATGCATGAGATGGAAGTTTCAGAAAAGAGGCCAAGCATAAAATTAAAAAGAAAAAAAGAAAAGAAAAGAAATCCTCACCTCGATTATCTTGGCAGCATTTCAGAGCCATGAAGAGTTCCTCAACATCAGTGCGCTCTCTGCCTGTCAAATATCATCACCTTATTATGTCAGAAAAGAAGAATAATTATTAGGTGAAGAAAGTGCATGCCATTAACTGATTTCAAGTATTACACACAAAGAGCTAAAACTAATTTGTTTGCCACTGATGTTGTCAATGATGAGCAATCCAACTCACTTGTATTATGATTAACTTATATCATTATCTATGAATTTTGTCAACTCTAAATACAATGTTATCTTGCACGAATATGTCAGCAACTGTAGTATATTGGGTAAGTATTCACACAGTCTATCATGATTTATAAAGAAATAATCTGAATGTATTTTATAAATGTTATGAGTTCAAACGAATCCTCATTTTAATTTTCTAATTACTCTTTGTAGATTGCAATTGGACTTGTCACATGTCCTTGCAATGTGTTTAGTTACTTATTTACACAGAAAAAAAAAATGCAACATATCGGTGTCTAACCATGCATCTCTCATTTTAAAAGTAGGAGAATCTGTAGACTATAGAGTAAGCAAATGGTCACATACCTCTAATCTTTGTAAAAGTGGTGAGAGCTTCACTTTCACAAGGTTCAATGCTCAAGCTTTAAATCTCCTGCTGGTAAAACAAGGATTCATCAGAATTAATATGAAACTAATTCTTGCATGGTTCCTTTGTGCACATAGCTAACCACTCGAGTTGTTTGTGGGGAAAAAGAAGGATATTCGGTAATTAAAACTGCTAATCAACGCAATAGGCCAAAATTAGCTACAAACAGATGTGATCAAATGCATATACATAGCAAAAGGAACATAAATTACGAGCTGAATATTATGAGATTAGCTGGAAAGGTATATAGAGTATGTCATGAGTATATAAAGGATAAGATAAAAAGGAAATTGTGGAAAAACACAGAGTAGAAGGAAACTTTTACAGGATGGGATAACTTTAAAAAGTGCACTACACATACGGATTATTGCTCTCTTTACCTATTTGTACTATATTGTTCAGACTGATAACATCAGATTATCTTCTCACAATATTTAGTTTAATGAAACATACAAAGAGTCAAAGAGTAGATGTTAAGTGAGAGAATGCCATAGCTTCTACCAAATTATTTCAGTTTTTGAGGAGATCGAGGAGATTCAACTTAGAATGTAAGCAGAGTTTAATGAAATGCATACAATTTTCGGTCATATACTTCTCTCGCAAAAAATTCCTCCAAAATGAATAAAACTATTAAAACAGAAGGCAGAATCATTCCATTAACTATTCGACATCTTTTGAAAGCCAGTAAATAATTCTTGAAATCGTAATTCAACATTTTCAGCCAGGTAAAGTTACCTGAAGTTCTTCGGCCAGGGCTACCCCTTCATCCAAGTTAGCATTAGATTCCTACAAAATTACAAAAAAGCATAAGCTAAGTCCCACTATTCAAAATTCAAAGCTATAAAGAGATTAATGAGATAACATCCAAAACAACCGAGGACTATTAGCGATGATTCATGCTTTGTTATCCTCAACTCTCATTTACTATAGAGTACATGGGCTAAATGGAAGAGGAGCAGATCTATAAGAGTACCCATATAAGACAGAAGTGACGGTCCCCTCCTTCATTTAGTCCAGTTAATGGGATTAAATAGACAATTGGTATGATTTGAGTATTTGAAGCATAAGAATGTCAAATGAGTTCAAAAATAATAAATGCCCAGGGCCTGAAGAATTACAAACTATACTCATTAACTGTTCAAAATCCAGATCCTTGGCTACAAGAAATATCAAATCAACTACATATGTCATATAGCTAATGACAGACAAAGGAATCACTTAGAAACGAGAAACGTACAACACAATTTCTAATGAAGTAAAATGATAAAACTTGCTTGTTTATGCCCTCTCGAATCTAAATGTGGGGTTGCAATTGTCACAAAATTCACGGGTTCCACTACACCTATATTTGCTTCATAATATGGGTCATGGACTTCAGACATGCCTATGGCATAGCGTTCAACAAGTCTGCCTAAGAAATGAGCAACAAATGAAAATTTTCTAACTCCATGCCTCCACCTTCTCACACCCAAAACCTGTACAGCTGCTCTACGTATTCACAAGCTGGCACATCTGGAATTTCCAATACCGGGAAACAAAGATAATATGTTGTTACCGAAGTACCTCTTCATCAAGCCTTTCCCTCATTTTATCAACACCATCAAAAGCCAACCTCAGAGGATTACACTCGCTACCTGATCACAAAAATATAGTTAGAATTATATATATTAATATAAAACTGTACAATAAGTTTTCTTGAGGAAAAGATATAGGAGCACCGAGCAGAATCAGAGAGCCTGTAACGTATCTTTTGAAGTGGAAGTTAAAGACAAAAGGAGAAACCTAGTTCATACTGATTACTTGATTAGTCAAATGGAAGCACACATGAAGAACTTTACTTACTCGTAACAACAATTTTATTAGTTAATTAATATTTCAGAAAAACTAAAGCCTCTCTGCTAACAGAAATTAATTGATATCAACTTCTAGCACATATCATCGACTGACAGCAGATATTGTAGCCTTGTAGGAGCTACGTTTAAAGTCCGGCCCTCATATGCTAATTTTTTTAATAAAGTTCTTTTTCGCACATAGTAGTCATAGGAATGGATTAATTAGTTCATTCATGTAAGCAAGTGAGGATCTAAGCAACAATAAAGCTTAAGTTCTTATAACACAAAGTTTACAGGAACATCTCAGAGTCTGGACATATGAGAGCAGTTGATGGCTGAATATTTATCTATGTGATATTGTACACAGTAGTGCGAGACAAGGCAAACAAATACTCACGGTGAACAATGACTTTATCTGGGAGGATCTTCACAAATTGCTCGGCAGCATATCTCCAATCTGCAGCCCTGCAGATATCAAATTATGAGTATAATTTACAGCAACAGATAAGAAGAGTACATGAGAGTCGCATCACAACCCAACTTTCAAATCAAAACATGAAACCTAGAAAACAGGATCGTATAGAATAAAAGGAGAGGGAAAGGAAGAGAGTACCTGCCTTGTCGGAATCGACGGCAGCGACAATGACCTCGTAGGCAGAGGAGAAGAGGCTGCAGCGGCGTCCTCATCGCCGGCTTCCACGACCTGCGAGTAAGAAAGAAGGTTTTTAGACAGAGATTGAAGATTAGAACAGAGAGGGTTTGAGCGGTGGAGGGAGGCAGAACTCCAGTACCTGTACCGCGGCAGCACTGGATGTTTGGGGTGACAGCCTCAGACGGAGGCGACGGCGGCGGATCTGTAGCCAGTAACGGCTTCGCGTTCGGTGGAACTCGAATCGCCGTCGCTAAGGTGAACGGCGGGCAGAGAGGCGAGAAATTTGGGGGCTATGGTTCGACTGAAATGTCTGTCGGAGAGAGAGGGAGGGATTCGGGGGAATTCGAGTGTGCGTGCGCAATAGAATAGAGAGAATTGAGAGGTGTGGAAAAGAAGAGGAGCGGCGGCGTTCGTCGCCGGCAACGAGAAGCGGCGACGGCGCAGCCGAGATCAAGAGTCGCGAGAGGGGGGGGGGGGGGGGGGGGATTAGGGTTCGACTGTCAGTCGGAGAGAGAGGGAGGGATTCGGGGGAATTCGAGTGTGCGTGCGCAGTAGAAGTAGAGAGAATTTGAGAGGTGTGGAAAAGAAGAGGAGCGGCGGCGTTCGTCGCCGGCAACGAGAAGCGGCGACGGCGCTGCCGAGATCGAGAGTCGCGAGAGAGAGAGAGGGGCTCTAGGGTTCGAGCGTTCGACGCGAAATGAGAAGGGGAGCTTCGAATTCGAAAAGCTCCACCTTGGGCCCATCATCCCATGAACCCCATGGCCCACATTTAATTTAGTACCGTATTTGTATTTTTTGCCCGCCCTATTAATAAACTTTAATTTTACTTTTTGATTTGTAATATTTTTTTTTTATCATTCTAATAATTATTTATGCTATATTAAAACGTCTCACTTCTATAGTTTTATATCGAAATTAAAATTTTTATTTCTTTTTAATTTTCACTTTTTAACACAATAACTAAAAGTTTTTACTGTAAATAAATAATATTATTGGTAGTGAGGAGGCAGCCAAGGTCAAAGCTCCGAGACGGAGTCTAGTAAAGCTAATGACGTGGCAACGACCGATAATACCACATACGTTGGCAATAACGAAGGATGAAAAAAGTCTTAGAGTTACCAAAATGGCTAAATCGTGGGAAGATCATATCGACCCGAGACAATCATGCATGGAGAAGGCTTGTAAGCGGATGAAAAAATGGGTTGACGAGAAGAGACGAGCATTGGGGTTCAACATTGAAGACCAAAGTCGTGAACAATCGAGCCGAGCACCACCGATGATGGCCAGATCATTTGACAAGGAAGTGGACGAGGTGCTCATGAAGAGGGTGTATTGCAACCAAGGGCATCCAACCATGTGCTCAGTACTTAATCCGATAGAAGGGACTACCTAAGTCCGAGGCTACATGGAAATCGGAAGAGGACTTGTGGCAACTCCGAGACAAGTTGCAGGAGTACGAGTCGACGAGGACGTCGCCGAATGAGGTGGGGGAGAATGCCACGGCCGTCTAATTTCTCAAGTATTTTGGGCTAGATAAATACTTAATCAACCTTAATCCATATTGTGGCCCAAAACTAAGAGCTCATGGACACAGAATAATGTAGAAATTGTACAACCAAGAAATTGTGCTACTACCGTATGTATTTGTTAAACCGGAATCGGAACCAGAATTGGAAATGTTTAGGAGGAGCCATTCGACTCCAATTTTAAAGGTGAAGAACTGGGAACTGCCGATTCGGTTCCGATTCCGGTTCCGGTTCTGATTCCTATTCAAACCGAAACCATGGCCAGCTTTAGTCTTCTTAACACAATTCCCAACTAATTAACATTATTATAGAATGAGCAACACAACCGGGCAAAAATTAAATGGAATTTGAGACAAGAGTTACATAATCACCACTCCAAATTTCTCATTTATAACAATTATTATCACAAAGGGTCAAGTCAATAATCACAAAAAAAATTAAATCTACAAAAAGCCCACAATCGGCTAATTTTTATTCCCTCCCAAATCAAGAAACCACATAAAAATCAAATCTTTATCTATCTATCAACATTTCAAACCAATCCAATCCAAATCAACTCCAAATTCAATTGGGTCTGGTGCAGTCAATCCTGATCTCCCCCTGGTTGCCGGTGAGCACATCCACCCTCCCCAGCTTGGTCATCGCCGTCGCGAAGGCTTGGTTGAAGGCGGCGTTGCTGGCGGCGAACTGGTTGACGGTGTTCCTGGACCGGCCGTCGGTGAAGAGGACCTGGTCGGAGGTGAAGAGGCCCCTCCCCGCCTGCAGGTTCCTGAAGTAGGCGTTGTCGAAGGTCTGGGGCGTGGTGGGGTCCATGTTTATGGCGATGCGTGGGTCCACGTTGATCGGGCACATCTGCCTCAGCTGCGTCGCGTACTGCGGGTTCAGGCTCGGGTCGACCCGGCTCCGAGGGCTGAAGTTGTAGATGCGGTTCGCGAACCGGCTGCAGTGCGAGAACCCCAGCGTATGCGCCCCTGCATTTCATTATTATACACTCAAATTAATCCCTTTTCTTTTAAAAATAATTTTGAGCCCTTTTCGAGCTATGATTAGGTAGGTTTCCATGAGAGTTACAGTTGGCTTAATATTCAAGAAACGTGTCAAGTAGAATATGACGTAGAACGGGACGGAGGGAGTGATTGATTAGTACCGGATAGTGCGATGAGATCGGTGGTGTCGAGGCCGTGGCGGGAGAACATGGAGGTGAGCTGGTCGTGGGTGAAGCCGGGGCCGGGTAAACGTCGTTGAACGCTGGCCTTTGTGGAAATTCTGCCGTCCCTTCGTCCCAATTCGACTGGATAGTTAGGCCCTCCAGCCTAGTTTAATCACACATTTAACATGTTAGAAAAAAAGATTGAATCTTTGGGAGTTTTTATGCAGGAAATGTGATGAAATGGATAATAGTATACCAAGTTGACAACGTCTCTTGTAGCCAATGCTAGTATATCCGCGCAAGAAACTCTGTTCCTGCACTGGGGATTGCTGTCCACGGCCGCCTTCGCCCTTACAACGGTGTCGAACCCGTCTCCAGCTAGTGAGAGGTTATCGGGGTGGTCCTTCTCCGCCTGGTTGTTAGGCGAGGCGATCATAACCGATGCATCACATCCCTATATACAAACGATCCCGAATAAAGTTAAAACCGCATTCAATCAATGTAATAACCTTTTGTGACACTTTTTGTTATTCCCGTGCTTACTCGGACGAAGCAGTCGTGGAAGAAGAGTCGTAAGGTGGCCGGAGCAGTGACGAAGGTCTGGCGGAACTTGGTCTGCACCGCGCCTCGGACGAGGGACTCGAGGTTGGGGCAAGTGTTTCTGTAGAAGTCAGTTCGGAGCTGAGCAAGGGCAGAGTTAGCTAGTAGGGAGAGAAAGAGAGAGAGCAAGAGTAATGATGCTTGATTCTTCATATTATTGCTATAGTTGTTGTTTCACTTTCACATGCAAAAGATTTTGATTTCTTGGTGGTAGTAGTGATTGGGATTTGAGAGGTGGCCCTATTTATACAAGGGTTTGAGGAAGGGGTAAAAGGGTCAAATCACAAGGCGTTGGAAAAAGCTAGGTTTTGAATTTTTAGGGCAAACAAGTTGTTTAGTGGAAGGTTGGATTGAGGGTGGGTTGTCTTAATTGATTTGTATTTGATTTGGTTGTGGGATTAGAGTAGACTAAGTGAATGAATGATTGTTTTAATCATTGTGTTTAAGCTGTAATGTTTTCTCACTCTATTTTTATGTATTTGTTTGGCTACTTCTTTAGATAACGTGTGCTGCATTTTGTGCTTAAGCACATGGTCTTCTTTTGCATGCAAAATTATGAACAAGTCAAGAACAAAATTGTAGAAAATTTGAGGATAATGGCTGAAAAATCAAACAAAATGAGCAAGATTTTAGCCAGATTTGATGTGGTGTGGGGTTCGTTTCATTGTTGTTAGTCATTTTTTTAACTGTGTTTGGATATAAGACGGACGGAAGGGCAGTATACTACATCTGTCCCGTTGATAATGACGTTCGTTATTGATAGCACTTACCGACTTGTGTTTCTTGTTTCAATTTGCTTCCTTTAATAGTTCTACGCTTTTAACGTTTTTGGACGGTAAGAAAAACGCGACTTTGGTTATGGATTGCTATAAAAAGACAGCTGGTTGCATTTCTAATTCTGTTATAGTTTATATATAAAATAATGGGGACGTTAGTAACAGATATAGTAGATGAAAAATTCAACGAACTAATTGCGACATGTATCGTATTATACTAACACACCAAAATATAGTTGTCAAAAAAAATGAGAAAAAAAATAAATAAATAAAATCAGTATAATGTTGCCACACGTCACTGAGGATGGCATATTTTTTTCATGAGAACAGAATATTTATTTAGAAATTAAAGAATAGTTGGTCTTCTAACAAGAAGGAAACTTTGGATTATAACATCCCAACTTCCAATAAGCCATTTTTTCCCTAAAAAAGAAGTCATTTGCATTTTTGCATCAAGTATGCATATACAATTCCTGTATAGTATGATTAATAATTTAGGAAAACTAAAAAAGGTATAGTATTTGAACTAAATTGCCTTAAAAACAATACTTCTTTCGTCCCAAATATTAGTGTGTCAAGACAAACGACACAAATTTCAAGGGAAAATGTACATATAAATGAAAGTCCCACCTCATGAATGGTAAGACGAGTATATTTTAGGATATTAAGGGTAACAGGGGCATTATGCTGATGAAATCTTTTCATTTATTCAATTACACTAATACAGGGGACGTCCTAAACAGAAAATACGCGCACGCTGATATGGAAGAGGGAGTAACGAAGGAAAAAAGAAACCCACCAAGGTACAATTAGCATAAACAGGACCACTAACCTCACCTTCAAAACAAAATACACAAAAAGCTAAAAGCCAAATTAGTTTTTTAAGAGACAATTTCGTACCTTAATTTTCAAAAAAAAAATACTAAAAAATTGATAACAATAGTAGTGTTGTCCTCCCATGATTGGCTAAGCGTGGAGTGGCGAACTTGTCTGTGATTAAATTTGCTAATTTTCAAAAAGAAATACTAAAAAATTAATAATACGACGAATATGCTAATTTCGTGTAATTATTGGCCTTTGACAACCAATTAAAATACGCCCCTTTTCCCCAAGAGGATTAACAAGTAAAAATAGTTAATTGGACGTTATCCTAATCGACCTAATCTTCACATGGTTGACAGTTCAGTTCTACACAAAGCAAATATTCGCTGTTACCCATTCCTTTCGAAGAATGTCTATGACTCGAACAAATAAACTAGAGAAGAAACGGAGAAATGCTTATCACGCAATGCAACACGAACAGAGATCAAAACAGAGGAACGAGCGATATAAGAGGGAATAAGAGCGCGAGATGTGAATGTGAGTACTCACTTTGTATGGAGTTGAATCGATAGTCAATACCTAGGTGTAAGTCCGTTTGGGCTAGATAGGCAATGCTTCTTGATTACACTTGATACAGTATCGCATGCCTGGCCAAAACACAACAGTACTTGACAAGTAGTATATGCCCAAAAAGCTCCACTTCATCAAGGTAAAAAACAGGTCTTGAACCGGAAAGATTATTATTGTACTAAGGACAAGACGATAAAAGAGGTCTTGAACAGATATCAACGACCCACCCTTATACCTCCCGATATTGCAGTCAACCACCTGCACCGAGGAAATGAAGACCTCAGGTGAATAATTGGAGAGTATATTAACAAATGGATGATAACAGTGATACAGTAATAACACACATTTTGCGTATTCAACTTTGTACATGTGAAATGAATTTAACTTATGAGTTCAAAAAATTTGAAAGCAGCAAAAGTCAAATAAGAGAAGTGTGTTCTGGTCGATCAATAGAGAACAATGTTGTCAATGGCAGATGGCGGGTTATGGCGGACGATTGAAAAATAAAATGAAATCATGAAATATAATTATGTAAGACAAAATAGAAAGACCTAAACCATAACATAAAGTCAATATCTTGATTTTTGAAAATGAATAACACTATTATATCAGAATTCCTAAACTTCATATAGTTATATAGTAGTAATATAGTATATATTTTAGTGATATTTGATAACACAGTTAACACTATATTGGCTAGTGGGTAGTGGCTACATGGTTGTTTTGTAGTGGAGAATGTTTTGGAAGTAGAAAACGGCTGTTGTGTTCTAAAACATAAGTTAGACCCTAATTTTATTTTATATTAAGTTGGGTAAGCGGGTCGGCTCGGCGGGTCACGGGCCGGTCAATGGGTCAAAAGGGTCAAAATGACCGAATGGCAGCAAATTAACGCCATATTACGCCATACTACGCCATGGCGGCTGGCCGCCATGGAAATGGCGGCCGCCATAAAATGCCATGAAAAACTGCCATGCCATACCATGGCGATGGCGGAAACCTAGAAAACTGCCACCGCCATCCGCCATGGCACCGCCATGGCCGCCATTTAACAACACTGATAGAGAATAATCGGGATTTGACCGGGTTTTAGAATGAGCAGAATTGTTGGTTCAAAAATGACAGTAGCTGAACAGGAAAGTGTTTTAAGATAGACAGAAGATGCCTCAATATGAATCGAGTGCAAATTGACAGCATCCATGCACATGTAACGTAAGCTAGGAAAAGGCAAAAAGGCTATGGTTGAAAATCTAACTAAACAGCATGTTCAAATCAATGAATCATTATGACTTTCTACCGACGAATGGGATGACTTGGATGAACACTACGTACTAGGAAAAAATTAAAGTACGTATTGGTGCTGAAAGGTACCTGTACATACAAAGATAAGCATATGGGGACGTTTAGCTGCCTTGGAGGACTCTACGAGGATCAAGCTGCCCACTGCAGTAACTTGAAGGGACAGCAGAGAGTTCTTGCCTTCCTCTCCACTCTTCACCAGGCTTCAGAGTGATAGGCTTCTCTATGGCAGCTGCCTCAATGCACAGCATATGCTTATACTCATCGTCTCCAAAGTCAGCCATTGATTTTGCCTTCTTATCCCAAGGGTTCCAGACCACTAAAAGCAAAACAAAACAAAGGACCTCATAAGATACTCTCAAAAAGAAAACCATATTGATAACAGAAATCCAGCCAGCTTGAAGAAAAGAGTAATCAGCATTTTAAAGCAAGGCAAAACTTCCAGGTTTCCTCTAATACTTGCACATCCCAAGTTTAACTTCCAGTCCATGTCCACCATTCAATCTTACAATCTTATACTAACTGAATGGGGACCAATTCTAAATTTATCCGGCCATGTGGTTGTTAACCAAATTCACTCAGCATTCGTATAGTTTCCTTCCCAAAATGGTATTGCATTTCGAGAATGACAACAGTCTTGCAATTACAGGAAGTGGGATCTTACCGGAGTCACAAAGCAAGATAAATGTATTAAAACAGAAAACAGATCTCTCACAACATACTTGGAGAAAATTCTTAAACATTGAGTACACAAGCAGACAAAGTCAACCATACCAGCATCAGGAAGACCATCTTTACGAATGACAAAGGTTCGCTTCTTCTCATGATCCAATATTGCAATCTTTGTTGGTGTGCTCAGATATATCTTGTCCACCTAGGAGATATTGAATTATATAAAAAAATGGCTAAGGATATTAGCCAATGCATTTCAAACAGATAAAAGCCAGTCTCATGAACTTACCTCTGACTCAAAAGTGATTGCATCCCCTTGTTCAGTGAATCGCTGCCTGTTTTGCAAATTATCCAGATAATCCAGTGTCTCCAATCCTTCAACCCGTACTTCACTGCAATGTAGATTTCAAGAAAAAAGCTATATTTGGCATAGTGACGAAATAAATGGTATGCATGCTATAATTTTTTTCCTTTGGTATGTATTGCCAAATTAACAACAATGTAGTGAACAAATATTCATAGGTGACTGTCAATAGAAAGTAAAAGGTACCTATATCAGCCAAGTTTTCACACTATGAAGTCACCAACACAAGAAAAACATAACAAAATCATCCTAAACAGAAAATTACGAAAAGGACAAAAAACAGAATTGGAAGTATCAGTTGAATGTCAACATAGAAAATGTTCCAGTAAAAGAAGAAATTCCACTAACACTAATCACTACTTTTCAGTTTTCACAAACTTATATGCTCTCAAATACCTATGAGTCACCCGACTACAATGAGTCCAAAATAAACAAAATTTTAGAAAACAGAAATTTACATATATATAAAAGTATAAATATGCATATTGTAAAAATTATATTGGTTCATAAGGTAAATTGCTGAATAAGTTCCAACTATCCAGGCACTATTTCTCAAATATCTCTTTTCGCATGTCTTTGACATGCAGGTTTCGGTGCATGCAATACCTTTCTATAGCTCCATGCAATGATGCATGGATACAGTTTTTCTACATATTGGAGTACAGCTTTAAATCATTCCAAGCACCATGGAGCATAAAAATAGAAGTATATAAATAAAAATGGAAAATGCAATCAGGTTCCAGAGTATACTCTCAAATAAATCAGAATGCAAATGTAAAAATAACATATAACAAACTACCTGATGTCAGAAACTGAGAAGTAGGTGTGATAAGCAAACGTGAATGTAAAAGGTTTTCCATCAGGGTTGGTGTTCCTGATACGGGAAGTTAGCATAAGATCTCCAGCAGGTCCCAAAGTTACCCGTAGACGGAACTCAAAACTGCACAAGAACCAAAGATTTCAAAAAACCAGAGAGATTCTCCCGGGAACCAAAACCTGAAAGTCCCATCAATAAATCGAGAACAAGGTCTAATACTACCTGTGAGGCCAGATTTTCATGTCGTCTTCAGTGGGCTTCAACAGCAAGTCTATATAAGTCTTGTTAGACGAATTGACAGGGAATGGTGGCGGAGAAGGATCAATGGACCAGAACCTGTTCCTAGCAAATCCATGAGCCTCAAGAGGTCCAAGGTTAGAGAACTGTAAACAGAGAGTTCCCATAAGTCAGAACCTTGATCAGGTAAGAGGAAGGGAGCAAGGTTAAGAAGAACACATCACCTGAGGAAAGCAAATAGGGATGCCACCACGAATTGCCTTGGGAGGTTTGAAGATAGCCTGTAAAATGAAATAAATGAAGGTAAAGAGAGTTGCACACACATCATGATATAGCAGTATTCACCACATGAACATAAAGACAGCATTCTCATATAATTGACATGGACTAGCAAACATACATAAAAATGTTGCATAAACTACAAAATCAATCAAAATATAAAACCTATGATAGTATAATTCAGTCAAGAGATTGGTGGTGGTATTAGCTTGAAGCATAGATGATTTTGGCAAGTAAAAAGGGAGCTGCAAGCATGAAAAAGTTCCCTTACAAGCACACTACATTCTCACTTGGAAGACTCTGGTCATATTGAGAGCAAAAATCAAGTGCAACAACCATATAAAGGAAGGCAGAGACTTCAGGGCCAATAAGAAAATTTAAATTATGATAGATCAGCAATAAACACCATTGCACGAGTAATAAACCAATTCTGAACCAAAGAACCACCAGTGGAGCGCAGAGTAATAAGACCCATGATACTATTTAAGAAGCTCTATATCTGAGCTAAATCAAATGATAAGGCAATGAGTAATCTCACAGAGATAAGTGATTGATATCAGTCATAGGGGCATCAGTAAACAATGCAACCGAAGTCCATAACAAGTCAAGGAGAATTACCTTACTACTAACGAAAAGCAATTCCTCTCTGTGCTCGTTCTTCCAGGATGTTACATGAGCTCCATAAAGATATATCTATAAAGATAACGAAGAAACATTACTCAAATTATAGTCCTCGAAATAAACAAGTTATAGATAGCATATTATATTACACAACCAACAGCGAGACAATCATATCATCTCAGAGAGTAAGATCCACATCAAAGACACCATGAGATGGTGTAAGTTAGAGCTCCTATGTTCGTTTTGCTCAAAAATATGATGCGAGGCCAAATTACCTATAAACAGCTCAATTGAGCGATCAATATCAATTCAAGTAGATGCGCAACAATCTAAACATCTAATCCAACACTGATAGATACTCGAACAATTGTAACCACTCTCATGCATAAAACTCCACAAAACGCCCTAAAACTCTACACCACATCACACCGCAATTCAAAAAATGGCAATGTACAACCACCAAAGCACACCGTACTACATTCACATTAAGGAGTTCATCTTACATCCGCACACTCCTAACATCGGACAAAAAGTGCAGATCAAACGAAAGGAAGCAGAGATCAATTGACTCCCACTCTAACCTCACTACACAACCACAAACACACAGCATAAACCGAACGGCGGCAGGCATAGCCGCCAAAACGAAGAGATACACCGGTAGTACCTCGACGGAGCTGCCACGAAAGTCGCGGAGGACGACCTTGTCGAGGCCGTTGATTCCCTTGCAAATCTGCACCGGAGGCTTCTCGCTCGCCGCCGCCGCCGCTGCAGCAGCATCAGTATCCGCAGCTGCCGCGGCCGTCGCAGATGACATATCGTGACGTCACAGATGGAGCTCCGGGAGGAAGAGCAGCGGAGGCGCGTGGTGGTGCGTGCAGTGAAGTACTGATCTCTCAATTTTCCGTTAGGAGCAAAGCATCATTCAGTAAAGAGAATTTGCGTAACCGCATACGAAAAAATTTATATATAATTATTTTTTTTTTCTTTTTCGAGTTTATATTTATTTATTTAAAATTATTTTTCACTTTCGCTTTTCGAGAGAGGAGGGTGGTGGCCGCGTGGGGTGCCGCTTTCTCTCCTGTATTTTCCCCCATCATCCAGAACTGAATCGTTAAATGACGGTTTTGCCCTTGGAGGATGTAGAAAATACTTATAGGCCTGGGCCCCACCATCAACCTTCACTTACAAATCAAGCATACGCTCAGAGAAAGGTGTATGTACAAGTTCAAAGTATGTAGTCTACGTAGGTATAAATTTGTATACGAAGAAAATTAGTCGACCTCAATATATACGGTTTGACTATTGCTCATATTTAGTCCATGTAATTCTGTCATGGCTACAATGTTTTCTAACTATTCATAAATTAAAATATTAATGCTAAAAGTTAGTGTTATACGAATACTTTCGACGTGTGTCATATCTTCTGATTATACTTCCTTTAATCTGACGTAATTAGACGAGACGAAAATAACGTAAATACCTAAAATCTCTAGCAACATGAGAAAAATGAATGGTGATTAACGAAGCACACTATGTGATCAACTGTATAGGAGTAGTACTATTCTTAGGGATGACAATTTATCCGCGGATACCCGATACCCGCGTGTACCCGACCCTAATAGGTGCGGGTTTGAGGGGCATATAGTACCTGCGGGTAGCTTCGTGGTACAAATTTATTACTCATTTAGTTCGCGGGTACGGGTATGGATAGTCACTATCCGTACCCGCGATACCCGTTTACCCGTAGTAATATCCGCGAATATATCCGTGAAAGTATCCGCGGATATACCCGCGAAAATACCCGTAAATTTACCCGCGACTATACCCGTTTACCCATTAGTTTATTTTTCATGTTTATAAATATAATTATCCTATATTATTATAAAATAAAGAAAATAAATACATTAAAAAAATATTTAAATAAACAAATTAATTACTCTTAAGCGGGTACCCGTGGGTGGCGGGTAAACGGGTATCCGCTGGTGGCGGGTAGGCGGATACCCGACGGATGGCGTATACCCGCGGGTGGCGGGTATGGTTGGTGGATAGTACCCGTCGCGGGCGGGTAGCGGGTACGATTTTTTTCACGGATACGGGTATAGGTAACCACTATCCGTACCCACCATACCCGATTGTCATCCCTAACTATTCTTGAAAGTTCGAAGTTTCATCATATACCGTGCTGCCACGTGTCACCATCCACAGCCATCAGTTAGCTAACTCTCTTCTTCTTCTTCTTCTTCTTTTCACTACCAGAAAAAAATCAAACTATCCTCACACTAAAAAACTTGCTTAATTCCGAGCTCCCACCATCCATAACTGAAGCTAAACACTCAATTAACAATGTCAGTAGCTTTAATCGAGAGCAGTTTCCTCTCGAACCCTTTTGCATCATCGTTCAGGCCCAGAATTACGAGTTTCCCGGCCGCCGGAAAGCTCCGCGCCTCCATTTCTTGCAAACACGGCCCAGAACGAGAGAACGGCAATGATTCCACACAGTATGATTCACCAATTTGAATTTCTGTAACATTTGCTTTCGATTTCGAAAATTTCTTAAAATTTTAGGGTGGTTATATACGTTGCAGGAAAGGTGAGAATCAGCTTGCGAAGCTGGCTCTGGCTGCGGTGGCGGCTGGGGTACTGACGCTGGGTTCTGTGGATCCGGCCGCCGCCGCCAAATCCGGCGGCAGAGTCGGCGGCCAGGCTTTCCGGCCGTCGGCGCCGCGGGCTTCTGCTCCAAGACCTAACAATTCGAGGTATTATTATTTTATCTCTTCTTTTGGGCTGTTTAATTTTCTTGATTAATACAGTTTTGTTTGGATTTACGTTTTCCGTGTTTTCCATTTGTTCGATTACTCAATTTTCTTATTTCGTCACAACAGTAGTAATTTGCCGAAGCATTTCGTCTTATTCTTTGGAGTTGTATGTAACAAACAATGGCTTTCATTGCAGAACAAATATCTACGTCAATCCCCCAGTAGCCCCGCCTCTAGTGGGAGGATACGGCTATGGCTTCGGCTCACCGTATTACGGCTGGTCACCCTTCTCGTTTTTTGCCCCGGGTCCGAGCGTTGCTGTAGGTGTCGGAGGCGGATTCGATCTTTTCCTTCTTGCCATTGTTTTCGGGGCAGTTTCCGCCTTCGTCAGGAAATTCTTCCAATCAAGACAGCCAGACGACGATGATTACTAAAAACACGAAACCAAAGCAAACCAAAGCAACTGATGTGTTGTTTCCTAGTTGCAGTAGTTTGTAACTCAGTGTTATCACTTGTATGTATGTATACTAAAGTATTGGCTACTCCAACATATCTCAAAATCATCAAATCCTTTCAAGTAAACGCATTCATATATAGCTCGAAAAAACGGCAAAAAACTGGAAAGAGGAGATGGAAAAATACAAGATTTAGGTTATGGAAAAGAGTGTGTTACAGGGAAATGCCATCGTACTCATGAGAGAGTCAAAGACGAAGCCCATTCTAGGGCACCCTTGACATTAACAGTAACCAAAACATGAAAAAAAACGCAGTAAAAGAGAACTAGGAATTAGACAACATTCACTGTCTTTGTTCCTCTTGAGAACAGTTTTTATCTAAAATGTATTCGTCTGTTCTTCAAATATACGCTCGCGTCCCAGAACAGCTCCTCTTGAGAAATATCACTTAGACGGTGTAATGCTGCTGGATTGTCTCGATGTCGAGCCCCTTTAGCTTCACCACAGACTCGACGTGCCCCTTGAGTGTGTGCAGCTCACGTAGCCTGAGTGGAATAAGCACGAATTTTGTAAGTTTTTTGACAGATAGTTAAAGGGATCGATTGTGTACTTGAACTAAGTTTGAGTTTGGTTCGTACCTTGCAATCTCAGCTCTCCTCTTGGCTTGCTCTGCGATTTCTGACAATTCGCGGTAGCTGCTCTTCTCGTTGAAGAGATTGTTAGGCTCCGATGTTTGAAGTCCGTGCAGAGTCCTCTGAGCATGAGCCCATTGAGCTTCTCTCTCCTCTTTTCCGTAATCTTTCTTGGTTGTGAAAGCAGTCTGATGATTTAAAGGGATAATAAAGATTGGAATTCAGCAAAGAGGAATAACACTTAATCTTGCTGCAAATAATTTCTACATAAGAAATATTAGCACACATACCTTGTTGTCGTACAGGTTTTGCCACGCCTTTCCGCTCAGGATGTAACGGATGGCGAACTTCATAATGTCGAGGGGGAAATAGAAGACAATGCTGAAAAGCCAGATAACACCGGCCCATCCCCAGCCACAGCCGTGAATCCTCGCAAACGACCAGTTAGCATAAACAGCAATCAAAGTTGCAACCTGCAAAGGAAATTCAAGTTTTAGAGGAAGGAAAAAAGTGAAGAAAGTTGGTTGATTTAAGTTAGAAAAGGGGGCTGATAATGTAATTTACCAGTTGAGCGATCATGAAAGCAGTCAAGAGCAGAAATCCAGGGCGTTCAACGAAGGACCAGCTACGAGACCTGGTGACGAAGATAAGGGCTTGACTGACAATACTCACTTGCAAGTATAGAGCAGCCATCATTTCCTCCTCGTTATTTCTGATGCTTCTAACTCCGAATTTGTCCTGCGCGTTAGTTCAGAGACAGAGTGAATAAGATGATGGGGCTATGGGCTTGTTTTGAAGAGAAAACAATAAAACCGAATTGGCAAACACTTACTGGGAAAAAGTCGGTTTCGTGGATCAACCAGAAGAAGATGACGGTCATCAAAGCAAGATAGCCTCCGAGAACCACGCCAGTGGCGAAAATCTCCTTCAACTTCCAGCTATCAGGCAATGGAGATGGCTTCACTCTATCCTTCGAGATGGTCATAATAGTTCCTGAATTGATGGGAATTATAATATCAGTCACCACAACTTTTGATGATACAAGTAACTGGAATAAAAAAAGGGACTCGTAAAACTTCACAGACTGAATCATACCGTCGTTTAGAATGGCGATGATCAAAACCATGAAGGGGGAGAAATCAAACTTCCAAATCAGTGCAATAAACATGAAGCCGAACTGCAGGAAAGAAAGTATGAAATAAGGAATCGATTTAAGTAAAAAGAACGTAAGCAAAACATTTTTTTCCTCCTATGAAGTAGAGAGCAATCAACTTACCACAATACGGATGGTGATGGACACAGCGTATATCTGCAAAAGTGACATTCGAAGCCTTAATCACAGCTCAACTTAAAAATTGTTAGCAAAAATTTAAAAGATGTGTGAGAAATAAACTTACCGTATAGTTCTTCATTCTCTGGAAAATAGCACGGCTAGTCAACACTGCACTGATGATAACACTAAGCCCGGGCTCAGTTAGCACAATATCGGAAGCACCTCTTGCAGCATCAGTAGCATCAGCAACAGCAATTCCGATATCTGCCTTCTTCAAAGCAGGGGCATCGTTGACACCATCGCCAGTCATTCCAACAATGTGCTTCCTTTCTTGCAATTTCTTCACAATTTCATATTTGTGCTCTGCATGGAAGCAAGAAAGAGAGTGAGTTCCCGTCTCCCGGTAACTTTATTAATAAACTTAGATACTATAATATGTATTGGATGAAGATAAATGACAAGAAACACACACACAGGCACATACCTGGGAAAACTCCAGCGAAACCATCTGCCTTCTCGATCAGTTCTTCAACTGGAAGCCCGGCAATGGACTCGTCCTTGTGGTTACCAAGTAAAGATGAAGAAGGGTACATATTTACTCCCATACCAAGCCTGCGGCCAGTCTCCTTACCAATGGCAAGTTGGTCACCTAGAATTTAAACATAACATGAAGATAAATAAGCCATGAACATAGGGTGAGCATCACTAGAAAGGATAGCAAATTTATGATGATGAACTTACCAGTAATCATCTTGACATTGACACCGAGATTTAGAGCTCTGCGGATGGTCTCAGCACTGTCGTGCCTGGGAGGGTCAAAAAGGGATAACAGTCCAATAAACTGCCATGGACCGCCTGGAGACTCCTTTGTTTTCTCTGGAACTTCCTGAAAACATGAGAGTTTTTGAGAAACCAAGATTCTAGAAACGGAAGACACAAAAATGGAGGAAGGGTTAAGTCTGAAACTCTATCTATAGCGAACCTGTCTGGCAACAGCCAAAGAACGAAGCCCACGCTCAGCGAATTTATCGATAACACTGTGAACCTTTTTCTTTAAGTCTTCTCTACAGTTGCAGAGAGTCAAAATCTGACGGGAGCGAGGAAGAAAATGAAAGAGCAGTTAGTACTGTATAAAACATTACACAAAAGTTATGAAAGGAGTAATTTATAACGAGTTTATCAGTCAGACCTGTTCAGGGGCTCCCTTGCTAGCTCTGTGCCAGTTTCCATCAGAGTCGATGTAAGTCAAAGCAGTCCTTTTATCCACAGGGTTGAAAGGTAAGAAATGAACTTCCTTAACACCAGCTCTTGCCTGATAAACAAGTATCAAATTAGAAATCCTTATTTATTTTGACATGCAAGTGTTATATACATATAAGCCAAAATACTGAAGCAAAGATAACAAAATTACCTCCTTTGGATCAGCAAGGGTACCAACAATGGCAGCATCAATAGCATCTTGGTTTTCAGTTCTAGAAGCCCTTGCAGCAAGGAGAAGAACGTGCTCAGGATCAACACCCTTTGTAAAGACCTCGATCAAGGATTTATCGACGGTCAACTTGTTCAAGGTAAGTGTTCCAGTCTTGTCACTGCACAAGACGTCCATTCCAGCCATTTCCTCAATAGCAGTCATTCTCTTGGTGATAGCTCCCTGCTGCGACAGCCTATGGGACCCAATAGCCATGGTGACTGACAAGACAGTAGGCATAGCAATGGGAATACCACCGATCAAAAGGACAAGGAGATTGTCTATTCCGTTCCTGTATGGCCTGTGCTGAATCGGGTACATCACGATTATCTCGGCCAACATACCCACAGCAATGGAGCAGATACAGAAGTTTCCGATTGCAGTGAGAACCTTCTGGAAGTGTCCCACGTTATTGGTATTGTCCACTAGATGTGCTGCCTTTCCAAAGAAAGTGTGGACACCAGTTGCGATGACTACAGCTTCAAGTTCACCCTGTTTGCATGTCGAGCCAGAGAAAACTTCATCATATGCATTTTTAGTCACAGGCAAAGACTCTCCGGTAAGGGCAGACTGGTCAATCTTTAAAGGATCACCCTCTAGAAGGCGAGCATCGGCAGGGACAATGTCTCCCAGCTTAATGCTGATGATGTCTCCAGGTACCAGAATGGCAGCTTCTTGCTCGCTCCATCGCCCGTCCCTCAGAACCTGTTTTCCAGCAGAGCAGATTAATCACAAGGTGAACATTACATTCTGTAAATCCTCAAGTTAACAAATGCAGACTACTACATGTATACATAGACAGAGGTATGTTGGGAACAAATATTATACCTTAGTCTTGGGAGCAAGACCAGCCATGAGAGCTGCAGCAGCGTTTCCTGCATTGTTTTCTTCGATGAAACTAATGGTGGAGTTGATGACAAGAAGGCACACGATACCCACGAAATCCTGCCAATCCGGGGGCTTTCCACCTCCATTGGCCAGGGCAATAGCCATGATAGCAGCAGCCTCCATGACCCAAGACAGAGGATTCCACATGAAACCAAGGAACTTGAGGAATTTGCTTTCCTGTACCACAACACACACACATTATCAGTATATTGCTCGAAACACAACGGTGTCAACTACACCATTTAAATCAAAGAGAAGGTCTCCTCACCTTCTTCTCTTCCAACCTGTTGGGGCCGAAGATTTGAAGCCGGCTGGCCCCTTCGTCGGTACTCAGTCCCTCCCTGGTGCATTTCAGTTGCTCAAACACTTCCTCAATTGGCACTTTTTCCTGTTACATTAAGTAGGAGAGAGAAACTCAGACATGGATGTGCAAACTGCAGGTATGTAATTGATCATTACAGTGTACAAACAAGAGCTAACGTTCATATGTAAATAAAATAACAATAACACTTATACAAAAAGAATAAATAATCCAGCTTCAACTATATAAAATCAACATCAGAATATACACCTTAATTAGAAATCGAATTATTTTTTAGTCAACTCAGATTTAATAACTGTAGATTCATATCACTTAGCAAACTTTCATGTCGCTATTATACATCATAATATACATATAAAAGTATTTATTTCTTAAATCTCCTTTAAAATAATTCTGGCACTATTTCACCTAATTCTCAGTCGAAAAACGTGATACAAAAACTGTATTTTCCAACTAACCCCACAGGTTAAAAGCCCTTATACAAAAGTCAACAATCAAAAGTTGCAATCATCAAAGAGGTGACTGACTCAAACACTTAGCACGGGCACAACTAATTTTTCATCATCATCTAAAAGCCAATTTAGTCAACTAAAAAACTTCAAACAGTTTGGAAAATGATAGTAATATTTTTTAATTATCAAATTAAAATTATTTTTAAAAAAATAAAAAAAATCCTGCGCGTGCGCACACACTCCGCCTAAAGCGTCCGCTCACATGAAACGGCACAAACAGTCAAGTGGGGTCCAACGGTGCATGGACAATCTAAACTTTGACTTCCGAACAACGTGACTCGGGCCCCACCCGAATCCGCAAAGAATGGCCTTAGTTCCGCAGCCAATCACAGCGCGGTTTAGCGGGTGCCACTTTCGCGTGGGCCCGCGAAAGAGGTGGTAGTTTCGAAATATCGGAGAAAATAAAGGGGCAGATTTAGAAATATTTGAAATATTCGGTAAAAATATTTTATTATTATTAATTAAAAAAAATCGATATTTTGTCTGGTAGTCAAAAGTCAGGAGCTGTTTACATGAAAAGAAAGATACCGAGAACCGTTGATAAAAAAAGTTACATATCCCTATACAAAAAAACACGAAGGCAAAAAACGTACCACGGAAAAAAGTACCTATGAAAATTCCCTACACAACTATTTTTACCTCGTTACTAATCATCAATTATTCATCAAGATTAAGGTACAAATCCGTCCTCGCATTTTTTTTTTTACCCGAGATTTTCTCATACTTAATCAAGCCAGACAAGAGTGGCAGATCCGATTCCGATACTCAATATCAAAAGTATCGAGTAAATTGAAACGGAAGGAAATACGAAGTTGTAAAAAAAATAATGTTAGGCTGATTAGGATTGGCCAACTCTCCCAACAACATCATGTGATAGCCGAAGCTTTTTTTAGCGAAAGAGTATGAAACATATTAATATAGAATGCCTAAATTATAGGAGACACAAAGCAAAAATAATCCCAATTTTTTCTCCAGCTAAACCTACTCCTATACCCATGTTAGGCAAATTAATTCTTAGGATTCTTTAATTAACAGATTATGCGGATTAGTTAAATTATTAACAAACCAGCGATGATTTTCATCTTTGACTCCCTACTCTCTCTATGTGTGTATGTATGTGAGAGAGATTGTGAAAAGAGAGAGAAAGAGAATAAGTACAAATCCAAGGGCAGAAAAAGTGGGAGAGCCGAAAATAATGGACAGAGAAAAAATGATGAAAATCATGGCACAGCCTCCATGGGATGTCCATTGAGGAAAAACAGTTGTTTGTATGCAGAGATATATCTATACGTATAGATACATACACATATACATATACGAATATATAAATATATTCGTGTATACAAGTTGAAGCAGAGAGGTCAATCTACTCATCAAAATCTGAAGAATTTTTTTAAAAAAAATGAATCTATTCTATTCCAAATCGCTGATAAACCAAAACAATACTTTTTGCAGCCAGCAACAATCCCCATTTATCTCCAGATAGCAAAAAAGCAAAAAAGGTGTATAGAAGCAGATAAACAGAGAGCAGATCTTAATCCACCACCCGATTTAATCCAAAAAATTCAAAAAATAACACTAAACAAATCTCAGTCGCAGAATTTCACCAGAATTGAAAAACACGAGAAGTAGACGAAGTAGTCGAATTTATACCAGATCAACGGTCTCATTCTTAATCTCTTCAAGGCTGATAGCTTTATCGCCACCCATGGTTCCGCCGCCTTCCGATTCCTCCCCTGCTGCTAGATCAGCTTCAATTCAGCAAGAGAGAGAAAGAGGAGCGAGAGAGAGATGAAAAATCTGTTCAGTGATGCAATGAATGACTTCTCATTCCCCGAGAGAGGAAGAAGAAGATGTAAAGAGAAAACAGAACTCCTCTCCCCTTCGAATTACTCCTCCTCCCCCTTCACCCCCTCGCTTTTATACCTCTCCAAACACGATACCACCCCCCTCAAGTGGGCCTCTCTCTCTCTCCTCCCCCTAATTTAATTTCTTCATGTGTATCGACATTATTGACAAAAAAAAAAAGGAAAAAAATATAATAAAGCAGTTGTATCTATCTGTATGTATATATTCAGGGATGTGGAATTGACTATTCTGCCCTCCGTATTAGCTGTATATATCACATTTCGAAAAGAGTTACTACTATCTACTACTTGCACTTTTTAATATTCACGTAATAATATTTAATTAATTGATTATCGGCATCTTATTATTCCAATTAAATGCATAATTTAGTATTAGTAAATATTTCCGAGATATTTTTTCGTATATGTAGTGTATAAATCTATACGTATAGGATTATGTACGTATAGCTTTCTCTCTCCTCTTACCGGTGAGTTGTCGGTTGCAAGATGCCTTGGGGCGCCAACCCTTTTCACAGACGCCGTCCGAAATGGTGGTCTATGTGGGCCCGCTGTAGAGAAAAGCCTACCCCTTCTACTTCTTAGTCATTAAAATTAATTATTATTTTTTTAAAAATAAGTATTTTCGCAGTCATTATTGTAACTGTTTTCTCGATATACGTGAAAATTAAAATATGAATATTTGGGTAATATTTTTTTTCCGATAGTGTTGAATTAGGGTTTAATTTTGGGATTAATATGGAATTTTAGAAGATTATATATTTATATTTTTTTTATTAATTTATGTCTGTGATTTTTGAAGTGTGTAACTGGAATTTAGTCAACGCTGCTGCTGTGATTATTGTGTACTACTACTAGTATTATTCTCATGTGGGTGATTAGTGATTAGTGAAGGATAATCATTATCTAATTATTGATACATGTGTTGCAGTAACATTTACTCCTATGTGGTTTAAAATTTAAAATTATGAACTGAATTGTGTTTCGTTTCAACTTCCATACAATAATAAGGCCCAATAGCCCACCCCATCTCATGATACTTGTTGTTTGTGTTGCGTATGCTAACAAATCGTCTTTTATTAATATATCACGTTTTTTCGATAAAAAAAGAAAAAAAAATGGTTTTGTGTGTATTTAATTAAATATGGTTTTACGAAAATTTGTTCGAATAATCCACAATGGGCATGCATGGTGTTATCATGCGTTCGAGTCCTTCGTAGCACGGTCTTGAATTTCATAATACCGATTCCGAAAGAAAAAATCTCTATGATAGTAAAAATCAATTAGGTTTAAGGTTGACTAATAGCAGAAGTAAATAAGGAATCTCTTAGGTAAATAGAGCAAGATTTTAGTAGGCAGAATAGGAATGGATGTTAATTGATACAAAAACCGGATTAAGAGTATTAATTAGGGGAGGATATAATCTATATCTATGTTTGGTGATAATATTAATAGATAAATTTTAAATTCGATTGTAGCAGTGAATAGATGTGCTCACTGCATTTATTAAAATTATCTCTAAATAAATTGTGGTATCTTAATCTAAAGGGTCAACGCTCGAATACAATTCATACTCTTATTATATATTAATTCAACCAAATCTACGAATAAATAGGCAACATAATAGAGTATTTTATGTTTTTTTATATGTAATATGTCATCGAGAAATTAACTGCATGTTATTTTATTTTTATTGTAGGAATTTATATACTAATGTATAATAATAATAATCTTTTGATTAGGACTTTTAATTATTTTAATAGAATAATAAAAATATCTCTATATATTTTTTTAAATAAACTGTAACACGAGATTCTATCTAAGTCAATAAATATGTATTTATTTTTTAATTTTTACAAAGGCTACAAAAATTAAGGTTATATTTTTGAATCAAATATTAATATCTCTGAACAACTCTTCAGATTCTTCCTGTTTATTTTATTTTTTCCTTTGTAGAAAATAAAAAATAAAATACTTTCCAAATTTGTACATTTGTGTTTCAATATAATCGCATAATTTCAGGTTTTTCAATTTAATTTACTGTAAATATTTAAGTGGACTTTCCTAAATTGCTATAATTATTGTATAAAATATCTACGCATTGCAACATAAAATATTATGCGTGAATTTTAATAAATTTCACCTAACGAATGAAAATTCAAGAAAAGATTCTCATACACAAATTCATTTTTTGTTATATGAAAAAAAAAAAAAAAAGGTATTTAATTTAGACCTCTCTAAAGTATTTTGTGTAACAATCTATATAATATTACTAAAGTAAAATTTCCACTTTCCCTCCAATTTTTTTGATATTAGTGTTTAATAAATATTTTTCTTTAATTAATTACAATCCTATAATGCATTTAATTAAATTTATTTATTTGATTAACTAATTTTCTAGAAAGATCGAAATTAATTAGCATGAATTGGTGTTTCCCATGCAACATTCAAACTTGCGGTCATATTATTTCAATTTCATTATGCGGGATACATTTATAATAATGTAGATTTAGTGTTCGAGAATTGTTTGTTCAATTTTTTATAATTTAAATTTTGGTACAGAAGCTAGCTCATTTAAATTGATATATATCATAATATATAATTTTAATTGTATTACTAACATAGTAGGCACATGCAAAGTCCAATTAGAACTCAGGCCAATAATTTTTATGTAATAACGAATTATACTATCATTTTAAAAATATTTATAATTTATATGTAGAGTATATGTATAACAGTGAATCTCAAATTTCCCATGTAAAATTGCAAATCTTTCCAAATTCCATATGTCGCAATATTTTTCACTCCGACGAATCATTTAAGTTCCAAATTTATTTTAGATTCCCTATAATTAATATATTAATTAAAAATATATTATTACTATTTTTGACTTATTTTTTAAAACCAATTAAGTTATATCAAACGGGAATTCTAATTCAAATTTCATTTGCAATCTATAAATAACAAAGCTTTCCACTTATTTCTCATGTCTTGTTTTATTAATGGTATGTCTTTGTTTAATTTGCATTATTAACATATGCATCCAATGACCGAAATTTTTGAGTATTTTGTTATGTATTCTTACTTTATTATTTTGTTCCACTTGCGTACTGATTCAATTTGTATGATTAGTTGGCGAAGACATTCAAGCTAATTTTAATTTGAAGTAATCTTCATTCATCTCATAAGCTACTTTTAGAAGCAGGACATTAGAAAAGGAAGAAATAACATAACATATGATTATGAAGGAAGGTTAAGAAACTACACTTTAATTTATGAAAATTCACGCTATTATGGTTAAGAAATTTTTTGAATATAGTTTTTAAAAATTGTTATATGCTCAAGTTTGTATCGATAACATTTTAAAGTATGTTCCATTGATAATTGGAAATGTTTTTATGAATTAAAACGGGGAAAAATATGTCTGTGTTTCTATTTTAAACGGGTATAAAAAAAGAAGCTTTAAATTTGGTGTAAATTCTAATGTTAATTATAATTTTACTTTTACCATATATAAATATAAATAATGACAATATTATCTAGAAAAATTAGAGATAATGTACTTTTAATTTAATTTTTGTTTTAAAACCCCTACAACGTATCTATATATTATAATAAAGTAAAATAGTGTCAATTTTTTTTCCCTCCAAAAACCTTGATGTATGAGCTTATTAAATGAAACTTATTTTTTCTTAATCTAAATTTTACTTATATTGTAGTAACCCAAAGTTAATTATTTATTAGTTTTCCAAGTTTTATTTATTTTCAAAAGTTGTCTACTCATTTTTTTTATGTATCATTGATGTGATCAACTTCTCCGAATCATGCAATGTCTTTGCGCTTCCGATCTTTTTTTTTTTTTTTTTTTTTAAATATCGTACCATGAATTATTCATGTCGAACTTTTACGGGATACAATGCACCTATTATCGAAATGTCATTCCTTTAATCTATTTTTTTACCATCACAATGAACGTGCTATTTGAAATAAATAATAAAATAATTATGTATTTTTTATGAAAAATTTATTTAATACTTACAAAATATACTAAATCCCGTCGATTTTCAACGGGTACCAAACTAGTTTGTTCTTATAGTCAACATGGCAGTGGAAATGCTCATTATTAAATATTCAAACATATATTTTTCGAACGTCGGGTTTCCGAAGACCATCAACGAATTATATTAGTATGATATTGTCTTCTTTGGATCGAGTTGCCCGGTTGCTTATGTGATTTAAATTATATTGTTACTATTGTATATACGTGTTGCCATTACATAGCAATTTTTAACATTGGGAAAAAATTAAAGAAAAATGATTGTGACATTTTACCAACATGGTACCAAAAATAAGCAAGATTCTTTCAATTTATCTCAAGCAATAAATATTGATAATCAATTTAATGGTTTTATATGAATTAAGAGTGGTATAATTTACATAGCAAGCGTGTTAGGGTAAAACAAACATATTAGTAGTACTAGATTTCCTTTTCAAAATACAATTAATTTATTTTCCAAGTCAATTTATATTTCTAATATCATAAAACGGATGGATTCAGTATTGTGTTTACGATGGCTACAATTTACCTTTCGAAATGTTAACAAACTTGTTCCATGTATACGTTTTTATAATTAACGAGACGGAATGAGCATTCTGTACATGTCTATAGACTTATCTCGTTCAATATAAACACTAAAACACACACTCACACCCTTAATATAAAAATATACTAAGGCACTCAAAATGAATATTACTTCTATTATGAATTGAGATACATAAAACCTACTCAAAATGGACCCACAAAATATAAAATGTAAAGATTAATCTTCATCAAAGAATCACAAGTGCAAGCTAAGTACATGGGATGTTTCTTGCTAATTTTTTAGAGAGATAAAATTAAGAGATATATATATATATAGAGAGAGAGAGTTTCCACTGTCCCGAAATTTGTGTTCGATCTAATTGTGTATGCAAGTCAAAATTACGTAGTTTTGTTCAGATATTTTTTTTATTGCTGCAAATTTAAGAATCTCCTAAGCTAACAAAACTACGTAATTTTAAATCGGATACACGACTGAATACAAATTTGGGACAGATGATCCCGTTTGAAGAAATAGGTGATACCTATTCAAGAGAAATTGATTGACTTTAGTTAGATGGGGCCATTACAATTATGGAGTATTTTAATATATAGTACTATAATTATTTTAATGAGATTATTCTTCGTGAGTCATGATACAAAACAATATGAATGGTTGCCCTTAACCTTCTATAAGGACCATTGATCTATTCAAAAATTCCACTTCGTCCCCACAATTCTATTAAAAGTTGCCTTAATAAAGTTATTCAACATTTCTTCAATTTCAATGCTTTTGCATTTTAATACTATTTCAAACCGTACCATTGAGAATAATGTGTGTGTTCGTAGTCTCAATTCTCAACTAAACTTTTACCCCTTTTCACAATCTTCAATTTTCTTGAAAATTTGATCCACCTTTTACCCCAATTCAATTCCTTCCCCGTGGACTCAATCACTACTAAGAAACGGGACACCGATGCTAAGAAATCGAATCGTTATGTCGATTTCGAATAACAAATTGATAAGTATCGTAAATATTGTCTTCGTAAAGCTTTTTAAAGAATGAGACCCGTAATTCTTTACATTCATTTTATTGATAATGAATTATTTTGTGTTAGAAATGAAGTTTATTACGATATTCGATGGGCTCGTTAGTACGAAAAATAGGGCATGGTAGTGATTTATGCCACGGTTACAAATGTTGTGAACCAGTGGTTGTGCCCACATCATTCACTAATCATGCGTCAAGTCCAAAAAAAAAAAACTCAATTATTTACTTTATTTTATTCCTTTTTGTCTATTTTCTAAGAAGTCAACTAATATAAACCGGCATACATGTTACATTGTTACTAGTACTATATACATTATGTCAAAAATTGTGAAGGTGACTGTTAAAGTTTATTCCATCTGAGTAAGTATAATAGAATTCTAGTACAAATTTTACACTATTATATATTATCAATTATGTAGATAAAAGATAAATACGATATTTCACGAGATTGTACTAAAATATTATCCATCCGAAACAGATACTTCAAGACGTGCTTTGATTCTGGTCTAGGCAAAGAGTGCAAGTGCGCAGGGTGCAAAACCCAAAGGGCTTCATAAAAGATTTTATTACTCATATTAAAAATTAATAAGACTCATACTTTAAAAAGTATAAGAAAGAAATTAAAGCTCGTCTTTAATAAATAAAAAAGGCCCGTAATAGCTGTGTACCCATGACTATATATATCCTAAAAATAAATTTTATCAAAATAGAGCAAAATCGTAGTACTTAAAAAACTAAATCCTAAAGTAAACAATTATTAACATAATGTAAAATATTAATTAGATATTATGTACTAAATAAAAAGAGTAAAAATGGTATGAAGCTTAAAATGAAAATGGCCCCCACAATTGGGATAAATTAGTGACGTCAAAGTCTACGCCTTATCTCGACCTCTATCTATATTTATGGCCTTTTTGTGGAACCATTGAGCCAAAACCCAAATAAATACAAAATAAAAGACGTCTTCAATTAATCATCCAAATTAATACATTTCAAAAGTCATATACTACAATACTACTTATTTATGTCGTATATTTATTACACCATACCAAAGATTGTGCTAAAAATAGTCAGAATTCAAAAGGCCTTACACGTACACTCGTTCGGGGTTAAAAGTTTCGAGTTCGAATTATTCATAACACGATCTTTAAATTTTCTGTTAATCATTTTAAGAAATAATTTTACTTTTATTAGATTATGCTATATTCTTATAGAAGTTCCCACAAGATTTTATTCAAAATTTTAGAAATTTCATTAAATAACCCATGATTTTCAATCAATACCGATACTCATCCTTTTATATATAATAGCAAAGCGAATTCGGAGCCTCACGTTAATTCACGTGCCTACGTGGCGCTCCCTATGCTCTCCGTTCCTATTTATCTAAAAATTCTATTTTTATATTTTTTTTTACGTAAATCATGTATATATAATATTGTAAATCATGTATGTATATCTCATGTAATTTATAATAGATTAGTAACATAAAATAATAAAACATTAAATAATGTATTGTATTTATATCAACAAACACGTATTATAAAATAATTAATCTTTTTATATTTTTATAATGTAATTTAAAATCATGCTATTTATCTAAAATTCATTTTATTTATAATAAAAAATATTATCTAATTATTCTATAATTATTATTATGATCTATAATAATATTATTATATCTTTAATATTATTCTATTCATACATTAATAGATTTTAATATATTATTTATTTATTATTTATAATAAACTAACAATAACAATTACAATTCCATATAATAGAAAAATAAATAGAATCTACATGCACGAAAAACACTGTAAATAAATAGATAACACAATATAAATTTATTTAGGTTGAATTTTGTGACAGGTAAACTCGCGATATAACCATTTGAGAACTTATTCGACGTTTTCTTTTTATAAAATTTCCGCCTTGCCCAAATCTAATTGGGACGAGTTTGAGTATTATAAATTGAGTTTGGAATGAGTTTGGGTAATAAGGTAGATACGCGGAACGAGTTTGGGTCGGGTATAGGTATACACCTTTGGATACCCACTACCCTAACCCAATTATATATATGGTAAATATATAATATATTTCACATATATATAAAACTATATTTATATTTTAAAAATAAAAAAAATTATTACTATTAGCAATTTTAAGATTTTTATTAATATATACAATGTTGAAAGGATATATCTCAAAAAAATCTACTTGATAAAATAAAAACATATATCGTTAGTTTTGTTATTTGTTAACATTTAACTTGATAGTATTTGTTTTACATTTAGTATATCGTTCGTTAGCATTTATTGAGATACACACGTTTAAATTATAATTTTTTTATTAAAAAATATTACTATTAATTTTATTTGTGTTTAACGGGTAATAAACAGATATTACTTGATGGTTTGGAGCCGTATAAGGGTATTAAATTGAAAATTTTAAACGGGTTTGTAACGAGTATGAGTATACGAAATCTCAACGAGTTTGGGTTTGGGAAGTGCTTAATGGGCGGGTACCCGACCCATTGACATCCCTACTTATAAACATAGTTTTTATTACCACAATTAACGGGGACGAGATAAAACGAATATAACTATTTGAGACCCACTTTGACATTTTCGTTTTATTAAAATAAACAACTGGCGACTTAACTTATTTTTATATTTTTCTTTTATTTGATTACTATAAACAACGGGCGACTTGACATATTTTAATAATTTCATTTATATTTTTTTTATATAACGTTATAAAGTGATTCGTATCAAATTTCGACGGGATACAAATGCACCTATCATCAAAATATTCTCTTTTAAACCTATTTTCTTATAAACACGAGTAAAGGGAGACTTTATATTAACAATATGTTTTTATTACAATAATAAACAATTATTAAAATAAACAACGGGCGGCTTGACTTATTTTGATATAACTGTCATTTTCTTTTTATTACAAACTCTTTTTGACAAGAAGAGTGCATCATCATGCTCCTATGAAATATTGACCCATCGAATATACTTTGCAATGACATATAGATGATCATGATAACAAAACTTGGAGACCGTGTGATAGAAGAAAATTTGTTTTGCTTTGTAGAAGAGGAGCCGAGCATATTATTTAAATCCGAACTTCTTATATAATTTTCATATTGTTTCATTTATAAGTATTTTTGTATTACTTTTAAATATATATTTTATATTTCACGAGGAACTTGGCTTTGTCGTTTTCGGCACCAATATGATTTATAAAAATATAATAGAATTCTAAATGAACTACTAAGTATTTTATTAGTTACCTATAATGCTATTCTATTCATACATGAATAGATCTACTATTCGATATGACATTATGCATGTTTCGATATGCTCATCTTCACTTTGGACTTCATACGTGGTTCTACCCGCCTCACCCAAACCTAATTGGGACGGGTTTGGGTATTATAAATTACTACTATTCGACATGACATTGTGCATGTTTCGATATGCTCATCTCCACTTTGGACTTCATGTGTGGTTCTACCCGCCTCGCCCAAACCTAATCGGGACATGTTTGGGTATTATAAATTGGGTTTGGAACGGGTTTGAGCAATAAAGTAGATACCCAAAACGGGTTTGGGTTTGGTATGGGTATACACCTTTGAGAACCCACTATCCAAACCCATTTATATATATATATATATATATATATATATATAATTCAGGTGAAAACTCTATTTTCAGTGCAATCTGCAAACCTTGCATTTTCATACATAGAATGATGCATTTTTATGTATAGCATGTTGCATTAAAAAAGTATATTATTTTATTAATAAAAATTATTAAAATAACATTTTAATTTTCATGCAACAGATTATGCATATAAATGCATCATTAATGCATGAAAATGCAATGGTTTGCAGATTTCACTGAAAATTGAGTTTTCACCTTAGTGTATCCCTATATATATATTTCAGATGCATATAAAAACTATATTTATATTTTAAAAATATTTTTTTTTATATATCTATTAGCAATTTTAAGATTTTTATAAATATATACAAGGTTGAAAGGATATATCTCAAAAAATCTACTTGATTAAATAAATTGCTACTATTCGACATGACATTGTGCATGTTTCGATATGCCCATCTCCACTTTGGACTTCATGCGTGGTTCTACCCGCCTCGCACAAACCTAATCGGGATTGGTTTGGGTATTATAAATTAGGTTTGGAACGGGTTTGAGAATAAAGTAGATACCTGGAACGGGTTCAGGTCTGGTATGGGTATACACCTTTGAGAAACCCACTACCCAAACCCATTTATATATATGGTAAATATATATATTTCATATGCATATAAAAACTATATTTATATTTTAAAAATAGTTTTTTTTATAACTATTAGCAATTTTAAGGTTTTTATAAACATATACAAAGTTGAGAGGATATATCTCAAAAAATCTACTTGATTAAAACATATATCGTTAGTTTTGTTATTTGTTAACATTTAATTTGATATATATATATATTTTTTTGCATTTTGTATATCGTTAGTTAGCATTTATTTGAGATACACACGTTTATATTAAAAAATTTCGATTGTTATATATAAAATAATATATATTTTTTCTGTGCAACATGTTATGCATGAAAGTGCATCATGCTATGCACAAAAATGCATGGTTTTCACACGATTTCAACAAAAGTTGGGTTTTCATTTGATCCATCTCATATATATATATAATTTTCTTAACGGGTAATAAACGGGTACTACGCGATGAGTTTGGATCGGGTACAGATATTAAAATTCAATTTTAAACGGATTTTGGACGGGTATGGGTATACAAAATTTTAACGGATTTGAGTTTGGGAAGTGCTTAATTGGCAGGTACCCGGCCATTGACATCCCTAAGAATGATGATATGGGATTGAGTGCTAAGGAGGTCAGAGAATTTGCAGAATTGATACTTAAGATAGGCGACGGTGTTGTCGGGAAAAGTCTTGGCGATGGAGAATCTGAGGTCACACTATCGGATGATATTATCTTGCGTAGAGTAATGTGATCGCAGCAATAGTAGAGAGCACCTACCCATACATATTACAAAGTGCTTCTAATCCAGGATATTTCAAAGATAGAGATATACTTGCACCAACAAATTTACTTTGCTGTAACAATAGATGAGAGTCAAGCACAACCCCTCTCTAACGTAGGGTTGTACTTACCAAAATCGATCTTCAGCCATGTGTAGTTTTACGTCGCGATATCGAGATGTCTCAAGATTTTGATATGTGACAAACATGAAAATAGCTTCAACATCACGACTAATGTTGTGTACACGGAAATATTTCAAAAGTTGTAAGGTAATTATAAATTCATATATTTATACTTTATATTTAAAATTATTATATTTGGATCTTATTTTTTACGATTAAATTTTCTTTATTTACAAAGAGATTAAATTGCAGGAGGAAGAACGAATAGTTCCTACGCTTAAAACGTCGAATATATAACTATAATATGAATCAACATTGAATTGGTTCTTCGTATTTAATATTCTTAAATTATTTTTATTGTGTGTAAGTACATAAAAATTGAGAATATAGTCTAAAATACTTTTAAAAAAAAATCAATGATAAAATATCTAAATGTTAAAAATAATTGACACCCGTCGATTTTCGATGGGCAGTAAACTAGTTTTAGTAAATTGTAATCGTATAAGAAATCATATAGGAGTAATATTAACTACACTTGATTTTTTTTTTTTCCTCTTTTCTTGTAACATCATGAATGTTCTCTCATAATTTAATAAAATAAAATAAAATAAAATGGTCCAGCCAAGCACTAAGTTTTATTCACTATGATTATAGCTATTATCTGTACACGTACCATTTCTTTTTAATTATAGTTCTTATTATTATTATTGTTATTATTATTATTATTATTATTATTATTATTATTATTATTATTATTATTATTAGGGGAAAAAACGAAATTAATTAAGTGGATTAGAGTTGTATGAAGTAATTATAAATAAATTTATCTAATTCAGTAAACAAACGTACTAAGAGTATATAAAAAGGATAGGAAATTACTTAGAATATACGGTAACGGTGCAATTAATTAGTACTACATTTTCCGATATACTCGCCTTGTTTGTTGATGATTATGTTGGTTATTGGTTTGTGCCAAAAATAGCCAAACCTATATATTATACTACTACTTCTCCCGTCTCATTATATTAGTTCTCGTTCGTTGAATATAAGATATTAGAATGAAACTAATACAATATTATTATTATTATTATTATTATTATTATTATTATTATTATTATTATTATTATTATTATTATTATAAGCTTGATCCATGTTACTTGCAAGTGCAATGTAAATTATTGGGTCAAATAAGGCCTATTATTTTAATCAAATTAAATTAAATATAATGGTTACCGTTAAGCTCATGGCCTCATGTTGTCACATGGCAAGGTGAAAATAATTGAACCCCTAAATATTTCATATTATTCCCTATTAAATCAATATATTTATCCACCGTTGCCAATGTTCAAAATGTTTTATTAATAAAAGATTTGGGAAAAAATAAAGGACAAAGAAAAAAAGAATAAATATTATTGATAAATAAAAATTAGAAAAAATAGCTTTAATTTGTCTAGCACTAGCAAAACAATGATGCCTTATTTAATTTAATTAAGCATCTAAGTCTACTCTTAAACGTGATAAATTAATTAAAAATTAAATTAAAGAAATATCCTAATCCAAAAAGGCTGGACCATCACGTAGTTTGTGGCTTGAACCATGATTGATTGGGAATTATATTACAAAATGGAATACTAGTCCTTTCCTTTAATATAATTTTTGGTTCCTTTTTAATTTTTTTTGTGGTATATAATTTGAGATTGCAAAAGTACAAATATTTATTTATTTATGAAACTAAAATTATTAGATAGCGTGTGGTTGTGAGCGTGTGTCGGTGTTTGTGTGTGCGCTAAATTCCGCAATAAGCAACATAAAACATCAAAAAAAGCTTAACGAACAATACGCATGTGTTTGGTCGAACGGTAGGAGTTAAATTTCAAGATATCGACTCGAACTTTGATTATGAAAGTCTTGATTACGTGCCGGGGACATTAATTGATTGAACCACGAAAATTACAGATAAAGATTCTTAAATCAACATGTATAGATTAAATTTTTTGACTTTTACAAAAAGGGTTAGTTTACCTGCTGATGTGAAGGGATTGAGTAATCCTCTTTTAATTAATTTCATAATGTGAAAATGTTTTAATATTCGATAATAACTTAGATTTTACTAAAAGGTTTTGATATATGTTGACTCCTAAAATAGAGTTCTTCGCCCAAGTTGTCTGGAAAATTCAACACTTGAATAAACATATCACATACACACACAGACTGTGTATTAAGCTTATAAGGAACAAATTAATTGTCTGATCTTAAAAAAGAGTAAATTAAGGTTCATTTGTATGTTTTGGATAATTCAATTTACGATTCACAGTCTCGACTTTCAGTAAGTTGGGATTCAGAAATATTAATTTCAGCCCAGTTGAAATTTGAGACTGACTTGAAGTTTCTGTCCTCGGATCATGTAAATGCTACTACCCCTTCCCGCCAAAGACGTTACATTTTTTTTAATAAATTTCTGACACGTTTTTCTACGCTTCTTCATGATGCGTTTTAAAATAGATTTTTGAAGAATTTTTTCTTTTACGGAATACTATGATAGTTGTATTATCCCGCAAAAGAAAAAACTCTTCAAAAATCTATTTTAAAACACTTCATCAAGAAGCGTGAAAAAATGTGTCAGAAATTGACAAAAAAAAAATGTAACGTCTTTGGCGGGACGGAGGGAGTACTACTGTTCGACCAGACTGGGTCATATTCATAGGTCGGGTTAGTTCGTAGGGCGAGGCGGGGCGACCCGATCCGTACACGATGAAATTCATGGAACTATAAATAGCACACAAATTAGGCAAATATGTGCATAAGTATAAATAGTGGAGACATTATCCATGGAAATGTGGATGGCTAAAGAGTGGGAGACAAGCACATAGGTCTAAAATGTGCACACAAACAAAGGGATGGGGGCTATATAGTGCAATCTAATGATGCTCTTTTGTGCTGGTTTTTAGAACAATATATATGCCATTCATTCCACTTGTGCCCTACTTTCACTTTTCCAACACTCTTTAGTATGGAGCAAAAGTTGAGAGGGCTCACACTATGAGGATTCCATTCCATTCTATTCAATTTCTTTCCAAAAATTCAATGGCCCCACTCATTGTGTTTTAGTTTTTTGTTCAAATATTGTACTCCATCAATAGATGGGAAAATAGTCCACTAATTGAGAAAGAGTTGATCAAGTGCATGGAGCTTGTGGGTTGTGACAAGGAAAGGGACTTTTAGGTGAATTATTGCCACTATATGAATATGGCATTGGAATTCTCTAATAACTTCTTGTTTCTAAGTTCTTTGGCTTCATCAATTTTCTTCCTCCCATCATTTGAGGGTCTTGAATTTTAGGCCCTAAGGGCTTGATTAGGATAAGACAAGTTGACTAATTATTTCTAATACTATGATCTATTTACATACTAGGGTTTCACCAACAACCAAGTGGCTTGTGGGTTGATTGTATATCACCTCAAAGACCATCTCTTATACTATCATTCATATACACTAATAAAATTAATGTTTTGTGGAGCCAAGTTAGTGAAATAGGACATGGAGAGTACAATGTTTAGGAGACAATAGCACATGTACTCTCCAAACCAAGTGAGATGACTCTAGATTAGAAGAATAAACTCCATCTCTAATAATAGAGGAGAAAGTGACGAGAAATACGCCCTCCGTTCTGCCGAAAGAGAGACGTTTCTTTCGTCTCTCTTTCATTGGGACATGGGGGGAATACTATCTCAAAGATGATCTCAAACCCTAATTTACCAAGACAACAACTTACCCAAGTTCTTAGAACAAGTAAGCAAAATTGGTATAGTGCATCCATGAAGAAGCAAAAGGGAGAAGACAAGAAAGAGGATGGCCATTTGTGTTCCCAATTCATAGAATTGCTAACAAAAACCACCTCAAGAAATGAAAGGGTAATTTATAGTGTAAAGGGTTATTTGATGACATCTCATTGGCTAATGGAAACCAAGCATGGACGAATTTGGGCATAAAGAATCTTTTAAAGTACCTAATCAAAACCCAACTTGGCCCATTAACAATTTTCAATATAGACCACAAACCACTTTTCATTTCAATTTTTTGTCACTTTTTTGGGTCTATGAAATGAACTTGTCCCATGATGTAATTGATTTTAACATCTTGGAAAAAGAGATGTAAAAAAGATTGATTCCGCAAGACTTCGGAGATGGGGTGCGATGAAAAACGTAAAGAGTCAGCCAGATTGTTATAATCACATCTTTCTTACACTTCTTGGAGTGGTTGAATAGTGTGATTACATATACTATATGATGAATTTGAAACTAGTTTAAGAGGAGAATTGTATCAAATAATGCCAAATTAAGGTGTGATTAGCTAGATATTTATAATTAAAATTTGCAATTAGCAGCATGCTTCCAAATAAAGCAGTCTGACACTATTTCCCACTGTCTGAAAAAAAATAAAAATAAAAACATTTTTTTAATGTTCTTTTTTGGAGACAATGATAAGATAACAAAAATTGAAAAGTTGGGTATTGGAGAATTTTACTCCCCGTCTCATTTATAAAGGGATAAGTTTTATTTTTATTCGTTCCACTCATATATAGATATTACCTTAAATGACAAAAAATTTAACTTACTAAAACTCATTCATACTATTTATCTACTATTATCACTCTTATCTTAATTCCCGTATCAGGAAAAAGTTATCACTTTATAAGTGGAACGGAGAGAATATTAATTTACTTGCAAGAATTTGTACCAAAAAGGTTGCATGACATGGACTCCATCTATTTTTTGCCCAACTTAGAAAGGGATTATTCATTTTTGCACTTTCACTAGAAAGATTTATTGTTTCCTTGCACATGTAAAAGTTAGGGGAAAATTAGGTTCATTTTGAGGTGTCATCAATTATTATAAAAAAATTAATAGTATATCATCAAAAATCATTGCCACTTAAAAGTAGATCTTGTGTCACAAAAAGATTAGATCTTGTGAGAGGTTGATTTAATTTCAATATATTACTAAAATTAAACATCACCTTCAACTTTAAGTACAAGATCAAAAATAGGGAAGTAAAATACTCCGTATCCATCTGTTCTATTTTTCTCGACACGTTTCTTATACCCCTGTTTGTTGTGGTTTTTGATATTCTCTTTATTTTATATATTGGGCCGAATTTGTGTTTAGGGGATTAAATAAGCCCAATGGGCTTTGAGCCAGGCCCACTAGCCCACCACAATAATAATATCCGGCCCAATAAGGTAATCATTTTCTGCCTTCTTATTTTTGTATTTTGTTTTATATTTTTTCCACCCAAAAAAAAAAAATTAATAAACCGTGAAAAAAATATAAATTCGTGATTTAATTGGTCAAATTTTTTAAAAATTCACATTTTTCATTTGAATTAAAATATCTAAAAATGAAGCATATATTTATTATTTATTTATTTATATATTTACTATTTTTATTTTTTCTATATATTTTTTTAATAATTTAAAAAAGACGAAAAACAAAGATAGGATGCGGTGTAGCAGCCACTAGTGAACCTCAACGACTGTGTGTTCTAAGCATTTCTTATATCTCTTTCGATCATTACGTCGAACACCTTCTGCGCCATCTTTTCTCATGAACTCCGAACTCCATTCTTCGCCACAATCTTGAAAGCTTCTTCACTCCGATTCAATGGAAGGAACCCTTTTCCCCAACAGACCCGCATTCCCAGCTCAACCCACCAAGCCCACCGCCCACCACCGCCTCAAGTTCAACACCTCCAGCCTCCCTCTCCCGCCATTGCCGCCGCCGCCGGCGCAGCAGCAGCAATCGTCCACTAATTCCCACTCATTCCCTCTCGATTCTCTCCTCCAGCACCTCCTCCACGTGTCCCATCCTGTCAAATCATCGTTAGCCTCTCCGCACGTTGTGTCTTCCCGCAATCAAGATTCCTTGTCGGCGAATTTCCGGAAGGATGGCGGCGGCGGAGGCTCGGTTGCGATTCCGGCGATTGGCGAGAGCTCCGTTAACGATGGAGGGTCGCTCGATTTCCTCCCGCTCAAATGTAAGTTGATTCTCAACTCAATTCTGGAGCTTCCCATTTCCGAGCTGCGCTCTTTTTTTGAATCCGTGAAGTTCCAGTTGCTTCACGAGGTTGATTTGATGAGCCTGCTGAAAGGTTTGGATGTTTCTCGGAATAGCGAGAGGGCAATTCTGCTATTTGAATGGGTTGTGCAGAATTTGGATGCGAGTAACAGTGATAGATTGGATAATCAGATTATTGAATTGATGGTTAAGATTCTTGGTAGAGAGTCTCAGCATTCGGTTACCTCGAAACTGTTTGATGTAATTCCTGTTAGAGATTTTACGCTTGATGTTCGAGCATGGACTACTATTTTACATGCTTATTCTCGCAGCGGTAAGTATGAAAAGGCTATAGCTCTCTTCAGTTTCATGAAGTTAAGACAGGTGTGCCCTACTTTGGTTACTTACAATGTGATGTTGGATGTTTATGGCAAAAAGGGTCGATCGTGGGATCAAATTCTGGACCTTTTGGATGAGATGAAGAGCTTGGGGCTCGAATTCGACGAGTTCACTTGTAGCACCGTGATTTCTGCATATGGGAGAGATGGATTGCTGGAGGAGGCGAAGAATTTCTTCGATGAGCTTAAGTCGAACGGCTACATGCCTGGTACGGTCACATATAATTCGTTGCTTCAAGTTTATGGGAAGGCTGGGATTTACAATGAGGCATTGAGTGTTTTGAGAGAAATGGAGGAGAGAAATTGCCCTCCTGATTCGGTGACTTATAACGAACTCGTGGCTGCTTATGTGAGGGCAGGTTTCCTTGAGGAAGGAGCTGCGTTGATCAGCACTATGACGAGTAAAGGTATAATGCCGAATGCTGTGACTTATACCACTGTCATTGATGCCTACGGAAAAGCTGGGAAAGAGGACAGGGCTTTGAGTTTTTTCAGACAGATGAAGAAATCGGGTTGTGTACCTAACGTGTGTACCTACAACTCGATCATTGGGATGCTAGGGAAGAAGGCACGCGCTGAAGAGATGATGGAAGTGATCTCGGATATGAAATCTAGTGGTTGTAAGCCAAACCGTGTTACGTGGAACACGATGCTTGCCATGTGTGGTACCAAAGGGATGCATAAACATGTAAATCGCGTCTTCATTGAGATGAAGAACTGTGGTTTTGAGCCAGATCGAGATACTTTTAATACTTTGATAAGTGCATATGGTAGGTGTGGTTCTGAAATCAATGCTGGAAAGATGCATAGTGAGATGATTCAGGCAGGATTTTCGCCATGTATAACAACGTATAATGCACTGTTAAATGCCTTGGCCCGAAAAGGAGATTGGAGAGGGGCAGAATCTGTAGTGTTAGACATGAAGAGTAAGGGTTTCAGGCCTAATGAGACCACACATTCTTTGATGCTTCATAGCTACTCGAAAGGAGGAAATATAAGGGGAATCGAGAGGATAGCTAAAGATATCTACGATGGTCAAATATATCCGAGCTGGATGCTCTTGAGAACTCTGATTCTAGCGAATTTCAAGTGCAAATCCCTCACGGGTATGGAGAGAGCGTTTCAAGAATTCTTGAAGAATGGCTACAGGCCTGATATGGTGGTGTTCAATTCCATGATTTCGATCTTCTCAAGAAACAAGATGCACGAACGTGCCCATGAAATGCTGCATTTGATTCGGGAGAGTGGGCTCCAACCAGACCTCGTCACCTACAATAGCTTGATGGATATGTATGCTAGATCCGGAGACTGTTGGAAAGCACAAGACGTCCTCAGCGGATTGCTCCAAGGCGAAGGGAAACCGGATCTCGTTTCTTACAACACAGTCATCAAAGGTTTCTGCAGACAAGGGCTAATGGAGGAAGCAATGAAGACTTTCTCTGATATGACGAGTAGAGGAATAAGGCCGTGTATAGTCACTTACAACACGTTCGTAGCTGGCTTCTCATCCCGAGGGCTTTTCCAAGAAGTGGATGAAGTGATGAGTTACATGATTCAGCACGGTTGCAGGCCCAACGAGCTGACGTATAACACCATCATAGACGGGTATTGTAAGGCGAAGAGGTACAAAGATGCCATGGAGTTTGTGGCTAGAGTGAAGGACGAGGACGCCTCGTACACGGAGCAAGCTCTGCAGAGGCTCGCTTCTCGAGTTCGCGAAAATATGGAATCTTGAGGTTCCAGAACTCTCAAAACTCCATTTCGAAGCAGAGTGAGAATACTTTTTGGTATATGATAGAAGCTGAGTGTTTTGGCTGCAAATTCTATTTAATTTCCTAGTGTTTTTTCAAGACTTCTTTGTAGTTATATACAGTATGTATGTATATTCATTTCTTGCTTTGCATTTGTCAATGAAAAATCCATGTATCATTCATATACAAGTACTGTAATAGCACAAATGTTCAATAATACGTACAAGAATACTCCTTTCATCCCAAACGAAACATACCCCTCGTTGATTTTACGTTCGTATGGGAAGATTGTTGAAATCAAAATAAGAAAACAAAGCAGAGAGGAAGTACAACAATGTGGCCATGGATTATTAACATACCAAGGTAAAAGGCACACAAATACACACATTATACATCATCTCAATTTATCATACTCTCTTCAATCTTTTTCCTTTTTCTTTTTCTTTTTCTTGGTTGTGTTTCTCTCAAACTTACAGAATGTGAAACACAACACATACATTTAGCATAACCTAAGGTTACATATTATAGGGGACCTACTGTTCTACCAAGGTACTTACTACAAGGAGCATTACAAAAAGAAATGGCAAATGAGAGAGAGAGAGAGAGAGAGAGAGAGAGAGAGAGAGAGAGAGAGAGAGTGTGTCTTCTCTCCTTTTCCAACACTCGTCATTCTAGATTATAAACAGAGCTCGCCAAAGATAACTCATAAAGATCACTCAGCATCCACTCCTCCCCAGTTTGCCCTCCGAGAACTATAGCCCTCGTCCCTCCAACGACACACGTACTGTGGCCCCAGGCGAACCGAGGTGGCCTTCCGGGTACGTTCAGAATCCTCCATGTGGGCTTCTCCTCCGTTGGGTCGAGTATGTACAGCTGCGATGCAGAGTGAAGGCCCGCCACAGATCCACCAAACACCAGAATCCTGCCACCTGGCAGGCTCACTGCCACGTGATCTAGTCGAGGAGGAGGGGCTATCCCTCCGGGATTTCCAGCACCTGGCATCCCGCTCCCGGTTACGCATCTCCAGCACGGCTCTGCATCACTCAGATCCATGGTGTACACGTCACTTGATCGGAATCGGAGTGGGCCACTCTTAGCTAGACCTCCGAACATCAGAATCTTCCTTCCACCATAGACAGATAATGTATGGCCCAGACGCGAAGGTGGGGTCCATGCTACTGGTATCTCTCTCCATACTGGCTTCTCTATAGACAAATCGAGTAAGAAAGTATCACTTAAGAGAACTCCAGAATCTGCACATCCACCGGAGACTATTAGCTTCGTCCCATCTAGTGTGCAAGAGCTGTGCCAAGATCTTGGAAGTGGTGGGGCCAGGCTCGATATTTCACGCCATGTAGGATGCTTGGCATCTAAATCCAAGACAAAGACATCATTGAGTAAGCCTTGCCTCCCACAGCCTCCGAAAAGAACGAGATTCGAACCATTTACACATGAAAGAGTGTGGCCCCATCTCCCAGGAGGTGGAGAGCTCACTTTGACATGTTGCCACTCAGGATTTGAGGAATTGAGGTCCAACACAAAAGTATCGTTCATGGGTTGCATGTTGACACCTTCTCCTCCGAAGAGAACCACCCGATTTCCTACAGCACACGCACTGAAGTTGCAACGTGAGGGCTCGACTCCACCTCCGACAGTTAATTTCCTCCATGCAGCTGCTTCGAGAGTTGTTAGTTCTCTTGCCAATCTACCCCAACCCAATCTTTTAGCTCCAGGTACTGTTTCCAATACTCGAGTAGTTTCACTACCCCATGCATTTTGACAGACCATTCTCCACAAGTCTTCGTTCTTTGTTAACTCGTAAAACCTCCGACACACAGAACCGAGGGAAGCAATATCTCTGGGAGTCAGTCGTGAAAGAATCTTCATAGAAATTACTTCATCGCTTAACTGCATTATCCCACAACCATGGCCAACATTTCGGTTCCCCTCTAACATTGCTTCGGAATTAGAAACATTGAATCTGAACCTGTAGGGCTTTTTCACGAATTCTTTAGCTGAGGATCCTGGAAGTGGGCCCAGATCGAGGGTTACTTCTGTGAAAACCTGTATACCAATAATATGGGTAATTGTTTCTTCATCACCATATATTGGGGTCATGCGCAACCTGTTCATCAGTGGAGATCCATCTTTCCGAAAATTTAACAACTCCCCCTGAAATTCAATGCCTTCATTAAGACATCTTCTTATTTCAGCAACTACCGTGGGGCTTACTAGAGGATGTCTTCTATTGGCAAACGGACCTCTGCACTGCAAGAAGCGGCTGCAATAATTTCACACTAGTCATGATGTGGAGTGTTTAACAGTACTTACCATGAACATGAGCATAACCAATCCGATTGACAGCTTAAAAAATGTAGCAGGGCATAACAAGTTAAAGAAAAATTAGTAACATCTAAGAGAGAAAATGATGAACTTGAACTTGATTTACAAACAGTCGGGAACGAGATATTAATAGATTTTGTACTTCTTGAAATTGATAGTAGCAATGTCCAAACTGAATATCACATAGACAAGATCCAACAAACAAAAACTAAGGAAACAAACATAGAGACTCTTTAATAAGGGGAAAGGTATAGTTTCCAAAGAAGCAAGCAAGTCAAGGATGAGTAGCATGGCTCTTTAATATTTGGCTAACAAAAGTTTAAAAGGGATAAATTATGCTCAATATAATAGTTCATAGTTGCGCCAGCAATGGAACCAACACTCCAGCGCACCGAATAATAGCAAAACTAAGTGCAATCAAACTTAAAGCAGTGCCTCAAACTAAAATCCAGGTCGAATTTTCATCTCTCAAAACAAGGAGCAAGCACATTACTCATTGCTTCTACCCCACTTCCCACGGTCCGTTGATCAATTAGAGCCAAGTAAGAGTATGGAAATAGTTGATTCAATGCTTAGTGATACAGTATATTGTACAAGTACCGGGGTTAAAAGAAAATCTTCATGCAAGGGCCCGAGAACCAATCGTTAGCAACACATCCACCAAATAATCAAGAAATAAGTGATCCTAACAGCCTGTGATTAACAACTACCAACTATCTAGCCATAATTTTAACATAATTTCGCCCAATTCAAAAGTGTTGCATTGCAGCAACGCAAACTCAGCCTTCCTTCTAAGCAATACACAGCTAGCAGAAAGCATGCCAAATTCAAGCAATCGGCATAACCACAAACACGAGAACACAATTCACAGCGTAAACAAAGAAAGGAAATCGAAACGAGACACTAACCAGTTCCGTCCTAGAACCTCCTCCGCGCGGTACCCAGTAACCATTTCGAAGACCGAATTGACGTAGATAATGGGGTTGTCCGGCTCCAGAGCATCAGTAACAACAAACCCACACGGCGCCGGCTGCAGAAGCGTGTCGACGGGGAACGGGACTCCGCCGCCGCTCTTCCTGAGCAGAAAACCTAACCCTCGGGCCACCTCCTCTTCCTCCTCCTCCTCGTCGCCGCTGAGATCGGACTCCGAGTTACTATCCCACTCCATCGCCCCCCTCGACAAACGATACGACTCCCGCTCTTCGCTTACCCCATACTAATGGGGATCAATTCGATTCCCACCACAACAATTCAGAAAAATTGGGGCTTACCGGTACAGAAGGGAGAATGAGTGGAGGAGAAGATCGAGGATTCCTTCGCTAGAACTGAAAATGGAGCAATCTAGAGAGAGAGAGAGAGAGGGAGAGAGGGATGAGCTGTGGCTGGTGAAGAAAAAGAGCAAAGAAACTGTGTGTAAGAGATAAAAATCTGGGGGTGGAAGCGTAACGATAGTGGAGATGCGAGGGAGATAATGCTGCACTCTACAGCTGGATATTTGTTTTTGACTTCCAACTCGACTCTCGTCTCGTTCGAAATATCTCGTTTTTTTTTCGCACGACTACGAAACTAAATTATGACAAAACTAAACATATTTCCTAAAGTTTGAAATTTTGCGCAACTTTATAACTAATGGCAAATTGAGTAATGTTTATTGCCTAATTGTTTGTCCGATTCTATATTAGTCAACAAAAATTTGTATGGATATTTATACGTTCACGTGTAATTTTTTAAATGGGCCTTAAATTTAATTAACGGCCCAACCATTATAGGCCCATGGGCCCAAAAGCCCATTTAAAATCTGGTGCGGTTGCGCTCACGCTAATACGGTGCGATCCAAAGTCACATAATTTGTGAACTTTTCAAGAAATGGGCATCTTTTGCATGTGCATCGCCACTTGAATCAAAATGCAAAATTACTTGAACGAAGTCATACTTCCTCCGTGTACTGTTTACTGTTTTGAAACGTTATTAAAAAATAAAAATAGTACTATCTTTCTTTTTATTACGAGATCTGATATAATTTTCTGTTAACATGTTTTTTATTCACTCATAAAGCTAACCTCAGTCCACTGATATTTTAGTTAAAACTCGTATCGAAACAAATATACACGATTATATCGGATAATCGAGAGTGAAAGCTACATAGAATAAAAGGGGAGAAGCCCTTGAACATGGTAAAAGGTTTAGTACTCCGTACTATGTTTTTGTAGTACATTGTCCTAATTGCTAGAGAAAAGCCCATTCAACATGCTTAATTAAGAGATAATTGAAACAAATCTTTGAATCAATTGTACAATAGTTTAAACTATACTACCCCCGTCTCACTTATAAATGGATAACTTTTTCTGAACACGAGAATTAAGACGTGAGTAATAGTGGTGAATAAAGTTGTGTGAATGAATTTTAGTGGATTAAAATTTTGCTATTTAAGGTAATCTTCTTATATGAGTGAGACAAACGAATGTAGAACTTATCCCTTCATGAATGAGACGAGGATATTAAAGTATTATAGGTCTCACCGTTCTATTAGCCTATAATCTAGTATGAAGACTAAAGTCTTATTTGATGGAGACAAAGATCCACGCGAACATGGGACAATGTGTCAATTGTCGAAAAAATACCCCTCGATTCACATACTCCCTCCGTCCTCTATTTATTGACGGAGGGAATATGGGCACGGGTTTTTTCGCATTTTATGGTATAATAATAAATTAATGTGTTAAAGTGTTAAAGTAGAATAATTGTGGGTCCATTTGAATTGTTTAATAGTATTAAAATGATAAAATAATAAAAAGTAGATGTATAAAGTGTTAAAGTGTTAAAGTGATTGTGGGGTCTACGTCCTAAAATGGAAATTGTCAGTAAATGGAGGACGTCCCAATATAGTATTAACGTCACTAAATGGAGGACGGCGGGCGTATTTAAAAATCTGATATTTCAACATTCCTTCCTTCCCATCTCTCATTAAACCATTCTTATCTTATACAGATTTCCCACTTATTAAAATATGCCTCTAATTTTAATCACACATAAATATGGAAGCTAATGCAGGATATCAAAATTAATCAAGTTTCGAGATTAAAGTTTTTGAGTTCTGAGTTTTTCGTAAAAGAAAATTAAAGAAATTCAAACACAAACAACAGTCCACAGTCGAATTCAATTGCTTATTAAACACACACAGTCCACAGTAAAGGAGGAAAAAGCAGAGGTACCTTCTTCCAATCCACGCGAAAGCCTCCTCCTTTCGCCCCTGTCTGAAAAAGAACAAAGGAAAAGGCGGCGGAGGGGAAGAATTTACCTTTACTCTCTGCTCCCACTTCGCTATCCTTTCTCCCCCTTTCGTTAATAATTACAGAAATGCCAATCAAGAGCGAATCGGCTACTCCGCCGCCGAGGATCGGGAAGATCGGCCCGTACACGGTGTTCGTGACGCCTCCGGCCACGCCGAATGCCGGGCCGAAGGCGGAATCTCCGGTCCCGGTTCAGTTCAAGGCGCCGTCGCCGGTGCAGGCCCCTTCTCCTCCGCCGCGGCCGGTGATGGCCCCACCGGCGCAATTTTACAAGGAAAAGCCTTCCTCTTTTGCTTTCTTCTGGGACGCTGTTGCCAAGGTTCAAAATGGTATCTTTTTTCCACCTTTCCCATTTCCCTTTTTTAATTTTTTGTGAAATGTGGAGTGATTTTTTAGTTGTTAATTTGGTTTCTGGAGAGTTTGTGTGGGATTTGATTTGATTTTTGATTTGATTTCATTTTTGCAGCTCATTCGAGCTTGGACGAGCACGTTGCGCACTGGTTTGGGTTGAATCAGTCGAAATACCAGTGGGCATTGGATGATTATCATGCGAGCAGCGAAAAGGTAGCTCTCTGTGTGTGTGTGTGTGTGTCTGTGTGTTTGATTGTGTGAGGGTTTCATAGCTGTAGTGTGTTTTGATCTGTTGCCATTACTGGATTTGCGTTTCGATTAGTTGCTTCGGCATTTGTTGTGCGTTTTGGTGAGACTACAGCTCGTTTTTGTCTACGAAATGCCTCTGAATGGTGAGTTTGTATTGAAGATTAGGCATGGTATTAGTTGCGAGGGTCGCTAGGGGGAAAAGACGGAATTTTGCTTCCTGTGGAAGGATGAGTTCCGATTGAGTTGGATTGCGTAAGCAGGTTACAATAACATAGATATGATATGAGGGAATGACTAGAAAGAAAGGAAACTCAAGATGTGAACTCATTCTGTTTTGGTTTGGGTAAATAGGCAAAGTTCATGATACAAGAAAAAACATAGCTTGTTGGTATAAATGGTGAGATAGTATTCTTTACGAGCTAACATAGTAGATTCCAGTTATCGGCGACTGCTTGTGCAGATTGTGATGCTTTCTTTTCTGAATTTTCAATTTCTATCACATTTTGTCAGGCTTCATCACCTCAAATCTCCTCTTTGAATCAAAGTTCATCTTTTCCTTTTCATTTCTCCCTTTTGCTATTTTTGGTTGGCCTTTTCTTTTGGGGACACATTCATTCTCTTACTGCCTTTCTTCTGTATGTATTACTATTTTACACCTAAACACATAGACTAGTTACCATGTGCGTATCTTCTTCTCTCATTCTCGTTCTCTCGTTCTTGTTCTCATTATCTGTCTCTTCCCTCCATACTTAAGCTATATGCTTCTGATCTAAGTATCTGAATCAAGTCAAGTCAAGTGCTTGTGAATTCATGTTTCTCATTAAATTTATACAGTTGGAAACAATCTTATTCATTTTTGTATCATCTACGATCTACTACATTATCTAGGATAGGATATTTGTGAGATATTAGCTGGCTCTAGATGTCTTCCTCTCTCTAATCTGTTGAGTCATTCACATCTTGTGTTGTTACAATAAGAGTCAAGTCACTGATAAGTATTCCGAGATATGGAATGGAGCATCATGTTTACTTGTGTCTTCCTTTAGTAGCCACTCTCACACTTTTGACCCCTCTAAAAATACGACGTCTTTTCTTCAATTGCAGAACCAAAAGGAGGTGAAAACGCCAGTTAAATCCAGCAAAATACAGAATGTATGACTCTGGAAAGAGCAGGTAAGAAGATTTCCATCATTTTCTCTTCACAAACTTCTCTCTCTCTCTCTCTCTCTCTCTCTCTCTCTCTCTAAAATTCGGCTGAAGTTCTTTATTTTCCAGCCAAGGATAAGTGCAGAAGCTCTTTACTGGTATTCCGTTTCCGAATTTTCAGATGCCAAATCACAGATTGGTGATGGTTTTTTGTGGGGGGAAATTCTTGTCATGTGTACTACTAGTCTACATTCACTATATCTAACCTATCGAACCGTATAATCGGGGAGTCGTCCACTGTGTGATAGATAATGTTGTAGCTCTTTTGTTAGTATCCATCCATCCGCAGCGGATCGGAAGCGAACTTGATGGCTTGTTTGTTTGTTTGTATTATTATTAATCTATGTTGTAAAACAAATAATATTATGCAATTTCTTACATCAATTCTATTACCTTTTGTTCCACTCTTACGTTGTGAGGCATTTCTCCATTTGTTTACGTCGTTTGATGAAATTCTGGTAATGTTATTCAGCTTTTTTTGTTTTTAAATACGTTTATTTGTCAATTTTGGCGCAAAATTTTGTTGTTTTTTATGCTTAGAGCAGCAATTTTGAATTTTTACCTAAAATAGGAATGTTGTTTTGATAAATGTTTTAACTGAATCGGAGGTCAATCGGATGATGTATCCGGTTCCCAGTTTTTCAGTTGAACTAGCCAAAGTTGAGAAAAATCGTAAACCGAAATCATAGGTTCATGGTTCAACCGCTCCAATTGATAGTTCCATTTGGTTTTTATAACACTGATTTTGACCAAACACCACTATTTGAATCAGCCATGGACTTTTCTTTTATGCGAAAGTGCAAATGATTAAATTAAATGAGCTCGTTATCAACGGAAACGGACAGAGAAACGATGACTTATTCGAAAAGTTCAAATCTTTAGATTCATAATCACATGTAACAATGATTAGCTTAGAAGGAAATCTACCCACACATAATTACCTTTCAACCTTTTTCAATAGTAGTATTAAACACATTTTGTCAGTTGATAGATACTTCTAATTAGGGGTGAGCATCGGTCGGTCGGCCGGGCCGGCCGACCCAAATTATGCTGGCCGACAGGCCGACCGACGGCTGAAATTTTAACCGCCGGCCGACCGAATTTGGACTTCGGCCGACCCGAAAACCGGCCGATAATCGATCGGTCGGTCGGTCGGTTTGTACACTAACCGACAGTCTTTAAAATCAGCAAAAATCAGCAAAATACATAATGTAGACATAATTAAAAAAAAAAAAAATCATCTTCTAAACTTCAAGAAACATTGTGCTTAAGCTTAGATTACATGTAATTATCAGCGAATAATAGCAAATTTAATTATTTAAATACATGGAGTGATGAATTTCAATTAACAAAAAGGAAGGACAAATCATGGGGGAACACTCACTGCAGTCTGCATATTCTTGAATCGAAGGAAAAATCTTGATTCTTAAGGAAAAATTGAAGGAATAATAGCAAATTTAATCTTGATTCTTTTATAAGGAAAAATCGAAGGAAAATGGTGATGAATTCATGAATTTATATTCAAAAACTGTGGGGGAACATTCACAAACTCACTGCATATTGTCATATTCTTCTAAATAATTTTAATATTCAGAATTAAAAATAATTAAAATATTATATATGTAGTATATGCAATGTTCTAAAAAGCGCTAGGCGCTAGTCGGGCGGTGGAGGGGTGACTAGCGCCTAGGCGCTAGGCGGGAGCCTAGGCGCCGCCTAGGCGGATTCGAACTATAATGCTTTTTTTTACTATTCTTACAATATTGTTGTCAAATTTATAATAAATACACATACTATGACAATTGATATGTTAGTTTCATAATCATAAATCCAAAATCATACATAGAGTAGCATAGTTTGCCTAAACATAGATTAATTAACATATAAAGACTATTGATTAAGCTACAAGAGTGGCTCGTTGGGTATCGCATAGAGCCTAGGCGGATTACTTATTAATCGGGCGGTGAGGTACTGACTAGCGCCTAGGCGCCGCCTAGGCGGACCTAGGCGGCGTCTTTTAGAACACTGAGTATATGTCGGTCGGTCGGTTTTTATCGGTTTTCAATCTCGTTAACCGACAACCGACCGACAACCGAAAAATCTCTGAAAAATTAACCGACCACCGACCGACGGTGGAAAAAAACCGACCGCCGGCCGACCGAAACCTTCGGTTCGGATCGGTTTTTCGGTGTTCGGTCGGTCGATGCTCACCCCTACTTCTAATGATGATGATGTTTTTATTATGTTTTTTTCTCCTTTACAAATTCAAGAACCAAACAAAGAATCAGTCTTCAATAAAGGCAATTTATAATATATCTCAACTCAAAAACCATGTTATATAGCTAGCTAAGTAGCCCAAGCCAAGTTACCAAACCATAACCATGAATTGCACAGACAGATAAGAAATCGCTACTTCGAACGAACCTCCGAAGCATCACTCCTCACTATAATTTCAGACAACTCGAGTCTGAAATCTCAGGGTTCAAACAGACAGCTAACTTCATACACCAGCAGTTCCAAACTTTGGCAAAATTAGATTATGCAAGTAAACTGTCACGATTTACAGAACAAACAAATAACGATGAATGTAAAAGAGAAGAGCGCAGAAGTGGAGAACTGAGAGGCATCTGTACATAGTGTGGAGTCACCAAACATGGCTAGACAGGAGGTATGTTGGAAAAGGAGAAGCCTTTGTACCCTTTGTATGCGTAGTATGCAATCCGCGTGTAATAGAATCCAGGGAGGAATAGGATTCCACCCAGAATCGCGAAAAAAGTCCCTGAGAAGACAGCATTGGATCAAAAACAGATTGATATTGAGTAAAATGAAATCAAGAAATATGAAAACTCCGTGGCGTAGTTCAATCAAAAGATCAGGAAGTGGTCATGTAGTCTCTCCATCAACCAATATTACGTGTGCTGACGAAAAGATAATGCAGAAGATAAAGATCAACAAGCGGGACGAAGCAGCTACACCATGAATGTCATTATCCGACTGATAATGGATATACTAAAGTTCATTCGTTTAAAATGAGATGTTAACCATAGTATCAACATAACCAGTTTCTAGTCTTATGATGAAAAGACCAACCAATAATATAAGGATCTCTCACCCTTTTATGATTGACGTTATTCAAAAAAAAGCCCTGAGAGCACTGGATCACGCTAAATCGCATTTCAAGATTCCATAACTGACACACCAGGAATCATTTCTCCGAGAGATCACAATATCATTGATTTTACTCTGAACTTGCAGAATTTTAACTTAGTTATAACCTACTTGTTACGAACGGCTAATAAGCATAGATAAAAGACTACCAAGTGAGCTGCTAAATCAGTGATTATGGGAACTGTTTTCCATATTACAGTCTATTAAACTCACAGAATGAAGCCATATAACATACATCGATTATTTTCTATTTGCTCAAGTCAGTCTGAATAATTGAACAAAAGAACATTTTGATCTATGCCCCCATCATTAAAGAGCACAATAATCTACTTCACTTGCTGAGAGATTGAAGTATGTGAAAAATGCTAAATCTTTGATCGGAATCAGCTTCGGTAGCTCCACGATCGCATACATCTACTAACCCCAAAACAAATTCTGAATCAACCTCACAATCTAACTGAAAAAACAACCCCCAAATCACCCTAATCAACAGACAAACTGTAACCACTCTCCACCCCCATAAACCCCCCCAAACGCCCCAAATCAAAACCCTAGTAAACAAACACGGAGTAACAGCTCAAATCAAGCTAACACAGCAACAACAAAAGGGAAAGGGGACAAAGCAATCGAAACAACGGATGGCAGAATCGTAAAAAAAAAAAAACAGATGGGGGAGAGGCGAGAGAGATTACCATGAGCGCGGTCGCCGCCGACTTTATTGACGGCCATGACGGCGCCGAGGACGATTCCGAGGACGCCGAAGACGAGGAGGGAGAGGGCGAGGGCGATCTCCTTGATGGGGGGCTTGTTGTTGACGCTGTACGAGGTTTCCATCATGATGTCCTCGTCCGAAATCGAGAAGGCGTGGTCCACGTACGCCATTGTTCCGTTCGTCTCCACAGATTCCTTGCCCCTTCTTCAAAATTTTCCTCCGACAGCTCAAGATTCGATTCGAGGAAACGCAAGAACTGAGGGAAAACAAGATTCCGAGCTCGATCGAGGAGGAGGGAGCTGCGAAAAATGGCGACTTTTTATCGGCAGTGATTACTGAAAGGGGAAGAAAAGTACGTAATTAACAGTGGGCTATGGATACCTTGGAGAAGAAGGGTTTTTTCAATATATATCTTTGATTTTTTATTTTATTTTTTTAGAAAATTCAATGTTTAATTTAATTCAATAATCATTTTATGAAATGTTCAATAAATTTGACCTTTGGATAAGCTTTTGCAATAATAGTAGTACTTGGAGAAAAATTGGATTTCATTTCACATTCTTTGTTTTGAAATAATTCTACTACTACTATACAAAATAAAATAAGTATTTGAATGTAACATGCTACTCCCTTCATTTTCTCCGATACGATTCATTTGTTAATTATATATATAGAGAAATGCTTTAAAAATGTTTTGGGCAAGGTGGATGCTAGGTCACATTTCCTCTATATTTCTATAACTTTGGTTAATTATAACGATAAAATATACGTTGATCACTTTAGTATTATTTTATTCAATTTTTCGGCAGTTTCATATTTCATTATCTTATAAATTTATATTTAAATTATAGAATTTACAAAATATATAAAAATTGAAACTCGATTTGTCCGATTACTCGTTCGAGAGAAAGAAGCCGAATCGAGTTTCGAGAAAAAGGAAGGAAGAAGGAGCTAATTCATCAACAGTATAGTAGTACTTGTATATAGTAACAGTCACAGTCGAAATCATAATAAACAATTACAGTAGCGATGGAAAAATTCCATGCTTTGATTACAGTTGTTGATGAAGGAGCGATTAACTGGTGTTTAAACATTTGTTTATGCAAAAATGCTGCCGTCCGAGCTTTGCTGTCTCTTTTAAGTACGACTACGAGTTCAATTCTTTCGATAATTTCACGCCTTCCGCTTTCGATTATTCCCATGTTGCAATAACCTCCATACAAGCATTGCAACACAAGAACCAAAGATCGTTCACCACCAATGAAAAGCTAAGGAAAATAGTTTTTAAAAAATTACTGTGTTTTCTGGGAAAGAGTCGACTGCATGCAGTGCCTATTTTCTGCCGATTGGGAGAGAGGTTTTGATGAGGACGATGCCCCGTTTCGTAATTGATGGTATGGATTCTTTTCTGGGTTTCCATTTTTAGTTGTTAAGATTGTTGTGTAAGTGTTTGATGAATTGCCGCTGAGAAACCAAGCTTTTGCTCTTTCAATGTGGGTTCTTCGAATGCATATAGCAGTGGATTAGTGTTTATTGTTTGAAAAGTTTGTAGTTTGATTTTCTTGAATCGATGCAGTAAGCTCTCCTCCATCGGTTGCACTTGGTATAGAGAGTTCGCCGTCGAAGCACCGTTCGTTACCGGTGTTCATTTTCCTTGGGGGGATTGTATTGCTACTGTTGCTGATCTTGATATTCCTCGCCCGGAAAGTAATCAAGCCCGCGAGATTCAGAGCTCTCGTTGCTCAGGCAGTGAAGCGGCCAGGTTTGATCTAATTGCGTTCGTTAAGAGATTAGGACGTAAATGATTGAGGTGTTGAAGTTATCTCATCATGATGGCCCTTTTCTTATGTGCTGCAGTAGCAAACGATATTCTGAGTGGAAATCTTCGTACGATAAGCTATTTTACCTTCGACACGTTGAAGAAGGCTACCAAGAATTTCAACCAGAATAATCTGCTCGGGAGAGGTGGTTTCGGGCCGGTCTACTTGGTAAGTGAAGAATCATACGATGCACACATCGATGCCTATTACATAGTATTCTAACTATCTATCTTCTTTCCATTATAAAGGGAAAATTAGACGATGGAAGGTTGGTTGCAGTAAAGAAGCTGGCCCTCGAGAAATCACAGCAAGGAGAATCAGAATTCCTCTCCGAGGTGAGGATGATCACGAGTATACAGCACAAGAATCTGGTTCGTCTCTTAGGTTGCTGTTCTGATGGAGCTCAACGATTACTTGTTTACGAGTACATGAAGAACCGGAGCCTAGACCTTATCGTCTATGGTAATGCTTTGTTTCCCCTGAATTTTCGCACCAAATGTGAGTGTACTCGAATGGTTCTGGCTTTGTCCGTTTTTCATATAATTTGTGGGTGTAGGGAAAAATGATACATTCTTAAACTGGGGTACCCGATTTCAAATAATTATCGGGGTTGCTCGAGGACTACAATATCTGCACGAAGATTCACACGTGAGAATCATACACAGGGATATCAAAGCGAGTAACATTCTCCTGGACGACAAATTTCAACCTAGGATAGGAGATTTCGGGCTTGCAAGGTTTTTCCCTGAAGATCAAGCTTATCTCAGCACCGCATTTGCTGGAACCTTGTAAGTTCTCTCTATTTAACCGAAACTAGGATCAAAACGATAAGTTAGAACTGGTGAAGAATTAGATGAAAATGAGTTAGGCAAACAGTTGGCACATTGTGATCATAAGACATTGTTAATTTGTGACTGTCTCGAGATTTATCTCCGAACTACATCGAATTCCTTGTGAACTCGTTCAGCTATTTTGGTCGTTAATCACATACAAACAAGGAATCAGAGCAGCTTCTATGTTTAGACATGTAAATCGATGTAATTAATCTTACTTTTATCAACATTTATTAGAAAATCCAAGAATCTGAGACAGATTGGTAACACTGTGTGTTCCGTATCTTTGCAGAGGTTATACTGCACCGGAATATGCCATCAGAGGCGAGCTTACTGAAAAAGCCGACATATACAGCTTTGGAGTACTAGTGCTCGAAATTATCAGCTGTAGGAGAAACACCGATCTCACTCTGCCATCAGAAATGCAATACCTTCCTGAATACGTACAAGCTTATAATCCTCCGCTAAATTTCTCATTTTTCGTTTCAACTCACCAGTGACAGAAACTCACTCTTTTTGGTGCATGTTATTCCACTAGGCATGGAAGCTATACGAGAGGTCCACGCTGACTGCTCTCATAGATCCAAGAATACGAGAAGATAGCTTTGTCGAGAAGGACATAATGCATGCCATTAGAGTAGCTTTCCTGTGCCTCCAACCACAAGCTAATCAAAGGCCACCAATGTCTGAAATCGTAGCAATCCTCACATGCAAGGTTGAATTGGAATCGATGCCTACGAAGCCTACCTTCTTGGAAAGAAAGAAAAGGAAAGAGGAGAAAATCTCATGGGATTCAATATCAGAGCCTTTCCCCTCCCCACTCCGAAGCGACTCCCCTTCCTTCCCTCGCCATCTAAAGTAAGACTCTCTCCACTACGGCTTCAAGCATTTTTCGAGCAATATGCAGAAACCGTACATTTTTTCTTATTCATGTCTCCGTCCCACTTGAGACGAATAGGTTCCGTTCGTTATACATCATACGTTCTTCGACTATTTGTTACATTTTCAGCTTCATGATTTATTATGTAGATAAATAAACTCATACTATATACATATATGCACCATTTTTCCCCCTTCATGTTGTTATCAATTTATGGAATTTAAATTTAAAAATAAAATAAAATGATTGGCTACTTATTGCACATGGGCTGGGCCACAACAACTGATCCAAGTCACAGTCTGAAAATCAGCTTAGTCAAGAAAAACACTATCTTCAAAAATAGATACCCTCGTTTCTTTCGAAATGATCACCTTTTGGCCACTTCGAAAGAAACGGCGGGAGTACTACTTTTTCATATTTGAGGAGATTCATCATTTGATGAATGTATGTACGTAGAGTATAGTACATCTGAAGCAATTTGTGTAGGAAGAACGAATCAACGAACCTTAACATATCGTGTTTAGTGAGTCGTTAGTCGATCCGAAGAGATGTTTCCCCTCTCTCTCTCTCTCTGAAGCAAATTAAGCAGCAAGTGAAAGGGACTGGTATGAGAGAAAAAGGCAAGGCAAAGAAGTGTTTGCATGCATGAGATGGGATGGGTGAATTTGTAGTAAATGAAAAATTGCCTTATTTTCACTCTACTCTTTAATTTATTATGGTTGGTTTGTAGTAAATGAATTATTTTCTGCTGCAAATTGAATGCCAATTTTTCCTATATCAGTGTACTAGTCCCATCAACACCTAATTAATAACGAATCAAAACTAACTCCTAAAAGAGGAAAATTATTTCAAACTCATTATGTTTTTTTATTTAATTTTTTATAAATTCCAGCCATTTTGTGACAGCCCCTTTATGGGAATTACAGTATTTTTAGCTTATAATAGAGAGTATATATATGTGCTGCTCACACGCACGAATGGGAGCTCACACGTGTGTATGTACAAAACTTAATGTATTTTTATTAAACCCTAATTTATTAGCATCTATGCCTATCTTTTTCCAGAAATAGTATTAAACTTTAAATAATCAAATTCATAGATAAATAATTAACTTATTGTTTTTATTAATTATTATAACATGCATATATGGAGTGAAGACAAAATTAAGGCTGGCTACTTTTCCTACCTAAAGTTTAGAAATTTAAAGAGAATAATATGTTTGGCATTTCTTGAAGAAATTAATTAATAGAAAAAAACATAAATATATACATATACAAAATACATATTCTCCTCTTCAAAGTGTTACACAATTTTTCCTCAAATAGTAGTGATATAACCAGAAATAATATTGATCATGATTTTTCCAGCTATATCACCACCTAATTAATTAAAATTACACATCAAATTAAACTACAATAACTAATTTCCAAATCAAGAACCTCACATACTACAAACATTCCACTAATACTAACATCAAACTAGAAAAAAAGAAAAGAAAAGAAAAGAAAGAAACAACTCAAAGAATCAAGATAGTTAGTTCAAATCACTCTAGCTAGGGTTTCCTCTACCTGTTATGCAAAGGGTTTGCTCCAGTCGGGACGAGGCGCTTCTGATCTTCATCGTAGTCGACACTCCTCCTCGACGAGTACCGCGAGAAACGCAGCCTAACCGATCCCTCTCCCTCTCTAGAAGATTGCAGAGTGTTCCTGAGAGGGATGGTGAGTTCTTGAGCCATAACCCTAGAGCTAAAGCTCATGATCAGAATGTGAACAAGAAGGAGGAGAGAAACCCTCATTATGTGTAGAGAAGAAAAGGGACCTGAGAAATGAACAAAAAACATAAAAAATGGGATAATTGCATATTTGAAAGTGACCAAGTAGCAAGCATATGAGCAAAAGGAAACAAGTATTTGCAGGTTTTAAGGCATTTATTACACACAGTGGAAAATTTTCTTATGATGCATCAACATCTACATATCAGAAACCCTCTCACCAAACTACATTTATTGCCTTTGAATTCCATTGGATATTTGAAATTTTTCATTAAAAAAAAAAAAAAAAAAAAAAAAAAAAAACAGTTATTTCTTCTTTCACCTGGGATTCTGGAGAAAGAAAGAAAGAAAATGGAGGAAATTTAATTGCTGGCTTTCTCTTCTGCAGCTGTTTCTTAGCCCATTCTCTTTCACTGTGTGTGTAAAGTGTGTGTTTTTAGTGTGTGGATGTAGGTATATACTTACTTCTGTGTGTGAGAGAGGCAGGGAGCAGTTACCCAAAGTTGAAGGAGTTCATCAGAATTTATGACAGAAAAAATTCAATCTTTTTTTTTGGGAAGAAAAGAAATAATGATGGAGTTTTTTTCATGAATTTTGGTATAATTTTGTGCATTTTTAGTATTTAATTGGGTGATGATTTATTATTTCAACTACCTAACTTATCAGAAGGGAATCATTTTCTTGCCTTGAACATTTATTACTCACCTTATCTTATTATACTAATGTCTAATACTCCCTCCGTCCACCTATTTCTGACACGCTTTCCTTTTTGGGCCGTCCACCTATTTCTGACACGTTTCCTTATTCGGAAATAATTAGCCACTAAGTAGGTTGATTAGTAAATCCCTTATTACACTTAACATTCCATACTTAAATCTCATCCACTCATTTTTCTGCACGTAGTTCAATATAATTTAAATTTCGAAAGTTTAAATTATTATAACTTGCTCGTTTGTTATCGGATTTTTATGATTTTTATATCAAATTAAAGGTCTTTATACGATCTTTCATTTAAGATCAGACAAGAACATGTTTTTATGCATATATGATGCTCTGTTTCTAAAATATGTTTATTCCCTACAAAATACACTTTATACACTACACCCCAAAACACTATACACTTAACACACTAACCACTCCCGTCTTAAAACCCGTGCAAAAAGCAAACGTGTCAGAAATAGGTGGACGGAGGGAGTAGTATTGTTTTGTTATATGGTTGACTAAATTCTTATGATATTTATATTGTATCGGTCCCATTGATAATGAAAAGAAGCTTACTTAGCTGTTATTGAATGAAAGAAAAAAGTTATCGTTATCAACGGGACAACGTATTTCTTGAAGTGTCGGTGATTGTGAGGCAATGTGGCTATAATACAATAGGCACAAATTTTCATTTGGACAGATTTGTATAATCAGTACGTAGTAATAGTGTGGGAGCTCTAATTTGAATTAATTAATTAGTTTAATTTGTCATTATTTACAAATGAGTTTGTCCCTTGATGACTCCAATACATTATGTCGGCAATCAAAATAAGCTTATTATTTCTAAGTTTTATTTTGAATAATTTTTGAATAAATTATTGTCAATATATGTGTGTATTTATAAATTTTTAGTGGAAATTAGTGTTTGTGGGGAATAATTTGAGTCATCAATTTTAAAATTGCAGAAGTATTTAATTAATTAGCCTCGATTGAATCGACAATTTAATGTGGGCCAAAGAATTCTCTTCGACGTGGGCCAAAATACTTGTAGTAGGCCCACACACTATTACTATAAGAAAGGCCCTTTTTTTTCTTTTTTTTTTTTTGAAGCATATAAAATTTAGAAATTCTAAGTCAAATTAAACAACCCATGTTTATTTTCCCTAGAAAAAAACATTCACAAACCTATAAAATATTTGTAAATATCTAGAAAAGATAATTGAGAACAAGACCATTCGAAAAATAGTGTTTACTTTAATTTTATGTAAAAACTATATTTTATTTTTCTTTTATTTTTCTATGATTATTTTTTATAAAAAAGAACGCAACCTTAATTTTTATTTTTCAACCACTTTTTCGAAAGTTTTCAAGGGAAAAAAAGAGGAAACTTCATCAATATATTCAACATCCATATATACAAATGTTGACCATTGAAACATTTGACAAAAGTCAGCAAACGGTCGAAGGGTGCAAATGCCGAAATCCAAAACCTCGGGGGCCTAAGTGAGAATAATAGCTTCTTTCCGTACTAAAAAGCAAATAAAATAAATTGAAAGCAGAAAATAGTGGAAATAGAAACGGGAAAGGTGAGAAACACAGAGCATGCCATTTCTTCACCACATGGCAGTAGCTGCTTCTTCTTCTTCCTCCCACTTTACCAAAGCGATCAGCCGCTACAAGCTCCTCACTCTCTCTCTCCTCCTCCTCTTCCTCTCTCTCTCCTGCTTCTTCCTCTTCAACAGAAGCGCCCTCGAGCCGAAGCTCAGAGATCTCACCCTCATTTCCCAAACCCCCGCCCCCCTCCTCGTCTCAAGATCCCCACACGTTCACGACGAATTCGACGCTTCGAGGCAACCTGCTTCGATTCCGCTTATTCTCGAAGGAAATGCCGATGGGAATTCTACTGTTGCTTCGGAATTTCCGGAGCCCGAGGAACAAATAACGGCGCCGGTTGCGTCGATTTCTGATCTCGATGGTGAAATTGCCCACAAGAATTCATCGCTTTCCTCGTTGGCCAAACCGGGAAGCGATTCCGGTGAGAAAACGGGCGATCCCGATTCGTCGGATGAGGAGAATGAAGTGCCCATTTCGTCAAATTCCGATTTTGATGGCAACGGAACTCCACGGAACGCATCGGGGCCGTTGGATTCCGAATCGGAAGGCGATTCCGGCGAGGGAAAGGGTAAGCCCGAGTCGTCGGAGGATGAAAAAACAGTTCCCATCACATCAAATTCCGATTTTGACGGCGGGAATTCGGAAGAAGAAGCTGGTGTAAAGGAGGAGGCTGTTACTGAAACGAGAGGTTTCGTTGATAATGCGGTGGCGGAGCAGCTGCGGGGATGCGATATTTACAGAGGAACCTGGGTGAAAGACGAGGGGCATCCTTTGTACAAACCGGGCTCTTGCCCGTATGTGGATGAAGCTTTCGATTGCCAGAGCAATGGGAGGCCGGATTCTGCGTATACTCACTGGAGATGGAAACCGGATGAATGTGAACTTCCCAGGTTCTTTTCTTCAATCTCCACTAAGAAATACTTTATGCTGTTCTTTGTTGCATTGAGGTTTGTTTAAATATTTTTAGAGAGAGATTGTGTTGTGGTCCAGTTTATGCTGCTGCTGCTGCATGTAATGTGTTGATGGATTATGGGATTATAAATTGGATATTGGAGTCAAATTTTGCCTTTTTTAGTATATAGTTAATGCAGTAAATTTTACTCAAAGTGTATATAATTAGTGTATATTTTACTTGGCCAGTTGCTCTTGAAGAAAACTAGTTGTTCAGAATCATGTTCAATTTGATCAGAATTTAATTTTCCCGGCAATCAAAATCGGAAAGGTAGTAAATTTGGGGATGAGTTTGTCAAGATGCTATCGATCACGATTTAAAAAAAGTGTGAATCTTGACTCTTGGGTGTATTTACCGGTTGGAAGTTTGCAGGAACGGGAACGACATTTGGAGAGCTTCCTTTAGTGAATTTCTTGGGTAATAGGATAGCTTGTTGCTCATTATCTTATAAAGATTATGGCTTTAGTACGTTTACTGCATATGTGAGGAAAGCCCTTGCTTTTGCAGAGTTGAATACAAGTTGCATATATTCGAGTTTCCCAGAAATCGAGTGGCTGTGGAAGCTGTTATGGATCCATTCAGCATCTTTCAAAGATAATATTATTCAGCATGTTAAGCCTTGTGTGTATGCAATCGTGATTATTTTTCAATCTTGAGTATTTCACAGAGGTTGCAAGAATTTGAGTATAGGTGTGTATTCAGAGAGCAAAAATCGGCTTCACTGAGTTCAGAAACTTACCGATGTAGGGCTCTGTCGTGGCTTTTCAAATTACGATCCAGTTTTTGAGCATAAACTTTGGTCAATTGACATAATGTGATGTACTCATGCATGTGCTTGGAGTCTCTCTAGGCTCTGTATTTACTGGGATAAACGCGTTTAACTGTTCTTGATGTTCTTGGCCTTTCTCGTGTGTATTAAAATGTCGATTTGTGCCTGTGTAGGTTTAATGCGACGGATTTCTTGGTGAGACTGAGAGGGAAGAGCCTTATGCTAGTAGGGGACTCTATGAATCGAAACCAGTTTGAATCCCTCCTGTGTCTTTTGCGAGAAGGTCTTCATGATAAGAGCAGAATGTATGAAACTCGTGGGAATAAGATTACTAAAGGGAGAGGATATTTCATTTTCAAATTCGAGGTAAATCCCAGCAGGACCCTTCATTCTCTTTCGTGTTTCTTGATCATCTTTCATCACCTATAGTATTAATCTGGAGCTTTCGAGCTTTTCTTGCAGGATTATGACTGCACTGTCGCATTTGTCCGGTCTCATTTCCTCGTGAGGGAAGGCGTTCGTGTCAATGGGCAAGGAAATTCGAATCCAACTTTATCCATCGATCGAATAGACAAGTCTGCTGCTCGTTGGCTGAGAGCAGATATCCTCGTGTTCAACACGGGCCATTGGTGGACCCATGGGAAGACGTCTAGAGGGTACATGACGCATTACTCTGTTATCTGATGTTTTTCAATGTATGTCACTCATAATGCTCGTTCGATCCAGATTAGATTGAATATGTTTGCCTTCAAGACTGATGTTGAAGTGTTGCTGGCATGCTGCAGTAAAAACTACTACAAAGAAGGCGACTACGTCTATCCCAAATTTGATGCTGTCGAAGCATATAGGAGGGCTATCAACACGTGGGCTACATGGATCAAGAAAAACATAAAACCCGATCAACTGGTGTTCTATCGTGGCTACTCATCTGCTCATTTCAGGTATTTCTTCATGGCTTCATGCCGTCCCTTTGCTATCTTGATCAAATTGTTACTGCTCGGACATCTATATTCTCGATTCTGTTTGTCTTCTCGATCATTGCTTTCAAGTTCTCCCTTTCCGATATCTGTTTGAATTCGTGCCATTATTCTGTGCCAACCCTTTTCCAAAACAGAGGTGGAGACTGGGATTCCGGTGGATCATGCAACGGAGAGACCGAACCAGTGCTACAGGGGTCTATAATCGATAGCTACCCTCAGAAGATGACGATTGTGGATGAAATCATCAAAGAAACACAGGTGAATGTCGTGCTGCTAAACGTCACACGACTAACCAATTTCCGAAAGGACGGACACCCTTCTGTCTACGGAAAGAACGTAACTCTACTGAAGAAGGTCTCGACCCGAAAGCAAGATTGTAGCCACTGGTGCCTTCCTGGGGTACCCGATGCTTGGAACGAGCTCATCTACGCCACACTGGTAGCTAGACAGTCATAGCCCCATAGTTTTGTACTCATGTCCCTTCACCTCGACTTAGCTCGAAAGAAAAGCTCGAGCCTTGATAATTTTACGGCGCTTGCTTTGGGCGATAGATTAGATCGATAACACATACTCTTGTACACAACCGATATACAATAACATTTGTTTTTAACGTCGTGGGAACTCGTAACTGTTATCGGTAATCACAGTTGATGGCTTGTTTGGTAGGTTGGTAGGGGAGATTGTAACATACTCCCTCCGTCCCCTAATAAGTGTCCCGAGCCGCCAATTTGAAAAAACCAAGGAGAATGCTAAAATGACACTTATGCCTTTAAAATCCTTGATTATTTATTTATTTATTTTTATCTTTCTCCCACTTTTAGATTTTCAAGAAGGGTAGTTTTGGTACTTTTGTGTAATTTTTGATTGAAAAAATGTAATAGGACACTTATTTAGAGACAAAATTTTTGACGGCTCGGGACACTTATTTAAAGACGGAGGAAGTAACTTCGGAACTTCCAATAACCATAAAAGGGCGAGGGTGACCGGTTGCATCGGTCCCCTCCCTTCCCTTTCTAACTCCAGACTTTATTAACCTCACCTGCCTGTCGGTCACCCACACCTCTATTTTTATACACTAAAATCCACTCCTCATTTATTTATTTATTTTTTAAAAATATTTATTTATAGACGAAATTAATGATTTTTGATTTTATCTATTTACTAGAAATACAAACATAGGAATAAGTGATGCCTATAATAACACATGTCATGTGACCAACTGTTTTGTGACAAGACTTTAGTTCAGACAAGCCTGTCTGTTTCTTTCTTTCTCTCTCCATTCTCTAAAAATAGTTAGTGTAGGAGTAATTCTAAAAAAAAAAAAATTTAGAGAGAGAGAGAAATCTAATTGTAGATGGTGTAAAGAAATTAGTAAAATATTTTCAGGTGGTCAAGTGAATTGAAAAGAGATTCACATTCAGGTCATGAATTTAATAAACACTATTTCTTCTATACACTATATAAATAATATAATCTTTAGTATGTATTAAAATGAATGTCGAAAGATTTTGAACGAGACGTGGTGAACCAAATGAGTAATATCTAAAAGGGAAATGAATAATTAAATTTGATAGTATAATCGAAATCGGCCCCTTCCCGTTGAAATCAAGTCCAGAAAGAATAATAGAATACTTTGAAGCCACTCCGAAAAGGGCCCTATATACTCTCAATCTCGCCGCAAATCCTCTCTCTCTCTCTAAATCTGCAGATTTTTGTCTCATTTTTCTTTTCGGCGATCAGGGTTCTTTGAAACACACCCTTGAACTTGAAATGCATAATTTCTTTTCCCTCTCATAGTAGTGAATTAGTGATGGAGTGAGTGTGAAAGTCACCCCCACACACAGAGAGAGAATCAAGAAATCGGAAATGCGCAAGAATTAGCTGCACCCACCAAAGTGAAAAGAAGATGTTCGGATTTTTGCTCAGAAAAGATGTCAGAAAGATTCTCAAGCGCAAGGATAGTGACGCCGGCGAAAGAGGTTCGCTTTTATTTGTTTGTGTTTTTTGAATTTACTCTTCGTGTGTGTGGAGTTTTGATTGGAATTTATACCATTTTTGGAGGAATGCCGCATTTATTTTGATTATCATGGAATTAAGGGCATTACATTTGCACTCCTGTTTCATGGGAGAGGGGAGGAGAGAGAGGGAGGGAGGGAGGGAGAAAGATTGCATTAATTGTTTGATTTATTAAAAGTGTGAAGGGTATTTAGCAAAGTTTGTAGCTGAAAAGATTGGATTTTTATTACCACCGACTAATTTATGTTGAGAAATTGTCAAGTTTGATGATTAATTGTGAAAAGTAATGGCAGTTTTAGAGTGAATATGGAAGTAGATTTTTGGTCTGAAGAAAAAAATTTGGGATTTTACAGCTGAAGATGGGATTGGGAAGTTTTTAGCAGAGTTGAATTCACTGTTAGACTCAATTCAGAGCAGCTAATTCTACGTTCCACTTCTGAATCGTTGATATTTCAAGAAAATTTGAAATTTTAATTGCATCGAAACTTTGATTTAAGCTTCAGTAGGAAGTCTTAGACTGTTGTGAAGGCTATATGATTGCTGTTTGGCTTGGTGGTTTGCTGTAATATGCGAAAGGAATCCCGATTTAAGCATTCAAAGAGTCGAAATTCCTACCAAATGAGAGTCTTTCTCCCCCTTCTCAAGGAAGGAGCTTAGAAAGAATCCAAATAAGGAGCATTTAGGACAAACCATCAGTATATGAATGTGTTCTAGCATTACACTTCGGTGAAGCTCGATGCTTTGGATGCTCTTTCTGTTTCGATAGTTTTCTGAGTTCATCTTTCTAAACTGAAAAGTTCTGCACTTTTCAAATTGTAATAAACGGTAATGAAATTTTTTTATCTTGTTATAGTTACAGATGTATAAATTTGGAATCTTTACTTCTCATTTTCATTATGTTTTTCTCCTTTCTTACGACAATATACTTTTCTTGTAGAAATGTTATAGCTTTCTCTTTCTGTCTTCTTTTAGGTAGAGCCCTTGAGGAATTACGGGCGTCTATGTTCAGCAGATTCCGGTCAATCGGTGGACCCAAGCGTCAGCAGACGTCTCTGTGGGCCCCAACTATTGCCCTTACATTCAATTTTTTGGTTTCTGTTAGTATAATCCTGATGAACAAACTGGTAGGAAAGCACACCTCTCTTCACTCTCGTCTAGCTATGTCGAATATATGATAACTTAAGCTTGATTTCTCGTTTGCTCTTTTCAGGTACTTGTCAACACTGGCTTTAACTACCCAATATTCTTGACATTTATTCACTATGTATGTAGTTGGTTGATAATGGCGATTTTGAAAACTCTTTCAATCATCTCTCTCTCCCCTCCTCCAAAGTCGGCAAAGTTTTCGTCTTTGCTGTCTCTTGGCATAGTTATGTCGCTCTCCACTGGTCTAGCAAATGTTAGCTTGAAATTTAACAGGTGAGATAATGCTTCCCCTTTTCTTTTTTCTTCTTCATCCGTTGTTACTTTGTGTTCTAAGTTCTGCAACTTTTCAGCGTCGGGTTTTATCAGATGGCTAAGATCGCAGTGACACCGGCTATTGTCTTGGCTGAGTTTATTTTGTTCAGTAAAAGAATTTCAAGACAAAAGGTAACTCTCCATCGGCCAATATATGAGTTGTTCATAGACATTCCGTTTTTGTACTTGAATGAAAAGTTTCGTCTTTGTACTCATTGTATTTATTTTCTGTTTCCAGGTGCTTGCACTTACTGTAGTATCAGTTGGTGTTGCCATAGCTACGGTGACCGATCTTCAGTTTCATTTTTTCGGTGCTTGCATAGCTCTGGCATGGATTGTACCGAGTGCAGTTAATAAAATAATGTGGTCTAATCTTCAACAACAAGACAACTGGAGCGCCCTTGCGTAAGTCATGCTTTTGATTTCAGCTAATATATATAGTTCGTTTCTCGTAGTAATCTGTGATTCATTACCACAAACCATAGTTTCTGACATTTTCTTACAACTCTTGGCTTTCTTATAGGCTAATGTGGAAGACGACACCCATTACTTTGTTCTTCCTTGTAATGTTAATGCCGTCTCTGGATCCTCCAGGCGTTTTGTCGTTTGACTGGAATCGCTATAATTGTGCAACTATTGGTGGTTCGGCTGTTCTTGGGTTCTTGCTTCAGTGGTCTGGTGCTCTGGCTCTTGGGTACGTATTTTGCTTTTATCTCGACTCTTGCTTCTTTGCATCTTCTGTTAACATCTTTCATTCATGCAAAGTAAATTCGATTAAAAATAGGTAAGATTCGAACTGGGAATTTTCTATCGATGCTATCTTAGATAGATCTGATATAGTCGACTCCTTTCCTGCTTATTCTTCGAATAAGCTAAATTCTCTACATGCTACTGAAAAGTTGGGTTCCGTTTCCATAACAGGGCGACATCTGCAACAACGCATGCTGTTCTCGGACAGTTCAAGACATGTGTAATACTCCTAGGGGGCTTTCTTCTCTTTGGCTCGAATCCTGGACTAACAAGCATTTGTGGGGCCGCGATCGCCCTCATTGGCATGTCGTTGTACACGTACCTCAACTTGAAGTCGAGGCAGCCATCCACGCTGCCACTGTCGAAATCTAAGCTAAGCAAAGAGAACAGCGACAGCAACGTGGAGGTTCCGGAGAACTCCCAAACTCTGCAGCTGGTAGAACAGAGACCATAACCAATCTGTGGAATGCTTCATTGCTAACTGTAGCCCTCTTCGCCTTCCGATTTCGGTAACTGCTTGTGCATTGGTTTCTTTAACTGATCACTGTATATTATTGCCTGCAGTTTTGAGGTCCTCCATTAATGAACCTTAAACAATTAATGGAGGCTCCCTCTTTTTTCTTTCACAATTTGTTTATTTATTTATGTAATAGAAAAGAAAATTCAGATGTTCTTGTAAAATCACTTGACATGATCAAGCTCATAATGAGTTTTTTCTTTTTTTTCCCCCTTTTCTTTGTTCTCTTGTTATCATTATTACTCCCTCCGTCTCGCGATTATTGAGCTTTTTCTTTTCGGCACGGGAATTATGGCGAAAGTATTTAGTGTTATAATTGGGCCATTAGGGAAAAATCAGGCCCATAATTAATTACCCACCTACCCCTTTCTCTTCCTCACTTCTACCACATTTTCTTTCTCTCTCTAATTTTACGCTTCTCCTCCCTCTCTCTTCCTCACTTCAACCTGAAAATTCCCCATCCCCGTCGCCTCCTAGGTCTCCTCCCTCTCTCTAATTTTCTTTCGTCTCCGTCATCATGCGCCGTCCGCCGCCTCGGTTTTTTCCGAAAATTCCTGCGGCCGCAATGGAGAAACCCGTATCCCCGTCTCCCTCCCCCTCTCTCTCTCCCTCTGTAATCTACGAATATCGTCTTGGATCGGAGCCGATTCTGCCGCCGCCCGGCCATGCCGGAGCCGAAGACGTTTTCCCATCCCCGTCGCCTCCTAGGTCACAGAGGAAAGATGTGGATCAATGGGGCGACACTTTTGTGCCGGAGACCTATCAAGAATCCGGCGACGGCGCTGATGTTTCCGCGGTGGAGTCTGAGGCAACGGCAGAGGAGACCAAACAAAGCGAATGGGAGGAGAAGATGTGGAAAATGTTGAAGAGAATGGAAGCAAAAGATTCGTTGATTCGTCATTGATTCAAGCGAATGGAAGGAGAAGATGTGCCCCTGTTTTGATTCTGTAAATTTTTAATTCTCTCTTATTAATGGAATGATTTAGTCTGCAATTTTGTCTGCAATTTTGTGTTTTAGTCTGCAATTTTGTGTTTTCCCCAATTTCGCGTGTTAGTCTGCATTTTATTGGATATGAAACGAAGCACAGTTGCTGTTGTTTCTGGTGATTTTTTGGTGGTGATGGCGAGGGAGAATTAGGGTGTGATTTTCACGACGGCGGTGGCTTTCGTTGGGAGGGATTCCACGACGGGATTCCACGACGGCGGTGGCTTTCGCCGGCGGCCGGCAGCCTAATGGCTGTGCTGGCGGTGGGTGTAACAGAGGAAAGATGTTTCTTTAGCAATAGTTTCACCTTAATTAAGGAAAATAATGGTAATAAGGGAATACTAATTGCACCATTAGTATGTTAATTATTACCCAAAAAGGAAAGGGCTCAGAAATCGCGAGACGTCCCGAAAAGGAAAGAGGCTCAGAAATCGCGAGACGGAGGGAGTACTATAAAAGGGACTTTTTTCCTGTTTTGGAAGTCCCAATGGTATAGGAACCTTTCCCGAAATAGAAAATTCTAACTCAATAAAATTCTGACACATCATTTTAACCCACTACCCATCATTTTAACACATTATAATCACTTCCGTCTTAATTTTCGTGTCGAAACAAAAGGTTCTTATCCCAATGGGTAGGGCTGCAAACGAGCCGAACCTGATCGAGTATTGGTCTGCTCGGGTTCGGCTCGTTTAGTATTTGACAGGCTCGGGCTCGGGCTCGGGTTCGAGTTCGAGTTCGATTCGAGCTTTAAATCCGGGCTCAAGCTCGGCTCGGATTAAAAATTTTGAGCTCGAATTCGGCTCGAGTTCGGCTCGTGCTCGGTTCGGACTTGAGCTTGAATTTGGCTCGTGAAAAGCTCGAGTCCGAGCTCGTTTAAAAGACATGATATAAACATATTTAATATTTTCTTGTAACACTTCAAATGAACTTAAATTAAAATGAATTTCATCAAATAAAAATTCATCTAATGAAATTCATCCAAAATATAAAACATAAACCAAAAAGAACAATTAATATTAGTTTTGGTTGTAATTTGAAATTAATTTTAACTCATTAACATTTGATAATAATTCAAATTCTTTTACCTACAATTTTTTACACATAAATGCTAAAGCTCGTTTACAGGCTCGATTAGAGGTTCGATTAAGAGTTCGCGAGCAGGCTCGCGAACATGTTCGATTAATATACGAGTCGAACACGTTCGCGAGCAAAACGAGCCGAACACCTTACTGCTCGAGCTCGGCTCGTTAAGTTAACCGAGCTCGAATTCGGGCTCGAAGCTCGGCTCGTTTGTTAACGAGTTCGAGCTCGAACGAGCTTTTACCGAATCGAGCACCGAATAAGTCCCGAGTAGCTCGGCTCGTTTGCAGCCCTACCAATGGGACAGAGGGAGTATTATTTATTTATTTTTGGTGGAAAAAGTTCCTTTTTCGGGCCTAGTGAGCTCTTTTGGGCCGGCCCATATATTGAAAGCCTTAGATATTGGGGAAAGTAAAGCCCAACATCGAACCCATTGGGCCTTTATATCAATTTCTTTTAATCATCTTTTTTAAAATATTAAAAAAATCCTTAGATATTGGGAAATTAATAAAAAAAATATTTGGTACACAAAGAGGATTCTATATGCAATTATGAAAGTATGTTTCGTTAGTTTCTAATCATTTTTTTTTTCATTTTAATACTGCTATATTTGTTAAATACTATGATTAATCAACATAAAATTAACTATATAATTTTTTTAGAGTTTAAATACTCCGTCTGTCTTACCCTAAATGACTCATTGTATGTTCATATGTGAGGTATATAATAATAAAATGAGTCACTTAGGGTGAGACAGAGAGAGTATACGACTATATATAGAGCTTGTTAATTTCGGCACGGGATTTTATGCTCAATGTTAAAAGTGAAAAGTAAGGGTCCATATTGAAAAGTAAGGGTAAATTCATTCAATTTTAGGAAACAAACCAATTAAATTGGGATGTCCCGATTAGAAAAGAAAGCCAAGTGTAGTGGGACGGGAGAGTAACACGCAAGCTTTTCTTAAATAATTTGTATCCTTTTGTAGAAGAATAATTTACGTGTTTTTTTATCACTGTGCATGTAACATGTTAAGATGCTAATTATTGCAGATAATCACATGCATCAAGTGTTAATTCAACGTCATTAATTATGATTAATCTTGTCAGATAATAGAAAATTAATTAGGGAAACAGTGTAAAGAAAAATATTACAAGCAGCTCTTAATTAATTTTCCTTTGTTAATTTGACTTCCATGTTATAAACTTATAACAACGATCTTGACTTTAATTTAAAAAGTATGCTTATTGTCATTTTTTTCAAAAAAAAAAAAAAAAAAAAATTCAATAATCCCCCACAAATATCAAAATAAAATTAGAAAAAAAAAAGTTACAAAGAAATTACCCATGCATGCATATACTATAATCAAGGTATATGGTAAAACTTAGAGGGTTTCAAATCCCTAGTGTGGTTAAAATAAGTCAACGCCTTAATCCACTTCTCCTGCGTCTTCAGCTGGTGCACCGCCACCGTCTCCGGCCACAGCTCGTGCGTGCACCCCGACGGCGGCTCCGGGAAGTTGTACATCGACCATTTGGCGTTGTACCTATTCCTCCCCTTCTTCCCCTCGCTGAGCCAGTCTCCGAACACCATGTCCTCCGGCCCTTCTAGATGCTTCCTCGGCACCTCCGACTCCCCTATCCACTCCACTATGTCCCACGACACCAGGTACCCCATCCCCGACATGTAGTGCACGAACGGGTCCATGCTGTCGCACGGGATCACGTACCCGTAGTAGAGATCGTCTCGCGGCAACGGCGTTATGGAGTCGACGAGGTTTTGTAGCCGGAAGTAGACGTCGTCGTCGCCCTTGATCACGTAGTGGTACGGCGGGTAGGGTTCCGTCGTGTTGTTGCGGCCGCCTCCGTCGAGGAAAAGCTTGGGTAGGCTGGAGAAGTAGGTGTAGGTCTTGCCCTTGTTCATGTTCTCGGCGCAGTCGAGGATGATGATGTCGTCGTACCACATGATCTCGAGGGCGACGAGGGTTTTCTGGTCCTCCTTGGTGAGGTTGCAGAAGATGAACCTGACGTCGATGCGGGCCCCGACGGGGGATTGGGTGCCGTATACGAGGCGGAGGAGGTTGCGCCGGGGGTATAGGTCCGGTAGGGTTAGGATCCCGAGAAGGATCCGGATTTCTTCATTTCGTGTCTGATTTTGACTTTGACTTTGATTTTGACTTTGATCAGCTGGCGACGGTAAGCCGTTGTCAGGGGGAGTTTGGAGTTGACGTGCCGGAAGTTCACGAGGCCGTTGAATGGGACATCGTTGATGGAGACGATGACGCAGAGGAAGACGAGGAGGAGGAAGCACGAGGCGACGAGACAACGGTCGTTGAGTAGTAAATTCGGCTTCATTGTTGTGGCAACACAAACTTTGTGGAGGGGAGTAGAAGTGGGATAAAACTTTGCTTGAATTTAAAGAAAGCAGACGAGATCCTCTGTTCCAAAGTTTGTGAACGTTAAGATGCATGGAGTTATTTATGCAGTTCTTAGTTGACTTTCGAGCCGTTGACTTTCCAATTATGCAGATTAAATTAATTGTACTTTTAGAGATCCAAGATTTAAAAGGTCATTGAAAATCCAATTATTATAACGGTCCAATTTAAGATCTCGATAGGCCCAACCCGGCACAACCCGGCCCAACCCAGTTGGTTTAGGCCCAATTATGATATCGAGATGTTTCGGGCCGGCCCATACATTGAATCCCAACATTGAGCCCATTGGGCCTTTAGCTCAATTTTACTCACAATTATGAAAGCATGATTAATTAGTAGTCTAGTTTTTTGATTATTTTTTAGCATTTAATTATTAATTCATTTGTTGAATATTAATAATAAACACAAAATTAAGTATATACTTGTTTCGGAATTTAAATTTCTAGTCATAAATGTTAAATATTTTTAATTTCCAATAGGGCAATAAGTAACCTATATTAATTTTATATATGTTTCTAAATTCTTTCATGTGGTACTCTAATTAATATTCAAACATTTCTCAAATAATTTAATAACTTTTCATGTTTATTACTCCTTCTGTCCCAACGAATTCGAAACAGGTCAAATTCGTTGGGTCGGTGAGAGTATAACATTGTGTAACATGTTACATGAATGGTGAAAGATTTTCCGGTCTCACAAGAATCAAAGCCGTACTACAAAAACAATTTTTAAACAATACTACATATGCTAGATTGGAAGAACCCTAAAGGATCAAATGGCAAAATGTTTCTTTGCCTCCTTGCAAAAAATTATCTCACATGCAACATCCATTTTTATAAGTTATTAGATGCTAAAATTTGCAGCAAATTACCAATTAAATTAATATATACAGTACTATTATCTGTTGGAAAAGAATGCCTTGAAATGAGGCACCGTCTTTTCCCCAAGTACAATCAATTAAATTAATTTATTTCCTGTTTAATTAATTAATTAATTAATTAATTTAGTATGCACATGCATCAAGTGTTAATTCAACGTCATTGATGATTAATCTTGTCAGATAATAGACAATTATGTAAATATTAAAAGAAAAAAAATATTGCAAACAGCTTGGAATTAAATTAAATTAAATTAATTAAACAAAAACCCTTTATTAATCAATTTTTCTTGTTTGACTTCCGTGGAACAAGATCTTGTCTTTAATTTGAAAAGTAAGCAAATTGAAATAATTTAGGAATTTTACAAAGAGTATCTTTTGCATATTTGTCAGGAATTAGATTTTACTGTCTTCCTAAATGTAAACCTCGATAATATTCACTCTGTCTCACTCAATTTATAGAAACTGGTCGAATTCGTTGCGACAGAGGTAACATGTAATCGAAATGTATGAATTAACAAGATAAGCACCAATGAGAAAATAAATTAACTAGTATATAATTAAGAAGTTCCTCTAAAAATTGTACTACTACTAATATCTAACTAATACAAAAAGAAGAAGGAAAAATTACAAGGAATTTTTTAAAAAATAAAAAATAAAAATAAAAATTGTATAAGAAGCTAACAAAGAAGAGGCACATGATTTCTTCCAAGTTGTACACTGATTCCAATGGAGGAAAAAATTAAATTTCCTTTGCCTGCATGAATCTTCTCTCCAGTTTTTAGTTTATCTCTTCTTCTTGGATTCATCAAGATTTTGATTTTTTTCCTTTTCTATTCTGCTCTGTCACAAAAAAAAATACTAACCATTCTTACACTTACACCCCAAGTAGCACATAGTATAGTATTGTTATGGGCAATGCTATCACCATTCCAAAAATAACCCTGCAATGAATATTTACACTCGTCAGTCACGTCCTTTGTAACTCGATCTTTAAAATTTACAGTAACGTTTTAAAGAAGTAAAAACTTACGCAGTGCTGAGTATGTCCGGGTGCACGTTGTACTCTTTAGCAAACACAAAGGGAACAATGCCCTGAGGAAGTGCAGCCTGTTCCATGAATTCAAGATGTAAACGATAAGTTTAATTAAGAAGAAAATGTTTTAGTAACGGGACGGAAGTAGTAATAAACGAGGACCTGAACGATTGCGACGTGGAGGAGGACTCCGCGGAGGCCGATGGCGATGGAGGTGGCAGCGATGACAGCAGGTCCGGTTAAGAACCTAACAGCCATTGAAAATGTGGCTACTGATTTACCACAGTTTATCATCTTCGGTTGCAAAGCCATGAACAAACCTACAATTTATTATCAACAATTAATTAGTTTTTTTTTTTTTTTTTTTTTTTTTTTTCCGTTTTAATGTTTTTGAAAAAGACATAAGTAATTATAATTATTTACCTAGACTGAACATGGCCATGCCGAGACCTGCATCGGACAGAATCGAAATCGAGCCTTTCACAATCGATGGCATCTTAATATTCCACCTACATAGGAAAAGAACATTAACATAATTACTAGCAATGTACTCACTCCGTTCTAATGAAAGGACGAGCAGTTTGACTGAAACTGACGTTGATTTCAGTCAAACGCCTCGTTTTCGTCTGAGTAGGGTTGAATTTTACCTGAATGAGACTAGAGACCAAATGAGGCCAAAGAGACTAGCATAAGTGTTGGGGTTTCTGATTAATTTTCTCCAAACCATGATAAGAATAAGCCTAGTCATCACACTAGCTGGAGGCATCTGTGTTTTCTTCTCCATCACTTCTCCTTCTTCCAGATCCATCTTCTTCTGGCACGATGAATACGGCGACGCGTTCGCCGGAAACTTCGCCGCGTCCTCCATCTCGATCTCCTTCTCCCCGTTCATCCTCCTCCCCGGGCTCCCGTTCTCTTCAAATCAAACAATTTTTTTTAATATAAATAAAATAAAGAAAACCTAAGAAGTAATCAAGTAATTAAAACACAGACACACCTCTAGAATGAGCGGCGTCGTCGATGTTGGCGAAGTCTGAAGAGGCGGCCTTGTTGACGGCGTTGCGCATGTTGGCCTCGGAGACGGGGGAGGCGCTGGAGCTCCACACGAACATGTGGAGCTCCTTGTTGGGATTGTTGTTAATGGTGCTGGCGTTGCTGGTGGCGTTGTTGATGCCGAAGCCGCCGTGAGGGTTGTTAATGGTGCTGGCGTTGCTGTTGCTGTTGTTGATGCTGCTGTTAGGGTTTATGGTGCTGGCGTTGCTGGTGCTGTTGTTGATGGTGCTTCCACTGCTGTCCTTCCGCCTCGGCCCGGCATACATCGGGTTCGGAGGCGGGTACGGCGGCGGAACGCCGCCGTTAAACAGCTCGCCGCTCATGCTCCGCCCCGCCCCCGCCGCCCTCTTCTTCCCCATCTTCATCACCTCCTCATCGAAGTTCGACGTCCGCGGCGTCGCGCCTTTAGAAGACTGGAGGGAGAAGACGTCGCCGCCGAAGCTGCTGGTGTAGCCGTGGTGGTGCTTAGGGCTCGCCGCCTTGCTGTTGAACATGGCGTAGAAGTCGGTCTGGTTGAAGCTCGAGGCCCGCGGCGTCGGCTCCCTCGACGACTGGACGGAGTAGATCTCAACTCCGGTGAGGTTCGACGCCCGCGGCGTGATCCCGTTGGAATGCAAACCCTTATTATACGACGACACCATCGACGCCGTCGTCGACCTTTTCACGACGACGTGAAGCTTCCCGTCCTCCCCGATCTCCGCGTCCGCCTGCAGCGGCTCCCGGCCGTTGAGCGAGATGACGTCGGACTCGACGCGGAAGGAGGTGATGGAGGCGGCGGTCTCCGGGAACTGGTCGGTGATGAGCATCTTGGCGCCTCTGTACTCGAACATGAAGAGCATGAGGGTGTACCAGATTACACTCTGCATGACGACGATCTGGACCATGAGGTTGCCGGAGAAGTCGCCGTACATGGCGGTGAGGAGGGGGATGCCCATGACGAGGGTGTTGGGGAGGGTGGAGAGAGAGAAGAGGGTGATCATCCACTCGAGGCTGCTGTTCTTGCTGAAGGCGTGCCAGATGAAGAGGGCGGAGAGGATGACCACCTTCTGGAGGGAGTCGGCGGCGATGAAGTGGTAGTTCATGGCGTAGATGTCGTTGGTGGAGATGAAGTGGAAGCCGAGGAGGGGCACGGCGAAGACCGCCACGAAACGGTTGATGCCGGAGCACTGGTCGGGGGTGAAGATCTTCCACCAACGGACGCTGCCGTAGGCGAGGATCATCGCCACGTAGAGCGGGATGATCGCCGCGAGCACGTCGTAGATGTCTTTCCCGTTGATCATGGCGGCGCAGGCGTCAGATTTATGTTATGGTGGTGGAATTTGGAGAAGATGGTGAGGAAAGTGGTTTATGTTTATGTATATAAAGAGTAGTGTAAGAGAGAGAGAGAGAGAGAGAGAGTTCCTAATCACATGGAGGTGAAGAAAACGGTTGAATTTGGAAGGTGTGCATCTACATTTATAAATCAAACTTTGCTGCATATTTTTATTTTCAGACAAGAGGAGAATAAAATATTAATCGGAGGGCAAAACTGTCTTTTCACATCTGAGCTAAGATTTGATTTTACACTTTGATATTTCTAGTGGTAATTAGTAAATGGTAGTAACAAACAGTATTGATATTGGTGCAAAATGTATTGAATATTAATTATTACATAGATAATTTTATGGAATATAATGCATGTTTTAAAATTACACCACTGTCACTAAATTTCAAATTTTGCTGTGTTTGAGTCTCGGCGTATTAAGTTAGACCAAGTTTGAATTGATGTGTTTGATTTATTTATTTCATGTACGTGTGAGTTTGTGGAACATGTGATCACTGCCCCAAGGCTCAATAATTTTACCAAAACATTGCCTCCGAAACAAACAAAACACACTCCTTATAAAATATGCGACCCTTTTTGTGAAAAACGTAAATAGATTCGATTTGTATTGTATCTTGTTGTAACATCTCATATCCAAGAGTTGATAATCATTTTTGTGAGTCAAAATAGGTCGAGAATACAAAGTGATTGTCATTTTTTTTTTTTTTTTGAATTTCAGTTTTTGTTAGTTAGAATTAAGCTTAAGGGAAAACTTAATATACATAATTTGAAATTTCAAGTAATTAAATAGGTAGTACAACTAGTGAATGCTAATTAATTTATCTAGAGTCGATTAAGAAATGCATCGAAAATAAGCACACTTTCGGAGCATATGATCGAATCCTTACAGAAAACAATCAAAGTAGGATATATACTTCGATTATTAACTAGTTTGCACCCCGTCGAACATAGTGATATGAAACGGAATAATGGCAGTATACACAAACTAAAATGGGCCTGAATTTAGGAGTAACGGGTTTGGACTCAGTTCAACTTGTGGATCTGGGCCATATATATTAAAGGGCCATATGCATATTACTTTTCATGTAAAAATAAAAATCCTATTTATTAGGCCCTTTTATGCATTCCCCTCCGTCTCGCTTATTTGGCCCGTTTTCTTTCAAATATCTCATTTCAGTTGTCTCGTTTCATTTTTTACGATTATTATATTTCCAAAAAGTTCGAGTTCGAAATATCTAGACAGAACAAAATGGACCTGATGGAAGCAAAACTATATGGATTTTTAAATTCACTATTTTTTTTTTTTTTTTTGTTTCACTAATTTAGATTTGAGTTGAATATTTGAGATTTTGTTGTTTTGAAAGAGGGGGGATGCTGTCCTTTTTCAATTTAAAAGAATTTAGTTGAATAATTAAGAAATATAGTCAAATAAAAGCAGTTAATTGCATTAAAAGCAACATTCTTTGCTGACTTTTGGTTTATATATTTATATTATATGGTATACATAAATTAATATCGACCTTATTAATTTTGCCTCTCTCTATTTTTGTTTTTTTGGGGCTAGTTAACCATATTGTATACTAAACCTCCTAAATAATGAGACCAATTAAATTAAATATATATAGACTTAGAACAATATAGTATATGGTAAAAAAAATCTCAATGTGTGTGAGAAGTTGCATATTATTAATTAAGAAGCATTAGAGTTGATTATGGAAATAATTGTGTTTAATTAAGGAGGTAATTATTCATCTAATCCCAATTGCACAAGTGGTCACTCCAACTACTGTATAATCCAAAGCCCCCTACAAATTATTGCATCACACTGATATTTAAAAATAATACTCCTTCCGTCTCGTCGAAAATTTATTTTATATCTCACATATATTCAGACTACGTCTATCATTCGTTAAGATAGACGATCACAGCTTCGAGATTGTAGGGGATACATTTTTCGAGATTAACGATCACAGCTTCGAATCCTTCGTAGTACGACTTTTAAATTTTGTATTAATTATTATAAAGGGAAAATGAAAAGTAATGACAGATGTCTTAATAGTAACCCTAAGTTTCATTATTTTGTAACACTGTACTTTTTAATTTATTTATTTTCTTAAAAAAGTGACGATTTAAGTTTCTAAGTATACTTTTAAACACATACTCCCTCCGTTCCATTCCATTTGACCTATAGAGTGAATAGATGTGAGGTATAAAATAATAGAGCAGGCCAAATGTAGTGGAACGAAGAGAGTATATATATGTATAATTAATTGATCTATATATGCATTAAGCTAAAGACCTTAATTTCTTCCACATATAATATTATAATTAATCAATTCTACTCCGAATTAAAGTATGAATAAGATTAATTAATTCTTAATTTTTTTTACACCAAAATCTGTTGATGAAATAGGGAACAAATGCAATGAACAGACGTCTTTTTCCTAAATTCTGAAAAAAGATAATCTTTGCAATTAATTTCCCACAGTAAAAATTAGATGCTTACCACTGTTTATGCCCTTATTCTCACGATCGTCAACCCAAATTTCTTCCAAATCTACCTATTAATTTGTTCCTCTCTCTCTCTCTCTCTCTCTCTCTCTCTCTCTACTCTGGCTTATTATTATTTTTTTTTACATAATTTGATAACTAAATTATTATTCTAATTAATTAGTTGTACTAGGGTTTCCTCAATTCACAGACTTTTCCTCTTTCTTTCTACATACTAACTTGAAAACACTTTTATCAAAAAAATTCTATATTTTCAGAGAGAGAGAGAGAGAGGGTTTGGTTTATTTTGCTGCAAATAAAATAATTCGAGTCAAGAGAAAGAATTAATGGAGGAGGGGGTTACAAATGAAGTGAAGGTATAATAAATAACCATTTTACCTGGCAATTACACTACAATAACTCCTCATGCTAGTCTTTTCCATCACAGTAAAAAATTTTAAAATAAATTAATCCAAGCATTCACCCCTTAATGCAGGCCAAAGACTCCCTTAAATTAAGCTTTTAATCCCTTCCATCAAAGGTTTTAAACAGTAAGTCAAACATCAAATACCATCTCTCTCTCTCTCTCTCTGGTTTCCTCCTAGGAGTCATATGCCTAACGCATGCCATTATTGTTGCTCTATGTGTAATTTTTTTAATTTCTTTTGACATTGATAATTAATTAATCACTTCATATAATAAATACATAATTAAAAATGTGATTAATTCCACTTATACCCAAATATAGTTTTGCTGTTATTACTCCCATTATAATATCATAACAGTATAAATGCCCTAACTGCACATTCCAACCTCAGTTTTTTCCCCTCACAAACCAAGAACGTTAACAATGGATGCTAATGGCGAAGTTTGTCTCGGCCTCGGGCTCGGTTTGGGCTTGTCGTCGCAGTTCTCTCCCAAGAGAGAGGCGGCTTCGCCTCAGAAGAAGAACAAGCGGCTGCTTTTCCTCGATCTTTCCATCCCGATCCACCCGAATCACGATCATCATGGAGGCGAAGGCGATGATCTGAACACGAACTCTAATAATGGCAGCAAAGAGGACGATCATGACATGAATTTTTCGATGAATTTCGGGAGAAAGAAATTGAGGCTTACTCGGGATCAGACAACCTTGCTTGAGGACAGTTTCAGGCAGCATACCACTCTTAATACGGTATAATTTATGCACGTGTGTTAATTCTTTCGATTTTCTTGTTTTTTTTAAGGGTTTTCTTTTCTTTTTTTTTTTTTAATTTGTTATAAATTTGGAAAATGATGGAATGTTGCAGGCTCAGAAAGAGAATCTTGCAGAAAAATTGAATCTAAAACCTAGACAAGTTGAAGTTTGGTTCCAAAACAGAAGAGCAAGGTATTTCATTCTCTCTCTCTCTCTCTCTAGAAGAATTGAATCTTGATCATTTTGGATTAATGCAGGAGTAAATTGAAGCAAACTGAGGTGGAGTGCGAGATCTTGAAGAAGAACTGCGAGAGATTAAGCGACGAGAATCGGAGATTGAAGAAAGAGGTAATAGAGCTAAGATCATCGATGAAGATGCAGAAGCCGGCGTTTTTCCATCACAATCAGAAGGCGGCGGCGGCGGCGGTGGCTGCATGCGAGAGAAAAGGGACGGGTAGGGGCGGCGGGGGAAAGCAGGAAGGGGCTGCAGCGGCGGCCGTTTCGGAGGTGGTCCAAGAACCCTAAACCTAATGATCAGCGAAAACGGCTCCATAGCTAGGGTTTGTAGGGAGGGAGGAAGGAATTAAAGGGAGAGGGAGAGAGAGAGAGAGAGAAAGTGATGTCATGATGCTCATATTCATATTCATATTATATACTTTACTGTATATTTCTGGTAATGATTATTATTATTGTTAAAGTTATACCAAATTTAATAAATTAGTAATCTTTTGTTGAGATGGTGGCCCATCCATCCCTACATAGCCCCACTAATTTGTTACAGTATCTTCTACTCAATTATTTTTTCTTAGGACTTTGATTGAGATTATTATTATTAATTCTAACTATAATTGAGATGATCAAGAAGAAAAATGACATCACAATTTGTAATATCCTTCTAGAATTTTGCATCTTTTTTAAAAATAAATAAATAAATAATGTGGTTGCATAATAATCTTTATCATCCACTATTCCATATTAGCAATATAATACTAGCTACTAATCTTATTTTGTGTATGCATATTAGTAGTATGTATTACTCTCCCGTCTTTGGTTATTAGTCTCATTTAGGGTGGACACAAGACCCAAGAATGCATAAGATATGTAGTTGTAATCAATTTTAAAGATAAATAGTTAATTATTTTTTGCCAATATTGAAAATAATGAGACTAATACGTTAGACATACGAAAATGACATCAAATAATTAGACTAATATCAAGGGACAAATGTAGTACTATTAAGCATCTTTCGTTAACAATCGTAAGACATGAAAAGATCGATGGTTCAGATTAACTAGTTTCTAAATTATTTTGTATACAAATTATTGTTTTTCTCATTAGTGCCAAATATTATTGGATGTTAAAAATATGTGGACAACAATAATGTCTCATCAGTTGAAGATGATTACACCAATGTATACGTTAAAGAATGATAAGTTGAAACTTATGGTTTTTTAATCATGATCAACTGATAATTAAATTAGGCTTCACGATTAAATTTAATTTTTTTTTTTTTTATTTATTTAGAAAGAGATATTTTTTTATTTTTTTTGTTGTTAAATTACTAATTAATGTTGTCTAATTCTAATAATTCATAGTATACTAGTACTACTACTCCCTCCGTCCCAGTTCACTTGTCCTCTTTCTTTCGGCACGAGATTTTATGCGTAGTGTTAAATTGAAAAAGTAAGGGGTCCACATCAAAAAGTAAGTGTTAATTTTTGCCTTTTAAGGAAAGAGGACAAGTGAAGTGGGACGGACGAAAATAGTATTGAGGACAAGTGAAGTGAGACGGAGGGAGTACAATTTAAGAATACTTTAAAATCAAGAGAAAAAAAGTTGGCCATCACCCAAAAAAATTAGGATAATTAATTTCTTGTACATTTTAATAGTGACCACCCACATAGAAAAAAGAGATAAATAGAATAAGATGAAGCAATTAAGCTATGAATTGTGTGATTTGTAGTAGCCTCATAAACTATTAACTCCCTAATCTAAATCATTAATTAATATATAACCATATTATTCTAAATTTTGGTCCCTCACATCACACCTCAACAATGAACAAACCCCACTCCATCATTAACAGTTTCTACTTATTTTCTATATTAATAAATGTAGTAAAATGATTAATTAACTAACTTTTTATAGAAAAAATGAAATTAATATGGAATTTCTATATCCAAAAATATTAGAATTCATATAATTAATATGTCATGTGCTCCATCCGTCTCATGTGAATCCGTCTCATTTGAGTTATTCGAATAATAAATTTGATTTCATTAAAATTAGTTCTATTGAATTAAACTATTTTACATATTACAAAAAACTTCTCATATGTGTAATTCTTCGTACAAAAGCAATTAATTAAGCCAATAGTAAATTATTAATTGCTAATGCAGATTAACATTGAATTTTGTGCATAATTATGCACGCGTGCGTCAACGCACGTGTAAAGCTTTTGTTGGCCAATGAAATTAAGTACAATTACAACGATTACCCTTTCACACACGATGAAGATGCATCAAAACCCTCATAATTCCCCTAACTAATTATGCAGCTACACACTTAGGTAAACTAATGAATTAAATATAGTTTGTAAATACTCCCCCCGTCCCACTTAATTAGTCATAGTGGAATATCATATGCCTCACATATGAGTATCCAATGGGATTAATTAAGTGGGACAGAGGGAGTAATGATTTTCTATAAAGTTACAAACATCTAAACAAAAATTAAATCACTTTTGGAACAAAAATTAAAAGAAAAAATTGATTTGTTATACCCCTCCACCCTATTCTATTTAACGAGCTTCGCATATACATAGGTCTATATATAAAATAATAGAAACGTGTCGAATAGAACGAGATGAAAAAGTGGCATTAATTAGTACTGCAAATTTTGGTAGAGAAAATTCATTAGAAGAATGGTAGACCTTGTAATATTTAGCCCATTCAATCATCACCTCCACTAGTCATATTATGAGAAGTGGACTTTGATCAAATTCAATATGCATGAAAATGACTACACCTAACTAATTATTCTACGCAGTTCTTCAAATCAATTCATTCTCACAAATATCAAATCTTGACTTTTCACATCTACATGCCCCAACTATCATGGACTCGAACTTAAGACCTTCGTTTTCATGCATTAACCCGTACCGTTAGGCCAACCTACGCATACAGTTTGGTCGGCCACTCTGTTTAAGTTTTTGGGTTGAACAGTCCTTGTACATGAGCAAAATTAGCACTTAGTAGTATTTCAAACCTATTCCAAACTACTATGTAAAGGAAACCAACCACAAAAGGCTAACGATACTCTTACAAGCCTCATAAAGGCCGATACAACATTTGAATTTCCCTCCATGAACTGTCTCAAAGTTGAAAGTGTCATGTTTTACTAGGATTGACAAAAGTAAAATTTTATCGTTTACCGTCTCAAAGTTCCTTTTCCTCCTCAGTATCTAGGCCCAGAAGCTTCGCGAGTTCTCCATTTTCATATGCCTCAACTGTATCTGCAACCAATTCCCATGTTCTTGTTACAGAAGATGTGATGGTTGTGGATGAAGAAGATACTGAATTCTGAAAGAGAGAGAAGAGTTTACCATCGGAGCCTCCAAGATGTTTCCCATTTATGAAAACCTGGGGTACAGTTCGCCTCCCAACAATCTCACTCAAAGCATCTTGAATTCTCCCACCATCCTCTGCAAATTGAAACCGTAAGTGACAATGCAATGCATGAAGGGACTTGAAATGGTTTAACATCCGGAAGTGAGAGCTTTTGATATCTATACTTTGGCATACTTTTACATCCAGCACAGACAGCTTTTTATCTTACTATTTATAAAGAGGAAGCATGTTCAGTCGAAAGAGTGAGAAAAAAGAGTATGGAAATGGAATTATGATCGTTTTTTGTAAGTAAAATCTGCCATTAGTAAAATTACCAAATTCTGTGTTATCAACATTCAGATCTAGAATTCAAATAAATAGGGAGCTTGTGAACAAGAAACCTCTCTCGTCAAGTTCAACAACAAATGGCTCCTGATTCAGCTCCTTGAAGACGCCTTTGGCCCTTCTACAGTATCTACATAGCAATGACAAAAATGTATAGCATTAACATATTAATGCTATAAATTGATGGATAACAGGTCAACTGAAAAATGTTCTCCTCCAATTATTGTTCTTCTTTTTCTTTTTTTCTTCATTGAAGAATTTTCCCTCAGTTTTTGAAAGGTGTTTAATCTCAGTAACAACAATGCACTAGGCAGAATAGAACGATCTGATTCAGATGCCCCTGAGTAACCTACTTTCACTGATTATTACATGGGAATATGGTATTACATCAAATACATCTCAGGGCAAATCAACCTAACTTCAGCAGGTGTTAGAAAACAAGGGGTTTCAAATCCATGATTCCTCATGTAAAGATAAATTACCATCACACCATTCAACCCACACCCACAAGAAACCTTGAGAAGGACACATTGGTTAGTGATCCCGAACGATGACCCGATAAAACCACAGAATCATGCACAGTGAGGCATATGATAACTACTAAGATTCAAATGCCATCCCTCTTTTACGAGTAGCTTCCCTACAAATTCTGCCGATCCCACCGAAATAATTTGCACTACTCAAATGCGGTTCTAAACTTTCATCACATAACACTGGCTAGGCTAGCAAAGCTTCCACACAGCTCACTGCCTAATTTCCCAATTGGAGTGAGCAAAACAATAGCAGAGTTTAAACTGATTTCAGCTAGCAAGTTTCATAAATTAACAATCTAGCAACACTCATACTTAAGGGGGGGGAAAACAGAAATCAAATGAAGGATTATAATCAGTGTCTCGGCACTACTTCAGCCAAAGGAAACCTTCCATTTCCACAAACATGAATTCTCGAGAGCAAAAACAGTTCTACAATCAACACTACCAGTAACAGATTGCTAAACTCCATCCATATTCAAAATCCAAACATCAAAAGTCAACTCGAGCTGGATTTCATTTAAACGATAACCAAAGATCCCCAAAATTATCAGTAACAACAATAATACCTAAAATAACAATTAACGAAATCCAGAAAAGTAAAAAAGGAGAGGAATAGAGCGTACGGGCAGTATGATTTGGAGAAGATAACAATGGAGTGAGAAGAAATGGTCTTCTTCACAAAAGCAGACGGTGATTTGGGCTTCGCTTCGACGGCGGTGCAATACGACGCCGTCAAAACCGCAGCCATCAATGCGATCACCGAAACGTACTGCAGCGGCGACGCCGCATACCTCGAGGTTGCAGAAGGCGCCGCCATTTTCGAGCTATCGATTGAATTTCGGAGCTCTTTGCAAAATCCTCTGCGTTTTTGTTTCCCCCCTTTTCAGTAAACCTTTTTATTTCTTCGTTTTTTTCCCCCTTTGAATAGTCTTTATTTTCCGATTTTCTTTAAAAATAATTTCTACCTTCGTCTCATTTCACTTGATTCTTTCCTAATCGAGACGTTCCGTTTCAATTGGATTTTATTTTCAATATGAAGCCCTTAATTTTCACTTTTAATAGTACGTCTAAAATCTTGTACCCAATTAAAACAAACCAATTGATATGAGACAGAGAGATTATTTTGTTTACAGGAAAGTCTAAAAAAATCATAAATTTTGTTATTTTTTGCTCAAATAATATCACAATGTACAATCATTATTTGTAATATACTTATTCCAAATATCTCTACCAAATTGATTTCATAATTGATACTCCCTCCGTCTCGTGGCATTAGTCCCATTTGGATATGACACAGTAATCAAGGCATGCAGAGATAAAGGGGTTTTAAAAGGTGTTTTTGTGTGTTAAATTATTTCCTTTTAAGGAAATAAGACTAATAAATGAGACAAACAAAAAAGAAAAGTGAGACTAATGCCACAGGACAAAGAGAGTAATAGGATTTAGATTAGGGCCCATTAAGCAAGAAGTTATTAGTAGTAATAGCGAAGTGACCAATTGATAAAATTCAAACTTTGGCCCACTAATGAAAAATTCCAAATAACCAACCATGCATAAGACCCCTCCATATTCAACCCTTCTTTGAAGCTTATTTTGATCTTGATCCATCACATCACATACTTTGCTACATAGTGTTTATTACAACAATAATATAACTCTAATCACATGACCTAGTTATACATGATGTTGTAACACTCGAACGGAAGGTCGAACCAGCGTAACTTTCGATTTCAGTCCGACGTCAGTTCAATGAGTTGATTTAACTCAAATTTGTCAAACCGATTTCATAATGACGAATCGTAATTGATTTTCAGTTCAACCGGTTCGATCGACATAGTTGAGAGTTGCATCAATATGACCAAACATATATAACATGTTTTGGATCGTATAGTCCCTAGAAAAGCGCCATGTTTTCGATCAAAGTGGACGCCACAACAGTGTCAAGAAAGCTACAACTACTCAACATGTAAGAAACCTACTCCACGGTTTTAAGCATCAAAATCATGTCTCACATTTTCCCCCACTGTGCATCACTACCCTTTCACACCATCTCTCTATCATCTTCTTCATCTCACCCCCCCCCTCTCTCTCTCTCTCTCTCTCTAAAGAAGCTTCTCCTCCAACTCCTCTTTGTATGACTATAATAGTAGTGTGGTAGATTAGATATTAGATCCATTCTGTTAGTGTTAGATGCCTTTTGTCTTCTTCTTTGTATTCTCTCTCTCCCACCTTTTCATAGAATCTCTCCCTCTCTCTCTCATCCTATGGCTCTCATTTTCCTCATTCTTTCAGCTCATTCTTTACTCACAGCAGCACAGAGTGTGAATTCGAGTAGTACAGCCAACTCGACGGTAGCGCCGCCGCCGCCAGCGGCGGCGGCGTTCAAGCCGGGGATAGCGGCGATTGTGGGGATACTAACCACTATCTTTTCTATAACGTTCTTGATTCTACTGTACGTGAAGCACTGCAAGAGGAGTGCGTACGCGAATGCTTCTAGAAGCTACTACTACCCGCCGGCGAGGAGGGACTCCGGCATCAACCGGAAGGTGATCACGTCGCTGCCGATGTTCCGGTTCTCGTCGCTGCGGGGGCAGAAGGAGGGGCTGGAGTGCGCCGTCTGCCTCAACCGGTTCGAGGCGGAGGAGGTGCTCCGCCTCCTCCCCAAATGCAAGCACGCCTTCCACGTCGAGTGCGTCGACACCTGGCTGGAGGCGCACTCCACCTGCCCCCTCTGCCGCTACCGCGTCGACCCGGAGGACGTCCTACTCCTCGTCGACGGCCTCACCACTCCCCGCACCAGCGGCTGCGCCGCCGCCGCCGCCGCCGCCGCCAGGGTGTCGGGGCGGCACTCCTCCGCCGGGGAGAGAGGAGGCGGCGGCAGCGCGCTGGAGATCATCGCGGAGAAGGGGAGAGTTTCGCTCGACAGCTGGTATTCACGGCGGAAGCCTGGGAGGAAAGACGGGCAGCTGCCTGTGCAGGTGGACAAGAGGCGGGTGGAGCACCGGATCATAATATCCGGCGGCGGCGGGGGTGAAGAGGAGGAGGCGGCGCGGCGGTGGAGCGACGTGCAGGCGGCGGAGCTGCTGTACCTGGGATCGGAGATGCTGTTAGGGGAGGAGAGGGGCGTAATAAATGGGAGAAGCGTGTCGGAGATAACAGGGGTGAGTAGGTACGGGGGCAATAATGGAGGAGGAGGGAAGGAGGAGAGAGAGAGAGAGGAGGAGAGGGTTGTGAAGAGGTGGTTGGCCTGGATTTCACAATCCCAACACCACCACCACCAGAATCCAGCTGTACACTCTTCTTCTCCCTCTCCCTCTCCCATTGTTCATTAGGAAGAAAAAAAACAGAAAACCCAGAATTTAATACACTCTGTTTTCTTCTTTTGATGCTGATTAGTGATTACACATCCATATCCATTCATTGCATTTGCATGCATAACAAACATTATCCATTGGCGGCATTAAAGACAGTTAGGTACCCAATCAATTCTCTCTCTCTCTCTCTCTACAACACTTCTTACCATGCAGTTAAATTTCATAACCAACACAGAAAAATCAATAAAAAGGGAAAAGAAAAGGGGGGGACAGAGTTATGTAATTCCGAATTTATATTCAATCTCAAGGGAGACTATACGCGCTGATTTTAAGAGCTTTTTGTTCGTATTCGTAGCAATAATGCGTGAACAAGAATGCAATGAATAATATAGTATTTATCAAAGTTATTCGAACCACGTACTTTATAGTTTCGATGCACACGCATGTATAGGAACAGTGTAGGATGCATTGCAAACATGAAACTAATAAACAAATCTTTTGTTTTCAATGGATTGATTATATATAGTACTATTATGCAACATACATCCCACTTCTTGAAAGTTCCAATATCTTTGCTGTTTCTGTAACTACTAAAAAGGTGGGAAACAGCTTCCACACTCCAATTCTACCTCCGACCTTTACGAGACGTTACGATTTCATTTTTGGACCACAAAACACATCTTTCTCAATTCCCTTGCTGAAAAGTGAATGCAACACCTGGAATGGGACGGGACGGGACGGAACGAGTAATAAAAATAAAACCAAAATAACGGAAGGAAAATGAAGACGACAAAATGGCAAAAGTCCCTATCAAGCCGGCTGTAGCATTTAGTGGGCTTGGCTACCATCTGACAATCACCTGTTCAAATCATTAGCAAGAAGCAATAAAACAGGGCTGGGATTTAATGGGGAGGAAGAAAAGGAGGCTGTTACCTTTCCACCACAAAAAGAAGCTTCATATTTACTCACCAAAGATTCATCTTAATAAATCTCTCCTGCTCAGTCCAATGCACACACAAAATATGAAACAGATAGTTCATAGTTGTCCACACTCACTATATTATATATATATATATATATCTATGCACATATCTTATCATAATGTACATCGCAAGAAAGACTAATAGTACAGAGGAGTCGAAGCTGCTTTGCTTCGACATTAACAATCCCGCCCAAATATGCACACTCATTCATTACCCGAAGTGCCGACAATTTGAGAGCATTCTTCAGTTAGTGATAGTTCAGCTTCAGTGGTCCAGCCGAGGTTTCTTCAAGGCTCACTTTTTGTCCGTGGTTATCCCAACAACGACGTTGCTTACCTAAACATTATTAGATATTTTTAGAGATACTTAATTGGATCAAAGAGGGTTGAATGGCGATAAAAATACATATGACAAACAATAGATCTACCAGTTTTCCACTCTTGTCTAGGGACATCGGATTTTCCACGACAACAGTTTGGCTCTGAGGATTGGGTAATGGCTGCGTTAAACCATAATTTGGAAAGATAAGATGAAGTGTTACGTAGATGAAAGTTAATACGTACAATCACAATAATCATCTCTCAAGTTCCAGGAAGACATGATCAGATATGAAGACTCACAGTTGAACCAGAAGGGAACGGTGCTGGAGAGGGAGGCCCAACTGGCCTATGCATGGGAAGTGGGACCCTAACATTTCCCATCTGCCAGTATGAATCAGGGAGATAATATCAGTACAAATAAGGACTGACACTAAGTGGTCCAAAATATGATCCCCAACGGAATGCTTATATATACAAGTAGGTGCATTGGATGAATTTGGGTATAAACTAGGACATGAATGAGTCTGAGGAGCCTCAGACTTCTAATAACGAATAACTAAACATGTACTTACGTTGACATTTGTAATATATTGACAAACAGCACATTTGACTGATGGAGCACCATACGGATACATGAGGGTTGTGTGACAGTTTCCACAGTTGATGTGGGCGATATTAGGTGCTAGCAAGATGAGAAGCAGAACCCAAATAAATATATAAGAAAAGGCTATATCATGATATTCAGAAAGAAGTGCAATTAGACTTGAGATGTTGAGGTAGAGGCACAATCTTGTAAAAGTTATTATCAGTCTCAAGTGGAAGAATCAAGTTACATAACATGCACACACCATAAATAACATATATGACTGCAACCATGCAGGGTAAAATAAAAACAATCATCAATAAGCTATGCCAAAAAATCATACAAATATTTAGTCATTTAGTGTTTGATTGAACATCCTACAATACAATTCCAAGGCTACGTGTACGATCATACCAGGATATAAGTTCCAATAACTAATTGAAAGAGTTTATATTGAAAAGACTCTATTGAAGCACAGAAGGTAAATATCTAATACCAAATAATCAGTAACTTTATGATCAGCAAGTGCAAGTACATCAAGATGTAACATTCATAGAGAATATTATAGAGTCACAAGTCAGACAACGGTCACTAAAAAACATGACAGTGACATATTTCCAAAAATTTATTAACCTGGTGCAAGGTTTACTGTGTGACAACAGGAGCATCTCACACTTGTAGCACCCCGGGTATACATCAACAACGTACGGCAGCCTCCACAGATCAGTTGGGCCATTTCCATACCTGAGCATGAGTTAGGTTTGAGTAGCAAAAACCACAATGAATATCCAAATTTAAAACACGACATAGTAAAGTTCATCACTAAAATAAAGTAGTACATCAAAACCATTATTGATTACCAGAATAATAGACACATAACACAATCTAAGCATTGCACGTGTTACCAAAATGTTATATGACGATAAACAGAGAAGAAATGAATCATAGCATGTTCTGTTGCTGATCTAATATCAAACATGCAGCTGAATAAAATACACGGTTTGTAGCATGCAATGAATGTCTCATACCCAAGACCAATAGGAAACTCAGCCTCTCAACATGAGATCCAGAACAAAATCAAATGGAAAGAGAAAAGTCCAAGCTAGTGCTGGATATTTGAACTTATGACACCAATCTAAGACACTGATACTTCCAACATATCCGTTTACATGTTCACATTCATGCAAGGCACTTTTCGAAACTAAGGAATATGTAGTAAGGATAAAAGAGCTGTCATCAGGTAGACTTGAAGTCACAAGAAAGCTACAACATCTCGACCAAGTGAAAGGACAAAGGTTAAGATGTTCCACTATGATCTTATTGTTGTGATAGCTAACTAACTAGAGACATGTCAAACAAACAAATGCCCAAAGACCAGGTGTCAAGGCAGGATAAACGATACAAATGCTATCACGTATGTCATGTATATCTATAGGGAATGCCATACTTCCCATGATGCCAAGTAACTGGAACCTTCGTGAGCAAGATGCACTCCAATATACAGTCAAACATTACGTAGATATAACAATCAATGAAAAAACCAAGTGGTAACATCATTTATTAGCAGAAATCATCTCTCAAATTTGACTCTAGAACACACAGCACCGACAACTTACATATACTTGAACAGTTACACCAAAATCCATTCAGAGATTCACGCACCCAGAAGCTGTTCGCAAATCGTCAAATCCAAACACATCATAATTCGATAGACTGAAAATCAATTCACAGCTACCGTGTTCAGTTATCACCATCCTTATTCATTACCCAGTTTCTTCAACCCACCCACTCCTCACACACACCAAAAACAGAAACGGATACTAAATCGGGGACTCGAGAAACAAACCTGGAGGCGGAATGGTGGTGACGGAATTACACAAGGCGCAACACACATTGGTCGCTCCACTCGGGTACATGAGGAGACTCCTGCACCCACTGCACACTACCTGGCTCTGCATTCCTCCTCTCACACTACTAAATCTTCAAACTACTTCATCACGAAAACGTCGAATCAGAAGCTCTCTACACAGAAATCAGAAACCAAAACAAGTAAAAAATACCGGAGCTACAACACTCACCAGAAATAGAATTCAGAGCAGAATCGTCGACGAATTGGGGGCGATGGATGCACAATTCATCGGCGATGGGGGGGGGGGGGGGGGGGGGGGGGGGGGGGGAACTAGGGCAGTGAAGGGAATCGGAATCCAATCGGAAATTCAATTAGGAAAGGAAGGAAGGAGCTGGCATATGCCTTCACATTTTACTTTCAACTTTTTCTGAATGGTCCTTTCATTATTATTTTATTTTTTCCCCAAATTTATTACTATTAATTTTTAATTATTTATAGTTATATTTATATACTACACGAAATCTCTTTAAAAAATTCAAATTCAATCTCTTAGTAAAAAAATGGCAATGGCGGGCCATATTTGGTAATTATTTTCATTTATATAACGAAATCTATTTTAAAATCCATCGTTACAATTACGACGTCAAAAAGAACCGACTAGAACGATGGTAGACAAAACGTTAGATTTCGAGTTCAAAGCCCACATAGATAATCAGATTCTCTACATAATTAGGCAAAAGCAACAAGAGAGTTGAAAATCAAATAGGAGCAAGGGTGTGAATGAAGTGATGAGCAATCCTGTAGGAGCAAGAGCCTGCCTCCCTCAAGATTGAATCCTTGAACTGAGCAAGAACCTCGAAAACTCCACCATGAAACCAGTAGATCATGAGCTTCCCAGGAACAGTGAACAGCAGCAATGAATCTTCATCCCTTTCTCCCAAAACCATGGACAGCAGGTTGACACGGCTGATGCCGATTCCCTCGTCCAAAATCGGGTTCATGTTGATCTCGCACTTTTTTGTCCATCCACTCTCGACCTCCCTCGTCTCGTGAATGTGCAAGACGTTCGTCTGCCCCCTCGAGAAGAAGAACAGAGATCCATTGGATTCCATTGTGGAGTTCCTCCGTCCTTCGTAGGAATAGGTACAGTAGTAGGTACCCTTTGTTCCAGAACGAAGCCGAGGGAGGGGAGGAATCTTGGAGAGGCCCTCATTGAGTGTGAAACGAGACGAGGACGAGGTAAACCTCAGAAAGTGGATTCCGCCATTGAAGTAAATCCCATCATGGAAGATAGCCTTTCGTACAAGGCGCTCGCCTCCTAGCTTCCATTTGTGAGCCTCGGAGTCGTACAAATGGACAAGGGTGTGAATTTTAGTATTCTCGAAGCAAACAACTGTGTAATGAGCCGACATAGATGGGTCGAAGATGAGATAAACGCCTGCGGTGGTTTTAAAAGGTAGAGGAGACAAGTCCCTTGCCTGCAAAGTGGTCGGATTGTAGACGTAGTAGTAATTGCGGCCGCTTGAAGACTTTCTGCACCTCAGCAGCAACAGGCCATTGCATGCTTGCACAATATCCACTTCGAGGAATCCAAGATTGAACTCAACTGCAATGAGTTTGGGAGCCGTAGCACTACAAACATGATATGTTGTTCTGCTGCTGTGGCTGAAGATGAAGTCGTGCTGCATCCCCCGGGGCCAGCGGAGGGTGTGGCGGTGGCAGAAGAAAGGGGACGAGATAAGCGAACGCCACTTTTTCGCCACGGCTTTGAACTTGACAAGAGGTTTTGCAGGCAAGTGTAGGAGGATTTCAGTCAACAAATCCTCATTGCCTTCCACCATAGCTGCTGATGATGAATATCTTTCGGAAGGACTCATTTTCTTTCTAGATGATGAGGAACAGATTTCACTCATTTTTTGGCTCACAACAACCGATTTATCGAAGAGAACTTCTGCAACTAACATCAAAATCACCAGATTTATAAAATGAATTCAAGGAAAATTTAAAAAAAATAATAATAATAATGAGTCTCGATTCTTCCACTCTGACCTTAGATGCTTCAAACTCAAAAAAATAGCAAAAATTCGGAAGAAATTCATAATCTTCAACATTATACCTAAAACACATTTATGTGAAACATGAAGCTTAATCAAGGTAGGGTTCGTAAGTGGAAGAACATTTCAATTTCTGTCAACACCGAGAAATGTAAGCAAAAATCAATAGATGAAACACACTCTACATCCTTCATCTTTTCACAGGGAAAGCATGAATATACAAAAATGAAGTAATATAACCAGTCAAAATTTCAATCATTGAAGGCAAAATTGAATGTACACTCCATTAATTACTTGCATGAATCTATTTCCCACCGAATCAATCAAACTAACCACGGCGTACCGAGGCACGGCGGCGGAGGTCGGAGGCGCCGGCGGAAGTGGCGGCGGAGAGATACCGAGCGGGGGCGGCGACGAGGTACTTGAACTTCTTCCCCTTCCTCTAAGTTGGTAGGTGTGAAAGTGAAGCGACGAACTCTTGACTATTTCTATATTTAACTTCTTCTTTTTTTACGGATTTTAATTGGGCTTAATTGGGCTCGAATAGCTGGAGTATAATAACTGTAGCCTCAGCGATCAGCCCAATACAGATATTTACGTTTTTATAGTGTAATGATCATCGACAAATCCTCTTATTGATTATCAACGAGACGAATATAGTAATGACATTCGTAGCTAGTAAATAATAATGTATGCATATACATGCAAGAAGCAGATAATAATGGTGAGCGCTGGCGGTGGAGGAGTTAGCGTAGGATTTATCAGAGATGGAGAAATTAGAGGACGAGAGAGAAATAAACGCATAAAAAAAAAAAAAATTACTTTCCCGGTTCCGTTTATAACAAATCATTTCTTTGAACACGAACACGATAGTGAACCCCGGTAACTTCAATCACTAGTAGTTTTTTTAGATTTGGGGTTCAAATTTAGATGATACTAGTAGTTATAACTTATAAGCCCACAAAAATTATGTTCCTTCGGACTCATTTTGATTGACGCGTTTCATTAATTATTTTATATTTCACGTATATTCAACGATCCGTCAACTGAAATGGGAAAAAAGGGTTCGTATCGACCTCACAGTTTTTCATCCATCCGCTCTCGTCCTCCCTCGTCTCGTGAACGTGCAAGACGTTCGTCTCCTCCCTCGAAAGTAAGAATAGGACTCCATTGGATTCCAACGCACATTGTAATAAGCATTGAATCTCCCCTTTCTTCCATAAGAGATACTAAAATAAACACAAAACAAGAAAATAATCTCTACATAGTTATGAAAGATATTATGCTCTATAGGGAGGAGCCGGTGGAAGTGGCGTGGCGGCGGATGGTGGCTGCGGAGAGTACCGGCGAACTTTTACATGAAACAAGAGATAAATCAAACAGGAGCAAGCCTCTGGATGAAGTGATCGGCATTTCGTAGCGAAGATGGCCCCTCGTTGTTGTCGTCGCGAAACGCCGTAAAGTCAGCAAGAAGCTCAAAAACAACACCATGAAGCCTATATGATATCAACTCCCCACCCCGGAACACCAACATGTCTTATTCATTCTCCACAATCACACACAGCAAATTATTATTAATGTCGAATCCCCTGTCCAAAAACAGCTTCATATCTACCTCGTACTTGTTGGACCATCCATTCTCAACCTCCTAAAGCCGTGAGCAAGAACTGGCGCTCGCTTATCTCCGCCTCGTCCTTCTGCCGCCGCCACACCCTCCACCACCGCCGCCGCCTCCCTGAGATGCAGCACGCCATCATCTTTAGCAGCGGCAGACAAACATATCATGTTTGCAGTTTTCCGGTCCCTAGATTCTTCGCATTTCAGTTTGATCTCGGTTTCCCTAATTAAGGTGGAAGTTCTGCAATCATGCAATGGCCTATTGCTGCTGAGGTGCAGAAGATCTTCAAGCGGGCGCAATCACTACTATGTTTTCAATCCGACCACGAAGCAGCAAAGGGACTTGTCTCCTTTACCTTTTACAACCGTCGCAGGCATTTATCTGATCTTCGATCCATCTACGTCGCCTCATTACACAGTTGTATGCTTAGTGTTTACCAAAACTTGCACCCGTGTTTACTTGTACGGTTCGGAGATTCATGAATGGAAGCTTCAACCCAAACGCATTCCCAAAGGCACGATCTTCTACGATGGCGTCTACTTCAATGGTGGAATCTACTTTTTCAGATTCTCTACATCCTCGTACCGTTTCACCCTTGAGGATAATCTCACCAACATTCCTTCTCTTCCCCGGATTCGTTCTTGTGGAAGAGAGAGGAGCTATGTTCATCCCTATAGAGGACGGAGGAACTATCCGATGGAATCCAATGGAGTTATATTCTTCTTTTCGATGAAGGAGACAAACGTGTTAGATGTGTATAAGATGAAGGAGGTTGAGAGTGGAGTATTATAATATTACGATGGAATCCCCTGTCCAAAAACGGCTTCATATCTACCTCGTACTTGTTGGACCATCGACTCTCAACCTCCTTCATCTTATACACATCTAACACGTTTGTCTCCTTCCTCGAAAAGAAGAATATAGCTCCATTGGATTCCATCGGATAGTTCCTCCGTCCTCTATAGGGATGAACATAGCTCCTCTCTCTTTCACACGAACGAATCCGGGGAAGAGAAGGAATGTTGGTGAGATTATCCTCAAGGGTGAAACGGTACGAGGATGTAGAGAATCTGAAAAAGTAAATTCCACCGTTGAAGTAGACGCCATCGTAGAAGATCGTGCCTTTGGGAATGCGTTTGGGTTGAAGCTTCCATTCATGAATCTCCGAACCGTACAAGTAAACACGGGTGCAAGTTTTGGTAAACACTAAGCATACAACTGTGTAATGAGGCGACGTAGATGGATCGAAGATCAGATAAATGCCTGCGACGGTTGTAAAAGGTAAAGGAGACAAGTCCCTTTGCTGCTTCGTGGTCGGATTGAAAACATAGTAGTGATTGCGCCCGCTTGAAGATCTTCTGCACCTCTGCAGCAATAGGCCATTGCATGATTGCAGAACTTCCACCTTAGGGAAACCGAGATCAAACTGAAATGCGAAGAATCTAGGGACCGGAAAACTGCAAACATGATATGTTTGTCTGCCGCTGCTAAAGATGACGGCGTGCTGCATCTCAGGGAGGCGACGACGGTGGTGGAGGGTGTGGCGGCGGCAGAAGGACGAGGCGGAGATAAGCGAGCGCCAATTCTTGCTCACGGCTTTGAATTTGAGAAGGGGTTTCGCAGGCAAGAATAAGAGAAGTTCAATCAGTAAATCCTCATTGCCTCTGATGATAGCTGCTGAAGCTGATGATGATCTTTTGGAAGAAGCCATTTTCTTTCTTTCTTTTTGCTCAAGTGCTTGAATTTTTCATGGTGATGAGCTACAATTCATAAAAGAGAATTTCTGCAATTGAAAGAATCATGAACGCAAGCAAATCAACATCTCAATTCTTCAACTTAGAACCCTAAATGCTAGAAAACTCAACAAAATTGCAGTCGACATTTTCTACATTCGCATTTCTACTCCCTCCGTCCCCCCTTCCCCTTTCCTTTCTGACGTTACGTTTTCCTTTTTGATATGTCTCGCATAAGACTTTACGTTTCCATTGCACATGCATTCTTCATTTTAACACATAAACCTACCCTTTTTTAATTTTCGTGCCCCAAGACGAAGGGATTACATATTTACGTGAAGCACTCCCTCTGTCCCACCCTAATTGTTCATGTTTCCTTATTCGATTGTTTCATTTAATTGTCCACTTATCTGAAATGGAAAAATTACACTCTTACGACTAATATAATATAAAATCCCAGATCTCTTCCTACACTAGTTATTGTGTCATTTTCCTAATGAACAATTAGCATGGGACGGAGGGATATGACCCTAGCTCATTAGGGGAGGGTTTAATATATAAATTGAAAGGATTCACTCCCAAAATTCAATAATTTCATCAGTTATATGAACATTTTTATGAAAAACTACATGCTATACACCCCTTTTCTTATTTCAAACAGTTAGCTCTAAATCATGCAGGAAGGGATAAAATAAATAGAATGAACTATAATTACAAGCAAAATTAATTAAAATGGATAGATCCTCCATTACCTGCATGAAGCTCATGAAGCCATGGCTCGGACGGCGGCGGAGTAGGGCAATTAAACTAAATTAACTGAGGCGTCGGACGGCAGCGGCGGAGGAGTAGGTGGAAGGGGCGGAGGAGGAGAGTAGTGAAGGGTACGGTAGAGACTATCGAGATATTCGAACCTTTGATTTCCTCTTATTTTAAATATTGACTGAAAGTAATTTAATGCTTTTAGGTGAAGGTGAAGCGACGAACTTCAATTTAATTTGATCAAGGTTGGGTTCCGATTTTTTTTTTTTTTTTTTTTTTTTTTTTTTTTTTTTTTTTTTTTGTGATCGGGCAAATGTTAGTTGTTAGATTAGATGTTAGTACGCCAAGTATCCAATAACTCCTAGAATATCTCCAAGCCCACCTTATATCTCCCAAATTCGCTTCCACAAGGGATCGAACCCGGGTCACTCCTTCAAGGGAGGAGCCCGGTGGCCAGGTGCGCTAAGACACCTGGTTTTTTTTATTCTTTTATTATTTGCATCAGGTTGTATCTATTGCAAATTATAAGTACCGTAATAAACAAATTAGATGCAAACATGTACTCCCTCCGTCACTTCTAAGACGTTACATATTCGTTTTTGGTACGTCCCACGAATGATGTTACGTTCCTTATTTGATAAAAAATTATTGAAGAAAAAACATTTTTTGCATATCCACTTTTCACTCTAACACACAAATCCACCATTTCTTAATTTACGTGCCCAAAAACAAAGATAACGTCTTAGAAGGGACGGAGGGAGTACTAATTTTAATAGATTGTATCCTATGTTATTTCCTTCGTCTCAAACATATTTCTTGTTAGGCCACTGTCCTATACAAGACGACATATCTAATACCTATTCTTTATAGGTTGCCATCTCACTTAAGATGATACAATTTTCTTTTTTGGTACCTTTTTTTTTTACACTAAACCTAGGCATATATAATTATCGAACAATTCAAATATTAACTCTTTGAATTTTATGGTAAATTACATAAAACTACCTTGTGTTTTAGGTATAACAAACACTAAACACCCCTATGTTTTTTATTTTCCATAAAACACTCACATGTTTTAAAAAACTAACCCAAACCGTGAGCATCTATCGTCTTCTAGCCCTCTCATCTTTTTTAATTCTTTTAATCAGGCAAACACAACTCATACATCCACACACGCACCCGGCCTTCTCTTGAATCAAAGGGGAAGAGTTTTACTAACTAGACTGCGCTCAACAAAAACAAAAAAATTAAATCGAAGGGGAAGAGTCTTACCAATTGACTGATTGCGCTCAACAATATTTTTTTTTTAAAAAGAGATGAGAATTAAACCGGAGCAAGAGTCTCTATGAAGTGATGGCGCCCTATCCAAGAACACCGATCGAAATCCTCAACACCACCATCTCGAAACCTATAAATCTTAACCTTACAACGCCACCGGAACACCAACACAGAGTCTTCTTCCTCTTCCGCCCTAACTAAACCCTCAAAATATATACCGCCGCAGTCTCCCCCGCCGCACTTGGCCATTATCGGGTTCATATCGAGCTCGTACCTCTTCCGCCACCTCATCTCCTCCTCCTTCATCTCGCACACGATCAGCACATTACTCCCCTCCTTATTCCAGTACAAAGTCAAAGACCACAGAGCTCCATTCGATGCCAAAACGCAGTTCCTCTGCCTCCCCGGACGCCGGTGCTGCGGAATGTTCGGAATCTTGGTCAGGCTGCCGTCGGGCGTGAAGAGACACGAAGAGCGGGGCCTCGGGAAACAGATGCCGCCGTTGAAGTAGAAGCCGCCGCGACGGTTGCAGCTCACCCCCATCTCCAAACCCTCACCTACTACAAGCTTCCATTCACGGGTCTCGGACTTGTAGAGGTAGACTTGGTTGCCCTTTTTAGTCTTGTTTGAGAAGCAAACGACGTCGTAATGCGACGACACGTTCGGATCGAAGAGTAGGAAAAGGCCGGCGAAGCGCTTGAGTTTGTAGGGTGGAGGGGGCAGCTCCGTTTCCTGCATTGTGGTTGGATTGAGCACGTGGTACCGGCATTTTTCGAAACTTCTCAGTTCTCCATTTTTGTTCAGCAGTAGCAGTCCGTTGCACGATTGCAGTACGAGGACGGAGATGGAGGGAAGTCCGGAACGGGTTTGGATTGGGTATATTTTAGGGATTGTGGGATTACAGAGGCGGTAGAAAACCGATCCTCCGCCGCTGCCGAGGAGTAGGGTTTGAGTATGGCGGCGGCTGAGGGGGTGGTGGAGGGTGTGGCGGAGGCAGAAGAGAGGGTCGGAGGTGAGGGAGCGCCACCGCTTGTTCACCGTTTTGAACTTGATGATGGATTTTGCCGGCAAGTATAAGAGGATCTCGAGCAACAAATCGTCGTTGCCTTCGATGACGGCCGCCGTTGATGATGATGATCTTCTTCTTCTTCTTTTGGAAGGAGGCATTTTTCTTGGAGAGAGAAAGATGAGGAGGAGGCTATGAAGATTTGAAGGAGGAGGGTTTTCTTTTAATTTGAGTTGACCTGGGCCTATCTTACGATTGATTTGAGTTAGGGCTACGAGGGAGGGAGAGAGGGAGAGCTAAAAAGTGACTATTGCCTCAACTTTTTGTCTCTTAACCTAATTAAATTATGTTGCTCATGAGATCCGATTGGTAAGATGTTTCTCCTCCAATTAAAAAGTAGGAGGTTCGAGTCACCTTGAGTGTATAAGATCGGGAAATCACTACTTTTTCATTTCAAATCATGTCAGAATTTGAATACGACGCCTATAAATCACAATTAGTATGACGCCTTCCCCTCGAACCAAGGGTCTGGAGGTTCGAGTTAACTTGAATATGTAAGAGGGGAAGTTTTTCCCAAGTAGACGAAAAAACCCTAAAATCATGTCTAGAGAACAAAAGATTTCTCTCATAAAAAACCAAATAAACAAATGTATGATCTCTTAATACTAACTAAACACCCTTAATCAATACATAGAAAGTGATGATGAATCAATCAAACCGGAGCAAAACTCTGAAGAAAGTGATGAGCAAACTTCAAATCCCACCCTCGATTCTGCATTTGAAACTCTTCACTCATACATTCCACAACCCTAAACACCCCACGACCGCCAAACTCGTAAACCAGAACCTCCTCATCCAAACGCAGCAGCAGCAACGAATCTTCATCCCTCTCAGCCCTAACCATCCCCAGCAAGCCCACACTCTCCATGCACTTCCTCTGGTCCACGCTCAAAACCGGCCTCATGTCAACCCTAAACCTCTTCCTCCACCCTCCCTCCACATCCTTCATCTCCGAAACATGCAGCTCGTTACTCCCCTCCTTCCACGACAATGTCAGGCAGAGCAGGACCCCGTTCGATCCCATCGTGTAGTTCTTCTGCCTCCCGACGGAGCCGTGGTGCCGGGGGAGGGCGGGGAGCTTGGTGATGCTGTTGTCGGGGACGAAGCGGTACGAGGAGGAGGAGTGGAACCGGGGGAAGCAGATGCCGCCGTTGGAGTAGATCCCACCGCCCCGGAAGCTGAACACTTTGTTCGTCGTTTCGCCTCCGAGCTTCCATTCCCGAACGTCGGAGGTGTAGATGTGGAAGAGGGTGGACTTGGGAGCGCGTGCGAAGCACACGACTCTGTAATGGGGGGATAGGGATGGTTCGAAGAGGAGATGAAGGCCGGAAAAGGAGGCAGAAGGTAAAGGGGGCAAGCTCCGTTGCTCCGCCGTCGTAGGGTTTACGACGAAGTATTGCTTGAGGCGGCCATTGATGGAGTTGCAGCTCAGGAGTAAGAGTCCGTTGCAGGATTGGAGTATTTTTATCGACCGGAATCTTCCGGGGAGGAGAGGGAAGGGAGATAAGGTGAGGGTGGTGGAGTTGAGGAGGAAGAATCTCGACGAACCGTCGCTGCCGAGGATGAAGGAGGGTGGTTGTCGGGATTCCGGGCGGTGGCGGAGGATGTGGAGGCGGCGGAAGAAAGGGGAGGAGATGAGGGAGCGCCACCGCTTGCTCACGGCTTTGAAGCGGAGTAGGGCTTTCGGAGGCAAGTGGATTAGGGTTTCGATCAACAAATCTTCGTTGCCTCCGACGATAGTCGCCGCCGGCGGTGACGATGATTTTTTGGAAGACATTTTTTTTTTTTTTTTTTGAGATATGTATGAAAGAGGATTTGTTGGAATGAATATCGTAGTGAATCTGAACCATAATTAGGAAATATATATGAATAATCAAACTTTTAATAAGGAGATAAATTGGCAGCCGTCTAATATTTCTAAGTATTTTGGGCCCGAGAGGTTTTATTCAAATTATTACTGTTTGGCTTAATTAAGTACTTATCCCATTATTAATTAAGTGGTAATGTGTCAAAGTAGCCACTACAGATAACAAAAGATAAATAATAGCCATCAACTTAATAATTATAAATTTTAGCCATTTCTCACTTGATATGACAAAAATACCCTTAATAAAAAATAATTAAAAAATACAAATTGAAAATAACAAAAACCTAAATTCACGCCAACCCCCATCTCTCTCTCTCTTCTGCATCTGCACGTCTCTTCGTACACTCCCTCTCTCCCATCCATTTCATCCTCACTTTGCCTGCCCCGCTCCCTCACCATTATCGTGTTGCAAATACCAACGATGAATATACTCCGATGATGACTCTAATAGCTCCATGCACCTTCAAGTATCTCTCTCTATCTCGCTTCTCCCGCCATCCCGCACTCTCCGTCTTGTTAGGCTCGCCGTCAATGGAGTTCTAGCCGGAATCTCGATGTCTTTGTACACTCTCTCCTATCCATCAGTGCCGCCACCACCTAATTATTTTCGTTACTTTGACAAACCTCGTCATAGCTTCGGCGGCCTGCTATGGCGATGGAACTCGGGCTTGAATGAGATCTATACGTGGTCAAATAGGCTCGATCGAGACTTTGTATGCCGGATACCAATGGGCTTGATCAATTCAGAAGGCTCGATCGAGCCTCATCAAACTGCAGTATGGCGAGTACAAATGGAGTTGATTATACTTGATCGAGCCTTGATGATCTCGATTGAGCGTGCATGTGTGCTCGATCGAGCCATTTTGCAATTTACACAACAAGCTCGATCGAGCCTCTGATGAGCTCTCGATCGAGCCTCATCAAACTGTAGTATGTCGAGTACAAATGGAGTTGATTATACTCGATCGAGCCTTGATGATCTCGATTGAGCGTGCATGTGTGCTCGATCGAGCCATTTTGCAATTTACACAACAAGCTCGATCGAGCCTCTGATGAGATCTAGATCGTGCCAATCCCACCTTTACTGTAAAAATTAAAAATCTGGTTCAAACTAGGCTCGATCGAGTCGACCATTCCTAATCGAGAAAATCATCTTTCTATCATTTGGGCTCAATCGAACAAGAATTTACCCTCTTCTCAGATCTATCTAAGCTTCATGTTTGAATTTTAATTGTGCTGTCACGGTTTGTCTTTCTGCCGTTGGAGGCGGCGGCACAAATCGACGACAACGGTTTGAATCAGAACGAATTAAAAAAATTCAAAATCGGGCTCGATGGCTGATGATGGTGGCGAAATAGAGTGACACGAATTTCCGGCGACGAAGGGGGCACAATCGCGCTCGAACGGGGCTCGATTCTCCGGCGGAAATTATATTTTAGTTTTAATTAGTGAGGGTAAATTTGTCTTATTAGATAGTAAGTGGCTAGTTTTTATAATTATTAAGTTGGTGGCTACTATTTATCTTTTGTTATCTATAGTGGCTAGTTTACATAATGTCCCTTTAAGTAATGTAGCCAAGTGTAAGAGTCATGTATATAAAATAGTGCCCGTTAGAGTGGTCAGCGGTTGATGGGTCAGTTTATGATTCGACAAGTTCGGGTTTCAAATCCCCAAACCGGTCAGAATCGAAATGAAGCCACATATGATTTTCGATGATCAAACCGGTCAGGATCGTACCAAAATCACATATAATTTATATTCAACCAATTGGTCGAATTGAACCGACTCGTCCTATTCGATTATTAAAATACCGTAATAAATATTAAATAAGTTGGGATAAGAAAATAATTTACGGTAGTGTTTGAAAATAAAAGAGTGCATATTCTTTTGGAACGGAGGGTGGGCAAAGGGAGTAACGCAATTGCTCCATTTTTGTGTAATATTATACTCCCTCTATCTATTAGGTAGCTCATAATTTTCTTTTTTGGGCCGTCCGAACATAATATAGTGCTGGACGGGTTCGTCTATTCTACCTAGCTATCTCGTTGGGCCTATACGACGCATTGATTGACTTACAAAATTTGCTATGTAACTGCTGTAATAGCAAGAATTTAGTCACGGACAGGCCGAGATACCGAATTAAAGTTTACACCGTTCGAATAATTAATATATTTTCCTTAAAATAAAAGTATATCCGGCTACCAGACCCACATAAACCCTAAAAGGGTAAGAAATTAATAAGATGCTAAACACATTTGCATAAAAAGCAAATTTTAAATCCTTTGGAAATCAATTCTTGGATCCATAAAAATGGAATTACAACTACTTATATGCATATAATAAAAAGGAAGCAAACCTTGTTTCAATTAGTAGGTAGAGCAAAGGGGCCATTGATGAATGCCAAAATAAGAAATTAAGTCCAATAATTAATTTCATTTCACAAATTTTAAATTGTTTCCTAAATAGACTTGCTCTTTTATATCCCTATTGGAATTCTTGATATTACAATTGCAAAAAATGGACAATTCAAACATCCCTAATTTAGAGAGCATGGTCCCTATATAAATGTTCAATCTATCATTTTTTGTGTACAAAAAACATCCAATGTCTTCAATGCCAACTCACATGACATTGAAGAAGACATACTATTACAATTTCTACCCTCCCAAATCGGAGGAGGAGGCCGCCTTCGCCTTCGCGATGGCCACCGGATTCCGGTACCATCGCATGCTGGTCGAGATCCGGGATCTCGAGCCACCCCCGGTGCTCGATCCAAAACAACCCTGGCTAATCAAGAAAACCCTAAACCACTACGAAGCGGCCTCTGGGAGAATCACGGTGCCTTTCACCGACACCTTTGAGTACATCCTCCGGTATTGGAATTTCGGTATGGCTAACCACATAGCCCTTTTAGGGCACAAGGTAGCTGTGATCGTGTGGGATGTGACCAACGAGAAGCAACCGAGGAAATACCAAGGGAACGACGTGTACTTCCAAATTACCCCGACCGAGAACTACGTGCTTGCGTGCGTCGACTTGATGAGGGAGAGGAAGTTGAAGGTGGATGACTACATTGGCCTCCATTGGGACCCTAAGCAATCATGTTTTCGTGTTAAGTTGTTATATCCGAGCATGTCATGATATATTACCTTGTTTTTGATATTTTTTTTGATTGTGGAATTGTAATGTAATCGAGCCATTTTGGAAATTATATATGGTTTTGTTGTACGATTATAGAATTTTAATTAAGGTTGTAATGAAAGAGTCTATTTTCTATGATATTTATTTTCATGTCTATTTTAGAGCAACAACTTTCATTTTATTTTTAATATTATTTTTTTTTCCTTCAAAATCTAGTGTTGGGCTTTGTGGATACATATAATAAATATAATTTCTTTATAAAAATCAATAAAATTGATGATTTCAAGATAGTATTACATATTTAGAATCACTAATAACAAATGCAATATTTAAAGTAAAAAAAAAAAAGCACTGTAAAAAAAAATCTCAAGAAAAAAAAAAAAGAAACTTGAAATTTATAAACGTATACTCTCCGACAGAAAGATAGACGTATTCTTAAATATATGTGAAGTACGTATAAAATAAAATAAAAAACGTTTCGTTTCTCTTCGGGTGGGACGGAGGGAGTACTAAAACGAACATTCAAATTTTATTGACTATCCAAAAAATAATGAGTGTAGTGGCTGTACACACTTTCTCCCACTTTGCACCCTCTCTCTTCTAAATCTCTTGTAATTAATTGAAACAAATGAATTACTGTCAAAAAATGAATGCAATTTTCAAGAAAACTAAATTGAAAATAAATTAAAAAATCAAGAGATTCCTAACTCTGTAGAATGGAGAAGATCAACTGTTTCTGGGAATTTGCATGCAAACTTCCTGTGTTTTAGAACAGTTCTAAGCTCGTTTTGATCTTGTTCTGTTTCCACTTCGGCAACTTGTAGAAGGCGCTCTTCGTCATCGTGAATTTCGCCTTGAAATCCTCCGAAGACAGGTAAATCTGCAACGAAACTCTCCGATTTGACGAAGAAAACCGAAAGAGAGAAAGAAATGGAAAGAAGGAATCTCAGACGAACCTCTCGCCTAGTGATGTCGATGTCCGGAGCAGGATCAGTCGATGTTGTCTTGAGACGTTCGTAAGGGTAGGTGACTCCTCCGTCGTCTTCGTGAGTGTCGTCCTCCTTCACGTCTTCCTGTATGGTCTCGTTCCTAGGCTTCGGGACGTTACCTGCTTTGAATTTTGAATGTCAGTCGGAAGGTTCATTGATGGGGTGGAGAAGGTATAGTTATGTACCTCTGACGGAGCGGGGGAAAATGAACTGGCGAGCGTGCCCTGGCCCCGCCTGTTGCGGTTGCTCGAAGCCTTTGGTGAGTGCAGCAATGGTTGCTGATCTCTGGCTAGCTGCATCCGGGACGACAGCCTTCGGGTAGAGCTTGCTCACCTGGGGGGGAGGAGTGGATAGGTTTCTTGCGTTGCTAGGGCTCTCGAAGGCGGAGGCTAGGGCATTGAAGGCCGGAGATCTTCCTCGTACACGGTTCCTCTCTGGGGCTACTGATAAACTTCTAGAACGTTGCTGCGGTTTTTCGCCCCCTCCGGCTCTCCCAGCTATGGCTGCTACTGGTATTCTCCTTCTTGGTTTCTTCATTTTCAACAAGTTTATAAATACATATAAAAATTCATATGTTAGCAAAGAAGAAACAGAGGACTTACTTCCACCATTGGAGTGCCTCCGTGTTTAACGATGGCTAGTTTTCGTTGGAACGAGTTACCGTGCATCTATAAACATACGAGTAAATGAGTATTCATAGAACTCTTTCAAGAGAGAGGGAGGGAGAGAGAGAACTCACTGCAAATTTTCTGGAGTCCCAAGTGAAGAAACGCGTGAAGAATGCCGGTTCGTTCCCTTCTGTAGTGATATATATTGGAGCTTGCTTCGAGATCTTTTCACGAAGAAAGTCACGATCCAGAAATTTCTGTTGAAGAAAATAAAAGGGTTCATGCTTTTTTACAAGGCCTTATTCTGAATGAATGATTGGATAACGTTGATAAAACGAAGTTAACGAAGCATACATACCTGCCCAAGATTTAAGGCATTCATCTTATGTTTAGTTTCAACCATTTGTCCGATCCAGATATGAATGTCCGCATGGCAATCGAGAATGAATATATCTTCGGTCATCAGATCATCCTGGTTGAAATTGTACACCTCACTCACCTGCAGCAGAAATCACAGCTCAAATTCGTCGAATGATCAAGAATACGATCAACAAGAAGGAAGTGGAATTATGTTTAGTATTTTAGCCGTGAAAGTACTTTGAGCACGCACCTTTAGATCGCCTGAAGAGCAGCAACGATGAAAAACAGGAACATGTTAGTTTTGGATTCATAATTTAAATAAATGTGATACGAAAAGGATTAGAGTCGAAAATGAAGGCATGCCGTTGGTTAGAGTGCATGAGAAGAGATGTGGATCTCCTTCAGCCACTCTGGGAATTTTCTTCTTCTGGTACTCGGATTTCTTGCCTCCGATCAAACCCCAGAACTGCTCCGATTCTGCGCCTTCCTTTTGAAACCTGGATTGTCCGTCTGGCTGTAATTATCAAAGAATGGTTCGTTTAAATTCATGTAAAAATTTTATGTTCTTCGATTCTTTTCCTTAGTAATAATATGATTTAATCAAGATGGGATCCGACCTTTAAAATATCTAGCCACCTCTCAGCTAGCTCCTGCTCGTCTGTCGATGTAGAGCTTCCGAGCCAGGTGAAAACAGTTGCCCCGCTTTGCAGTATGTAACAGTATGAGGAATTCAACGAGGCGCTCACCTAAATGAATTAGTGCCATCAGCATTCATAAAGCTTAAACTCCTTCTGGAGAGAGAGAGAGAGAGAGACGAGAGACGAGAAAATTGGAGAAGAAGACTAACAGGTTCTACTTGAATGGCTTGCATGTTTTCGGGTCCGGTGCCCTGAATTCGAAACAATGCAAGTCCATCCTCTGTGTAAGTATCGTCCGCTATTCCTTTATTAGCTACGTGCTTCTTGTATCCCTCACTAAGACCACCCTGATCATGTGAACATCGCGATTAATATGAAGAAAAAAAAAATCACAACTTGAACGTTATAGAAAGTGCTTGTTCGTATGTGTATCATCCCAAACCTTAAAGATGATGAAGCTCTGGAAAATGGCGAAGAACTGAACTGGCTCGTGCTCTTCGTAGATACGAGCCTAGAAAAGCACAGAACAAATATCATTTTAAGTATCAATGCATAGACTAGAATCAGAATATAGTTACGACTACGATAATATACCTGCGTAGGGAAGAACTTCATCGTCTCAACCATCTTACTAGCCTGTGAATTGGCTGCTGCCCTGTCTTCCTATAGAGAATTAATATCATGGTCCATTATCCCATAATTATGGTATTGATTTAATAAAATGGCGTGACGATTTTCGTAAATGGAGTAACGAAGCAATGATCACCTCAACACTTTGCTTTCCGAACCATGTCCCTATAAGATACTCCTCTCTGTCTTCCCCGGGATACGAGTACTGGAAGATGTAGCAATCGCCACTGTAAAACTTCGACCCCGAAGGGCCTTCAAGTAGCGTCTTCTGGTTTCCGTTTACGCGCCAAACCTAGCCGATTTGAGCAGTGAACTCATGTTTAATATCATAATTGTAGAAAAGGATTTAGTGGAAAATCTAATACTAACATGGTAGCTTTTGTCGAAGATTTACCTGTAGATCGCCGGTGCAGTCTATGTAAGGCTGAGGCTCTTCTTCTTGAGGAGCTTCTGTTGATTTCACGAGACCCTTCACGTTAACTCCTTGTCGCTTTAGAAGTTCTGAAAACCATCAAAAATCGAGAGAATTTAGCAATATATCGAAACGAAAATGCATAGACGTTGCATGTTAATTATTGATGTTGAAAAGGTGTGTTGTGATGGATGACTGACCTGCTACCTTTCCTTTAGCATCCTCAGACTGAGAGACCTTGGCTGTATCGGGCCACGAGTCGAACTTCGCCTTGAACATCACCGTCTCGGAGCCCTCGATCACTCGGATTATGTGAGATTCGGATCTATTTAACTTTTGCAGTAATTCCTATGGAAATGAGAAACAGCATTGAGTTACTACAGTGGCACCACTTGAAATTCAAGAGGAGGGAGACTTGAGATTTACGTTAACCGTGCTGCTTAGAGATTTTCGTTCCTCGAGAGTAGTACTTTTGCCAACCCAAATAAAGACTTCGATTCCACAGTCGAGGATATAACATTTGTTCGATTCTAGTAGCTGCTTCGCTAAGGAGTCAGCCTGAACTGGTTTTGCCTCTCCCTTCTCAATGCTAAAACAGTAGAGAATTATCAGCATTCGATTCTCGTGTATTCTTGCATCGACATTTATACTATGTTCGATGCAGTTCATAAAACGAAGAGGAAATACGTACGAGTAAAGCTTAGTAGTAGCAGCATCAGTAGTGCTCTTGGATTGAGCAGAGTATACTTTTCTTGGCAACGGAGCAAAGCCACCAAATATACTCCAGAACTCTCCAGCTGCAGCATCGGCCATTAACTTGCCATCCTCTGCAGTCAAAACACGAGGCAGTTATTGCACGAACTTCACCAAATAATGCTAGAGAAGACGAAAAGGAAGAAAGATGCAAGTGGTAGTAGCATAGTTACCAACAGCTGCTATTTCACATTTCCCATCATGGTAAGTATCTTTAATGTACTGAACAACTTCCAGTGCCTTAGCCCTCTCTTGAATCGAAGAGTTGGAGCCGTTAAACTGAAATATCTTCGACTTTGTGTCTAGAATGAAGATATCGTCATGGTTTAGAGACGAACGAGCAAAAGCCACCTATAAAACTAAGATATTAGATGAGAGAAGTCTATACGTAGAAAAACGAATCATCAAAATTAAGGAAGACGGAATGTTGCTACTCACCTCGTGCACATGGACAACGTGCTTCCCTTTACATACATACAAGCGATTCGGGTGCTCTTCTTCCTTAACTTGCTTGAATCCCGAGGCAAATCCACCTTCTTGAGGTATTATACATGGCTTGAAGTAGGAAAGGAACTTCTCCGATTCACGGCCTTGTACCTCACGATATTGAACTGCACGCCCCCCAAGCGCTGCATCTAGCTCGACTGTTTTAATGGCAGCAGTACCAGCTTCATCCTACATAGAACAACAATACATCAATAATGAATGCACTAATTGTAGTAATTTAAACCAGATATAAGTAGAATACTAACCTGACTAGTATCTTTACCTAGCCAATAGTGAATATCATGGCGTAGGGCACCACTCTTCGAGGCAGTGGTCTACATAAACGAGACGAAGTCAGTTCAGAGAGAGAGAGGAGCAAGAAGCTCACAGAAAATCAAGATTTACCTTTAGAATCACATAAGAATCACCCATGTAAAATTTTCCATGGGAAGATTGTGGGACGGGAACAGGATTAAAATTTTCGATTCGCCAAATCTCAATCCCACTATATATAGTCAAGGAAACAAGAAGCAAAGACATGATATAAGAACATAATCCCAGAAATTATTGCCAAACAGATAAATACAGTTATGCACTAGGCCCTTATAAACTCTAAATATGAACTCATATTGCAAACAGAAACGAGCAAACGATTTCATGAAAGTTCGATATGGCAGAATGAGGATACGCTTTCTGTCCTGCCCCATGGAGAGCAGGATCCAAATCTTTCATTGAAATAGACATGGTCTCCTCCCAACCTCCCTAAAGTTGTCGATTCTGAAAGCGACCCTGAGAAAACAACGACAAAAGGTTCGGTACTTGTTAATCTCAGACAGGCTAAGGCCCTCAATCTCATGAAACTAACATGAAACAAAAGCTGCACGAATGAAAGACGATCAATTATCGAATCATGGATGTCGACAAACACAGATCAGCACCACAACAAAAGGACTAATATGAATAACAATGCAAGAAATCTGAACATGATGGAGTGAGGGAAAGAGATAAAGATAGAAACTTTACTTGTTAATGAATCATGCACTCCATAATACACAACTTATTCAATTCTTGAAATTAAAAAAATCACAACTTTTTCATAAAACAATTTCATGGCTGGATTTGATTTATATCAAGATGCATCAACTGCATTGCCATTCTAACATATAAATACTCCCTCTATCCCGAGTCCCGACACGATTACGTCTCTTTTTATTATTTTAACGCAGACGAATAGAATTTCAACATCTCCATAGCTAAATCACAACATTGCAAAACCATGAATCTCTTCCAAAAACAAAAAACAAAGGAATGTAATAAATCAAATCACCTTATATCTGTCGATGATGAGGCCCACTTGAAAAAGAATCAAGATCAACATAAAATTTGCCAAGATGAATTGAATAATACGGAAAAAGGTAGGAGAAAGAAAGAAAGAAACGATCTTTACAGACAAAAGGCGTTGCCTGATGAGAAACAGAAGAAAGAGAGAGAACCAGAAGCATGCGCGTGTTTTTAGAGAGAGAGAGAGAGAGAGAGAGAGAGAGAATGGCGATGGGTAGAGGCTATCTATAACGGCAGCTAAAAATAGAATCCCCCTTTCTCAACAGACAGTGTAACCAGAAATCAACTGTGCAAACGAAAAGAAGAGACAATCCTACATCGGATTATTGTAAGATTACAGCCACCTTTTTGGAGCTTTGAATTCGAGTAACTAAAAATAAAATTATTAAGTAAAAATAGGAAAGTGGGGGAGGGAAATTCTTGAGTGAAGAGTGCAGTGTGGAATTTTTTGGGAAATTTTGTTGAAATGATTCGGTGGGATTCCATTGTACGGTGGTGAAGGAGGCGATTTCCGATTTTGAGGGGGATGAGAGAGAGAGAGAGAGAGAGAGAGAGAATGGCCTCCATGATTCATGCATTGCCATACACATGAACATGAAACAAGCTTCGGTTTTTACTCAAGAAAAAATTCAAGAAATTACAGTTAAGCTGTTACAAATGTTGAGATTTGAGATTTGAGAGAGGGAAAAAAAAAATAATAATAAAAATAAGAGAGAGAGAGGAGAGCCCATTTTTTATTTTATTTTATTTTTTAATTTTAATTTAAAATGAAATATTTGAAAAAGGTTGAAATATGTTTTATTTATAAAAAATACAGTATAATAAAATTAGAAGTTGAAGAAGAAAATACAGAGAGAAATTATTTGTGGACTAAACCCTAAGATTGAAGCTTGACGCTCGTTCCACCTTAAACCCTTCATAAACTGGAGCTTTCTGTAGTCGCCATTTTTTGTCTTTTCCTCTGCTGTTGAAATTTGGGTGAAGACTTTTTCTTGAATTTTCACTTGTTTTTTGGTTATGAATTTGATTATGGCGGCTGTTCTTTTGCTACCAAGTTTGGCAATAATCGGTTTGAATGTGGCCTGGATTTTGAGAGCTGGAACGAGTTCTTTCCTGTTGAATGTTTGTTTCTACGAAATGTATGAAGCGATGCGTGTCAACTGTTCGACGAAATGCGCCAACGAATTCGATGATTTGATCGATGTTCATTTGTTCTCAGTTATGTTGTCTGTATTCGAGATTGGTTCTATGCTTTGTATTTGTTATGTTGATCGCTTAAAAAAGTAACTTTAAGTCTGTTGATAGAAGATATAATCTTTTTGCTGTGTTGTTTCTGTTTTCCGATGTTTTTCGTGGTGATTTATGCAGATGATCTGTACCATTTCTGTTTCCACAACCTAGTCTGTTTTGATTTCAATGAATTGCTGTGTGCTCAATGTTTTTAATCTAAGATTTATCGCAACTTCAGTGCTGCTGCGAATTCTATAGATGGTGATTACCTGAACGACGAGGCATTAAGAAGAGATGTGGTCGTGGAGCAGAAAAACAGCCACATATTTGGAATCTATCACAAAACTCTCAAGATCACAATGGCTTTTTCAGTCTTGCTCTTTCTCAACGAGGACTAAAGTTGCACCTTTACAGGTAAATAGCTGTATCTTTCTCTCCCTATTGTGCTTTATATGCCGAGATATTGAATCTATGTATAAACTTTAAGCTTCTTTCCTCGTTACAGAGCATTAACAGGATACGTGATTTGTGTAATGTTTGTGGTTAATCATTCCTATCTGTATTTGCCTTTTTTCCCACAGGAGCGCAAAATGATAGACCAATTCAGGCTATGTGCTAGAGGAGGTGATGGAGGAAGTGGTTGCAATAGTGTTCGTCGCAGCCGTCATAATCGTCATGGGAAACCTGATGGTATGTCTTTGTCATTCATTATCGTGTACTTTGCAGTGATATGAAAACTTTCACCCTTTGTTTAGTAACACGATGTTGCTTCTTAACCTCATATGTCTTCGCTCTCTGCCTTTTGTGCCATAACGAAACTGCCCTTTTTAAACAACGAAATAAATATGTTAATACTGTAAACTGATCCCTCCTTACATCGAGTAAATGCACGATGCAGGTGGTGATGGTGGCAAAGGCGGAGATGTAATCTTAGAATCTTCCACATCTGTGTGGGACTTCAGAAGTTTGCGACATCATATCGTGCGTTACCCCTTCTCTAATATCGATAATTTTACATTCTCGTCTTTGAAGATTGCACCTCCAAAGTTATTGAGTCCAATTGTTTCTATTAACAAATTAAACATTTCACCAGAATGCTAAGAGAGGAGGGAACGGGACTGCCAAAAATATGATAGGAAGCCGAGGAGACGACAAGGTTGAATTTCAGAGCCCCTTCTCTATGTACCCCATAGTTCTGTGCTCTCAATTTTTTTCTTTCCTTTTATAGGTTGTTATGGTACCCGTAGGCACTGTTATTCATCTTCTTGAAGGTGAACTTCCCTCTGTAGTCGAGAAGAAAACTTCTGGAGTATTGGATCCCTGGGACCTCCCCGGTATGCTTGGTTCTGATTCTTCAGAATTGTCGTTCAAGAAATCTACTTCCGAGGGAAGAAAAGAAATGAAGACCTCAGCTCCTTCTAGTAAGGAAGACCTGAAAAAACCGACATCTCATCTATCACGCTCTAGAAGTAAACCCCAAAATCAAACTGAACCCGATTTCTTCCCTAAGCCCCAAAGCTACCGTGGCTTGGAGGAGATGGATGGTGAAGTGATCGAGTCCGGATCAGAGGTTGAAGAAGACAAGGAAGAAGAGATGAATGAAATACAGTACACTGTTGCTGAACTAACAGAGCCTGGGCAGCGAATCACTGTTGCCAGAGGAGGTGAAGGTGGCCTAGGCAATTTGCACCTGCGAAAAGCTTCTGGTGCAGACTCGAAAACGGAAGCTTCTGACGATGATGATGATGATGATGCATTGGTTAATGTTGGATCACCTGGTACTGAAGCTGTACTCTTATTAGAGCTCAAGAGTATAGCAGACGTGGGCCTCGTAGGGATGCCGAATGCAGGCAAAAGCACTCTGCTCGGAGCATTATCACGAGCCAAACCTACCGTAGGTCACTATGCCTTCACCACGCTCAGACCTAACTTAGGTAACATAAACTTCGACGACCTCTCCATCACCGTAGCCGATATCCCAGGGCTCATAAAGGGGGCCCACGAAAACCGCGGCCTCGGGCATGCCTTTCTACGCCACATCGAACGCACCAAGGTGTTAGCCTACGTGGTGGATTTAGCCGCAGCCGTCGACGGTCGAAAGGGCATACCTCCATGGGAGCAGCTCAAGGAACTGATGCTGGAGCTAGAATTTTACAACGAGGGGCTCTCGACCCGACCGTCGCTAATCGTGGCTAACAAAATCGACGAGGCCGGGGCTGAAGAAGTGTACGAAGAGTTGACGAAAAGAGTGCACGGCGTTCGCATTTTCCCGGTCTGTGCCGTCTTGGAGGAGGGAATCACAGAGCTGAGAGCTGGGTTGAAAATGCTCGTTGATGGAGAAGAAGTGTCTGAACTGAAATTGGACTGTGATTGACTTTGATCGGTGTATTTTACTAGTCTTGTTTCTTGAATATACGTGAAGTATAACTTATCGAAACCTTGAAATAAAAGTACTGGTTTTCTTTTTGCAAGATATTTTCTGCAGACAAAATAAAAATATTATTAGTGGGCCCATATATTCTTATTGGGCCGATTTCAAAGGCCCAATTACGAACGGCCCAATCTTAAATCATTTCGCCGCATCCTATATAACTAGAGCGGTGGCGCTCGTGAGAGAAAATTATCGAAAATGTCGGTGCTACCAGACGAGTTGTGGAGGTGGATAATGGAAATTGGTGTCGAAACCAAAACCCTAGATTACAAGAGTATTTGCCGCCTCTCCATCGTCAGTCGCCGATTCCGACGGCTCGCCGCCGAGGATTCTCTCTGGTCGCACCTTCTTCTCTCCGACTTCCCTTCTCCGGTAAATCAGTTGAATTCCGGCGACGGTGATAAGAAAGTCGGAATCGGAGGTAGCAGTTCCACCTCTTCCTTAACGTGCGGCGGCAAGGTCAAGAGTACCTACCGAATTAGGTATTGTTTTTTTGAGTTATTTATAGCCTTTGTTCTGGTGAAGTTATTGGCTTTTGTTATGAATGTACTGTAATTTTGATGAATTAGGTTTTGATTAATTTTGACTAATCGAGCAAAATGCTATTGAAAACAAATCTATGGAGACAGATTGTGGATTTTGGCTTTTGTAATGGCAAAGTAACTAGTAATTTGTTGAGAAACTGGATTTACTTGTTGAATAGCTAAAAGAGATCTTGTTTATTTGTTTTGGACTGGTACCGATGACATTATGTCAGTTTTTGTCAGTTGATTGGTTGCAAAAACTGTGATAGGTATGAGAGAGATAGAGAAAAGAAGAGACTGGCGCACAGAAGAGCTGTTCTTAGAATCGAGAGCGAAATTGCTGAGCGCTTGAGGAAAATTGGGGAGATAAAGCTCCAGTCATCGGAGGAGAGAAAGAAAATGGATAAGGCTGTTGCTGAGCTAGTCAATCTTCATCGAATTAGGTAATGAAGATTAATATTGTTATTCTGAATAAATAGTTAGGATGCATTGATGCTTGAAGAGAATTTGAAGGGACTTTAGTTATAGGATTAATACTTGTTCATACATAGAATTCCGAGTCTTTAACACCTTTAATCTCGGATTTGATTTGATTTGGAATTTGAAATTTCCTAGGTCTTGATGTGTACCAATGACCAATCTTGAACTTGTGTTGTTTACAGACAAGCTTCTGTTGCAGTGAATGTTTGGCAACCAGAAATTATTCGGAGCAGACAAAGGGAGATGGTTCAACAAACCACTGTGCCTGTTGACGTTCGGATCAATTCTCTCGAGATGGAGCTCAGCCTTTGCAGACAACAAATTGTAGCCTTTGATAATGCCATTGTAAGATACTTCCTTTTATAACAGGCTGTTTCGAGCATTCTCTAATTTTGCTTCATGTCCAAATGCAGCAGGTAGAAAAGAAAAGGCGTCGAGCAGCTGAAGAAGAATTGGCTTCTCTGAAGTACCATCCGTTGCAAGATTCTGGTAACACGTCTTTGAGTGGATGCCCAGTTAGAAGTAAAAGGTTAAAAGCATACTCAGATGGGAAAAGGTTGAAATAGGTTTCGTTTGAAATCTTGATTATTTCATGGCAGAGAAACAGATGGTAGTTTCACCCGGAAGGCATGGCGAAGGAGAAGTACTTTTCTAGAATGTTAGCAATGGGAATCAACTTAATAACCTCACTTATGTTAGTCCTCTCAGTATTTATTTGTTTCTCTGTGGCTAATACTGGACTCAGAGAAGCACATCCATGCTCATATGATCAAGCTAATACTGCATCGTCTCTTTACACTATTGTGCTTAGATGATTGAATTGGATGAGAATTGCTCGGATTATTTGCTCCCCGTGTCCTACCTCAGCTACATTGGAACAGATCAAGTATTGGTTGATTGTTTGAGCATGGATCTGCTACTCAAGTCGGAGTTTAGCTGCGTTGGAGCGAAAAAAGTATTGATCAGAGGTAAATGAGTGATGCGTATTTGGGTTGATTCCCCTTTCTAGCATTCCGGAAAGGTATTTGATTCGAAGAGCTTCTTGTATTGTATTGTATTGTAAGAAAGAGGATGTAATTGTATTGTAAAACTACTTCCACTGATGTGAAATTGTACTTATAAAGATGATTAATGTTAGCTTAATTAGCCACCACCTTTTGCAGGTGGACAAAACTAGCAAATTCAATTATCAAGTCGTTCGTTCGTTGAATATATGTGAGGTATAAAATAATAGAACGTTCTAAGAGAAATGAACAAAATTATTTACCTTTTCCTGACCAAACTAATTCACAGAATATGATTTTGTGTTGGCTAAGAACTCTTCCAAAATAGAGACAATCAATGTCAAACATCAGAGCAAGATTCATGTAAATATTCTGGCAATCCCCATAAAATCAGGAGAGAAAAGGAAACACAGTTTAAATACCCTCGATCGCAGCCAGAACTCTCTTCCAAACAAAGAACCAGCAAATCGGAGGTTCGACTGCGCCATGGCCGGATTCAAAACCTTAGCCGTGGTAGCGGTGTTGATGTTGATAGCTGCCGTGGTGTGGAATCGGATGCGAGTGGAGGAGATGATGAGTGATTCCGAGGAGGAAGTGACGACGGAGAGCGGTCGGATGCAAGTGGAGAAGATGATGAGTGATTCCGAGGAGGATGTGACGACGGAGGACGATATACAGTTCTTTCTACGGTGCATAAGGGCGATGGGGCTCTTCGATCTCCGAGATGAAGAGTTCTGGTCCCACCCCAACAGAGGGGACGCCATTATATGCAAGGACATTCTCCGAGGTATACAGTTCTCCTACGAGAACAGCGGCAGTCTCCCGCCGGGATACGCCGGAGCTGTCAAGGTCTGGTTCAAGGGCAACCAGACCTTAGCTGATTTCGATATCTGCCGCCTCGATCACCGCCGCTGCCCTCAACGGATAGCCGATGTTTTGTGGGAGTTGGAACACGAAGACGATCCCCATGTGCCTTCCGGCTTTCACGATCCCAGATTCCGTCATGTTTTTTACTGATTTACTTATTTTTTAAATTTTCGCACCACTCTAATAAATACATTTGTTTGTACAGAATTTGAATTCAGATCCAATCAAATTGAAGAATTTATGTGAAAAAGAAGAAGTAACATTTGTGTTCTAATTGAATTACATTGAAGAGTTGATGTACAAGATGAACTGAGGAAAGTTCTCCAACAACAGAGTGAAAGCTGCACCAAACACAAATAACACTATCTTTCCGATGTATACTAAACTGATAGGCGACGACTGTTTGCTCGTAATCATCGAACCCCTGCAAAACCACGATTCCAACGTCAACTCAGCTTTATGAATGCTCCAACTATTCATAAAATGATAGAAGTACTAAGAGCCCAAAACCAAGGAGGAGAACTAAGAAGTCGAAGGGAACTGCAGTTAACTTAATATTAATGAGAAATTGCATAAAAGAACAAGGTTTACTCAAACTCACAACACAGAAGATTAGATACAGATGAAGTGGCCTAGGTGAAATATGTACGTAATATATACACCACGAGAACATAACACCGATATACGGATAGGTTCGAGCAAATATTCTGGCAATCTGATAGGATTTTCTATCCATAAACGGCACTCTTTGAGTGAGGCCAATCCCCAGAGGTAGAAACGCAGAGACGAAAGGTTCATTCAATATTCATGCACGATAATGACGGTCAAACTACAAATAAACGTTAAATAGGTTCACATACTAAAACCTAATAATGGGCTTAGATATCCTAATTGGGCTTTGGACTTATAGCCTAGGCCCAAATACAAAACTATATAAACGCTAATAATAAACTTATATTCTCGAACTAATATCTCCTCTATTTCTCGATTGTATCACAATCCCTCTTCCAAAATAGAGCCAATCGATGTCAAACATCAGAGCCAGATTCGAGTAAATATTCCCATAAAATCTGGAGAGAAAAGGAAACACAATTTAAATACCCCCGATCGCAGCCATAATTCTCCTCCAAACAAAGAAACAGCAAATCGGAGGTTCGACTGCGCCATGGCCAGATTCAAAACCTTAACCGTAGCAGCGGTGTGGATGTTGATAGCCGCCGTGGTGTGGAATCGGATGCAAGTGGAGGAGATGATGAGCGATGGTTCCGAGGAGGAGGAAGTGACGACGGAGAGCGGTCGGATGCAAGTGGAGAAGATGATGAGCGATTCTGAAGAGGAAGTGACGACGGAGAGCGATATAGAATTCTTTCTACGGTGCATAAGGGCGGTGGGGCTCTTCGGAGATGAGGAGTTCTGGTCCCACCCCAACAGTTGGCTCGCCATTATATGCAAGGACATTTTCCGAGGTATACAGTTCTCCTACGAGAGCAGCGGCCGTCTGCCGCCGGGATACGCCGGCGCCGTCAAGGTCTGGTTCAAGGGCAACCAGACATTAGCTGATTACCATATCTGCCGCCTCGATCACCGCCGCTGTCCTCAACAGACGGCCGATGTTTTGTGGGAGCTGGACGACGAAGACGACCCCCATGTGCCTTTCGGCTTCCATGATCGCAGATTCCGTCATGTTTTTTACTGATTTTTATTTTTTGTGAATTCTAAAATAATTACTCTCATTATGCGTCACTGGCAACTTTCGTAACTTTGGAGAAAGTTGGATTTTCCCCCCAAATATCTTTTCAGAAGCCCTAGTCACATTGATTTTCGCGTTTCAATTCACGTTAATTGTGGATGATATCCTTTGTCTCGAATTCTGTATCTTAATTTTTTACTATTAATTATATAACAAATTATACTAATTGACATCCATGAATAAAAATTAAAGTTCTTAATAATAATATTATATCCTAGTTTAGAATATTTCAACCATAACCTAATAAAGGTGAAATTAAGTTTTAAAATAATTACATACCTTAACGCGGATTAGTAAACACCATAAAATTATCATAAAATTTTTAAAAAAAATTGAAAACAACGTAAAACTAATAAAAATTAGGAATCGGAACACGGTTGAAATACGAAACGATCATAAAATTAAAATTTTTATTTTTTGAAAACAACGTAAAACTAATACTAAAAATGGGCATTATTTGATATGTCCATTTTCAGCTTTTAAAAATAAATTTTGTCCACAAACTTAAGGTTCAATAAATCATATCCATATTTTGTATTTTTGGACGAAATTACCCTTATTTTTCAGATTTGAGTTTTTTGCTAAAAAAGAGCGGCGAGCTTCAGAACCCTAATTTTTGATAATTGAAACGCCGCTTCTCCAAAAATTCTCTCGCTCTGCTCTCCCCCTCTCGTTCCCTCCCCCTCCCCCTCCCCCTCTCTCTTCCAGAGCAAAACTTCAGCTTTCGAATTTCTCTTCTCGCGACGGCGCTCTTTGGGTATGAGTAAAATTTTTGTTTTGTTGTTTATTTTCTTCGAATTTTTGCACAGCCCATAGACTTTCAATTTATTCATACGCATCATTTAGTCTCCATGAATTTTGTAGTGTGCTTGATTCGTTCAAAATTGTTTTTTAGCTTACAATTTATGGTATTTTTGTTAATTTTTTTAGGTTGTTGTAGAAGCAATTTCCCTTTCGCAATTTGTTCACTATGGCCGGCGCTTTCCTCCCGCCGGCGGAGTTGACATCGGTGGTCGCCCCGTCTTGAAACCTGGTGAAGTAGAGTGTTACCTTCTCTCAGCCGTTGACCTCTTCTCCGATGACATGCCCACCTTCCTACACCTCAAGTTCGGCATCGTCAAAACAAGGAGACCGCTCGCGTAGGATTGGTCTGTGCTCCGCTCCTCCACTCCGGCTTCGATCTTCCGCAGAATCTCTTCCTCCGCTTCGGAGACGTGGTACCGAGCTTCTTCCTCTTCGCTCTTCACTGCCTTTGTCTCAATTTGGTTGCAGCGGCCCACGCCTAAACCCTAACCGCTGCCTGCTAGTTGCTGCCTTGCTAATGTTTTGTGCTCCTCTTAATCATGGCATTAGGTTGGTGTAATTGATTTCTCAAGTTTGTGGATTGGTAATTACTCGATCATCTACTTACATGATAATTGCAGTTGGCATAACATTTTCAGAAATGGAGTAATAAAATTGGTATTGTTGTATCTATGCATTGCCACAAATATTATCCTTGGTGATTGTTTCGTTTTCATTCTAAGAGGAATGTTGTGGAAATTGCTTAACAAATGAGGTTCTATGAATTATGATGAGAATTACTATTAAATTAAACAATATATTAGTGCTGAGAAAGTGCATTTTTCCTGAGAATAAATATGAAATGCATTTTAAGTCCGTAGTTTACCCAATGGCTAGTTTTACCTCTTCATATTCTTGTAGTTGTAGAACATGAGCTAAATAAGTGCTCAAGCTCCTGCATAAAAGTTAGTTTCATACATAAAGAGCAGCTGAAGTAGTTTGTTTCATATTCTTGTAGTTAAAGGAATTGTTCGTATGTTTGCTTTCATATGGTGCTGCAGTTGGGAAGTTCTGACACCTTGATTCATGAATCTTTTTATGCCAATTTTGGGTACTAATGAGTTAAATTAGGTGAATGTTATATAATGTTAGGTTTATAATTTTAGAACCTATCTGCAGAAATCTAGTAGGTAAAGCTGGTAAACTATCTATGTCTTGCACTTATGAAATGGTTTAAACTTAAGCCATACCAATCTTTTAGGAATGAATGTTTTTGCTATATATCAGATCTTCTCCTTCTTTCCTCCTTCTTTCCTGGTCACTGTTGTTTTCAGCTAGAGTTTAGTAGAGTTTCTACATTTGACTGTGTTCGATTTTGGCAATTTACAAGTTATCTCAACCTATACTAGTTTTGTACCTGGTCTGAGACGAAAATACCCTACAGTGTGCGTTCTTTTCTTCTACTGTCCTGAATTTTATTGAAATAATTGGTAAATATATGCTTTTGTGTACTCATGCATTGTTGTTAAGTTGTTTTTTCATACCTTCACCTAACATTTGATATTATATAATTCAGCCTGCCTGCTGTCAAAGAAAAACATAGTTCAGGTATCTCTCTTAAGGAAGTTTTGCTACAACCCACGAGCTTAACATTTTCATTTGCTAATGATAGGTGGTGATATTGTGGATTCAATTTCTTTCAGCTGCATGTTCCAATATCTAGTTGAGTTTGTAGTTGGATTGAAAGTTCCCCTCTCTGTGATGTTTCCCTTTTTTTCTTTTTCTTTCTTTTCGGAACTTGGTTGAGCTTGATTTGTCTCCTTTTGCTTTTACTCGGATATCGTCAGTTTCTGTTTCTATTTTTTCAATCAAGAATGTCATGATTATAGTAAAGTGATACTGCTGTAGGTTTAGTGCTCTATAAACTAATGTTGATGTTGTAGCAAAAGAAACACACATGAAATTGTATAATCCCTACTTTGGTAGGTATATGTAACTCAACACGTAACACAGAAAGTAACACAGTTGAGAACACAAGTTGGTAACCCAGTTCGGTGACAAATACACCTACGTCTGGGGGAAGCTATTCCAAGAAATAATTCACTATGATGAGTATAAGGGATACAAGATATATGAACGTCAGCCACACTGAACGTTCTCTCCTCACCCGACTCTACCCCTCACCAATGAATCCTCACGGTAAACTCTCTCTAGTCTACCCGAACACTTTTCACAAGATGAAAAGATTAAACCCGATCTTGAACAAAGAATTGTTCAAGATATTACAAACACTCACCAATAAACAAACTACCCCAATTGATGAATGTAATGAATAAACTCAACTCCCTGATCGCACGAAGAAGACAAGCTCTCAATAATATATCAAAACGCGCAGCGGCTCCAGAGCAATCTTCGAGCTTATATACATCCGCATAACCCTAGGAGATAAATAAGGCATATCTTAAAAGATATCCTTAATAGGGTAAATATAATCTTCATGCAAATCTTCTAATTAATGCGGGAATATAATACAATCTTGATCCACAAGGAATTCCACTCCACCGAGAATTCCTACGCATACATAAATTATGCCATACAAAGATACTTCATGCAATCCATGCAGCAACAATCTCCCCCTTGGAATTTTATGTATGCAATCACACCAACACACGCAACTCCTCCAAGATACAAAGCACCCAATGCAAAAACAAGTAGGCAAGGAGCGCACCCACATAACCATACTCGAATGCATAGTGCAAACAACTCCCCCTTGCTACAAACACTCTCTATAATGAAGTACTAGCCAAGCGCACCCGAACTAGAATACCACACGTAGAGAGAAAACTAACTCACTGCATAACACCACTTATAACACCACATATAACACCAGCTGATCAAAAAATGCTTCACCAGAAAACCAAGCATCATTAACAGCACAATGCGGCCTATTTACTATTACAGACCAGAGAGCCAAATATCCACTCCATCAGCAAATAACAGAAAACCAAATATCTGTTTGTCTGACCAGCCAACCAACAGCATAGCATAATAACAACCATATCGAATTCAGCATAGCAAAAAAAACAAAAATACCTACATACTCCCCCTTGAATGCAAACATGAAATGCCAAGCTAAGGCAGTTCTGCTTCAATCTCCTCATCCACGGCCTCATCATCAGCACCAACCGCAGCATCAGGAGCAGGAGCAGCAGCAGCAACTCCCCCTTGCGGTGTACCACCAGCCAAGAGAAGCAGTTTTTCCATCTCATCCTTCTTCTTGAACAGCATCCGAATCTGCTCACAAGTCATTTCATATTCCAAGGAGATTGCTTGAAACATGAGCTTAGATACAACCGGCTCATAATGGGGAGGAGCAGGGCCAAACGGCAGCTGAATATCCTCAATATTATCCTCATGAGGCATCGATGAAGATGATGCCTTCTCTGATTTCCTGCTGAACGGAGGAGACTCAACTTCAACACCAGTCTGAGCCTTAGTGAACCTCATATACGGAGCAGCTGGAGCCTTGGCACCTTCAGGAATGTCAAACTCCACAAACTTGTAGAAATAGGCATACAAGACCCGAGGGAAGCAAATTGCTTTATTTGTTGAGACCACCTTCTCAGCATGCTCTGCGAGGGCATCAAAAACCAACCTTCCAAAAGACACTGGAAGTCCTTGCCCAACCTTAAACAGCAAAGTTGCCAGTGAAAGGTTAACATAGGTCTTGTGGGTCGTAGGCACCCAATTTCTGTTGGCAATGTAGTACAGGGCCTTGTACTTTGGAGCAAGAGAGGAGGCTCTAAGTCTTTTGGCTTTCACTGGCCACTTAGCATCTTCATCATCCAGCAGAGTAGCAGCAATCAGATATGCATCAATAGGCTCGAAGCTTTCTATCACAACTTCACCACATATGAAAGCATCAATCAATGACGGAGAGAAATTAAAGAACTTCCCTCGAACGAAGCCACGATGATAATCAGGAGAAGTAATGTCAAACATCGACAAACTTAAGTTGGAGTAGAACTCCAAAATAACATCCTCTACCCAACAAAACTCCTCGGCCAAAGTTGTCAACAATTTGGCATAAAAAACGCACTCAAAGACCCCTGCCCTTCGCAAATTCCCTAGCAGGTCTATCCACGATAATGATCTTCTCCCGATTTATATCCCAAAACTTAGCAAACGAGTCCATCTCTTACCTCTCGAAGATGATGGAGGAACAGCATCTTCTTCATCAGAATCACTGGGGATGGGAACCTCGGCATCAGACGCCGAGTCCAAATCGATCACTGGCTTCTTACCCTTTCCTTTCACTGACTTCTTCTTCCCCGAACCAGAAGCAGGAGAGATGGCCTTCCTTTTCCGGGTAGAGGCCGAACCAGAAACATTGATAGCCACACGAGCTTGAGACCTCGTCCGACGAGCGACGCCAACAGGGGGCGGCGGAGGAGGTGGGGACTTGTTCTTTCGAGCAACCTGCTTGATTTTCTTCTTCCACTGAGGGGGCTCCACCGATGAAGCAGAGACAGAAACCCTAGGGGAGGGTTCTGATGGCGGCGGCGGAGGGATAGAATCATCCCCAAATAATGGAAGAAGGGGCTCCTGGGAGATCTCGTCCCTGGGCGGAGAAGGAGGAATGGAATCATGAAGAGGAGATGGCTGAGTAACCTCCTCGACAAGCCCAGCGCCGTACCACGGCAACAGAGGAGTTCTGGGCGCAGGCTGAGCAGCCGCAAACAACAACTCAAGATCGATCCCCTCTGAAAGCGCGAATGAAACCATGGTTGCAGCACAAAGAAAATCCAAACAATCCGGCAAAGAATCAAGAGCTAATCGGAGAGAGATGAACGATTTTGACGGAGGAAATTAGGAATAAGGAACCCTAGCACAATTAGAGAGGGAGCGATGATATACTCTGCAATAAGCAAGAGGCGGTTCGAATTCCAAAGAGCAACAGTAATAGCAAAAGGGCGCGCAGAAAAATAGCCCATTTTCAACTGACAAAAATACCACGTCAGATAATAACCCAAAGGATAACACCAAAGATAACACCACCCATCACACCAAGAAAGCAAATAATAGATGAAATCAAATCATCATAATCTGAGGAGCTCAGATTATACACATCCCGAGTGACTTTCGTAAAGCCTCAAACCTTTCTCCATCTAAAGGTTTGGTGAAAATATCCGCAACTTGCACACGAGTAGAGACATGCTGAAGAGATAAAGTCTTGTTTTCAACAAGATCTCTAATAAAGTGGTGTCTGATCTCAATGTGTTTGGCCTTCGAATGACTGACTGGATTTTTGGATAGATTGATAGCTCCAATATTGTCACAGAACAAGACATACTCTTTCTCATCGATCCCATAATCATACAGCATCTTGGTCATCCATATTAACTGAGTGCATGCACTCCCAACTGCTATATACTCTCCTTCTGTAGAGGATAGAGAGACACAATTCTGCTTCTTGCTATGCCACGAGATTAGATTATCTCCCAAGAAAAAGCATCCTCCAGTGGTACTCTTACGATCATTTGGATTTCCAGCCCAATCAGCATCACTGTATCCGGTAAGCTTCAGAGAACTTCCTTTCCCAAACCATAGGCCAATCTTGCACGTTCCCTTGACATACTTTATAATGTTTTTCACAGCCTTGTGATGACTCTCCTTCGGATTTGATTGGAATCGCGAGCAGACCCCAACGCTGTAAGCAATATCCGGTCGACTGGCTGTTAGGTACAATAGGCTACCAATCATGCTTCTGTACACTGTTTGTTCCACAGGTTTGCCTTCTCCTTCTTGGGTTAATTTAACCGATGTACCCATTGGTGTCCTCTTTGACTTAGAAATGCCAAACTTTTTCACCAAATTTTCAGCATACTTCTCCTGACTCACAAAGATGCCATCTTCGCACTGCTTGACTTGAAGCCCCAAAAAGAACTTCAATTCCCCGAACATACTCATTTTGAATTCAGAGGTCATCAATTTCACAAATTCATTCACAAGAGCCTCTGACTTAGACCCAAAAACCAGATCATCAACATATACCTGGACAATAAATATGTGACCTCCATGTTGCTTAACAAACAAGGTCTTGTCAGCACTTCCTCGAACATATCCCTTCTTCAGAAGAAACTCTGCCAGCGTGTTGTACCAAGCTCTGGGAGCTTGCTTCAGTCCATATAGAGCCTTGTTCAGCCTGTAAACATACTCTGGGTGCTCGGGATCTTCAAAGCCATTCGGTTGCTTAACATATACCTCCTCTTCTAAATTCCCATTCAGAAAAGCACTTTTGACGTCCATTTGGTATAGCTTGAAATCTAAGCTGCTAGCCATACCCATCAGAAATCTCACAGATTCCAATCTGGTAACTGGAGCAAAAGTCTCTCCGTAATCAATACCTTCCTCCTGTGAGTACCCTTGAGCAACCAATCTGGCCTTGTTACGAGTGATGTTCCCTTGCTCATCTGTCTTATTCTTGAATATCCACTTTGTTCCGATCACATTAGCACCTTTGGGGAGAGAGGTGAGATACCATACATTGCAGCGCTGAAATTCCAAGAGTTCTTCCTGCATGGCAGCTATCCAGTTTTCATCCTGAAATGCATCAGTGACATTCTTGGGCTCGATTTTTGAGACAAAGCAAACCGTAGCAATGTGAGAAACTAACTTCTTGAAGTCTATCTCTCTCTTCCTAGTCTGTATCCCATCATTAATATGTCCAATCACATCTGAAGCTGAGTGATTCTTATGGACTCTTGTTTCGGCAGTGTCCGAAGTACCAGTTGAAGTACCATCTTGAGTACCGTCCAGTGTCATCTCCTCAACTTTGGCATCATTCTTCTTACTAGGATTCTGAGAACTCTCTGTAGGACTGGTGATCAGGACCTCTTCTTCAGTATTTACATCGCCTTCCACTGATTCATCAAAAGTAACATTAATTGACTCAATGACAGTGCTTTGATTTTTCAGGTACACTCTGTAAGCACGGCTGTTTCTGGAGTAGCCTACAAAGATTCCTTCAATTCCCTTGTCATCAAGCTTCTTCCTTTGCACTCTATCATTTACCACAAAGCATCGTGAGCCAAAAATGTGAAGATGTTTCACATTTGGCTTCCTTCCTCACCAGATCTCATAAGCAGTAACCTCTGTCTGCGGTCTGAGGTACACTCTATTGCAAATGTAACATGCCGTATCAAATGCTTCTGCCAAAGTCTAAGGGCAATATCTTTCGCCTTCATCATGGTTCTGGCAGTGCTTTGCAAGGTCCTGTTTTTCCTTTCAACTACACCATTCTGTGTAGGTGTGATAGATGCTGAGAATTCATGTCTTATCCCTTTGCATTGGCAGAACTCCATGAACTCTTGGTTCTCAAACTCACGCCCATGATCACTCCTGATGGCCTTGAGTTTGCTCTCCTTCTCTACTTCCAATCTCAGGCACAGAACTCTGAATGCCTCGAACGTGTCTGATTTTTCTCGTAAGAATTCAACCCACGTGTATCTGGAGAAGTCATCCACGCAAACAAGAATGTATTCTTTCCTCCTAAGCTTTCAACTTGCATCGCTCCCATCAAGTCCATGTGCATGAGATCAAGGACTTTAGCTGTTGTGATCCGGAGTACTCTCTTGTGTACCTCCTGGGTCTGTTTCCCTTGTTGACACGGTCCACAAAACTCCACATCTCCAAATCTGATCTTGGGAATTCCTTCAATGGCATTCAGTTGAATAAGCCTCTGAATGTTCCTGTAGTGTGTATGCCCAAGCTTCTGATGCCAGATTTCACTCATCTTAGAGACGACCCTGTAGCTTGTGATCTTTGGAGTGAAGACGTAGCAATTATCAGCCGATCTGGTTTTTCCAGAAACTTATCTGTTCCTTTGTTGATGATGCAGCTATTTTTCCCAAAACTTACGCTCATTCCATCATCACACAACTGGCTGATACTGACCAGATTTGCTCTCAAGCCTTCAACATATAGGACCCCTTCCAGGACTGGCATCCCAGGTACATTCAGTGTACCAATTCCTCAAATTCTACCTTTTCCACCATCAATCAAGCATCAAAACACAAGTACTAGAATATTAATTTATACACAAGTACTAGAATATTAATTTATTACTAATTTAATTTATAAGTAGAGCGCAATCCACATTCTTGAAATGAAACTCCTTTAACTCCATATCAAAGGCTACGTAAAAGAACTGCTGCATCAAATTCCCCAGAATACTGCTGGTGGTTTTAAGAACCTCCGATGGAAGCACGCCCAAACAAAAACTCTCATAATTCAACTGATAAAACACGTTCTCAGCTCCCACCTCCATATCTGCTCCACTCTCGAACGCAAGCTGCACCTTTGGAAACCCTCTCAAGTCTCGAGTCAAGACTCCATTGTAGCAAAGCATCGTGTACTGATTCCTATAAGTTATCGAATCATTTCTAGGCACGGCAGGTTCTATTAGACTGTCCACTCTTTTCTCCAACTTCTGTAACACCGCGAGCGGAATGTAGGAAGCATCGCTTATGTTTCCGAAACAGAAGGAAAATCTTGAGGCATTCATTTGTGAAATGAGTGAAAGTTTATTAGAGCCGAGGCCTAACACTCCAATAGTACTGGAATCCAACTTCTCACTCTCTCTGGCACAACCGAAGACCATTTCTTGGAGATATTATTTTTACCGAGCTCGACTGTGTCTCGAGCTAGATAACCTTTGCTATAGGCCCCACCGTATCGTAGCAGATACGTACACCGTTTTTTCATGCAGGTGCCGACTCTGACGGCACCGGTTCCATGACAGATGTCTGAGTTGGCGCATCTTCTGCCTCGAAACTCGTGGAGCTCTTTGGGTCGAACAAGGGCTCGGGTGCGTTGAGTTGGCATGGAGCATAGTTGATTCAGAGGAGGCTGCTACCGTTGTCCACGAACAAGGATTGTTCTGTCGATTGGAGTCACTCTGACCTCAACGAAGTATCCAAATTAAACTTTGCTGAAGTGAGCTTAGTAACTTGTATACTACTACAACTATTAGTGTTGGAGGAAATGGAATTTATTATTTTTGGAGCTAGGGTTGGAGAAATGGGATATTTAACAATGTAATAGGAAATTTTTGTAGCTTGCAAGAAACTTAGAAACTATAGTCTAAAAATAATTCTAAATGATTAACCTAGAAACTTCATAGTATTTGTTATAATCCCAATTATAATTAGAACCAGCTGTAAAATTAATGGGAATGGAAGAAGATGAGCCTAGCTTAATTTGTGTGTCATATTATATCAAATTATTTGTAATTAGTGATTAATTTCGTTTCATTATTGAGTTAAATCATCTTGAAATGGTAATAAAAAAGTGTAAATTTTCAATGCTAGGGGAAATGAGCCTTCTCCAATTTTGCTAGGGGGAAATGAGCCTTCTCCAATTTTCTAGTCATTTATGTTCCCCTAAATTAAGCACACAAACCCTAATTTGTTTAGTAATTATTTTGCATTGTGATTATTAATATTTACATGACTCAAAATCTCTCCAAATTTAGAAGCAGTATAATGGGAATGCAAGAAAATGAGCAGGATATGTATACCTTTTTTTAATTTAGTCATTTTTGTAATTTATATACTAGTATTTTGATCCCATTCGCTTGATCGAATTGTTGTTGGAAGTAATAAACTTGATTTTTAGAGAAGATATTTTGTAATGAAAAATCTAGAAAAATAGAAATATCTAGAAGTAGCAATTGAAAGAATCCTATAGAATAATCTAGAAACTAAGTAGCTTAGTTAAAAGAGGATTCTAGAACCATAACTTTAGCCACAAAATTAAGTCGGTGTTTGTGTTTTCACCGACTTAGAACATATATAGTGTACCAATCATGTACCAAAATCGGTTTTCTTAGAATTTTCTTCTCATTTTAATGTAATGGTATGATTTAGTCTAATAAGAATGATTCATTGATTCAATTAGTGCACATAATAATAATTATTTTTTATATATATTTTCTTCATTTTTCTAACAAATAAAATTTAAATTAATTAGTAAAAGATAGATAACCGATTGAAACATAAAATATAGAAATTAAATTGACAAAAGATTTTTTTTTTTAATTATTATTTTACTGTATGATTGGTACAGAATAATGGAGATTGATACGATGCATACATTACTTGACTAAGGTTGCAACCTTAAGTTTAGCCTTATGTATCAATAAAGAAAATAAGCAATATATATCCCATATTCTAGTCATAAGTAATTTTACAATTTTGTCATTTCACATATTTAGAATTTATGATGAGTGTAATGTGTAAAAAAGTAAGAAGAAGCAATGCATATACATTTCTTTGTCATTTCTCATCCTCCCAAATTTACTTACTTAGCCATCCCCTATCATAATTGTAGTATTATTATTTTATCATATTTAGTAAATTAATTAGTATCATTAAAATAATTTAAGGTATAAGTGGAACGATAATAATGGGATACAAAGAGTAATTTTTTATATGCTTATTAATAATGGATGTAGGAAACAAAGATTATATTATATATATATTTTGAAATAGTATAACAGTTAAAACATTTTTTTAAAACAATTAATAGAAAATTTAAAGGTCACATCACCGAATATTCGAACTCAGCAGTCCCAAAACTTAACCCCGTACCAGGCCGATACTCTAATTTTTTGGCTCCTAATGAATACTCAATTGACAAGGGGTGAAAAAAAAAAATACTCTTAACAAATACATGCATTTGTTTGTACAGAATTTGAATTTAGATCCAATCACATTGAAGAATTTATGTGAAAAAGAAGAAGTAACATTTTACATTTGTGTTCTAATCACGTTGAAGAGTTGATGTACAAGATGAACTGAGGAAGGTTCTCCAACAACAGAGTGAAAGCTGCACCAAACACAAATAACAGAAGAAACGCTACTACTATCTTTCCGATGTACACTAAACTGATAGGCGACGACTGTTTGCTCGTACTGAAGTCTGAACCATCGAACCCCTGCAAAACCACGATTCCAACGTTAACTCAGCTTTATGAATGCTCAAACTATTCATGCAATCATACAAGTATTAAGAGCCCAAATCTGAGGAGGAGAACTAAGAAGTCGAAGGGGAACTGCAGTTAACTTAATCTTAATGAGAAATTGCATAAAAGAACAAGGTTTACTCAAACTTACAACACAGAAGATTAGATACAGATGAAGTGGCCTAGGTGAAATATGCAATACATACACCACGAGAACATGACACCTATATACGGATTATCACGTGATCACAAGTGCATTCCTAATAGATTAGTAGGAAACGCAAGGGACGTGAATAGGGCTGTTGATAGCCTGCATGATCCTTCTTAAGTACTCGTATACGAGCAGATGTCACTACAGCAAGTGAACTTACAACTTCAAATCGATCACTTAGCATGAATTAGCATAACCTAACAGAGTCACAAGACTCGAATCCACAAACTATAGCACATGCTTTCGCAGCTGCTATCAACACTTCTTCATCTCTATGCAACTACATTTTCTCAATCAAACACAAATATCCTCCTCAATTCAAAGCCGAAAATTCATCAAAAATGGAAATTTTCATACCTGATCATCAGCTCTCGGCACTCTCTCCCTGCGAATACGGACCCTTTCTCCATTGCCTATAAAAGGAAAAACAAGAAAACGAGACATTAGCATAACAAACCATTCACACGAAACGAAATCAACACGAACAAATCACAGTCTCAAATCATTTGAATCCCAATCGAATCCAAAATATGCAATATCCAATTGAATTATATAATAAGAACTGAAAAGAAAGAAAAAGATTCACCATTAGATTCAATCACAGTTTGCAACTTCCACCCAGATCCATAATCCACAAGCAGAGAAGTTGGACCAAAACTAATAGGCTCTTCTTCCCCTTCCTTCACCGCCTCCACGTGGCTCGCCAGCAAGCAATCCCCTCCTCCACCGCCGCCGCCGGCGGCGGAAACCACCCTCTTGTTAATCAAATTAACCGCGAAACCCGCCTCAGTCCCGGCGGCAAAACGCCTAATTTTGCCGGAACTCTTGCACAACACCTCGAAAATCTACCATCAAATCCAAAAATTAGGTAAATAGGTACCCTCGAACCTAATCAAAACAACAGTTTCTACCTAAAAGATCGCAAATTTAGACCAACAGATGGAAAATTCCATAGTAAAGATCCGAATTTTAGCAGTAAAATCAACACGAAAGCTCACGGGTAGTGGTTGTTGAGAGCCTTTGACTTCTCCTTCCCCCTCCTTCCCCTCCGCCATCACTGCAGCAATCAAGAAATTTTCGCGGCTGTGATTCTATTCAGATTCAGATTCGAATTCAATTTTCCTTTCACCGATTTCAGAAAAATTCTTGATTTTCAACATTCAATTTCAAATTTTTTGCTTCTAAATTCTAATCAAACCCCTCTTGTTCCAAATCATCGCTTCGAAAAAGATTACATTTTGATTTTTTTGAAAAAATAAAAAAAATATTATAGAGTTGGGCCGAGTGGCCCAATAGCGTCGGTACGAATGGGCTTAATCACAATAAAGGCCCAAATTCACCAACCGCCATTAACTGCCACAATATACAGAGCCAGTCAACACACTAGATACTAGGATAGATTACATACGATGACTAGAATTTTGTGGGAGGTGGGGGGTCCGGTTTGAGAGAGAGAGAGAGAGAGAGAGAGAGAGAGCACTCACAGTCACTAACAGTGAGGTAACACTCCACTGTTCTAATGGAGAAAATTAAGAAATAAATGTTCATCCATTATGGAGATAATAATCAAGCTTGCAAAATTAAAACACCACATGCATAGTTTTTAATTTTTGGTCAACATAAAAATAAAAGAGGTGCCGTAACACCACGTGATCCCATAATAGGGTTTTATAAAAAAAAATTCATAATTAAAAAAAAAAATTAATTACAGAAATGCCACATTGACTTCCCACACTATATTTAAAAGGGACACAGCAATAGCCAGGTGAGCAAACATAGAATGCCCCATTCTCCTTGGCACCTTATCATATATCTTGCGCCATTCATGCCATTTTAAGGACCCCGTCGGAGATCGAAGAAACGAAGAGAAGTCGGAAAATGGGACGGCCTCCGTGTTGTGACAAAGTCGGGATCAAGAAAGGGCCGTGGACGCCGGAGGAGGACATAATCTTGGTTTCGTATATTCAAGAACACGGCCCCGGAAACTGGAGAGCTGTTCCTACTAATACCGGTAGGATTCTTGAATTTCGTTTGTTGAATTTTTGATATTATGAGTATGTTTATAATAATTTTTTTGATTTTTTTTTTTTTTTTGTTTTAATTAGGGTTGTTGAGATGCAGCAAGAGTTGCCGATTAAGGTGGACTAATTACTTGAGACCGGGGATTAAGAGGGGCAATTTTACTCCCCATGAAGAAGGGATGATCATCCACCTTCAAGCTTTACTAGGCAACAAGTAATTTTTATTATTATTATTGTTGTCGTTGTTGTTATTATTACGATTTACGAGAGTAATAATAGTAATCATGATATGTTTTTATGGATAGATGGGCTGCTATAGCAACCTACTTGCCTCAGAGAACGGATAACGACATCAAGAACTACTGGAACACCCACTTGAAGAAGAAGCTCAAGAAGTTTCAATCCAATCTCGACCCTCCGATGGGCTCGGATCCGACGGCGGCGTACGGCCACTTCGTCCCGAAGGGTTACGGCGCCGCCGTTGATCAGGGTGCTAGGATCAATGAGCCGTCGATACGTATCGGGGAGAACTCGTCCGTCTACGCCTCGAGCGCCGAGAACATCTCGAGGCTTCTAGAAGGGTGGATGAGGTCATCGCCCCTCCACCCCAACGCCGCCGCCTCCTACCTCAACGGCGGGGACGACGTCGGCCATGAGAAATTCTACGACGCCGGCCCCGCCCCGTCCCAGGCGGGGGCAGCGGCGGTGCAGTGCTACCGGCCGCAGAAGATGGAGGGCGACGTCGTGGCGGAAGGGATGCCGTCCGATCACGACTTCGCCGGAATGCTAGGGTTTGACCACCACGGCGGCGGCTTGGCCGGAATCGGCTGCGACAAGCTGTCATCATGCGATTCCAGCCAGAAGGGCTCCGACAGCAGCGGGCTGGCCGATCATGAGCAGAAGGCGAGGGGAGACGGCAACGGCGACAACCCGCCGTTGTCGTTTCTCGAGAAATGGCTGCTCGACGAGAGCGCCGGCCAGGTCGAAGGCGTGATGGAGCTGCCCCCGATATTTTAGACGGATCGAAAAGGAAAAATGTCTCTATTTTTCGTAAATCGGATTTATATTAGCAGAAAATTGGAAGGATTATAAGCATCTGAAGATTTTTTTTTCAGACACTTATATCTTCTTCAACTAGGGTTCTTCCAAAAAGTTGGATCACTCTTCTTCTCCTACCTAATGCCTATCTTTTTTTTCTTTTTTTTTACTAATTAGTGTTTAATTAATTTCCTTAACAATTGTAACTTAATTAGTGTTGCTAAATGCACTACTTCTCACTTTTTTCCCCATTCTATTTGGTAATATTAAAAATTATATCATGTACTATAAATAGTTCTCTACATGTATAAATATTATCATGTATAATGTTTTGAAACATGATTAATGGCCTAATTATTTGACTAATTATGTGACTAATTTTAGAGAGAGAGAGAGAGAGAGGTTGCAATTATAGACATATTTATTAGGCCGACGGTAGAGATGGAGACTTGAAAGAACTACATTGAATAAACGGAAAGCACTACATTAAATCGAATGCCCAACGAAAGGGGAGTGTATAAATATATTCTTGAATTTGGATTTATTTAATCTACATAGCCCCACAATAATAATAGTAATAAGTAAAAAAATCAATACAATTTATTCACGCCAACTTTCCATTAATATACGAGATAAATTTGCATATCCCTACAATCTCTAAACTATTATTGTTTTTCATAAAGTTCACGTGCATGTAATTTCACATCAATTCTAGAAGTTATTCACTAGCTAGCCCTTTGGTTTGGCACCTCATGACTTTCATGTATATGCTATTTTCGACAAGTCGTCTGAATGTTATAATAGACTCGTTCTAGTTTGCATGATTTAAACCCGGGTCCGATTAGGGTTGCATGTTATAATAGACTCGATTGAGTCGGGGCCGGGGGCGATTAGGGTTGCATGCATGCGGGAGAATTGAATGGCCGATTTGGGAAGATACTAATTAGGGTTGTCACAAAAAGTATGGGGGGGAATGAGACATGCTATTTATATAATGTGTGAAGGGAGGGAAGAAAGTAGAAGGAAGGGACAGCAAGGAAAATAGGACAGCACAGTGTCACGAAATTCTTGCCACTGAAAATGGTAAATCTCACTCCTCGAATGAGAGGGAAACATGTGAGCTTTTACCTTTCGGTGTAGCAAATGTTTCGATCCGGTTCGGGATTTGGTTTCATCGTGCTAGGAAACACGACGAACTCTCTAATTAGTTTTGAAATCGATATCTATTGGGAAAACGCGTGATTAGATTCAAAACCGGATCGATGAACGGGTTATTTTGTTTTTATAACCCTTAAATAGTGAAGAGATGCATTAGCTAACTGTATTATTCATTTATTAATTGTAAGAATGAATAAATGAATGTTTAAACTTCAAAGTGTATAAGTAGTGTCGAGCTCTCATTATATTTTTACTTATGGAATTAATTAATCCTCCAATAATATAATATAAATATTATTGACACCATACTATATATATATATATATATATATATATATATATATATATATATATATATATATATATATATATATATATCTATTTAGATGTAGGGTTTTTATTTCACTATCAATAACATTAATAAGCTCAAACTTATTATAAACTCTTGATTCAGAAATCAAGTTGTTTAATCTCAGAGAGAGAGAGGTAAACTTGATTAATTAATGGATTTGCATAACAATGATCATATGAGTAAAGAATTGAAATATAAGTTGGTAAAATTAATTAAAACCCTTTTCCATGCATTATAATTATCAAAGCTACCTAACAATAGTTATGGGTTGGCAATACATGTGACACCCCCCCCCCCCCCCATGGTTATGACTTATGAACTTATGATCCTCATGAATAACCCATCTTTCCCCCCAAATTGATCAAAAAATATGTGTGTTTTTAGGGACCACTCCACACAAAATTAATCAAGAAATCCCTAATTTAAATCCACAAACAATATTAAAGTGTGTTTAATTCGAAAATCACACGTGGCGTGCATTCGAGTGGCCACATAGTCGAGAGGAGTGCCCCTCTTTGTGTGCAATAGTGAAAGAGGAGTGTATGTTGCCCAAGGCCCTAAGCTAGGTTGTAATTAGGGTTTTCAATGCCATATTGGAAAAGGACAACTTTCCATGTCTTATTATTTTCAATCAAGTATTCAATCATGTAGTCTCTATTCTCTCTATCCTAATTATGTAATACTCCTTTTGTCCAGTTTTTAACGAGTCAAGTTTTATATTTGTCTGTCTCATCCAACGTTTACGGTTCTTGTATCAAATAGAAGGTTTTCCGGATGATCTAGCTTTCATTCATGATAAATCATCGATGTACTTTTGTCGATCCGTAATGCTCAGTTTTAATCAAGATCGATAAAATCTGCTTTAAAATATTAAACCTTATCCTATCTAATAGGTAAAGATTTGTCTGAAATTCTACCAAATATATATATAATATCCTTGATTTTATTTTCTCTAAAATTCTTAGATAATGTACGTGCATTCATGTTCATTAATTGTAGCCATAAACTTAGGGCAAGGTCTATAGAAAAGGCCTATATATATATATTCAAAAATGATGAAAATCCAAAGGTGGAAGATGAAAGTTTGATTGAACGCAGTGAAATTGACCTCACCTGGAAAAGAAAATCCATGTATTATTCAGACAAAAATCGATGTTCATTGGGCACGTAGGGACTCCGTATTTAATTCTTGATTTATATCGGAAAGCTACACCCGAATTGAAATATAATGTTATAATCGATTTTGATCTCGTTTTCACAACTTGATAAGTAGGGGCTCGTCCTCGCCCTCGCCCTCGTCTTTGTATATTTATTTTGTCATTTCCATTAAGGTATAGTCGAATACAAATTGTTTATTAATTATAACATTCATTGCATATGATATTCGTGCGAAAATTAAAGCTTATGTTATCTCATAAATTTGATTAATTTGAGTTAATCAAATTCTATATAACATTAAAGAAAACATGAAGCTTAAATTAGATTTTTTTTCCTTTCTTTTCAAATAGACAAATCATTAACCAATGATCAAGTAGCAATTGCACATGGCTTCTATAATTATGTTAAAAACTTTTTTGACCTATTAATCTCCTAATTGTAAAAGTAGTACCCTTTTTCAAATTAATTAATTCCCACATGGCTTTGATTTGAAGGTACAATTCGTAACAGCGCAACGAGTTTGGTGGTGTTAATTCGATACTGAACGTAGCATGTTCATACTACAAACAGTGACGATAAAATTTCGATTCCACTCGATACACTATATATCAAGTATCAGTATACCTCCACTTACCTCGTTACATTCTCTGAAAAGAGTCAGGGTCCTTTCTTCCCCATAAATATTTTACCTTACATATTATTTATTTATTGTATTAAATAACCCTAACATGCAAAATGGGGCCAAATTCGAGTAAATACCAAAATAAATCACTTTGAATTATCCAATCATAATAGACCTAATTTGATCACCGAATCTCTTACACCTGCCTATCAATTATGTGAAGTAATACTATTATTTAGATTGAATATCAAAAATCACTATTTAGAGAGAGAGAGAGGGAGATCTAGAGAGAGAGACGATGAAATTAAATAGCAATAATAAAGGGGGTCTTGACGCCGATTCTCTACTATAGTAGTAGGTCGATGATATTTCAATTTCTCATTTGATTATCAGGTGCACTGTATTATTATTATTGTACCCAATTTTAATGTTGTGCACATTAATTTTCACTTTTTATTAATTCCCTAATGATTTTTCACAACTCCCTCTCCTCTCCTTTTATTATATTTTATTTGGCACCGTTTAATTATTAATTTTGGGGGAAAGAAATTAAAAAACAAAGCTCCAATTCTGACAAGGGAAAAATTATTGCAAAATTATTACATGAGTATTTGCACATTTCACAAAATTATGAAGTTTCGAATTTATTTCAATAATATCACTTTCGGCATCAAATTTTAAATTGTTATTGTATTTTGTAGTAGTATTCTTTCCTTTGGCTTTATAAGTTGATAATAATATTACTACTAAATAAAAGAATGCAGATATTCCATTAATTAGGATTTACATAGTTTCGAAAATGGGACACGAATGAGATACCATTTTCGGGATAAAAGATCTCATCCGTCGACCGTCACTATAAATTACGATCGGATCTAATATGAATCACATGTTTATTCCGTTTTTAAAATCTTTATATTGATCAATCATATAAAAATAGGGCTCATTTGATACCATACTTATTGTGTTAGGAATAGAATATCAATAACAGGAATTAATAGTCACCAAACAATTTCACAAAACAACTATAACAAATTTATAGCTAATAAATTTATTGCTATTAACAAAAAAAAAAATGTTGGGGATTATTTTTATTTATTTTTCCAACTATCAACAATTTTAATTATTATAATTTACCATCTCGATTTATTTTCCAATTACCACCAGGAATTAATTTAATATTGTTGATTTTGCTACAAATAAAAATAAAGTCATATCCAATAATTGGGCTTAACTTGGTAAATTCTAGCCGTAATTTGGGTCAATCTGAATAGCTCATTCGTCTCACTTCACTAGTTTTGTTTATTATTTGAGTCGTTGTACTTTATTAGTTATGTTTTCTTTAAATTAATTAAATTAACCCTACTTTTTAATGCAGACCTTACTTTTAACTTCTAAGACATGCGTATAAAGTCTCGTGTCAGAAAAAACAGAACTGGTGAAGTGGGACGGGGGGGACGGATTTAGCCCATATTCGCATATCAATTGCCCAGATCTTCTCCATCTTTTATGATAGTTTTTCCCACATGAGTAGCCCAAAATAAATATTGGGCTAAATTTACGAATAATTTGGGCCCAAAAACATATTGGGCCGAAATCAGGCCCAATTTATGATTGGGCCAAAATCAGGCCCAATAAACGATGTGGTGAGGGAAGAGGGAGGAAGAGATATTTCGAAATGGCGGAAGAGATTATCCTTCGTCATATGCTATTATGCTTACAAAAAACCTCGGATAAATCCCTCCAATTTCTCCTTTTTCCTCCCATGAATACATAATTTGGCGCAATTTGTGTGAAACGAATCAAAGTTTAGCAATTCCAATCGAAAATGGGGACGTTATCCAGCTTTAGTTTCAGTTTAATCTCGCCGAGCGGAGGTAATTTCAGGGATAGATTTCAGAACAATCGCACCGAGTGTTTGCTGTGCGGTGAGATTTTGTTGAAGCGGCGGCGGCGGTTGGTCGCCGGAGGGGATTTCGGGAGGTTGAATTCGGTGATTAGGTATTGTTATAATGGTGGAGATGATAGTAGTGATGATGCTAGTAGTAGTGGTGGTGGTGATAGGGAAAGTAAAGAGAAGTCGAATTTGGCTACGATGGCGCCTGCTGTGAAGGAATCCGAAGAAAATGCCGATGATCCGCCGCCTTCTGCGTCTTCGCGGGTAAGCAAGTTTTTCGAAAATTTATGCGTTAATGGCTGTGTTTTGATAGTTGTTAGATGCTGCTGCTAAGGTAGAGTATGATTCCTTTGAAAATGGCGGTGTTGTATGTGTGTTGTAATTGCGGAGTTGGATTTTTTCTTAGTGGATTGATTTCTGTCATGCATTTTAGAAGAGCTAGGAACTTTAATAGTATTTGGGAAGGGTATTGTCAAGGATGCCAATGGGAAAATATGGAGGAAAGTGATGATAATTCTGTGGCAGATGAGAGCATGAATTGGATTCATGTTGAGCTTTTGAAGACTAGTAGGTTCGAGTTCAACTGTTAGTTAGTGTATTTAATATACTCCACTTGATTCGAGCTCGAGTTTGAACATATTTAGAAATAGCTCGCCTGTATCCTCATGCATAAGTGATGTGGTCTATCTAGTTTGAATCGTATATTCAATTTCAAGTCAGTAGCTACTAGTGTTCCCCTGATTATTATTGAACTGTTGCAACCTAGAATCGTGATAGAATTGAAACTCTTACTATGCTATGATATATAAATATTAGTATTAGAATCGTCTTCAATGGTAGTATATAGGAGAGAATGGAGTTATTAGCGCATTTCTCAATACAACTCGAAGAAAGGTAGATGTAAGAAAAAAAGCTTGCGACTCTACACGTTTATCATGATTGACCGCTAAAACTGCTTGGTTTGGCTCAGGGGTGATCTTGGTCAATTCTGCAATTTATCAAATATGGAAATATGCTAGTTTGATGGCTCATGAGAAGGAAGGTTCAGGATGAAATGACGCTCTGTAAAGCATGGGAATGAACCATATAAAACTCTAAAGTTACGAACAATTGGTCCAACTAAATTGTTGTGAATAAATGCATAGATATTCTTTTCGGTTGTAAATAGTGGTAATGCTACTTGAGAGCGGAGGGTATGGCATAATTAAGAGTAGAAGAAATATTGTGTACTTTCCGAACATATAGAAATAGCTCACTTTGCCAGAAAATTGAGATTAACTGAAGCCTGTGCTTACTCATCCTGTGATTTCCTCAGGCACCGTCATTTGCGCCTGAGTACAGTAATTTCCAAGTAGACTCTTTTAAATTGATGGAATTGCTGGGTCCAGAAAAAGTTGACCCTGCCGATGTAAAAGTTATCAAGGACAAGCTTTTTGGCTATTCGACCTTTTGGGTAACTAGAGAAGAGCCTTTTGGCGATTTCGAAGAAGGCATCCTTTTTCTTGGAAATCTTCGAGGAAAGAGAGAGGATGTTTTTGCAAAACTTCAGAGTCAGCTGAAAGAAATAATGGGAGACAAGTACAACCTGTTCATGGTGGAGGAGCCTAATTCTGAAGAAGAAGACCCTCGGGGTGGCCCCCGTGTCAGTTTTGGCATGCTGCGTAAAGAGGTTTCTGAGCCAGGTCAAACAACGCTTTGGCAATATGTGATTGCTTTTCTGTTGTTTGTTCTTACTATTGGCTCCTCAGTAGAGCTGGGGATAGCATCTCAGGTACGTGTAATTGCATGAGAATATTTTGCAGTTGATGGCACATGCGCATCGTCATATCATAGTTACTAACGTTTAAACTCTTCTCTGCATTAAACTTTGTTAGTTTTAATTTCACAATGAAGGTTAGTAGACTGCCTCCAGAGATAGTGAAATACTTCACAGATCCCAATGCTGTTGAACCACCGGATATGCAGCAGCTAGTTCCATTTGTGGACTCTGCTTTGCCTTTGGCCTACGGTGTATTGGGCGTTCAACTATTTCATGTAAGTATTACTTTCTCCCTCCATGAAAACTGAAATCATTTGTTTTCATTCGTTAATTTTTGCATGGAATTTATTTCCTGCAGGAAGTTGGACATTTTTTTGCTGCTTTTCCACGGAAAGTGAAATTGAGTATTCCATATTTTATTCCCAACATTACCCTTGGGAGTTTTGGTGCAATCACTCAGGTAAGCATATAGCACATAGCGAATCTTCTGGACATAACCCACTCCCTGTTAGTATTTAATTTAACTTTCTACTTAGATTTCAATTTTATTGTTTGAGTGTCGTTTCTTTGCACATCCAAAGTATTTCCATATTGCATCTATATTTGATATTGTATTGGACGTGGGTCCTTTTGCTGGTAAAACAGACTGCTATGACCCTCGAGAAGGAACAATACCATGACATGATAATGTGGTGACGGGATGACAGGATGATATGGCTGTCCTTAAGAAGATAACTTATGCATTGAAACTTATAATTTAGTTGAGAAAGCTATGAATTTCTAAAATATGATTATTGCTATATCGAGTACAGTAAAATTGTAAAAATTTTGAGGAATCGGGCTTACTTGAACTGCCCTCAGTCATGTCTTCTGAGATCGACCACAAGACAATCAATCCGATTTCTTTATGCACTTACGCGGAAGAATGTAAAAACAATTGTCACGTACCATTAAGATGTCAATAAGCTTTCCAGCATTTTGAATCTTATCATGTTCCAGTTTTTCACATCTATGAAGATCTGAAATGTACCAACACGTCTCTCTGTCATAGTCACTATATGATTGCGGGCTAATCTGTTGGTATTTTCTGCAGTTCAAGTCCATTCTTCCTGATCGGAAAACAAAAGTAGATATTTCCTTGGCCGGACCATTTGCGGGAGCTACTCTGTCTTTATCAATGTTTTCTGTTGGGCTGCTGCTTTCATCAAATCCATCTATGGCTGGTGATTTGATTCAGGTTCCAAGCATGCTTTTTCAGGGTTCTTTGCTGCTTGGGCTTATCAGCAGAGCTGTCCTAGGTTACACGTAAGTAAATAATACGAGACCTTACCGTGCTATCGCTCGTGCTCCTTCACTATTAAAAGTGATAATCAGTCGATTTAATAGTGACATTTTTCATTTATATCAACAGGACTATGCATGCATCAACAGTTTCAATTCATCCTCTGGTGATTGCTGGCTGGTAATATAGCATTATGAAGTTATAAGTAATGTTTTGAAGAGCGTGCTCAACTATCAGCTTTGCCTTTGTAGGTGTGGGTTGACAACATCAGCCTTTAACTTGCTACCTGTCGGATGTCTCGATGGCGGAAGAGCCATGCAGGTTTAGCAATTTTTTTACTCCATTAGTTTTATCCCTCAGTTGAAGTGTAGGATGGAGATAATGACCATGACATTGAAAATTAAGTCTAGAAAATATGCCTTCAATCTCTAACCTTAGTTATTATATTTGATTCTCGGATCCACTCGTGCACTGATGGCGACCATAGATGCCAAGTACTGCCTGTTCCACATTTAGGCTTCAATTTACCATTTATAATCTACGCTTACTTTTTTCAACGTGAAAATCTTTGCATACGATATTTTCTTGGTTACAGTTTCTCACTCTCTTGGCTCTTGATATTTTTGTCAGGGTGCATTCGGGAAAAACGCTCTGATTGCATCGGGTTTGGCTACGTACAGTCTGCTGGGCTTGGGAGTGGTATGATACATCTTTTCCTTCTTAAGTTTTAGCCAAGTTCATTTTCTTAATCTCTAATCTCATACAATCTGATGTATGAGCAAAAGAATTTTATCTGATTTCTGCAAACCCCATACCGTCCCTCCCCGAAATAGACACTGTCGTTCTTTGGTCGGTGCTCTAACCTATTCCCATTCTTGGAAACCTTCCCTTGATATTTTCCTCATTGAAATGTGCCACTAAGATTTTGTTATCCTGACAGCTAGGGGGACCCTTATCGCTTCCTTGGGGACTCTACGTGCTGTTATGTCAGGTACGCCCTCTGTCGAAGCATAATGAATAATCGAACACTAGTCATTAATTCTTCGAAACCCAGAAGTATACTTCTAGTAATTTCTATTCTCGGAAAGACATATAAAGGGTGGTCACGATTAAATGTTGCAGAGGAGCCCAGAGAAGCCATGCTTGAACGACGTATCAGAGGTCGGGACATGGCGAAAGGCGGTGTTCGCCACCGCGATCTTCCTCGTGGTGATGACGCTCCTCCCGGTGTGGGACGAGCTAGCCGAGGAGTTAGGCATAGGTCTCGTCACGTCCCTATAATTGGTACCACTTCGATAAAGAAACCCATTTTTGTCTCGAAATAAAGTGGGTATACCTATTTTTTGTTTCTTATATTCGACACTACTGTACATAAAATTGTACTGCTACTGGGAAAAATAACTGAACCTGAGAAATGGTGGAACTTGTCTCTATTCATCGTTGCAATCGAGGGAGTAACTGTCATGGCCCACGTGGCATATTATCCATTTTTTTAAGTCCTTTTTTGGGTAATTATTAGTAATATTAAATTTAATGAAAATGTGATTGTATGGAAAAGTCTTTCCAATCCAATAAGCCAATGCTTGTGGAGTTAGAGACGTGTAAACTAAAGCTTTGTGATTATTGGGCTGGACTTTTTTAGCATGTCACATTTTGATGGAACGAATAAATAAATATCGTATCGGTTCACGATCTTTAGATACTGTTGACTGTTTTAGATAGATTGAGACGTGAATTATCTTTAAAAGTTGTGGACGGATGGAAAAGTATTTGTAGTATATTTTAAGTAACGGCATTTACTATCGGTGAGGGGCAAAGATTGTGGTTCCGGTACTTGAATTTATATTGGGATGAGGAAAAACATGAGTGTGCGTTATCTTACTAAAAATAGAAAAGTACTATTGTTAAATTCTTACTATTAAATTATTGTCAGGTTCCATTTGATGTCTTTCCTATTTCAATATTTAAATCAGCATATACCATTTCTAATATTTTCACTTTTCAACTGTATAAAAAAAAGTGACAACGGAGAGCGGTCTAACAGTAAGACGTCCGCTCCAATCGAGAGGCGTTTGTAGAATGACGAAAAATATGAAAAGAAAAATGAGATGGAAACTCATGGTTCTCCATTCCCTGAACCCCATCATGTGCATATGTATTACTCCACTTGCATTTAGAAGCTAACTAATTGGCATTTTCCCCACTTGCATAAGGTATTATTATTTTGAATCTTGGTATTATTGAAGGGTCGTAGCTATTAAAGGAGTAAATGAAAAGGGAAATATATATTGAATAAAAGGGTGTCAAGGGTGTCAATTTATATTATAGTGGGATTAAATTATTAATTTGTGTGGGTTGAGAACAAAAACTGTGGGTCCCCTATGAAGAAATCTTGATAGCCCCTTTTCGATTTGGTTTCTTGGAATCACTCATGTATCACATTTCACGTGACGTGATCAACAAAATTGGAATCTTTTTAATTAATAATTGTCTTCTTTGATCCTTTTCACACGATTCAATTAGTATTAATTTGGTTACTAACTCTAAATCTTAAGTCAAACCTTCTTTGTTGTTCCAACGAACTCGAAATGTTTTACCAGTTTCGTTTTAGAATGCATCGAGTAAACGTTAGAAACAATTTAAATCGGTCTTATTTACTAAAAAGTGACTTTTTAATTTAATTATAAACGGGCATGATTCACGCTCTTATAAGTCTACTAATATTGACAATAGATAAACAAATTTAATAATACAAAAAAGAATAAAATAAAATTTGGCAAGCAATAGTAGTATTTTCCCTTTCACTTCACTTCATTTTAGGATAAGAAATGAACATGCGGTGTAGTTTGTATAAATCGCGTTCAAATAAAGTTGAAGTAATGTCTATTTCAAGAAGTACAACCCAATCCATTCATTTTATACAAAACTTTTCAAAATCCACACATTTTCCCAATAAATCTTGAATGCATTTTCGAAGAAATAATTATTTTAGATCTTGATTTATACAACAAAGCAATCAATAGAAAGGTAAAAGATCCAATATTAAATTTGTTGACTATAATATTATTTGAGGAATCTTGTTTTCTAGAATATATATTGGACAAAGAGCACCGCGTCATCATATCCATGCATATACTATAATTTATTTATTTTTAATTTCGACGCTACAAAATTTAAAGAAGTATGAAATTCCAAACTATTCGAAGAAAATTAATTCTTAAGTTTTTCATAGGCATATTAATTAAATATTAAATCAAGTCATTATTATTATTAATTTATTTTTTAAAATTAGGAATCTGAAAAAATGAAAGCAATAAAAAAATGAAAATGAGTGGACTAGAGCGGAGTTAAAAAGTGCATATTCTTTAGCTTCAATTGGCCATTCCGCAACAACAATCAACAAAAATTCCGTCAGAATCTCTCTCTCTCTAAAGCTGAATCTCTGCAACAGCAACCCCCATCTCTCCCAATTTCCCCCAAAGGGGCCGTAATCTGTCGAAAAAAAATCCAATCTTTATACGCTTTGGGGTTGCGCTGCGGTTTAATCTCGTTTTCAATCACCCCCGCGATAATCCCTGCTCGAGAATTTTTTTTTTCTTGCTTGTATGGAATTCTAAACCATCGGGGGAAAAAAGAAAAAAAGAAAAAAAAAATTGTTTTGATATATACGTACGGCGAAAGTTTTAGTTTTTTATCGAATAAATTCCATATTTTTGGCGAGGGAATTGGATTTTGAGCCACCCAGTTGAGAGAATTTCTCGTGGGTTGTGATGGGATTTTCGAGCGATGTGCAGAATGATAATGGAACTGGAAACTATGGTGGCGGGGGTTTCATGGCTCTCGTGAGGAGGAAACAGGTGGATTCTGATCGCGCGAAGGCGCCGTCTCATCATCATTTGGCTAAGGCTCTGACTGTTCCTCATCTTATAGCGATTGGTATGATTGGATTTTTGCCTTTTTGTTTGTGTTTGATTTCGTTGTTTTGTTTTGGTAACTTGTTTTTTGATGATTTGTTCTTTGAATTCCTATGGTTTTAGCTACGTTTTATGGGGTTTTGTTGTTTTATGCGGATGTGGTGCCATTTGTTGGTTCTTTTGAGTTTTGAGTTTGTTTACGTTTATTGGCTTTATTCGGATTTTTTCCGAATTTTGTAGGTTCGAAGATGTGGTTTTTATTTCCTTTTCCAGAATTCTGGAGATGTGTGTTTTATCAAGTGAATTTTGTGGTACAAAAGGATTGATATGGAGATGATGATTGATTGATTGAATTTCCTAAATTAATGGTTCTGATGTCTCTTGGACTTGCAGGAGTTGGTTCGACCATCGGTGCCGGAGTATATATTCTTATTGGTACTGTTGCAAGAGAGCACTCTGGCCCAGCACTTACCTTTTCCTTCCTCATTGCTGGAATAGCAGCTGCTCTTTCTGCATTCTGCTATGCTGAGTTAGCAAGTCGTTGCCCGTCTGCTGGAAGTGCCTATCACTATTCTTACATATGTGTTGGAGAAGGGTATGAGTTTGAGTTCTAAAAAAATTGTTTCTTAATGTTTCATGTAGAATGTTTTTCGGTATTGGCAGAATTATGTTTTTTTATACTTATTGAAACATCGGTTTAACTTTAACACTCTTGTTTCATGCAGTGTTGCATGGTTGATTGGTTGGGCATTGATTTTGGAATACACGATTGGAGGTTCAGCAGTTGCCCGTGGAATATCGCCTAATCTGGTGTGAATTCTCTCTGACTTCTCACTTTATTCGGTGTAGTTGTGAGTTTTATGTTTTATGATATTACTGCAGTGTTTAAGTGTGCACTACCTGCCACCTTGTCTAATTACTGGACTCAAAATGTCGTAGCCATAATCATATATTGCTATCTACAGTCCAAGCATGTGGAATAAAGCAAGTATGTGTACAATTGTACTTGCCTTGATTTTGCTCTTTTCCTCGTCTTGCAGGCCTTGCTATTTGGGGGACCAGATAGCCTCCCTTCATTTCTGGCTCGCCAGACTATCCCTGGGATTGACGTTGTAGTCGATCCTTGTGCAGCCATCTTAGTTTTTGTGGTCACAGGACTTTTGTGTGTTGGAATCAAAGAGGTAACTTTCTAACATCCTCTTTTGGTTTGAAGAAGTTCGGCTGCTCCTGATTACATCTCTAACCTTCTTATGCCATGATTTCTTCAGAGTACATTTGTCCAAGGAATTGTCACCGCAGCAAATATTTGCGCCATGATCTTCGTCATTATAGCTGGTGGATATTTGGGTTTCAAAACTGGATGGCCTGGTTACCAACTTCAGTCTGGGTATTTGACTCTGCTTGATTGATTATTTGGTTTTCCTTTCCTTTTTAGTCTGGGTATTTGACTATTGAATACGTTTTTTTCAGATACATGCCGTTCGGGGCTGATGGGATGCTTGCTGGTGCTTCGACTGTTTTCTTTTCGTATGTAGGGTTTGATTCAGTTGCTAGTACAGCAGAAGAGGTATGGAATATCAGAAAGCAATTTTCTTTCAGTTAGAGATTGTAAAACCGGATGACTTTGAACTCTAACGCATGAAATGTTATTCGTCTTCAGGTGAAGAATCCTCAGAGAGATCTGCCCATGGGTATTGGTCTTGCCCTGTCAATATGCTGTGCCCTCTACATGCTGGTTTCTGCAGTTATTGTTGGTCTAGTACCGTATTATGAGATGGATCCAGATACTCCCATCTCCTCTGCATTTTCTAGTCATGGAGTTAACTGGGCAGCGTGAGTAGTCAATTTTCTCCTGATCATCGATTCGTAATATCACTGAGATTAGTCCATATAAATTCTGAGCTCATTGTAATGCAGATATATAGTAACTATCGGAGCTTGTACCGCACTCTGTTCCACATTGATGGGTTCAATCCTTCCACAGGTAACTATAATCTATCCCTAAATATTACGGTGTTTCGTTAACCTTTATACACTCGCTTTACCATTCAATATCTTCTTTATTGAAAATGATGTAAACCAACAACTTGATGAAATTGTACACTTTGGCCCATATGGTTGCATTAGTGGGATGTGGCTTCCGTTACATATTTTCTCGATGTCAATATCTGGATAAGTTTGAGATTTGTAAAATATGTTGTTCTCTCTGTATTTTCAGCCGCGAATACTAATGGCAATGGCCAGAGATGGACTGCTACCGTCATTTTTTTCAGAAGTCGATAAAAAAACTCAAGTTCCACTTAAGAGCACTATAGTCACCGGTTTACTGGCAGCACTGTTGGCATTCTTTATGGATGTTGAAGCGTTGTCTGGGATGGTATGCTGCCTCTCTCTCTCTCTCTCTCTGGACTTCTTTCTACTGGACTTTATAGTTTATGTTTCTACTTGTAGGTTAGTGTTGGCACACTTCTTGCATTTACTATGGTGGCGATTTCAATGTTGATACTGAGATACGTTCCACCAGATGTGGTCCCAATCCCATCATCACTTCAAGAAGCCGTAGAGTCAGTTTCGATGAAGTATAGGGACTCCAGTAGTTCTGGAGATTCCGATGCAGAAGATGCGAGTGTTAAAGCTGTTAAATCAGAGGAGCCCGTTCCGGTCCTAGTCAGTAAAGAAGCATCTCTAGAGGATCCTCTACTAGAGAAAGCAGCTGCGCAGTTGAAATGTAAGTTCATCGGATTGTATAATACTCACCGTTTCTACTAGGAATTTTATGAATCTCGATCCTGCTGATAAATATTGGTGAATTATAGGTTTGAAATCTAAATGAAATTCTGTACCGGCTAATTATAGGCCTTTAACTCAAGTCTCCAGTTTCAGTCTCGAGTTTAAAAAAGCACGAGTTGGTTTAAAATTTCTTGTACTCACAAGGTTATGGGAAAACAATATCATGTCCAGAGATTCTTCCTCCAGTATAATTTCTCGGTTCTGACTTCTACTTTTCGTCTGAATAATGCAGATTTCACAAATGAAGAAAATCGGCGGACTATTGCTGGCTGGGCAATCACGTGTACGTGTGTTGGTGTTCTCATTCTAACTTCTGCTGCTTCGTGTCCAGCCCTATTTAGGTACGTTTAGTACAACCTTCACTTCTCACCGTCTCTGGTTAATTGTTTAGGGAATTTCAAACGTATATTATGATTTCCTCCAGCAAATATTTAATCGAAAAAACACTACTTGTTGGCTGTTGCAGGAGTTACCGATACATGTTTTGCGGAATTGGTGGAGCTCTCGTATTATCTGGCTTGGTATTGCTTACCTGGATAGACCAAGACGATGCAAGGCACAGTTTTGGCCACGCAGGAGGTGTGCACGATTACTCTTCACTTCTTTATTCGTTAAAACAAATCGAACCAGATTATCATATTCTCACACCGGCGTTCTTTCTATTTCAGGATTCATCTGCCCGTTCGTTCCACTGCTGCCTATCGCCAGCATTCTGATCAATGTCTATTTATTAATCAACCTCGGGTGAGTATCCAGCCACTCCTTACCGATAAAAAACTTCCCGGAATAGGGCATTCAAGTTTAACACGATGTATATATACAGCGGTGACACATGGATGCGCGTATCCATATGGCTGGCGCTAGGCGCGCTCATTTACCTATTCTACGGCCGCAACCACAGCTCCCTGGAGAACGTGATCTACGTCCCTGCAGCTCACGTTGACGAAATCTACGACAGCGTATCTGAACCTCACCCGTGAGTGAGACGAGGAGGGTTTTTGCTTCGACACCGGCCGGAGGCATATCTGGGCTCTCAGATTACCTGGACAAGACAGTAATATACAGTGTTTCTCATCCGAGAAACACAGCAGGAGTTTGTTTACATTTCATGCCTTATTTGTAACATTGCTTTGTTAGGTTTCAGTTGTAGATTTTTTAGCTAAAAGGGAAATGGAAAAAGAAAAAGAAAAAAAAAGCATATTAGTTTGTGAATAGTTCCTATTTCATTAGCTTAATTCTATTCAGTTAGTTCTGAATGGGACTTGTATTAATAATTTGTAAATAGTGTGGTATTATTGTACTATTATTTATTCAAAGACAAAATTTTCTGCTTCTGTCAGTTTGTTCTTTCTTGCAAAGGTTATGTTTTTTATCGAGACGAAATTTAGTCGAAAATATATGAATATGGCGTTATAGAGAATTCGAACTTGAGACATGACTGCGTTAATATATATAAAAAAAAAAAAAAAAAAAGTGAAACGGGATTATTTATTTATTTATTTAAAAGAAATGGAATGCGAATTTTGGATATTGGCGGGCCCACAGCCTTTTGCTTTACTCATGCATATATAAACCCTATCACTCCAAAATTTACCGCGTTTTCAATTCGAAAGCAGCTTCTCGCTCCGTGCGCGCGCTCTTCTGCAATTTTCGTCATTCCGAATTCGAGGTCTCTCGCTCTCTCTCTCTCTCTCTCTCTCTCTCTCTCTCTCTCTAGATCTGCTTTATCTGTAACGTAAACCGGCATACCGATATTATACTTCTCTGCAATGGTCGAAGTAATTGTGTGATTGTTCACGATGGGATTATAAATCATTTCGATCTTCAAATTGTTCCGCTGAAATTCCTCTGTGAACTTCGAGAATCACTCGTTAAGTTCAGGCAGTGCGAGAATCACAAAATGTTCGCCTCAGATGATTGATTTGATTATTTATGGTCTCGATCTTATTTGCGCAGATTATTTATTGTGAATATGCTGGATTGTTAAGATGGTTTGAATAGTATGTTTATTTTCTCAGATGTAAGGAACTGTATTATCGATTTTGGTGATTTGTTTTTACTATGAAATGGATTATGATATTTCAATCGTTATAGAGTTCAGAGTTTATTAGGTAAATATAGTAGTTTACTGAATTGTAATTTCTGGAAAAGGAAGGATAATGGAATGGACATTTGAAAGACAGCATATGGCAAAATACGTTGGGAGAGAATCATGAAATGAAATAGCAGAAGTAGAACATATTTGTCATCTGTTTATTTATATTAAGCAGAATTTAACGAGTAGCAAAGTTGCGTATGACTCAATTGTAGAAGTGCTACTTGTTTATTAATCTACATTATATCAGCTGCAATGGACAACTGTTGCTCTTTTCAATAGTTATTATTTCTTTGCCCTGTTTTATTTTACTTTCAAACTGAATGGTTATTCCTTGTAGCACAAAGGCTTGAATAGCTGTTCAGACTAAGATGGCAGACCCTCAGAAGAAGAATTCTTCTGTCAGTGAGAAGGAAAAAGATCCTCTGCAAGGTATTTCAACGGTTTCCATGATCGTAATCATGTTGATAGAATGTGTGAAATATTTATGGATTTTGTATTGTTTAGTTGGATAGTAGTTGCATTTGTTTATTCAATTTGTTCATTTGGGAGAGAATAGCATCGTGGATCTATTAAAGTGAGACTTATAGAGTAAGGCGGAAGTAGAAAGCTCATATAGCCACAAGTGTTCATTTGGGAGAGAATAGCATCGTGGATCTATTAAAGTGAGACTTATAGAGTAAGGCGGAAGTAGAAAGCTCATATAGCCACAAGTGTTGGCCTCATACCGACTTTAGTGGGAAAAACAATAGTCAGGCTGAATATAGATCAACTGAAATCCTAATTGTTCCGCGTTTTGGGTATAGAACTTATGTCCCGAAGTTTCAATACTGAATACATGGCATCTGTTCTTTTGACTTTGGGAAACATATATTTGTGCCTCTAACGATGATTTTACTGCCACTAGTGCATTTTGTGCTGCAATTTATTTTGTATTCTTCTGATGTAAAATCTCCCTTCTTTGGCTATTATGCTTTATGCAGATTTGGAACTTGGGGGTGATTTCTTTTCCTGGAAATCAATTTCGATTGCAGAGGGGGATGCAATGGATTTCGACCTTACCCCAGCTTCTAAGGGCAATAAAAAAACATTTAACTTTGACAAAACGTAATTTGATTTTCAGTATCATTTTTAAAATCATAGTAATGTGTTTGTGACATTCTTATGATTTTTGGTCTGTTTAGCATGCATCTGGACCTTTATAGGGTAACTTTCGGTAAGAAACTATTGATATTTTTGCATTTTTGCAATCCGGCTATTTGAGCTATATGTTTCTGGGAATTCTGCTGACTTTTTGCTCTTAGTAAAGTTGGTATTGAAAAGCAATTGTCATGTAATAGCAGCTTAGAAAGTTGCAGGTCTTAGCCAGGACTAATGAAATTGCTGCCAATATTTCAGGGATATGGATTTTAATTTTGATGCTGATTTCGGAAAGATGCCATCGTTCAATTTGGATATGTCTGATCTGGATATCTCCCCACCACTTAAAAAAGATCCAAAACCCAAGGAGAAGGCACAAGAACCATCTAATGGAAAGGATAAGGGGAAAAAAACTGATCATTTTGGTTTTGGATTTGATTTTGATGAGTGAGTACGCTGGTACTCCATGAAAGCTCTTTTGTTGTATGGTTCTGTTGCATGCTTCACTTTTTGGAGTTCATCCTTACAACCTGTAACTCTGTACTTATCTGTCTGAATCTAGGTTGGACAATTTCAATTTTGACTCAACCTCAAGAAAAAAAGAAGGTACAAAGGCTCAGAAAGACGAAAACAACAAAGAAAGTTCTCCAAAAGGAGTTGACTGTCAAGGTAAGGAAGGTTCTGTTCACATAAATGAAAGTGGAAGCAAGAGTACTTTAAAAGATGGCTCCCAAAAGCCATCTTTACCAGAGAGCCGCATTACTTTTGACATGGATTTTGAACCCATGAGGGAACCTTCTCCAAACTTGGCAATGGATGATGGTGTTACTCTAGAACATTCAGCTGCAAGCGTTGAAGGAGCTTCTGATAGAGTAAAAGATCCTGTACAGACAAAAGTTTCCAGTGAAATACAAAATATCAGTCCATCTAAAAGGCTGGTTCCCCCAGGAAGAGTTGATCTTGAAGCTTGTACTAAGAACGATGTAGAACTGGACTTGTCATCTGATTATCTGCTTAAACATGATCCAAGTGGACGTCATTCCTTAGCAATGGAGAAAAGGGTTGACTCTGCGGATACAAATGCTAGTAACTCAATCGGACAAAAAGATACTAACATGACATTGGTTGCTGATTCCACTTGTAATTACAAGGATACAATATCAAGAAACTCGCAGCACCACCAGACTGTTGCAGTCTCAGGGAATGTTGATGAGACAAGTGGAGTTAAGCCTTCAGCTGTAGAGAGCAAGGTCAGCTGTATGGATACAGATGTTAGCAGTTTACATGGAGAAGATGCTAACATGACATTGGTTGCTGGTTCAACCTTTGATTATGAAGCAATATCCGAACCTGTGATTCAAGATATTGCTATTTCAGAAAATACTAGTGCAGAAAGGACTCAGGATGGGATCAAAAATCATGTGGAAGACGGCAGAGGAAGATCTGAAATAGCTCAAACTATATCACATGTTGAACTTTCATGCGTCAGTGTAGCCGAATCAGGGGTACCGTGTGATATACAATCGAGCAGGGAGGATCAGGAACCCTCTCACGAAATCCGAAAGTCTTCAATAATCAGGTAAGGTTATATTATATGTGCCAAATTTTGATAGAAAGTAGTAGTAACTCCATTGATTTTTGTGAAATCTACTGTACTGCCCAGCATTTTACTGATGGTATTTATTTATAATGAGGCAGTCAACCAGCTGATGAATTGAACAAGCAAATTGAGAACATAAAAGAACCCGTTGTTAGTTGCTCACGGCCTTTAATTCAGTTAGAGAAATCTGAATGCCCTATGCTGAAGGTATCTATCCAGACAAATTTTACCTCATCAAGTAGTAAGCAGATGGGCTTTGCTCAACCAAGTCTACTGAAAGGAAGGTATGATTGATAATTTGGTTATTAATATAACTTTGCGGAATGCTCACTCTCTCGTATGACTTGAACAAAACACGAATAGGGATGCAAGCCAAAGTGTTGGAAAGCTATCCTTGCAATGTTCTAAAACACTACTGAGGGGGATTATTCCCCAGAGTCAGAGTCAGAAAAGCTGCAGTGGACTAAAGATTCAAGGGTGAGGCTCACTTAATGGTTCAATGAATTTGATTTGGTATTTTATAATTCCATTTGATCAAAAGATTAGGAATATAGGAGCTAAGACTAGTAAGAAGTCCTCTTTTAGTAGTTTGACCAGTATGCTGTGGTTTGAAATTGGCAGGGATACTCCTGCTGCTGATGGTTTAAGAAGTGGGAACAAATTGAATGATTCTGGTACAGAACAAGTGGAGGACATGACGGAAAAAAAATATGCACCGAGGCAAGGAGAAATGTGGGCGAAAGATCTGCATACTCTCAGGTCTTGTTTTTCTTTCTGAAGACAATATGTTCCAAGTATATCTTAAAAGATTTTCACTAGTTAAACTTTCTGGAGATCTTATGCTTTCTTGTACTGTTCAGTGTGGAGGCTAATAGTAAAGAAGCAGAATACAATGGAAATTCAAAGAAATTAGCATCCATACTGTTAAATAAAAACACTTTCTCGCAAGAACAGAGAACTTCTTCAAATGAAGTTCGTAAGATGCCCCCTGATCTGCCTGGACTGAAACTTTCAAGGTGAAATGATTTCTACATCTTAAGAGTCTCACTCTGGTTTAGATTAAGAATCATGTCTGCTGATAAAGTTGTCTATCCATCCTTGAACTGATAGATTAAGCATTGATTCAACAATGTCGCCAATTTTGAGAGAGAGCAAACCAGTTGGAAACAGCTGTCGGGAAAGTGTTACAGTTAGTAAATCATCATCTGGTATTGCTCATCCTCCGGATAAGTGTATGCAAGCATTAAGCATTGATTCAACAAAGTCATCAATATCGAGAGAGGGCAAATTACTTGAAACCAGTAGTCAGAAAAGTGTTTTAATAAGCAAAACACCATCTAGTACTGCTCATCTTCCAGAGAAGTGTAAGCAAACAACCTCTACACTATCTGTGAAGCGAACATTAGAGGTACTGTTTTCAACTCCATGTAGTCCTTGATTCTCCAGTGAATTTAATATTAGTAAGTATCGTGTTATCTATGTATTGTAGCGTAATTTGAAACATCCAATTATGACCCTGCTCTCAATGACTTGGTTCACATACAGGATGATGCTGCAGATACCAGTGTCTTACATCCAGCTAAACGTCTTTCGAAATCAGTAGCTACAGCCAGGTGTCTCATTATCCCATCTGTTGTGGAAAATTATAGAAATTTGACCTTTTGGATTATAACTCAGGCCTGATATACGTGAAAGCTGCAGGAATCTGTTAGAAACGTCAGAAAAGGTTCTGGAGAATAAGGTAATTTAGTGAGATTTTAACGTAACTAGAATGAATGCGACATGCTTATCAGTCAATGGAATAGAAATCTTTGGCTCATGGTTTTCCAATTACTAGGCACCCATCCACAGTCGCAAAGAAGATGATTGCATCAAAAGCACAACTAGGGACTCCCAAATCACGCCATTTGAAATCTCACACGAAGTGAAGACTAAAGGAGTAGAGATATCATCCTCAGAAATAAATGATAGCAACATTAAACTGGCTGATGCTTGCAGCAAGGGACTTGATGACGTAAGAATGTTTGTCCCTTCGTGTCGTTCCACCTCTCAAGAAGCTAAAACTTGTGATATTCTTCATTATTCCTTTGAAATTATGTTGCAGCTTTATGAAAATCTACGGAAGAAACACGATGAGGCCAAAGAGCTACTGGTTCAAGCTATTGTCAACAGCAATAAGCTGCTGATGCTCAGCAATCCCCAGTTCGAGGAGAAGATATCCTTCAAACACTTTCTACTTCGTTTCACAATTCATGCGAATTCACATCGTGTTAGCCTTTACTCGTGATAACATTCGTGCAACTCGGAATTTGTTCGCCGGGTTAACACTCAACAGCATCCAAGGATGAGACCAACAAGGTAGCATTTTCTTCACTCATATGCTCACATAACATGGATTAATGTTTAATTTGCTTATCTTGAATTACTTTTTTCAGGTGAACGTTCCCCCGTAGCAGTTGATTCTAGAGAAGCCGATTCTGCTTTCTCACTCTAGATTCTTAACATACATGAACATTACTTGAATTCTTTCCATACACAGCAGCATTTCCTACATGTATAGAAGCAAAGAAATTACATAACAGCTATGGACACTGACTGAAGAAATTATTATAGTCGCCCTATTTTTCCTTCATTCTAGAGAAAGTCTATATTAATGTGCCTAATAATCTTTAAAAAAATACGGCAAGAAATTGTTGCCTTGACCTTAACGCCCTCCTACTTGGGCTTCAATACGTCCAAATTTGATCGCTTAATTTGCTATGCTGCATGCTGCTTTTATTATTGCTATTTTTTTATTTTTTATTTTTTCCCTTCTTTTTCATATACAGAGTACATTAAAACTGAGCCACGACTCCGACGGACTCGAATTTTGGACTTTTAACTTCAAAACTTAACTTCATATTGCTAGTTCAACGTACACGCGGATCACTTGTTTTTCTTGACTACTAATATTTGACCAATTGGTAATGGCGATAATTCACAAGATTCCACCACCAGAGAATTCAAGCCCCAAATTGTTGAAAATTACAAATATTGACCTTAATATTAAATTATTAATTACTACCACTACTAAATTATACTCCAATAAGAATAAGAATTTTAATCAAGCCCCGTAACATTATTCTAATGTTTATAATAAAAATAACCACCAATATATACTTTTAATTGTTATAATTGATTGACTAACTGAAAATATATAATATAATAGTCCAAAAAAGAAAAGGGGCGATTATAAATATGTGAAGAATCTAGCAACGAAGCGCACGTGGATGGAGCGTGCCTGTTTGTGAAAGCCATAAACTACACTAAACTAGGGGCCGCAGACATTGTTGGTGGCGGACGAGAACTCAGCTCAAGGAGTGTAGGTTGGTAGGTAGGTGATAATTTCTCCCACCAGATCTTCTTCTCTCCCACCCCCCACACTCAAAAAAAAAAAAAAAAAAAAAAAAAACTCTTTTTCCTCACCAACTCCAGTCGCAAAATTCACATTTGCATTCAAACCTATTTTCCTTCACTTCCTCTCCTCTTGATTCTTTTAATTGGACTCATTGTACCCATATTCCTGTTTGTGTTTCTCAACAAGGTACCTTTCTCTGCTAAAAATCGTTTCTTGGCATCAATAATCACCAACCCATTTGTTGTTCTTGGCGATTTTGTCTAGATTTAGGCTATTTATGTTCTTGTTTCAGTGGGATGAACCTCAGTTCTCAAGTCTTTTGCCCTCTTTTGTGAAAATTTGTTAGGTGGGTTTTCGTTTTTGAGGTGTTGGAGCTATGGAGTTCTTGGCGACAGCTGAAGGCCGGCTTGCTATTGGGGTTGCTGTTGGTCTCGTAGCTATTGGCGCTGCTTACTTCTTGTTTTCCTCCAAGAAGCCCAAAGGTTTGTCTCTTCCCACTTTCTTTGGTGATTTTGATTTTGATTTAATTTGAATTGTGTTTTTGATTTGTATTTGGGTGCCTGTGTTTAGTGGATTTTGTTTGGTATCTTTGCATGTTGCTTTAAGGAAGTGCATCTTTTTTAAATTGTTTTTTATTCATTACAGTTTGAAGGATCTCAATTTGGGGTAAAGATTCAATCTTTTGTAATGAGTGCAGTGATTGGAATTTACAAGCTTTGCTTTTCAATTAGTAGTTTTTGAGTTTGGGACATAATTTCTTCCGACTTTTTTCGAAGTTTTGTTGGAATTGGTTGTTAACATATACTAATATGTTGCTGAAGTTCTAGTCTTGGGTGATTGGCAGTGTGCTTAGATTCCGAGAATTTCAAGGAATTTAAGCTTGTGAAGAAAACACAAATCAGCCATAATGTAGCGAGGTTCAAGTTTGCTCTCCCTACGCCTACTTCTGTATTGGGCCTTCCCATTGGACAGCACATAAGCTGCAGGTTGAATTTCTAACTCGATTCTTGTTTTCACGGGTTCTGATGTATCTATCGAATGGTGTACACTATACTGGCTATCGTATGATTCGTATGAATTCTGTTATTGAAAGAGAAGGCGTAATTTGGTTTGGGTAGTAATTTTTATTGCTTTGATCGACACAGGGGTAAGGATAGTCAAGGAGAAGAGGTCATTAAACCATACACTCCAACTACTTTGGATTCCGATGTTGGATACTTTGAATTGGTTATTAAGGTGCGTTCCTTTATGCCTCAAACCGTTCATTTTCTGGCATGCTAGTATATAGTAGTATCACGCTTTTGCGTTTTCTTGGATCTGATTGGGTTTGCTTAACGAATGTTCGCTATTACAGATGTATCCACAAGGAAGAATGTCTCATCATTTCAGAGAAATGAAGGAAGGTGATTATATGGCTGTTAAAGGACCAAAGGTATATGCTTTATTCTAACCTTTTCTGCATGCAGAGAATGTGATTAATAGTTTACTAGTGTCAGCTCCTTCTGGTTTCCTTCCTTCCGATGAAACGAACAAAATCGGATTTTTTTTATGCTCTAATGTTTAGTTTTGCAATCTATATGTTATCACTAGCCAAAATATTGTCAGGTGAAGTAAGCCTTTGATTTGGATGTGATTGTGGTGTCGAGTCTCATTCCTTTTATTCGTATATGTGGAATTAATCCGTGATTTCTTTATCAAAATCAGGGTCGTTTCAAGTATCAACCAGGCCAAGTGAGAGCATTTGGCATGCTTGCTGGAGGCTCTGGGATCACACCAATGTTCCAGGTTTATATTTAGTGTCCTCACGTACAATACTTTTGTTGGCTAAGATACGTTATGTCTGAATGACCTCGTTTTTATACATTTCTGGTTTTGTTTTTAGGTTGCAAGAGCAATCCTTGAGAACCCCATTGACAAAACTAAGGTGCATCTGATCTATGCTAATGTTACGTATGATGACATTCTACTAAAGGTAATTTGTGATATCTTTTTCTCCAGTTTCTGGATTTAACGATGCATGCATAAATTGTTTATCGAAAAAAATAGCTGGAGATAGATTTGATTTAGGCTTCTGATGAATGAGGTATGGATGAAACTATGAAAATACCCGGTAGCTGCAGAAGAACAATGTACGGGGAAACTTATATTCTCGATTAAAACTCGGTGGTAGTATGGAATAATATAAGATAGTTTCAAGTTTTTAATAAACATGAATAATTGTAATTCTTGGTGCAGGATGAAATCGACGGTCTTGCCAAAAATTACCCTGACCAGTTCCAAGTTTACTACGTGCTCAATCAGGTAAGCCTACCACCTATAAATCCTTCCAACGATGAAACAATCTGAGCACAACTTTTTAGAAGCCGTAAAATGAAATAATCTCTACTATACTTAAAAGCGCCATTTCCATAAACCTTCAAGGTTCTGTCCCAACTAACGGATTGATGTTTGTTTGAAATAATATATAGCCTCCAGAGGTATGGAACGGCGGAGTTGGATTTGTGTCCAAGGAAATGATTCAGGCTCACTGCCCTCCTCCAGCATCCGATGTTAAGGTTCGAACTTAAAACTACTTCCACATTTTAGACAACGAAAAAAGTAGGTACTAAGTTCGAAGCAGAAATCTTAACTGGTTACTCCGATTGTGCAGGTTCTGAGATGCGGACCGCCTCCGATGAACAAGGCCATGGCTGCTCATCTTGAGGCACTTGAATACTCACCTGAGATGCTGTTCCAATTCTAGACTTTTCATTCAGATCTCCATTTTATCATCTTCTTAGGGGAAATTACTTCTCATTGCACTTAAACTCTACTTGTAATATAAGGATTTTTCCCCTTATTTTTCAACTGAAATACTGGGAAACTGTAAGGATTTTTCCCCTTATTTTCCTCCATTAAAATAAAGCAATTTTCCCTGAGCTATAATGAATTTTCTCTTGCACATAACATAATGTTTGAAATTCAAAATATTAATTTCGATTTATAAAATCTTATACTAATGTATTTCTTCGATTTAGTAACACCCACTTAACTCAAACCAAGTGTCCCATCACATGCAATAACCTTGAAATTATCTATTTCTCCGTTTCATTTCGTCTGACTCGTTTCTTGAATATATACGAAGTATACACGAGCTAAGCGAAATGGGACAAGAGGTAAAATCGAGGAATGAGATTTAATGAGCTAAAAATAAACAAGACCAACTATCTAGGATCCATCAAGATTACAACACATGAAAATGAGCGATTTTTAGGATCTATCAACACTTCAAATTGAAGAAGGTCTTGCCCTTTTGGTAGAAAATTGTGCTGACTATACACTATAATATTTTTAGGCAAACTTTGATTATTGGTTACAAAATTATAGAAACTTGTGCCAACCAATACTATAGTAGTATTATTAATTAAAGAGAAATTTGTATATTAATTAGTATAGAGAGTATTTAAATTAAAAGTCTTTGATGCTTCACCGTTTTGGTTTTATTTAATTTACTACTGTCACCGCCTGCTCATTTAGCCACCGTTAATATTTAATAACGGCACCAAACTTGTCATAAATTATCACTTCAAAAATTATAATAATCATGTGACTCTGTTCCTATGTTTTTACTTATTAAATTATATAGATATTAACAAACATTTTGTAACGTAAGAAATAAAATTGAAATGAGATTCTTTTTCTTTATTTTGGGTATTTAGGAAGAAAAATGATGTACTAGAGATGGGCTAACTATAATACTTGCTACCTCCGTCTAGATCAATTATTTTGTTTCATTTAAGGGCAAAATTGTAAATGTAATGTTCAACGTGAAAATTAAGGGTTTACATTAAAGTGTAAGGGATAATTCTTTCCATTTTAAGAAGCATGATCATTTATAGGAGACGACTCGATTATAAAAACATGATAATTGAAATAGGACGGAGTGAAGTAACTATATTACTGTACTAATTTTTCTACTAAAAATAGTAAAATAAGAAATGCAGATGAAAAGCTTACCAACTATTTAAAGAAGTAAACACTCATAAGTCATCAATATTTATTGAATTATGAAGAAATATAATACGGACAAAATATAATTGACAAAAAAATATTAAAAACATTAAATTATCTGTAAGAATATCGTGAGCAGCGTACAAATTCAAAATGCCCTCCCCCAGTATAAAACTATAGAAACTAAGGGCATGTACAATGGAGGGGTTCTTGTCTATGTGGCAAGAACAAGAACCCACATCTTAATTAGCACCCCCATTGGAGATCCCCTAAATAAGAACCCGGGTTCTTATATAGATACTGGTTCTTAAAAAAAAGTGAGGCCAACATTCTTTTTTATTTTTTCTGTCTCTTTTATTTTTTCAAATAAAATAATTAGTGGGACCCTTTAATTATGATAAGAACCTTTATTAAGAACCTTACCACTGTGATTTTTTAATACGAATGAGATCTTGTCTATGTGGCACCCTTAAGAACCCCATTTGGGGTTCTAGCATTGTACATGTCCTAATAAACTAGAATTATTTCCCAAAAAGCCTCGGAAAAATAAAAATAAAAACAGTTTTTTTTCAGTATTTTTGCAGTAAAATAGTTAAATATAATTAAGAGGCGAAATTGAAAATTAGCCCGCTTCTTCAGTTGCTTGGTAGCTACACTCACGCTTACACTAAGAAATCAGAGAGAAATCAATCAAAGTTTTTCTTCAAGAAAAGAAATGAAATGAAAAGAAAAGAAATTAGGAGACTCCAATTAATTATTTTCAATAACAAATCAAACCTTCATAATCAAATCCCCCATCATTAATCACTACTAAAACTCACTTCTCTCTCTCTCTCTCCCTCTCTTTAACAAAACCGTTTGATGCTAATCTGAAATCAAGATTCATCTGGGTTTATTTCGTCTTCTTCCACCCACTCTCTCTCTCTCTCTCTCTTGAAAGAAACTGTTCATTCTCTCTCTCTCTCTCTCTCATCATCTCTCCATGCATGCAGCCATGCCGGATTAGGAGGCAATCCGACGACGACTCTCTCACTCCTCACTCTCTCTCTCCACCAAACCATGAATCGTCCCAATCCCGGTTTCAGAACGCCGCGAAATGGGCCCATCTCCCGACAATCATCCATCCTTCTCCTCTTCTTCATCCCAGCTGCACTCCTCCTCCTCTCCACCCTCTACGTCCTCCGATCCACCGCCGCCGCCCCCTTCGATCCGCCCTCCACCCTCCCTTCCAACCACCACCCAACCGCCGCATCGGAATCAAGAAACAAACAAATCCTCAAGGTCTTCATGTACAACCTCCCCCCCGTCTTCCACTTCGGTCTCCTCCGCTGGAAAAGCAAAACCCAATCCATCTGGCCGGACCTCCGCGGCGGCGCCGCCGCCGGAGAAATACCCGAATACCCCGGCGGCCTAAATCTGCAGCACAGCATCGAATACTGGCTCACCCTCGACCTCCTGAGCTCGGAACTCTCCAAGAACCTGACCGGCCGCGGCGCCGTTCGAGTCCACGACTCGAACGACGCCGACGTCGTCTTCGTCCCGTTCTTCGCCTCCATCAGCTACAACCGCTTCGCCAAGAACAGGAGGAAGAACGAGAGCATGAGCACCGACGAGAAGCTGCAGGAGAAGCTGGTTAAATTCTTGGTAGCTCAGAAGGAATGGAAGAAATCGAAAGGGAAAGATCACATCATCGTCGCCCACCACCCAAACAGCCTCCTCCACGCAAGAACCAAGCTTTTTCCGGCGATGTTCGTCCTCGCCGATTTCGGCCGGTACCCTCCGACGGTAGCTAACGTGCAAAAAGACATCATTGCCCCTTACAATCACTTGATTCCCACTTATGCCCACGATCACTCCACCTTCGAAACCAGACCCATTCTGCTGTACTTCCAAGGCGCCATTTATAGAAAAGATGTGAGCTTTTTTCAATCTTGTTGAATTTCTCAACTTCTTCTTCCTTTCATGATTTTGGTTAATGGGTTCTTATCTTTTTCTCGATTTTTTGCAGGGAGGGATAATTAGGCAAGAGCTTTACTACAAGTTGAAGGACGAAAAGGACGTGCATTTCAGCTTCGGAACGATAAAGGGAGATGGCATTGACCTGGCCTCGAAGGGGATGCACTCTTCCAAGTTCTGCCTCAACATCGCCGGGGACACGCCGTCGTCGAACCGCCTCTTCGACGCCATCGCCAGCCACTGCGTTCCGGTGATCATCAGCGATGAAATCGAGCTGCCGTTCGAGGACGTCCTCGATTACTCCGAGTTCTGTGTCTTCGTCTCGACGTCGGATGCTCTGAAGGATAACTTTCTCATCAACTTCATAAGGAACATTACTAGAGAGGATTGGACTAGGATGTGGAGAGTGCTGAAGGAAGTGGACCGTCTTTTCGAGTTCCAGTTCCCTTCCAAGGAGAATGATGCAGTTCAGATGATATGGAAGGCGATCTTGAGGAAGATTCCGGCGAGGAAGAGGAAGATTCACAGCGAGAATCGGCTTTCGAGGACGACGGTGGCCGGAGAAAGGAGGCTGATTTCTGGTTCTCTGCCGAAGAATTTTTGGTGACATTTTTGATAGAAGTATGAACTGTACATATACTATATAGTGTTCAAAATCATTCATTTTTACATTAGTGAGGTTGGAGTAATTGATCTCAGTTATTATACCTTTTATTCAATTTTTTCTTAAAAAAAAAAAAGAATTCGCAATCAAGAATTAACAAGAACAAATTCATGCAGCTGAAGTTTGAATTGAGAAGAAGGCTGGTGTTGATTTCAGAGAGAGGTTAACATCGAAAAGGAAAGAAAATGGAACTGAGAATCAGAAACAGTTTTCCCCTAGATCAGTATCTCCGATGAAATGAAGATAAAACACGAACACACTGCACAAACGCCTTCTCTTCCCCTTGACGAGTTCAGCCAAATGTCTCGATGAGGAAACCCTTGTAGACGCTCATGAACTTGGCTACGAATGCTGGAATATTGTTTGACACAATAGAATAAAATTTTAGAGATTAAAATTGTTAGCAGGCAGTATCAGTTGTTCGGTGTTTATACAGTTTGATCAAGATCGGTACCTTCAAGGTGAAATATGGCTTTCTGTCCAAGACGCAACCGATGTTCCTGAGAAAAACAAGATCATTCTTTAGTACAATTCGACTTTAAATTGCTCTTGAAGTCATTGTGATATACGTCAACTGTCATACGATCAGAGCTTCTGTTTTATAGGAAGGAAGGTGAATGACATTTATAGGGTAATAATCAGATTGAGAGCTTACATAATAAGCTGCCCAATGAGAGACCTCGTGCTTTAGCTCGGAGTCCAATTTCTTTAGCAGTTCATGAAGCAATCTCTGCAACGAAGAGAATGTTTTCAGTTTTGTATGCATGATGTTAGTTATCTAATCCTTTGACTTGAAGACATGAATGGGGTTGGGAAGGGATGAACAGAAGTCAACCTTTAAAATGATTTCTGGAGGAATGCAATTAACAAGTAACTCATATAGCTTTCCTCGGACCTCAAACAACCTGAACAACGAAATGCATAAGATAGGATACTTATAGTAGCAATCTTGAACAGAGGAAGCCGGTAATAAAGGTTGTTATTGCCATACCTTTTCGGACTTTGTTCCTTAAATATGCTGGATGCTATTTCTGAAACATATTCCTCCCAGTCCATAGGGGATATTGCCTGGTTCGGTGTAAAAGGATACCTAATTGAAAAGTCGTGGCGCAAGCACATATTAGCTCAGAGTCAAGAACAGTAAGGAACGCCTAAAGAAGACATAGTCGGTTGTGTTTTTATAAATGAAGAATATATCTCAACTGTTGGACACGACAAGTCTCAAACATCAGTATAGCCCTCCTTAGGCTTCGATTAGATTGCTCTGCGATTCGATCAGCAAATCCAGGTGGAAGTTGCAATCCTTCCTTCTTGCCAATAAATTCCACCACTTTCGTGATCTGAGATGAAAATGTAAGACATCAACACATGTTGAATTTTCATGATTATCACACATTATGACCTCATAAACCACGAGCAAGAGAAATATCAGATAAAAAGAAGGGATAATGACCTCTCCTTCTGTTGGAGCATTTATGCGCATGTTCAGACAACGAGACCGGATGGCTTCAGTGACTTTGGAAGAGCTATTACAGCAGAGAATTAGCCTGCAAGAAGAACTATATTTCTCCATTGTTCTTCGTAGAGAGTGCTGGGCTTCCCTTGAGAGTTTGTCAACCTCATTCAACACAAGAACTAAAGCACCATTACATGTTATTAGTACAGAGGAACCAGACTTACAATACCTGATTGAAATTCACAATTCTAATAGATCTTTCAGTAAAATTTAGATAAAACGCGAATGGTACTGCACATAATTATTCCTCCATTTCAAGATTATCAACTCAATGACGTAAGCCACAAAAGGAACAGCTAAAAAGAGAATCAACACTAGTATCATGCCATAGGCAAGAAGGGAGGATTTATCATTTACCTTTGAAACCCTTCCTTCCCTTGGTATCAATTGGTCGGTTCTTTGCCATCTCCTTAATTATCTCTTGAACTACATACCGGTCCTGAAATCCTGCATCACTAGGATTCAGTTCAACATGGTGCGAGCTTGATACTGTCGTAAGCTCTACATCAAGATTTCTCGTCCCAGCCTACAAACACAAAAATAGATTTTGCTCAAACTATAACCTCAAGATAATCAATCCAAGGAATAACTCAAGAACAAATCAGAATTAGCATCTTAGACCACAAAAATCATGAAATAAATTTCGGGCAACAGAACAAATACTCACATCAACTCTCCAGTTTTTGTTTTCCACTTTAACCTGCAGAACAACAGTAAATAACTCAAATTAAAGCATAATTCATCGGATCGAATAGTCTCGGATGGGAGAGGCAAGTAAAGATTCAAAATCCCCACACCCTCCTCGGCTAAATCCTCAATTTTAGGGCTAAATGTAACAAATCTGCAAACAAATCGACAGAACTCAAAAACCATTAATAAAACTTCACCTTATCAGCTCCGGGACCAAATATTTGTCTGAGAAGAGCCATAATTAGGGTTTTCTTACCCGACCCGGACGGCCCATAGAATAGCAAATGGGGACAATCCTGCTCCGTCACCTGCAATCAAACAAAATACCCGAATTTATGAGCGAAAAGCAAACAAATTTCGAAACTTCATCCCATCAATCATAACAATGCGAAGATTTCGATCGATTCCGTAGAGTATTACCAGTTTCTTGAGATTTTGGGCAATATCTTCGTGAACCAGAACCTTGTCTAGGGTTTTGGGTCGATACTTGTCCACCCACAACATCTCTTCTCCAAATTCAACCAGCAGCTTCTTCGCTCCCTTCTCCTTCGAGATTTTTACGCACGAACACACGCAGCGAAGGTGAGTGTGGAGACAGCTTCTGTGGCAGGTGCGGGTTTAGAGGGAGAAGACTGGAAGTGGCGGGAAAGGGTAGGTTAGGGTCGAAGGCGAAGGCCTTTCAACTAAAGTCGCGCTTTTCCAAATAGCACTTTCTCTTGTTTAGCGACTTTCTTTTTGGGCCCAACATAAATTAATATGGGCCTGGGCTCTTTCCCTGTGAGGGAATGGGCTTGGGCTATAATTAATAATAGCATGAATTAGTAACGTTCAATAATCAAATTATTCCAAAAATATATTTTAAAAAAAATCATAAATTACCAATTTGATTAATTAATTAATTTTCCAAAATATGTATTTAATTGTTTACAATTACTTATCATCTCATTATCATATAGTTTAGCAAATGATTCATTTTCTTGACACGTTTCTATTGTTTTATACTGCCGTATATTTAAGACACATGTCGAATAGAATCGAACAAAAATTACATAGCATTTGCTACCCATTTCCAGACAACAATGTAGAATATATTTTGCAGTTATTGAGACACATAATTATTTGATTGTCACATCTATATACGAATACAATTAATAATCCAAAAATATTGTCTAAAATATGTTGGAAATATCACATACCAACCATCACTTTAAAACGAGCTTACACGTTTATAGTAACCAATCAATTATTTCAGGAGGTGCACAAAGATTATTGCCGAATATTCATGAAAAAAAAAAAAAAGATTTAAAATTTTTATTTGACACAAAATATCCCGGCCCCATGAATTCATTGGAAAATGTTATTAGCAAATTCGATAGGATCATGGGTCTCCTCCTCCTCGTCGTGATCTTGGTGCATGGGCTCAAAACTGTTGGTTTCTCCAAAATTAGGGCTGAAATTACTGTGCATGCTTATGAGGTTGTTCGAAGCTGAAGAGGCGTTGGAGTAACAAATCTGCTGCTGCTGTTGTTGCTGCTGAGGCGAATTCTGAAACGCGTTCGCCATTACGTATCTGCTGTTCATTAGCTGCGTCTGCACCACGGATAGCTCCGCCTGAAGCGACGCCACCTGCATTTGAGCGTTAGTTCAGTGTGCGTGTGCTGGCCAGATGATTAGAGTCTCGATCTTTAAATTTCATGTTATTGTTTAGTTTATGACAGGAAGAACATCATACATAGAATAAAAAAGGGAAAATACAACATAAAAAGTACCTAATATGTTTCAGCACCAGCTCACTGCAACTATACTTATATGTGCTTTATTAAGTACTACTAAGTTTGTACTAGTATAATATATAAGCCCATTCGATATCGGATCGAGAAGTACGCTTCTTTGTTGGCCTTTTCGATTATTTCTGCAGTTCTCTTTTCGAATATACAAATCAAGTGTTTAGTGAAAGAAGAGTGAAATGTATACATGTAAATATAAAATACAGAAGTGAAAGTGATTATGGGTGAATTTGTTACATAAATATTTTACTAATTATGCATATCGATCGAATTCGAGGGTTTCAGAAACGCAATTAATCGTTTTTTTTTTAATATATATATATAAAAAAAGAACTAATATATTTAACCTGCTGCTGCAGCGCAATAATGGTGGAGACGCAGCCGTAGACGGGGTCGGAGAGCCGGGCCTGAGCCTCGTACGAGATGGTGACGACGGCGTCGTGGCGGCGGTTGGGCGGGATGTGGAGGAGGAGCTTCGACACGTTGCTGGCGCCGAACACCTTGTGGACGGCCGCGAACCGGGCCGCGCCCTGGTCCGACCCGAAATGCGGGGCGAATATGCACCCGCTGATGCACTTCCTCCTCAGGAACTTGCACGCGCCGCACGGCGCGTTGGCCGGCGGGCCCCCGTCGCCGGCCGCGGCAGCCGCGCTCCGCTTCCCCGGGCCCTTCCGGCGGTTCTCCGACGTGCCGTCGCTCTGAGCTGGCATGTCCATGCGGGGAAGGAGATGTGTGGGGCCCCTAGCTAGCTACTTATTGAGAGTATTTAGTTAAAAGGGAAAAGAATTTAGGGTGGCGAGGATTATGTTTATAGTAGGCGTTGAAGGGTTAAACGTGAAGAAGGCCACGTAAACCTCGTGAAGGGTTGGCAGATTAGCAAATCCTAGAGAGAGAGAGAGAGAGAGAGATTGGTGTGGGAGTTGCATGCATGTGCAAAGGGAGTGTTTAGTAGAGTCTTATTTATTGATTAATTAATTACTTGATTGATCAAAATTGTGATATATTCATAAGGATCTATCTCGTCACGTCTGATTATGTATCTTTTTTATTATTATTTTGAAAATTTGCCTACTAAAATAATAAAAAGATCGATGTATAATCGAGCGAGACGAAAGAGGTGGGACGGAGGAAGTATTATACATGTGTGGGGTTGTTGGGAAGGCGCACACAAGATATGTGGTGGGGCGTAGCGTGTGGAATGGTGGGAGGCAGAGAGGTGGTGTGATAACATGCATGCGAGTGCGAGGGAAGAAGCACACTTTTTTTCTTTTTCTTGAGTGTTGTGTTTAAATTGCATATACTTGTACACTAATTGTCACACTCCACACATCTTTCTTGTTCTACCTCATTTTGGGACACATTATTATTACTATCATTAACTAATTGCATAACAATCACTTTGAGAATTCAAAGAGAATCTTCAATTTTGTGCTTTTGGCTGAAAATAATGGAAGTATGTATGGTAGTTAGGCTACTCATGTCCCAATTATGTCATCCCACTTTTTATTCGAATAAATTATAACAATAAAATAACAGTGAGATCACTTATTATCAAATTTGTGTTTCAATCTTGTACCTAATTTAAAACTACGTAATTTTGATAGTTTGAGATAAAGTCTTGAATTTGCAGCAATTAAAAATATCAGAAAAAAAATATGTAGTTTTAAATTGAAACACAAGTTTGAAAACAACGGACGTCTAGTTGAGACGAAAAGAATGTTTGATAATCCAAAGGGATAATGAGATTTAGAATAATAATCTGGTCGATTGGAAGATTTACTTTCATAGTTATGGGCCGGCCCAAAAAATATCCGAAGCCCAACAACCCAACTGAAATCGGGCCTAATCTAAAATCGATGGCATGTTTTTACATAATTTAATTATTATTGTGAGCAGTGACAAATCAAATGTGATGTCTTTAATGGGATTACGATAGAGAACTTCGTCTCATCAAATAAAATATATTCATCTATATTGCTAATTTTGAAAATGTTTTGACACGCGACGATTATCCATGCGCACAAGTTGATTAAATGAGTTATTCATCTATGGTTAATCCAAATTTTATAAACCATCGTCAGTTAATTAATCTAACCATAATTAATGATTTCAAAAACAAATGCTGATTTTGAAAATAGAAAATCAATTGCCTAATGCAGGTAACTCGTAATAAAATTTTAAAAAGGAAGGGAAAAAAAAGAAAAGAAACTAAAGCGTGTTGGGAATTATAATATAGATTTCATCAGATGAAATGAATTCGACCCCAACTCATATAAAACTTTACAAACGATCTAGGATTACATTCTATCCCAACTCATATCCACCCGTTTGCATACCATCTGTCTTTCTGCAGCCTAACATCAAAGTAAAGCGGCAACCGATTGGAGGCGGGACGGGCGGCGGACTTCCCGGCACAGGAAAAGTGAAGCCAGAAATGACAGAGAGAACAGAAGAAGGCCATTTGGTCCACCATGCCATAAATGATCTTCTTGCAGTCCCCGCACCTCTGAGACGGCACATCAAGCATGCGTTCAAGAGTCAGAGGATGAACATGGACAGAGGAAGGAAGAGTGAGTGTCCCTCCGAACTTGACCTTGGACAACTTCCCAACCGAAGGAATGCAGTTGATATGGTACGACTCGTCGCACTCAACGCACCGGTACACCCAGTACCTCAGGTCTATAACTCCCTCGCAAACCTCGCAGAAGTCACGACCATCAATATTACCATACATTAAGCAGAGAGGATGGCGGCGGTGGTATTGAGGGAAATGGAGCCTCTTAGGCAGCATGGCGCAGCTGATGTGTATGGAGTAATTGCAGGCTAAGCATCGGTAGACGTCGTATATGAAGGTGTCAGCAGTGCAGCAGGAGAGAGCAGGTGCGGCGCCCACGGCTGAGTGGCTGCGGTGGGTGCGGAAGAGAATATGTTGGGGATGGGAGTGGGACGCATGGTTGACGGTGATTGGAGCAGCCATGCACTCAAGATCAATGTGCCCAGGCCAGGAACAATAGAAATCAAAAGGTGTTCGGACATAAGTGTAGGCTCCGTTGCAGGGACGACGGCAGAATTGACAGTAGAACACCGAATTGAAGAAGACGGGGGTGCCTAGGTGATTAGTAGCCGAGTAGTCAGCTTCTTTGACTAAAGTACCCGGAACGAAAGACTTGGTTATGCCGGGAAGAATATCCGCACAGATCTTGTGTGTGGCGAATTGGCAGGCCGTATCCCGGCATCTATGGAAGGGAGAAGATGATGAGGTATGGATGGGTTGGGTGCAGAGATCGCATGCTAGTAATACTTTCTTCTTATTCTTTTTCTTGGTCCTGCAGTTGTTGTTGCTATCGGTGTTGTTAATGATCAGGATGAGCGGATGCTGCTTGTGACAGCTCTCGATTGTCTGACGATCATCATCAGTACTAGTTCCCACAATAGTCTCAGCATATCTGCGGATCACCCTGCTTGGGAATTCGTCACGCTCCTCCTCTGGCAGCTGCATCATCACCTCCGATGTTGTTTCTGCAACATATATAATACATGCGTGCATGTGAGTGAAGCTAGTATATAACCATTGATCTATAATTGTAATTGATTTAATCATACTTATAAGCAACTGTACAATAAGCGTGATTATGTTTAAGCATTAAGTTGTATTGTAGTATATAAAAAAGCGCAATGTATGACTTTAAACATTTTTTGCATATTATTAAACGTACTGGATGCGGATTTATCATGAGTTCCACAGGGGACGTGAGCGAATCTTCCGGACTGGGGACATATATACAACCCAAGGTTACTACTCCTGGCAAGCAGTGGTTTCCGGCAAACTACACAATGGTCATCTGAGATTTGGTGAGGAGATAGAGAGTAGACAAGGAAAAAAGGGTAGGGTTGGTCGAGTAAGGTGATAATGTTGGGCAGCAGCGTACAATCTCGATGGATCCAGAAATTACACCCTTTGTTGCATGTGAAGAAGAAGCCCTTATGTTCTCTCCCGCACCCATCGCACTCAGAAGAGACCTCTTTGTGAGTGGCCACCAGTGGGTGCGATGGGTGGCTCCTGTGCTTGATCTCGATCTCCACTCTAGTCCCTGCCGACAGCGGGTGGATTTTGATACTGCAATCTATACATTTATAGTTGAAATTGGATGATGATGACGATAATGATTGCTCCGCCTTCCGTAGGACAAGGATGTGCCCGTATAATATGCTGTTGCAGTAAGTTGGCATATGTAAATAATGGGGCAAGTTGAGTGCACATTGGTGGTGAAGGAAAAATTTGCAAGGAATGGTAGAACAGTTGTAGTAGCGAGAGGAAAGGATTGGGAGCCCACAAATGGAGCAAGATTTATCATCATCTTCATCTTCTTCACTGGGAATGGTGAGTGACAGTGGGTGATCATGGCTGAAATGTTTGCCAACAGCCCTAAATTCCTCTACCTCCCTCTTCACCCTCTCTGAAAATATGCAAATGTATGTGTTACATGCATATTTATTAATTCTAACAGTCAATAACAAGGTTTAATTTCTAGTATTCTTTGAGCATGGAACTTTTCTAAATACATACTGCAATATTAAACAAAAATTTAAACAACCAACTATCAGTGAAAGCAACAATCCACCGCGTACCTTCTGGTTCTTGTATATTGCGATTCATCTTTCGTAAAATAGAAATGAAGAAGGTTATGGTATAATTGATTAAAAACGATTGGGTATTACTATATATAGATGAAAAAAAAAATAACATTTAAGAATGTTAGAGGGGGGAAAGGTGTGGCATGCAAGAAGGTATAAAGAAAAAAGAAAAGCATGCCGTCTATAACTATAAGGTCTATTAATGATTTGATCACATTGATTAGAATGAGCTTAATCCAAATTCTATACACTAATGTTTTAAAACCCGAATCGGCAAGGCCTCCAGTTCATGATTTTTTACAATTGAACTGTGATTGAAACGGTTGAAATCGGAATAAACCTGAAAAAATTAGAAATCAAAGTCATGACCAGTTCATGGTCCGATTAATTAATCTAACATTAATTAAGGATTTCCACAAATACGTTACTTCCTTCCTCATAAAAGAATAATTGACTGATGTCTGCATCTTTTTTAAAGGATGCATCAAATCAATTGTTTCTTTAGTGTAAGCAAAGGCAGCACAAATACGTTACTTCCTTGAATCATAAAAGAATAATTGATGTATGCATCTTTTCTAAGGGCTGCATCAAATCAATTAATTGTTTCTTTAGTGTAAGCAAAGGCAGCACAAATACCTCGCTTCAATTCCTTCCATCATAAAGGCCAACACCTCTCTCTCTCTCTCTCTCAACAATCACGTTTCTTACAAATATTAGCCTAAACTGGCCAGTACATACATGTAGCATTAACAAGAACCAAATGAACTTTCTACACACAAGTAAAACTAACCTTAAACATATATAGAAACTTAGGAACAAAGGCAGCTCCACAAGAAAAGTTGCAAAAAAAATGCACTAGACAGGACAAAATTTTGCTCATAAACTGGGCATTGCTACTGCCAAGATCAAACTGGCAACATCAGGAATCGTACAGTAACCCTTCGGCCTGAAAAAACAGCGCCTTCCAGAACTATCCTATGCAAGGCATCGTCCCTTTCAAATGACATTGGGTATGCTACTTACATAGCAGGTCGACAATTTTGTATCTTGTTTTGTGATTAGGAAACAAGCTGAAATTACTATCTGATCCTGACTTCCCATCCAGAAAGCTAGCTACATCACTGTTTGTACCCACAAAACTAAGTTCATGAGAGATGGTATTTATTGCACATAGCGATTGAAAGATAAACCCACCACAGGATGCATGCATGGTTTACGTACCTATGTTACCAACTTTCGCTTGTGTAAGAAGGTTTTTTTTCTCTCGTGATAGTGTAGTAATACTTATCCAACTTTCGCTTCTCCATTTACAACGGGACTTTCACTAGTTTTGGAAGCACTGACAGATTTGGCACTGCTTCTCTTGGGCTTGCTTTTATCTGCTTCGGTTGCATCCTTTCCTGATCTTACAAACCTCTTCACAAACTTATACTCCATAGGTGTTTCAGCCTCTACTGTATTAACATCGAGACCACTATCCTCAGAAAGTTCTCCATTGTCAATTTTATCATCATTCTTAGGACCAGATGAAGTCTTCTTTGGTTTACCCTTCTCTTCAGCTTTTTGAGGATCTGTAGTTTCTTTGTTGGGGTTAACAGAGCGTTGCTTTGTGCTCTGCTTCTCTGGGCCAGGTTCCGGAAGTAATGCACGGCGGCTCAGCCGCAGTTGTCCTTTCTCGTTGATTTTTAATATGTTTACATGATTTACAGCAGCAGATAGAAAGTTAATTGAGCAAGATGACGAAAAGGAAAATGATTCAAACCTCAATAAGCTTGACATCAATACGATCTCCAGCTTTAACAGCCTGTGTATTTGAAGCAGGGGCGGAGCCAAGGCCCTGGCAACCCAGGCCTCCGCCCGGGCAAATTTTTTTTTTGCTACCCTGTATTATATATATTTGCAGTGCATTTTTTATTTTTTACATGTATATATGTTGTTTCGCCCGGTCAAATTCATATAAACACGATCTCGCCCGAGAACTTTTAGATTCCTAGCTCCGCCCCTGAATTTTGAAGAAATGTTAACTCGCAAAAGTGTATCACATGCTTGCAGAGTACCCAAGTCTAGAATACGTTACATCTTCTGCCTAATTGGCAAGCCAACTTGCACTCAGTTCACTGATATGGCATAATCCCTAAAACGTCAAATAAAATAGTACATGATCACTCAAACCATTTTTATGCATAGCTAATATCAGAGTTGGGTGACTGGTAGCTTAAAATAGTACTGCTTAGACATGCTTTTGAAGTTTCGAAACTACCTCTCGACCAGGAGCAATTTCAACAAAGACTCCATAGGCCGCAATTGATTTGATTTCGCAGTTCCTGGTTATGAAAACACAGTAAGATTTAACAATTGAAGGATTGCAGCTAAGGAACATAAGTTTCTCTGATTCACAACTAATAAATTGTTCGTGTAAAAGGAGTTTGAATTCAGATTGCAGCTTCATGCAGCATATTAGTAAATATAGCTAAAATAACAAGCAGTACTTGTAGACATTGCCAATTTTTATTTTTTGAAAGGATACCTGTAGACATCGCCAATTTTTGGAACCATGGTCAGGTTGCCAATAATGGCTTTAGATTTCTCCATGCTGTCGCAAATAAGTTAAAAGCATGAACACTAAATTGTAAATCACTCGATCGCAATGGTCAGAATAGTATAAGAGCATATCATGAATGATAAAATGCTTGCATCCCAGACAACATTCAGCCTGCATGGATTATCATATGAATAATAGATACGAAGACAAAATTATTTTGGGGAGTGAAACAAAATTATTTTCGGCAGTTGGCTAGCGGGGAACTATTGAAAACCAAATAAGGGCTCAAAGTGGATTCAAGAATTATATTCCCATTACCAAATGCAATGCCACTAAACCTATATGTACCTTGATGAACCATTGCTTTCTGTGATGGTGCTTTCTACGCGTATAGTATAAGGGAATTCATTCTCAGAAGGCAATATCGGCTCCAGAGCTCTCTCAGCAAGCATTCCATGACCAATTTCTCTTCTAGACGGTGCTCCTGCACGGCCAGCTTCTCCAACGCATGAAGGAGGAAAGGAGTACTACACAAACAACCAACAACGGGGAACATCACAAAAGGTAAATCATATAAGAGTAAAACGCATGAATATATCAACATTCAGGGAAAGCTACATGAAGATAGAATCTCTTGAACTCTTCTTCATCCACTAGGTTGTCTATTCTCTGTGCCATTTGCTTATCACCAAGGGTAGCCACAGCTAATGACTGCGAAGTGAGAAGTGAAAAGGAGTAAGATTGTAGTGCAACCGTACAAGCATGGTAGAATCAGTATCGTGCATCAGAAAGGAACACTAAGAAAGTGCCAATACTGTACATAAGATCACAGGAACGGAACATGAATCCCTGAAGAAACTATCTAGACAAAACCATAACATTTAGACTCTTAAGAAGTGAATACATACAGGAATGTACAAACGTCGGACTCAAAATAAACATTGAAATGTGCAAAAGGAATAATAATTCAGTTTCTCCACCAGGCAAAAGTCCAGACCTGGGTTTCACCTCGCGTAAAAAGAGCACTTCCATGTGCCCGAGGAAGTAATCCACATCGTGAATTAATCAATCGTAACTCCTCAGGACTTCTGCCGTCACTTCTTTTTCCACCCTGATATCGCCGAGATCTTGGTTAATCGAAACACACAATGGCAAATATAAAATGCAAGTAAGATAACATCGTCATTACAATTGAGGTTGATTTTTAAAACTCACCTCCACAATACGCCTTTGTAAGAATTTCGATGAAACTTCTTTGAAAACTAGCTTCACATCTACCTCCGAGTAAAGCTATTAGAAGATAATACATCAAAATTTATCAATAGAATCGCCAAGATCTTATCAGACATAATATGTAAATCTGAGCACCAATTTCAAGTTCCATGTGAGCAAATGTACAAATGGAAAGAGAATCGAGGGTCTCCAAGGACCAAGAGTTACCAAAGGGACAGGCTTCCTTGGGACTGGCTTGATACGGACATCCCCTTCATCAACTTCACCGTCAACTACAACCTCATCATCCTCATCTTCAACCTCAACCAAGTCAGGCAACAAAACTTCAGAAGTAAGGGAAGATTCAGCCTTGCTAACGAAACCCTCTTCTGTAAGTATGTTCAACACTTTTGCCTCCAAAGATGATAAATCCTTTCTTCTTGGAATTTTTTCCTTAATGTGTAGTGCTTCAACTAATTCATCACCTGCAATTTCCTGAATATTATCAAACATCACAGTCATGAACTAAGAGGATGCTTGTATCACGGAAATGAAAACAACATAAGTGATACGCTGATCCAGAACTACCACAGAGAATTGATACATACTTGAAACCAATACAAAACGTAAGCTATAAGGCAAGAGATGAAAGAAGGAAACTGATAACATACTTCAACATGACCATACAGCTCTGGAGGGGGCAATTTGATTGCGTCAACCATTTTTGGTTTTCCACACTTCTTCACTAAGGATTCCACTTCCATGCATATAGCTCGGACAGCATTCTGCCATAGAACACAATACTATTTAATGAATATTTGACAGATATCCAACACCTTACAGCCTCAACACAAAATTAAATCATTTGAGGAAACCACATCAAAGACATAAGAGATGGGGTAAGCACCTGCCCAACTTCAACAGCTTCCAACAACTTCTCTTCAGGAAGGAAATCGCAGTATCCCTATAACATTCCAGTGAGTCAACAATGAATAAATCAGAAATTTTGGTAAGTGCAGCTGGTGACTAAATGTTAATCACAAAAACAGAAATATTTTATACAAACATATATCCAAAAGCAAAAGAATCTTTCAATTAAAAGAAGCGGATTCTAATGACATCGACCATTCTTATTTTTGCAGAACTCTTTCTGTTTTGAGAATGCCAGCTTGGAGTAAATATGTGGAGTTTCTGACTAACCAGAACTATACATCGAAAGAATTAAAACTATAAACTAATAATGGGACGTTGGTAATAAACTAATAACAAATGAACGTCCAGAAGGAAATCAGATCATGCGCACAAGTTATTTATATACCAACAAACTATCAGAGATGTAGAGAGGAATTGTCCATATACCTCAATCATCAATATCGCACTCTCAGTCCCTGCCAGCAACAAATCTAGTTTAGAGTCCTCCATCTCCTTGGTAGTTGGATTCACAACAAACTTATCACCAATGAGCCCAATCCGGACACCAGCAATAACTCCGGAACTTGGCACTTCTGAGAGAGCACTATTGTATTGATGACATACATAAACATACATGCATCTTAGTTATATCTTAATTGATTAAGTTACATAGTTAACCACTATAAGGGAACCAAAACAATAAGCATACACTGCAATCCCAGCTGCTGTTACCGCCAAAGAATCTGGAGGATGCGTGCCATCATAACTCAGGACCTGCCACATGGAAGACAGAAGTTCAAAAGACTTGAGCTATGAATGCAATGTACGAACCTCAAAGTTGGCTTGGCCTGATGTAGCAAACAATGCACCTAAAAGGATACAGTTTCACAACTTTCAAAAGTTCAAGCCCATCAAATGATATTGTAGACCTAATTGAATACATATAACATTTCAGGCTGCAACTTTTTTCCAAGTTTCTCAATTACCCTATGAGGATTGTAAATAATGAAATCTGATCAACCACTTTCTCAAAACTTCCAAAACCATTCTTATTCTCTGATATATTTATACTGAATTTGTTATATTGGAGCACACAGAAAAGGTTTGAAAGGCTTAATAAAGTGACCTGGTATGGTATTTCAGGAAGCTATATAGGAATTTAAGAAACATGCTACAGAGAAAAGCATTTGAATATTATCAAGCACCAGAGGTAACCATCAAAGGTGTATAAACATCAACAAGTCTTTAGTAAGGTCATACCCAAGATAGGATCTGTGTTTCATGATAAAACCCTTTTGGCATAGTTGGCCGCAGAGGTCTATCTATTAATCTACAAATGAGAACCTAAAAAAGAAATTGCTACCAAACTTAGTTTGTCAACCACGATAGAGAAATTGAGGGCATAGCGTCAACAATTATAAAACGTTCTTGACCATTATTAAAGCAAAAGCTCCTCACATCGAAACAGCAATAGGAATACCTCGTGATCCTTTGTCCTCCCCTCTCGCTTGAAAAACCCACCACTGGAAATGGCAGGAAAGGATAGAAATAAATTTATTTATGAAGCTACAAGCTGGTAAGACCAAACAGCTAAAGTTTAACTAGTTTACCTAGTCCGACCAGCGGCTGAAAATCGTTCTTGATAATGTACGGAGAGAGGAAAGAAATCAGTAGGCTCGTTGGGAGAATCGTTGAAACAAACAGTTGTGTAGATAACCTACATGAATGTATATAACCACATTATGCGTAAGCTCTACGACCAATCGATCTCAACTTAGCATCAATAGATTCACTACATATATATTTTAGTCACTAGCAAGTGAACCAACAAAGAAGCGCATCGTTAAACATAAGTGATGAATTCTGGCACAAGCTATTACTTCCGTTGTTCACGGAAACAGAGAGAAAGAACTAATTCAAATTTAGTGAAACGATCACCTCGTTAAGCCTATTACTTACAGTTTCCCCGTCTGTAACGGTAACAGCAGCACTAGCCTGTCTCCCAATGTGACCTGTCTCAACGAGTATCTGCCCAAATTCAGAAAATTCCATAGTCATTCAATGCAGATAAGCCAAGACCGTAAAGCCAAACGAAATGGACTGTGGAGCGAAATCACAGATCAATCCACGTAACAAAAAACTGCAAACAGAAATACTCTGAATTCCATTTAACGGTAATGGCACATTCCATTTCAAAACGTGAAAGAATACTCATCATCTCTACTTAATCTATGACACTACTGATGCTGATGCTGATGCTGATGCTGATGCTGATGCTGGTGCTGGTGCTGGTGGTTTATTCTGCGAGGTATGTGAGAAAGGCATAGACCTGAGGTACTGGATGTACCGGTGTGTCGAGTGCGACGAGTGGTACCATATCAACTGCATCCCTTCGGTAGGGTACTTGTCCAAGGTGAAGTTCGGAGGGACGCATCAAGCATGCGTTCGAGAGTCAGAGGATGAACATGAACCGAAGAAGGAAGGGTGAGTGTCCCTCCGAACTTCACCTTGGACAAGTACCCAACCGAAGGAATGCAGTTGATATGGTACGACTCGTTGCACTCAATACATCGGTACAGCCAGTACCTGAGGTCTATAACTTCCTCGCAAACCTCGCAGAAGTCATGACCACCATCAATATTTCCATAGATTAAGCAGAGAGGATGGCGGCGGTGGTATTGAGGGAAATGGAGCCTCTTAGGCAGCATGGCGCAGCTGATGTGTATGGAGTAATTGCAGTCTAAGCATCGGTAGATGTCGAAAGAGAAGGTGTCAGCAGTGCAGCAGGAGAGAGCATGTGCGGCGGAGCTGGCCGAGGGGCTGCTGTGGGTGCGGAAGAGAATATGTTGGGGGTGGCAGTGCGACGCGTGGTTGACGGTGCTTGGAGCAGCCATGCACTCAAGATCAATGTGCAAAGGCCGGATCTTGTGCGAGGCGAATTGGCATGTCGTGTCCCGGCATCTATGGAAGGGAGAAGATGATAGGCAACGACCTATCGAAGAAGATAGAGAAGAGGACGCGAGACGCTAGCTCGACGTACGCTCTGGAATTGCGAAAACGACGAAGTAAAAATTAGGGCAAAAGTAGGGTTTATTTCATAAGATTGATTGATTATACACGCCTATCTTCTCCTATATATATATAACCTAGACTCCTAGGGTTGGTTCGACTTACGGGCCGGGAAAGAACCAACAAGAAAACCCGGAACGGACCCAAATAACTAAACGGGCTAAGCCCAACGACAAACCTAAATACAATACTAAAAATAAATAACGTATCAACTCCCCCACCCTTGAGAATCACCTTGTCCTCAAGGTGGAGATACAAAAAATCCTTATATACTTCCTCAAGCGCGTAGATGCCAAAAATAATCGACCGTCGGGAAACTTCTCGTAATTTCAATCCTTTTCCTCCTGAGTCGACTCCACTCTTTTTATTTGGTATAAGGCCCAATAGAACAGCCCCCTCTTGGGCTTGAAACAAAAAGGCCCATCCAAAATGGGAGTGAGCAGAAACACGCTCTAATTCATCTCCCTCCTTCGCAAACGCAACAACAAAATCATCTCCCTCCTTCGCCACTTTCGAGCCTCGGACCATCAACGCGTCAGTGCATGCCAAGGTCTTCTCGAACTCATTGTCGTTGGTATCGGCGGCGGAGCTTTGAGCGGCGTTGTTGGCATCGCCGTCACCGAGGCCGGAGCCACTCGTCGCATGGACGGAGTTAGGGCTTGGGTTCTCGGCGGCACCAAGCGTTTTGGAGTCCCCCTTTTCTTCAGCCACTTTCAAACCTAGGGAGAATGGCGCTAGCCCTCTCTCTCTCTTCTCTCTCTGTGGTTCAATTGAACACGACACCGAATCGCTGTGTGGCGGCGGTGGATCGGGAACACACATAATTGAATACTCCCAATCCGAGCGGTTGCTGCCACAATCCGGGGCAATACGAGGCCAAGGAGATTCCCACGGTGCGTGGAGATCCGCCAGCGATGGCCGGGGTGCGGGGCTCGGCTCGTGATTGGCGCGCAACCATGGAGAGTCCCATGGTGCCTGCTGGGGCAGCGGCGGCTCGTGATAGGTGCGCAACCATGGAGAGTCCCATGGTGCTTGTTGGGGCAGCGGCGGTCGCCACGATTGTGGGCTCGGGTGGCTGCCGGGATCCCACGACGGAACGCGCCAATCCCGTTGCGCACCGAAAGACATATCCGCTTCCCCTCGCGATGGAGTGAACGCCGGGGCACAACATCGTTCCGACGTCTCGAGTCGAGCCTCCAAACGAGCAATCCTTGCTAGAATGTCTTCCATCGAAACTGGAGCAGATAAGGCCGACGACGGCGCCGTGGATGACGCCGGCGGAATCGGCGGAGGGAGCGGCTGTGTGCTGCCCGCTGTTGTCTCCATCCACCTCGGCTGGGGATTGATTGGGGACTCCATCATCCTCTCCGTGAAACCCCAACTATTAAATCCCCACAACCTTGATTCCATACTCGATGTTTCGCCCCCTTCGAAAGCTCTCTCAATGAAAGCACCAATTTGATAGGCAACGACCTATCGAAGAAGATAGAGAAGAGGACGCGAGACGCTAGCTCGACGTACGCTCTGGAATTGCGAAAACGACGAAGTAAAAATTAGGGCAAAAGTAGGGTTTATTTCATAAGATTGATTGATTATACACGCCTATCTTCTCCTATATATATATAACCTAGACTCCTAGGGTTGGTTCGACTTACGGGCCGGGAAAGAACCAACAAGAAAACCCGGAACGGACCCAAATAACTAAACGGGCTAAGCCCAACGACAAACCTAAATACTAAAAATAAATAACGTATCAGAAGATGATGAGATATCGATGGGTTGGGTGCAGAGATCGCATGCTAATAACAGTTCCCTCTTATTCTTTTTCTTTGTGCCGGTGCCGGTGCCGGTGCCGGTGCTTGTGATAGCTCTCTATTGTCCGATGGTCACGAGCAGTACCGGTTCCCACGATAGTCTCAGCGTATTTGCGGATCACCTTGCTTGGGAATTAGCCACACTCCTCCTCCGGCAGCTGCATAATCACCATCGCTCTTGTTTCTGCACATTTATAACACATAGGTACATGGTACGTACACGTGAGTGAAAATAAGAATAAATTTGAACCATTGATCTTAGTTTGATAAAATATATACATATACAATAGTGTTATAAGCGTGAACATATACTGATTTAAGCATTATTTTGTATAATCTTAAGCCTTTTTCGCATATTATCAATGAAGTAAAACGTACTCGATGCAGATTTACGATGAGTTCCGCAGGGGACGTAAGCGAATCTTCCGGACTGGGGACACAAATACATCCCGAGGTTACTACTCCTGGCAAGCAGTGGTTTCCGGCAAACTACACAGGGCTTGTCGTCCGAGATTTGGAAAGGAGATAGAGAGTAGACTAGGAAAAAAGGGTAGGGTTGGCGGAGTAAGGTAATAATGTTGGGCAGCAGCGTACAATCTCGATGGATCCAAAAATTACACCCTTGGCTGCAGGTGAAGAAGAAGCCCTTATGTTCTCTTCCGCACCCATCGCACTCACACGACACCTCTTTCTGAGTGGCCAGCAGTGGGTGCGATGGGTGGCTCCTGTGATTGATCTCGATCTTCACTCCTGCCCCTGCTGACAGTGTATAGAGATAGAGATTCTAGTTCAAGGGTTGCTGAGGTTGAAGCTGTGATGAAAAGCGTACATGAAGCATTACAAGGGAATGGAGGAGAGTACTGCATTGAAGAATGAAGATGATGAAGTGATCCAGTGTTGATTTTATGATTTCTTTGTTTTAGTCCACGTGTCACAATAATAGCCGTAGATTGTGTTTCTAATCTAGCGGTGATAGATAGTCTCGTGTTTTTACTTGTAAAGTTGCTACGCGTTTTAGTTTGAGTTGTACGCTGCCACGTCAGTTGGTTTTCTAGTTAATCACTGTATATAAACAGTGATTAACAGAAGTTTGATATATGAATTTGGTTACTGCACCATTTTCTCTCTACTTTGAATGAAAACACTATCTCCTTCTCTACAATTTCTTCATGGTATCTAGAGCCGGAATCTAGGGTTTTCCGCTTCGTTGTTTTCGTTATTGAGCTTCGATTCGTTGATTGTTGAGCTTCGATCTGGTTAGTGATGGTGAAACAGCAACGACATGAGACTTGGGAGAGGCGTGTTGAAGATGAGCAAGCAGAAGGTTCTGGAGTGAAGGAGAATCGGTATCAGTCCTTCGGATCTGGAGTAATTCATGAATTTACGCCACACGAAGGTAGATTTCCACCATCTGGAGGATCGGATGGAGGTGGAGACGATGATGAATTTGATCCACCGGAAGGATTTGCAGCACGCCAGGTTCGGGAGATTCTTCATCTGGAAAAATCTGACCATCCTGGTATGCAGTTGGTCACGGCGCACCTCACAGGTAACAATTTCACGAACTGGTGTAAATCTGTGAGGCGTGCGTTAGCTACACGTAGTAAATTGGAATTGATAGATGGTAGCTTTCCGGAACCAGATCCTACTGCAGTCTATTATAAGCGTTGGTTGAAAGTGGATTTGATGATCTCTAATTGGATAATAAATTCAATATCTAAGGAGTTCGTAAATGCTTTTACTCACATAGAAAGCACATCTAAGCTATGGAGAGCTATTACCTTACGTTTTGGTAGGAGAAATGGACCAAAGGTATATAGATTGCAAAGAGAAATTTTCAAATATACTCAAGGATCTCAAAATGTGCTTGAATACTTCAATAATTTGGTAGCATTATGGGATGAATTGGATTCAGTTTTACCTCCTATTGAATGTATATACAAAGCTAGAAATCAGGTTGTTGCTAGAGAGGATCAACAAAGGCTTATGAAATTTTTGGAAGGTCTGAATGAGGAATACCAGTCCGTGTCTGATCAAATTATGATGATTGAGCCTCTGCCTGATATTGAGAGAGCATACTCTTTGATTGTTCAAGTAGAAGACAGGAAGCAATTGAATAATTCAGTGTATGATAACAGTGGATTGATGAGTATGAATGCTGGTCAGTTTGTGAAAAATAACAGTGGATATAAGGGTGATAACTATGGGAAACCAGGGCAATTCAAACCTAGGTTGTCAAAGGAAGACAAGAGGAAATTAAGATGCTCACACTGTCAAGGTAGTGGTCATGAAATCAGTGAGTGTTTTAAGCTGCATGGAGTGCCTGAATGGTATAAGAAATTGAAAGAGAACAAAGGGCAGGGGAGAGCTAACATGGTGGAAACTGAGGATGATGAAGAACAGATGCAGGACTTACCTGTGCAGAGAGATGTTGCACAAGATATGAGCATGAGCAAGATGATACAAGCTGAGATAGCTAAGTACTTGCAGACACATTTGCAGCAGCAGTCAAGTGGGAAGACAAAAGCTGATATAAATTTGGTGCTTGATTCAGTAAGTAAGTCAACACCCTTTGAGGGATATTTTGCCTTTAGTTTGTTGCCAAGCATGGGTAGAGACATTTGGATTGTGGATTCTGGAGCTAGTGATCACATTTGTTGTGATCCTATGCTATTTTGCACAACCTACAGATTGGATAGGCCTGTGAATATACATCTCCCTGATGGTTCTTCTAAATTGGTGACTCATGCTGGGAATGTAAGGTTGAATAAGGATATTGTATTGGCTGATGTGTTGAGTATACCAGGTTTTACTCATAACCTGTTGTCTGTGGCAAGATTGATACAAGAGTTTGGATTAAATGCATGTTTTACAAAAGTCATTGTGTGTTCCAAAGGGAGGGTTCTGAGCAAATTCTGGTTATAGGAACAATGAAAGGAAATCTGTATGTCATGGATGTGGTTTCTGAAAGATATTGTTGCAGTTTGTTGAATCCTAAGGATATGAATCTGCAAGAATGGCATATAGCTATGGGTCATCCCTCTCTTACAGTGATGAAACGTATGAGAGTTTTAGATGGAAAGTTGGAGAAACAGATGGTGGATATCATAGAGAGGTGTGAGGTGTGTATTCGTGCCAAACAAACAAGAAGTAAGTTTCCTATACTTAACAGAAGAACTGATCATCTCTTTGATTTGGTACATGCTGACCTGTGGGGACCTTATACAAAGGATAATTTGTGCAATACCAGATATATGCTGACTCTGGTAGATGATCATAGCAGAATGTTGTGGACATATATGTTACACAGCAAAGATCAGGTTGCTTCTATACTCCAGACTTTTATCTTGATGATCAAGACTCAGTTCCAACATGATGTGAAAGGATTTAGAACAGACAATGGAACAGAGTTTGTGAATCAGTCAGTGTACAAGATTTTTGCAGAACATGGGATCATTCATCAGAGGAGTTGTCCTTACACACCTCAGCAAAATGGGATTGTAGAGAGGAGACACAGAAATCTTCTACAAACTGCTCGAGCTTTGATGTTTACAAGTGGTATGCCTTCCAAATTTTGGCCTTATTCTTTGCTCACTGCTACTTGGTTGATAAACAGATTGCCTAGTAGGGTGATTGAGTGGTTTACACCTTATGAAATTCTATTCAAAGAGGAACCAGATTACTCTATGTTAAGGCCATTCGGTTGCTTGGCATTTGCTGTGGATCTCTCCCCTACCAGAAGTAAGTTTGATAGTAGATCCCTCAAGTGTGCATTTTTGGGTTATGATTTATTTCATAAAGGATATCTACTTTTTGATATTGAACATTCTAAAGTCTTGGTGTCAAGGGATGTGAAGTTTTTTCCTGATACTTACCCATTTCTTCATCAAGAATCTTTAAGTGGTGATATTTCTCCCCAATCAAGTTCTTTACCACAAATTCCTATCACACCAGTAGAGGATTTGGTAGACACATCATGTATATCTAATGACTCTGTTCCTGTGTCTAGTCATGATCCTATTCCTGTTGTTGTCACTCCATCTACTGATAATGATGTAGGGGATGATTGTTCTACAGAAACAGATTTTGTTGAGAGTGATACTTTAGATTTGCCTTCACCTAATTTGCCTTCACCCACTGCAGGAAGGGGGGCTAGAAACCGTAGACCACCAACATGGTTGCAAGACTATGTCTGTTCCAGTTTCACATCTGAGTATTTAGGTACTCCTTCATCTAGTACTACTCCACCTACCTTCCCATTCTATATTAGCTCAGCTTTATCCAGTTCTTACACCACTTTCTTTTTAATCTTTCTTTGGTTAAAGAGCCCACTACCTACAAGGAAGCTTGCATTTCTCAAGAATGGGTAGATGCAATGGATAAAGAGTTGGCTGCTCTAAATGAGAATCAGACTTGGATTTTGACTGAGTTACCCTCTGGAAAAAAGCCAATTGGGTGTAAATGGGTGTACAAGGTCAAACTTAATCCGGATGGGTCAGTAGAAAGGTATAAAGCTAGATTAGTAGCAAAGGGATTTAACCAAAAACCTGGGATAGATTATACAGAGGTATTTTCCCCTGTAGCTAAGATGGTTACAGTAAGGTTTCTCTTTGCTATGGCTGCTGCATATGATTGGCCAGTAGCACAACTAGATGTAAACAATGCATTTTTGCATGGTTTCCTCAAGGATGAAATATACATGACAGTTCCACCTGGACTTAAAGGAGCTCTTCCTCATCAAGTTTGCAAACTTGTCAAAAGTTTATATGGCCTCAAACAAGCATCTAGGGAGTGGAATGCAGAGTTCACCAAACAGTTGATCAGTTTTGGGTTCACACAGTCATGCAGTGATCATTGCTTGTTTCTAAAGGGTTCAGGTTCTGATTTTCTGTGCCTGCTTGTATATGTGGATGATGTGCTGATTAGTGGCCCTTCTCAAGTTCTTATTGATGAGTTAAAGGCTTTCTTGCATGCTGCTTTTACAATTAAAGACCTGGGTTTTGCAAAGTATTTTCTGGGAATGGAAGTGGCTAGAGGAAAAGAAGGGATTGCTCTAAATCAAAGGAAATATGTGTTAGATCTCATTTCCTCAGCTGGGTTAATGGGATGTAAACCTGCTTTAACCCCTTTTTCCTCCTGGTCTTGTGCTTTCAAGATATGATGGTGATCTTCTTTCAGATCCTGAGCCATATAGGAGGTTAGTAGGGCAACTTTTATATCTCAATCTCACACGCTCGGATGTTACTTTTGCATCCCAACAGTTGAGTCAGTTTGTTGCAAAGCCAAGATCTTCTCATTGGAAAGCAGCTCTACATGTTCTTAGATATCTCAAAGGAAGTCCTTATGTTGGTGTATTCTATGCTTCGTCTTGTGATATGCAGATTAGAGCTTTTGCAGATGCAGACTGGGGTACATGTGTTGATTCAAGGAGGTCAGTGACTGGTTATTGCATCTTTATGGGTGAAGGGCTTGTTTCATGGAAGTGTAAAAAGCAACAAACTGTTGCTGCTTCTACAGCAGAGGCTGAGTATAGGGCACTCAGCCTCACTACAAGAGAGTTAACCTGGATTTCCTATCTTCTTCATGATTTCCAGGTTCCAATCTCCTTACCATTTCCCCTTTATTGTGACAATTTAGCTGCCATTCACATCACCAAAAACAATGTGTTTCACGAGAAAACTAAACACATTGAAATGGATTGTCACATAGTGCGTGAAAAGTATGTTTCTGGGCTTTTAGTTCCATCTCCAGTTTCTTCAGCTGATCAATTGGCAGATTTTTTGACTAAGTCTCTAGCTTCTCCTCGTTTTCGTTCTGTACTCTCCAAGATGGGATTGATGGATCTCCACCAATTCCATCTTGAGGGGGGGTATAGAGATAGAGATTCTAGTTCAAGGGTTGCTGAGGTTGAAGCTGTGATGAAAAGCGTACATGAAGCATTACAAGGGAATGGAGGAGAGTACTGCATTGAAGAATGAAGATGATGAAGTGATCCAGTGTTGATTTTATGATTTCTTTGTTTTAGTCCACGTGTCACAATAATAGCCGTAGATTGTGTTTCTAATCTAGCGGTGATAGATAGTCTCGTGTTTTTACTTGTAAAGTTGCTACGCGTTTTAGTTTGAGTTGTACGCTGCCACGTCAGTTGGTTTTCTAGTTAATCACTGTATATAAACAGTGATTAACAGAAGTTTGATATATGAATTTGGTTACTGCACCATTTTCTCTCTACTTTGAATGAAAACACTATCTCCTTCTCTACAATTTCTTCACAGTGGGTGGCTTTGGAACCCGCAAAAATTACATTTATAGATGAAATCAGATGATGATGACGACGACGATGATTGCTTCGCCTTCCTTAAGAAAAGGACGTGCCCGATAGGTTCGCCGCGGCAGTAAGTTGGCATAAGTAAATAATGGGGCAAGTTGAGTGCACAGGTGGTGAAGGAAGAATTTGCAAGGAATGGTGGTACAGTTGTAGAAGGGAGAGGAAAGAATTGGGAGCCCACAAATGGAGCAAGACTTATCATCTACTTCATCTTCTTCACTGGGAATGGTGAGTGACAGTGGGTGATCATGGCTAAAATGTTTGCCATTAGCCATAAATATCTCTACCTCCTTCTTCGCCTTCTCTGAAAATATGCAAATTTATTAATTCTAATTAAGTTAACACTCAATAACATGGTTTGATTTCTAGTAATTAATCTTTGAGCATGGAAGCTTTTCTAAATACATACTGCAATATTCAACAAAATTTTAAACAACCAACTATTAGTGAAAACAACAATCCACCGTGTACCTTTTAGATCTTGTATAAAGCCATCCATCTTTTGTAAAACAGAAATGAAGAAGGTATGGTTAAATTGATTAAAAACGGCTGGTTATTAGTAGTATATATAGATGACGAAAAAAAAAAAAAAAAACAAAAAAAACAAACAAACATCTAAAGAACGGAAAGGGGGAAAAAGGTGTGGAATACGACAAGAGAAAAAAGAAAATCATGTCAGTAACTGTAAGGCCTATTTATGATTTGATCTCATCTATATCTATACTATACTATTATAAAAAGTGTCTTGTTTACAAAATTCGATTTACCTATTTTGCCCTTACTGTTAATAGAATAAATCTTTAGAATATTAATTCCGGATATTTCAATTTATATTCAATAAAAATATATCTTGCACATATCATTAGAATAAATCCTTAACACATTAATATTATCATTAAAATATATTTATTTATATTAATATTATAATAAACTAATTATATTCAAAATAAAATATTATATGTACAACAAGATTATACGTGTATTAATCTCCGCTAGTTGATTAAAATGAGCTTAACCCGAACCGGAAATTGAACCATCAAGACCTCCAGTTCATGGTTTTTTACAATTGAAATAAGGTTGAAACGGTTGACATCGAAAGAGGAAAAAAAAAAGAAGAAGAAAAAAAAAACTGAAAAAACTAGAGACCGAAGTCACGACCGGTTCATGGTCCGTGTTACTAATCTAACATTATTTAAGGATTTGCACAAATAAATGTGCCGGTTTTGGAAATACAACACAAATACGTTACTTCCTTGTACATAAAAGAATAATTGATGTCTGCAACTCTGCATCTTTTTTAAAGGATGCATCTAATCCATTGTTTCTTTAGTGTAAGCAAAGGTAGCACAAATACCTCGCTTCAATTCCTTCCATCATAAAGGCCAACACCTCTCTCTCTCTCTCTCTCTCAAAAGAATCACTCGGTATATCCATGCATCACGTTTCTTACCAATATTAGCCTAAACTGGCCAGTACATACATGTAGCATAACAAGAACCAAATGAACTTTCTACACACAAATAAAACTAACCTTAAACATAGAAACTTAGGAACAAAGGAAGCTCCACAAGAAAAGTTGGAAAAAAGATGCACTAGACAACTGGGCATTGCTGCTGCCAAGATCAAACTGGCAACATCAGGAATCATACAGTAACCCTTCGGCCCGAAAAAACAGCGCCTTCCAGAACTATCCTATGCAAGGCATCGTCCCTTTCAAATGACAGAGGGGTCGACAATTTTGTGTCTCGTTTTGTGATTAGGAGACAAGCTGAAATTACTCCATAGGTGTTTCAGCCTCTACTGTATTAACATCAAGACAACAATCCTCAGAAAATTCTCCATTATCAATTTTATCATCATTCTTAGGACCAGATGAAGTCTTCTTCGGTTTACCCTTCTCTTCAGTTTTTTGACACGTGACGATTATCCATGTGCACAAGTTGAAGAGTTGTTATCATAGTTAATCCAAATTTTATAAACCATCCACAGTTAATAAATCTAACCATAATTAAAGATTCCAAAAAAAATGCTGATTTTGAATATAGAAAATCAGTCGCCGAACAAAGGTAACTCGTTATAAAATTTAAAAAAAAAAAAAAGAAAAAAAAAAAAGAAACTAACTCGTAAAATGTGCATGGTGCGTGAATTCGCACTCGAATTCGAAATGATGTTAAAATCACCAGTCACGAAGAAGAAAGAGAGAGAGAAGTATTGAGTCATCTTATTTAATAATTCAAGTTAAACTAGCATTGTATCCCCGCGATGCAGGGATTTAATCGATAAATAATAGTGCATGATAAATGTTAGTTATAAAATATTTAAATTATTCATAATTTCACTTCGTTTCACAATGAAAAACTTTTTTTTTCAATTATTATTTTTTTTAGAGAGAGTAGTACACTCTAGATTATATAACTATAAACATTCATGTATGCATGATTTTTTATACTCCCTCCGTCCTCCATTTAGTGACTTAATACTATATTGGGACGTCCTCCATTTACTGACAATTTCCATTTTTGGACGTAGACCCCACAATCACTTTAACACTTTATACATCTACTTTTTATTATTTTAATATTTTAATACTATTAAACAATTCAAATGGACCCACAATTATTCCACTTTAACACTTTAATACATTAATTTATTATTATACCATAAAATGCGAAAAAACGCGTGCCCAAACTCCCTCCGTCACTAAATGGAGGACGGAGGGAGTAGAATTTATAACATTATCAATTGAATTTACCAATGCTTTATCAATTGTAGAAAAATGAACATACAAAGAAAGAATATTAGTGTATACAATAACATATTGAATTTTATTAGTCAAGGGAATAAATAAAATCAATAATAAAATATTATAAAGTAGGAAATCAATTATTGAAGCTTGAATTTCAATTATTTGATTCACAATTCTTTATTTTTATTTGAAGATCTTATTTCCTATCAAACTAAACATAGAAATTCAATCACTAGTAATAGGAAGTGTGAATAGGGATTCCTTTTCTTTCTATTTCCCACCTCTTTGATTAAAGGGAAACCCGAACGAATAGCTCAAGTAGCTCCAGTTTTAGCTCTGAACTACTACGAAAGACAAGAACTCAGAGCTACCTTAGCCGCAAGAGCTACTTTTTCTATATAGTTCCCAAGTCTTAGATTAAAGGAACGAAAGCAGACCTTTTCTTTATAGTTCGGATAGATTTCCTAAAAGGGCGACATTAACTCTGAAGTCAAAGGAACAGGCCCATCCCTATGCATATTAAAGGTCTTTAGTCTCACATACGTGTCATATTAAATTAAAGGCACCCATGCCTGCATGTCCTTTTTTGGTCGTAGTAGCCTTTGAGCTAGTTGGCTTTCTTCGGAGTATGAAGGCTCAGGTAGAGGTGTCGGTAAGATGGATACCTTTTCTTTTAATGCAGGGCGTCTTATTCTTCCTCTTTTGCCTTTTGTACCACTATTTTTGGTTTTGGATCTTCCAAATCATTCCCACAGTAGATCCGGACCCATTTTTTTCTGATCCTTCGAGAAAAAGATTCATTGAGATCCTATGTTGGCGCTCCGAAGTGGGTGTTCGCTTCGTATAGCTCGCGCTAGTTTACCGAGTTTTCTTAGGTGGACCAAAAGAAGATCATCTAAACCAGCCAGTCTCTTTTCTTCTCTTATGATCTTTTGTTATTTGAACCATCGCCGGCTACTTGATTGCTAGTTAAATGAGAGAGCAGTTTCCTTTCTACCGTCTACCTGATCCTATACTGACATATAGATTAACGAGCTTCCTTCCCGCAGTTTGTAGCGAAATCCTATTCATAATGAAAGTAGGTGAACTTTGAGATGCCTGATATGGCAGTCTTTCTCCTTGGTTTGTACTCTAGATTACCTTTTTGTATAGTTCGTTCCAACCGTGATCCAATTCCCCTTCGATGACTCGGGGAATTTTAGGGGCGGGTAGCTACAAACAGCTGGAACAGCTGAACAGCAAGGCTACAAGAGATAGATCGGTAGACCCTTACTCCATTCGTTCCTCATGGTCGGGTCATTAGCATCCAAGCATCTAACTAGCTCAATAGCAGCTAACTCAAAAAAGAAGAAGAAGGTTTTCATAGAAATAAATGCATTAAGTGTTTGTATAGGAAATAACAAAATGTCTAATTTAATTAGATAAAACAAATAACCTTATTAAATAAAAAAAATAAAGGAAATATGAAACTTTAAATTCGATCTATCATTCTCCAGCCCAACATCAGAGTAAAGCGGCAACGGATAGGAGGCGGACTTCCTGGCACAGGAAAAGTGAAGCCAGAAATGACAGAGCGAGCAGAAGAAGGCCATTTGGTCCACCATGCCATGGATGATCTCCTTGCACTCCCCGCACCTCTGAGACGGCACATCAAGCATGCGTTCAAGAGTCAGAGGATGAACATGGACAGAGGAAGGAAGAGTGAGTGTCCCTCCGAACTTGACCTTGGACAAGTACCCAACCGAAGGAATGCAGTTGATATGGTACGACTCGTCGCACTCAACGCACCGGTACAACCAGTACCTGAGGTCTATAACCTCCTCGCAAACCTCGCAGAAGTCATGACCACCATCAATATTACCATAGATTAAGCATAGAGGATGGCGGCGGTGGTATTGAGGGAAATGGAGCCTCTTAGGCAGCATGGCGCAGCTGATGTGTATGGAGTAATTGCAGGCTAAGCATCGGTAGACGTCATATAAGAAGGTGTCAGCAGTGCAGCAGGAGAGAGCAGGTGCGGCCGAGGGGCTGCTGTGGGTGCGGAAGAGAATATGTTGGGGGTGGGAGTGGGACGCATGGTTGACGGTGATTGGAGCAGCCATGCACTCAAGATCAATGTGCAAAGGCGGCCGGGAAAGATCCAAATAAAAAGAAGGTGTTTGGGCATAAGTGTAGGCTCCGTTGCAGGGACGACGGCAGAAATGACAGTAGAACACCGAATTGAAGAAGACAGGGGTGCCTAGGTGATTAGTAGCCGAGTAGACAGCTTCTTTGACTAAAGTACCCGGAAAGAAAGACTTGGTTATGGCGGGAAGAATATCCGCACAGATCTTGTGTGCGGCGAATTGGCAGGCCGTATCCCGGCATCTATGGAAGGGAGAAGATGATGAGGTATCGATAGGTTGGGTGCAGAGATCGCATGCTAGTAATACTTTCCTCTTATTCTTTTTCTTGGTGTTGGTGTTGTTGTTGCTATCGGTGTTGTTAATGATCAGGATGAGCGGATGCTACTTGTGACAGCTCTCGATTGTCTGACGATCATCATCAGTAATAGTTCCCACAATAGTCTCAGCATATCTGCGGATCACCGTGCTTGGGAATTCGTCACGCTCCTCCTCTGGCAGCTGCATCATCACCTCCGATGTTGTTTCTGCAACATATATAACACATATGCGTGCATGTGAGTGAAGCTAGTATATGACCATTGATCTATAATTGTAATTGATTTAATCATACTTATAAGGTACTGTACAATAAGCGTGATTATGTTTAAGCATTAAGTTGTATTAGTATATAAAAAAGCACAATGTATGACTTTAAACATTTTTTGCATATTATTAAACGTACTGGATGCGGATTTATCATGAGTTCCACAGGGGACGTGAGCGAATCTTCCGGACTGGGGACACAAATACACCCCGAGGTTACTACTCCTGGCAAGCAGTGGTTCCCGGCAAACTACGCAATGCCTGTCTGAGATTTGGTAAGGAGATAGAGAGTAGGCAAGGAAAAAAGGGTAGGGTTGATGGAGTAAGGTGATAATGTTGGGCAGCAGCGTACAATCTCGATGGATCCAGAAATTACACCCTTTGCTGCATGTGAAGAAGAAGCCCTCTTGTTTCCTCCCGCACCCATTGCACTCACAAGAGACCTCTTTGTGAGTGGCCACCAGTGGGTGCGATGGGTGGCTCTTGTGCTTGATCTCGATCTCCACTCCAGCCCCTGCCGACAGCGGGTGGATTTTGATACTGCAATATCTAAATTTATAGTTGAAATCGGATGATGATGACGATAATGATTGCTCCGCCTTCCATAGGACAAGGATGTGCCCGTTAACTCTGCTGTCGCAGTAAGTTGGCATATGTAAATAACTGGGCAAGTTGAGTGCACATTGGTGGTGAAGGAAGAATTTGCAAGGAATGGTAGAACAGTTGTAGAAGCGAGAGGAAAGGATTGGGAGCCCACAAATGGAGCAGGATTTATCATCTTCTTCATCATCTTCTTCACTGGGAATGGTGAGTGACAGTGGGTGATGATGGCTAAAATGTTTGCCATTAGCCATAAATTCCTCTACCTCCTTCTTCCGCAGTTCTGAAAATATGCAAATGTATGTGTTACATGCATATGTATTAATTCTAATTAACAGTCAATAACAAGGTTTAATTTCTAGTATTCCTTGAGCATGGAACTTTTCTAAATACATACTGCAATATTCAACAAAATTTTAAACAACAAACTATTAGTGAAAACAACAATCCACCGTGTACCTTCTACATATATTGTATAAAGGGATCCATCTTTCGTAAAATAGAAATGAAGAAGGTATGGTATAGTTGATTAAAAACGATTGGGTATTAGTATATATAGATGAAAAAAAATAACATTTAAGAATGTTAGAGAGGGGGAAAGGTGTGAATGCAAGAAGGTATAAAGAAAAAAGAAAAGCATGCCGTCTATAACTATAAGGTCTATTAATGATTTGATCACATTGATTAGAATGAGCTTAATCCAAATTCTATACACTAATGTTTTAAAACCCGAATCGGCAAGGCCTCCAGTTCATGATTTTTTACAATTGAACTGTGATTGAAACGGTTGAAATCGGAATAAACCTGAAAAAACTAGAAATCGAAGTCATGACCGGTTTATGGTCCGATTAATTAATCTAACGTTAATTAAGGATTTCCACAAATACGTTACTTCCTTCCATCATAAAAGAATAATTGATTGATGTCTGCATCTTTTTTAAAGGCTGCATCAAATCAATTGTTTCTTTAGTGTAAGCAAAGGCAGCACAAATACCTCGCTTCAATTCCTTCCATCATAAAGGCCAACACCTCTCTCTCTCTCTCTCTCTCTCTCTCTCTCTCAACAATCACTCGGTATATCCATGCATCACGTTTCTTACCAATATTAACCTAAACTGGCCAGTACATACATGTAGCATTAACGAGAACCAAATGAACTTTCTACACACAAGTAAAACTAACCTTAAACATATAAACTTAGGAACAAAGGCAGTTCCAAAAAAAATGCACTAGACAGGAAATTTTGCTCATAACTGGGAATTGCTACTACCAAGATCAAACCGGCAACATCAGGAATCGTACAGTAACCCTTCGGCGTGAAAAAACAGCGCCTTCCTGAACTATCCTATGCAAGGCATCGTCCCTTTCAAATGACATAGGGTATGCTACTTACACAGCAGGTCGACAATTTTGTGTCTCGTCTTGTGATTAGGAGACAGGCTGCAATTACTATCTGATTCTGACTTCCCATCCAGAAAGCTAGCTACATCTCTGTTTGCAACCACAAAACTAAGTTCATGAGTTCATGAGAATAATACGATGAGAGATGGTAATTATTGCAAATAGCGATTGAAAGATAAATCCACCACAGGAGGCAGCTTTTTGACACGTGACGATTATCCATGTGCACAAGTTGATTAAAAGAGCTGTTATATCCTAGTTAATCCAAATTTTATAAACCATCCACAGTTAATTAATCTAACCATAATTAAAGATTCCAGAAAAAATGCTGATTTTGAATATAGAAAATCAGTCGCTGAACGAAGGTAACTAGTAATAAAATTTAAAAAAAGAAAAAAAGAAAAGAAACTAAGTCGTAATAAAATGTGCATGGCGCGTGAATTCGCACTCGACTTCGAAATGATGTTAAAATCACCAGTCGCGAAAAAGAAAGAGAGAGAGGGGTATTGAGTCATGTTATTTATTAATAACTAGCAGAGATTACGTGCATTCGCACGTAAATACTATGATTGAACTATTAATTAATGCATCTCATCATTTCCTTGCAAAATCCTTGTTCAAAATTTCTTTTGCTATCAATCTTTTCCGAATTATCATAAATTCATATGTTTATTAATAAATTTAGAAGATCAATAAGAAAAATCAAAGTATTTATTTGTATATAAACATGTGATATTTCTCCAATTGTTTGAATGAATAAGAGCTAATATTAATTGTTAAATTAAAAAATATGTCAAATTTTCAATTTGTATCCTTTTGGTTTAAGCATGATTTATTTCTCTTTTTAAGAAATTATTACTTTTATTATATGAATGTTAGATGTGCGTTATATTTTTTTTAGTTTAAAGTAGTGTTTCTCTTTGATGAAAAAGAAAAAGACAATCATCTCTTAAATCTTTCCTTATCTTTTAGATTTTTCACATTTGTTTATTTGTCCCCTTCATTTTCAGTTCAATGGGGAGAAAATATTATTTCATGGTGTTGCAAATATTTTCTTCAATTTAAGGAGTAAAATTCTTCATCATTGATAAAATGTAAGAAAAAAAATGTGAGATTCAAAGAGTGATCTCCAAAGAAAAGAACGCACCCTAAAAAGAAAAAATGAAAGGAAGCTAAGTATTAGAGTAATATATACAATACTTTATAGTACGGAATAATATTTTTAGAAAAATAAATTTTCTTTAAATTTGATTATTAGTGGAAGTTTTCTTATTAATGTTTTATTAATTAGAATAGTTAATGACATGTTATGTAGCAAAAATAAAAATAAAAGAACAAAATAAAACTATTTGTTGTAGAGAATTTGGAAAAAAAAAACGTAAAACTTAATATACATATCTTAATATACAAATTCTTTTTCTAAAAATAAATCCTAAAGAATTAGTACTATGTTTCGAAATTACTTTTATGCCCTTAAATTTGTGTTTATAATAAGGATATAATAGGTAACTCAAATTTTGTCACACATAAAACTTTTATAATAGGTATAGATTCAAGTCAAATATTTCAATTCAATACCATAATTAGGGTTTCTGGTAATTACGACAACAATACATATACAGAGTCATATCATAGCATATACAGTCACTCTAAAAAAGTCAAAATATTCTCTACTAGTTCGATCTAATACTCATATAATACTTTAAAATCGATCTTTCATTCTGCAGGCTAACATCAGAGTAAAGCGGCAACGGATCGGAGGCGGACTTCCCGGCACATGAAAAGTGAAGCCAGAAATGACAGAGAGAGCAGAAGAAGGCCATCTCGTCCACCATGCCATGGATGATCTCCTTGCACTCCCCGCACCTCTGAGACGGCACATCAAGCATGCGTTCGAGAGTCAGAGGATGAACATGAACCGAAGAAGGAAGGGTGAGTGTCCCTCCAAACTTCACCTTCGACAAGTACCCAACCGAAGGAATGCAGTTGATATGGTACGACTCGTTGCACTCAATGCACCGGTACAGCCAGTACCTGAGGTCTATAACTTCCTCGCAAACCTCGCAGAAGTCATGACCACCATCAATATTTCCATAGATTAAGCAGAGAGGATGGCGGCGGTGGTATTGAGGGAAATGGAGCCTCTTAGGCAGCATGGCGCAGCTGATGTGTATGGAGTAATTGCAGTCTAAGCATCGGTAGATGTCGTAAAATAAGGTGTCAGCAGTGCAGCAGGAGAGAGCATGTGTGGCGTCGCCGACCGAGGGGCTGCTGTGGGTGCGGAAGAGAATATGTTGGGGGTGGGAGTGGGACGCGTGGTTGATGGTGATTGGAGCAGCCATGCACTCAAGATCAATGTGCAAAGGTTGCCGGAAACGAGATCCATATAAAGGTGAGAGGGCATAAGTGTAGGCTCCGTTGCAGGGGCGACGGCAGAAATGACAGTAGAACACTGAATTGAAAAAGACAGGGGTGCCTAGGTGATTAGTAGTCGAGTTGCCAACATCATTGACTAAAGTACCCGGTAAGAAAGACTTGGTTATGCCGGGAATAATATCCGCGCAGATCTTGTGTGCGGCGAATTGGCATGCCGTGTCCCGGCATCTATTGGAGGGAGAAGATGATGAGGTATCGATAGGTTGGGTGCAGAGATCGCGCTAGTAATACTTTCCTCTTATTCTTTTTCTTTGTGCTAGTGTCGGCGTTGTTAATGATCAGGATGAGCGGATGCTGCTTGTGACAGCTCTCGATTGTCTGACGATCATCATCAGTACTAGTTCCCACAATAGTCTCAGCATATCTGCGGATCGCCCTGCTTGAGAATTCGTCACGCTCCTCCTCTGGCAGCTGCATCATCACCCCCGATGTTGTTTCTGCAACATATATTACACATATTGCATAGTACGTGGATGTGAGTGAAGCTAGTATATAATCTATAATTGTAACTGATTTAATCATACTTATAAGGTACAATAAGCGTGATTATGTTTAAGCATTAAGTTGTATTGTATTGTGTATAAAAAAGCACAACGGTGTTATAAGCTGCTTTATGCATTATTTTGTATGACTTTAAACATTTTTTTGCATATTACTAAACGTACTGGATGTGGATTTATCATGAGCTCCACAGGGGACGTGAGCGAATCTTCCGGACTGGGGACATAAATACACCCCAAGGTTACTACTCCTGGCAAGCAGTGGTTTCCGGCAAACTGCACAATGCTTGTCTGAGATTTGGTAAGGAGATAGAGAGTAGGCTAGGAAAAAAGGGTAGGGTTGGTCGAGTAAGGTGATAATGTTGGGCAGCAGCGTACAATCTCGATGGATCCAGAAATTACACCCTTTGCTGCAGGTGAAGAAGAAACCCTTATGTTTTCTCCCGCACCCATCGCACTCACAAGACACCTTTTTGTGAGTGGCCACCAGTGTGTGCAATGGGTGGCTCCTGTGCTTGATCTTGATCTCCACTCCCACCCCTGCAGACAGCGGGAGGATTTTGATGCTGCAATATTTACATTCATAGTTGAAATTGGATGATGATGACGACAATGATTGCTTCGCCTTCCGTAAGAAAAGGACGTGCCCGATAAGTCTGCTGTCGCAGTAAGTTGGCATATGTAAATAATGGGGCAAGTTGAGTGCACATTGGTGGTGAAGGAAGAATTTGTAAGAAATGGTGGTACAGAATGTACAGTTGTAGTATGGAGAGGAAAAGATTGGGAGCCCACAAATGGAGCAAGATTTATCATCATATTCTTCACTGGGAATGGTGAGTGACAGTGGGTGATCATGGCTAAAATGTTTGCCAAAAGCCTTAAATTGCTCTAGCTCTGCCTTCGCCTTCCCTGAAAATATGCAAAATGTATGTGTTACATGCATATTTATTAATTTTAAATAAGTTAACACTCTATATCAAGGTTTAGTTTCTAGTATTCTCTAGTAAATTTGAGCATGGAACTTTTCAAAGCATACTGCAATATTCAACAAAAATTTAAACAACGAACTATCAGTGAAAACAACAATCCACCATGTACCTTCTAGTTCTTGCATATAGAGATCCATCTTTTGTATGATAGAAATGAAGAAGGTATGGTACAATTGGTTAAATACGGCTGCATATTAGTTTATATAGATGACGAAGGAAAAAAAAGACATCTAAAGAATGGAAGGGGGGGGGGAGGGTGTGGAATACAAGAGGTTAAATATATATATATAGGAAATATATCAGGTGAAAACTCTAAATCCAGTAAAATCTAGAAACCGCTAATATCCGTTGATTCCGTAGATCTAATGGTTGGAAGATTTTCTGATTTACTATTTTTAAATTTCAATTAATGATTTTTTTATTATTTTCGATAATTAATAAGGATATTTTAGACTTTTTCATTATTATGGTAACTGATTTTCCTTAATAATTGGATTTGATTTCAATTTTTTTCCTTAAATATTGGGAACAAATATATCTGCGTAATCTTCTTCTGCGTCGTCTTCTTCTCCTTCTTATGCGTCTTCTTCATCTCCTCCTCCTCCTTCTTCATCTTCAAATACCGTCGTTCCTCTGTCGGGTATTGACGCCGACGATGGCCCTCTGTCGGATATTCACTATAAGATGGCATCCAACATTCACATATGTGCTCATTAATCACCTTAGTGATCACCGAATCATCAATTGCACCGCCTTTCTCATTCGTGAACACATACAAACTCCCAATTCTAGGAGCAAGGCCAGCCACATCAGCAACCATTGCTTTTTGAGAAACGGGATGCATAATTAATGAAGCTTGTGATTTGATGAAGATAGGCCATCAGCCCTGCTATTGCGGTCCTTCTCGTTTCCCAATCTCCCTTCAATTTATGAGGTAAATATTAGATTTCAAAATATACAAAATCAATGTTTTTTTTGGTCTCTCTATTCTCTTCTTCTTCTCGTGTAGTCAAGGGATTGTGCATTGTTGTACGTTGTCTCTCGCCTCATTCTCTAATCTGAATCCGACTTCCATCTACAGGCATTATTGATGCTGCAACTTTATCAACGGAGTGGATGTTTATTGTTTATTGTGTAATTTTGTGTACAAGTTTAGATATTCGAATTGTAATTTGTAGTTGTAAATTGGAATAGTTTCGAATCATTGTTTTGAGCATGTTGTAAAGTTTATAAGTTATTTGTTTATAAGAATTATAATGCATATTATATGGATTTTGTTGCATTTTTTATTCATTCTGATGCATTTTAGTTTCCCTATGGGTTAATTTAGGGTTTAGTTTCCCTTATAAGTTAGGGTATTTTGTTGCATTTTAAATTCATTCTGATGCATTTTAGGTTCTTTATGGGTTAGGGTTTAGTTTTCCCTATAAGTTAGGGTATAATTTTTCGTTCAATTTTGAGTTTGGGTCACCATACAAGTTAGGGTTTCGATTTTTCTAATGGGTTAGGGTTTTAGTTTCGACTGTCCATATTAAACATATTTTATGTATTATGTTTGTTTTGTTTATATGTTTCTCAATGCATAATAAACACATATCATTTCATTTGTATTAGATTTTGTAGCTTTTTTTTACTTGGTGCATTTATATCTCCTACCAGGTACAATTTCAAGAATAATATGCAGCAACATTATATATTTTGTGCACCAAAATTACGTATGCACACCCATAAAATTAAATTATTTAAACGAAAAGAAGATCTATTATATTAATACGCAACAACTTGTGGCATTAATATATGCACCAAAACCATTTTGAATGTGCAACGATTGTTGCGAGAAAACTCAAAAATATCATCGTAATTCAAATTGAGAATCAATGCATATTCTATTCAATTTGATGCATTTTCGATTGATGTTGCATTGTCGCTAGTTTTGAACTCAAATGTTGCATATTTTAGTCATTTTAATGCATTTTCGATTGACTTTATGCATTGTCACCAGTTTTTAACTCAATGGTTGCATATTTTAGCCATTTTGATGCATTTTCAAGTGCTATTATGCATTTTCACCAGTTTTGAACTCAAATAGCAACCAAATCAGATGAAACCACCCAAAAACATGTTCTAATCTTCAAGACGTTTCCAACGGTAGGTCGCACATTTAAATCCGATCACCGATGAGGCCGGAATCGCGTCTAGAAGTTTACGTCGCCGTTGAAGTCGCGATTTCGCTACTGGTTCGACTTCTTTAGCGAATATCTCCTTCGTTTCTGCACCAAAACGAGCAATCCACCCATGAATCTCTTCACCTCTTCGAGTAGAATAAAACCTGGTGGTCCGTTTTACGATTTTCATTACAATCTGGCCGGAAATCGCGAATGAATGCAAGAGTATATTTCAGTTTTGGAAAATCCCTATTTTTATGGTAAGTATATGTAGTGGATATATTTTGATTTACCATTTTACTAATATGCCCTTATATGGACGAAAATTAATTAATTATTTCAGATTTTTTGATTTCTTTCCATTTAATCTCAACCATTGATTTACCCAAAATCAATGGCATCTATCGGTTTTTAGATTTCACTCAAATATGAGTTTTCACCATAGTATATCCCTATATATATATATATATATATATATATATATAGGGAGTGGTTCTGGTGAAAACTAAATATTTCGTGCAAACTGCAAACCATGCATTTTTATGCATACCATGATGCATTTTTATGCATAACATGTTGCATAAAATAAAATATTATTTAATGAATTTTTATTAATTAAAATATATATATATTTTATGCAACATGTTATGCATAAAAATGCATCACGCTATGCATAAAAATGCATGGTTTGCAGTTTGCACAAATTATTTAGTTTTCATATGATCCACTACCTATATATATATATATATATATATATATATATATATAATAAAGAAGAAGAAGAAGAAGAAGAAGAAGAAGAAGAAGAAGAAGAAGAAGAAGAAGAAATAGAAGAAGCATGTTTTAAAACCCGAACCAGAGATCGAAGCAACAAGGCCTCCGGTTCATGATTTTTTACAATTGAACTATGGTTGAAACGGTTGAAATCTTAAAAAAAACTGAAAAAACTAGAAACCGAAGTCATGACCGGTTTATGGTCCGATTAATTAATCTAACATTAATTAAGGATTTCCACAAATACGTTACTTCCTTGCATCATAAAAGAATAATTGATATTTTGCATCTTTTTTAAAGGCTGCATCAAATCAATTGTTTCTTTAGTGTAAGCAAAGGCAGCACAAATACCTCGCTTCAATTCCTTCCATCATAAAGGCCAACACCTCTCTCTCTCTCTCTCTCTCTCTCTCTCTCAACAATCACTCGGTATATCCATGCATCACGTTTCTTACCAATATTAGCCTAAACTGGCCAGTACGTACATGTAGCATTAACAAGAACCAAATGAACTTTCTACACACAAATAAAACTAAACTTAAACATAGAAACTTAGGAACAAAGGCAGCTCCACAAGAAAAGTTGCAAAAAAGAGGAATAGACGGGACAAAATTTTGCTCATAAACTGGGCATTGCTACTGCCAAGATCAAACTGGCAACAGCAGGAATCGTACAGTAATCCTTCCGTGTGAAAAAACAGCGCCTTCCAGAACTATCCTATGCAAGGCATCGTCCCTTTCAAAAATGACAGAGGGTACGCTACTTACACAGCAGATCGACAATTTTTTGTCTCGTTTTGTGATTAGGAGACGAGCTGAAATTACTATCTGATCCTGACTTCCCATCCAGAAAGCAAGCTACATCTCTGTTTGTACCCACAAAACTAAGTTCATGAGAATAATACGATGAGAGATGGTAATTATTGCAAATAGCGATTGAAAGATAAATCCACCACAGGATGCATGCATGGTGTACGTACCTATGTTACCAATTTTCGCTTGTATAAGAAGGTTTTTTCTGTCGAGATAGTGTAGTAATACTTATCCAACTTTAGCTTCTCCATTTACAACTGGACTTTCACTAGTTTTGGAAGCACTGACAGATTTGGTACTGCTTCTCTTGGGCTTGCTTTTATCAGCTTCGGTTGCATCCTTTCCTGATCTTACAAACCTCTTCACAAACTTATACTCCATAGGTGTTTCAGCCTCTACTGTATTAACATCAAGACCACTATCCTCAGAAAGTTCTCCATTGTCAATTTTATCATCATTCTTAGGACCAGATGAAGTCTTCTTCGGTTTACCCTTCTCTTCAGCTTTTTGAGGATCTGTAGTTTCTTTGTTGGGGTTAACAGAGCGTTGCTTTGTGCTCTGCTTCTCTGGGCCAGGTTCCGGAAGTAATGCACGGCGGCTCAGCCGCAGTTGTCCTTTCTCATTGATCTGTAATATATTTACATGATTTACAGCAGCAGAAGCAGATAGAAAGTTAATTGAGCAAGACGAAGAAAAGGGAAAATGATTCAAAACCTCAATAAGCTTGACATCAATACGATCTCCAGCTTTAACAGCCTGTGTATTTGAACAAAGAAATGTTAACACGCAAAAAGTGTATCACATGCTTGCAGAGTACCCAAGTCTAGAATACTTACATCTTCTGCCTTGGCAAGCCAACTTGCACTCAGTTCACTGATATGGCATAATCCCTGAAACGTCAAATAAAATAGTACATGATCACTAAAACCGTTTTTTTTCATAGCTAATACCAGAGTTGGGTGATTGGTAGATTAAAATAGTACTGCTTAGACATGCTTTTGAAGTTTCGAAACTACCTCTCGTCCAGGAGCAATTTCAACAAATACTCCATAGGCCGCAATTGATTTGATTTCGCAGTTCCTGATTATGAAAACTCAGTGAAATTTAACAACTGAAGGATTGCAGCTAAGGAAAATAAGTTTCTCTGATTCACAACTAAAAAATTGTTCGTGTAAAAGGAGTTTGAATTTAGATTGCAGCTTCGGGCAGCATATTAGTATATATAGCTAAAATAACAAGCAGTACTTGTAGACATCGCCAATTTTTATTTTTTGAAAGGATACCTGTAGACATCGCCAATTTTTGGAACCATGGTCAGGTTGCCAATAATGGCTTTAGACTTCTCTAAGCTTGATAGATCTTTAGAAGTTATTTTAACCTGTAACACCCACGTGTCACAATACAAAGTTGAAGAGAAATGAGGTTTAACTATTAACACGGGAGTACATGTCTGCTTACAGTGCCATCATCTTGTGTCTCAATAGAATCAACCCCGGTTTCTTCAATAATGCTCTTCACTTTTTTCCCACCAGAACCTATGATCAGGTGAATTTTATCTGGATTTACCTGTGAAATCAGAACAATGATGGTGAAAATCTCATGCAGTGTCTCAATGGCTATCGGATGAATCAGACATCCCGAACCAACGCACCTTCATAACATGAATAATAGGAGCATAGCTTGAAAGTTTCTTTGAGGGAGGAGGAAAGCATTTTGACATCTCAACTGGAAAGGCAAACAGAATCAATGAGCTCAAGTGAAACATGTAGTGAATATAATTTTAAAATCTAGGAGCCTTTACTATTTCCCTACAAGATCCATAATATCCACTTTACTCTACTTTTCATCTAATCCATGTCCGAATAGCTAGCTCATGAGAAGACATTTATGCATTCTCGATATTCTATACATGGCAACAAGGTTCATTTACCTAGGATGTGCTTTCGGCCCTATTTGGCTTGCAGGAGAGCTTGCCGCATGACTGGTAAAGT